>OX422208.1:172924865-175324865 GCA_949130495.1 Sambucus nigra
ATTTAGTTAATTATTGATGACTACTTTCTAAATGTTAGACTCTTTGGTACCTTTATTGCACACGTGCATGAACTTTTTGAACATCGTACTTACTTATCGTTTGCCAAATATGGTGTTCTCATCTCAATCCTGCTTAATAACAAACCAAATGTAAAAAGAAATAAGTTGTCCTTGTAAGAACCATTATCCAAATTTCATTTTCCAAAAAATATTGCTATATATTAAGCAATAAAAAGGGTCTGCAAAAGTGCAAAATACTCTTCGCGTTAAAATCCACCATTTACAAAAAGAGCTTAAAAGATTAACGACGCACAAAAATAGAAGTGCCAAGGCCATTTATTTTATTTCATTGATGCTTCACTACAAATGAGCATTATGATATCCTCAGAATATTTGAGGGTGAATTCTTATGTATGTGAGATTTTGAGGGTGTTATAAAGTAGAAGATTAATGGGTTTGCACAACGAACTCTCTTGAAAAGCATTGAATAATTTGGCATTATTATTTTGAGAATCATTAAAATTTATGGCATATTGCATAAGCCAAGTCAATTTCAATTAAGTTCAACATTTTAAACCTAAGGTTAAAATTGAGTTCTTTCTTTAGAAGTATCTCATGACTTCGTGTACAACATGAATGTTTATGTTGACTTGCCTATGGAATATGTTCATATAATTACATTACGCTTTCACGATTCGAATATTTTAGTGTTATTCCATGATGACTATGTATTTTTGTACCTATATGTACTTTTTATATATTATACTTGAAAATTTTGAAAAGCTTTAAAAATAGTTATTTGATAGGGGGAGAACACATCATGCATATTGTATTATCAGCACATGTGCGTTATCAATTATTTTTGTGATGATATCTTGATTCTTCATGTAATGCTTATTATTAATGCTTAGATTTTACTCCTTTGTCTATTACGGACAAAAAAAGGGAGAACAAAATAAGGGAGAGTTTTTTTTTAAACTCGTACGCGTCAAGGAATTTCTTTTGTCTCATGGGTGTAGGTGATTCCGCCTTGATGATTATTTCATAGACCGCACAAGATGAAGATTTTTCAGTTGAAGACTCATACATTTATGCATTTTTGTTTCTTGATTTGGAAGGGCATTAGTTTTATTAGTCATAGGGGTCAATTTGGCTTTGGTTTGTATTTTTTACCAGGCTAGACGAAGGAGGATATTTACAAGAGCAAGTTTTATAATTGCTCAATTTAATTTTTATTTGGCTTATTACATTACACCACACTGCACGTTCATGACTACTTTCATGCATTTGAAGATAAAAAGTTGATGACATTTTGGAAGACTGAAGATTTTTCATCTCAACATCATTCAGGAGTGTTATGAAGTGGTTTGATAAAGACTTTGAATGTCCAGGGGTTACTTTAAAAAGATTTTTCTTTTAAAATGTTTTTTAAAATATTTAAAATAATTTTTACAAGTTTTTTTAAAATTTCTTCGGATCGTTAGAATGAGTTTGCTAAGTCATTCGAACGAGTTACACAATGTCATGAGAATGATGTTCCTTCCTTCGAACAAAATCTTGGATGATGCCTTTTGGTCAATTTTGTAATGTAGTTCTAAGTCTCATTAAAATTCGTTCAAACGAGATTATATACATCGTTAAAACGAAAGGTTCCCATGATCAAATGAGATCTAAAGTGTAAAGCACCGGAATGTCGTTCGAAGTGTCACTGGAAATCGGTTCGAACAAAAAAGGGTACATCATTTGAATGAGGTACCAGGTCGAATTTTTTATTTTTAAACAAATTTGATCCAAATCTCTAATTCTTATCTTTTTGCAATAACTTTCCCTATAAATAAAGATTAGGGATTAGATTTTTAAACAACTCATTTTAGACTTTCAATAAAACATTTTTTGAGTTCTTATTATGATGAAACTCTACACTTTTTCAATCCAAACCCCTTGGATTTATATGATCACTTTGACAAATCAAGAAGAGTATATTCCATGTTCAAAAACCTTTGTAGAGATTTTATCTATTGGTGATTTATGGAGTTGAGGCTCTACTGCTGAAGAAGAAGAGAATTAAAGGTTCCTGAGGCTGATCGTTGGATACCGAGGGAAGAGATGCTTCCTGTGGACGGTGTTAGACTGTGCCATATCTGTTAAAGATTTAAAGAATTGCGCATTATACTTAGTGGAGATCTAAATAGTCTTAAGTTGTCTAGTGTCTGTCAAACTCTTTAACAATTCTAAGATTAAAGGTTTTATCTGAAAGATTTTTTTTTTCTTAATATTCCTCTGTCTGGGTTGATTTTTTTATGTGGTTTGGGTTATTTAGTTTGGGCTTCATCATTAGATACACACTATATTAAAACAAGATAAAATTTGCTAAAATTTTGAATTAGTGCATTTGGCCTAAGATACAATTAGATCCATACGAATTTGCATTCTCAAAATGAAATTTGAAAGTCATTTGTCCTAGCATCAACACATTGACTACTGAACCTAAAAATGTGTTCCAGAGTGGACTGACTTCCATCTCCTGAAAAAAGGGCAATGGATAGGAATTCGAAACCTTTTGGAAGTTTTATTTTATCTATCCACTCAGGACACTGATCCACATATTTTATAAATAAGATCTACAATCTCATTTCTCCCACTCCTAATAAATTTCCTATTTTTTAGGATCACATTTTGATTTATTATGGGAGTTGGTTGCACCAATGGTGGTGGAAACTGTGGAGGTACATTTTGTTGTACTTGATAAGTCATGGGTTGAGATACTTGAGGAATTTAGTTGTAAAACCTCTTATTGTTACCCAACCCCCTGAGTTCTTGTTCTAACACATGATTATTAATGATTTCATAGTCCGAAACACCTTTGAAGCCTAAATTGATTTCATTTTGTTGTTGCCTAGTTCTTCTTACTTATGGGAGGGTTGTTATCCTTATTAGGTTTGTGAACCAATTGTTGGTAATTGTTAGATATTCATATACCCTCTAGTGGGTTGCTCATACCTAGACCAGTGGTGTTAGAGTAAGTTCCTATCTTTGGATTATTTCCAAAGTTGGTTTCATCCGTGTTAGGCTTGTAATAGATAGGATGGTGAGGATTAGGTTGAGTGCTGGAGTTTACACCAAACTTTGGTGTATATCCATGATCATTAAAAGCAACAACATAAGGTGTGGATAACTTACTAGTTACTATAGTAATTATAGTGCTAATTTTTTGCATTATGTTCCCAAATTGATCAAGAGCTGGGCTTAGATGGTTGATAATTTGATCTTGGGAATTTGTGGATATAACAACAACTGGTGTAGTGTGAATATTTCCAGCTCTTGGATCCTTTGGCATTTTTAATTATTGAGTATGAGAAGTCGGTCCCAACTCATGAGTGGTTTGAAGTGGTGACATGTTGGCTGGTTGAGCCAATTTCACCAACATTTTCTGGAACGTCACCGTTTTTATGTGTCCTAGCCATTTCAAACAAAATTTTTACACTTGAGGCGTGCCAAAAATATGTTCGTGTGATTTTCACTTGGCTTGGTTAATCAATTTAATTGCGAGCATGCTATACATTCTTTCCAACCAATATATCTTAGCCTTGTGATGATATCGGACGATTGTGTATCGTTCGATGCTTCAATTAAAAAGACTTAATCTTACCTTAGGTAAGACTTTGAAGTGAGTACTAAATTGCTACGATTAACTAGAACATGAGAAACTGTAAATTATATAAACTGAAATAAAAGTAAATCTTTGAAATAAAAGAAAGATAATTGCGGTAAGGTAAATGATTACACTACGAAATGTAATGCAAGAAAATAAAAGAAATCAAATGTAAAGGAAATAAACTTTTAATAAACTGTAAAACAAGTTACAATCTACTTTGAATGAAATAAAAACAGTAAATAAATGAAACGAAAAGAAAAGAAATGAAAAAATGATAAAACTAGTAAATGTAGTTCTTTGGAGAGGGAGACCTTATTTCCTTTGTGTGCTCGTTGTTTATTTATAGATTTTATTGACATGAAACATAACTATCTTTGTAATTTCTGGGTGGTTACACATCCCAATTATTTCCCACCTAGGTTAATTAGTGCTCCTATAAACGCTGTTTACTGCGTAATTCTACGTCCAAAGTCTTAGCATGTGTCAACTGTTTAAGTTTCCTTTATCATTACACTTACACATTTTACTCGAATAAAATTTTCATTTAGTAAATATAAGTGGCAAACCTTCATTGAACGATAATTATATGGTGCAAACATTGGCTTTAGTGTTCTCAACTCGTCGATTAAAATAAAATGCGAAGATGGTTCCCCTAAGTAAACACCGTTTCGCAGTCTCACTAGGGATGGGGGTGGTAGTTAGAATGGAGTCGTCACCGACGGAGGAATAATCGATGATCGAAATATCAGGAACAGTTGTAAGTTTTTGATTGACTAAAAGGTCAAGCTGTAGCCGATCAAAATATTGGCCGCCCTCTAATGCGGACGAACACCCTCTGGGTTTTGGCCCTTCCAAACCTTATCTAAATCTATAAGATTAATCTGGTAGTAGGATAACTTCGTGTTTAGAAAATTATCTGCAAAAAAATCAAGTAGGTCGGTAATAATTTTTAGTACTTAAGAAAACTGAAAACAATTGGACGACCTACCAGATGCCCTTTTTGTGGAAGGAACCTGAAACTGTCGTAATTTTCATCATAAAATCCCTATAAAACACAAAGATATTCCTTTCGGTATCCTTTTATGATCAGGGCAAAATGAAATCAAGTTGTAGGACTTTCCCCCGGCTTGGAAATGGTATATATCTGAGCTTGGGGAAGACCTCAAGTCATAGAAATACCTAATCCCCTAAAGGCCTAGGTTTGTCCCATAAAGTCGGTTGATGGTGATTGTACCCATAACAATCTAGTAGAAGCTACAATTTGCTTGGTCTGAAAGTATTCTATAGTAGCAAAGTACTCTCACCAGCAATGGGTGAAGGGGGAAACAACCCCCCTTCTAATATGGCAACGATCATAAATGCCACCTCACCGAGGGAAGATCCATAACATCTTCTTCCTCTGGAGATAATATAATGTTGATGTTATCAGGGATTCCATATTTTTCATGGAATTATTGAAAGTTATCAGTTGCAAATACTTCGTACTTTCTACCACGTCTAGATTTTGTGGAATTGAGAAGAAGAAGAAAAAAATCTTATGGGTAGTTATAAGCTCTAGAGAGAGAGTGAAAATGAGAATACCTCTGTAGATGTTGGAAGGACGAGGTTTAAAGATTTAGGGGCCTTATACCTTCTGTCACCAAACAGACATGCGCTCATTCACTATCATTACCTAGGGAATTAACGTTGCATTGCATAGCCCAAGGAGTGAAATACATGTGAAATGATTCCCAAAGCAATGATTGAATCCCATCATGTGTCCCAAGGAATAGGCGCGCGTGAACTTAGTAAATAAGTTCAAATAGTTATTTTAATAAGCACGTGGCTAATAACTTAAAAACAAGGTTGGGTTGAACAATGAGTTGGCCGATCACCCTAACCTTGGGGGAAATTGAAGGGAGACTGGCTGAATTTGTGTCACGTGGATGTCATACGATTTATCTTAGAGGATCATGAATACGTAAGGAGATAAGTACAAATCTCGAAAGATCATGTTGGCGGGTTGGAAGATGACTTCTTATAGGATTCCATAGCGTGTAATTAAGATTAATATGAAGAGGTCGAGATGAGTAGGATCCTTAAGCTTATAAATAAAGGAGACCTTACCCAATTTAAAACCATTGATTATAATATGCACGTGGTAACTTGACTCTCAGCTAACAAAACCTAGCACTCCAATCGTTATTATTATTCTCGAGTAATATACTAATCTCCCTACCTTCCCCGTGAACGTAGGCAGATCTCTCTACTAAACCACATACATCACGTGTCTTTTGTTCCTTCTCCGCATTTATAATTACTTAGGCGTCAGTCTCTAATTACTGCTTTTATTATTGGTCATATCCCCTATAAGTCATTTACTACATGGGCTCTTCAATTATTGCTTATCCCTATACATTCTCCAAGGGATCGTCCTTAACCTAGTCAAGGTCGGTCAATCCTTCATGCATGTTGCAGTAGCTTAATCGGTGACTGACTTAATAAGGGTTAAAGTAAGAATTTAGGGACATGCGTTAAAACTTGCTTGGATAAAAGATTAACCCTCCTTTAATTTTAATCAACATAATTATATTAATAAAAGTATTAAAAATACATCATACCACCATTAGCAATCTGCTATTAAGGCAACACGAGACAAGGAAAATGATGTACAGTAAGAATACGGTGATATTTGTTGTCACTATGGCATGAAAGGCCATTGATTAAAAACATGGCAGACACCAAAATATTTGATGGTATTATATCATGCATCAGTGAAGGATAGAGAAAAAGATGTTGAAATAACATTTCAATGACACTTTTTACCCTAATGATCCCATTGATAAAAGTGGCCTTTTAAGTGTCAAACTTTTTAGCAACCATACAGTAGAAACGATCCTCTAATTAGTGATGGGTATGTATATACACTTGTAATATATGAGTATAGATAATTTTTCTTATATTACACATATATAATACAATATATGTCTTGTAATATAATATGCAATATATGAATATACAAATGTATATGCATATATATATGCTACAATATATGTCTCGTAATATAATATGTAATATATGAATATACTATATATGTATGCATATATATATGTTACAATATATGTCTCGTAATATATATATATATATATATATATATATATATATATATCATCATCATCATCATCCTTACCTTAATCCCATCATATGGGGTCAGCCACATGAATTCTCATTTTTCATTGTAATCTATTAGATGCATTATTATCATTCGAGTTTAATTCCTTAAGTTCTCTTCTAATAATTTCCTCACACGATAGCTTAGGGCGACCATTTTTTCTTTTACCTTCTAATTCTAACAATCTTCCTCTTATTATAGGGGTATCTACTGGTCTACGCAACACATGATCGTACCACCTAAGTCTACTTTCTCTTAATTGATCACTAATAGGAGCTACTGATAACTTTTCTCTCACGTATTGATTTTTAATTTTGTCATTTCTAGTATATTTTATCATCCACTGGAGCATCCTCATCTCACTAACATGGAGACTTTGTTCATGTTTTCTCTTTAACGCTCAACACTCCGCTCCATACAGGGTCGCTGGCCTAACAACTGTTCTATAATTTTTTTTTTTTTAGTTTATTAGTTATCCTCTTATCACATAACACCCCACTCGCTTATTTTCATTTCATCCAACCGGTTGATAATTTACTCGTAACATCCTCATCAATATCCCTATTACTTTGTAACGTTGAACATAAATAACGAAATTTATTGGTTTGGTTTATCGCTTTTTCATCAATATTTAACATTATGTTACTCGACGCCTCATTATTAAATTTACATTCCATAAATTTCGTTTTCTTTCTACTGATTCTTAGACCCTTATATTCTAAGGCTTTTCTCCAAGCATCTACTCTCATCGCTAAGCTTTCCTTTGAAGTGTCTACTAAAACTATATCATCCGTAAACAACATAGACCATGGAATATCTTCTTATATGTCCTTAGTAATCTCATTCAAAATTACGGCAAATAAATAAGGACTTAAGGCTGATCCTTGATGTAATATATATATATATATATATATATATAATGCTCTTTCTTGTGCGGACTAGTCCGCATTTTAAGAATGCGGACCGGACATGTGTCACCTGGCGGTGCGCCTAGAAATTATCGCCTAAATTATAGGGACATTTTCTCTCTCTTCTGGGCTCACCGTCAGATGACACATGTCCGGTCCGAATTCTTAAAATACGGACTAGTCCGCACGAGAACATGACTGTATATATATATATATAATAAAGTAGGAAACTCATCTATGTCATAAGCTTAGTTGATGATGTCATCTATTAAAGTTTTTGTTGTACAACCCTTTTTGCCCTTAAACATTTTGGTTTCCCCCATTTTTAACACATTTTAATTTTCCATCCTTCTCATCAAAATTCAAACACAAGGTTACAATAGAATTTTACCATTTTAGAGATTTGGACACATTGTAACAAGAGTGCACAACAGAAATATTCACCCCGCCTAATCCATTTCATAACTTTCACTTTAATTCAAACTCTCTCTCTATTTCTCTCTCCACGAACTGTCTCTCTCTCTCTCTCTCTAAGCCACGGAGGTTCGGTTTTCTTCTTACCGAATTTCTTCTCTCTCTCTCTCACGATCCCCTTTGTTTTTGTTTGTCTAACACACATCTCTTACACTTTATGGTTATTATTTTTTTTCAGCAAATCATCGATATCTCTCTGAGTTAAGATCCATTCCCTTATTTTTTATTTTTTCGAGATCTATGAGTTAAAGATCTATTCCCCTATTTTTTTGCAGATCTATGAGTTAAGACCTAAGAAACTGATCACTGTCGTTGACTCAATGTTTTTTTTAGATCTACGTGTTAAGAGAGTTCTTCACCTGAAGCGTTTTTGAGGTAATTTTCAACTAACTTACCTTGAACCCGTTTGTTGACTCAATGGTTTGTTTTGAGGTAATTTTCACTATTGTTAACACGATTTGATCCCTCAGTTTTTGAAGATGTTTTCTCTGTTGATAATCTCAATGAGTTTGGTTATTAGAAGACTGGAGCTTCTGCCGAAGCCAACACATAAGCAAAGACGGAGGTCGATAGAGAAGTTGAAGAAGGTATATCAAATTTTCACAAGTGTATGTTCGTCTGTGTAATTGAATTTTTTTCGTAATTTTTTGAACAATCACCGTGTAATTGAATTTATTATTTTTTATTTCTCTGATGCTATTGACTGAGTAAGTATATTACTTTGATCTTCATCCTTATTATTTGAAGGCATGTAAAAAAAGACCAAAAATATGCTATAAACCCAGCGGCGAATGTTCTGCCATTTAGGGAAAAAAGACCAGTAGCGAATGGGTTTCTCCCTCTCTCAATGGATTGAATTCTCTATCTACTCGACTTGAAATTGGTTTGTTTTGGTTTACTATTTTACATGTATTAGAGATGTTGGTTTATAATTTCAACTATTTTACTGTTTTTTTTTTCTCTCTTCCTGTAGGTAATTTTCACTACCCAAAAGAGAGAGAAAAGATTGTGAGTTATCGTGATAAGTTTGAATGGTAGTTGTCAAAAGAGATGATGTTGTCCTGTTTGAATGATAGAGAAGGGAAGTTTGTTCTTGAAAGACGAACGCGACTCATAATTCTATATCGATACTCATTCGAATATGAGTGATGCTGAAGATGTGTAGATTTTACTTCATTTCTTGATGTAATAAATTTTTTGAGGTTTAAATTAGCTGCATTTTCATTTGTTGAAATAAAATTTATATGAAATTGCAGAGGAAAAAAAATTGATAGGTTTCTGAATGCTTATAAATAAATTATATGTTGTAAATGAATGGTATACTTGAGTGGTAGATTTGGTCCTACTATTTATGAATGCTTATAAAAATTGTTTCTGAATGCTTATAAATAAAGTAGATATCTTTTTGAATGCTTATAAAAATTGATATGTTTCTAAGCAAATATAGGGTGTTGACATAGGGTGTTAATGAATGGTAGACTTGGTGCTATTGTTTCAGACTCAGGAATGTTCTTTGTTGAATTTTGATTTATTTTGTTTTCCTGTTATAATCTAAATTGCAGGATATGTGGTTTACACGATCGGAAGGTTGCAAACATAGGTTGATTACTCTCTCCCTGCAACGATTTCTAGCATCAACTATCCGACAACGATCTTCGGTAACGATATTTGGTGGCAACGATACGAACAACGATAATGTTTTTGGCTCTCATCGAAGGTAATTTTTTAGCTGTGTGCCTTCCTGTAAAAAAACATCATTGTTGAAAACACCCAAAAACAGATGCCAAAGTTGTTCAAATAGTTGATGTGTATATCATCGTTTTTGGCTCTCCATTTGTTGCGTTCTTCTAAAACGAACAACATCGAACAACATCAACTATTTGAACAACCCCCACATCTATTTTTGTTTTTTTTTTCAACAATAATGTCTTTTTTTTTTCATATATGTAGATGTATGAAAATGGTGTTGTTGCTGGGAGTGAGTGTGCAGCGTTTGATGGACTTGGTGGTAGTTGGGATTTCTTTGATGATTAGTTTGGGGGTTTTCACTTTCATTGCTTCTATTCTCTGCTCTGCTACTTTCATTAAGAATGCCATGGACCCTCTTAATAAATTAATTATCCCCTCCAAACTATTGAGCACTGTCATGTTTTCAGTTATTTGGTCATTTTATTTAAATATTTTAAATGGTTATTCAGTACTTTAGTTTAGTATGTTACCCTTGTTGCTTATTGGTGTTTTTGTTTCACTTTACTTATGTAAGGATTAAATACACCACTGTCATACTCAGAACGTGAAATGAGCATCAAGAGCGGATAAATACCCGAATGCTGCTTACATGGGGTTCTCGCAACAAAGGTACTTCGTCTTTAAAATGCATCTTAGATTTATTCATTTTTAAAAATTAGTCTTAACTATTAATATTTCTTATAGGTGGTCATATGAAGTACGTCGAGCTAGATAGAAGGACATTTCGTAGAGCTATTACGAGGATGTTTACTACGAATCTATAATTGACTATCAAAAGGATAAATTTTTGGGATGTCGACCTTTTCGACTATTTGTTAAATTTAGGCTTTTAGAGTTACTAAGCCCAAACATGTTGTAACTTATTTTTGAAGTATTTTTATACCTTAAACGGGTTGTAATTTTGGGCACAATGTGAATTCAAGTGATGAATTTATACTATTTAAATGTTGTTAGACTATTTGTTATGTATTAAGCATGGTGGTTAGTCATATAAACAAATGAGATAATGACCAATGTTTTTTTAATTACATTTTGTTGACTTGGCAACGAAATTTTTGCCTTCTTGCAATTACGTACTTTGAATTTTTTTTTCATTTTGCGATTATCAACGTGCCTTCAGGCACGGACATACCCTAGTGTATATATATATTCTTTTCATTTAAATAATTATACATGTATATGACTAAACACAATATCATTGTGTTTCTTTCATTAAATTGTTTTATTGTTAAATTTATCAAATGTGTCAAGATTCTTAAAAAACATGCAAAATTAATTTACAAGACTTCTCAATTAGTGCTACCACGTAGGGAAACAATACACTTTGTATTTAAAATTAAGAAAATCTTAATATACATCCTTAGGGGACAAGTTTTGATTACAATCGGCCCTGTATTGATTAGTGCTTCTTTACATAATTGAAGTTACAAATAACAAATGGGTGAGGCCAACGTGAAGTCTAGGGAATATTTTTTTCTTCTTCGCTGCTTCAGTAAATACTCCTTTGTTTTTGTTGAAAGTTTTGATTCCAAAGCCGCTGTATTTGACCAATTTAAAAGCGCGTGTAGTGCTGTTATCTTTGTATTACAAACAAAAATTAGAAAAATACACGAGTGTTTGGATATGTATGTAATTTCAGCCGAAAAAGGTTGGGTAAAAGATAAAAGAAAACCTTGGATTGTACGTGAGTGAATTAAAAAGAGACAGCTGCAACTAAATGGGCCGCTATTTACACGCGTCGTGTACGAGTGGGATGACTATGAACAGACGTGTCTGTTGTCTACTCTTCGTTGGACATTTTATTGTTTTCGGCCTTTAAGTTATTTCTCAAAAGGATTTTGGCCCCCACTTCTTTAGTAATTAAACTTTAGCACCTTACCCGAACAATGATGACCCGTAATCCTCATCTCAACTTAACCGACATCCACGCTCTCTCTCTCTCTCTCTCCTCTCTATTTAGAGGGTGAGATACAATCTGAAATTGAGGAACTTTGACAAAAAAGAACAATGAACATATCTGAACTGGACTCCAATAATGGGACTCATTCCAAAGACAGATCTATTTTGATATTCGCGCGCAGGCTAAACAATTTTGATAGTCAGTACGTATCTAAGTATATAATTTTTGTCTTTGATATTTTTACATATTTAATAATAAATACTAAGAAAGAATAATTCGTATCATTATAAAATATTATAATCTCTACACCTCTGTACTAAAATAGAACATTACATTAGTTAATTATTAAAATGTAAAAAATCTATAATGAGTATAAATCATATTGTCATTATCCTCAAGCCACACTATATCACATCACATCCCAAATAAAAAAAGAAAAAAGAAAAAAAAAACAATTCCACAAATTCAACCAAACATACTAACAACAAAATCCCACAAATAAATTTTATCTAAACAATTTTTTTAAAACAAATGTCCATATCTAGAGAAGCACACAAAGCTATCATAGAATTATTGATATCCCATTCATTGCTAACTGATAAAGTACAAAAAATATTTTGAACAGAAAAATCAGTTAGATCTATTGGTGTGCCCCTTATATCTACTACCATAACTGTGAATTTCTCATTAAAAAAATGCTGACATATTACATTTGGCAATTGCAATTTTGTTAAACATTTAATCATATTAAAATTACATCTTCATCCTGTCTTTCCAAAGAAATGCCAATAAGGCATAAATTTGACAAATGTGATGATATTAAATCCAATCCAATACAAGTAATACATAAAAGAAAAGACATTTGACATAATGTTATAAGTGAAGTTTTATTCACCTTATCAAAATCAACTCCACTCTCAGCGACAATATTTCGGATCAAATAAGACGCATTAGCATCTGCCGCAACAATCAAGTCATTGTCGGAGTCAACAAAATTCCAAAATTGCAACCAAATCTTAAGATCCTCCAAAACCTACATAATTTTCCCGAAATCTCAATCATTAAAATGGACAATCCATAAAAATAGAAAAATCAAGGTGGATTAATATTATGACTTACGTTCGGTATCTTTCAAACTGATATGTGCTGGTGGTATACACACGGAGCCACCTATATAATTTTTTGTATGGGTCGTCTTCAACACTTGCTTGTTCGGTTCGTCTTCAATACAAATATACCATCTAGGAGAGGAATGGGGTTTTCTTTATGGATATTTTGGGGCACAATACCATAAAGAAAATTGTCTATAATTTTTAGGTACAAAATAAATCGAGTTTCCATGTGACATGGTAAAGAACAGTGTTAACATAACTTAAATAATGAGGGACTTAAGGTGAAGATGTTATGACATATTATCAAACATGTAATATGCATCTTAAATAATGAGGGACTTAAGGTGAAGATGTTATGACATATTATTGAAGATGCTGGAAATAGCACCACCCTTCAAGGTGTTTGTAAGCTCAAATCAGTGATAACAATGGCAGCTCAAGTATATACTAAATATAAGAGATTGAGATGAGGAGAAGAGGATGAACGCCAATATATAAGTGGTTCAGCCAATTAGGCCTACGTCCACTGTGCAAGTGAGTAAATAAGGTCACCGGAATAAGGCACTAACGACCATGGATACAATCTCTCAAGCTTTCTCTCTCTATAGTATAATTGGACAGAGTTTCAACTAGGGTTGTTACTTTTGGATCCTTTGCAAGGTAGAGGATGACCTATATATATAGTGTTTGGGGGGTGTAATGTACCCCCCAAGCATACAATGAGCAAGTGCATGGAGATTCAGCCAGTGAAAGGATGACACCCGGCTAATCTTTAACTAAGTAATGATGACCTCAATATTCCCTCACGTGGAGGGAATGATTCAGTTATAACAGATTTGTCCACGTACCTCAAGCCATACATGTACGCATAGAAGCTCGACTGTCTTTGCTTGGTACCAACCTCGGCCTGGGTGAGTACAAGGTTGGTGAGGTACGACCCCTGCCTTGGCTGGGAATTATATGATGACCTTAGCTGGGATGCCAACTAAGGTTAAATATGTGGAACGTCGTCCAGGGCCGATGTTGACCTAATGATTGACGCTGAGCCTACTGGGCTGTTGATTCTCATATGGCGCTTGCAACGTCAGCTAGGGCCGATGATGATGAAGGGTGGTTGACCCGTGAGTCCTTGATGACCTCGGCTGATGACCAGCCGAGGTTGATGTATGGGGTAAGTGCGACGTCGGCTATGGACGACCTGATAAGAACTGTGCTCCAAGGTTCTAGATAATCTCGGCTGTGGCCGAGATGAGGTCCGTAGTCAAGGGGGGCATCGGCTGTGGACAACCTCAGTAGGACGATGTTGCTGATAGGTATTCTTGAACTTCTATTACCTCTGTTGTCATAAGGCCGAGATTGAGGTCTCTATATTGTCTGGTACACTTTGGGCATATCAATCATCCACTAGCTCTTAATTACATATATGAGTAAGTGATTAAGGGGTATACATGCCCGAGGCTATATTTTCCTTTTGTACCACCGTCACTTTGACATGTGTCACCTATTAGAGTGGATAATGTGCCTGACAAGTGCAATGATTCTGATTGTCTTTTGGGCTCCCAAGGCAATGACGGGCCTTGGGAGTTGTGCTAACCCACTTAAAGGTTTAAACTCCATTTCCTTCTCTTTCTTCTTCATTTCTCTCTTTCTCTCCTTGTCTATCTCTGCAATTCTCTCTCTCTTACAAGGGCTTGGTTGCTTTCGTTTATTCACATCTCCATTTTGCGAGTCTACATGTATCATCTCCACCTCACTCTGCCATTTTCAGCCTGTTTAATTATTGTTTCTTCAATTTTTGACGAGATTTTTGAGTTTTTCAGTTACTGTTTGAGTTTTTTGGTGAGATTCTTGAGTTTTTCGGTGACTATTCTTGTATGTTCTTGCTTGTTCTTACTCTAAAATCTCAGTTCGATCCTTAGTTAAGTTGCTAATTTATTTATTTTTGATTGAGTTCCAAGTGTAAGGTCTGACTCATATGCTTAGACCTCTTTATCAGCTCTAAGAGGAATCCTTTCTCTTAGGGAGAAGACTTTATACAAGATTAGGCAAATAGAACGAGCCCAAGAGGAAGCTCGTAGGGATGAGGCATTCCCTTTCAGACTTATTTCCCCCCCACCTCTGAAGGTGGTGCACCCTGAGCCAGCCGAGACTGCTGAGCCATCAGGGGAACGAATTGATCCCTCTTCTATGTCTGAGTCTGAGTTATCCACCTCAGACCCTATGTCTGTAGATTCATTCCAGGAGGCAATGGATTTCTCCATTAGGCAAGATCAGGTCCTGATCAGGCCGAGGTCAAAAGTCGTGCCTCGTCCCACAACGGTTCTAGCACTTCAGGGACTTCTTCTGATGTTGAAGTTGTGGGGCCGAGTGTGGATGTTCCCCCAATCATTGATGCTATTCCCCTGTTGGCCGCCACGGGGTTGAGTTAGCTCAGAGGTTCACTGGAGGTGTTCCTACACCTGCCCAGGCCGATATTGACAGGGACGAGAATGTTGATCATGAAAGTGATGTTGATACCTCGAAGGCAGCTGAGATAGAGAGTACTGTCACTGAGTTCGATTTGTTAGCCTTTAGGCACCTTTATGCTATAAGTCCCTCTATTAAGATTATGAGACCTCTGAGGGATGAGAGGGCCTTTGGTTGTTGAGATGGGGAAATCTGCATATATGATCAGATGCTTAAGTTAGGATTTCGTCTCCCCCTCCATTCAATAATTAGAGCCATATTATCCCATATTAACCTGGCCCCTTCCCAATTATCCCCAAATGCCTGGAGAGTGATGATTGGAGACATCGTCTTATAGAAGGTATTCCATCATTCAGACCTTCCTGTCAGGGTCTTCACTGGGTGCTACGTGCCATCCTCTGCTAGGAACCACCCTAGCTACTACCACTTCCTAGCTAGGAAGTCTGATAAGAAGATGTTTCTAGTTACCCAGACCTCAAATCATAACTGGAAACCATGATACTTCTTCGTCTCAGGGGCATGGGAGTTTGGTACTTGTGCCCCCTCTTCATCATTAGAGCCGAGGACCCCTCTGAGGTAGGGAAAACTGTCACTAGCTGCCAAAGTCGACCCTGGGCTAAGCCAAGATAACCTTAAAAAGGTCAAGGACCTTCAAGATCAAGGGGAGCTTGGTCGGCTGGTCAAGTACGAACACCTGATTACCCCTTACTACCTCTCTGAGACTGGCCTGGTGGGAAGTCCTTTAGCCGAACTTCGTAAGTGTTTTATTTTGCTAAGTTGTACCTATGATATTTTGGTGTATCCTATTTATTAACTCAGATAAATTTTTACAGAACGTACCGAAGAGATCTCAGATGACTTCTAGGAAATGGCAACTCCTAGCCTCGTCAAGCTGGTTAAGAAAGTAGGCCTTAATGCACCTCCACCTCCTCCTCCAACCTCTTCAAAGGTCGATGCTTCAAGGAAAAGGAAATCCACCGTCCCTGTTCCTGAGGATCAGAGACAGAAGAAGGCCTCAAAGGGGGATCGCGCCATCCCTATTTCCACCGATGATGAACTTGCAGCTCTCCTGGAGCAGCTAAAGATCGGCGATAGCCTCATAGGACAAAGCATGAAGGCCCTGGACTCCATCGACTCTGTAATGACCGATGCCGATAAACGCTTCTGCCGTTCTTTGGACACCACCTTTCTTGCCGAGTTTTATCTTCATAGATCTATCTAATTAAGGCTTTTGCTTTTATATTTCAAGTGTAACATCGGCTTTGAATTTTATTGGCTCTTAAACTCATGTGTCTGAATATGTTTTGCAGGGTATCCTCACCATGCACCAGTTTGTCGACTGGACTCTGAGGAAGCTGTCCCTAATTGAAAAGGGAAGAGAGGCCCAGAAGGCAGAGGCCACTCTAAATGCTGAAGTGGAACACCTGAAGGCTGCTCTTGTAGGGTCTGAGACTAAGGTTAAGAAGATGGAAAAGGAGATTGCCCAACTCAAGAAGGAACACAGCTCTGCCATGAAGGCCAAGGATAAAGCCTTTCAATAAAAAGTAGATGTTGTTATTAAAGCTACCATGGAGGACGCCTCAGAGAAGATCTTGGAGGACTATAAGGTCTCTGACGAATTCATCAGCTTTGGCTTTGAATACCTCGAAAGATGTGTTAAGGCCACTGGTAAATGGGCTGCCATAAAAGAGAAGGAGTCAGGGAGCTTAGTAGCCTCGGATTTCATTGGTCTGGGCTATACCGACCCTCAGTTTGCTCAAGCCCTACAAGAGGTGGAAGAGGAAGGAGGTGCTTACCCTGCAGAGACTGATCAGCCGAAAGCCACAGGGACTGAGGTTGTCAACCCCCAAGATGATGGGGCCGAGGTTACTAATGTCGGCCAAAATGATTAGGCCAAGGTTACCAACCCTATGGCTGTAGACCCTTAGGCCATAATCTGGGAAGTTTTGCAATTTTTTGTTAATTTGTAACTTCATAACTTCTGATAACATTCTCTTCTGAATTTTAACTTGTAATTCTTATCTTCATGCTATATTATCCTCTGAAGAGGGCTTTGCTTCTTTTGATGAATGTTCCTTGGATGGTTTTATATGTCATTAAATGGTGTTTGTATTAAGGTATGAAGCCTACATATAATGGTGTCTTCATCATTAGACTAAGTTGTTACCCCTATAAATTTTCTTTAAATTAATGATGTTTAAGGTCTGAGGTCATCCAAATATGATGTTTCACCTCAGACCCTGTCACCAAATTAATGATGTTGAAGGTCTGAGGTCATCCAACTATGATGTTACCCCCATAAATTTTCACCAAATTAATGATGTTTAAGGTCCGAGGTCATCAAATTAAGATGTTATCCCCATAAATTTCATAAAAGTAATGATGTTTAAGGTCTGAGGTCATCAAACTATGATATTTTACCTCAGAACCTGTCACCAAATTATGTTGTTGAAGGTCTGAGGTCATCAAATTAAGATGTTATCCCCATAAATTTTTACCAAATTATTGATGTTTAAGGTCCGAGGTCATCTAAATATGATATTTCACCTCAGACCCTGTCACCAAATTATGATGTTGAAGGTCTGAGGCCATTAAACTAAGATATTACCCTCATAAATTTTCACCAAATTAATGATGTTCAAGGTCTGAGGTCATCCAACTATGATGTTTCACCTCAGAACCTGTCACCAAATTATAATGTTGAAGGTCTTAGGTCATCAAACTAAGACGTTACCCTCATAAATTTTCACCAAATTAATGATGTTCAAGGTTTGAGGTCATCCAACTATGATGTTTCACCTCAGACCCTATCACCAAATTATGATATTTAAAGGTCTGAGGCCATCAAACTAAGATGTTACCCTCATAAATTTTCACCAAATTAATGATGTTTAAGGTCCGAGGTCATCCAAATGTGATGTTTCACCTCAGATCCTGTCACCAAATTAATGATGTTGAAGATCTGAGGTCATCCAACTATGATGTTACCCCCATAAATTTTCACCAAATTAATGATGTTTAAGGTCTGAGGTCATCGAAATATGATGTTTCACCTCAAACCCTCCCACCAAATTACGATGTTTTAAGGTCTGAGATCATCGAAATATGATGTTTCACCTCAAACCCTGTCACCAAATTATGATGTTGAAGGTCTGAGGTCATTAAACTAAGATGTTACCCTCATAAATTTTTACCAAATTAATGATGTTCAAGGTCTGAGGTCATTAAACTATGATGTTTCGCCTCAGATCCTGTCACAAAATTATGATGTTTAAAGGTTTGAGGCCATCAAACTAAGATGTTACCCTCATAAATTTTCACCAAATTAATGATGTTCAAGGTCTGAGGTCATCCAACTATGATGTTTCACCTCACACCCTGTCACCAAATTATAATGTTTAAAGGTCCGAGGCCAACAAACTAAGATGTTACCCTCATAAATTTTCACCAAATTAATGATGTTTAAGGTCTGAGGCCATCAAACTAAGATGCTAACCTCATAAATTTTCACCAAATTAATATGTTCAAGGTCCGAGGTCATCCAACTATGATGTTTCACCTTAAACCCTATCACCAAATTATGATGTTTAAAGGTCTGAGGCCATCAAACTAAGATGTTACCCTCATAAATTTTCACCAAATTAATGATGTTTAAGGTCCGAGGTCACCCAAATATGATGTTTCACCTCAGACCCTGTCACCAAATTATGATGTTTTAAGGTCTGAGGTCATCAAACTAAAATGTTACCCTCATAAATTTTACCAAATTAATGATGTTTAAGGTCTGAGGTCATCCAACTATGATGTTTTACCTCAGACCCTGTCACCAAATTATGATGTTGAAGGTCTGAGGTCATCAAACTAAGATGTTATCCCCATAGACTTCACAACTAAAGCAGAATGAATAAAGAATTGACACAGGAACTGATCTTCTCATTAATAATCTCTTCATAAGATGATATATTTACATAAACCATTGCAACATCATATGTAATACTTTTTCAGATGATCGGCATTCTATGGATTGGAGAAGGGTTCCCCTTAGAGATTTTCTAGTCGGTAGGTACTGGGTACAACTTCCTCGATTACTTTGTAAGGGCCATGCCAATTTGGGTAAAGCTTGTTTGTCTTCTGCAATATCTTCTTTAACACTAGGTCTTCTACAACTATAGGTCTTGATTTCACCCTTTAATTGTAGAACTTTACTGATCTCTACTGGTAGGCTGCCTGTCAGATCTTGGTGTCTTCCTTTCTTTCCTCAACCAAATCTAAGTCAAGTTTTCTTTCTTACTCATTCTTCTCGGGGTCATAGGTCTGAATGCTATGAGTGGGGAGTCCTACCTCTGTTGGTATGACGACTTCTGAGCCATGTGCTAACATAAATGGGGTTTCTACTATTGGTATCCTAGCCGTTGTTCTGTAGGCCCATAACACAGCATAAACCTCTTCAGTCAATATTCCCTTAGCTTCTTTTAACCTCTTCTTAATCCCGTCGAGGATTGTCTTGTTCGTGACTTCGGTTTGACCGTTTGCCTGAGGTCAGCCTGGAGAAGAGAAAAATTACTTGATCCCAACTCTCTCATAATACTTCTCCAAGGAAAAATTCTTGAACTGGGTTCTGTTGTCTGAGATGAGGGTGTTCGAAAGGCCATGTCTGCATATGATGCTCTTCCAAATAAATTGGAAGGTTTTCTGCTCTATAATCGTGATCATCGGCTCAGCCTCTACCCACTTAGAGAAGTAATCAATCGTTACTATCAGAAATCGATAATTGTTCGCAGCTTTTGGCAAGGGGCCCACCAAGTCAATCCCCCATACTGTGAATGGCCAAGGGG
This sequence comes from Sambucus nigra, assembly GCA_949130495.1. NCBI lineage: Eukaryota > Viridiplantae > Streptophyta > Magnoliopsida > Dipsacales > Adoxaceae > Sambucus > Sambucus nigra. Next base: position 172,945,116 of record OX422208.1, read on the forward strand.
AACTAATTGACTTTATAGGTTGATGAGGTCGATGGGGAATAGTGGAGAATTTTTGGCACTTGTCACACCTTTTCACATAGGCTGCAACATCTTTGACCAAGGTCGGCCATTAGTATCCCTGCATAATTATCCTCTTGGCCAAAGGTCTTCCCCCAATGTGGCAGGAGCAAGAAACCTCGTGTACCTCCTGTAGGATACGGGGGACCTCTATGGGATGGACACATCTGAGGAGAGGTAACAAAAATCCTTTTTTATATATGACATCTCCTATTATTGAGAACTTTGTTGCTCTGTATCTGAATTTCCTACTCTTTAGCTTTGATTTCGAAAACTCTCCCTCCCTGATATATCTGATGAGGGGGTCCATCCATGAATCCCCTAAGTTCAATTTAAGGTAAGAGATGGAAACCTCTTCTTCCTTAATGGTCGGTTTGAGCAGGATCTCGATTGGTACTGTCTTTCTAATGTCTGTCCTTATTGCTGAAGCCAACCTTGCTAGTGCATCTGCATGGCTGTTGTTTTATCGAGGTACCCTCTTTATCTTCACCTTTTTAAAGCCTTCTATCATTATTTTTACCCTCTTCAGGTATCTGGCCATCATTTCATCCTTGGCCTCATAAACTCTAAACACCTGGTTAACAACTAACCTCGAGTCATTATGAAGTAGGAGTCGACCAATACTAAGGGCTTTTACCAAGGAGAGGCCTGCTATCATGGCCTCATATTCTGACTCGTTATTTAATGCCTTGAAGTTGAACCTTCGTGCATATTCAACGTTGGTACCATCTGGAGCTGATAGTATCAACCCTGCACCACTTCCACTTTCACAAGAAGACTCATCAACAAAGAGGTTCCAAACATATTCTTTCGAAGGGAAGATCCCCTCCGATAGGGTTTCTCACTTGAAAAGGTACCTGTCTTCCTCATTCTCAGCTATTCCTCTTCTGGCTTTGCTGGGCACAACCTCTTCCGAGTATCGGAAGACGTTACTATTTGATCCCTCTGTGATCTCTGAATTATCCTCAACATCAGCCTCTTCCCATGTGAACTCAACAATAAAGTCTGCAAGTGCCTGCCCTTTAATGGCCACCTTAGGTTGATAAATAAGGTCATACTCTCCCAACTCGATGGCCCAAGTCATCAATCTGCCTGATTTCTCAGGTTTGTGGAGGACTTGCCTTAATGGGGAATCAATGAGGATGACCATAGAGTGGGCTTGGAAATAGGGTTTCATCTTCCTGGAGGCGTGTATCAAAGCGTAGGCTAATTTTTTAATCCGAGAATAGTTTTGTTCAGACCCTTGAAGGTCCTTACTATTGAAGTATACAGGCCTCTGTACACCATCGTCTTCCTATACTATGGCTGCACTTATAGCTGACTCTGAGACTGCTAGATAAACATATAACTTTTCCCCTAGAATGGGCCGAGATAAGAGCAGGGGGGATCCGAGGTAGGACTTGAGCTATTTAAAGGCCTTTTCACACTCTTCATCCTATTCTAAGGCCTTTTTAAGCACTTTAAAAAATGGAAGACACTTGTCCGTGGCTCTGGAAATAAATCTATTGAGTGCAACTACTTTTCCAGTGAGCCTCTCAACATCTTTTATACTTCTTGGTGTCTTCATATCAAGCAAAGCCTTAATCTTCTCAGGATTGGACTATATTCCCCTCTGATTGACAATGAATCCAAGAAATTTTCAAGCTTCCACTTCGAAGACACACTTTGTAGGATTAAGTTTCATTTTATACAAGTCCATGGTGTCCAAAGTTCTCTCTAGATCTGCTATATGAGTGCAGGCCTTCAAGCTCTTTGTCAACATATCATCTACATATACCTCCATGGGCTTGCCAATTTGATCTTCAAACATCTTATTTACAAGACGTTGATATGTGGCCCCTATATTTTTCAAGCTGAAGGGCATGACCTTATAGCAATAGGTCCTCTTATCTGGGATGAAGGCTCTCTTATCTGAGTCTTTAGCATCCATGAAGATCTGGTTATAACTCGAATATACATCCATGAAGCTCATGAGCTCATGCCCTGTCATGGCATCTACCATCCGATCAATCCGAGGTAAGGGATAACTGTCTTTTGGGAAAGACTTGTTCAGATCAGTGAAATCTACACACATGCTCCATTTTCCATTGGCTTTGGGTACAATGACAGCGTTTGATAACCACTCTGGGTATATGACCTCCCTGATGAATTCTACCTCTTCCAATTTTCTGACCTCTTCCCTGATGACATCATACTTTTACCTGGAGTAAACTCTTCATCTTTGCTTGATTGGCTTGGCATCTTCTGCCACATTGAGTTTATGGCACATTACCTCCGGGTCGATGCCAGGCATGTCTGCGTGACTCCAAGCGAAAATACTCTACCTCTTCTTCAAAAATCTTATCAGCTCTTTCTTGTTCTCCGATTTTAAGGCCTTGCCAATTTGGATGATTTTTTCAGTTCATCCTCATTGAGGGCGATGGATTCTACGTCTTCCATGACCTCTCCTTTCTTCAATTTTGTTTCGTCCCTAAGATCAAGTGTGTCAATGTTATATGTGGTAGTCGCCCTCTTATGAGCCTCTCTCTCTTCCGTCGAGTTGAAGTAGCATTCCCGTGCTGATGTTTGATCCCAATGCACTTCCCCTACCCCATAGGGGGTCGAGAATTTTAGCATTTGGTGGACCGTCGATGGTACAGCCTCAAACTCCTTAAGGTCTACTCGTCCTATGATGAGGTTGTATGACGAGAAGGCGTTTTCATCCATGATAAAAAAAATTAATCTTTCGGGTCAACCTCTTAGGCTACTCGTCTCTCATTCGTACATCTATCTCATACATGCCCAATGAGTGGACCTTTTCACCACTAAAGCCCATCAACAGATAATGATAGGGTACTAGCCTTGCTCTGCTGAGCCCTAGGCTCTTAAAATAGGACCTGAACATCACATCTGTTGAACTTCCTCCATGTACAAGAATTATCTGTACCTCACATCCATGTACCCTTGTTGTAATTACCAAAGGTTCATCATGCGGAGCTAAGATACCCTTGAAGTCGAGTCGGGAGAAGCCAACTATAAGAGTATCTATATCTACTTTCTTTCTCTTCTACTTTGCCTATGAAGACGCCAGATTCATGACCTCTACTTTGGTCACTGACTTAGCCTCTGCCGCATGAGCTTTTCGGTCAGCTACTTCAGAGCCTCCCCCAATAAGTCCTCCACATATGGTGTTAACACTAAAGGAGATCATTCCAACCCTCTTCACCGGGGCATTATCATCTTTGGGTGGGAGGTCTGGATCATCCTCGTTGTCCCCGTCTGAGTTATCGTCTCTTCTTTCTGGGGTATCATCTCGACATCTATCGTTTATCTTCTTTTTGGGGTCATCTCTTCCCCTCTTAGGGGCCGTACCATCGACATACTTTCTTAACTTTCTGGATTTCAACATTTTCTCGATCTCATTTTTTAAGGCGAAGCACTTATTTGTCACATGGTCGTGGTTTTGGTGGAACTCACGGCACAAGTTCTTATTCCTCTTATGAGGAGGAGCATTCAACTTCTCCGGCCATTTCAGAGATCGGTCGTTCTTGATCTCATTGAGGATGTGCTTGCAACTCACAGTTAGAGGAGTATAGCATGCAAACTTGTCGTCGGCTGACCTCTTCTTTCCATCTTTCTTTCTTTGGAATTTCTCGTTGCCACTTCCATTCTCATCCTCATACTTCACGGCCATAGCCTCTTCGGCGTTCATGACCTTTCCTGCAGTTTCCAATAGCTATGCTATGGACTTGGGAGGGTCTTCTGCAAGTTTCCATAGCAAATTTCCTTCTGGAGTCCCCTATAAGGGATGTCATGGCTATACTCTCTTCATAGTCTTCAACCTCTAATTTTTCTTTGTTGAATCTAGCAATGTAGTCTCTTAGGCTCTCGTTCTTGCCTTGTTTTACATACAACAGATGGGTGGTCTTCTTTTGAGGTCTTACCCCAAAACAGAAATTGTGAATGAACCGTTCTGCCAAGCCCTTAAAGTTCTCAATCGAGTTCTTTGGAAGAGAGGTGAACCAGATGTGTGCAGCTCCTATTAAAGTCCCAGAGAAGGCCCGACACTTCATCGCATTCGGGATTGAATAAATATCTGCCGTAGACTGGTACATCTTAATATGATGCACAGGGTTAGTACTACCATCATACTTGGGAGACACTGTAGGTGGTTTGAACTTGGCAGGGGTTGGGAAGTTCACTATCTTAGTCACGAATAGGGAGCCCTTAGAGAAACTTCTTTGTAGTGGGTCTCGACTTTTGATGAGGTCTCCTATCTTCTATTCAAGGCATTGGATGGAGTCATTCCATGGCCTAGCAACGTTGCCCTGGCCGAGGTTATCCCTAGCCACCTCCAATGGGTGGACTAAGGGTTCCCCAACTGCAGCACAACGTCGATTGTTCACCTCCTGGCCACAGTCTCGACCATGTTGGGGTCGGCCATGCTTAGGCCGATGTTCCTTATTTCCCTTTTATGACCCTGCTGCACTTCTTGATCTTGATAACCTCTATCTTAGGTCATTTATTGGGCCTAACCTTTCAAAGGCCGACCCTCTGCTCAAGCGATCAAAAGTCGACCCCCTTTGTTGGACACCTTTATCTCTTCTGACCCCACAACCTCTGCTCTGCTGGATAGGACTTACCGTGTTATTCGAAACCTCATAAGGCTCCCAATAGTCTTTAGGAGCATCATCTCCCTCCATGTCATCATACCTATCCTCTAGGAAAGGGTATCCTTGCCTCCCAGGTGTAACGCCTAGGGTCAACAACGTCCCTCCTCCGATGAGGAATAGGTTAGTCTTTTCGCGGTGCCTGGGGTGGTCCCCTGGCTTCAGGATGGGGTTGAACAGCTACCGGAGTAATCATCTCAGGTGAGACCCCAGGTGGCCTCATCATATTTTTGACTGATCTGGGCAAATTGCTTCTTCATTGCTTACTGCATCACTGCCAAGGACTTCAAGGCTGTGCCACCTCAGCCATTTCGAACTGGGGTGATGCCTGGCTGGAACTAGGCCCTCCAGCACCAGGTGGTGGAGGAGGTGGTAGTAACTCCGGTTCCATGTGTTTTAACAAAAGAGATTATGAAGAAGATAAGCTTAATACCTTAATGGACCTCTTTCAATGGTGAAACAACTCCACACAAGGGGTGACGCCTAGTTCACCACCAGAGTCTCCGGTGAGGTTAAGCAGAAAAAGTGGAAGAGACAGCTTCTCATTCCCACAGACGGCGTCAAAATGATGATGCTGGAAATAACACCACCCTTCGAGGTGTTTGTAATCTCAAATCAGTGATAACAATGGAAGCTCAAGTATATACTAAATATAAGAGATTGAGATGAGGAGAAGAGGATGAACTCCAATATATAAGTGGTTCAGCCAATTAGGCCTACGTCCACTGTGCAAGTGAGTGAATAAGGTCATCGGAATAAGGCACTAATGACCATGGATACAATCTCTCAAGCTTTGTCTCTCTCTACAGTATAATTGGACAGAGTTTCAGCTAGGGTTGTTATTTTTGGATCCTTTGCAAGGTAGAGGATGGCCTCTATATATAGTGTTTGGGGGGGGGGGTGGGTGGGTGTAATGTACCCCCAAGCATACAATGAGCAAGTGCATGGAGATTCAACCAGTGAAAGGATGATACCTGGATAATCTTTAACTAAGTAATGATGACCTCAATATTCCCTCACGTGGAGGGAATGATTCAGTTATAATAGATTTGTCCACGTGCCTCAAGATATACATGTATGCGTAGAAGCTCGGCAGTCTTTGCTTGGTACTAACCTCGGCCTGAGTGAGTACGAGGTTGGTGAGGTAAGACCCCTGCCTTGGTTGGGAATTATATAATGGCCTTAGCTGGGATGCCAGCCGAGGTTAGATATGTGGAACGTCGGCCAGGGCCGATGTTGACCTGATGATTGACGCTGAGCCTGCTGGGCTGCTGATTTTCAAGTGGCCCTTGTAACGTCGGCTAGGGTCGATGATGATGAAGGGTGGTTGACCCATGAGTCCTTGATGACCTCGGTTGATGACTAGCCGAGGCTGATGTATGGGGCAGGTGCGATGTCGGCTATGGACGAACTGATAAGAACTGTGCTCCAAGGTTCTAGATAATCTTGGATGTGGCCGAGATGAGGTCCGTAGTCGAGGGGGCATCGGCTGTGGCCGACCTCAGTAGGACGATGTTACTGATAGGTATTCTTGAACTTCTATTACCTCGATTGTCTTAAGACCGAGATTGAGGTCTCTGGATTGTCTGGTACACTTTGGCATATCAATTATCAAACGAGTAATATACATGAAAGTTGACATATAGAAAATGATGTGCAAAAGTAATATAAAAGAGAGGAACTGTTGAATAATGATAGTGACAACATCAAATGAATGATAAAATTTTAGATTCGTATATACACATGAGCATATATGTTATGTGTAAGGGAAAGACAAAAATGTTATTGAAAGTGAAGTACTTGTATAATTGTATATATGAATGTGTCATTTGTATATTTGTATAATTGTATATATGCAAGTGTTTGCAGCTGCGGAATGATTACAATGAATCATACAAGTTGTAAACTTATCTCAATAATAATCTAGCAGACCCAGAAAGTAGTTGCAACTACTTAAGGTGAAATGAACAAAATAATAGAGAGAGAGTGTAAATGATCTAATGGCATACCTACAAGGCCAAAGAGAACACAGTACAATCCCGCATATAGAGGGAAGGGTATAGATGCAAAAACAACTCCGAATTTCCCTGAGAGTTAACACCATGAATCTTTTAGTGAAACCATTATACCAGCCATTGGAACACAACTTCAACCCAAGTTATCAAAATTATGCTTATCCAATTAAAGAAGTAAAAAATAAATATAAAAGTGAATATCAAGGAATTTCTGACTTGACAGACCTTAAAAGTACATATTTTTAGATGAATTGATCTGTAATAATGGTTTCCAACAACTACTTTTTGTTCATCACATGGTTGGAGGAATTGTTGAAGATTGATAATAATGAGAATTGATTGTGGCATGGATAAACGTTCTGTGTCCTGCTATATATGTAAAGAAGTTGTAACGTTAGAGCCGAGATGAAGAAACTTATCAGTAGCTAGCGTTGTTTGGGCTCCCAACTGGTAGTATAGGGGTGAATTAGTGACCCTACGTGAACAATCTTACCATTGAGGAGATGTGACACCCCGACTAATTAAATACCGGGTAGCTACTCCTTTATTAAATTAATACAAAATGCCAAGTTGGCTCAGTTCATAGCATCACTGTCGAAAAACATTTTAACAATTACTAGCCACCTAATATTTAAAAAGTGAGTTGTCAAATTTTAATTAACTCCGATTAACATGCAATAAGTAAATTATGAAATGCTAACATAACCACCACAACATAATGATAATAAAATAACCATAAAATAGTAATGAGTCTGGAGGGATACTCCTCACAAAAATCCAAATACATGAATAAACAAATACTAAGTCTGCATCACTAAATTAATTATGGGCCAAAAATATGATATAACTGGATAAATAAAGTGTCTAAAAGAAATGGGGAGACATGCCCAACAGACGAGGAAAACTGATAATATGGAGTCAAGATCGAAAGTGGAGGTGTCTACTGTCAAGGTCCTGTAAGTTCCACAACAGCTACAGTACGCCACCTGAATGGAACTCCTTTACTTGGTGTCCTTGTGGCTGGGTACCTAAAAGGTTTTTACAAAAAAAAAGATTTGAAAGAAAACGGGTCAGAGCCCGATTGTGGAAAACAGTTTAAAATATAGCAAGTGTTTTAATGACAATAAAACAATGAATGCAAAATACATGTTAGGACGTGCTCTCACATGAAATACTCACCTCTCGACTATTTGTGCACTCCTAAAGTACCCGTACCCATTCTAGTGATTCCCATATCTAACTAGTCCAAAATAAATTCTAGCATTTCTATATGATTCACGCTTTAATTCCAACATCATCAATAAACTAGAGAGCTTTACATTAATTCTCGATTTCCCAATTATTAGCAATACTAATTTACTAGAGATCTTCCATTTTATCTTTACAGAACGTTGCTATAATTATACTCACAATTAAACATGACAGTTCATTTCAATTAACAGTATATTATCCTCATCATAGATATACATTACTAGCACCCCGAGACTAAGCTGTGGTGCACACATACTCAGCTATCCAATCCCGGTACATCACGTACATAAGGACCACGCATTCCGAATCTCTCAGGAATCATTTTCAGATAAAAATATTCACATAAAATAGAGGCGAACATAGTTCACATCACATGGGTCACACACATACCTACGCTCCCATGATCAGCAGACTTATTAACTTCTCAATAAGTCCTCTGACCTATGCCCTCGAGGTACCAATCTAAACCCCCCGGTAGGCACACAAAGATTAGATGATCCTAATCGAACGCAAACCTCCCATGATAGCAAGTACGATAGGTATGTTATACACATAAAACCACATATACTAAGCATTCGCACATCTTAGATATCTCGTATTATTAATATAGGTATACTTCTCGTTCTTATACCGTCATTTAATGTTATACGATCACAAGTCCCCGATTTGTATATTAACTTTATTAACACTTATCACATCATAATTAGGTACTCGTTTCCTACTCCATAATTGACATCCAATTTTATTATAAGGTTCTAAGTTCTACTCCTCAACGTACTCCAATTCTCACAATTATACCCACTAATCAATAAGGGAAGGTTAATACTCCAATTAAATAAGTCTACGGAACGTTTAAAATGAAATCCGGCCAAAAAGGTCATTCTGTCAACTCGTTAGAAGTCTCCTTCGAACGAAAGTCTTCGAACGAACTACCAACTCGTTAGAAGGGACACTGTCATCTCGTTAGAAGCTCGTTCGAACGACCTGGGAAGGTCTTCTAACGAGATTACAGTTTTCGCCCAGAAATTTCTCCAATTCATTTTTCTTCAATTTCTCTCCCTTAAATCCATACTAAGATCATCCTTAATGAGTTTTAATGTGAATAAACTACTCTAAGTTATCCTAAGTCACTATTTAACATATATTTGGTGTCAATTCTTCCTAAATTAACATGAAATCATCAAACTTCTCAAATCTTGTCTCAAACCCTATAAACATGAAGCCAAAATTTTAATGTCTACAATCACTTCCTCATAAATCCATTTTTAAACCATCATAAAATATATTTTGGATATGATATTCATCCAATAACATTCTACATGCAATCCCTATATCATATTATGAATTCTACCTCCAATTTCATGGGTTTTCATCAAACTTCCAATATAAGACAAATATTCAATTTTAAGCATGGAAGAAACATTCTCTTGAAATTAATGTAATTAAACCACTTGCTTTAGATTCGTTTTCCAGATTCGTTGTCGAAAGATGAAGGTTGATTCTCCTCTTTCTCTCTACAGCTTTCTCTCAAAGATGGTGATGGTGGTTATGGGTTTTCTTTTGGAACTTCTTAAGACTTTCCCTATAACTCCTGTAGCCCTCTAACTTACCAAATGCTGATAATGGCTTAGTGGGTTTCTAAATAATATAAAATTAACTCCTAAAATTCGTGGGTCTTAATTCTCATATTTTTAAAATTACCAAAATACCCCTCTAGGTAGCCGGTTTGGCCTAAAAGTGCCTCGGGACCCAAACGAAACCCCCGGCTAGTGTTTTCTGACTATATCGACCCTTTCGGACACATTGGCACACTCAAAATGACCATTCAGTTGATAAAAATAAAATTCACTTTTTAATTTAAATAATTTTATTCCTTACGCGTCTGACACCCGCGTTCCAACTGAATTTCCAATTTGTCGTATATCTACCTCGTGACAATTTATATATCATCAATACTCATGTATTACCATACATACTCGAAAATAATAAATTTTTAACATCATAATCAAATACCAACTCACATCTCGTTAGTATTTATACCCGGATTAATTTCCAATGAATTCTCATTTAATTTAATTAATCCCTTAAATAAAAATCAATAAAATTACGGGGTATTACATACTTCCCCCCTAATAACAGAATTTCATCCCGAAATTCGAAATTAAAGAGTACCTGGCAAAAATAACTCCAGATAGCATTCGTGCATCTCATCCTCGCGCTCCCATGTGGTCTCTTCGACATTATGATGCCGCCACTGAACACGTACTAACGGTACTATCTTCGACCTCAGTTTTCGCTCGCTTCGGTCCAAAATAGAAATCGGCCCCTCCTCGTAGGAACTATCGGGCTGGAGATCGATGTCCTCCAAAGCAATGTGAGTATGGGCCAAATCTTCCCTAAGATATTTCCTTAGCGAGGAAATATGGAACACATCATGAATCCTATGCAAGTGCTTCGGTAACCCCAGTCTATACACAACTGGCCCAATACGTTCGATGATAGGAAATGGCCCCACATACCTTGGTGACAGTTTCCCCTTCTTCCCAAAATGCATGATCCCCTTCATTGGAGATACTCTGAGTAACACCTGGTCCCCCACCTCGAATTCTTTGAAGAACCTCTTGGCATCAACATAGCTCTTCTACCGGTCCTGAGCTACCCGAATGCGGCTCCGTATCATCTCTATTCTTGCTGAAGTGTCCTGAATCACTTCCGGCCCAAGGAGTTTGTTATCCCCCACCTCTAAGCAACATGCTGGGGAATGAAAAGGTCTACCGTACAACGCCTCAAATGGAGCCATACCAATGGTGAATTGGTAGGAGTTATTATAAGCAAACTACACCAGTGGAAGGTACTGCTCCCAACTACCTCCAAAATCTAGGATGCACATACGCAACATGTCCTCTAACATCTGATTTGTTCGTTCTGTTTTCCCATCAGTCTGCGGGTGATAAGCTGTACTCAGCCGCAACTCCGTACCCATGGCCTCCTGGAAACTCTCCCAAAATCATGAAATAAATATCTTATCTCGGTCAGATACAATATTTAGAGGTACACCATGAAGTATCACTATCTCTGCAATGAAAATCTGGGCATACTGTCCCGTAGTGTAATCTGTCCTTACGGGTAGAAAATGGGAAACTTTGGTCAACCTATCCATAATTACCCAAATGGAGCCGTGACCCCTCTGCGACGTAGGTAACCCCGTGATAAAGTCCATGGAGATGCTCTCCCATATCCATGTCAGAACCTCTATTGGCTGTAGAAGTCCTGACGATTTCTGATGATCCACCTTTACTAGCTGACAAGTGGCACATTTAGAAACGAACACGGCAATATCTCTCTTTATCCCTCTCCACCAATACTGGAGTCTCATGTCTTGGTACATCTTATCCCCACTAGGGTGTACAGAAAATCGTGAACCGTGAGACTCTGCCATAACCTCGTGTCGCAAGTCTTCTCCTTCTGGAACAACCAGTCTCCCATTGAAGCGTAATCCCCTGTATGAACTAACGGTATAGGATTCAACTCCCTCTGCTAGTAATCGAACTATCTGCTCCTGACAGAACGAGTCATTTGCCTGGTCCTTTATCACTCTCGTAACAATCTGCGGTGTAACATTCATCACTGACATGAACGATCGGGCTACTGCATCCTGGTGTCCCAACTCCTTCCACTTAGCTTTCCACACCTCGGCCACCCCATTTACCGACCGACGGATCAACGCGTCTGCTACCACGTTAGCCTTCCCTGGGTGATACTAGATATCGAAATGATAATCCTTCGCAAACTCAAGCCACCGACGTTGACGCATATTCAGCTCCTTTTGCGTGAAGAGGTGTTGTAGAGACTTATGGTCTATGAACAACCGAAATTTCTCCCCTAGGAGATAGTGTCTCCCAATCCGAAGAACGAATACCACTGCCGCTAACTCCAAGTCGTGGGTGGGGTAATTCCTCTCGTGAGGCTTAAGCTTACGAGAAGCATAAGCTATGGCCCGACTCTCCTGTTACAGCACACCTCCAAGTCCTTGTAAGGACGCATCGGTGTAAACTAAATACTCAACTCCCGGTCTGGGCAATGCTAATACAGGCACTGAGGTCAATTTGTCCTTCAACTCATCGAATGCCAACTGACAGGCATCGCTCCAGATGAATGGTACACCTTTGCGAGTCAGATGTGTCAAAGGACCCGCTATTTTTGATAAACCCCGAATAAACCTCCTGTAGTATCCTACTAGGCCCAAGAAACTACGGATCTGAGTCGGTGTCATGGGTTGTCCCCATTCCCTTACTGCGGATACCTTCCCCGGATCAACAGATATCCCCCGGTCTGAAATGATATGCCCCAAAAACTGAACCTCCTTCAACCAGAACCCACACTTCTCATACTTTGCATAAAGCTAGTTCTGATGCAACATCTGCAAAACCTGTCTCAAATGCTCGGCCTGCTCTTCCTCTGTCTGGAAGTAAACCAGAATGTCATCAATAAATACAATGACGAATTGGTCTAGGAACTCTCTGAACACCCTATTCATCAAGTCCATAAACACGGATGGAGCATTGGTCAAGCCAAAAGGCATAACTCGAAATTCATAGGAACCATATCTCGTCCAGAAAGCAGTCTTCGAGACGTCCTGTTCCCTGATACACAACTGATGGTATCCCGATTGCAAATCAATCTTTGAGAAGAAGTAAGCTCCTCTCAACTGGTCAAATAAGTCATCGATTCGGGGCAGCAGATACTTATTTCGTATCGTGACTTTATTCAACTCCCGATAATCTACACACAATCTCAACGATCCATCCCTCTTCTTTACAAACAATACAGGGGCACCCCACGACGAAGTACTTCTCCGGATAAACCCCTAACCCAATAACTGCTCTATCTTATCCCTTAGCTCTCTCATCTCCGCTGGAGCCATATGGTACGGTGCGCGGGCAATTGGCCGAGTGCCCGATGTCAAATCGATAACAAAATCAATCTCTCTACTAGGAGGTAATCCATGTATATCCTGGAATACATCAGCGAACTATCTAACGACTGGAATCGAATCAAGTGGTATCACCACTTCCTTAGAGGTCTCCTCCTCTATATAGTACAAATGAGTGGATGATCCTCCCTCAGGGCGAGGCATCGCCACTAGAAACATCTCCTGCCCGGGAATGGCAAAAATAATACTCCTAAACAGTCAATCATGGCTCGGTACGCAACTAGCCAATCAATACCAACAATCGCATCATACTCAGTCATCTCTAATACTAACATATCAGCGGGTAAAGTATACCTCCCGATATCTATACCCACACCTCTACATATAAGAGAAATTATAGAACCCCTACTCAACGGTGAATCTACACAAGTAATCGGGCTCTCTGCAGTGTCTAACAACCCAATAGTGCGTGCAAATCTCATGGAAATGAAACAATATGTGGCCCCCGTATCAAATAAAATACGCCCCATAGTCCCTTGAATAGAGAACATACCCTCAATAGCAGGTGGATCCTGTGGGACGGCGGCTTGCTGGAGCTGATACACTCTCCCATACTGAAGTTGTCCCTGCTTAACTGGGACCGCTAGAATGGGTGATAATGCCACCATCTGTGGTGGTGCTGGGAGGGCGGCGGGAAACATAGGCCTCTGTGGCTCGTGTCGAGCACCCTGCTGCTGCTGTGGGGCCCTACCCCTATCTGTACAATCCTGGAATTTGTGGCCCATCTTGCCACACACGAAGCACTTTCCCTGGAAATTTCCTCCTCGCTGTCCCTGCTGCCCTCGGCCCTGATGGCCGTTACCATTCCTACCTTGACCATGCTAGCCCTGCTGAAACTGTTGCTGCTGACTAATCTGGCCCTGCTGGCCCTGATGGCCATTTCTGAAACCTCCCTGGCCATTTCTGAAACCCCCAGATCTGAATCTCTTATGATCCCCCAGTTGGGAACCCTGCCTGTGTTGTCGCTAAGCAGATTGTGCCCCGCTGGCACCGTTTCCCCCTGTCTTGCCCTGATGGATGGACTCTCGTGATCTCTTACTCTCAGATATGTGAAAGCGGTGATCCTGGCAGTGAAGCAGTGCCGCGTTAACCACGTCAGAGTAAGTGGACAACGAAAGATTTCCCAACAAGTACTGTCGGATCCTCCAAGTCAATCCGTCCATGAACTTCTGAATCTTCTTCTCCTCAGTCGAAATCTCATCGGGAACAATATTAAAGAGATTTGTGAATTCGACCTCATACTCGACCACGGTTTCCCTCCTGCTTGAGGTTCATTAACTTCCTCCTCATCTCAGTGTGAACATCTGATGGAAAATATTTGCGGTCGAACCGCACCCAGAACTCCTGAATAGAAAGGGCGTCCCTCTCCTCCGCGGTGGTAATAGACTCCCACCACTGCAATGCTGATCCTACTAGCTTAAAAGTAGCTAGTATCTTCTTCTGAACATCCGTGCACTCGTACATCCTTAAGTTCCTTTGAATATCCTTCCTCCATTGACTGGACACTACAACGTCGGAGCTACCTGCAAACTCGGGAGGGTGTGCATTCTGAAAAGCATCACGAACATATTCCCAAGCAGACGGGAATGCATGAGCCTGAACTGGCGCGACTACCGACGCCTGGGGTGGTGCCTGCTGTAAAACATCTAGGGTGGCATTCACCGCTTGGGCTACAATAGCTACAACCTCGGCAGCATTCATGGTGCCCTGAACTACTGCAGGCTGTGGCTCGGGCTGTGCATTCCTAGGAACTCGCTGTGCACATCGTGGATGCATCTGAAATGAGAGTAAAGTCTTATAAGTTCGCAGTTATTATCCCAAAATAGCTGAAGTGTGAAACATACATAAAAGGACACAACAGTCCTAAAATATAGGGCTCTACATCAAATAAAGGTCAGCGGAACATAATAAGCCGTACAGATCCTTAGGACACTAGAACCTGATGCTCTGATACCACCTGTGACACCACGACTAATTAAATATCGGGTAGCTACTCCTTTATTAAATTAATAAAAAATGTCAAGTTGGCTCAGTTCATAGCATCACTGTCGAAAAACATTTTAACAATTACTAGCCACCTAATATTTAAAAAGTGAGTTGTCAAATTTTAATTAAATCTGATTAACATGCAATAAGTAAATTATGAAATGGTAACATAACCACCACAACATAATGACAATAGAATAACCATAAAATAGTAATGAGTCTGGAGGGATACTCCTCACAACAATCCAAATACAGGAATAAACAAATACTAAGTCTGCATCACTAAATTAATTACAACCCAAAAATCTGATATAACTGGATAAATATAGTGTCTAAAAGAAATGGGGCGACATGCTTAACAGATGAGGAAAGATGATAATATGGATTCAAGATCGAAAGTGGAGGCGTCTACTGTCAAGGTCCTGTACTTCCACAATAGCTACAGTACGTCACCTGAATGGAACTCCTATACTTGGTGTCCTTGTGGCTGGGCACCTAAAAGGTTTTTACAAAAAAAAAAGATTTGAAAGCAAACGGGTCAGAGCCCGATTGTGGAAAACAGTTTAAAATATAGAAAATGTTTTAATGACAATAAAACAATGAATGAAAAATACATGTTAGTACGTGCTCTCACATGAAATACTCACCTCTCGACTATTTGTGCACTCCTAACGTACCCGTACCCATTCTAGTGATTCCCATATCTAACTAGTCAAAAATAAATTCTAGCATTTCTATACGATTCACGCTTTAATTCCAACATCATCAATAAACTAGAGAGCTTTACATTGATTCTCGATTTCCCAATTATTAGCAGTACTAATTTACTAGAGATCTTCCATTTTATCTTTACAGAACGTTGCTATAATTATACTCACAATTAAACATGACAGTTCATTTCAATTAATAATATATTATCCTCATCATAGATATACATTACTAGAACCCCGAGACTAAGCTGCGGTGCACACATACTCAGCTATCCAATCCCGGTACATCACGTACATAAGGACCACGCATTCCGAATCTCTCAGGAATCGTTTTCAGATAACAATATTCACACAAAATAGAGGCGAACATAGTTCACATCACATGAGTCACGCACATACCTACGCTCCCATGATCAGCAGACTTATTAACTTCTCAATAAGTCCTTCTCTGACCTATGCCCTCGAGGTACCAATCTAAATCCCCCCGTAGGCACACAAAGATTAGATAGCCCTAATCGAACGCAAACCTCCCATGATAGCAAGTACGGTAAGTATGTTATACACATAAAACCACATATACTAAGCATTAGCACATCTTAGATATCTCGTATTATTAATATAGGTATACTTATCGTTCTTATACCGTCATTTAATGTTATACGATCACAAGTCCCCAATTTGTATATTAACGTTATCAACCCTTCTCACGTCATAATTAGGTACTCGTTTCCTACTCTACAATTGACATCCAATTTTATTATAAGGTTCTAAGTTCTTCTCCTCAACGTACCCCAATTATCACAATTATACCCACTAATCAATAAGGGAAGGTTAATACTCCAATTAAAAAAGTTTACGGAATGTTTGAAAAGAAATCAGGCCAAAAAGGCCATTCTGTCAACTCGTTAGAAGTCTTGTTCGAACGAGGTCATTCGAGCAAGTTCCTTCGAACGAAAGTCTTCGAACGAACTACCAACTCGTTAGAAGGGACACTGTCATCTCGTTAGAAGCTCGTTCGAACGAGGTCGTTCGAACGACCTGGGCAGGTCTTCTAATGAGATTACAGTTTTCGCCCAGAAATTTCCCCAATTCATTTTTCTTCGATTTCTCTCCCTTAAATCCATACTAAGATCATCCCAAATGAGTTTTAATGTGAATGAACTACTCTAAGTTATCCTAAGTCACTATTTAACATATATTTGGTGTCAATTCTTCCTAAATTAACATGAAATCATCAAACTTCTCAAATCTTGTCTCAAACCCTATAAACATGAAGCCAAAATTTTAATGTCTACAATCACTTCCTCATAAATCCATTTTTAAACCATCATAAAATATATTTTGGATATGATATTCATCCAATAACATTCTACATGCAATCCCTATATCATATTATGAATTCTACCTCCAATTTCACGGGTTTTCATCAAACTTCCAATATAAGACAAATATTCAATTCTAAGCATGGAAGAAACATTCGCTTGAAATTAATGTAATTAAACCACTTGCCTTAGATTCCTTTTCGAGATTCGTTGTCGAAAGATGAAGGTTGATTCTCCTCTTTCTCTCTACAGCTTTCTCTCAAAGATGGTGATGGTGGTTATGGGTTTTCTTTTGGAACTTCTTAAGACTTTTTCTATAACTCCCGTAGCCCTCTAACTTACCAAATGCTGATAATGGCTTAGTGGGTTCCTAAATAATATAAAATTAACTCCTGAAATTCGTGGGTCTTAATTGCCATATTTTTAAAATCACCAAAATACCCCTTTAGGTAGCCGGTTTGGCCTAAAAGTGCCCCGGGACCCAAACTAAAACCCCGGCTAGTGTTTTCTGACTATATCGACCCTTTCGGACACGTTGACGCACTCAAAATGACCATTCGATTGATAAAAATAAAATTCACTCTTTAAATATTAGGTGGCTAGTATTTGTTAAAACGTTTTTCGACAGTGATGCTATGAACTGAGCCAACTTGGCATTTTGTATTAATTTAATAAAGGAGTAGCTATCCGGTATTTAATTAGTCGGGGTGTCATAGGAGCGTTAACTCGTGTATTGCATTTTAGAAGATATATAAGATTCGAAGGCAAATTTGAAATCAAAATCATGATCGAACTTGAATCCCAGTTAAAATAAATTGAAATTGAATTACAGTTAATTTAAATTGAAAATGAATCGAATTTTAATGTGAAACAAAATTAAAATCCAATCCAAATTAAATCGATAAACCAAGATTGAAAGTAAATAGCGAATTGAAATTTATTTGGAGTAGAGTTATTCCCTCTCTTCTCTAAATTTAATTAAAAACGTTTAGATGAAAATCCCATTGTTTTGGAACAATTAAAATAAATAAAAAAAAAACTATTTCGGATAATCAACTAGTGCCTAAAATATCCCATGACCCAATATTTTGGACGGAAAGAAAATACCTAACAACTTTACTAATTGTTCTTATTTATCATAATATTTATATACTTTAAAAGAATGACAATCTATCCATGAAAGATAGATAATTTCTAAACATGCAGAATTCTTGGTGGAATATACTATCGTTCGCAATGATGTTTATATTTTTTCATACAAACTTTTTATGAATAGTATGAAATTCTAAAGTCTTTCAAAATTTCACAATAGAGGAATTTCACAATACGAAATTTCTCAAAGAAAAATATCACAATGAGAAATTGTATAGAGATTTTTTGACTACTCACCCAACGTTTTGCAACGATATTTGTATTAGCACTCCATTTTTTTATTTGTTTTGTGTTTGTACCCCACCGTAGTGTTTTCTCTTAGTTGCTATCAATTTAAAAAAAGACCATCTTGCCCCTATTTTAATTCAAAATAATATAAAAGTTCAAAAACAAAAATTACATAATAAGTTATTAAAAAAATATTAACAAATATAAAAAATTATAGAAAATCAGTTAAATATTTTGGAAAATAGAGAAAATATTTTTAAAATATTAAAATCATGAAAACAAATTTAAATTAAAAAAACATTAATTTTTTTCAATGAAATATGGAATAATAGGGAAAATATTCACAAAGTATGAAATACATTTAAAATAAGATCTACTAAATGCGGAGATCATAGAAACAAACATTTTAAATTATAGTAATATTTTAAATTACAAAACTATCAGTTAAAAATTCTAAAAAAACCAAAAAATATTTAAAAAATCCGAAAAGCGCAAAAATTGGACATATTTTTTAATATGAAAAAAATATGTGGATCAATCAATTAAGGAGTGCGTCAGATAACCGATGAAATTTTGAGTTGATATTTTTTAATGAAACGTACTTATATTTGGCACGGTTTAAAATCGTGCTAGATTTTGGCTCTGTTTTAAATCGTGCTAGACTAGATTCTAGAACGGTTTAAAACTGTGCCAGATTCTCCTTATCTAAGCGTGCCATATTAGTATTTTTGGTGTAGTGAACAAACTGTCCGACATAGTTAACTCGCCTGTTAACTTGGGAGAGAAGATACACGCCAACTGAGTAATCAAGAAAATCTTAAGGTTGTTGCTTGAAAGATTCAATTCAATAGTGAGATTTTTGAATTCTTTGGGTACTTTAGATTCTATGAAATTTGAAGAGCGTTGATATACCCATATATACCCTCCAACCAGACGACCCCTCAGGGGGCCGACCCTTCATTAGGCTCCGGACGACCCCTCAGGGGGCCGACCCTTCATCAGGCTTCGGACGACCCCTCAAGGGGCCGACCCTGCATAAGGTTCTCGATGACCCCTCAGGGGGCCGACCCTTCATCAGGTTCCAGACGACCCCCAAGGGGCTGACCCTTCATCAGGCTCCGGACGACCCCTCAGGGGGCCGACCCTTCATCAGGCTCCGGACGACCCCCGAGTGTACGACAGTACGAGGCCCAAATTAGGCCATACTCATTACCGAAAGGAACTTTGCCCTCGGCCTCATATCAAAGGCCGAGAGTGACATCATCACAGCGCGTGGTTTGGGAGACGCGTGGAACAGTGCACGTGAGGCTCACATGGCACATGGGAGACCGTTATAACAAAATCACACCCTCACGTGAGGGAATATTATGTCATCATTTGGCATCTACAGGTGTCAACAGGGGATTGGCTAGATCACCATTCACATGCACCATGCATACTTGGGGGGTACACTACACCCCCCAAGACCTATATATACTTGTCACCTACAACCCTACAAGGGGATCGATCAATTTATTATAACCCTAGCTAAAACTCTGCTTGTACACACAGTAGAGAGAGAAAGTGAGCTTATGTGCATTGTATCCAAGGCCATTAGTGCCCATACTTAGTGAATCACACACTCACAGTGGATGTAGGCCAAATTGGCTGAACCACTATACATCATTGTCTTATTTCCTCTTATACTCATCCCCTTCTACATACTTATACACTTATACATCTCTATGGATGCCATGGTTACTACTGTTTGAGCTCATTATCACTTATCCGGTGGTGCTAAATCTTAGCATCATCAGTTTGGCGCCGTCTGTGGGAAGGAGAAGACATCTCTTCCTTTGTACAACTTGACCTCACTGGGCACTCTGGTGGTGAGCCAGCTCTCCCCCTAAGAGGAGATGTTTCACCATTGAAAGAGACCCACTAAGGTTCTCAAGCTCACCAGTCTTTTCTTCAGTTCAGCTTTTCATAGCTCAAACACATGGCACCTGAAATGCCACCGCCACCGCTTCCCCCACCGGATGATGGGGGAAGACCTAGTTCCAGTCAGCCGCCACCTCAGTCTGAGATGGCTGATGTGGCGGTAGCCTTAAAGTCTCTGGCAGCAAGCCAGCGGATGATGCAGGAGCAGTTCACAGCTCTAAGACAAAACATGCTAAGACCACCAGGGGTTTCACCTGAGATGATTACTTCGGCAACAGCTCCAGGACAGCATGAGGCCAGGGGACCACACCAGGCACCATGCAAAGACCTACCACCCCTTCAGTGGCGTAGGGATGATGCTGACCCCCGGTGTCTACGCTTGGGGAGGCATGGAAACCCTTGCCCTGAGGACAGGTATGACGATTTAGAAGGAGAGGAGGCCCCTATAGAATGCTGGGAACCATATGAGGTCTCCAACAATACTGTACGACCTCTCCAGGATAGAAGAGGAAAGTGAGGGAGACCAAATCCTGATGATCGCCCGAGAGGCTCTGCTTTTGATCGCTTGAGCAGGGGGTCGGCCTTTGAGAGGATGGGCCCAGTAAATGACCTGCGGGAAAAATTGTCCAGGTCAAGGAGTGCTGCGAGGTCCAGGAGGGAGGCAGCAGATGGCCGACCCCAAGGACGGGATGACGGTCAAAGGGAAGTAAATAGCCAACACAGACCTGTCGCAGCAGAACCCTCCGTCCACCTTAAAGAGGTGGCAGGGGATAACATCGGCCAAGACGACCCTGCGAGGCCCTGGAATGACTCGATCCAGCGACTAGAGGATAAGATCGGTGATAAACTGAAGAGACGGGACCCTCTTCAGAAGGGATACACCATAGGCTCACCCTTTGTGGCAAAGATAGTCAACTTCCCTACGCCATTAAGGTTCAAGCCACCTGTGGTCACCCCAAGATACGACGGGAGCACCAACCCTATCCACCATGTTGAGATGTATCAATCAGCAACATACATATACTTTATCTCAGATGAGATGAGGTGTCGTGCCTTCTATGGTACCCTGACTGGGGCTGCACATGTCTGGTACACGTCTCTTCCAAAAAATTCTATTGAAAACTTTAAACAGTTGGCAGACCTGTTCATCCACAACTTTTTCTTTGGGGTGAGGCCACAGAAGAAGACCACCCACCTGCTCTATGTTAAGCAGGGGAAGAGTGAGAGCCTAAGGGACTACATAGCCAGATTCAATAAAGAGAAGCTGGAGGTGGAAGACTATGAGGAGAGCATAGCTATGACAGCCCTGATTGGAGGACTCCAAAAGGGGAAGCTGTTATGGAAGCTTGCTAAAGACCCCCTAGGACGATGGCTGAATTGCTGTCAACAGCAGGAAAGGTGATGAACGCCGAAGAGGCGATGACCGCAAAATACGAAGATGAAAAAGGAGGCGCTATTGGGGGTAAATACCCTAAGAAGAACAAAGAGGGGAAGAAGAGGTCTACGGACGACAAATTCGCTGATTACACCCCTCTGATGGTCAGCTGTGAGCAGATACTCAATGAGATAAAGAGTGACCGGTCCCTGAAGTGGCCTGAGAAGCTGAGGGCATCCCCAAACAAGAGGAACAAGAACCTGTGGTGCGAATTTCACCAAGACCACGGCCACGTAACAGACAAATGCTTTGCTCTGAAAGATGAGATTGAGAAGATGCTGAAAGAAGGGAAGCTGAGAAAGTACATCGACAAAGGTGACTTCAAGAGGGACCGAGGGGACGACCCCAGAAAGAAGCGAGGCGATGCATGTAGAGAAGGACCTCAAAAAAGAGGGGACGGCCCTTCTGATGATGAGGACGACCCTGACCTCCCACCGAGAGACGACCAAGGTCCTGTCAAGAGGCTTAATATGATCTCTCTCGGAGTGGGAATGATCTTCGGGGGTCTAGAAGGAGGAGGATCTGAGGTCGCTGACAGGAAGGCCCATGTGGCTAAGGCCAAGGCAGTGACGAAGACGGTACACTCAACCTCCCTGGAGGCCAAGTCAGAAAAGAGGAAGAAGGTTGATATGGACACCCTGATAGTGGGGTTCTCGAGAATGGACTTTAAAGGCCTCCTAGCCCCACATGATGGCCCACTCGTCATCACAACTAGGGTGCACGGGTGTGAGGTGCCGAGGATATTGGTCGACGGGGGCAGTTCTGCAGATGTAATGTTTTGGCCGTGCTTCAAGGCCTTAGGTCTCAGCCGTGCTAGACTTGTCCCATACCATCATCCATTGATTGGATTCAGTGGGGAAAAGGTTCATCCCCTGGGAGTGTATGAGGCCGATGTTAGGATGGGGGACGAGTGGCCGAGATGGCTTACCAAGAAGGTCAGTTTCTTTGTGATGGATGAACATGTGTTTTAGGCTTACACCATCATACTGGGGCGTGTGTCCCTCAAGGGGTTTGAAGCTGTGCCGTTTACGGTCCATCAGATGATAAAATTTCCTACCCCTTACGGGGTGGGGGAAGTTCAGGGAGACCAGACGACAGCGCGAGAATGTTACTATAACTCTACTGAAGAAAGGGAGGCACACAAGAGGGCTACGACCACTTACAATATTGATACCCTAGACCCCAGGGACGAGACGAAGCGCAAGAAAGGAGAGGCCGCGGAAGAGGTAGAACCATCATCCTCGATGTGGATGACCCAGAAAAAACCGTCCAAGTCGGCAAGTCTCTGAAGCCCAATATCAAGGAAGACCTCCTTAAACTGTTGAGGAGAAGACGAAGCGTCTTCGCATGGAGTCATGTAGATATGCCGAGGATTGACCCTGAAATCATGTGCCACAAGCTCAATGTGGTAGAGGGAGTGAAGTCGGTAAAGCAGAAGAGGAGAATTTACGGTAGAGAAAAGTATGAGGTCATTAGGGATGAGGTAAAAAAATTAGAAGACGCTGAGTTTATCAGAGAGGTCATCTACCCCGAATGGCTGTCCAATGCAGTCATTGTTCCAAAGGCCAACGAGAAGTGGAGAATGTATGTGGATTTCACAGACCTCAACAAGCACTATCCCAAAGACAGCTTCCCTCTCCCCCGCATTGACCAGATGGTAGACTCTACCGCAGGCCATGAGCTCATGAGCTTCATGGATGCCTATTCAGGGTATAACCAGATATTCATGAACCCTGAAGACTCGAAGAAGACATCCTTCATCACTGACAAGGGGACATACTGTTATAGGGTCATGCCCTTTGGCCTAAAAAATGCGGGGGCAATGTACTAGCGCCTCGTAAATAAAATGTTCGAAGACCAAATTGGGAAGTCTATGGAGGTCTATGTAGATGACATGCTGACTAAGAGTTTGAAGGCAGAGGATCATGTGGCAGACATGGAGAGGACCTTTAATACGATGGAAAAATACCAGATGAAGCTTAATCCGGCCAAGTGTGTCTTCGGGGTCAGAGCAAGGAAGTTCTTAGGGTTCATTGTCAACCAAAGAGGCATCGAGGCCAATCTTGAAAAGATAAAGTCCCTTGTTGAGATGAATACCCCCAAGTCCATTAAAGACGTTCAGAGGCTCACAGGGAGAGTTGCTGCCTTGAACAGTTTCGTATCTAGGGCCACAGACAGGTGCCTACCATTCTTCAAAATTATCAGAAAAGCCTTCGAATGGAGTGAAGAATGCGATGAGGCCTTCAAGGAGTTAAAATCATACCTGGGGTCTCCCTTGCTGTTGTCATGACCCGTGCAGGGTGAACGACTTTATGTGTACCTCGTCGTCTCAGAGTCAGCCATCAGTGCAGCCATTGTGAGAGACGAAGATGGAATACAGAAACCTGTGTCTTTTAACAGCAAGGCACTCCAGGGGGCAGAGCAAAGATATCCAAGGATGGAGAAGTTGGCCTACGCCTTGATCCATGCATCAAGAAAGATGAAGTCATACTTCCAGTCCCATACGATGGTCATCCTCACTGACTCTCCCCTTAGGCAGGTTTTACACAAGCCTGAAAAATCAGGTAGGTTAATGGCCTGGGCTATAGAACTGGGGGAGTTTGACATAGTGTATCAGCCTAGGACGACCATTAAGGGGCAAGCATTGGCAGACTTCGTGGATGAGTTTACTTAGGAAGGTGATGATGCCGAGGATGAGAGCCTCGGGAAGATAGATACCCGACAGGGTGAGCTCATCGACACGACTACAGATAAGGCTGAGACGAGTACTGCTAGAAGGAAAGTGGTGGAAAACGAAGATGGAAGATATATCTTTAGACAGGGGTCACTCACCGAGGGAGGTTTCTCAGAAGAACACATCGTGTGGAGTCTCTTCGTCGACGGGTCCTCTTGCGAAAGCGGGAGCGGAGCTGGGTTAATAGTATCAGCACCCGACGGCACAGACATTGAGTACGCCATGAGGTTCAACTTTAAGGTGTCCAACAACGAGGCCGAGTATGAGGCCTTGATAGCAGGCCTCTCCTTGGCCAGATCACTTAGTATCGGCCAGATTTTGGTTCATAGTGATTCGAGGCTAGTAGTGAATCAGATACTAGGAGCCTACGAGGCTAAGGACGAGAGGATGGCTAGGTACCTTGAGAAGGTGAGGTCATTACTGAAAGACTTCAGAGAAGTGAAATTAAAAAGGATACCCAGGTTCGACAATGGCCGTGCTGATGCCCTTGCGAGGTTGGCCTCGGCAACTAGGACAGACATCAGGAGGACGGTCCCAGTAGAAATTTTGCTTCAGCCAACTATTGAAGACGCTGAGGGAACACTTGGCAATTGCCTAAATGTTTCTCAGGAAGCTTCGTGGATGGGCCCTCTGATCAGGTACATTAAAGAGGGGGAGATGCCAGAAGCAAGGTAAGAAAGGAAGAAGTTGAGCTACCGGGCTGCAAAGTTCACCGTCATTGGGGATACCTTGTACAAAAAGGGATTTTTACTCCCCTTACTCAGGTGCGTGCACCCATCTGAGGTCTCATCTCTTTTGCAAGATATGCATGAAGGATCATGCTCAAGCCACATCGGGGGCAGATCCCTAGCGAAGAGGGTGATCACCCAAGGGTACTGGTGGCCGACCTTGGGGAAAGACGCCGCGGCATATGTAAAAAAGTGCGATAAATGCCAGAGATTTGCCACCATCCCTCACCAACCCATCAACCTCTTACCTCCATTACATCCCCATGGCCATTTGCAGTGTGGGGGTTCGATCTCGTAGGATCCTTACCAAGAGCAGTCAATAACTATCGGTTCCTCATCGTAGCTATTGACTATTTCTCAAAATGGGTGGAGGCCGAACCAATGGTGACAATTACAGATCAAAAGACCTTCCAGTTCATCTAGAAAAATGTTATATGTAGATATGGTCTCCCTAACACCCTCATCTCAGATAATGGGACTCAGTTCAAGAATACCTCTCTACAGAAGTACTGTGAAAGGGTGAGTATCAAACAATTTTTCTCCACCCCAGGCCGACCTTAGGACAATGGGCAAACAGAAGTTACAAACAGGACAATCCTAGATGGAATTAAGAAGAGGATTGAGGAGGCAAAAGGAAGATGGGTCGATGAGTTATATGCCGTGCTGTGGGCATACAGGACGACAGTGAGGACCTCTACCGGAGAGACCCCATTAATGCTAGCTTATGGCTCAGAAGCCGTCATTCCCACCGAGATTGAGTTTCCTACTCATAGGGTCCAAATGTATACCCGCCAGAGAAATACAGAAGAGAGGAGACTCGACTTAGACCTGATTGAGGAAAGGAGGGAGGACGCTGAGATAAGGCAGGCCGCCTACCAGTAGAGGACCACAAGGTTTTACAATCAGAGGGTGAAACAGAGGACAATCGCAGTGGGGGACTTGGTCCTCAAGAAGACTTGACAAAAGCCCAACAAGCTCCATCCTAATTGGCATGGACCATATAGGGTCATCGATGAAGTCGTCCCTAGGACCTATAGACTAGAAAACCTAGAAGGGGAACCCTTTTCCAACCCATGGAATTCAGATCATTTGAAAAAAATACTATCAGTAGTGTTTTAAGGTCTTGATAGACCATAATTGTAATAAGAGTTGCTCCAACAGAACACTTGGAAAATTAATGAGAAATATCAGTGTTTCCCCTCATCCCGTGGTTATCAGTTCTAGTACGCGTGAAAACATCTACTAGAGAACTACCCTCGGCTATAATGAGGGTCAATGGAGGGGACGACCCCACCATTGTCCTCAAGAAAGATGAGGGAAGACTTTATTAAAAACCACTAATCTGGTAATTGGAACCCTCGGCTATAATGAGGGCCAGTGGAGGGGACGACCCCACCACTGTCCTCAAGAAAGACGAGGGAATACTTTGTTTAAAACCATTAAGTTGGTGATTAACCCCCGGCTATAATGAGGGCCAGTGGAGGGGACGACCCCACCACTGTCCTCAAAAAGACGAGGGAAGACTTATTAAAAACCATTAATCTGGTAATTGGAACCCTCATCTATGATGAGGGCCAGTGGAGGGGACGACCCCACCACTATCCTCAAGAAAGACGAGGGAATACTTTGTTTAAAACCATTAAGTTGGTGATTAACCCTCGGCTATAATGAGGGCCAGTGGAGGGGACGAACCCACCACCGTCCTCAAGAAAGACGAGGGAAGACTGTATTAAAAACCATTAATCTGGTAATTGGAACCCTCGGCTATGATGAGGGCCATTGGAGGGGACGACCCCACCACTATCCTCAAGAAAGACGAGGGAATACTTTGTTTAAAACCATTAATTTGGTGATTAACCCTTGGCTATAATGAGGGCCAGTGGAGGGGACGACCCCACCACTGTCCTCAAGAAAGACGAGGGAATACTGTGTTTAAAACCATTAATTTGGTGATTAACCCTCGGCTATGATGAGGGCCAGTGGGGGGGACGACCCCACCACTGTCCTCAAGAAAGATGAGGGAATACTGTGTTTAAAACCATTAATTTGGTGATTAACCCTCGGCTATGATGAGGGCCAGTGGGGGGGACAACCCCACCACTGTCCTCAAGAAAGATGAGGGAATATGTGTTTAAAACCATTAATTTGGTGATTAACCCTCGGCTATGATGAGGGCCAGTGGGGGGGGGGGGGGGACGACCCCACCACTGTCCTCAAGAAAGACGAGGGAATACTGTGTTCAAAAACATTAATTTAGCGATTAATCCTCGGCTATAATGAGGGCCAACCCAGGGGGCGACCCCTCGATTCACCCTCAAGAGAGATGAGGGAGAGGTTTGTAGCATTAACAAAGATTCACAACACAAATAATGCAAAAGGCAAAACATGGAAGACAGCAAAGGAGATGATAGCATAAATGAAATATCAAGTGTTACAGAAGATTGAGTACAAAAATGTTATTTACATCAGAAGGGTGTGGGCTACAAACAGCCACCCTATGGGACAATATCAGAAGGAAGGGCCTCCACATCCACAAGAGGGGTTTCCTCAATGACCACAACTGACTGATCTTCAGACGTGCCGACCCCCTCGACTTGCACTTGGGATTCCACCTGGGTTAGAGCCTCGGCAATCAGGGGGTCGTCCAGTTGAACGGCCTCCAGAGAGGGACGGGCGGAAGAGACCACATCGCCGAACTTGAGGACGACCCACCGACAAGCCGTCCTTATCCCTTTCTCCAAGTACTCAAAGCCGAAGCCTTGGAACTCATCGGAGAGTTTATAGGCTTCTACAGGGCCTGCCTTGGCTTTCTTCACAGCCTCAGATAGCTCAATCTTAAACTGGGCCTCCCGATGGGTCATGGCTTCATCCTTCTCCTTCAGAAGCAAGTCTTTGGCCTTCAGGTCCTCATCATGCTGTCTCGTCATCTCGTCTATAATTCATGCATGTTCAGTTCCAGAACTCTCTAGCTCAGCCTTTGTAGTATCTAAGTCAGCCTGCAGGTCGACCTCATGCTGGATGGACCTCTCGGCCTCATGGAATTTCTCCTGATTCTCAGCCATCCATTTAGTTACCGAGGTAAAGGCGCATACAGACTGCACAGAAAAATAAACAGATGTCAAGAGGCCGAGGAAACAATTGGTGAAAGAATGCAATTAAAGAAATGAATCAAGACCAAAACCTGGGCTAGAGCGTGCAGACCATAGTCATACACTTTGGCTGGAGGCATCTTTGAAAGAAATTGGTAATTAGCAGCTGAGGGAGCAGAAAACATTGATGCCTTGGCTACCCTCAAATTTGCGATGAGAGATGATGGCTCGACCCTCAGATGTGCTATGTTCTGGGACCAGAAGGCCCCCATGCTAGATGAAGAAGCAGTCCCTTCAGATGCTTCGACCCTTGACCTCGTCCGAGAATCTAGATGAGGGTCAACAGGAATCTCAGGCTCTTTTCTTTTGTGGCTATCAGCTGTCGGCTCAAAAACCGTCAGCCCCACGGCCTTCATCTTCCTCGAAGCTTGCTGAGGCTCCTTGCCTTTCTTCCTGGCCAAGCCTGATAATAAACTAGGAGCAGTCATTTACCAGAGAGAATCTGATATACCAGGAGGACGATCTGAAAAGAAGACGACACGTCAGAAAAGTACAGAGATGAAGAGAAAACACTTAAAAAAAGTAAAGAAAAGTACAACTCACATAGTTCTGTAAGGGGGCCGACCTTCAGACCAGCTTCTTTGAGGAGCCGATGGGTCATCAGATCTTCAAACTTTGGAAGTTCACCCCCTCTCCATCGTCCTCTCAGATATTCAACTATATCTTTCTTCTCCAGGCTAAGTTCGGGGTCTGACCTAGCCTTCATTGACGGGTTAGACCATCTTCTGGGGACCCTCGGACCATCGGCTACAGGTCGTGCCTCGGCGGAGAACTCCCACTCCCCTGAGACGAAGAAGAATCTCTTCTTCCAATCGTGGTTGGAGGTTTGAGCCACGTGGAGAAGTTTTTTCTCAGAGCTCCTCGCCCCTAGATGATAGTACCCATGCTGTTTGGACAAGGAGGTGATATTGTAGCAGGCCAAGAATACGTCAGCCGAGGGCTCATCAGTGAAAGCATTCTTCCACAGGGAGATGTAGCCCAGGATCGTCCTCCAAGAGTTGGGAGGAAGTTGAGAGGGGTTAACGCCGAGGCTGAACAAATGTCTACGACGGCCGGATGTAAAGGGAGCCTAACACCTACTTTGAATATTTGTTCATATACTACAACCTCACCCTCTTCACCCTAAAAAATCCTCTCGTCCTCAGAGGGAACCCTCATAGTTATGCTGTGGGGCACTCCATAGGCATGCCTCCACAATAAGAGGTCGCGATCCCTAACTAAGGAGATATAGGACGAGGCATGAGAGGTATCAACCTGGTCATCTGAATCATCGCCCTCGTCCTCAGTCCCCTCTCCCTCGGCCTGAGCATCTGCCAGAGGCCCCTAGGTAAAGGCCATCAAAAAAGCATGTGGAGATAGGGTCGTCACAGGGACAGCCTCGAAAGCAACTATACCCTCAGCTTGTCGGCCCGAGCATAGGTCAGATGTATCTATTTTACTAGAAGGTCCAGCGCCAGTTGGCGAGGATGCTCTCTCGTCCATCTCACTTGAATAACACTCGGCTGGACGATGGGACGACCCACAAGACTCAGATGGTTCAAATGGTTTTATTGCGGCTAGAGGAATGGGAAAGATGGGTCGTACCCAGTTAGGGTCGGCCCCTAGTCTCCTCTCTTCCTCTTCCTCTATTCGTCTGATCTCTGCAAAGAGCTTCTCTCTCAAGGATGGGAATTCAGATGCTAAACTATAAAGCCTCCTAAGCATTAAAGGGAAGACCCCACACTTAGAGATTTTAACTAAGCTAGATACAAATAAGTTTACAGTTGACCAGGTTGGACTTTTGGATCGAAACAAAAGAAATCAAGGGTTTTACTCAAGAAAGCTCAAGAACACTCAAAAACCAGTCGTCGAAAAAGATGCCGGAAATAATATAAAACAACCTAAGTCCGACCATACAAGCCTAAAGCAAAGAAAGAAATGAAAGTAAAAGAGGACACTGGGGTAGAGGGATTACCTGAGGAAGGAGAAAAAGGGTGCCAAACTTGAAATGTCAAAATGTGCAGGTCTGTCTGTTGGAAATCTAGAGAGAGAGAGCTTGGGCGCGAAGAAGAAGAAGAGAAGGAAAGGTTTTAAAAATCTCTTAAATACCTTAGTAATGAGTGGGCCCATTAACCAAGGCAGAGCACAGTCCACGAGGAGGGCATCATTAGGTCACAAATTCCTAGGTCGTGTGCAGCCGCCACACCTTGGAATCTGGAACAACAACGAGTATCTGCCCAGGTGTCACTCATCCAACACACAGTACACTTGTCTCAAAAGCAACATTATCCCTCAGCCATCTCAGCATCATCTATGGCTGAGGGCTGGGGGGTGATTGATATACCCATATATACCCTCCAACCAGACGACCCCTCAGGGGACCGACCCTTCATCAGGCTCCGGATGACCCCTCAGGGGGCTAACCCT
The DNA here is from genome assembly GCA_949130495.1 of Sambucus nigra. Taxonomy (NCBI): domain Eukaryota; kingdom Viridiplantae; phylum Streptophyta; class Magnoliopsida; order Dipsacales; family Adoxaceae; genus Sambucus; species Sambucus nigra. The sequence goes on from OX422208.1 coordinate 172,975,851, forward strand.
TCATCAGGCTCCAGACGACCCCTCAAGGGGACGACCCTTCATCAGGCTCCGGACGACCCCTCAGGGGGCCGACCCTTCATCAGGCTTCAGACGACCCCTCAGGGGGCCGACCCTGCATCAGGTTCCAGACGGCCCCTCAGGGGGCCGACCCTTCATTAGGTTCCAGACGACCCCCCAGGGGCCGACCCTTCATCAGGTTCCAGACGACTCCTCAGGGGGCCGACCCTTCATCAGGCTCCGGACGACCCCCGAGTGTACGACAGTACGAGGCCCAAATTAGGCCAGACTCATTACCGGAAGAAACTTTGCCCTCGGCCTCATATCAAAGGCCGAGGGTGACATCATCACAGCGCGTGGTTTGGAAGACGCGTGGAAGAGTGCGCGTGAGGCTCACATGGCACATGGGAGACCGTTATAACAAAATCACACCCTCACGTGAGGGAATATTATGTCATCATTTGGCATCTACAGGTGTCTCTAGGGGATTGGCTAGATCACCATTAACATACACCATGCATACTTGGGGGGTACACTACACCCCCCAAGACCTATATATACTTGTCACCTACAACCCTACAAGGGGATTGATCAATTTATTATAACCCTAGATAAAACTCTGCTTGTACACACAGTAGAGAGAGAAAGTGGGCTTATGTGCATTGTATCCAAGGCCATTAGTTCCCATACTTAGTGGATCACACACTCACAGTGGATGTAGGCCAAATTGGCTGAACCACTATACATCATTGTCTTATTTCCTCTTATACTCATCCCCTTCTACATACTTATACACTTATACATCTCTATGGCTACCATGGTTACTACTGTTTGAGCTCATTATCACTTATCCGGTGGTGCTAAATCTTAGCATCATCAAGCGTGTAGGTGACTTACAAACTTATGAGCTTGACATTATTTTCCTCCAAGACTAAGAAGAAGAAGGACAAAGGAATTTCTTTAAAAGCGGGGAAGGAGGAAACACCTATTTTGGATGATGAGTCTGACATCGAGTTCGAGTATATGACTATGGTAGTTGAGAAATTCAAAAAATTTATTAAATTCCAAAAGCAATCGAAAGATGCAAAAAGATTTGAGAAAAATATGCTCAATAAGGCTGATCACTGCCCTAAGAATCGAAATAAGAACTTTAAGAGGGATGAGTTAGAAAGATATTACGGTTGTGAGGATTATGTCTATAGGGTATCCAAGTGACCCACTGAACTAAGGAAGGAAGGCAAGTAATCGAAGGTGTATAATTCCACCCTTAGTGGCAATGATCTGGAAGAGGGATTCAATTCCCCCATTGAGCGCAACTACACCATGTTCATGGAAAGTCATGAGAGCTTTGATGAGAAATCTTCCCATAAATATATTTCTATACATGACACTACCAAGGCCATCATTTGTGGATCCAAAGTGAGTAATGGTCGAGAGAATAGAGAAGAGAAGGAGGATAATGAAGAGAGTGAACTCCAAGTTGCCTTATGTGAGTTGTATGCAGAAACATTGAAAGTGAAGAAGGCTAACTTAAAGTTGGAAGCTAAGTTAAAGGAACGTGCCATAGGGAATCATAATAGTGTTTTGATTGAAGATCTTAAGGCACATGAGAGGACTATTAGAGAGAAGTTAGAGTACATTTAGGGTGAGAGAGATAGCCTTTGTGGTTTGATGGAGGTTATGAAGAAAGAGATTATAAAGTTTGAGGATTATAGGCATTTACTCGAGTCAAGGATTGTTGAGCTAGAGGAGAGATTGAGAGAATCGATTCGTGTCAAATTTGATTTGGAGTCTAAGTCAGAATAGTTAGACAAGACGTTAGGCACCATCCAAATCAAAGATGACAAGTGTTAATTGGCTTCGATGATCAAAAGACTTTCGTTAACCAAGATAAATCTATGCATTTAAAAGAGTCGACTAGGAATGATATGAAAGGTCAACCCTTAGGTAACACCCCTCACCGCATTTACACTTGCACTCATTGTGGTTGGAAAGGTCACCTTAAGAGGTTTTGTTATGATCTTATAAATGGTACTTGAAAGTATAAGAATAGGTTCACTAAGGTTCCCAAAACTCGAGAGCGTCACGTTACACCTACATGGATTAGGAAATCGAATTCGGAGGCTTTACATATTAGACTTATTGATTCTCGTTTTCTTGCACATGATACTTCCCATGATATATCTAATGGTTGATTGTATCCGCATGTTTACATACACTAGTTTTTCCATCATGATATATATGCTTGCTACTTGTATGTTGTTTATATCTTTTATATTTTGATTTTTCATTTATTGAGTCGTATTGAAAAATATAAAAAAGATTTTGTTTGTCTTTTGAGTTATTTCTTTTTAAATTGATATTTTCTAATGAATTTCTTTAAAAAAACTCAAAAAGATTTTTGGTTTTGTGTATTTTAATTTTACACATTTTGTGTTGCATATTGGAGTGTTTGAATCCAATTCATTCCATGCTATTCATATGGCCAGGACATTTGATTATGATTATTAATGCTTAGATTTTTCTTAATCATGCTTGGATGTAGTTGTTTTGACTTTGATTCACTTAGTGGATTCGCTTTGTATATGCCTCCGCACACACATGCACGAGCTCTTTGAATTTTAACTTCACATGTATATTTGAGCTATGTGAAATATTCTCCCATAAATATTATCATCTATATATTTCATGACTATGGGAGATTTATGCATGTAAGAACCGTTGCCCGTGAAAGTGTTTGAATTTTATTGAAATTATGAGGGTGCACGAAAAAGGGCTACGAAAAGAGCAAATCTCTCTTGCAGGAAAGCCACCATTGGCAAGAGCCAAATGAAAATATTATACGTAATAGAAATAGAAAAATTGGCAAGGCCAACAAGTTTAGTTTATTTCATTTTCAAAAGTGATCGCTTCAAAAGTATTTAGAGAAAAGAAGACATGATATATGTTTTTTCTTCTGAGGGTGTTTAGTTAAAGATCAATGAGTTTGCACAATGAATCCTAGTTAATGCTTATTTTGTCATGACGTTATTGATTTGTATAATCATCAATAATCTAATCTTGCGTGCATTGAGCTTGTTTGTTCATAGAGTTCACTTTATCTTGTCACTTGAGGGTAAATCTTAGTTTGATAAAGTTTAACGGTAAAATATATCTCCTTGAACATATTTGAGTATTTGGATCATAATTTATTTGTATTTAGTTGACACCCATTCATTCCATTCAACATGTTTAGACACATCGATACTATGCTAGTGTGTAAAGCTTATGTGTTTGTGTCGAGTCTTTGTGGTTGTTCTCACACACACACACACACAAGCGCGCATGCGCGCGTGCACACACACACAAAAGTCTTTATGGATTTCATTTAGTCCATGTTTTCCATATGCTTTATCTTAGGATTTTATTTAGTATGCTATATGATCATATTAGTATCTCTCACTATGTGCATTGAAATTCCTTTTCTCAAAATTGGCAATTTCAAATTATTATCGCTTATTCATATTGGTATTGTTTTGCATCGATATTGATATTGTTTGATCATAGTATCGGTTATTTGTGCTTGAGTTGCCATGTTGTGTGTTTGCTACACTTTACACCATTACATGATTTTATTTCTTCCTCCCTAATTCAAAATTTGTATATCATGTTCACACATTTAGGGGGAGATTTGGTATTTGAGGGAGTAATAGTTTTACGCTTCCTCGCTTTTTCTATTCCTGAATAAAAATGGGGAGAAATAGTATATTTACTTTCATGATTAAGATATCTTTATCTTAGGGGGAGACATCTTACCTAGGTTTATATTTTTAGACATAGTTCGAATTTTATTCTTATGCGGATTTTATACGTGTTATATTCTCTTTGCATTTGAAGGTGTGTTTAAGTGTTCATATTTACAACATGCGACAAAGTTTTCAAGCGAGCAAAACTACTCAGAGTATGTGTCTGTCGAGCATCTGTGCTCTTTTTCCTTTTGGGGGTTGGGGATTGTGTCTTTTTAGATAGCTTGACGACCCATAGGATTTTTATTTTAGTTTTGTCCCGGAATAGCCAAAGGGGGAGATTCGTAAGGATAAATTTCCAGTCGAGTCATTTTTTTTTGTAATTGGCTTAATTCCGGACAAAACATTTGAGTCATAGGTTAGGCTTTGTATTTTCGATCTCGTAAGCCTATGATAAGTTTGATGAAGACGTAGTGGTTAAGTTTCAAAGTTGGATACATATTGTTTTTCGTGCCAAGTTTGTCTTCACATTTATCGAGAATTTCATAAAATATGGATGCATTTTGAATATGGTCCTTGGATATTTTTTAAGGGTGTTTCGTTCTTAAGGAAAATTATTTGGAACTGTTATAAAATATTTTTTGAAGAAAAATATTTTTTTGGTTATAAACTTGTTAGAACGAGTTTTGCACCCCCGTTAGAACGAAAAGCTATTTTCGTTGGAACGGAGTTTAATATTCTTACAATGACTTTGGAATCTTGTTGGAATAAACATCAAACAAACATCAAATGAGGAATCTCAGTTAAATAGTGGACAATTCATTAGAAGCTTGTTGAAAGCTGATTAGAACGAGAAAGCCAATTCGCTTGAATAAATTTCAGTTTCGTTAGAACGAAATGGGATTCTCATTCGAACGAGATATGTGCTTTCGTTCGAATAAGTTCTCCGCCTTGAAATTCATGTTTTCACTATTTAAGGTGTGTTGGACTCAATATTTTCAAAAAATTTTGGCGAAAATCACTACCTTTCCTATTTACCAAAGTTCCCAAACCTTAGTTTCACCTTTTAAGTTTAAATATCCAAATTCTTCATATTTATATGCTTTGAGATTATTAATTTGGGCACCACAGTTTGTTTCTCATCATCTAGAGAGAAAAATTTTCATACAGTGGACTCTGTATTTACTATTTACACATGGTAGATGCCACAGTTGTGGTGTTACGGTGAAGAAGCGGTGGATTCCATGTTCCATTTTTGTAGATGGTTTTTGAACCTCATCGGTGGTTACCGAGATGTGCGTGGACTCATGTGTTGTAGAAACTTGTGTGGGTGGACTCCTGCGTTGCACTATTATGGAGGAGAGGTAGAAGATAGAAGAGCTTCAAGGCTAGCGAGGGAGATGAGTTGTTGAGTAAGTCAACTGTCTAGTCTTTGTAAAACCTTATCATAGTGTTCTCTTTGGATAGGTCGTCCGAGGTTTTTACTTTTGTAGTTTTTCTCGTAAATCAATGTACCGTATTGGATTTATTTATTATTTCTTCTTATCACCTAAGTGCATGTTTTAGATTAAAAAGATAAAATTGGGTAAATCGATTTCTTACAACAAAACTATTTTAATTGGTGCACAGTTTTATTGGGTTAATTAGTTTAAAGTTTTATTTTTTAAAATTGAAAAACATTAAAATAAACTTTTTATTAATTCGAACCATCCTTGCCTATAATCACCATAGGTGATATGCCCTATATGTACCCAATAGCTCAGAGACATCAACCTCGGCCAGGGAGATGGCCGAGGTTAGAAGGGCCTTAGACTGACAACCAGCGATCTCGTCCTAAGCAAGGTCGGCCATGGCCGACGTTACTAGTTATCTCGCAGTCAGACAGCAAGTGAGGTCTTCATGATCCATAGGTACAGTTATTCATCAGGTCGTCAAAGGATGGAAACCTCAGCTGGGTGCAGGCCAAGGTTTCAAGGACTACTCCTCCATAACCTCGGCCCGGGACAACATTGCAAACTTGTCTTACCTCGGCCTCATATGAGTCGAGGCCACCATGATTAAATCTCGGATTGGGTGACACCCAGATCTTCATCAACCTCTTACTCTTCCAGGATGAGGTTGGGACCTATCACAGATAGACGAGCCTTTATTCGCATATGTGTGATTGGTAACACGTGTACACAATCAGTTATAACCAAATCACTACCCTCACGTATGGGAATATTTCATCATCATTCTCTATATGTGACAGTGACAAATGTCTTCATCATATTGGCTAAATCAGCACACACATGCTCATGGCATGCATAGGGGGTGCATTACACCCTCCACCTACTATATATACTTGTCTTCTCATTCTTGGAGAGGGATCTAAAATTAGAAACCCTAGCTGAAACTCTGTCCAAATATACAGTAGAGAGAGAAAGCTTGAGAGATTGTATCAATGGCTATTAGAGCCCTCATACAGTGATATTAATCACACACTTGCACAGTGGACATATGCCTGATTGGCTGAATGACTTACATAGCTGTGTTCATCTTCTTCTCCTCACCTCAATCTCTTATATTTTGTATACTCTTGTGCTGCCATTGTTATCACTAGATTGAGCTTATAAACACCTTTACTGGTGGCGCTATTTCCATCATCATCATTTTGGCACCGTCTATGGGAATGATAAGTTGTCTCTTCCTCTTTATTCGCTTAACCTCACCGGAGACTCTGGTGGTGAACCAGGCCTCACCTCTTGCGTGGAGCTGTTTCACCATTGAAAGAGGTCCATTAAGGTATTAAGCTCATCTACTACTCAAGATCTCTTTAGTGTTTACATATGGCACCAGAACTACCACCACCTCTTCCACCGCCTAGTGCGGGAGGACCTAGTTCCAATTAGGCACCGCCTCAGTCCAAAATGGTAGAGGTGGCTACAACCTTGAAGTCCTTAGCAGCAACACAGCAAGCGTTGCAGGTGAAATTTGCACAGCTCAATCAAAATATGATGAGACCAACTGGAGTCTCACCGGAGATGATTACTCCGGCTGCTGTACAGGCGCATCCTGAAGCCAGGGGACCACCCCAGGCACCGCGCAAGAACCACCCTAAGCCCTATCGAAGGAGGGACGATGCTGACCCTAGGCGTTTACGCCTGGGGAGGAAAGGACACCCTTTGCCTAAGGATAGGTATGATGATCTAGAGGTGGAAGATGTCTCGGAAGATTATTGGGAGCCATATGAGGTTTCGAATAACACAGTTCGTCCTATCTAGTGGAGCCAAGGTTGTGGAGGATAAAGGGGTGGAGAAGCCCAACAATGAGGATCAACTTTTGATCGATTGAGCAGAGGGTCGAACTTTGAAAGGCTCGGCCCCGTAAATGACCTAAGACAGAGGTTGTCAAGGTCGAGAAGTGCAGCCGGATCACAAAGGGAAGAGAGGCAACATCGTCCTCATAACGGACGAGGTAGAGACCAAGAAGAGGTCAACAACCGACGTTGTGCTGCAGCTGGGGAACCCTCAGTCCACCATTTGGAGGTGGCTGGGGACAACCTTGTCCAGGACGACGTTGCAAGGCCATAGAACGACTCCATACAATGCCTTAAATAAAAGATAGGAGACCTCATCAAAATCCAAGACCCATTGCAAAGAGGTTTCTCAAAAGGCTCTTCGTTCGTGGCTAAGATAGTGAGCTTACCTACCCCAGCCAAGTTCAAACCTCCCATGGTGTCTCCTAAGTATGGCGGTAGCACTAACCCTGTATATTACATTGAGATGTAACAGTTAGTGGCGGACATTTATTTAATACCAGATTAGATGAAGTGCCGAGCCTTATCCGGAACTTTGACTGGAGCAGCACACATCTGGTTTACTTCTCTTCCGAAGAATTCAACTAAGAACTTTAAGGGCCTGGCTGAACGATTCATTCATAATTTTTGTTTTGGGGTGAGACCTTAAAAGAAGACCACCCATCTATTGTATGTCAAGCAAGGTAAGCACGAGAGCCTAAGAGACTACATCACCAGGTTCAACAAAGAAAAACTTGAGGTTGAAGATTACGAAGAGAATATTTCCATGACCGCCCTCATAAGAGGTCTTCAGAAAGGGAAGTTGTTGTGGAAACTTGCGGAAGACCCTCCCAAGTCCATGGTGGAGCTATTGGCAACTGCGGGGAAGGTCATGAACGCTGAAGAGGCCATTGACACTAAGTATGAAGACGAGAATGGCAGTAGCAGCAGAAAGTTCCAAAGAAAGAAGGATGGAAAGAAGAGGTAAGTTGATGACAAGTTAGTATGTTATACCCCTCTTACCGTAATCTGCGAACACATCCTCAATGAGATCAAGAATGACCGGTCCCTAAGATGGCCAGAGAAGATGAAGGCTCCTCCACATAAGAGGAACAAGAACTTATGGTGTGAATTCCACCAAGACCATGGCCATGTAATAGACAAGTGCTTCGCCTAAAAGGATGAGATCAAGAAGATGTTGAAGTCAAGAAAGTTGAGGAAATATGTTGATGGCAAACCTCCCAAAAGGGGAAGAGATGACCCCAAAAATAAGAGAAACGACAGGTGTCGTGACGATACCCTAGCAAGAAGAGATGGTGACTCAGATGGTGCTGACGAAGACGATCCAGACCTCCCACCAAAAGATGATAACACTCCAGTGAAGAGGGTTGGTATGATATCCTTTGGTGTTAACACTATATGCGGAGGACTTGCAGGGGGTGGTTCTGAAGTGGCTGACCGGAAAGCTCATGTGGGAGAGGCCAACTGAGTGGCCAAACTTGAAATACTAAATCTGACGTCTTCCGAGACAACGCAGAAGAGAAAGAAAGTGGACATGGACACTCTCATAGTTGGGTTCTCCCGACTCGACTCCAAAGGCATCCTAGCTCCACATGATGACCCTTTGGTAATCACAACAAAAGTTCATGGATGTGAGGTACATAGAATTCTTGTAGATGGAGGAAGTTCAGCATATGTGATGTTCTGGCCCTTCTTCAAAAGCCTAGGCCTTAGCAGATCTAGGGTGGTACCCTATCATCATACGTTAATGGGGTTCAATGGTGAAAAGGTCCATCCGATGGGCATGTAGGAGATGGACGTGCGAATGGGCGATGAGTGGCCTAAGAGGTTGACCCGGAAGATCAAATTTTTCATTATGGACAAAAATATCTTCTCGACCTATAACCTCATCATAGGAAGAGTAGCCCTTAAGGAATTTGAGGCCGTGCTGTCGACGATCCACCAGATGCTAAAATTCTCGACCCCCTATGGGGTAGGGGATGTGTAGGGTGACTAGACCATAGCACGAGAATGCTACTTCAACTCAGCTGAAGAGAGAGAGACCCATAAGAGAGCAACTACCACTTATAACATTGATACAATTGACCCTAGAGATGAAATAAAGTTGAAGAAAGGAGAGGCCGCGGAAGAGGTATAATCCATCGTCCTTAATGAGGACGAATCGAAAAAACCATCCAGGTCGGCAAAGCCTTAAAAGCAGAAATCAAGGAAGAGCTGATAAAATTCATGAGGAAGAGGCATAGTGTCTTCGCTTGGAGTCACGCGGACATGCCAGGCATCAGCCCTGGGGTTATGTGCCACAAGCTGAATGTGACCAAGGATGCTAGGCCAATCAAACAAAGACGAATGGTCTACTCTAGGTAGAAGTATGACGTCATCCAAGAAGAAGTCAGAAAGTTAAAAGAGGCTGAATTCATCAAGGAAGTCATATATCCGGAGTGGTTGTCAAACACAGCCATTGTGCCCAAAGCCAACGGAAAGTGGAGAATGTGCGTAAATTTTACTGACCTAAACAAGTCTTGCCCAAAAGACAGTTATCCCTTACCTCGGATCAACCAGATGGTAGATGCAATGGCAGGACATGAGCTCATGATATTCATGGACGCGTACTCAGGCTATAACCAGATCTTCATGGATGCTGAAGACTCAGAGAAGACAACCTTCATCACTGACAAAGGGATATATTGCTACATGGTTATGCCCTTCGGATTGAAAAATGCAGGGGTAACATATCAACGTCTTGTGAATAAGATGTTTGAGGATTAAATAGTCAAGACTATGGAGGTGTACATAGACGATATGCTGACAAAGAGCTTAAAAGCCTGCACTCACGTGGAAGACCTAGAAAAGACCTTCGATACCATGGACTTGTACAGAATGAAACTCAACCCGATGAAGTGTGTCTTCGGGGTAAGTTCTGGGAAATTTCTTTGATTCATTGTCAATCAGAGGGGAATAGAGGTGAACCCTGAGAAAATCAAGACTTTGCTCGATATGAAGACACCAAGAAGTATCAAGGACATTCAAAGGCTCACTGAAAGAGTTGCTGCACTCAACAGATTTATCTCAAGGGCGACGAACAAGTGTCTTTCGTTCTTTAAGGTGCTTAGAAAGGCCTTAGAGTAGGACAAAGAGTGTGACGAGGCTTTTAATCAACTCAAGTCCTACCTCAGATCCCCCTTACTCTTATCTAGGCCCATTGTAGGGGAGAAGCTGTTTGTTTATCTAGAAGTCTCTGAATCGACTATAAGTGCAACAATTGTACGGGATGACGTTGGGGTTCAAAGGCCTGTATACTTTAACAGTAAGGCCCTTCAAGGGTCTGAACAGAATTATCCTCGGATGGAAAAGTTAGCCTACGGCTTGATACATGCTTCTAGGAAGATGAAGCCCTACTTTCAGGCCCATTCCATGGTTATCCTCACCGACTCCCCACTAAGACAGGTCCTCCATAAACCTGAGAAGTCGGATAGATTGATGACATAGGCCATTGAGTTAGGGGAGTATAACCTTACTTATCAGCCCAGGGTGGCCATTAAAGGGCAGGCACTTGAAGACTTTGTTGCTGAGTTCACATGGGAAGAGACCGAGGTTGAAAATAACCTAGAAACTGAAGAAGTGTCAAACAATAACGTATTCCTAGACCCGAAAGAGGTTGCATCCAAGGGAGCCAGAGATGGAATATTCGAGAATGAGGAAGACCGGTACCTCTTCTGGCATGGAGTCATGTCAAAAGGTAGCTTCTCATCAGGTTAAGACATCTAGAACCTCATTGTTGACAGGCCTTCTTACGAAATCAGAAGCAGTGCAGGGCTAATACTTTCAACCCCGGATGGTACGAACGTGGAATATGCCTTAAGGTTTAACTTCAAGTCATCCAATAACGAGTAAAAATATAAGGCTATGATAGCAGGCCTCGCGAATGCAAAGACCCTTAGGGTAAGACGACTCCTACTTCATAGTGACTCAAGGTTGGTTGTTAATCAAGTGTTGGGGGTTTATGAGGCCAAGGATGAAAGGATGGCCAAATACCTGAAGAGGGTGAGAACGATACTCGAAGAGGTAAAAATGAAGAGAATACCTCGTCAAAATAATAGTCACGCAGACGCACTAGCAAGGTTGGCTTTGATAACCAGGACAGACATCATAAGGACAGTCCCAGTTGAGATCTTGCCCAAGGCGACCATTGAAAAAGAAGGGGTCAGTAACCCTTGCCTCAATTTGAACCTAGGGGACCCATGGATGGACCCCCTTATCAAATATATTATAGAGGGAGAGCTATCGGAATCAAAGTTAGAGAGGAGGAAACTGAGGTACAGAGCTGTAAAGTTCTCAATGGTAAGCGATGTCCTATATAAGAAGGGATTCCTATTACCTCTCCTCAGATGCATTCATCCTATAAAAATTCCTCGCGTCCTACAGGAGGTACACGAAGGTTCTTGCTCCAGTCATATAGGAGGAAGACCTTTGGCTAAGAGGATTATTATGCAAGGATACTAGTGGCCGACCTTGGCCAAGGATGCTGCAGCCTATGTGAAGAGGTGCGATAAATGTCAGAGATTCTCCACTATCCCCCATCAACCTCATCAGCCTATGACGTTAATCAGTTCCCCTTGGACATTCGCAGTATAGGGAATTAACTTAATGGGTCCCCTGCCAAGGGCTGTAAATAACTATTGATTTCTGATAGTCGCCATTGATTACTTCTCCAAATGGGTAAAGGCTGAATCGATGATCACGATTACAGAGCAGAAGACCTTCCAATTTATTTGGAAAAACATCGTATGCAGACATGGCCTCCCGAATACCCTCATTTGGGATAACGGAACCCAGTTTAAGAATTCTTCCTTGGAGAAATATTACGAATGAGTTGGGATAAATCAATTTTTCTCTTCTCATGGCCGACCTTAGGCAAACGGTCAGATCGAAGTCACAAATAGAACGATCCTTGACGGGATCAAGAAGAGGCTAGAAGAAGCTAAGGGTAGATGGACTCAAGAGGTTTATGCTGTGCTATGGGGCTATAGAATAATGGCTAGGACACCAACGGGGGAGACCCCGTTTATGTTATCACATGCCTCGAAGGCCGTCATACCGACAGAAGTAGGGCTTCCTACTCATAGGGTCCAGACCTATGACCCTGAGAAGAATGGGGAGGAGAGAAGACTTGACCTAGATTTGATTGAAGAGAGAAGGGAAGATGCAGAAATTAGGCAGGCAGCTTATCAGTAGAGAACAACAAAATTATATAATCAAAGGGTAAAATCTAGACCCATAGCTGTGGGAGACCTAGTGCTGAAGAAGACGTTACAAAAGGCAAACAAGCTTCACCCTAATTGGCACGTTCCTTACAAAGTGATTGAGGAGGTTGTACTCGGGACCTACACACTAGAAAACCTTGAAGGGGAACCTTTTTCTAATCATTGGAATGCTGATCACCTAAAAAAGTATTACATATGATGTTGCAACAACTTTCATATAAATGTATCATCTTATGAAGAGATTATTAATGAGAAGATCAATTCCTGTGTCAATTCTTAGTTCATTATGCTCGAATGGTAGAATTTTATGGGGATAACATCTTAGTTGATGAACTCAGACCTTATAACATCATAATTTGGTGGTCTGAGATAAGACATCATACTTGGATGACCTCAGACCTTAACATTATTAAGTTGGTGGAAAAATTGTTTATAGGGATAACATCTTAGTTGATGATCTCAGACCTTATAACATCATAATTTGGTGATAAGGTCTGAGGTAAGACATTATACTTTGATGACCTCAGACCTTAGACATCATTAATTTGGTGAAAAATTAGTTATGAGGACAACATCTTAGTTATGACCTCAGATCTTATAATATCATAATTTGGTGACAAGGTATGAGGTAAGACATCATACTTGGATAACCTTAGAACTTAGACATAATTAGTTTGGTGAAAAATTATTTATGGGGATAACATCTTAGTTGATGACCTCAGACCTTATAACATCATGATTTGGTGACAAGGTCTGAGGTAAGACATCATACTTGGATCACCTCAGACCTTAGACGATTATATTGAGACTTCAGATATAGAAAACCATTCAAGAAACATTCAGTAATTAAAGAAATAAATCCCTCCTCAGAGGTTGATATAGACGAGTTGAGAGTTGCAAACTATAAGGTAACAAAGTTTGTCATCAGAGGTTACAGTTCAAAATAGAAATTAAAGTTATAAAAAGCTTCACAAAATAGTCAAGTGTTCGCAGCCTCAGGGTTAGTTTCCATGCCCCCATCTTCCTGGTCGAGGGTGGTTACTTCCACCCCTTTGTCCTGAGCACCAACATCTTCAGTCCTGGTGTCATCTTGGGGGGCAGTCTCGGTAGGTACGACACCTCCCTCCTCCTCCACCTCTTGCAAGGCCTGAGCAAATCGAGGGCCGACATAACCCAAACCAATGAAGTCAGAGGCTGCGAGGTTCCCAGATTCCTTATCCTTTATGGCAGCCCATTTGCTAGTGGCCTTTACATCCCTTTCCAGGTATTTGAAGCCAAAGCTGAAAAACTCAACAAAGACCTTGTACTCCTTTAAGATCTTCTCGGAGGCATCATCCAAGGCAGCCTTCACAGCCGCATCGACCTTATGTTGAAGGGAGTCAACTTGAGTCTTCAGGGAAGTGCTATGATCCTTCCTCAGCTTGTCTATGTATTTCTCTAACCCCTTCACGCTGGACTCAGACTTCTTCAAAAAGGCCTTTTGACGCTCCACTTTGGCGTTCAAAGCGGCCTCGGTCTTCTCGGCCTCATGGCCCTTCTCAATCAGAGGAAGTTTACCCAAGGTTCAGTTAACAAAATGGTGCATGGTGAGAAGACCCTGTAGAACATGTGGAGAGATGTCAATTTGAGACCCGGTATAGTTCAAAGATGATGTTACACATAGAATATAAAGCAAAAGTTTAAGGTCTTACTTGGATAGAGCGGTGGAGAAAGAACTCAGCCAACAGAGGCCTATCCAGAGAGTAAAAAAAGCGCTTGTCAAAGTCGGTCATGGCATCACCGATTGCATCCAGGGCCTTCAGACTATGGCCAATAAGACTGTCACCAATCTTAATTTGCTCTAAGAGAGCAATCAATGCGTCCTCAGAAGAAATGGGGATGGCGCGATCCCCCTTTTGGTTTTTCTTCTTCTGCCTCTGATCCTCAGGGGTAGGGTCAGTAGGTTTCCTCTTCCTAGAGGCCTCAGCCCTTGACGTGGTTGGAGGGGGAGGAGGCGCATTCAGACCTGCTTTCTTCACAAGCTTCGTGAGACTAGGGGCTTCCATCTCCTAGAGTTCGTCGGAAATCCCTTTTGGTCACTCTGGAAAACAGAAGGGTTTGAGTTAGAAAATCAAAGATACAAAAATTCAGAGGTATAACTTATTGAAATAATAAAGCAACTTATGGATCTCGATCAAAGGACTCCCCCCAAGGCCAGTTTCGGAGAGATAGTAGGGAGTCATCAAATGCTCGTACTTGACTAGCAGACCATGCTCACCCTGATCCTGAAGGTCTTTGATCGTTTGAAGATTATTTTGGCTTAACCCAGGGTCGGCCCTAGCAGCCATTGTCACCTTTCCCCATCTCAGGGGTATTCTCGGCTCTAGGGAGGAAGAGGGGGGACATGGACCAAACTCCCATGGCCCTAACGCAAATAAGTAGCGTGGTTTCCAATTATGGTTCGAGGTTTGAGTAACCTGCAATATCTTTTTATTTGACTTTCGAGTTAAAAAATGGTAATAGCTCGAATGATTCCAGGCAGATGAGGGAACGTAGCACCCTGTGAAGACTTGGACAGGAAGGTCTGAATGATGGACTTCCCTTCATAAGACAATAGCTCCAATTATCACCCTCCAGGCATTGGGCGACAACTGGTAAGGAGCCAAGTTAATGTAGGACAATATAGCCCTGATGATGGGATAAATGGACAGATAAAATCCTAACTTGAACATCTGCTCATATAGGCAGATCTCACCATCTCGACCGCCAAAAGCCCTCTCTTCCCTCAGAGGTCTCCTGAGTTTTATAGAGGGACTTATAGAATATAGATGTTTGAAGGCTAGAAGGTCGACCTAGCTGACAGTGCTCTCTATCTCAGCAGCCTCAGAGGTGTCAACATCACTTTCAATACCATCGTCATCATCTTGTTCAACGTCGGCCTGAGCAGACGATGGGGCACCACTTGGGAACCTCTGAGCGAACTCAGATCCTGTGACGGCCGATAGGGGAATGTATTTAAGGATTGTAGGAATATCCATGCTAGGTCCTACGATCTCCACGTCGGAGGAAGAGCGCGATGTGCTTGAACTCTTGTGAGACGAGGCCCGATTAGAAACCCCAGCTTGATCAGGGACCTTATCCTGCTGAACGAAAAAGTTCATGGCCTCTTGAAAGGAGTCCACAGACATAGGGTCTGAGGTGGATGACTCAGACTCAGATATGGGAGTATGTTCAACTGGGACCTTGGCTGACTTAACTGGTTTGGCTGGCTCAGGGTATATGACTTTCAGAGAGGGTGGAAAGATAGGTCTGAGGGGGAATTCCTCTGCCCTACGAGCTTCCTCTTGGGATCTTTCTATTTGCCTAATTTTATCTAAGGTCTTGTCCCTAAGAGAGGGGAATTACTCTAAGAGTTGATAAAGGGGCCTGAGCATATGAGTCAGACCCTACACTTGTGACTCTTTTAAATAAAAAACTCAACTTAAACTGCCTAAAGATCCAACTGGATTTTTAAATAAGAACGATTGAGAACAGTTCACTAGAAAACTCTTAGGCTCGCCGAAAAATGCAACAAATGGAAGAACAAGACAGAAAAATGCAACAAATGGAGAAGAAGTGGTGATAGACGATACCTGAGAGAATGCGATGAGAAGAAAGGAAGGGCTTGCAAGAAAAATCCACCAAATATGCTTAACCTAGATCTTGTAGAGAGAGAGAGAATGTAGAGAAAATTCTGGCGAGAGAATGAGGAAATGAGGAAGAAAGAGAGAGGAAAAGGGGTAAAACCCTCAAAACCTATTTGCACATCTCCCAAGGCCCGTCATTGCCTTGGGAGCCCAAAAGATAACTGACATCATTGGGTTTGCCTGACACGCCATCTACTTCAGGAGTTGACACTTGTCAAGAAAGCATTAGCACCAACAGAAATCCAACCTCGGGCGCGCATACTTCTTAGTCACCTGCTCACATAGGCAACTAAGGGCTATGGGGTGATTGATATGCCCTATATGTACCCAACAGCTCAGAGACATCAACCTCGTCCAGGGAGATGGCCAAGGTTAGAAGGGCCTTAGACTGGCAACCAACGGTCTCGTCCTAAGCAAGGTCAGCCATGGCCGACGTTACTAGTTATCTCGCAGTCAGATAATAATTAAGGTCTTCATGATCCATATGGGTAGTTATTCATCAGGCCGTCCATGGCTGGAAACCTCGGCTGGGTGCAGGCCGAGGTTGCAAGGACTACTCCTCCATAACCTCGGTCCGGGACGACATTGCGAACTTGTCTTACCTCGGCCTCATATGAGTCGAGGCCACCATGATTAAATCTCGAATTGGGTGACACCAAGATCTTCACCAACCTCATACTCTTCCAGGCCGAGGTTGGGACCAATAACAGATTTCCAAGCCTTTATTCGCATATGTGTGGTTGGTAACACGTGTACACAATCAGTTATAACCAAATCACTACCCTCACGTGGGGGAATATTTCATCATCATTCTCTACATGTGACAGTGACAGATGTCTTCATCAGATTGCCTAGATCAGTACACACATGCTCATGGCATGCATAGGGGGTGCATTACACCCTCCACTTACTATATATACTTGTCTTCTCCTTCTTGGAGAGGGATACGAAATTAGCACCCCTAGCTGAAACTCTGTCCAAATATATAGTAGAGAGAGAAAGCTTGAGAGATTGTATCTATGGCCATTAGATCCCTCATACAGTGATATTAATCACACACTTACACAGTGGACGTAGGCCTGATTGGCTGAATGACTTACATAACTATGTTCATCCTCTTCTCCTCACCTCAATCTCTTATATTTTGTATACTCTTGTGCTGCCATTGTTATCACTAGATTTAGCTTACAAACACCTTAACTGGTGGTGATATTTCCAACATCATCAATAGGGCATTCTCAATTAAATTCTTTCTCATACTCTATATCTGTGCGACCCTTTTGCTTCAGTTCATCTAACTTTGCCCTCAAAGATGCCTGCTATTATGGAGGGAAATACTTCGCCTTGAAGTTTCCCAAAAATATGAGATGGTCATTTATGACCAGTCCTCTATATTGGTAACAAACTCTCACCACTGTAGGTCATCTCCTACAAGCCTGAAGCTTGCTAGCACCTGTCTCTAAATGTTGGTACACTTTAGTAGATGTAAATATCCCTCGATGTCATGCCTCCACTAAAATGCAACAATAGGGTCTGTAGATCCTGAAAACGCTGGGAGGCGCTTTTTCTCAAAGGCACTACTAGCTCTCTCCCAAGAGATAATAGCAAGTTGGGTAGGCACAGGTGAGACTACAAGTGGTGACAGTGGTGGTGGCTACTTCTTCTGCATGGTTTCTATAGTCGTAACAACTATTTGTGTGATAATAATGACCAAGTGTGCCTATGTGATAATGCGTTCTTGTCCCTGCTGCGGTGGTGGAGGTGGATTCAGTTGCTGTTAAGGTGTCGCTGCCTCTGACTCATGCAGCAACTGATCACTATCGAACTACTCATCGGCATCGTGTGTTATTATCTAAAAGACAGTAAACAAAAGCATATAAGTACGCGTACGAAAATAAAGTACAAAATCTAAATAATAGGCTCCAACGTATCAAATAATATGCTACACAAAAAGCAATGGATGCACTCAAAATCCCTAGGACACTAGAATCTGAAATACTCTGATACCAATTATGACACCCCATAAAATCTAAGCTATATTGTTCAAGTCCAAAATAAATATAATAGGATTCAAAAATCATAATTGGAAGATAAAATTAAATGCAGAACATAAATAACTGAACCATAATAAAGGTGAACCTCATAAATACCGATGCCAATCCAACCAACAGTAATAGAACCATCACATAACTATAACTCTCTCACAAATAATCCATACCAACTATAATAGAAAACCTAACTCAATACTACTCAACATAATTTTGACACGACATATAAATAAATACAAATAAGAGAATGAATACACAGGCTCAACCCCTACATCCTATCTGAGCAGCAACTGAGAAGAGTGTATGTAACACCCGCCCCTATGATTTTGACTGTACCCGTGTAATTTAGTGACTTGATGTGACCCAATTAAGCTTTAAATATTGTGAGATGGATAATGGGTTAAATTTGTGTAATGTCATGGCCCCGGTGTAATTAATTGGATTTAAAATGGCCTTATAACTAAAAAGGATAAAAGCTTGGGGTCGTTTGAACGCGATTCAAATCTCGTTTGAACAACTCTTTAAACGACCATCGAACGAAAAAAATAGTTTGCATTTACCATCATGGTTAGATTCTCATTGGAACCCTATTAGAACAAGATGCGATGACGTTCGAACAAAATGCGATGTCATTCGAATGAGATCCGATCTTATTCAAACGAGACTGCAATAATTAGAATTTTCAGATTTGAAAAATATTATCAAAATCTAGACCCTTGCAGCATTTGAGCTGTCAAGTTCTCAATGGAGCATATCAAATCATGGGGGAGTTTTTGGTGAACCAAAGGTTAATAGTTTTAAGGATTTTAAGGTATATAAAGGAGGTTTAAGCCATTTCCACCCCATTTCAATCAGATATTTTTTCTTCTCTAGCTCTTAAGAGATCCTCCACTATCAACCACCATCCATCATCCTAGAACCACCATTCCTCCAACCTAAGCTACCATATTTACCTTATATTCAACCACATTTAAGCCTATAAAATCCACTTCCACCAAATTTTATTCAAGCTATAAATTTATGGATATATTTTCGAGGGTTTTTTGGAGAAGAAATGAAGAACAAGTTATGGAGTATGAAGGGGGTTTTCATGGAGCTTATAAAGAGAAAACTAGTGAAGCTTGACAATCTATTTAAGGCCACCTTAGGAGGTGGGAGGTTTCCATCACCTTCTTCTTCATTCAACCATGTTTAAGGCATCTTTAAGGTGTAAAACTCTACTCTTTAAGTTTAAGAACTCTATTTCCTTCGTTTTAGTCTTGGATTTAGAGTTTATTAGAGTAAAATGCATGCATGTTTCAAGGTATCTATTTTCTCATGTTATGTGTAAAATGGTTTACAAATGGTTTCAAAGTTTTAAGAAAACGATATATTTAAAGAAAACTTAGTGTTAAACATTTTACGAAATAATATTTATCTTGTTAAGATATTTTATGACCAAAGTCTTGAAGTTTTCTTGTAAAAATGGAATTTTCATAAAGTTAAACATTTATTCAAGTTTTGAAGAATAAAAATGTCTTTTAGTCCTAAAAAGTAAATTTTTGCAAGTATTATGAAATTTCTTGAATAAATCATGTGTTAAACTCACTTTCTTGAATTTTTGGACTTAAGATCCCTCTTCCCATGTCACTTATAAAAAAAACAAAAAAAAATTCCTCTTCCCATGTATATAAACTTATTGTAATTTGGCAATGAGAATATGCACAAGTTTAGTAAAGGTTCAAATGAGTTTTAATATGAAATAAAGAAAATAGAAATTTCAGCTCTTAAAGTGTGTTAATAAATGTGAAAAATGTGATAAGTGTATGTTTTTCAAGACTACTTGTGTTATTAAAGGAAAAATGGTATTTTTCTTATAAAGTAGTCTTCAAAATGACAAATGACTTCTTTGAGAAAGAAAATTATGAAATAAAGAGATTTCCAACTTGAAAAGTATGTTACTCCAAAGTGTTAAAAAAGTGTTAAAGAGTTAAAAATATATAAGAAGTTTCTGTGTGTAACTTAACGATATTTTGGAAAGATAACACTTAATGGAGGACAATGTAAGTTTGGAAACAAATGGGTAAAATGACAATTTTACATAAAGTGGAACATTTTTATGAAATAAAAATGTTGAAAAATGTGTTACACTAAATGGGAGTGATTTTTGAAATGAAATCAACCTACATGTGTAAAGGACAAGAAATGGTTATTTTTCTAAGTGTAACACAAATATGGGGAAGTATTCCTTGGGTTTTGGCTTCGGCCAATAAAAGTGGAATTATGTGGACATGGAAGAGTGTTAAAACACATAATAAAAAAACTCAAAATAATCGGGAAAAATTAAGAAGGGCCCGTAGCCCTAGGGGGAAAGACTTAAATTACTGGTCAGAGCATATGGTAGCGTAGCCGATGGTATGAAGCCCGTTAAAGTACGCGATTATGGGATAAATTCTGAGAAAAAAACAATGAGAAAAGTGGAACATGATAAGAAAATTGGTTGTGGTAAGAATATAAGAAAAGACAACCTAATATGTAATAAAATTGGTGAATGTTCTGGTTAAGAAGATAATGTGGATAATAAATATGAGAAATTTACTAATGTCCATATGAAGTGTAAGGAATGGTAAAATGAGGTGACTAATGGGTATTTAAGATACATAAGATGATTTTCAACCCATAATTAACATAAGTGCGTATTGTGAGCGATTTTTTAAAAGGAAAATAAGTACTTTCTATCACCGAGTGTAAGTGTGTTGAAATGTGGTTTCCAATGAAAATACTAAAGTGGATTTGGTGTGAGTAAATGTGAAATTTCAGTAAACGATGTGTTTTTGGCACAAACAAACGCTATTTTATTTAAGTATTTAGCCAAGTGCGTTAAATTGGGAATAAATGTTAAGTCAACTAAAAAGGGGTCTTTTATTAGCTTAGTGTGATTTAATCAACTCAAGTAATATTTTGAAATAAATGAAATCATTAATTAGTATACGTATATGTATATATGTATATATATACGGTATTTTCTTGTGCACATAGGTTGTATGTTATATAGTCGCTTTCCCGGTGTTCTATTATGTATTCCATTGTTGTATTTTCCACTAGGCATTCGTCTCATTACATTCCTTTGTTATAACAGGTTGTACGCAATTCCGTATTTTGAGAGTATTATACATGTAAGTATTCTTTTTATTTTACGTCAGTATCCCTCTATGCTTTGATTCTGGGGACGCTTCCCATGAGTTCCAAACATATCTTTATAGAAATTGAAATCACATGCTAAACAAGTTAAATGTTAATTAAATAAAACAAAACTAGTAACATTATTTAGGTTGTCTCATTACACTTCACACTTAATTTTCGAGACAGACCGGGTTCACCTACGGGTAACCCATATATTCGCGTTAGGGCATTACAAATGGTATTAGATCACTAGGTTCAAGGTTCCTTTCGGGAGTGATGCTGTGAGGTCGGTATTGGATATTGATGTTGGTGTTGGTTTTGGGCCGGTCACACTAGACAAGTGACGATTTCAGTTCCTGTTCTCGATGACAGAGTCAAGGAGAGTTGCACGATGGGTTATTTATTACCATTTAGTAAGTGTCCAAGTTAGTTTCCATTAATAGTTCTCATCGCTTCTGATGTAGTCGCTAGTAATTTGTGAGTGTCTGTGTAGGACATTAGTGGAGACACTGCTCTCTCTAGTGTGAAGTGCACTTGTGTCAGCCTTTGATGATGTGAGAGTTATGTTAAGATGTTAATAAAGGTAAATGGAATCCATTTAGGTGATTAGAGTGTCCTGTCTAAGCAATATTAATTGTGATAAGGACATATTAGGTTCTTTGGTTAGGAAATGGTTAATAGTGGTGATATGATTAGGTGAACTTGATCCTTGGGGTATTGTCATATCGTGGATATTTGACAATTTGGTAAGAATGTAGATCCATGTTGTTTATTACTTGAGGATGTGCACTCCGACCTTAGATGATAGGATACTATCATTGTGGATGAGTGCCTTTGTAATTATCGATTGATGGTATTGTGAGCTATGATGTTAGTGACGAGCCATTGGTGGTAAATGTGTTATACGTATAACGATGATGATTGAAGTGACATTTGAGTAAACCCTAGGTAGCCTTCTATGACGTGGTTTTGGAGAATATGATGCAATATTTGAGGAATAGGATCCCTTGTGACGTCGATAATGTGGACTTAAAGACTTATAGGTTGTACACGATGTCCTATATCCTGCTAAAATCATTAGTAGTGTCAGCTCATGGTTTAATACATAATATATGGCTTTAGTTATTTGAAAGGAAGTCCTTGGAGTACCCTTGGGATTTATTTCACGTGGTGTCCTTGGAAATAGGTGTCGACTTATTGTGACGACTTGAGGTGTTCAATGATTATAGTTCATAATGTGTAGAGACTTGTAGGCTAGTTATTTGATGAGATCCACGAGGTCATTCGAACGAGATACACAAGGTATCGAATGAGTAGATTTTTCGTCCTTATCTAGAATGTCATTTAATAGGTAATTGGAAGTTGATTTGAACTAAGCGTCGTTCAAACGAGGAACATGGATGTTCGAACGAGCGTGTAAAAATTTATTTTTTCATTTTATTTCATTTTATTTTATTTGATTTTATCTAAATATCTAATGTTTATCCTTTTTCCACTAACTTCCTTATAAATAGAGATATGGGATAAGAGTCATTATGAGTATCTAATAGTTGTGGTATGGATATCTGGAAATCGATAGAACATACCTATTATCAGAGGATCATAGGTGATTGAATGTTGTCAGGTCTTTGGTGATAATTACATTAGGGTATGCTTGGTGTCCTTAGGGAATCAGTTAAGTTCGGTGCTATGGAGTGCAAGTGTTCTAATGATGGTTGTATTAAGGGTCATGTGATGATCTCAATCTATTGATTTCCTAGTAATGTCATTAAATTTGGTACGAATAGATAATGTAACCTGGTAAGGGTATTTAGAGATTAATGTTATGATTGGACATAATCCTCGTTTGACATAAGAAGACTAGTGTATAAAGTGTCGTACTTGACTTTGACGAGTACTAGGAAATGCATTAGAGACTTGGATTAATGTTATCATGATTGAGGTCTTGAGAATGGAAGTCCAGATGGGTATCAAAGTATGATTAGGGTATTGACGTGTCAATAGTGTAAGTTATAACAGCCTTAGTAGGGGAAGGATTAGTTATTGGCATGTCTTACGAGACTTGTACGGATTAGGAGGTGTAGGCCTGCAGAATACTTATTGTCCTTATAGTGCTAATGACGACCGGTGTGGCCGTCATGTATATTCAGTTTGGGTAGAACTTAGAGATAGGCCCAGTGATGATCTTATGTTATTGGTGGTTTTAATAAGGTGAGTGTTTCACAAAATTGAGCATTGCCTAGGAGGACATTGGGAATAACTAATGTACGATGAAGTAGACAGTAACCTAGGTTTATTAGGTTGGTCATGTCATCACGTTGACTAAGGAGATGGACAAAGTCAGCATTGAAAAATGTGTTTGGCATTCATCAACCGGGATGAAGCCTTATTCCTAAGGAGGGAAGTCCAACATTTGACTTTCCTGAGGATAGTAGTTTGTGTTTTACATTCTTCTCACAATGATGAACTATTCATGATTCGATTCATTTCGATTGGTCACTCAATTTAGGGTGTATGACTAGGGTAGGATCTAATCAGGACATCTAGGAGGAGTCGTAGACTTTAAAGCATGCAGCGTAGATCTTCACTTTGTGAACCATAGTTCATTGCATGTGGATGGGATTCTCTCAGAATAATTATTCGTTCATTCTGATTCATTGTGTTCTTTTAATCTCGGTAGTTGAGGACTATGTGCATTCAGTTTTGGTAGTCATAGATTGTGTTCCCTCGATTGCAGTAGCCTGGGATTATATCATGTTGTTACTGTCGTGTGGTTTGGCTCAATAAGAGTGCGGTTGGACCTAGCATGGTAAATGCAACTCGGTAACTGGGTGTGGCCTTGTTTGAAGTATCCTTTTGTGTTACACAAGTTTGTACATATGGTACGCATTTTTCCACACGGTTTTCTTGTGGTATCCTCTTTTCTTAGGATTAACGAACTTATGGATTGGTCGGCATGTCGATTAAAGGCTCTAGTTGTAATGAATTATGATTTGAGGATATCGTAAAGTATTAGAACTCGAGGAAATATAGAATGTAGTGTTATTTTGCCACAGTGAGTGTATTGGTGTAATACTCAGGTGAGTGTTACATTGTTGGACACCTAGAGTGATCCTATGTTCGTAGAAGGATATCATGGAAGGTGATAGTCGGACGCATGATTTGTGACTTGGTGTGTTTCTCCTCGAAGTGAGTGACTAGATATGTGAGGTTACTATCAAGTTTAAGTGAATTTGCATTGTCAGAATGACCTGATAATTCGAGAAGACTCAAGATATGTAGTCCTAAGAATTGAAATAATTTACGATGATGGATTGGGTATTAGTTGTATGTCGTCTTGCTCCTAGGTGAGTGTCCATCATTAAAGAATGTTACCTTAGTAGATGTGCCAGTATGCCTTGGGTGTTATCAAAGAAGCCTTAGGACTTGATTGAGTGTGATCATTGGGTAAGTGGAGACTCGAGGAGTATTATGTGACTTTGATTGGTAGCCTGATGGTAAGCGTTTGAATATGTTGCATGCGAGGTCTTTGGTGAAATCCCTTATGAAAGGACATGTGATGACTTCTTAGTGATTGAGAATTTCGATGACATAGACTTGAAAGATCCCTATGACTTAAAATAAGAGTTGATAACCTCTAAGAACATGAGGAATTGGTGGATTGGGAATTTCGAGGATGAAATTCCTTTAAGAGGGAAAAAATATAATACCTACCCTTGTGATTTTGACCATACCCGTGTAATTTAATGACTTGATGTGACCCAATTGGGATTTAGACCATGTGAGATGGATAATAGGTTAAAATTGGGAAATATCATGGCTTTTGTGTACTTAATTGGATTTAAAGTGGCCTTTCAACTAAAATGGAGAAAAGGTTGGGGTCATTTACACGAGACCATCGAACGAAAAACACCTATTCGCATTTACCAACCTCATTTTATTATCATTGGAAATCCATTCAAACAAGATGCGATGTCGTTCAATCCAGACTACAAAAATCAGAATTTTTAGATTTGGTAAATATTGTCAAAATCTGGACCCGTAGATCATTTGAGCTGTCAAGCTCTTAATGGAGTAGATGAGATTTTGGGGGAGCTTTTGGTGGACTAAAGTTAATAGTTTTAAGGGTTTTATGGTATTTAAAGGAGGTTTAATCCATTTCATCCCATTTCAATCAGATTTCTCTCTCTCTCTCTTAAGAGCTCCTCCACCACCAACCACCATCTACCACCCTAGCACCAACACTCCTCCACCCTAAACAACCATATTTACATTATATTCTATCACATTTAAGACTATAAAACCCACTTCCACCACATGTTAGGCAAGATATAAATTTATGGAGATCTTGTTGGGGTTTTTGTAGAAGAAATGAAGAAGAAATTATGGAGTTTAAAGGGTTTTTTCATGGAGCTTTCAAGGAGAAAGCGATAGGAGCTTGGCAACGTCATTAAGGCCAACTTAGGAGGTGGTAGGTTGCTATCACCTTCTTCTTCATCCAACTATGCTTAAGTCATATTTGAGGTGAGAAACTCTACCTTTTAAGTTTATGAACTCTATTTCCTTAACTTTTGTCTTGTGTTTAGAATTTATAAGAGTAGAATGCACGCATGTTTCAAAATATCTATTTTCTCATGTTATATGTAAAATGGTTTTCAAATGGTTTCAAAGGTTTTGAGAAAATGATATATTTTCAAGGAAACTTAGTGTTAAACATTTTATCAAGTAAAATGTTTGAAATAATAATTATCTTGTTGAGATATTTTATGAACAAAATCTTGAAGTTTTCTTATAGAAATGGGATTTTATGAAGGTAGACACTTATTCAACTTTTGAAGAAAAAAAACGTCTTTTAGTTTTGATAAGTATGTTTTTGCAAGTATTATGAAATTTCTTGAATAAATCATGTGTTAAACTCACTTTCTTGAATTTTTGGACTTAAAATCCCTCTTCCCATATATATAAACTTGTAGAAATTTGGCAACGAGCATCTGAACAAGTTTAGTAAAGGTTTAAATAAGTTTTAACATGAAATAAAGAAAATAATTAGCCCTTAAAGTGTGTTAATAAATGTAGAAAATGCGATTAGTTTATGTTTTTAAGACTACATGTGTTTTTAAAGGAAAAATAGTGTTTTTCTTGCAAAGTATTCTTCAAAATGCCAAATGATTTATTTAAGAAAGAATGTATTGGAATAAAGAGATTTTCAACTTGAGAAGCGCATTACTCCAATGTGTTAAAGACGTGTTAATGAGTTATAAATATTTAAGAAGTCAGTGTGTATATTTTGAAAAGAAAACACTTACGAAAATGGGGGAAAATGTAAGTTTGGAAACAAATAGGTAGAATGGTATTTTACATAAAATGGAACATTTTTATGAAATAATTTTTTTGAAAAATGTGTTACACTAAATGGTCCTCAATGGGAGTGATTTTTGGAATGAAATCAACGTATATGTGTAAAGGACAAGGAATGGTGATTTTTCTAAGTGTAACACAAATATGGGGAAGTAGTCCCCGAGTTTTGGCTTTGATCGGTGAAAGTGTAATAATGTGCACATGGAAGAGTATTAAAACACATGATAAAGGAATCTAGGAAAAATTGGGAAAAATTAAGAAGGGCCTGGAGTCCTAGGGTGAAAGACCCAAATCACTAGCCAAAGCATATGGCAGCGTAATCAGCGGTGTGGAGCCCATTAAAGTACGCAATTATGTGGTAAGTTCTAATAAAAAGATAATGAGAAAAGTGGAACGTGATAAGAAAATTGGTTGTGCTAAGAATATAAGAAAAGAAAACCTAACCTATAATGAAATTGATAAATGTTCTAGTTAAAAAGATAATGCGGACACGAAATATGGGAAATAGACTAATGCCCATGTGAAGTGAAAAGAATGATAATGTGAGGTGACTAATGGGTAGTTAAGCAATCTAAGATGGATTTTAACCCATAATTAACACAAGTGTGTATTGTGAGTAGTTTTTTTTTAAAGGAAAACATTATGAGCAGTTTTTTTTAAAGGAAAACAAGTGCTTTCTATCACCGAGTGTGCCTGTGTTGAAAGGTGGTTTCCAAGAAAAATACTAAAGAGGATTTGGTGCGATTAAATAGAAAATTTTGGTAAATGAAGTGTTTGTGGCTAAATAAATGCTATTTTGTTTAAGTTTTTAACCGGGTGCGTTAAATCGGGAATAAATGTTAAGTCAAGTAAAAAGGGGTATTTTATAAGATTTGTGTGAATTAATCAACTCAAGTAATGTTTTGAAATAAACATATTCATGCATTAGTATATGTATATGGTATTTTCATGTGCACGTAGGTGGTATATTACAGAGTTTCTTTTCAGTAGTTCGATTATATGTTGCATTGTTATACTTTCCACTGAGCATTCGACTCATTCTCTTCTTTTGTTACGACAGGTTGTACGCGATTTCGTATTTTGAGAGTGTTATACAAGTAAGTATTTTTTATTTTACGTTATTATCTCTATATGGTTGGATTTTGGGGACAGTTTTCACGGTTTGTGCACGTAGATTGATATAAATTGGAATCACATGCTAAATAAGTGAAATGTTAATTAAATAAAATAGGATTAGTAATATTAGTTAGGTTGTCTCATTGCACTTCACACCTAATTTCCGGGTCGGACTGGATTGACCCACGGGTAACCCATGCATCCGGGTCGGGGCGTTACCGTGTATATAACATGATTAGGGATGAGGTAGCACATATGGCCTACAATAATGTTGACAATAAGTCTACGAATAGTAATAATATAATTGAGTTTGTGATACAATATAGCTATGCATCTTCATCTTATATTTTAGTTGATTTTAAATTATCCCAACCCAAAACAATCATAAATATTGTATGCGTCTAATCCCAAGCCCAAGTGAAACCCATGATTACGTATTATACATCTTAACTGAATATAAGTAAATGTTCAATTAATAATCATTTTATACATCTAAATTATATGAACATATCAATAAAGGCAATCTCTAAATCTACATCCGTATAACTACGACCCATACCACGTACATCATAAATGGGTTACTCGCAAGACCTCACATAATGAAGGCTTATCCCTATTGCCTTCGAGGACCGATCTTGTGTACTAGGTATAGTTATAAGCTATCCCACACCTATAACCTCATAGCATCTATAAGAGATAATCACTACGCCTTTATACCAGTCATATGTCCCCATACATAAATCAATATGAAAAGATCACCCTGTGAATCTGATCTAGATACAATAGGTATTTTCAGCACGTAGTGTTTGGGGTAATCATGACCAATGTTGAGACCATCTCTATCTACTAGGGTACCAAAGTGGTAGCCATCATACTCGCCCCCATAAGGATATCCCTTCGTACGTATCTATGAGTACTCACACTCGATATGTTGCACATAATACCCAAGGGAAGTAATCCTGATCACATAAGAGTTACGAATCTTAAATCCAAATATATCAACTTAGTTAGTCTATTTTAATTAAGAATAAAACATCCAAATAAAAGTGATTAGGATCCAACCCAAACCATAAAGAACGCTGCCGAGTTTTGTCCCAGCCAAATCGATGCGGTCCTGACCCGAATCAATTCGCCCTAATAATCGAATCGATTTGGTCCATTCGCAAATCGATTTGCCCCTGTAGATTTTGAAAAGCTTTCGACCTTAACAATGGCGAGCAACCCAAAACTCAAGCCATCAAACCAACCTCCAAGGTCAATAATAACACATATCTAATAAGTATAAGTGGTATACTACCAATATAGCTCCATAACTAAAGGTTTTAACTAAAACTAACAATGTTTAAAGGATTAATTTCAGTTTTTTATTCAACAACCCTAGTTTTATGAACTAAGGTATCAAACCTCAATTCCATATTAGCTAGTGAAATTTTTAAGGGGATTTTCTATGGTTTTAATTGTACAATGCCTCCATAACATTTATACATCAATTCCATCTCAAATTCAAAAGGAATTTTACCAATTTTAGATTATCTCAAGAACATGAATAGTAATTTAAATTATCTAATTAATTTAATTACGAAATTACATAATTAATCCTAATAATCAGATTTTAATAAAAATATGTTTTGATTCTAATGAATAATCATATTATAACACAAAAATAGTTATATTCAAACAGCACGTAAACTTGCCTCAATTCCACTTTGGGGTGAAATCCAACTCAATTGCTCCAATTCCTTCTTCTCAAAGTTGCCTCCTATATCTAGTTCTAGTGTTTTATCTATAAATTTTTTAGGATGAATTAAGTTTAACCTAATGACCTTATTAGTATGCTAATTCCGAAATTTGGTTTAGGCCCTATATGCGCCCACCCCAAATAAGACCAAAACTACATCAAAATAGTATAAAACATAGCCCATGCCATATACTATCCCACATGGCTTAAAATACCTTATTTTAAGTCTAAACTAAACCTTCTACATGTCCTAAATGTCATCCCAAAGTACCAAACTAACATCCCAATCTTCTAATTGACTGGAGTCTCAAATTGTTATTAAATTATTTATTAAGTAATTATTATTTCATTATTGTGTATTTTCCAATTTATTTTCATATAATATACACACATAACACATAAGAAATATAATTAGTGATGTCACGAGTTCCTACAGATAAATACCGATTTCATAATTTATTTAATTTAACGAAATTAAATTATGGGGCATTTTATGTTATGCTAAAAGGAAATGATGACCTTATTACAAGGACTTAGAAATGCGTGAAACTTTCACCCTACATCAAAATCTCATTCATTCTATTGCATTCTCTTACATTCGATTCAAATCTAACCATAATAACTTCATTAATCACACATTCAACGACATTAGAACCATTTGAGAGTCATTTTAAAGGAAAGTTTTCTTTGTTGGATTAATTTAAAAGGTTCAAAAATATTTCTAAACCCTATTTATACTTATTTCTATAGTTTTTATTCAACTCTCATCTACATAGTTGCATCGCTTATCTCATACCCCAAACTAGCGCTATTTTTTCAATAAAATATAATTAGTACTCTTTTTATTTACATAAATATCTTCAAACACATTATGTATAAATTCAAAAGATTAGAATTTTATTTTTTATTTTTTTAGTATATTAATCGACCTATTTACTAAAACTTTAACTTAGATGGGGTTTCACACCCATTTTTGCTCTAAAAGGATCCCGAACCTTTTTTTCTCACTTTAGGGTTTCAATATCCATTTTCTCAAACTCGAGAGAACCACTAGTTTACAAAGATATATAAATCCCCATTTGATGCCCATGTTTAAACTACGCGGGATTCCATCTCTCTTCGCGTGGGTATATAGGCTTTTCGGATCTGCTTTGGGATTCAAATGTGTATATATATATATATATATATATATATATATATATATATTTCATTTTCCCGTTTTATTCATTACTTTTATCACTTTCTCTTTTGTATTGCATTTAATGACTTACTTGTTCGTATCCACTTCTTTATGATGATGTCATGACCTCCCCAAGTTTGATCACATTTTCATTATTCTCTTTTGGTCATTTATTCTTTCCCTTTCTATGGCAATGTCATGATACATACCTTTTGCTCTATATACTCATGCATTATCCTCATACACATTTATCTATTTACATTCTTCAACACTTTGCACACACATTCACTCATTTGCATATTTGTATCACACACTGTCACTAAGAAATCATATGAATAGAAGAAAGAGACAATATTTGTTATTTAGACCCACTAGAGATCGAAAGGGCGGAGGGCGCACTTAACACCTTCCCTCTCAGTAATTTAGTCCTCGACCCTATATTCTCTTTGGTTTCAAATTAATAATTTTCCCCATGGACTCTTTTGGGTAGTTATTTTCGTTCTTTTTCTTATATGTAGTAAAATAGTTTATAAACAATGCATTTCATACTATCATACATATCACTCACCAACATTGTCTAAGTATCCCCTTTCTTTCTCGCCTTTAAGGATGAAATCGCTTTCCCATGCATCGCCGTATGTGCACGAGTTTCCCTTGAGTGGTCGTATCGTTGTGAAGGGCACCACATAACGGGTCGAGATGCGCACAATAATGACTCCATTTGGAAACCTTTAGGACCAAACTCTATATTTATGAGTTTTTTTCACATGCTACTTCTTATAATGATCTATATAACCATTCACTTATTACCATGTATATATATCTTTTCATCACACATTACTTATACATACATGCCTTTTTTCATTTTTATTCTTGTACATTATGAGGGGTACATTTTCATCACACATTACTTATACATTTTTATTCTTTTTTACATGCTTAACCAATAAAACACTACATAAGATACTAAAAAGACTATGAATTTTTTCACACTACCCTCTTATGTATCTTATTATTACCCTTCATATATCTTACAGGTAGGTCACTTTATAAGGGGTTGTCGGCTCTACGGGGCACGATAGACCAAAGCGATATACCTTTCTATATACCCTTGACGTATATAAAAAAATTCTCATGAATTATATTACTTTATTAAACTAATGATGGGAAGTACATTGTAGGAAGTTGTTCACGCATGTCAAATATATTGAATTCTCTTCCACACATACCGTCACCATGAGGTAAATAGTGAGATGGTTCACATGCACTAGGGTGTATCAAATGGATTCTACTCATATCAATTAATGGTTTACCTTATCATGGAATCGCTCTAAATGGGTAAATCCATAACTAAATCTTGCACAAACCCTCATATAGGCATTTTCCCCAGGACACTCATACCTGGATTATCGATTTCAAAGCAAAACACTGCCAAAATTTTGTCTCGTCATGCATAATTTTTGACATCAATCCATCACTCATTTTTAAAAATAGGCGTTGATACATGAGTTTGGAACCAAGTCAAACTCGTCATGCATTACACTTATCTTTTCTTGACTAGACTCGAGTAATGTTCAACATTTGTTTAGGAAAAGTATAATGCAAGTGGAATTTTAATGAAAACACTCAGGGTTTTCTTTTTTAAAATCTTTCCATTTCTCCTTCTTGTCCGCTCGTTGGATTTACAGGTTGCACTGTAATAATTTCTTCTCTCTTAGTAGTAAGTCCCTTTTTCTAGTTTGATCCCAACATCTTATTGGTTGTAATGTTCTAGTCATCTGAATTAAGATCTAGTTATAGGAACATTTTTAACCATATTAGCAATAATTGAAAGTTCATTTCATTCCTGTTTGACAAAGAATGAGATTTTAGAATACAATCCTCAACCAAATCTAATGGTTCCCCTTCCCTATATAATGACTAAGATAGATAATCTAAAAGAGATCATGCTAGGTATGATATGGAATTTTTTAAGTGTCACTGGTTAGAGAATGCATGAATTAATATGTATCCCTAAATACTGCTCGACTATTATGGGAAACCTAATCCATCTCGCGGGTACTCTGCGCACAATCCCTGCTGCTAACCCTCGATTGCCTAATTCAGTTATTTTTAATCTTACAAAACTAAAGGCTAATCATTAATTTCAACCATCTTTGATGATATGATGAACTCGGCCGAATAAAGGAGGAGTTAATACTCCTTTATTATAAATTTGATTAGGTCAAATAATCAAGGAGTTGTGTGTACTATGATCACATGTCTCCTTATTCGAAAGCTCACAAACTCAAGAATTACAAAATGCCAGACATAGAAAAGTTCAATGTAAGGCTACTTCTTTGCATCCATCTAAGAAATTACCACCTAATAATGATCCTTCTAGGAGCCACGAAAGAAACCGTGGCTCAATATGTTCCAATAATCTCATAAATAAAGTTACCTCTGATGGTTCCTTTCCCTCAAAGAACCTAGAATTCATAGCCGGGAGGATGTCGCATGGGAATCCATGACACAATGAAAGTAAAATGATGAGTTAGAGTCACCTGTTACAATCTCGAGATACTCAAGAAAGATAATAGAGAACTATCAACAACTTCATCAATATGTGGGGTGAAAATCAAGCCACAACGTCCAACTATTCTCTAGAAGAAGATCATGTTTGCAATGTAAAAAATAATTGTCTCCCTCACATTGAGAAAATCATTGGAGGATAGTATTATACCTACTTCCTTACCTTAAAGAGTTTGGAGTTGACATTGAAGAAAACTTGTCTAGTCAACCGCTAAAAGTTGATCCTAAACCTAATAAGGTATATTGAAACTCCCCCCAAAAGGTTGAAAAAACATCCTTGTGACAACCCGAATATAATTATGATAAATCATGTTTAAATCATGCTTACCTTATGGGATGGGGATAATGTGTTATTAGGTTATATAATTTTAAGTTATTATGTTTTTTCTAATCCTACCTTCATAACTCATGAAATATCGAATTAGTTACAAACACAAAATTTTGAAGTTTTCAGTAAGAATGTTCATGTTGGAGACTAGTTTTGACCCTCATAATATAACAATTGACTTGAGGTGAAAACTAGATAGTTGTAGATATATGAATTATGTGTTTAACACAATAAACGGTGCATCGAACGAACATTCGAGTGAGAAGAAATCATCTTTTTACGAACATGGGGTAAAGTAGTCATTTAGCTTTAAATGATATTTTGTCTTATATGGCGCCACATGTTATATTTTGATTGGACCGATGGGAGGTGAACTTATGCCGACTTAAAGACCTTAAAGTATCCATTTTCTTCATCTACATCAA
The DNA here is from genome assembly GCA_949130495.1 of Sambucus nigra. Lineage (NCBI taxonomy): Eukaryota > Viridiplantae > Streptophyta > Magnoliopsida > Dipsacales > Adoxaceae > Sambucus > Sambucus nigra. The sequence continues at coordinate 173,009,723 of OX422208.1, forward strand.
AAGTTCAAGTGGGTTGAGGGTTCCATGAAAGAAAGAGAGGCTAGGGTGAATTAGTGAAGGATTAAGGAAGATAATCAAGAGATAAACAAGGTTATGTATCCAAGGGTGCTTAGGTAATATTTAATTTGTAAATTTCATTATTTATATGGAATATGTTGTTTTATATGATATTAAAGATCATATTTAGGGACAAGGGGATACATTTTTTTGTATGTATATGGGTATGTGTAGGTTGTATGTATGAAGCATGTTGAATTCATACAACTAAGGGTGTAAATATTATGTTAATCAAACTGGTGTATATTTGTGAATACTTAATGCAATTGATTGATTCTAGTTGGATATGAAACTAAACTTATATATACCTATTATATCCAAAAATTATGTAAAAATACCAAGAAATGAAATTTGGGTGATAGTTTGAAGTTCAGGTATAGAATCTGCCCCAAAAGTGTAAGTATGCATACCATATGTTTGAGGTTTTGTTTGACATAGCAAACGGACTCTAAAAATTTTGAAACTTTCATTTTGTATTATTAAATATGTTTATTGAAATTTAGTAAAATATCATAGAATGTTATATTGTAGACGAATTATGAAAATTCCTGGAATTTGACTAAACGATAAAAGAGCCTATAGGGTAGATTTGCTGTGTAGTAAAGAAATTGGCATATTTTACTCTAGAAAACTTGAAATGATGCGCCGTCTTCTGTATTGGAAATCCAATATGATAAAGATTGAATTTTAATGGTTGATTATGATTTATGATATAATTTGGATATGTTAAATATCTTGATATGAATGTGGATGGGATTTCATTTATGATAAATGATTTGAATGGGATCATATGATGCTTATGAATTGAGTTACGTTTAAGTTATTATTTGGATTGTTAATATTCTTATGATGATAGTAATATTTTAAGAATGATAGGAAGGGAAGGAGAACCAGTTGAACAAGTGCCAGATAAAGACAAAGGAAAAACATATTAAATGGCCAAAGTGAGTGTACTCACTGGTTAGATGCATTTATACATGGCTATGGATAAGATTAGAATATTACTCACTAGTAAGAGGTATTTATGCATGGTTATGGATATTATAATAATGATATGAATATTAAACTATTCATTTCGGTTTAATGGGAGGTTACTCCTCGACCCGGAATGGGGGAAAATTGTCTGTTGTAGACAGGATACGTGAATCATGGTTGGAAAATTTGGTCATTCTTTATGAATGATCTGAATAATTATATAATTGGTAATTCATTATGAATTAGACATACAATTATATAATTAGTCATTCTTTATGAATTAGCCGAATAAGTATATAATTGGTCATTCTTTATGAATGAGTCGGATAAGTGTATATATATATATATATATATATATATATATATATGTATAATTGGTCATTCTTTATGACATGGTGTCAATGTCATCCTAATTAAGACAGAGAAAGACTTTGATCCTTTTAACCTAATCAAGAAAAAAATGATTTACCCTTTACTCCCTTAGACAACCTTCTAACCCTTGTCAAACCTTGCCATCTTAACTTACTTCACCCCACACCACCTAAGGATGTGATTTTAACCTAAGGGTGGACCAGTGTATTGTAGTTTAAACTAAACCTTAAAACTAGAGCATGAACCTTCCACTTATCCTTAATTGATTGTAAGACTTTGGAATGGAGATTTGTATATGTTTGACCTTGTGGTCTTTGACTATGACAATATCAACCTTATTCACATAGAACCCTGTAGAATATAAATAATTTGTATGAAATATTTGTACATATGGAAAAATTACTTATTGAAAATAGAGTGTGCAATTTGCGCACTGAAATGGGGAACCACCACTTAAAATTATCTTAAAATTTTCTTTGTGCTAAAATTGTTATAGCACACCTAAAGGTCAATGTGGTAAAATATACCAATGATTTACAAAAAAATCAAAATTTTAATCTTGATTAAACATTTGAATAATAAAACACGCAAAAAAAGTAAATCAACATATGATACCAAATGTACAAGGACAAAAATCCACTAACGGGGAAAAGCTTGGGTCAAAGCAACAATCTCACTAAAAACTTGATTAAGACTTATAGAGGGATTAATGATAAACACTCCTCTCACCACTACACCAAATCTGCCCATTTGTCAAGGTCATTGACCTTGACAAATCCAACTTGTCAAGGTCAATGACCGTGACAATTCTGGGCAGAATTTAAAAAAAATCTGCTGGGCAGTATGGCCACTGCCACTGCCACTGCCACTGCCCAGCAGTATATTTGTACCTGTTATAGAAACGTTGTACCTGTTCCAAACATCATATATCCAACACAAACTAAAGATAATGCAAATATATATTCATGACGATATATTTGTGCCAATGAGATCGGCTCCTTGGGCGGGACGGATCCGCGCCATTGTATAATGGACTCTCGTGTTTTCCCAAAGTACCGTGTCCGCATATTTTTCTTCCACGTCTTGTGTTGCTCCCTCAACTGCTCCAAGAAGGAATCGCGTAGCTTTGGATCCAAGTTGAATTGTTCCTGTCCAACAAATACAATGTTAGTTGCGAATAAATATAAATATAAATATAAATATAAATATAAATATAAATATGAAATTGAAATTGAAATTGAAATTGAAATTGAAATTGAAATTGAAATTGAAATTGAAATTGAAATTGAAATTGAAATTGAAATATTACCTGTAGTGCCGCCCAAACAGCTAACTTGAGCTCATATGGCACCTCCTTCCAACTCATAAACCCCGGGGCGATGATCGTCTTTAGCAGCTCGAGGGATCTCGCTAATAGCTCCGACTTGTTCTCGACGGTAATCCCAAATTTTCCATATTTGGGGAGCCTAGGGGCGGAGGAGCCCTCGTCGCCTCCGCTACCACCGAACTCGGACGACATCATCATAAACAGCATCATCATCTTCGCCTTAACATCTGAAGGAGACATTTTTGCTGTAAATTTTTTTTTATTAGTACAGATACAAAAAATGTTAATAGTACGCATACCCCACCCCCATCCCCACTACCCCCCTCCCCCACCACACCCCACCATACACACACATATACACATACAATTGGCAATTGACAACATTTTGTGTATGGATTCTAACTAATGATATTCCTAAAAAAAATGTTAATAGTACACATACACACACCCCTACCCCACCTGCCACGTACACACGCACACACCTACGCACACACACACCCCCACCCCCACACCCACCCCCTGCCCCCTACCCTCCCCCCGCCACACACATACACATACATATACACATACCCCACCCGCCACGCACACACGCACACGCACACACCTACGCACCACGACCGTGACAACTATATATATTGTTTATCAATAAAATTATGACATGAGATAATTATAATTGGAGCATAAATTTCATTATCATAAAGGGATAAATCCAACCAAGTAAAGAGATTCTACAAATTAAAGTGAGAATTAAATTTAAGACTTTTTAACAACATGCATGTGTATGGATTCTAACTAAAGATATTCCTAAAAACATACAATTGGCAACATTTTGTGAATTTACTAAACTTTATATAATATTATCAAATTCTGTTAAAAAATTATCTAGGGTTTTACCTAACTGAATTAATTTCAAGAATAAAATTATTATCAATTTAAATGAAAATATCAATTATTATCCAATATTTTTGAATGAAATATTTATTTTGAATGAAAATATCAATTATTATCCAACTATTATCAATTATTTATTTTGAATATAAATAATATTCAAAACCCCACCCACCCCCACCCCCACCCCCACCCGCACCCCCACCCCCACCCCCACCCCCACCCGATGTTTATTATTTTCACAATGTTCTAGCAATATTTGTTGATGAACTATGTGGGAGTATAACCCATATTGAATTATAAAGTAAAAAACTATAAAATTGATGTCTACTTTTAGTGTTGTGTATATATGTTAGTTGATGCCATTATATTTTTAGCCTAATTAGATTCTAAGGTTATCTCAATTTATATTTTTCTTTTTCTATCTAATAATTTTGAGATTCTAAGGTTGATGCCTATTTTTTATCTTGAGATTCTATATTATAACGTATGTATAAGTTCCGTCAATACCATTTCGTTTCAATTTTGTAATATTATGTTTTTTTCAAATATTTTAAAAGTTATTAAATGGGTGCCCCAGTCCCACCCCTACCCCCACCCCCTGCCCCCTCCCCCCGCCACACACATACGCACACACCTACACAGACACCCCACCCCACCCCACCCCCTTCCCCCTCCACCACCCCCTCCCCCACCACACACCACCACACACATATATACACACATACACACACATATACACATACATACACATACATATACACACGCACACACCCCGCCCCCATCCCCACCCCCACCCCCTGCCCCCTCCCCCCGCCATACACATACACACACATATACACATACCCCATCCCTCCCCCTCCCCCCGCCACGCACACCTACGCACGCACACACGCACACACGCACACCTACGCACCACGACCGTGACAACTATATATATTGTTTATCAATAAAATTATGACATGAGATAATTATAATTGGAACATAAATTTCATTATCATAAAGGGATAAATCCAACCAAGTACAGAGATTCTACAAATTAAAGTGAGAATTAAATTTAAGACTTTCTAACAACATGCATGTGTATGGATTCTAACTAATGATATTCCTAAAAACATACAATTGGCAACATTTTGTGAATTTACTAAACTTTATATAATATTATCAAATTCTGTTAAAAAATTATCTAGGGTTTTACCTAACTGAATTAATTTCAAGAATAAAATTATTATCAATTTAAATGAAAATATCAATTATTATCCAATATTTTTGAATGAAATATTTATTTTGAATGAAAATATCAATTATTATCCAATTATTATCCAACTATTATCAATTATTCATTTTGAATGTAAATAATATCCAAAAATATAAATGTAAATAATATTCAAAACCCCACCGACCCCCACCCCCACCCCCACCCCCTCCCGATGTTTATTATTTTCACAATGTTCTTACAATATTTGTTGATGAACTATGTGGGAGTATAACCCATATTGAATCATAAAGTAAAAAACTATAAAATTGATGTCTACTTTTAGTGTTGTGTATATATGTTAGTTGATGCCATTATATTTTTAGCCTAATTAGATTCTAAGGTTATCTCAATTTATATTTTTCTTTTTCTATCTAATAATTTTGAGATTCTACGGTTGATGCCTATTTTTTTTATCTTGAGATTCTATATTATAACGTATGTATAAGTTCCGTCAATACCATTTCGTTTCAATTTTGTAATATTATGTTTTTTTCAAATATTTTAAAAGTTATTAAATGGGTGCCCCACCCCCTGCCCCCCTCCCCCCGCCACACACATACGCACACACCTACACAGACACCCCACCCCACCCCACCCCCTGCCCCCTCCACCACCCCCTCCCCCACCACACACCACCACACACATATATACACGCACATACACACATACATATACACACGCACACACCCCGCCCTGCCCCCACCCCGCCCCACCCCCTACCCCCACCCTGCCCCACCCCCACACACGCACGCACACACATACACACATATATATATACACATACACACATAAATATACACACAAACATATATATAAATGGAAGAGAGAGAGAGAGAGAGAGAGAGAGAGAGAAAATCGACCTGAAAGTAGAGAGAGAGAGAGAGAGAGGGAGGGAACGACGGTAAGGAAAAAAGAAGGGGGTAGGGTTTTAGCTGTAAATATTGTCACGGTCATGTCAAGGTCATTGATCGTGACAAGTATTTAAATAATTGTCACGGTCATTGACCGTGACAATTAGTTTTCACGGTCGTGTCAAGGTCATTGACCGTGACAAAAAATGCGTGTTTTTTTATCACGGTCAATGACCTTGACAAGGCTGGCCGGCTGAAAGGTGACAATTTGCCCATTTTGGTGTAGTGCACGCTAACTCACGCTTCACTATTTTTCCAACAATTCTTAGCAAGTCGGAGATCTTTAGTTTCCAGTAGAACCACTCAACATCTCTTATGTATTGGTTAAACCAACGATATTGCTTCAAACCTCTTTAAAGTGTTTTATTCTTATAAGATTAATAAATATTGTGATTTCAAGTGTATGTAACCCAAAATGATCCACAAATATCACAATACTCTATTTGGGAGAAATACCCTAAAAGTGTATATAAAATGATTTTGAAAGATTGGGTCATAAAGTATCTTCATCTTCTATAACATTAATCAACCTCAAGAAAAGAGGCAATTAAATGCAAAGAAGAGAATAGAGAAAAATATGAACAAGATTGGATTCCTTTTATAAAAACGTGTTCCAACTTTTTGAAAGGAAAAATCTAAAGACACATAAATCTCTTTCTAAAATTATTTCTCTTAGATGAGTGTGATTCCCCGCCTAATTAAATATTGGGTGATCAGTCATTTATTAAATTAAATCAAAGTATCCGGTTGGTTCATTCTTAGCATCATTGTAGAAAACATATACTTTATTAATCACCTAATAATTAATTAATCTGGTGTCAAAAACAATAGTTTTCCTAATTAAGTTGTAACCATATAAATCATTAGCAATTCCATTAATTTAAATCACTAAATTATTCACCATACACATGAATTAAAACAATAAGTAATAGTAAATCAACAGCTGAAATAAATAAGACCGGAATAAGTCTTAAAACTAATGAGCCATAATAGTCAATCCGACTAAAATAAAATACTAAAGTGAAATGAATACAACCTCTTTTATATAAGTAAGAACTGATAGTGGGCGACACACGCCCTAAATGACATGAATAACTAGGAACTGATGAAATGATAGTGGAGGCATATAATCACGAGGACCCGTTGCTCCCACACTAGCCGGAACACGTCAAACAGTCTAAACCTGGCATTCCTATGGATGGACATCTAAAATAATTGCACAAGGGAAAGTAGATTTGCAAGATACGGGTCATAGCCCGAGTGTAAAAGATTTTAAAACAACATAGAAAGTATTTAAAGATTGCAGTAAAGCAAATATTACATGCATGTCAGCTTTTCAAGCTCTCACATGAGATTCTCACCTCTCAACTATTTTGCACGCCTAACGTACCTCTAAACCATTCTAATTATTATCCCACCTAACTAGATAGTAGTCATACACCTTCTAAACCCTCACCCATTGTAATATACCATGTTTCCATATAATATATATGTTACTAAAATAATTTTGCATCTACGAACCTGAGTAAGAGTTTTCACAATAAGGTTAAGTGTACACGTACTTGATTTAATTCGAATTCCATTATCATTCCCGTCTACACATTGGCATTGTGGATTAAATCAAAAGTACTTATATCATCATCACACCCTTATAGATAAATACTAATACGTCACCTCGAGACTGAGCTGCGGTGCATGCATACTCTACTATCAAGTCCCGGTACATCTTGTACTAAATAAGAAAAATCGGTTTTGGATTCACTCTCAAACCATACAAATACAAATCACACATATTTGAGGCGAACATAGTTCTAAGCCTACGGGTTATACACATACCTACTCACCCATATGATCGCCAACTTATCAACTCACCGATAAGTCGTTCCTAGGTTCTATGTTCTGAGGTACCATATCTAAAATCCCCCCAATGGGTTCATCAGGATATGACTGTCCCTTTTCAAACCTCCCGCGATAGCAAGCATCGTAAGTACGTCATACGCATAATAAATCATAATATATGTATACACACAACCTATCAAAGTAAATCGGTATGCACACAACTCAAATATCATATAACGTACGTAGTATTATACTCACTAATACACATGACATAATTGTTTTTACACGAATATTCTCTCTCTCTTAATTCCTAAGGATAATTCACCGCTCAAGAATCCTTAAAGTATTATACCGAATTAAATTCCAATATTTCTCCACTATCCTAAATTCATGGTATATTATTTTATTTTACTCGAATTAATTAGATCGCCCAAAATGGAACAAAATCAGAAATTTCTAGAAACCTAACACGTCGCTCGAACGAAGCCTGCATCTTTCTTTAACGATATAGGCACATCGCTCGAAGGACAACTTCGAGCGACTTCTAACGACTTCTAACGACCTGGGCTGTTTTCATCTTCAACCTCTAAAACTTGCATTTTTCACCATTTTTGAGTTCTAAAATGTCAACATATTTATCCCAAACTTCCAACAATCAATTCTAATCGATATCCTAACTTGTATATATGATTTCTATAACAACCTAGAATCATTAAATCATGCATAATTCTTGATAAATTCCAAAATTCCTAAATTTATTCATTAAACCCTTGTTCTTCAAATTTTCATTCAAGAACATAGTAAATCCAGATTTGTTCATCACAATTAATCATCACTTCATGACTTATAATCTACATACATGAAGGTCTCAACCTAATTCAAATTCAGATTCTAATTAAACATCTTAAATCTCCAATTTTCATCAAGATTATGAATAATACAAGGGTATTATACACCTATACTAACATGAATATGATTATTGCTAAATTTTTGTAAGAATTAAACACTTGCCTCTGAAAATAAGGTCCGATCCATTGGTGAATGGTTGCAATCACCCCTCCAATCTACGAGGTGGTGGTCTCGGTGGTGCAAATGGTGCACTAGTGGTGGTTCTAGCCCTAGAAACCTATCCTCCCCCTTCCTCCTTTGGCCTCTCCGTGTGTAAAAACTGATAACCCTAATCTAACCCACATACATGATATTTTACCCCTTTAATTTTCGTAGGCAATTCATGCCACAAAATAGAAATTACAAAAATGCCCTCCAGGGATGTAGGTTTGGCCTAAAACTGCCTCGGGATCCAAACAAAACCCCTGGGTAGACTTTTCTGACTATCACGACCCTTACGGACTCATTGGAGCACTCAAAATGACCATTTGGATAACTTATAAATAACTTACTTTTTATTCCATTAAATTAACCCCAACACGACTGATACGCGCATCCCGACTTAATTACCACAACTGTCGTATTTCTCACCCGCGATAATTTTCATAAATTCACAGTCATATTACTTTATTCGCTCAGTAATATTCAATATAATTCTCATCAATAAATACAAACCCTTAACTCACTAGTTAATATTTATTTTAGTCCGAATATTATTTATCAACAATTTCCCACATATAATTTAATTAATCCTATATTTTAAAAATCATAAAAATTATGGGGTATTACAATGAGAAGATTATTTTGAAGGGAGGAACAAAAATTATTCAAATAGGAAAAACTAACTCAAGTGATTTGCCAGATATCAAGAGCGGCTATAAATTCCAATAATTAGCTATCAAAACCCAAAAGGAAACTTTTGCACAAAATCCAAAAATATCTCCAAAAAGAGGCCGACTAAAAGATTTGTGAAAAAGACACTTCTTTACGGGTTTTCTAGAGCGAAAGTATGTTTCATTTAGTGAACCTAACGTGAAGAAGGTCGCGAGTCTTGGTAGGCTTTTACGAACATTTTTAGAGTTTTGATGTGACCAACGAAGGGTCTTCACTCGAGTGATGGACCTTTGTTGTATTGAACCTACGGTGAAACAAAGCTCGCAAACTTTTGCCGTATAAGTTAGAGGAGGCGTACCAAGAGAATTCAAGCTTTGCTGTAATAGTAAGGTAATTAAGGGAAAAAAAATACACAAGATGTCCTAGTTAAAGTGTTTCTCTCTCTCTCTCTCTCTCTCTCTCTCTCTCTCTCTCTCTCTCTCTCTCTCTCTCTCTCTCTATCTATCTATCTATCTATCTATCTATCTATCTATCTATCTATCTATCTATCTATCTATCTATCTATCTATCTATCTATCTATCTATCTATCTATCTATCTATCTATCTATCTATCTATCTATCTATCTATCTATCTATCTATCTATCTATCTATCTATCTATCTATCAATGAAGATTCCTAGCTTTCCAGAGGTGCCATATGGTGGAGATGAAAAGGGTGGTGTAATCGTTTTTAAGGCCATACTCAATGGCCGAGTCAATGAAGCTGTTCTGGTCATGTCTGGTTGTGTCTTTCCTGGACCCAAGGTGTTTTAAATTTTGCGTCATAATGGGGTAGTTCCAGAAAATGTGCTCCATGTCTTCAATCTGCCCACAATTTTTTACCCCGGCTCATTAGTCATACCTCTAGCCATACGATGCTGATTAGTGAGGAGATTTCTGTAAAGGATAGTCCACCGAATGTTTTTGAGTTTTTAAGTCCATACCAGGTTCAATTTATTATGACCAGGCATGTTAAGGTCCCTGCCTATGCATTCCTTACAGCAGGAGCTTATAGTGAACTTTCAATTATTGTTAGGTATCCTAACAAGTTTAGCTTCACATGGTCTAACTCTAGGGATATCTGTGTTAGTTACCACAGTAACCTCCGTGGGGTGAATAAAGTGTGACATGGCAATAGGGTCCTAAGTCCCATCATGGTTAAGCAAAGTATTCACATTTGGGAATTCCTTCGTGTTGACTCCTGTGGGTGGGGTGAGGGGGTTGGTGGCATTACCGTTACCAATATTCCATTTGATGTTTTTCTCGATAATGTCCTTATTACTGTAGATTCCACGCTAAATGTGAGAGGTTTTTTCTTCCTTAGTCATGTTCTAGGGTTAGAACTGTTGACATATTTCATCCTCATGATTTTAATCCACAAGGCATCCTTGTCGTTCATGAGTGTCCATCATAGCTTGGTAATGGTGGCCCTATTGTTATGTGATGCTTTCCTAAGTCCCATTCCACCCAAAGCTTTGGTCCAACGAACCAAGTCCCACTTGATGGAATGGACTTTCTTTTGAACGTCGTTGTCTCCATATAAGAAATTATGGTTGATTTTGTCAATCTCCTCACAAATGCTAACGAGATAGGGGATAGTTTACATGTTGTAAGTTGGGATCGAGGAACTGGTGGATTGGATCAGCATAGATCTACCGGCTATGGAGATTAAGTTAGTTTTACACCCTTTGAGTTTCTCTTTCATTTTGTATAAAGTATCCTTAAACAAATTCTTGCTTATACGCCATGAATGAGGGGGCTTCCCAGCTACTTACCAAGATCATTTGTGATACTTGTGCCACATATGTTAGTTTTTATGGGTTCTCCTATTAATTTCCCTATTTCATGCAACACCCTTTCTTGGAAGAACTCCATTGGTAAACAAGGAAATCTTACCCACATGGTCGTGTACGATTCTGATGCTTTTCTTGGGTTGAAAAAAGGGACCCATTTTCTCACTATAAGATAATGGTTATTGATGACCCATGGTCCATCTGTAAGAACATGGTTGTAGTCACACTTCATATCAAATTAAAATAAGAAATGGCCTTCTACTAAATGAATAACCTCATAATCTCTTTGTAGGTTCCAAAATGATTGTATTTCATTCATTAGATCTTTATAACCAATCATTTTGCTTAACAGTGTCACAATAATACTATCCTTCCACTTGCTTTGAAGTTTCGCCAGTCTTTTAGGAGGGATAATGTGTTCATCCTTGAGAGGGTTAACATGTTTAGGGTTAGAGTTGAGGTCTATATTTTGGAATTCACTGTTAGAGATATATGTCTCCTCTTTATCATCAGACCAACACAGATTAGAAACATCGAAATAAACATCTCTATTATCCCTTCTTGACACCGCATCCCTATATGAAATCTTGGCTTTGCTTTGTCATTATCTTGTTCCGTAGGAGCTGCTGGATCCACGAGATTGTTCTCTTCCTCATACAGCCTCTCGCTGTTTACATCAGTACACAAGGTTTTAGGCATAACTTCGTGCTTGTTTTTCTTCTTTTTATTACTTTTATGAATGCTTCGTCTTCCTCCATCAAAAGTGTGGATTAATACACTCGAAAAACCTTGGTTAAGTTGGTACTCAACCTAACCGTCTATGTGAGTATGATTGTCTCAAACAAATGTCACTGACCCCATCTAACTCAAATCAAATCCCCATATTATATGTGTATCCTTAGTGATAAATATAGAAACTTGAATTCTAGTTTAACTCAATTTCAACCTAGATTATCTTAACAGTAGAGAATTAAAATAAAGGAGGATATGATCATATATTACTATATTTGTTACGAATAAGGACTATAAGAATATACTAGGTGTAAACTCGCACTATGGGCGGACGAGGCCATGAGTGACAATTGATCTATGTTTGAGTTTAAAAAAAGTATAATTGGCTACGTGAATATAAATTATTTACATACGTAAAGAAGTCCTAACAAATTATAAATAGGTATATCAAATTTTTTTAGATTTCAAAAAAACTATTATTCTCAAAGCTAAGAATACGTAATAAATAAATAACTTTTGAAAGAAAAAAAAATTAGCTTTGTGAAAAACATAAAATAAAGTATTCTCACAATCAAATAACTTAAAATCCAATCATTGTCAATACATCAAAAAAATAAAATCGATAATTTTGTTTATGGTATTTAGAGAACGTTGAGAGTTCAAAATGTCTACAACAGAAAAATATTCATATTATAAATCATCAAAATAGAATGAAATAAAAACATTTTCCTATAAAAATATACACAACATATAATAAAAAAATAATTTTACAAAGCAGTTTATACAAATTTTTGCCAAAAATAAATGAGACATAAAATGTTTTGGAATTTCTAAACCTGTATCCATAGTCCTCACAAGTAGAGAAGTGAATGAGTCACTTGTTGTTCTCCGAATAGTACTTAACCTGGAAAAAAATACACATCCAATGTCAAACTAAAGTCTTAAGCTAAAATATCAAAACAATCATCACAATAGACATCAAAAACATCAATTTTAATTTAATAGAACATCGACAACAAAATCTTCAATAGATCTAAAGTACATACCGAGGGCGTATTATAATCCGCTAGTGTACAAATCGCCGCTAGATTTATAGTCTGTACAACCAAAAAAACAACATATTTCAACAAATATAAAGCCTTACAAGATAAATAACACCAAATAACAAAAATTCAAAACAACATTCAACCAAAAACGCAATTTAATAATGGTTTCTAAACATAACAAATGAAACTCAAAACAAAAACAGCATATTCCTGCAAATGTAAGCCGCGGTAGTTAAATTCAAGGAAAAAATATGACAAAAGTAAATTTTTTATAGAAAAGCTCAATTTGAAAATTGTTTCTAAAGAGAAAAAATCGAATTTAAAATATAAACGACAGATTCATCAAATCTAAGCCTCGATGAGAACTAAATTTTACAATTAACATTTAAATAAAACATTATTTATATGAGTTTGGGTTTCAGGTATGAATAAATCTAGGGAGACCCACAAAAAAACCCATTTCGTAAACCCACTGCATTAAAAGCTTATACCTTATTGTTATGGGTCCTGCCAGGGCATCAAAATGTGCATTAAAAACTTATACCCATTTTTGTCTTATTCACTGGGTTTACTAAATTGGTTTTTTGTGGGTCTCCCTAGCTTTACTCTTCAGGTATAGATAAAAAAATATAATAATATATAGTAAGTGTATACATATGTTGAAACCCTGACCACCAAATTGTATATGTATACACGTATATGTAAACCATTCATTTTGCTGCATATGCAAGAAACTAGAACGAACATTCTTATCCCCTTCCAACTTATGAACACCCACATCAATAAAATTTAGGACCTTCAATTAGATATTTAGAATTTGGGATTTCGAAAATGATTATCAGGAAGACTTGCATAGTTAAAATTGAAAATTAGTCTAATCCCTTATGTAGTGATAAAAGAAGCAGGTGTTGAGAAAATAGGATTTAGAAACTCACCAACAAGCGTTGATCCTTTTGAGCCCATTTCTGTATGCGATCGACTCAAGGAAGAGAAGGCGATTAAAGAAGATGCTGTTAGAGTAAGATTTAATATATGGGCTTATATATAAAATAAATTTGAATTATAGGCTATCAAATAAAAGTAGGCCAATTAAAGTGATTAATTTAAGTTTTCGGGCCTTACTAATGTATTATTAAAGTGTGGGTTTTATTGTGTAGAGACAAGCGTAATTTCTATTTTTATGATGGATTAAAATAGAAATATACAAAATATGAAAAGACACAATTGTGTTATAAATAGGGGTCATGGTCCCCAGATCACACAATACCAATCTTCTGATTCCCATTGTCAGAAAGAAATTTAGAGAGGAAATAAAAGTGTTGATCTGGAAGAGCATAAGACCTCAGACTCAGATATTTTAACTTTCTGTCATGGATTCAGGTACGCTTTCTCAAAATCAATATTTATATTTCTTGATAATTCAATATGAATGTTCCTGTTTGTGTGATAGTTTTCACAAAATAGAAATTAATCCATCATGATTCAACATGAAATAGCTCTGGTACCACATGATGGATTAATTTCTATTTTGTGAAAACTATCACACAAATAGGAACATTCATATTGAATTATCAAGAAATATAAATATTGATTTTGCGAAAGCGTACCTGAATCCATGAAGAAAGTTCAAATTACTTGCATGTAATTTATGTGAATATTAATCGGCCCAAAGGAAGATTATTTTTTAACAAAATTACATGTGCCACTTTAATAATAAGCACGTGATAATTATTTAGTTTTACATATGAATAATAAATCGGCCCAAAGGAAGAATTATTATTCAATATGTTCTTATTATCAGTGTTTGATTATTACGGCAAGATATCACTTACAAGTTAATATTTTTTTCCAAAGATCAAATATTAATAGAGTGTTCGATATCTTAAAATGGGATTTGTCCTTTATTTGAATTTATTTTTTATTTAAGACTTATATGGGCTAGTTTTATTTGTTTATTGTTCTCTGATTCAGCTATCAGTCCTGCTTCCAACATTACGGCCACTATTAATTCTACTCCCATGCTTAATGGCACAAACTTTAAGTCATGGCAAGAGAACCTTCATATAGTTCTCTGTGTCATGGATATGGACCTTGCATTAAGGGTTCCTTCTCCTGCACCTCTTACGGATAAAAGTTCCTCTAATGCCAAAAAGGACTTTGAAAGGTGGGAGAAGTTAAATCGCATGTGTTTGATGATCATAAATAAGGCCATTCCAGAAGCATTCAGGGGCACAATATCGGAAACGATAAAGACAGCCAAAGAGTTCCTAGAAGAAATTAAGAACAGATTTGCCCAAAAAAAATGAAAAGACTGAAACAAGTACACTTTTGGCAAGTATCATCTCAATGAAATATAAAGGTAATATGAACATTAGGGAGTACATTATGGAAATGTTTCATCTCACTTCAAAGTTAAGAGCACTTAATCTTGATCACTCTGAGTATTTGCTTGTGAATTTGGTTCTGATATCTCTTCCCACACAATTCAGTCAATTTAAGGGGAGCTACAACTGCCAAAAGGAGACTTGGTCTCTTAATGATCTCATCTCACATTGTGTGCAAGAAGAGGAAAGACTGAAGCAAGATAAGACAGAAAGTGATCATTTGGCTAGTACTTCTAAGGACAAGGGGAAGAAAAGAAAGAAGGATAAAAAACCTGTAGTGGTTCCATATCCAAAGAAACAACATAAAGAAAAAAACTGTTGATGGTTATTTCTTCTGTAGAGCTGCGGGACATAGGAAGAAGCAATGTACCAACTATCATGCTTGGCGTGTCAAGAAAGGTACACTTCTTAACCTAGTTTGTTTTGAGGTTAATTTGACTTCGGTACCTAAACACACTTGGTGGATAGATTCTGGTGCAACCACTCACATCAGTGTGTCTAGGCAGGGTTACTTGAGTTGTCGAAAGCTAAATGATGGTGAAAGATACATTTTTATGGGCGATGGAAAGAAGGTTGAAGTTGAAGAAATTGGGATATTTAGGTTATTATTAAAGTCTAGAACTTATTTGGATTTGAATGAGACATTTATCGTACCGTTATTTAGATGGAATTTGGTTTTTATTTTTGTATTGGACAAGTTTGGTTATACTTGTTCCTTTGGAAATAATAAATTTAGTCTTCTTCATAATTCAAATTTGGTTGGTACTGGTTCTTTATCTTATGTAGATAACCTTTATATGCTTGATACTATTGCTTCATATCATGAAACCTTGCAATTAAGTACTCGAGGTATTAAAAGAAAATTAACCAATGAGAATTCTGCATCATTATGGCATAAGAGATTAGGTCACATCTCCCAAAGGAGAATTGAAAGACTTGTGTCAGATGGAATTCTAGATTCCCTGAAAGGCGAAACAGAATGCTTAAAGACGTGGTAAGGAGTATGATTAATTACTCTAACTTACTAGATTTACTCTAGGGTGAAGCCTTAAAGACTGCAGTGTATATCCTTAACAGAGTACCAACTAAAGAAACTGCTAAAACTCCTTTTGAACTTTGGGTAGGCAAGAAACCTAGTCTGAAGCACCTTCATATTTGGGGATGTCCAGCTGAAGTGAGGCCTTATAGGCCACATGAAAAGAAACTGGATTCCAGAACAGTTAGTTGCTATTTTGTTGGATACTCTGAAAGATCTAAGGGTTACAAATTTTATGATCCTACTACCAAAATAATTTTTGAGACTGGAAATGCCCGGTTCTTTGAGGATGTTGAGTTTTCCGAGGGGGATAAGGTTAAGGATTTTGGTTTTGAAGAGGAATATGTTGATATTCCCACAGCTGTTATTAACATTAATCAGGATCCAATTCCTGACATTGTTCAAGAAGTAGATCCTAATCAAAACAATATCCAAGAATCTCCCATTCTAGAAGAACAAACTCTACCACCTCCAGAACCTATGCCATTAAGGAGATCCACTAGAGAAAGAAGAAGTGCTGTGCCAGATGATTACATTGTATTTCTACAAGAACATGAGTTTGACATTGATGCGATGAATGATGATCCGATCACCTTTCGTCAAGCCATGGAAAGTTCTAAATCTCAAGAGTGGATTGATGCCATGAATGAGGAGATAAAGTCCATGAAGGACAATGATGTTTGGGATCTTGTCCAATTACCTAAAGGTAAAAAACCCATTGGTTGCAAATGGATATTTAAAACCAAGAGGGATTTGAAAGGTGATGTGGAGAGATACAAAGCTCGTCTTGTCGCTAAAGGCTTTACACATAAAAAAGGCATCGATTATAAAGAGACTTTCTCTCCGGTTTCATCGAAAGACTCTTTTAGGATAATAATGGCACTTGTGGCGCACTTTGACCTTGAGCTTCATCAGATGGATCTTAAGACTGCATTTCTCAATGGTGACATTGATGAAATAATATATATGGTGCAACCAGAAAACTTTGTGTTGGGAGATGCAAAGAAAACAGTTTGAAAATTAAAGAAATCCATTTATGGGCTTATCCATGACAAAAAGTTAAAATATCTGAGTCTGAGGTCTTATGCTCTTCTAGATCAACACTTGTATTTTCTCTCTATATTTCTCTCTGACAATGGGAATCAGAAGATTGGTGTTGTGTGATCTGGGGACCGTAACCCCTATTTATAACACAATCGTGTCTTTTCATATTTCGTATATTTCTATTTTAACCCATCATAAAAATAAAAATTACGCTTGTCTCTACACAATAAAACCCACACTTTAATAATACATTAGTAAGGCCCCAAAACTTAAATTAATCACTTTAATTGGCCTACTTTTATTTGATAGCCTATAATTCATATTTATTTTATGTATAAGCCCATGTATTAAATTTTACTCTAACAATCTCCCACTTGGGCTATATATATATATATGTAACTTTATAAATTTGAATTATACTTTATGAGCTCATGAGTTTTAACTATCAAAACTTTATGTATCTTAACAATCTTGTCCATTAATTGCACCAATATAGAATCAAAGCGATCGTCATTACATATTTCGTAAGTAGACCCATCAATGATCACATATATCAATGCAACTAATGACAAAGATCAAGTGTGGATGTGTAGCATGGAAATTTCATGGAATGTGATCTTAACACGCCTATTTCCAACTGGTCCTCCTTAAACCTTAGTGAGATCAAACCATATAAATTCAGAGTGAATATAAACTTAATACTTTACTTCAGTAAATAGCCATACAATATCCATTAAATCAAATATGTCTATGAAAGCATATAAAATACAAACTCCCACTAAAATGACATATCCTGAAAAGAAATTACACCCATATGAGCAGTGTGCTCATGAAAGACCTTGGGTGGTAATCCCTTAGTCAGCGGATCCGCAATCATGGAGTTTGTTCCAATGTGCTCTATAGATATAAGTCCACTCTGAACTCTTTCTTTTACAACAAGGAATTTAATGTCAATAAACTTTGACTTCGTAGAACTCCTGTTGTATTTGGAATAGAGTACTGCTGATTTATTGTCACAAAATAACTTAAGTGGTCTTTTAATGCCATCCACAATACGCAGCCCCGTGATAAAATTTTGCAACCATTTTCCTTGATTGGACGCCTCATAACAAGCTACAAACTTAGCTGCCATGGTGGAAGAAGCTATAATAGACTGCTTAACACTCTTCCACGATACAACATCTCCATCAAGTAAGTAGATATAACCTGAAGTAAATTTCATGCTATCTTGGCATCCAGCAAAATCGGAGTCAGAATATCCGATGATCTCTAACTGTTCTGACTTCCGATAGGTGAGCATGTAGTCTTTTGTTCTCTGTAAGTACCTCATAACTCGCTTGTCTGCTATCCAATGATCCTTTTCTGGATTACTTAAGTATCTTCTCAACATGCCAACAGATGCTTGATGGATTTACTGCATTTTCATGAAAATCTACCCTCGCCATTTTGTCATAAACCAATGTCGAGAGAAACCAATATTTGAACTCGACAAAAATGGATTAGTGATGGGCATCACTGATTTTGCTGAGGTTAAAGTGGGAGCGGTCAGTGATTGAACCTAATGTTTGTTTCTCTCTCTATGAATCCTCTTTAAATTTTTACGTGTGAGGTTAGGTACCAACTGAAACTCTTTATTTATATAACAAAGCTGTTTGAGGTAATGGAATTGCTTTTGAATCTGAATGGGGATTTGGAGTTGAAGTAGAATGGACGTTGGAGATGAAGGTTCGGTGGAACGAAATCGGGTGCATCAGATGTGGATATGGTGATTGAATATGAAATCTGACGAGGATAGTCCTGTTGATGAGTAATATTAAATTCTTGTAAAGAATTTTAGAGTAGTATAAAAATAGGTAAGATCCACCCATTATGAGGTGGGAATTTTTCAAACACTTTTATTACTAGGTTTGACACTCATCTAACTCCCATACACTCTTTCCCCCATGTACATAAGCAAGAAATACTTGATGAGTCACATACAGATCTGTGTTCATTTCGTATTGCATTAGAATTAGGGCAAATAGGGTAATTATCACATTTAGAGTTAAACGCCTTATAATTTGGCATCACCTTTGGGATCTCCACTACCACCACCTAAGAATTTCCATGTTTATCACCATGAGTGTAATATAGTCATTTCGTCCATGGAAGGATGTTGAATCATACATGAGATTTGGATCGAGAGACATGAAAAATATCATGTCTTGTCTTCACCATTCCCTAGATATGGAAGATATAGGGGATGGACAGTCCATTATACTATAAAAAACTGTCATAGCTTTCATTATCATGAGACGCCTTTAGAAGAACCTCCATACAAGAACCCTACATATCTCTTGATTAAGTTATATAATGAAAGTCTTCAATAACATACCATAAAGACCCAACACTCTGAAGACGATAATCACCTCCTTAGGAGACACATTAGCAGCTGAAGAGAAGTTATGGGTATAATACCGATGTTGTTGATGATCATCATAGGAGGATAATTCTATCCTCGAGGATTTCCTACATCTTAGTAATGTTCATGTATCTGTATCACTATTTTATAAAGAA
Source organism: Sambucus nigra (assembly GCA_949130495.1). Lineage (NCBI taxonomy): Eukaryota > Viridiplantae > Streptophyta > Magnoliopsida > Dipsacales > Adoxaceae > Sambucus > Sambucus nigra. Next base: position 173,029,703 of record OX422208.1, read on the forward strand.
TATCACCAAACAAACACCATTTGCTTTTGTAGTTGAGCATCCCATTTTTAGCTTTTAAGGAAGGTGGTGTGCTATACCTCCATATCATCCTCAGTAAGAGAGACATTTTTTGGAATGAAGACTACTTAAGGACTTCATAAAAAGTATTTAGAAGGACGAATATAGAATACGAAGGTTCGGAATACCAAGGGCCTATCACATAGGTATTTTGACCTTAAATCATCTTCTGTGTTTATCCAACAAATTAAACATACAAACACAAGAATTTATCAATTCCTAAATCTATAGTATCTATATAAATTGTAGACTTAACTCTCAATTTACAACCTCAACATGCCACATGGCATATCACAAATGAGTGGCATATCATAAATGAATTTTTTTAATTTTTAAAATTTTCATTTACGTTTTTTCATATGCAATTCAAGATCCGATTATATTCTCTTAGAAATTTGAAAAGTCAACTCTCTATCTCTTTCTCTCTTCAAGCGAAGGCCATCCACCCCCTCTCTCTCTTAGTGACTCCATCGGGCTTTTCTGCTTTTATATTAAGTTTTTAAATATTAAAATTCATGCATCACTCTTTGTAATTATTACCCTTCGTCTCTTTGATTTAAGTGATTCATGATGCTCAAATTGATCTTACAACTGTTCAATTTCTCACACCCTATGGGAGCTACCATAATAAAGTAGATCATGTACATTGTTGTTTTCTATCTCTCTCCATCTAAAATTGATTTTGTTTTCAACTTTGTATCAACATCAAATTTTACCTTGCACGTGTTCTATCACATGTTGATTTGGTATGTTGATTTTCTTTTCTATGTGTATGACAGGTTAATAGGATCATGTGCTCACTTTGATTGTTGGGTTCTTGGAGTTTAGGTTATAGGTTGTTAGTTTGATATTTTTCATTTTTCCTTTCTTTCTCTCGTATCCAAGGTGTTAGATTTACTCACTATTGCATTGTAATACCCCGTATTTTTGGGGATATTTATTTATGGGATTAATTGAATTAAATGTGTATTAATTGGAAATTAATCCGGATTAAAATACTAACGAGATGCGAGTTGGTATTTGATTATAATGCGTATATATGACTATATATGAATATTGAATTATGAAATTTGTCGTGAGATTAAAATACGACAATTTGGAATTTTGTTGAGACGCGTGTGACAGTCGCGTCAGGAATATAATTATTTTAATTAAAAAGTGAATTTCATTTCTATTAACCGTATGATCATTTTGAGTGCGCCAACGCATCCGGAAGGGTCAAAATAGTCATAAAAAACTACCCGGGGGTTTAGTTTGGGTCCCGGGGCATTTTTAGGCCATGCCGGCATCGTATAAGGGTAGTTTGGTAATTTTGGATTTTTGGGAATTAAAACCCACGAAAATTAGGAATTAATATCTGATTTGGCAATTACCCACTAAACCCACTTATAACATAATGGGCTACGGAGGTTATTGAAATTAGTCCCAAAAGTTCTTTAGGCAAAAACCCTAGCCACCATTGCCACTTTGGAGAAGAAATGCTTGGAGAGATAAGAGAGGAGAATTCTGCAGAGAGAGAGAGAACCATTCATCAGATCGTCATCAAAATCAGAGCTACACATAAGGCAAGTGGTTTAATTTCGTTTATTACAAAGAATGTTTCTTCCATGCGTAGGAAATTGACAGAATTTGTATTGTTCTTGGGAGTTTGATGAAAACCCATTAAATTGGAATTAGAAACTCGTATTTTGATGAGGAATTGCATGTAGAATTGTATATAGGTGATTAATCTGATGATAATATATTTTGGATGAAACAAAAACGGATTTAATTAGACTCATTGGGGATTTAAAAATTTTAGGGTTCATGTTCATATGATTTGGGGATAAATGAAAGGATTTGATGATTCAATGATGTTTAGGAAGAATTGGCCCTATTTAAACGTTAATATATAACCTAAGTATGTTTAGGAATGATTAGAACCCATGTACAATGGTTGGATTGATGTTTAGATGAGTTTGGAGAGGAAGAAAAGTTGGAAAAACGTTATAAGGAAAATCTGGGCTCGAAGCTGGCCACTCGTTAGAAGACCTGCCCAGGTCATTCGAACGAGCTCGTTCGAACGAGCTTCTAACGAGTTGATAGTTTGACTTCTAACGAGAAGGGTGTTCGTTCGATGACTTTCGTTCGAACGAGATCTCGTTAGAAGGCCCACTTCGTTCGAACGAACTCTCGTTCGAACAGCCTCGTTCGAACGAGACTTCTAACGAGTTGACAGTTTAGGCTTTTTAGCCCGTTTTGATTTTGCGTGTCCCGTAACCTTATTTAATAGTAGAGATAACCTTCCCTTGATGATAAATTGATATAGTAGGGACATTTGAGATATATAGAGGAGTAAAACCTAGAAGTGTGATTCGAACCAAATGGAAATTATGGATTAGGACGTGAGTGTCTATTACAACGTGAGAATAATTAATGGCTTGTATAATTGTATCATCCAGGAATATGTAAATTGTGTAACATTATACGTAGGTACGAGAATAAGAAGTATACTACAAATAAATTATGGTGATTACTAAGATGTGTGCATACTTAGTATATGTATTGATTTTATGTGTATGACATACGTACCATACTTGCTATCACGGGAGGTTTACGATCGCTTAGGACCCTCTAATCCTTGTGTTGCCGGATTTAGACTGGTACCTCGATGAACATAGGTCAGAGAAGGACTTATTGGGATGTTAATAAGTCTGCTGATCGTGGGAGCGCAGGTATGTGCGTGACCCATGTGATGTGACTGTGTTCGCCTCCATTGTTTGTGATTGTTGTTATCTGAGAACGATTCCTGAGAGATTCGGAATGCGTCATCCTTATGTACGTAATGTACCGGGATGGATAGCAGAGTATGTGTGCACCGCAGCTAGTCTCGGGGTGCTTGTATTGTATATTTAAGACGTGAATAATATACACTTAATTAATGAGAACTTTCATGTTGGTATTGTGAATATACTTATGATAATGTTTTGAGAAAACATAACGGGTTAACCGATAGTGAATTGTATTACAAATTGAGAATCTAAGTTTAAGTAAAGCCCTCTATTTAATTGATAAAGCTAGAATGTAATATGGGAATCGTGTAGTAAGGGGTAGAACTTATTACGGTTTGGTTAGATATGTATGTCATTTAGATGGGTATGGTATGTTAGGAGTGCACGTGTAGTCGAGAGGTGAGAATTTCATGTGAGTGCACGTCCTAACATGTATTTTGCATTTAATGTTTTAATGTTATTAAAACACTTGCTGTTTTTAAAATGATTTCCACTTTCGGGCTCTGACCCATTTGCTTTCAAATCTATTTTTGTAAAAACCATTTTAGGTGCCCAGCCACAAGGACATCATGCTTAGGATCCTCATTCAGGTGACGAGCTGTAGCTGTTTGTGGAAGTTACAGGACTTTGGTTGTAGACGCTTCATCTATCTTGACTCTATATTCAGCACTTATCAGTTGTAGGGAATGTCTCCCATTTTTTTTAGAGACATTCCATTTATTTCAGTTATTCAGACTTCTGGCATGTAATTAATTCAGGATTCAGACTTATCATATTTTTTTTAGTTATGGGATTGTGGTGAGGAGTTTTCCTCCGGACTTATTACTATTTGTTGGTTATTTCATTACTTTGTTATGGTGAATGGATTATATTGTTCTTCCATTATTCTTTTATTGCATGTTAATCAGACTTAATTTAAAATTCGGCACTTACTTTTTAAATACTAGGTGGTTAGTAACCTTTAAAATGTTTTCGACAGTGATGCTATTAACTGAACCAACTTGTCATTTTGTATTGATTTAATAAAGGAGTAGCTACCCGGTATTTAATTAGTCGGGGTGTCACAGGTGGTATCAGAGCATCAGGTTCTAGTGTCTTTTAGGATCTGTACGGCTTACTATGTTTCCGCTGAGCTTTCTTTGATGTAGAGCCCTATATTTTAGGACTGTTGTATTCTTTTGTTTGTGCTACGTTCTTCAGCTATTTTGAGTTTATAACTGCGAACTTATAGACTTTATTCTTGTTTCAGAATGCCTCCACGACGTGCACAAAGGATTCCCAGGGATGCAATGCCAGAACCATAGCTCGCACCAGTTCAGGGCACGATGAATGCCGTCGAGGTTGCAGCCATTGTGGCCCAGGCGGTAAATGCCGCACTAGCAGTAATTCAGCAGGCACCACCTCAGGCGCCGATAGCCGCGCCAGTTCAGGCACATGCATTCCCGTCTGCTTGGGAACGTGTACGTGATGCTTTTCAGAAAGCACACCCTCCGGAGTTCGCAGGTAGCTCCGATGTTGTGGTTTCTAGTCAGTGGAGGAAAGACATTCAGCGGCACTTGAGGATGTATGAGTGCACCGATGTCCAGAAGCAGATACTAGCTACCTTTAAGCTAGTGGGGTCTGCACTGCAGTGGTGGGAGTCTATTACCACCGTGGAGGAAAGAGATACTCTTACTCTCTAGGAGTTTTGGGTGCGGTTCGACCGCAAATACTTTTCGTCAGCTGTTCACACGGAGATGAGGAGGAAGTTGATGAGCCTCAAGCAGGAGGGTAAGACTGTGGCCGAGTATGAGGCCGAATTCACTAATCTTCGGAACATTGTTCTGGATGAGATACAGATAGAGGAGAAGAAGATACATAAATTTATAGACGGGTTGACTTGGAGGATCCGTCAGCATTTGTTGGGGAACCTATCGTTGGCCACTTACTCTGATGTGGTTAACGCTGCACTGCTCTATTGCCAAGATCACCGTTTTCACATGGCTGAGGGTAAGAGATCGGGAGAGTCCAACCATCAGGGCAGGACTGGAGGAAATGGTGCCAGTGGGGCACATTCTGTTCAGGGGCAGAGGCAGGGCGACCAGGGTTCCCAGCAGGGGGATCACAAGAGGTTCAGGTCGGAAAATTTCAGGCACGGACAGGGAGGTTTCCGGCAGGGCCATCAGGGTCCGAACGGCCATCAGAACCAGCAGGGTCAGAATGGTCAACAACAGTTTCAGCAGGGCCAGCTGGGCCAGTGGAGGAACGATAATGATCACCAGGGCCGGGGGCAGCAGGGACAGAGAGGGGGAAACTTCCCGGGGAAGTGTTTCGTTTGTGACAAGACTGGCCATAAACGCCAGGACTGTCCTGATAGGGGCAGGGCCCCGCAGCAGCAGCAGGGTGCTCGACATGAGCCACAGAGGCCACTTTTTCCACCTACCCTCCCAGCTCCAGTCCAGGTGCCAGCACTTTCAGCCATTCCTGCAGTTCCTGTACAGCAGGGGCAGTTACAGTATGGACGTGTCTATAACGTCCACCATGCAGCAGCTCCACAGGCACCACCCGCGATTGAGGGTATGTTTCATATCCATGGTATTATGGGTCGGGTTTTGTTTGATACGAGGGCAACACATTGTTTTATAGCTACACATTTTGCGAAAGCCTTAGGGTTGTTAGCCACAGCAGAGAGCACAGTGACGTGTGTAGACTCACCATTGGGGAGTGGGTCACTTATTTTATTTATATGCCGGGGAGTGGGGGTAGAGATTGGTAGTTTGGTATTACCTGCAGACATGTTGGTATTAGATATGCATGTACACGATGTGATTATCGGTATGGATTGGCTCGCTGATTATAGAGCCATGATTGATTGCTTCGGTGGGAGCATTGTTTTTTCCATTCTGGGGCAAGAGATGTTTGTAGTGGCAATGCCTCGCCCAGAGGGAGGTTCGACCGCTCATTTGTACTACATAGAGGAGGATACCTCTAAGGAGGTTGTGATTCCTTTAGATTCGATCCCAGTTGTCAGGGAGTATTCCGATGTGTTTTAGGAGATACCAGGACTACCTCCCAGTCGAGAGATAGACTTTGTCATAGACTTATTGCCAGATACGAGACCTATAGCACGCGCACCGTACCGCATGGCTCCGGCAGAGATGCGAGAGCTACGAGATCAGATTGAGCAGTTGTTGGGTCAGGGGTTTATACGGAGGAGTACTTCACCGTGGGGTGCCCCTGTGTTGTTCGTGAAGAAGAGAGATGGTTCACTGAGATTGTGTGTGGACTACCGGGAGTTGAACAAAGTCACGATACGGAATAAGTATCCGTTGCCTCGAATCAATGACTTATTCGACTAGTTGAGAGGAGCTTCTTTCTTCTCGAAGATTGATTTGCGATCGGGATACCATCAGTTGCGTATCAGGGAGGAGGACGTCTCGAAGACTGCGTTCTTATCGAGATATGGTTCTTACGAGTTTCGGGTTATGCCTTTTGGTTTGACCAATGCTCCAGCTGTGTTTATGGACTTAATGAATAGGGTATTCAGGGATTTCCTTGATCAGTTTGTCATTGTCTTCATTGATGATATTCTGGTTGACTCCCAGACAGAGGAGGAGCACGCCGAGCATTTGAGGCAGGTTTTGCAGACGCTACGTCAGAACGAGCTATATGCAAAATATGAGAAGTGCGAGTTTTGGCTGAAGAAGGTCCAGTTTTTGGGACATATTATTTACGACCGGGGGATATCTGTTGATCCGGGGAAGGTATCCGCGGTGAGGGAGTGGGGACAACCCACGACACCAACGGAAATCCGTAGTTTCTTGGGACTAGCAGGATACTACAGGAGGTTCATTCGGGGATTTTTGAAGATAGCGGGTCATTTGACACATCTGACTCGTAAGGGTGTGCCATTCATTTGGAGTGATGCCTGTCAGTTGGCATTTGATGAGTTGAAAGATAAGTTGACCTCAGCACCTGTGTTAGCATTGCCGAGACCGTGAGTTGAGTATCTAGTTTACACCGATGCGTCCTTGCAAGGACTTGGAGGTGTATTACACCAGGAGAGTCAGGCCATAGCTTATGCTTCCCGTAAACTTAAGCCTCACGAGAAGAATTACCCCACTCATGACTTGGAGTTGGCAGCAGTTGTATTTGCCCTTCGGAAATGGAGACATTACATTTTGGGGGAGATGTTTCGCTTGTTCATGGACCACAAGTCCTTACAGTACCTATTCACGCAGAAGGAGTTGAATATGCGACAACGGAGGTGGCTTGAGTTTGTGAAGGACTATCAGTTTGATATCCAGTATCACCCGGGGAAGGCTAAGGTGGTAGCAGACACGTTGAGCCGTAGGCCAGTAGATGAAGTGGTAGGGGTGTGGAAGGCAAAATGGAAGGAGTTGGGACACCAAGATGCAGTGGCCCGATCATTCATGTCGGTGATGACTGTTACACCGCAGATTGTCACGAGAGTGGTAAAGGCACAAGCAGATGACTCGTTCTGTCAGGAGAAGATAGTCCGATTATTAACCGAGGGAGCCGAGTCCTATACCATTAGCTCCGACGGGGGATTACGCTTCAATGGGATATTGGTAGTTCCGAAAGGGGAGGAATTGCAGCACGAGGTGATGGCAGAGTCGCACGACTCACGGTACATCCCGGAGGGGATAAAATGTACCAAGACATGAGACGACAGTATTGGTGGATCGGGATGAAGAGAGATGTTGCCGTGTTTGTTTCTAAATGCGCCACTTGTCAGCTAGTAAAAGTGGATCATCAGAGACCGGCAGGACTTCTACAGCCATTGGAGATCCCGATGTGGATGTGGGAGAGCATATCCATGGATTTTATCACGGGGTTACCTTCGTCACAGAGAGGTCACGACTCCGTTTGGGTGACTGTGGACAGGTTGACCAAAGTCGCTCATTTTCTACCCGTAAGGACAGACTACACTACGGGACAATATGCCCAGCTCTTTATTGCAGAGATAGCGAGACTTCACGATGTACCCCTAAATATCGTGTCTGACAGAGACAAGATATTTGTTTCACGGTTTTGGGAAGTTTTCAGGAGGCCATGGGAACGGAATTGCGGTTGAGTACGGCGTATCACCAGCAGACCGATGGGCAGACCGAGCGTACAAACCAGATGTTGGAGGACATGCTACGTATGTGCATCATTGATTTCGGGGATGGATGGGAGCAGTATCTTCCACCGGTGGAGTTTTCTTACAATAACTCCTACCAATTCACCATTGGCACGGCTCCATTTGAGGCATTGTACGGTAGACCTTGTCGTTCCCAAGCATGTTGGTTGGAGGTGGGGGATAACAAACTACTTAGGCCGGAAGTGATTCAGGATACTTCGGCGAGGATAGAATTGATTCGGAGTCGCATTCAGGTAGCTCAGGATCGGCAGAAGAGCTATGCTGATGCGAAGAGGTTCTTCAGGGAATTCCAAGTGGGGGACCAGGTTTTGCTCAGAGTATCTCCTATGAAGGGGATTATGCGTTTAGGGAAGAAAGGGAAGTTGGCACCGAGATATGTGGGACCGTTTCCTATTATTGAGCGGATTGGACCGGTTGCGTATAGACTTGGGTTACCGGAGCATTTGCATCGGATTCACGATGTATTTCATATTTCCTCGCTAAGGAAATATCTTAGAGACGATTTGGCTCATTCTCATATTTCTTTGGAGGACATTGATCTCCAGCCTGATAGCTCCTACGAGGAGGGGCCGATCGCTATTTTGGACCAAAGTGAGCGAAAACTGCGGTCAAAGATAGTTCTGTTAGTACGTGTTCAGTGGCGACATCATAATGTCGAGGAGTCCACATGGGAGCGCGAGGATGAGATGCGCGAACGTTATCCAGAGTTGTTCTTACCAGGTACTTTCTAGTTCCGAATTTCGGGATTAAATTCTGTTATTAGGGGGGAAGTATGTAATACCCCATATTTTTGGGGATATTTATTTATGGGATTAATTGAATTAAATGTGTATTAATTGGAAATTAATCCGGATTAAAATACTAACGAGATGCGAGTTGGTATTTGATTATAATGCGTATATATGACTATATATGAATATTGAATTATGAAATTTGTCGTGAGATTGAAATACGATAATTTGGAATTTTGTTGAGACGCGTGTGACAGTCGCGTCAGGAATATAATTATTTTAATTAAAAAGTGAATTTCATTTCTATTAACCGTATGGTCATTTTGAGTGCGCCAACGCATACAGAAGGGTCGAAATAGTCAGAAAACACTAGCCGGATGTCTAGTTTGGGTCCCGGGGCATTTTTATGCCATGCCGGCATCGTATAAGGGTAGTTTGGTAATTTTGGATTTTTGGGAATTAAAACCCACAAAAATTAGGAATTAATATCTGATTTGGCAATTACCCACTAAACCCACTTATAACATAATGGGCTACGGAGGTTATTGAAATTAGTCCCAAAAGTTCTTTAGGCAAAAACCCTAGCCACCATTGCCACTTTGGAGAAGAAATGCTTGGAGAGATAAGAGAGGAGAATTCTGCAGAGAGAGAGAGAACCATTCATTAGATTGTCATCAAAATCAGAGCTACACATAAGGCAAGTGGTTTAATTTCGTTTATTACAAAGAATGTTTCTTCCATGCGTAGGAAATTGACAGAATTTGTATTGTTCTTGGGAGTTTGATGAAAACCCATTAAATTGGAATTAGAAACTCGTATTTTGATGAGGAATTGCATGTAGAATTGTATATAGGTGATTAATCTGATGATAATATATTTTGGATGAAACAAAAACGGATTTAATTAGACTCATTGGGGATTTAAAAAATTTAGGGTTCATGTTCATATGATTTGGGGATAAATGAAGGGATTTGATTATTCAATGATGTTTAGGAAGAATTGGCCCTATATAAACGTTAATATATAACCTAAGTATGTTTAGGAATGATTAGAACCCATGTACAATGGTTGGATTGATGTTTAGATGAGTTTGGAGAGGAAGAAAAGTTGGAAAAACGTTATAGGGAAAATCTGGGCTCGAAGCTGGCCACTCGTTAGAAGACCTGCCCAGGTCGTTCGAACGAGCTCGTTCGAATGAGCTTCTAACGAGTTGACAGTTTGACTTCTAACGAGAAGGGTGTTCATTCGATGACTTTCGTTCGAACGAGATCTCGTTAGAAGGCCCACTTCGTTCGAACGAACTCTCGTTCGTACAACCTCGTTCGAACGAGACTTCTAACGAGTTGACAGTTTAGGCTTTTTAGCCCGTTTTGATTTCGCGTGTCCCGTAACCTTATTTAATAGTAGAGATAACCTTCCCTTGATGATAAATTGATATAGTGGGGACATTTGAGGTATATAGAGGAGTAAAACCTAGAAGTGTGATTCGAACCAAATGGAAATTATGGATTAGGACGTGAGTGTCTATTACAACGTGAGAACAATTAATGGCTTGAAAAATTGTATCATCCGGGAAAATGTAAATTGTGTAACATTATACGTAGGTACGAGAATAAGAAGTATACTACAAATAAATTATGGTGATTACTAAGATGTGTGCATACTTAGTATATGTATTGATTTTATGTGTATGACATACCTACCATACTTGCTATCACGGGAGGTTTACGTTCGCTTAGGACCCTCTAATCCTTGTGTTGCCGGATTTAGACTGGTACCTCAATGAACATAGGTCAGAGAAGGACTTATTGGGATGTTAATAAGTCTGCTGATCGTGGGAGCACAGGTATGTGCGTGACCCATGTGATGTGACTGTGTTCGCCTCCATTGTTTGTGATTGTTGTTATCTGAGAACGATTCCTGAGAGATTCGGAATGCGTCATCCTTATGTACGTAATGTACCGGGATGGATAGCAGAGTATGTGTGCACCGCAGCTAGTCTCGTGGTGCTTGTATTGTATATTTAAGACGTGAATAATATATACTTAATTAATGAGAACTTTCATGTTGGTATTGTGAATATACTTATGATAATATTTTGAGAAAACATAACGGGTTAACCGATAGTGAATTGTATTACAAATTGAGAATCTGAGTTTAAGTAAAGCCCTCTATTTAATTGATAAAGCTAGAATGTAATATGGGAATCGTGTAGTAAGGGTTAGAACATATTACGGTTTGGTTAGATATGTATGTCATTTAGATGGGTATGTTACGTTAGGAGTGCACGTGTAGTCGAGAGGTGAGAATTTCATGTGAGTGCACGTCCTAACATGTATTTTGCATTTAATGTTTTAATGTTATTAAAACACTTGCTGTTTTTAAAATGATTTCCACTTTCGGGCTCTGACCCATTTGCTTTCAAATCTATTTTTGTAAAAACCATTTTAGGTGCCCAGCCACAAGGACACCATGCTTAGGATCCTCATTCAGGTGATGAGCTGTAGCTGTTTGTGGAAGTTACAGGACTTTGGTTGTAGACGCTTCATCTATCTTGACTCTATATTCAGCACTTATCAGTTGTAGGGAATGTCTCCCATTTTTTTTAGAGACATTCCATTTATTTCAGTTATTCAGACTTCTGGCATGTAATTAATTCAGGATTCAGACTTATCATATTTTTTTTAGTTATGGGATTGTGGTGAGGAGTTTTCCTCCGGACTTATTACTATTTGTTGGTTATTTCATTACTTTGTTATGGTGAATGGATTATATTGTTCTTCCATTATTCTTTTATTGCATGTTAATCAGACTTAATTTAAAATTCGGCACTTACTTTTTAAATACTAGGTGGTTAGTAACCTTTAAAATGTTTTCGACAGTGATGCTATTAACTGAACCAACTTGGCATTTTCTATTGATTTAATGAAGGAGTAGCTACCCGGTATTTAATTAGTCGGGGTGTCACATGCATGTAATGTTTATTTTGTTTATTTTGTCATGTAATAGATAAATAGTGATATTATAAGAGTATTTGTATACAAATGTACTCCCCCCCCCCAAAAAATCAGATTGTTGTATTATGTTTCATGAAATATATGGTGAGTCTTCTATCCTTGAGTTTGTTATGAAAAAGTGCCACGTAAAGTCATATTCATTAGAAATTTTCATCAAAAATCAATCGAGCATTATTTATGATCACACTCGCTGGAATTCCACAAAGGTTTAGGTAACGGACTTAGTAGACTTGTACTTTTATCATACTCAAATAAATTTTTTCATAATTGGAAAATTCTTTATGTATGTGTGTGCTTTGATATGGATTTGATATTAGTCGTACAAGTAGGCAACGATACAGTGATATGAATCTTTTCAAATGGAACTTTGCATAAGTATATCGGGTGTTTTGATTACGGATAAAAAAAATATTTTCCTTTGCCATATTTGTAGTATCTCTTGCTGGTTGCATCAGTGAAAAGTTTCTTTGCACTCATGATTGTCTCTTCGTTGGTCCAGGACTATTAGTGAGATTTTTTTTCATTTTTCACATAAAAATTGCGCAACCTCCTTCCTCATGGATCATTTACATTAGCGAAGACTTATGTCGCGATCGCGACAGGGCTTTGCGGGGCATTAACTTTATCTCTAAAAGATATCTTTAGTAAAAATATTTTGCTTTTCTTTGGGAAACCTTTCAAGACTTTCTTGTAACCATATTTTCCTTTGATTAAACACTTGTGTGTGATATGTTGATGATGATATCACGCTTACCACTTATGCAACTTGTGGTTCACCAAACATGTGTAGAAAATAATATATGTGGAGAGAGTTTCCTTATTATCATCATGTTTGTCAAAAAGTCTGAAAAAAAATATTTGAAATTTTTTCTTCGAGTGATAAAGACATTTGATGAAGAGAAAATTTAAAATAATGAAAATTTTAAGTTCAAACACTCTCTAGATTAAAATCGTAGTTTTCTTCTCCACTTATCTCTTTTATCTTTTTGAAATGTTTATTTCCAAACATTGATCATAAGTCCTAATTATACATTTATTCTTGTTCTGGACAGACTTGTTGGAATATTTCTAGAGTCCATTGTATGGTTTAAGTAAGCAAGAATATTTTTCATTACTTTAGAAACCTTTAGGATCACTCACATCCTAGAAAGTGGTACTCAAGTATTTTATCGATTTTCAATAAAAAAATTCAACTTCGAAATAAAGTTTGATTCCAGGGAAAATATTTGAAGATATGGTCAAAGCCAAAACTGTTAGTGGTCGTGTAGCATTCTCAGATTGTTGGCTCCATCTACGAAAGATATCACATGAAGGAGTAGATAGTAAGTTGGCGCGTCTTGTGATTGAATGTCATTGGTTTCTATTTGAAAGCACTAGTATAGTGAATTTGTCGTTTATCTTAACATGAGGTATTTCCCCCATTAGGTTGTTTTCTCGTACGACTTGGTGTTGAGTGATTATTGTACTTATTTCTCTCTTAAATTAATCACCTGATATTGAACATAAAATTTGGAGTAATTTAATTTGTACAACATTTTTTCACATGGACATAGTTTGTGTTATTTATTTCAAAAACAAATTGAAAGGAAAAGACTACCTCTATCAAGAATATAACTTTAATTTGAGTACCCTCGATCTATCTTTGATTAGAGTACATGCACTCTCATGGTCATCCACGGACATTGTTGGTTTCTTCATTAGTTATTGGTACAATCATTTGTTCAATCGAAGGAGAATTTGAATGATAATATATCCAGTGTTGGTTTCTTCGATGGCGTAGTTAGTGGTTATGAACTAGGTAGTGAATTATTCAAAATGGATAGTAAATGTCATGATTGAACTAGCAATTAGATTCTCAAACTATTTGAGCTCGATATTACTAAGGGTTTAATGGAATAACTAACATATTAGCATATCATTGGTATTTTATGAGTCCATGGAAAAAAACTAATGGTGAATGTAGTTTATGGGGTTTCAATTCCCATTTTAGGTGGTGACTATAATGCAACCCGTGCGATGCGCTGGCACATTATAGTTTTTCACTGATACATTTCTAGAAGGACCTATAGACGAGTTTAACTTTACGATGATGCCTACTTACAGGTGGGGTATCTGAGGTTTCTTAAGTAATAGGCTTCTTTTTATAACTTCACAAATGGTACAGTGAAGGCCAATATATACTACTCTTTCTTGACACGCTAATTGGGGTGGTTTATGCCTCTTTACCATCAAGCAGTTGGAAATGAGAAGCTAATAAAACCTTCAACATAGAATGAAGAACACACTTTTACCTTATAAACTCTTCTACATTTCTACTGAGCCAAGAGCATAAAACAGTTGTTAAACACTAAATATCACCATTACTTTGTCCCTAGATGTAGAGGAGAATCATTCATAGGGGAAACAAAACTAAAATTCACTAATCAAATCGTCAAATTACAACAGTATATAGAGGAATTCTAAAAAGGGGTACCACCCTTTTATCTCTCTAACACAAAATGCACATATTAGAAATTGGTAAATTCTCCAAAAGATACTACTAGATTATCATTCAGGTTTTTTGGTAAGTTTGAACATCAATGTTCACATATGGTAAGACCAAAACATAACCGTACAACCAATAAAAAAAATAAAATTCCCTTTGTCCCCTTGTCCCACAAAGTTTTCTTAAAATATTTGACTCACAAAATTTAAAATTTAAAGGGAAAGAAATAACACATGGCATCAAAATATAAAGTCCAAGTTGAAAATCATATCAATGCAATTACCATAATTTTCACCCCACTTCCACCCCCAACTACGATTATTAATTTGTGGGAGAAAGGGAGTTTTTTTTACTGGCTATACGGACAAAGATAGTGTTGCGAGACCGGATGGTTTTAATGGTTTTTTCTATCAAACTTGTTGGAATATAATTTTTAAAGACATTATCTATGCCATTCAATCCTTTTTTGTTCGTAAAGATATTCCAAAAAGTTGGTCATCCACTAATATTGTGCTCATACCTAAAGTTGATAATCCTAAAACTTGCTCTTATTTGAGGCCTATAAGTCTTTGTAATTTTTCTAATAAAATAATTTTAAAGATTTTGGCTAATCCCATTGGTTCTTTTCTTCGAAAGATTATTTCAATATCTCAAGCAGGTTTTATCAAAGGTATAGCTATTTCAGATAACATTCTTCCTGCTTAAGAATTGATGTCGCAGATTAACAAAAAAATTAGAGGATCCAATGTGGTAGTTAAATTGGATATGGAAAAGGCATACGATTGTGTTTCGTGGTTGTTCACTATTAAAGTGCTTTGTGCTTACGGATTTTCAGAAGTCCGGAATGATATGTGATTAGGCATAAATTCTTCACATTTATCCCCTTAATTTTGGTATTTTTATGATCCCGTGCGGTTTAAAGAGCTTGATTTTGTCTCATATTTATGCTACTAACCCTTTTTGGCAAGTATTTCATATTTTGTGTATCTTTTATGTGTTTTACAGGTATTTTATGCAAGAAAGATGGAAAAGAGAACTCAAAATAGTGAAAGAAACCAAGAATTGGGGAGTTGAAGGGCATTTTCATAATTTTTCAGCCTTAGTCCGGAGGTGGGGCCAACTGGAAAGTTGAAGATCTTTCAATTACAAGACCACTGGAAAAAACGGCACCTCAATCCGAGTTACGGTGAAGAAGTTATGCCCATTTGAAATTGAGAAGAAATCCAAGAAAAAAGCTGTCAGACCCGAACCGAAGCTGAGGAAAAAGAACCGGTCCGCCCATTTGTCACGTACAAGATCTGTTACGAAATTAGCCATGCTCCAGATCCGTTACAAAATTAGCCATGCTTTCTAAGTGTGACAAATTGGCAGATATGGGATTTATTTTGTGCTTATCTTTTAGCCAAAAGAGTTTTATGTTTTGGGGACTCTTCTAAAACATCCTCTAGCCTATATATTTAGTCATTAGGACTCTTTTTATTCATATTTCATTGATGTAAAAGCTCCAGAATAAGTAGGAACATCTAGGAGAGATTCACATATTTTGCACCATTAATTCAAGAGCTTTTCCAATTTTTCGTCAATCTTTGATTTCTTCTTGCATGTTCTTGTTCTTCAATCCTGGTAACTTTTATTTTCAACACTTTTATTATTATTTCACCATGCTAGGCTAGATTCCCAAGGCCGGGATACATGAACCCAGCCTGATGTGTTAATTGCATGTGTATAACATTAATCCTTTGAATTTAGTGATTGATTACGACCGTATTGCGTAGGAACACAACAATTGTAGATCTTTATATCTCATTTGCCTCTGGGTAACCGGGATGATTTAGAATGCAATTCGAGTGTCACTATCGCGATACCGATTTATTCGTCCTCAGATTACGTATGACGCGGGCTTGAACCTCGTATACGTAATGCTTGGGAGTACTAAATTCTGGGTCAAATTAATCGATTAAATTTGCGATTAATATTATAACTGCAATACACTAGGGTTGGGGGATTGTTTCTCTACCTTAATTTTTCCAATTAGTTTTAGTTAACTTCTTTATTTTTTCCCTTTTCCTTTCTCACTCAATCATCATCTTTTACACTTTATTTTTTGAAGTATTAAATCAATTAAAATCTATCAAATATTCCCTGTGGATTCGATACCTAGACTCGCCACTATACTCCGCAAGAGTGTAGTTAAAGTTAGTTTTTTTTTGGTATTGTGGTCGGAAGCCGATAACAATGACTAGCGTATTTACACGAACGCTCGGTTTTCGACACGATCAAAATGGCGCCGTTTCCGGGGAGTGTTTTGTTATAGATTATAATTGATTTACTATTTCGCAAGATATTTTTTTCTTTCTTTTAATTTTTTTTGCAGGCTTGCACAATTGAGCGTCAAGAAACGTTGAATACTTAGCCGCACACCTCTTTACTTGGATTGTTCGTTTACAAACTATTTGGTAATCATGTATTTTTATAGTGAGTTCGGTAATTATAATGGTTCATATGGGAATAGTTTTCAATCATTTTATTTTCAAGAATCTCTGCCTCGACCTATTAAAATGGGTGAGTGGCTTTTAATTCATGAATATGAAATGCTTGAAAACAAATATCGGGAAAAAAATCGTTTTGGGGAGAAAGAGTTGGATGCATTATTCAATACTAATGATGATTTTTCTTCCAATATTTTTGAAACTAAAGAACGTTTTCAACCAAATGATGAATTCAAGGTTATGAATACAAGGAATCTTACTTTGGAAGAAATAATGTTTTTTTTTTAATCAAACAAATACTCAATTTTCTTTCCACCCAAAGCACGATGAATATAGAGATTGGTTTTTTTAAGGAAATTCTCGCACTTTGCGATGAGGTGCGTTGTGATTGGAAAAACAAAGAGGAGGTTGAGACTTGTGTGTCACCTCAAATTTTTGAAGAACATATCATTGAAAGTGAGTCTTTCTCCCTTGAAATTAAATCTCCAAGTGATGATGAATCACTTGAGATTGAGTTTATCTCATCACCATTCCCGTTCACCATTATTGAACCATTAAAAGTACCGCTAGATTCCTATGAGTCGGGTGGAAATTCTGAAACGTTTACACCTTTTACCGGAAAAGACACTTTGCTAGAATTTTTTTCTAATATGGACTCTTCCTTTTTGTGTGTCCCTCTCCCCATACTACTTGAAAAATAATTGGGAGGTGATTATATTGTTCTTGGATCTCAATTGTACTTGTCCCACCTAGCATCCAAACCACCCATCATCCCGTTAAAATTTTTAATTGGTGATGATTCATTTTTTCCATCTCACACTTGCCTTTCGTTATTCAAACGGAATTCTTATTTTTGGGAAGGCATGCATGAAAATGAGGGTACATTGATTACCCCTCAAAGTCAAATTGTATTTTAGGTGGACCCTCAAATTTTTCGACTTCTACTGTATGAGTTATTAGAAGTTAAAATTGTAGGTTGTACATAATTAGTTTAGTTTATTTATTTATTTATTTTATTATAGTTAGTGTCATTAGTTAAAGTTTTTGTTATTGTTTTGCTATGCTTGGTTATAACATGTTTTGTAGATTCAATGGACTCGTACTTTTCGGGAATCGCTCCATTTTTGGTAATATCTTTCTTTTCCTCTCTTTATGTTGTGTTCTTGATTCGCATTGAGGACAATGCAAAATTTAAGTTAGG
Organism: Sambucus nigra; assembly: GCA_949130495.1. Lineage (NCBI taxonomy): Eukaryota > Viridiplantae > Streptophyta > Magnoliopsida > Dipsacales > Adoxaceae > Sambucus > Sambucus nigra. Next base: position 173,047,600 of record OX422208.1, read on the forward strand.
GGGTGTGGGATATTCTTCATGTTTATTGTTTAGATTCATTGATTCGATCACATGTTCTTTCCAAGAGTGTTTTTTTTAGGGAATTTTTTTTTTTTGAAAAAATCCAAAAATATTTTTCTTCAAAATAAATAAAGATTGGAATTTAAAAGCTTAAAAAATGTCACAAATATTTTGTCTCAAGTTGTAAAACTCAAATGCACAAAGCCGAAATTGACCAAAGATGGAAATTGTGCGAAAATTGACGACTTAACGAATAAGTGTGGCGATTAATTAACCCGGTGAGATTTCGAGCCTATCGATCTTTTTGAGTTCTTAAATCAATCCGAGTTAATGATTAACTCAAAGTTCATTTCAGCATGTTAAAAAGTCGTTGATGATCTCTATTTTATTATTTTGATCGGTTATGGGTAATGGAATGTTGCCTTGAAAAAGTGTACTATAAATCTCTAAATTAAATTAATCTCGAGAAGCATATGGTAAATTAATAAGTAATTCGGACAATGAAGTAGGCCCTCGTTTGTTATCCAAAAATATTAGCCATAAAAAGATGTGAAAAAATTATCCCTTTGATAACCCAGTTGAGCCGAATAAAATTTATCCTTTTTGTTTGGTAACCCGAAAAACCCAAGTAGCACGGAATTGCAAAAATGGAATATTCATTAAAGTCCGGAAAGTGCATAAGAAGGGGCAAGAAAAAAAATAGAAGAATGCTCAACAAAAAATAGCAAGAAAAGAAAAGTGTGAAAAAAATAAAAAAAAAATAGAAAAAGAAGAAAAAATGAGCAATAGCCCCCACAAAAAAGCACTAACGGACATCATAAGAAAAATTTCCAATTCCGAATTTCCCAACCATTTCCATGTTACCCAATTACACATTAAACCCGAAAAAGTCCTAACCGAGTCCGAATTGCGAAATTGGTTACCGCGTGGAGAGTTAAAACACAAAAAGATAATAAAAGAGATTACATGGCGTGAAAAAGAGATGATGGTTCCCGTTTTCCTATGACCGTATTCCGATGAAGAGATATTTCCACCCAAAAATTCCCGTCTTTCAATTTGTGTGCGTGACTTTGCGTCCATTATATTTACTCTTTATAAATCACGCATACCGAGAGAATAGCCACATTCCGAGAGATTCGTTTGTGAGAGCATTCCGTGAGATTTTGAAATCAAAACGAATTTTCAAAAAGTAACATAATGATCAATCGGTGGAAGTTAGTGGTTTAATTTTTGGCTTCACACACACACACTATGACATGAGACTCCTAAATAAGATTTCAAGGTGACCATTTTTGGGGAGTTTAAATTTATACAATTTTTAGGTATTTTGATTTTTCTTTGAGTCGAATTTTGTGGGTACATTCTCTGCAAACCCTCACGAGACACCACTCGTCCTACTAGGGTAACCTAGGGGTTTAAAGGCTTGTTGCAAACGCTAAATGCAATCGCTTGCCGGCGAAAAGGTATTCTACCCCAATAAAGTTTTTGAAGGGTCCTTAACTCATACTCTCATTCTTTTACAATGCTCGGGACGCGCAAGTTCTAAGTTAGGGGGGGTTTAATTAGGCATAAATTCTTCACATTTATCCCCTTAATTTTGGAATTTTTATGATCCCGTGTGGTGTAAAGAGCTTGGATTTGTCTCATATTTATGCTACTAACCCTTTTTGGCAATTATTTCATATTTTGTGTATCTCTTATGTGTTTTACAGGTATTTTATGCAAGAAAGATGGAAAAGAGAACTCAAAATAGTGAAAGAAACCAAGAATCGGGGAGTTGAAGGGAATTTTTGTAATTTTACAGCCTTAGTCCGGAGGTGGGGCCAACTGAAAAGTTGAAGATCTTTCAATTACAAGACCACTGGAAAAAACGGTACGTCAATCCGAGTTACGGTGAAGACGTTATGCCCATTTGAAATTGAGAAGAAATCCAAGAAAAAAGCTGTCAACCCGAACCGAACCGAAGTGGAGGAAATAGAACCGGTCCGCCCATTATTCACTCTCCAGATCCGTTACAAAATTAGTCATGCTCCAGATCCGTTACAAAAGTAGTCACGCTTTCTAAGCGTGACAAATTGGCAGATACTGGATTTTTATTTTGTGCTTATCTTTTAGCCAAAAGAGTTTTATGTTTTGGGGACTCTTCTAAAATGTCCTATAGCCTATATATTTAGTCATTAGGACTCTTTTTATTCAGATTTCATTGATGTAAAATCTCCATAACAAGTAGGAACGTCTAAGAGAGATTCACATATTTTGCACCATTAATTCAAGAGCTTTTCCAATTTTTCTTCAATCTTTGATTTCTTTTTGCATGTTCTTGTTCTTCAATCCTGGTAACTTTTATTTTCAACACTTTTATTATTATTTCACCATGCTAGGCTAGATTTCCCAAGGCCGGGATATATGAATCCAGCCTGATGTGTTAATTGCATGTGTATAACATTAATCCTCTGAATTTAGTGATTGATTAGGACCATATTGCGTAGGAACACAACAATTGTAGATCTTTATATCTCGTTTGCCTCTGGGTAACCGGGATGATTTAGAATGAAATTCGAGTGTCACTATCGTAATACCGATTTACTCGTCCTCAGATTAAGTATGACGCGGGCTTAAACCTCGTACACGTAACGCTTGGGAGTACTAAATTCTGGGTCAAATTAATCGATTAAATTTACGATTAAAATTATAATTGCAATACACTAGGGTTGGGGGATTGTGTCTCTACCTTAATTTTTCCAATTAGTTTTAGTTAACTTCTTTATTTTTTCCTTTTTCCTTTCTCACTCAATCATCATCTTTTACACTTTATTTTTTGAAGTATTAAATCAATTAAAATCTATCAAATATTCCCCGTGGATTCGATACCTAGACTCGCCACTATACTCCGTAAGAGTGAGTTAAAGTTTAGTTTTTTTTTTGGTATTGTGGTCGGAATCCGATAACAACGACTAGCGTATTTACACGAACGCTCGGTTTTCGACACGATCAATATGATTTGGCAAATTCTATCTAATTGTTGGTATTATATTCCCTTTAATGAGAAATCATGCGGATATTCGAAATTGGGTCGTGATGTCCGCCAAGGTGGTCCTCTCTCTCTAAAGTTATTTGTTCTAACTGCTGAAGTTTTGAATCGTGGGATTCACATTCTAATAACTCAAGGTTCTATTGATCATTTTTCTATACCAAGTGGTTGTCCGACTGTATCATCATTATCTTTTTCTGATGATATTATATTCTTTCTTAATGGCAATATTAAATCATTCAAAAAATTCATGCAGTTTGTATCCGAGTATGAAATACGATCAGGTCAAAAAGTTCACAACCATAAAATTTGTGTTATATTTTCTTCTCAGTGCTCTCCTAAGTAGCGTAAAAGGATATTATCTTCTTCTGGTTTCAGATAATCAACTCTGCCACTTTCGTACCAGGGAGTGCCTCTTTTTGTGGATCGAAAGAAATCCCATTTCTTTAACGATATTGCTTCCAAAGCAGTGGACAAAATTCGCAGCTAGAACCATTCAAGTATCTGTATAGCAGGTCGGCTTCTGCTAATCAACACTCTTCTCCACTGAATCGGGTTGCATGTTTTTTCGGCTCTTCATCCTACTAAATCTTTCTTTAAGGATTTTCAAAAAATATGCTCTAATGTTTTTTGGGAGCAATCTGACGGGAAGATAAAACACCACTGGGTTGCTTGGGAGGTTATAACTCGTCCAAAATTAGAGGGTAGTCTTGGTCTTCGAGATCTTAATGATATTTTTAATGCATACGCTTGTAAAATTTGGATTCATTTTTTACAAAACAATTCTCTTTAGGCTAACTTTATGCATTTCAAATATAAAAAGATTTCTCAAGCTAATTTCAGAGGTGTTCCTTCCTTTGCTAGTATCACTTAAAAGTGTACGCAATCAGTAGGGGAATACATTGATGAGAAAGTTTTTTCTTTGGATCAAGATTGGATTTGTTAAGGGTTTTCTATTAAAAAGTCTTAGGAATGTATTCAGAAAAAATACTGCATTCAATTTTCTTATTCCAAGATATGGGATCCCATAATTATTCCTAAAGCTTTTGTTTTTATGTGGAGTATAGGTTATAAAGCTCTTCCAATTGACATCAATTTCAGAAGCATTTTGATTCCTTTGGTATCCAAGTGTAGATGATGTGTTATTTCTAAAAAATAATATGATGATCACCTATTCCTCTTTAGTGAGATTTCTCGGGATGTATGGACTCATTTTAAAAATTTGATGGGTTTTCATTATCAGAATTCATCTTTGAGATCTAAACTCATGTCATGGTGGTTTAACCATCGTGGCACAAATATCAGGTCTATTCTTTCCGAGGTTATCCCTTCCTATATTTGTTGGGGGGGGGGGGGGATTTGGTGTTCTATAAATCAAGCCATATTTGATAATACTTCTATGAAGTCCAAATTTATCATCGAGTCTAGTCATTATGATATTATTTTGGCATTCAAAGTTAGACCTTTTATAGGTACTTGTTCTAGATTTTATCATTCTTACAATGATGATTTTGAAATTTTCCTTCTTCATTGTAAGTCACCAGAGAAAGGCTCTTTTTCAACTAAATTTTAATTAAGTTGGGGTTTAATCATCTTCCAAATAAAAACAAAAAAAAGAAAAAAACAAGGACAATTAAACATATGTGATAACATGCATGGTAATTTATGAATATCAATTTATAAATCGTTTATTCACGTAAATTATATATTAAAGTCCAAGACGAATGGATTCTAAAATATCAGATGATACATTGTCCTTAACTTCTTATGTGTATATACTCCCCCTAACTTATGTTTGTATAAAATTTGAAATAGTCTTAGTAGATTAAAACACTCCCTTAATCTGACCTTCTCCCATTTTTTTATGATGAAATTTACGAAGCAAAGAATATCAAGTTAAGAATTTGATTTAACCAATGATAAAATGAGACATTTAATATAAAGCTAATTAAAGTGGCATATACCATAACGAAATGTAATCCAATTCATTAAACATACACAAATATGTAAGATGGCTCAAATTAATGGATATTCAAGCTAAAGTGATGTAAGGCATTAAGATTTTCATAAATACTTGTGCCAACAAACAAAATATCACAAGGTATAAAATTTCAATCATAAAAGACCCCACATATTGTATCAATCCAATTGATACAAAAAAAATGAATTTAGGATTTTACACAATATATCAATATACACAAAACTAAATCTTATCTCATCCAAATAAAATAAAAACAAACCCTCAAAATATCCAACTAAAATATATAAGTCAAAAATAAAAATAAAGTGACCACAACTACAAAAGCTTCACATCCCATACAAATACTGCCATCTTTCATTAATTCATGTATTCATCATCGTCGTCATTCCTCTTGTTATACATGTTGCGAAGAGGCCTCACCTAACCACTAAGATTGAACATGATCTTTTTGAGACTCTCGTTCTTTATGAAAAGGGCATCTACGTGCTGAGTGAGAAGTCGACTTGACTAAGTCTGTGGAATAAGCTCTGGGGGAAAATATTAGTGAGACAAGATGGTGAATAGTCAATTTGGTGAGGGGGTAAGCTATACGAGTTAGAAAATGGTCATCTCTAAGATGCCAATATAGATGTAGATCCACGTGCATGGGGTCTCTAGGTGGTTCTAGTGGTAGAAAATTCGGGTAGCTCATTAGTAGGTGGAGTAATGTTATCATCCTCATCATCATCTCATCCTTCCCCAATATCATCCTCTCTTGGTTTTGGTTAGGGAACATTCTTCTCATGTCTAAATTTGATGATGGACATCTGCTCCGAATGCCCTTCGGGGACCAAATGTACTCTTTAACTCTTTAGTAGTCGATAACTATACCGTCCTTCTGGTAGTGAAGGTATTTTTCTCCCCTTCTTATGATAGAGTCTCTCATTCCATTATATATTTCACTCTCCAAAGCCATTAGTATACATACACAAATGGAGTGGGATAGTTTATCATAGGTAGAGGAAAGAATGGTATGATGGTGGTTATTAAAAATGGGTTATACTATTGTCATGTTTATGAGGTAGAAGGTGATGAAAAGGTGTTTTTAATGAAGGATATTTTCAGCCATATCTGATCGATGAACCGTTTGTGAAATATCTCCACACTTAACTCTCACCGAGGGTGCTTCTCTACCTTCAAGTGGGTAACCCATTTGGGAAAATTAGGGGCAGCTGGTAATGACACCTTAAGACTTATTTTGACATCAAAACTATCATACCTTTCACTATGGTAGTAAAGAACTTCTTTTGATATTAATTGAATGTTACTTTGCGTAAACGAGTAAACAATCTACTTATCCTCTCCATGTGAACATACCCTCAACAAACTCCTTCTTATGAACTCATTATACACGTCAAACATATTTTCCTAGATAGTGTCGTAGTCTATTTTTATCTCAAACAAAACATCATGGTCCCTAACTTTAGTCTTGAATCTATTTTCAGTGTTGTCATCAATAATTGTTGAGGAAAATACAAGAAAGAGGAAGGACCGACACTAATGCGTGTTCTTTTCGGGTGAGTGACCATGTCTCCAAAAAATAAGAACCAACGATAATATTGAATCCTAATCAGGTTAAAATATTTATAGATAAACCTAAACATATGAATTTAACTCCTGTAAAAATGTGAAAGCGCCTCAATAGACAAACATCCTCAAATGGGTATTGTTGATGTAAAAAATTAGATCACTCTAATAATTCAATCACAGATAAATAAATGAGACAAAGAATTTTAAAGTGGTTCAGCCTTATATGAATGGCCTACGTCCACTGTTGCTTTATTGCTGAGTGTTTGGGAATTCTCGATTACAAATTATCTCAAGAAATTCCGGTCTGGGAGTCCCTCTACAATGAGGATTGTACAATGTATTTATAGCCTTGAGGCTATAATGTGAAAGGGTAATACATTAAATGATATACATATGAAAGGTTAATACATTTAATGCCCTCTTTGCGTGCGCGTCCAAATGATAGGCATTTAATGAGAGTTAAACTGTTGGTATCCTATTTCGAGGTGCAGCTCGGATCGCCATGAGTTGCTCGGACCGCCTAAGCTTCTCTCGATTTAAGAGTTCCTCGAAGAGGCATTGTTCCTTGAAACTTGTGAGTTCCTCGGGGAACTAGTCTTCCTCGTTGTAGTCTTGTTCTTCGGAGCGAGTGGGTTCCTCGAAAGTGTTTGTTGTTGCCATGTAGATAGCCACGTGTCTTCATATGATTGGTCCATGTCAGCAGATTAATTTTGGTATCAACAGAAGCCCCCAATGTTTCATAGTTCGAAATTTGAGGAGTATGGAACATTCTTTCTCGGAATATGGTAGCTTTAAATAGTCTTCCTGATTCTTAGGAGCGTTTCCCTTGTATTTATTTCTCCTTCCCAATTCGTAGAATCATGCTTTTTTGGACTTTTTTGCGTGCTTCGATTCCCGCATTACTTTTCGTCTTCTTAGCCGCTGTTGTCCGCTTCGATTCCCGTGCCACTTTTCCTCTTTTTAGCCGCTATTGTCCGCTTTTATTCCCGCGCTACTTTTCATCTTTTAAGCCACCGGTAATGTAATCATCCTTTTTTGTAATCATTACTACACCATTTCCCAAGGCAAGGTATTTAAACTTCACAGACGCTCCCATCGTCTTCTACCTTTTAAATTTTTATCTTCGAGTTTCACGTCGTCTCTTCCTACTCTCTTGTGCGTTCATCTTTTCCGTCGTTCGTTGTTAACATCTCTACTCTTTTTCTACAAGATCTTCTTCTTTCTTCTTCATTTCTTTTATTCATCATCATGGTTTCACTCTGATTTTTCCATTCCCTCTTGGGTTGTCTTGGAAGAGCTTTCTGAGCCTTCTGATTATTTCAATTTGGCTGAGGGACATTGGTTCCCCAGCCTTTTTATTGCTGAGTGTGGATTTTCTTTTCCACCAAATCCCTTGTGTCTGGAATTCTGTCATTATTTTGATGTCATTCCTGCGAGAATAGCCCCCAACACATGGAGAATAGTTAATGGGGTGCATAAATTAAATCAGGTCCATGGAACTCGCATAGGAATTCCAGAAATCATATACTGCTATAGATGGGCAGTTAATGATAATATTTTTTATTTAAAAACTAGATTTTTAAATAGAGCCTTAGTAGTCAATCTCCCTGATGCCAATAGGGATTATTTTGAACACGGGGTTGTCATAAAAAACTGGCAACACCTTCCATTAGCTGGAAATGAGGTTTACCAGGGTCCCAGATGCCCTCCTTATGGCAATGTGATAGGTTATTTTTTATTTTATTTTATTTATTTTGAAATCATGTTTATTTTGTGTTTGATAAAATGTGCCACTGATAACAATGTTTATCTATTTGCAGTTGATAACAAAAGAAAGTTCCCAAAGGAAGCACATATTAATGTAAGACATCTGAAACTTATCTGGAGTCTGCATCAGAGTGTCGCTGACGAGCACATTAGGTCGGCTTCGTATCTTCTCCAGTACAAGAGCTACACCACTTCCTTCACTGCTCGTCCAGTGATAAGTGAATCAGAGCCAGTTCCAGCTTCCACAAGCTCATCGCCTGAATCCCATATTCCTTTAAGTGAAAGGATGAAGAAGAGAAGACCTCCTGCTCTGTTTGAGAAAACTGCCTCCGGTTCTGGGGAGGTAAAAAGGAGTAGGATTGATGTCCCAAGGAAGGGGACGAAGAAGAATGCTGCAGCTCCTCTAGTTACTTCTGCTAAAGTTGTTGATAAGGTTGCTGAGAAGCCCGTAGTGGCTCCGAGCAGGTCTGCTGCTCCTGGAGAGGTGATTGTGATATCAGCGACCAAGGATTCTTCCTTGGTTGAATCTGTACCTGTTCCCCCGAGGAGGCTGAAGAAGAGCTCCTCGGTCAATTTGGCTAATACCATTGCTCAGCCCCCAGTTGCTGGAACTGGGGCTCCAACTTTTGTTCCCCCGAGCTCTGCAATGAGCTCGGTAAAGTCCTCGATCATTCTCGAGGTACAAGATACTGAAGAAAACCTTACTCGGGACATGGTCACCTCACTAGCTGCTCGTCACCTTGCTTTTGTAAGTCTCTTTACTTTGAATTTTTCATATTTCCTTTGTTATTTCTGTTTCTAACTTGCTTTCTTTTTCTGTTCACAGTTGACGAGCTGCTTCAATATAATCCTGAAGAAGGATGAATCAATTAAGGCTTCTTGCTCCTCGTCCAGCGAGGAGGGAGCTCTGGAAGAAGCTACCAAGTCTCTGGCAGATTCTCGCCAGAAATATGCTAATGACAAAGCTGTTTGGGAGAAGAAGCTTGCCTCCTTCGAGCAAGAAAAATCTCGTGCTGTTGATGCCTCCTAGGAGTTGGAGAAGAAAAATAATGCCTTGGAGAAGGCAAATAAAGAGCTCGCAGAGAAGCTCAAAACTGATGGAGAGCTTGAAGATAAGCTCAGGGTTACTGAGGAAAGGTTGGGCCAGCTTCAAGAAGTAGGTTGGCAAAAGGAGGAAGCAAAAAATAAATTAAAGGTTGCTGAGAACCTGCTATCTGAGAAACTTTCCTCGGAGAAGCTGAAGAGGAAAGCTGCTGTGAAGAAGTCCTTCAGATCTGGCTGGGACAAGGGTTGGAACAAGGGGTTGGCCGCCATGGTGTCGCAAGTGGACTATGGCGGTCTTAAATATTTTAGGGATGGATCGGTTGCTGCCCTTCATGAAATGAAGATCGACGAGTCTTCCGAGCTCTTATAGAGACATATCCCTGGTCCCCCTCCAACTCCAGAAGAATTATAAGAGGACGAAGCTACCTGTGAAGAATCTTAGATGGTGATGGGAGATCATGCCCTAGCCATCCAGCCTGCTGATGGGGAAAATCAACAAATCATTTCCTCCTCCGAGCAACTTCCTATTCTCCTCGAGCAGCTATCTCTTTCCTCTGAGCAACTTACCTCTTCATCTCAGCCTCCTGAGAAGGTTTTGGGAGATAAGGAAAAGATTTAGTATTGTTCGGGTTTCTCTTTATTTTGTTTCTCTTTTTCAAATGTAACTCAAAAGATGTAACTCTGAATTATGATATAATAAAATTTGAACTTTTTTGCATATTGTTGTCTATCTTTCATTCATACTCTGCTTATTCTTCTTATTGATGATTGCTCTTCTTTCTCTGCTAGTTTCTGTCCAGGATGGAATTGCTATCTGCTCATGACACAAAGTTGCTACAACAATATAATGAGTACTTCAAGGCTGGTCACACAGACTTAAGTGCTGCACAAGTTGCAGATATCCTTGGTCATGATGCTTCAGAACAGGCAGTTGAAGCATATCAGTACCTGAAGTGTCTACTTGACCGAGCAGTGGCCAATAATGTAGCTTACTATGACATATTCGAGGATCTCCAGTGTACCCTCGAAGACCTTCAGAATCAATACAAGGAATCAACTGCCTTGTTGCATGAGGGGTACGAAAAGAAGTACAAGCTGATCATGGCTGACAAGGGCTATGAGAAGCTTTTTGCTGGGTATGATCTGAGGGAGAGAACTTTGAAGGGTGAGGTAGAGGAATGCAGACAGATTGCCAAGTTGCTGGAGAAAAAGAACAATAACTTGCAAAAAGAGCTATCACAATTGAAGTCTGCAGACTCCACTTCCAGTGCCTTGATCCCAGTGACCGATGAGGGATTCTCATTCTTAGAGGTTGAGAATGCCAAGTTGAGGGACGCGTTGGAGACTTTGAAGAGTTCAGTCATCTCTACATCTTCTCGTGGTCTAGCAAGAGCTCCTCGGGGACGAGCAAGAGCAGATCGGGTTCTTGTCGAGGAACAGAGAACTCAATCTGCGTTAGAGAACCAGACTTTCCAATTAATGGTGAAGAACCAGGCTTTGTCTGATATGTCAAAGAAGATTAGGGACCTAGAAGAATAGCTCTCCGTGCAGAAGTCAATATTGGAGAATAAGGAGATTTTCATCTAGAATCTTCACGAGCAGCTAGAAAGGATAACATATAAATTCCACAAATAGCCCAAGGAGTTCTGGATGGCTGGATACAACGAAGCACTATTCCACTTGGACGATCGTATCCAGAATGCCAACAATGAGGGCTACAAGCAAGGCTGACTGAATGCCTTAGGTGTGTTGAAGCTTGAACAAGGTCATTATCTGTGGGACTACCATGATCCCGGGTTGCTCGACTTGCCTGTGCCACCATACAATTTGGACATGGATTGGATCCCTGCTAGGGCCATTCCTCGGAGCATAATTTCAAAGTATCTCGGTGACTACAGTTTATATTCTCAAATCGAGGTATCTCGTCCCGAGCATCTCTTAGATCGACCATTCGTGATGAATGTCAGGATGTTGAAGGATCTCAACTTCATCAATTCCCCTCTGTCTTTAAATGATCCGCCTGCTGGCGAGGAACCTGTGTCAAAAGCAAAGGGGAAGAAACCAGTAAAATAGGAATTTTTGATGTAATAGTTAGTATACATATCAATGTAACTGTAATTTCATTATCAATGTAATTTATTTTGAATTCAATGAAAGACTTTCATTTTTTTTTGCAAATATTGATTGCTATTGTCTTGTATTTATCAAACACTTTATATTTATGCATATCTGTTAAAAAAAATAAATAACAATATTGTGTTGTTTGTCGACCAACTCAGTAACAATTAAAAAGTTACAAGTATCAATACTGTTGCTCGATCACTTAATAATAAAATAATGAGTATAAAAATATTGTTTAAAATGTTTCCAACCAACCAAGGTTGTTAGATTCTCCATGTCGACCAACTACAGTTAGTGGGTTTTTATCCCCGACCAGCTATAGTTAGTCTTTTTGAAATAATTTTACCCATAAAATGTTTCCGACCAACCAAGATCGGTAAATTTTCCTTGTCGACTATCTACAAATGCTGGGTTTTTATCCCCGACCAGCCATAGTTAGCAAATTTTCTTTTAAATGTTTCCAACCAACCAAGGTCCGTAAATTTTCTTTGTCGACCACCTACAGTTTGTGGGTTTTATCCCCGACCAGTCATAGTTAGCAACTTTTGCACTTTCTGGAATAATCTTACCTCCCGACCAACATAATTTGGCATTTGCGAGATTTTTTTGTTTCCTAGCCAAACAGGTTGGCATTTTTAGGAATATTTCGTTTCCTAGCCAAACAAGTTGGCATTTTTAGGAATATTTCGTTTCCTAGCCAAACAGGTTGGCATTTTTAGGAATATTTTGTTTCCTAACCAACCAAAGTTGGCATTTTTAGGAATATTTTGTTTCCTAACCAACCGAGGTTGGAATTTTTAGGAATATTTTGTTTCCTAACCAACCTAGGTTGGCATTTTTAGGAATATTCTATTTCCTAACCAACCGAGGTTGGCATTTTTAGGAATATTTTGCTGCTGAGCAGCCTGAGCTTTGCCGAGTTTTGCCAAGTAGTGTGTAGCACTAGTATTCCCCGAAAAATTCTCAATAAAAGCAGAGATTTTAGCAGAATATCTTCATTTTATTCATACTGATGGAACCGTGTTACATATACATCACTGATAATACTTGCGTAGGTGCTCTGTGTTCCATGCATTCTTGAACTCCTCTCCCTCTAGAGTTGCTATTCGATAAGTTCCTGGTCGAGCAACTTCTGTAACTCGGTATGGTCCATGCCAGTTTACTTCCAGCTTATTGTGCTTTTGAATTACTTTCTTCAGCACATAGTCTCCTTCTTTCAAGTCGCACTTCTTCACCCTTTTGTTGTAGAACAAAGCTGTTCGCTGCTGGTAAGCAGCATTTCTAATGGCTGCTTCTTCTCTAACTTCCTCGAGCATGTCTAAATCCAGTCTTCTCATTAAGTCGCTGATAGGGGAATTGAAATTCAGTACCCTGTGTGTTGGAAGGCCCAACTCGGTAGGTATGACAGCTTCACTTCCAAACGCCAGCATGTATGGTGATTCTCTAGTTGCTACTCGGGGAGTAGTTCGGTAAGCCCAAAGTATTGATTGTAACTCGTTGATCCAGTTCTCTTTTGCATCATCCAATATTTTTTTCAAGCCATTTAGCAGCGTCCTGTTTGTCACTTCAGTTTGTCCATTGCTTTGAGGATGGCCTGGTGCTGAGTGGATCTTCAAAATATTTGATTGATGACAATATGCGACAAACTCCTCGTTATCAAATTATGTTCCATGGTCTGTGATGAAGGCATGAGGTAGACCGTATCGACAAATGATGTTCTTCCAAACAAATTGGTACACCTTCTCATACGTCATGTCAATGAGTGGCTCAGCTTCTACCCATTTAGTAAAATAATCCAATGCGACGACGAGGTACTTGAACCTTCCTCGGGTCGTTGGCAGTGGCCCAACCAAGTCAATTCCCCACATGGAAAATGGCCAAGGGGAAGTTATGGGTGCCAATAATGCTTGTGGAGTTCTTCGGATGGAGGAAAAATGCTGGCACTTATCACACTTCTTGGCGTAGGCTATGCAATCAGCCCTCATCATCGGCCAGTAATATCCTTGCATCATTACCCTTTGTAAAAGCGTTCGACCTGCTACATGTGCTCCACAACACCCTTCGTGGATCTCTTCAATTAATTCTTTCACCTCGGAGGGGTGTACACATCTCTCCAAACCTGCCATAATTCCTCTTCTATATAAAACACCATTAGTTAATACATACCGAGCAGCTTTAAACTTCAATTTTTTGGCAGCGATCTTATCAATTGACAATTCTCCCTTCTCGATATACGCCCTGATGGAATCCATCCAAGATGGTCCTAAATCAAGGGTGATAAAGTTCATCATCAGATCTTCATCTATGCTCCGACCAGCTAACTTTTCAATTGGGATTGTTCGTCGTAGCTCGGTGCGAGTAGCTGATGCTAGTCGAGCTAGGGCGTCTGCTATCGCATTCTCCATTCTTGGTATTCTGACCAGCTTAGTAACGGAAAATTTTGACACCAGCTCCTTTGCCTTTGCATTATATCTGATCATGAATTTTCCTCTAACTGCATATACTCCCATCATTTGGTTTATGATCAATTGAGAATCACTGAAAATAATGACCTGTTGCGCCTCCATAATTTTTGCTAAACCAAGTCCTTCAATCATAGCCTCATACTCAGCCTCATTGTTGGAAGCTTTGAATTGGAAACGCAAGGCGTATTCCATATAGACCTCATCCGGAGTGCTCAAAACTATCCCCGCGCTGCATCCTGCAGTGCAAGATGAGCCATCTACATATAGTCTCCATATAGGTAACTCGTCTGCAAATTTCTGATCAGTTAGAGCTCCTCGGTGAAATATTTATTGCTTCATTTCCTCCTCGGATTCTTCTTGCTCTTCGTCGATCATTTCTTCTTGCCCTTTTACCAACCGGAGTTGGTCTGAGCCCGAAGTCAATGATCTTGTAACATCCACTTGCCCTTTTACCAACCGGAGTTGGTCTAAGCTAGTGTTTGTTGATCCTGTAACATCCATAGGTTGATATGCAAGAAACTCTTGTTTCTCATCCGGAGTCCTCACAACTATCTCTGCGTCACATCCTGTAACATCCACACGCCCTTTTACAATTCGAAATTGGTCTGAGTCTGTGTTTGTTGATCCTGTAACATCCACAGGTAATCAGCGTGCAACTTTTGTTCCTCGGAGTTATCAGGATAGGTGAACTCCGCTATAAAATCTTCTATAGCCTGCCCTTTAAGCGATGATCTAGGTTCATAGATTATATCATATTCACCGAGCTCTATTGCCCAGTACATCAATCTTCCTGACTTTTCTGGCTTATGCAGGGCTTGCCTCAATGGCATATCAGTATATACTACTATAGTATGAGCCTGGAAGTATGGCCTCATTCTCCTACTCGCCTCTATCAGCGCCAATGCCAATTTCTCCAGCCTTGGATATCTGATTTCTGCTCCTCGGAAGGCTTTACTTGTGTAGTAAATTGGCTTTTGTACTCCATTCTCCACTCTGGTCAACGCCGAGCTAACTGCATTCTCGGACACAGCAAGGTACAAGTACAATTTTTCTCCCATCACTAGCCTGGACAACAGTGGAGGTGCTCCCAAGTATCTCTTCAAGTCTTGAAAAGCCTTCTCGCATTCATCATTCCACTCAAAAGTCTTTCTGAGTGTCTTGAAGAATGGGAGACATCTATCAGTTGCTCGTGACACAAATCTGTTGAGTGCCGCTACTCATCCCGTGAGACTCTGTACTTCCTTCTTCGTTGTTGGAGATCGCAGCCCTAATAGAGCTTTGATCTTTTCAGGATTTGCTTCAATGCCTCGTTGATTGACAATGTACCCGAGAAACATGCCTTCTCGTACTCCAAAGATTCACTTCGTCGGGTTCAGCTTCATTTGATATTTATCTAGTTGATCAAAAGTCTGACTTAAGTCAACTAGATGATCGACAACTTTCTAGCTTTTCGTCAGCATATCGTCAACATAGACTTCCATATTGTCACTGATTTGTTCAACAAAGTCCTTGTTCATCAGCCTCTGATATGTCAAACCTGCATTTTTCAAACCAAAAGGCATAACATTATAACAATAAGTTCCCCTAGGGGTAATTAAAGAAGTACTTTCCCTGTCTTCAGGTTTCATTTTAATTTGATTTTAGCTAGAATAAGCATCCATGAAGCTCAGCAACTCGTGTCCCGAGGTAGCATCCACCAGTTGATCAATTCGGGGCAATGGAAAATGATCCTTTGGGCATGCTTTGTTGAGGTCAGTGAAGTCCACGCACATCCTCCACTTGTTGTTTTTCTTCTTTACCATCACCACATTAGCTAACCAATCTGGATATTTAACATCTTCAATGAAACAAGATTTCTAGAGCTTGTCGACTTCCTCCTGTATAGCTTGATTTTTCGTGGGACTGAATACTCTTCTCCTCTGCTTCACAGGCTTGATCTCCTTATTAACATTGAGCTCGTGATATAAGAAGTTTGGGTCTATCCTAGGCATATCTTCATGACTCCACGCAAAAGTTTGTCTTCTTCTTCTAAGGAAAGTTATCAATTCCTGTTTTAATGAGGCCTCCAACGATGAACCTATTTGAGTACTTCGCTCAGGGTGCTCGTCGTCCATAATGATATTTTCAGTAGCTTCCACCACTTGACCCTTTACGAGTTGCGACTCATCTCGGGTATCCAATGTTTCAATTTCTGCAACTTCATCCACTTGATAAGTAGTGGTCTTTTTCTTTGATTCTTCCGTTCTTCTTGCTCGGCGGATGAATAATAGCATTCCCGAGCTACTCTCTGATCACCTTTCACAACTCGTACTCCAAAGTTTGTTGGAAATTTTAGGCACTGATGCACTGTAGATGGTACAACCTCGAACTTCTTCAATCCTACTCTTCCCATGATGATATTGTACGATGATTGGACATTCTTATCCTTCACGAAGAAACGTATTCTTTCTGTCCGACAAGCAGGCCACGTACCAATGAATATATCCAACTTGATCGTCCCAAGTGGAAATACTTTCTCGCCAGCAAAATCGATGAGGGGTCTGTGGTAAGGCTCCAGTTGAGATAACTTTAGATTTAAACTATCGAAACACGAGTAGAATATGATGTCTGTCGAGCTACCATTGTCGACCAGCACTCTTGAAATCATGACTTCCTTCATTCTCATTTTGATCACCAACGGGTCATCATGAGGATATAAAACACCTGCAAGGTCATTTTTTGAAAAACCGATAACCAATTTCTCCTTGTTCACCTTTCTCGGACGATCTTCCTCAGCTAGATTTATTCGCTGAATGTACGAGCAAGCTTGAGCCTCACCGAGGTAAGATTTTCTCTTTGCAGTAAGGTCTCCTCCTCCTGCATCTCCTCCTGTAATAACATTACAATCAAATGACCCAAAGCGTATTGAAAATACCTCTCTTTCTGGCTGCCTTGGTTTCTTGGGAATATCGGGGTCATCCTCTAGATCAACTTCATGGTTTCTCTTCTTGTTCTCCTCTGCTCGACGAGGAGACCTAGATCTTTCTCTAGTTCGGTCGTTGTTTCTTCTTTCGCCTCCCCGATCAACATACTTTGATAGCTTTCCTCGTCGGATGAGTGTTTCAATCTCATTCTGAAGAGCTATGTAATTTTTGGTCATATGACCATGATCCTTGTGGAACTCGCAATATTTTTCCCTATTCCTCGTGTCAGGGTCTGCCTTCATTTTCTTTGGCCAGTTTAACTCCTCGTTGTTCTTAATTTCTTCCAGGACGTGGTTGATATTTACCTTCAAAGGTATGTAATTATCAAATTTCCTCAAGACCTCCCATGACGACCTATTTTTGGATTGTTTGTCACCACCGTTGTTCTTATGTTCTTTCTTCTTAGCTTTATCACCTTCCACCTTGGTTTCTTTGGCGTCCATATTCTTCTTCGCAGACATAGCCTCCTCGGCATTCATAATCTTGGACACTTTTCCCATCAGGTTCGACATGGTTCGAGGTGGATCTTTGGCCAAAGTGTAGTACAACTTGTTTGGCAGTAGTCCACTCATCAAAGCGGTAATCGCTGTCTTCTCTTCATAATCAATGACTTCGAGTTTCTCGTTATTAAAACGAGTTATATAATCTCTGGTACTCTCACCAGCTTGTTGTCTAACACTTAACAAATGAACTACTCATTTCACTGGCTTTGCTCCAAAGCAGAAATTCCCAATGAATAGCTCGGCCAGTTGAAGAAAAGTTGAAATCTTACCCCGAGGAAGACTATTATACCATATTTGAGCAGATCCAGTAAGTGTTCCCGAGAATGCTCTACATCTCATCTCATCTGGGACAGTGTAGATGTCAACTGCAGCTTGGTATTGTTCTATATGAAGGACAGGGTCAGTCTTTCCATCATACTTGGGAGTCACAACAGGTGCTTTGATCTTTGATGGTGTTGGAAAATCAACAATGTCATGGACAAAAGGTGTTCCTCGAACAAAGGTTCGTTGTAGAGGATTCTTGGCCTTAGCCATTTCCCCTAATCTATCCTCCAGCCTCTTAATAGATCCTTTCCATGCATCATTTCCTTCCTCGAGCCTATTAGTTCGAGCAACTGATCGCGTTGAAGTGGCTTCCTGTGATTTATCTTGACGAGCAGCTGGTCGGTCATAGGATCTATCTTGACGAGCAGCTGGTCGCGACTGGGCAGATCCTTCCCTTAAATTTGATGGTTGTCGAAAGATCTTCGACGCTGCATTAAGAGGACTTTTGTTCCTCCTAGGGCCTAATCGGTCAAAAGGATAAACCCTGCTTAATCTTTCCAATGCGTTGGTCCTTTCTGGGGAGAGGGTGACACATTGTTCAGTATCCGTGGCTCGCACCGACGAAGTTCGACCAGGTTGATAAGAGAAATCATCAGATTCCTCATTGCGATGTGAGTTAGTACGCCTAGTACGCGAAGAAGGCGCACGGGTATTTCTTTGAATGCTTCGTGGTCCGTAATGGGCTGATGCACCACCATGGAGGGTTTGGATGAGTTGTCGCATTGTTTCTTGCATGACGGTCTGGGCCTGAGCCAAATTTGCCATTATTCCAGTCAGATCTGGAATAATTGGTGGGGCAGATGGATTTGGAGGGGTTCCAGCATTTCGATTGCTGGATTCAGGAATATCCGTCATTGGTAAGGGATTGTTTTTGATGAAAAATGATATTATCAGTCGTTTCCCACAGACGGCGCCAATCTGTTGATGTAAAAAATTAGATCACTCTAATAATTCAATCACAGATAAATAAATGAGACAAAGAATTTTAAAGTGGTTCAACCTTATATGAATGGCCTACGTCCACTGTTGCTTTATTGCTGAGTGTTTGGGAATTATCGATGACAAATTATCTCAAGAAATTCCGATCTGGGAGTCCCTCTATAATGAGGATTGTACAATGTATTTATAGTCTTGAGGCTGTAATGTGAAAGGGTAATACATTAAATGATATACATATGAAAGGGTAATACATTTAATGCCCTCTTTGCATGCGCATCCAAATGATAAGCATTTAATGAGTAGTTAAACTGTTGGTATCCTGTTTCGAGGTGCAGCTCGGACCGCCATGAGTTGCTCGGACCACCTAAGCTTCTCAGTATTTAAGAGTTCCTCGGAGAGGCATTGTTCCTCGAAACTTGTGAGTTCCTCAAGGAACTAGTCTTCCTCGTTGTAGTGTTGTTCCTCGGAGCGAGTGGGTTCCTCGGAAGTGTTTGTTGTTGCCATGTAGATAGCCACGTGTCTTCATATGATTGGTCCATGTCAGCAGATTAATTTTGGTATCAACAGGTATCATTGACTTAAAAATCCCAGTTCAATTACAATAATGATATGAAAATGGGCTTAACTATGTAGTTCAACCTATAAGCACGATAAATACTCTAATCCATCAATTTATTCTGAAGAAATATTGTATTTTTATCAAATAATATAAATCTATCCCAAAATCCAAATCAACAACCAAATCTCCAAAAACTTAATAAAACCTAACTAAATAGATCAACAATAGGTAAACGTGGAGTTACGAAGAGATTCAAATGAAGATTGAAGCGATATTATGATAAAATAGACTCAGATGGAGCTCTAGGAAGCTTTGGTGTGTGTATGGTGGTGGGAGGTTGGAGTTTGTTAGGTGAAGAGAGAAAGAGTAGCTGAAGAGAATACGTAAAATGAAAAGCCAACTTGGGGATTTGAAATCATGATTTTCTAATATGAAACTTTACTATCGTGGACGAGAACATTCTTCTTAACGGGTTGCAACTGTTTCCAAATTTTTTTTATTTTCCAAATAAGGGAAAGATATCCAAAAGGAAATATGACCATGTACGATAAGGTGCATTGACTCTAATACAGGATTAATGATCGAAACATTCTCGTTTAACATTATAATCAAGGTTTAAAACTATATTACATACATTAAAAAGAAAATAAATAAGCTTTTGAAGACTTAACACATATTTAAAGTTAACAATATAGGGCGCAATAAACATAACTCATGTGAAGAGGAAAAGTTAAAATGTTTGAATATTGAACGATGAAGTCAAAACTGAAATTCAATAAAAAATACTATTTTGGAAAATCTACCATGATGTTTACCACGGAAAAGTTTCATTTTCTTTGAAAATATAAAATTTTAACTAACACTTTTTTCCTCCTCAAATAAGTGATTTATGATTAAATTTTTTTTGTCCTCATATACTTGGGGCTATCCCATTATGTTAAATTCCAAAAATTGTCATGGTTGCTTGTATCTCATTCCGCCACCTCACCCCCTGAGGTTGGGTTATCGATTCAATGATTTTCCCTGGAAGATGTTTAGCACCATATCGAATTTTAGTCACACAACTCAAGTTTAGGATTGGGACTAGATGTATTTCGTGCGAGTGGTTATCAGTTGTTCATAGTCTTTAGTTTATTATATATAAAAATAAATAAAAGGTTGGAGTTAGCACTTTCGGGCTTATTCTAAAGTAGGTTTACGTCTATGATTGATCCATAGATTCTTAATGTAAGGTTCGGGAACCAAGTTACTCGTGAGGAAGGTATTAGACAACCCACTTATTCTTTATGCTTCCTTAGATATATATTTATTATATTTGTTAACATTATGTTATTACTTTTTAGTTTGTTTTAGAATATGGTTAGAGAACATAGTTTGATGATCCTTTAAAACATAGATAGGTGCTTAGGTATAAAATGGTGTTAGTGAGAGGTGTAGGAACGTCACTTAAATCGATGTGGGTACACTAGAGTGCTTCTGTATATTTTTGGATATCAGGTGGGGGTTAGTAAATACGTAAGTGTGCTAAAAAGATTGGCTTGGGTAGCGGGTGGCCATCAAGAGTATATAAGAGTGTGATAAAGCTCGACTTGGTAAAGGGTGGACATTAAAGGTATATGTGTTTATGCATGGAAGTCACGACTTGAGATAGTTTGATATCTCATTCAAGGTTAGGAGGGATAGAAAGGTAATATAAGAGATGAATGCATCTCTATTTGGATAACATATCTAGAGATATATTATCGAGGCTTATGATGACGAGAAGGACTTGGTATTGTGCCTACATACCCAAGAGCGTTTGGGATCAAAGCCTACATAGTTCGGTTCCACACATGTTCAAATATGATATGTGTTTAAGTGTAGGATTTGTCGTAACAGGGGAAGAAGATATCTGTAGGACATAGGGTAGCTTAGATGGAGGTTTAAAAGATCTTTGATATTGACACATCATATTATAATTATTGGGTAATAACCAGCATGAAGGTATTCTCCTTCGAGCTAGTTTGGAGGTCTAGATGGAGAAGGAAGGCTGTATTAAGATTGGAGTGGACCAGAAACCACCAATAGAGATCCACTTATCACTTGTAGTCATGACTAAAATCCCAGAGATATAATATGCCTCAGACTAGTAACTCCGTATTTAGACTAGCAGGTGGAGGCATCCTTAATAAATACTACATTAAGAAATATATTATGAGGCATGGGGTTCACACGTTTTGATCCGTATATCGTCTACACACCCAAGAGGAATTGGGATCAAAGTTAACATAGTTCAATCAAACGATACATATTTACCCATGTAAGCGATGGCATACCGACTATGAAATATTCATAGTTATAATATTTATGGAGCCTACTCCTTAATATAGCATTTCCATTATGAGTGGTATTGATATATTTATTTGTTAACAATAAACTAATCAAAAGTCGATGCTTGGAAAGTATTTGCAAGAAAACATATGTTCTGGGATACCGTCATAGAGATGGGATTAGTTTGCTTGGAGAAGTAGTGAAAGCGGTTCAATTTTAGACTTTGGATTAACAAAGGTTTAGACTGACTTAGCTCATTGAAGATTTCCTATGAACGATTTTGAAATGTACATTTTCATGTTGTTTTTAGTCTTGGCATTTGATTAATATTTATTTAAAAAATGATTATGTCCTTTTAGCTCAACAAATAAACATGTTGGGTTAAAAACCAATCTTGGAAATATAAACCCTGTAAAGTCCATACTTGGTCCCCTAAACGGGATTGGGCTAAATGAGATAAACAAATATCTATAGTTTATAACAATATATATTTTGGGGTATTGACCTAAGGTTTATATAGGATTTCTTTACCCTTGTAGCGTAAGATGAATTTTTCCCAATGGAGCATCCCATATGAGATGGCACCATCCAATTAGGCAGAGCTTCCTTTGGAAGAGTCGACTTTTACGGGATGAGTGCAGAGGTATGCATATGTATTTTGGAGGAATCGAATTTTCATAAGTATGAACTTTACTTAGGATTTCATGGAGGAAGTGAGTTTTCAAAACAACGAACTTCACTACAGATTTCTCTAATTGAGCTCAAGTTTTTTGGATGCATGGGAGAGAAGAAAGTTAGAAAATCGAATTAATGTTATATTTTGGGAGGATTTTAAATGTTAGGGGCCTATTGGGGTCCTTTGATCGTTGGGTCAAAGGGGCCTAGGGAGAATCGTGTAGGGATGGGGTAAGATTGTAGAGATTTTGTAATCATTACTTAGGATTTTTAACCATTCAGTTGATGGGTTAATGGGGGCCTTTAACCATTCGGTTAATAGACCCTCTATGATGGATTTTGCCTTTTGGAAGGTTTTTAGTTTTTCATATTTCCCCACTAAACTTTTATTCCTGTTGGTTTTGACCTCCTTATTTTTGGGGTGGTTTCCCATTTCCATACCAAGGGGCCTCATCGGGTGTTGGTTGAGGTCTTTAACCGAGTGGGACAAATGAATCACACCTCGATTATAAATTGGGATGTTCAATTTGGTGGTCAAATAAGAGGGTGCATGTGCAGACACTCTTCGTCGAAATTATAATGGTAAAAAATAGGTTGACATTTTGAGATGAGTGTGGGTGCGGGTTTAACGGGTAGAAAACTTGAGGGAGGAAAATGGGGTTAGTGGGAATTTGATATGGTATTTAATAATTTGGTTAAATTCCCCTTTAACAATTCGGTTAAAGCAGCCCATACATATAACTGTTTGGCTAAGCTTTTCTAAACCCAAAACATATAAAGGCAGGCTGCCTTTGGCAGTTCCTTTATCTTTTTAACTTCTTTCTTTTTCTCTATCGCATGCCGTGAGTTTTGCACTCATTTGTGAGGTTTTTTTTCTCGAGTTTTTCTAGATTTTACTTGCACTATGGAGCACCAGGAGCCTATTATGGTTGATGATGCATATATTAAGGACATTGACTTAAATTAGGTCGAGGGGGATACTATTAAGGGTGACATAGGATAAGGGGAACCTATCGGCTTAGCGGAGGAAGAGCACTGGTGACCAGTGTTTGTTATACGGCCCACAGTGCACCAGTGTGTGGCCCCACATGTTAATGACTGGGAGAGGGTAGTTTGGTAGGGCGATCCCATGGTGCCTAGCACACGGTGGCTAAAGACCCTCCTCTGCCAACATACGAGGATGATACATAAACTCTTCTACAAGAGTGTGAGCGCCACATGGTATTGGGGGTGCATCTCGAGGATGCCCCACATGTAAGTTTCTTCATTTTTTCGTTATGTTTTGCTGCATACTTAAACTGTTTCTTATAAGATTCAAATAGTTTAAACTATACTCGATATTTTTCGAGGGACAATGGTGACTATTGTAGGCTTAGGACAAAACGTGATGAGTTTATGCCGGACATTTCCCTAAAATAAAAAGTAAATATGAGAAATAATAATAAATAAAAGATATAGAATAATTAATAGTGATGAGTATTGCAAATATTAATAATTATGGTGCAACGTAAAGGGGTGGAAAAATAGATAGGGAAAAATGAAAAAAAGGCAGAATTAATCCTCACATATAAAAAGGAAACATGATAATGAAATAAGGGGTGGGAGGGCTTCGGGCACTTAGGCAGTTGGCGGGATCCATTTGTGGTGGTTGCCATTTCTGATGAATTCTTCCTGGATTCTAGGGTATGCATAGGGGAGGATGGGGTTGGCAAAGATGCACCGGTCCATGTCTCTCTTTTAAGGTTTTCTACTAACATCTTTTTAGGTTTTGTGTACTTTTGGGATTTATGTGTGTGTTTTCTTCTTTATTTCCATTTGTTTTAGTCAGATATTTCCTTCTTATGTTACTTGCTTTGTATCTTGTTTCCATATTGTGAAGTTAAGTTTTTTTTTGTATTTCTACGGTTGCTAAGAGACCGTGGGTTGTGGAGCCGAGGGATAAGATTTTCCCCACTTTAGACTGCATGCATAGGGGAATTTAAGGGAGGGCATGTCCATAACATTAGGGAAACTATGGGGATTTTGAACGGGATGACCGTGGATAGTGTAAGTAGTAAGTGTATTTTACCACTTATACTTTTCCTTTTCTTCATTTTTTAGTATCTACTTGCTTCTTTCGCCTTTTAGATGCCTTATGAGATGACCACCATATGTTGGGGGAAAATATCACGGCCTGGTTATTTGGATGGAGGTTACTCCTGGAGGGGACCTATGGAGCCCTTTTATGTATGGGGGAGATGATAATTTGCCAGCATATGTGGGATGTTCTTGTTTTTGGGACGTTCATGTTCGGGTGTTGATTCTTCCCCCTTATTGCATGAGGAATGTTGAGGCTTTGACTGTGATAGATAAACAGGTGTTCTTGGATGGAGTGAACGCTCCTAATCTCCTTAGGGAGGATTTTGATTATTAGGCCTTTTGGAGAGGGTGATGATGATGTTTGTTCCTATGATTTGGGATGTCTTGTTAGCACGTGTTGGGGTGGTTCCGATTGAGGAAGGGACTGAGGTGAGGGTGGAAATCCTGTGGATCTAAAGGGTGAGAAAGGGTGTGAAGAAGGAGGCAAAGGTTTTTCCTAGGGAAGATGTCGAGATTCCCAGGGTGGTTCTATAGGGGTTGCCCAGGGGATGTGGCGATGTGCCTACGCAGAATGAGGCAGGAGATAATGATGTTAAGACGAATTCTATCTATTCGGGGAGATCAGTCTCAAAGGTTCCCTCTAGTTTCATGAGGCTAGTCACGACAATGGGGGAGAGCTTGGATCTAGGGTTTGAGGTGGGGTAGGGGGTCCTTTAGGGCATACCCATGGGAGCTCCTGTCTGGGGGATTTTCTGAAGTTTTCTTCCTACTTACAATTTTTGAATTTTGAGGGGATAGGCTGGCAGAAGGATTCTAGGGTAGGTGAGGATTCACACCCTATCTTCAGCATGGATTGGGATGATATGGATACCTAGCATCAAAGATGGATTCGAAGGAGTCGGTGGTAAGGGCGCGGGTAAGGTGTAGGACATAATATAGGGCTAGGCCTAAATGGAGGATGATTCTGTTACTCACATTGCCACCCTTGATGGTTGAATGGGGGAGCTGTGGGGTAAGTCCAGGAGTCCGGAGTTGTGAAGGAAGTTACACCTATTAGGAGGGTGGATCTCCCCATTTTACTTGATGACGTGAAGTCTTTACGATGAGGCATACAGGATATGCTCTCTTTCCCTTCTTCGACTCTTGCTTTGGTTCATTTTTCTCCTGGGTTTCAGGCATCTTTGGGAGTGGAGGTGGAATGACTTCCTTCTTTATCCTTATTTTCTTTTACTGTATTTTCTTTCTTTCCAGTCTCTCATTATAGTGATTATTTACTTGATTTGGTGTTTTTTTAAGAGGTGATAGTTTCGACGTCCAATATCGATAGGATGATGACTGTTTGCTCCTTATTGTACCAAGAGTTGGCTAATTCAATATCGGTATATGGTCCTATAGAGGATTAAGAGGAGAGGACATTATTTCGGGTGTCTTGGACTCACTCTTGTTCCCGTGCACCCACACCTCTAGAGGGGGCTCATATTATTTCACAGCATCAATGAACCATCCACTAGTTGGCCGTATGCATCCTCCCCCAGCTCAACCTAGTTCCAAGACCCAGAGGACCCATCTGTAATAGATGACCGTAGTGATTACGTTGAGTGGGCCAAGAAGTCTCGTTATGATGAGTAAGTGTTATTTTTTTCTAGGTGGGTGGACTATCTCCACCGATTCATGCAATTAACTCACTTTCATTCGTTCTTTCATCGATGCACATATATTTATCCTTCTTTGTTTTCAAAGTTTTGATACATGTGATTTGATATTTTTTCTATTTTTATGACATTATTTGAATTTAATTCAAGCTTATGTCCTTATAATTTCGATGGGGAAAGATTGATGACGATGTTTAGATATAGTAAGTATAATATTGCTCTTATTTATACGATAGATAATGCCCTAAATGTGTATGGATAGCGCGAGCCCAAGATCTTTTTTATTAAAAAGGTGGGGATATATATAAAAATTTACACCAATTAATAAAAATATACATATACAAATGGAAACAAAATTACCCCATCTTTTTGAGACTTTTCTTTTGGGAGAGAGGCAACTTTGTCCGCTTGTTGTTGAGTTATTTATTTGTATTGACATTGGGTGCGAGGGAAGGAAGTCCATTTTCTTTTCTCGTGAACTGGAAGGAGCCATTTTATGTAACTTTGGAATCGGAGCATCGTCATTTAGCCAAGATAGGTTGCCATTTTATGGCGAGCCCTTCGTGAATATTCCTGTTGATTGATTCATCCTGAGATGGGGGGTGTTTTTAAGAGGGTGTTTTTGGTGTTTATTTGGAGAGACATGTGATGCGTGGTATCCTTAGCGCTAGGCTTATTTTGATTGCTTTTTTGAAAGTAGCAGCCTTTGTGTGTTGGTTCTTAAGTAAGGATAACTCTTCGGAGTTTCAAATGCCATAGGGAATTGTTTTATCACTTGATGTTTAGTTTATTTAGATCGCAACGAATCTTTTGGATTGAGGTCATAATGACAGTAATCAAGGTTTTCCTATAAAATGTTTTTTTGTGTTTGTTTAGATCAGGACCGAAGTGATATATTGAGTTGCCTATGTATCTCCGATTCAAAGGTAATGGTGTGTCTGTATTTGAATTTGTTGATAATAATATAATATAGAATCACGTCTAGTTGGTTCCCATGAATGAAAAGATAGGGGCTCAAAGCTTTTACTTGACTTCAAGAGAAAGGTTGGTGGCTCAAGTGGGATTTTTTATTTAGGACTGGGGAATGTGTTTGGGTTTGCAAGGTTTTCCCTTCCCGTTATGACCAGTTACTTTTTTGCAAGGTTTTCCCTAACCGTTATGATCAATTTCTTTTGTATTAAATTGGTTTGTTCCTTTTTAACATGAGTAGGTTCAAGAGAGGAACTTCTTTAATCATTTAAGATTGAAGAATTGGGAAAACGTGACTCCTTCGAGATCAGCTAAGGTAGAGACCCGTTGGAGTTTATTTTGGTGACGAGGTAGGGTCCTACCAAGTGGGTGAAAATTTTCCTTTGGGTGTCTAGGTAGGTTTAATATTATCTTTTGGGACTATTTGCCCATCTTTTATGTTTCGTTTATTGACTCTGTTATTGAATTCTTGGGCAAAACGCTATTGGTAGTTGTGATTGTGATAAGCGTACTATAAGAGGCTATCTTGAGTTCTACGAGTAGGACTGCTTCCATGCCATAAACTAATGAGTGGTGGGTGTCCCCCATCGATTTTTGCTTTGTAGTGCGGTAACTCCAGATGGCATACGAAAGTTTGTCTAACTAACAACAGTAGGTATCTATCATCTTGTTGATGATTTTATTGAGATTCTTATTAGTGGAATTGATTTCTCTATTAGTTGGAGGTCCGTATGGGGAAGATTTATGTCAAGTAATCCCATATTCGTGTAAGAGTTCGAGTCCTCTTTCTCAAAGGGGGAACTGTTATTTGATACAATTCATGGGGTATACCAAAGAGGAAAATAATGTTTTGGCATATGAACTTGGCCATCTTTTTGGCATTCAAAACCAAGTATTATTTGTCTTCAAAAGACTTGTTGAACTGGTTGACGGAGACTAGGATGAATTCATGCTCGATGGACGGTTTAGGGGTAACATTAACTATGATGTCTATCCCTCAGGTGGAGAAATACTAGGTTGTGGTCACGCAGTAGAGCTCTCGGATAAGTAGATACTACTATAGGGGTGTAAAGTTGACATTTCACGAACTTCCTAACTTTTTCCCTGCAATCATTTTGCATGGTAGTCCAGTAGTACGACTGTTAGAGTATATCTTTTATAAGGTTTGTATCAACTCATGTGTAGGCCACCCTACCGCATGGATCTCATCTTCTATTATGCATATTAATTGTATTCTATAAAACCCTCTTTTGTATAGTTGCCCCCTTAGATAATGAATAGGGATACCAATTACCTTAGGGATAATTAATCATTTAAAGATGAGTTCGATGGGTATCAGTTCTTGTTTAGCAAGTTCCATATATCATATCACCATATCATGGGTCCTACCGTTGTCTCCTCAATGTCATCAATTTTAAAATAGAAGGATGGGGTGATCCGACTGGTCATGGTAAACATGATTTCCATGATTCCTTTCGGCATGTCTACCATGAAGGCTAGGATGGAATGTTCATCTGCAATATTATTTTTAGCCCTGGAGAGGAAGTCAAATTTGAGATGCTTGAATTGGAAAGCCACAATTTCTAGATAGGCATGGTAACACTGCCGTTTATTGTCCTGGATTTTTTATTTACCCAATCTCTGGCTGTTGACTAGGCTTGAGTCTCTGTAGACTTTTAGGTCAATGATCCTTATCTTCAAGGTGATCTCGAGACCTATGATGCAAGATTTGTATTCGACCATGTTTTTGATGCATTATTAGGCGAGTTTAATAGCCATGTGGAGTCGTTGCGAGTAAGGAGATATTTGGATCATCCAATGCCGAATCTTATTTTATTAGAGGCTCCGTAGAGTTCCTAAGTTTCTCTATCATTTAAGGATAAGAGGTCCTCATCGGGGAACTCTGACTCATTTTTTTCCCTCATCTTATAGGGGATACCCTGTGAGAAGGTTAGAGATTCCTCGTCCTTTAATTGATTTTTATGTAATGTAGGTGATTTTGAATTTAAAAGGCGTCAGTAGATATTTGGTTATCCGTCTAAAGAGAGTGGGTTTCTCAAATAGGTATTTCAGGGGGTACATCGTAAAGATGAGTCGTATGCTGAATGACATCATTTAATGATGGAGTTTGCTAGTAATCTACGTATTGGTTCAATATAGATATGGTAGTCGTGTCCATTATGGCCATGTAGAGCAGGATAAATTATCATGGTTGAAGATGTACTAATACATGTGTGCGAGTATGGTACTCCTATAATTTCTAGAATGCTTCCTAGAATTGGGCATTCCACTCTTTGGGCGAGTGTTTCTTGAGTATTTGGAAGATGGGTTTGCAAATTATGGTGACCTAGTTGGTGAACTTGCTTATGAATTTTATTTGACTTAAGAACCCTCTGACCTCCTCTGTCTTGAGGTGGGATCTCCATTAGGCCTTGACCTTGGTGGGGTCTACTTCGATTCCATATTTTCTGGTAAGGAATTCGAGGAATTTTCCTTTGGTGACTCCGAAAGCACACTTATGAGGGTTTAGCCTCATTTTGAAAGTGCATAATCTTTGAAGTAATTTTTGGATTATCGAAAATCCTTTACTTTGATGATCATGTCATCTATGTAGAACTTTACTTCCTTTTATATGAGGTCGTGTAGGATGACCGTGGCTGATCTTTAGTAATTTGTACTATCATTCTTGAGATTGAAGGGCATAAATGTATAATAATACGTTCCCCATGGGGTGATGCATCTGGTTTTTTCTTGGTGATCGGGATGCATTTTTATCTGGTCATAGAGTGTTAGAACATCTACAAAGGGCTTGAGTGTGTTAATGGCTTTGTTATCCATTAATAAGTTGATATGTTGTAAATGGAAATCATCCTTAGGGCAGGCTCGATTGATATCCCTATAATCTATGCACATTCAATATTTGTCATTGGTTTTAAGCATGAGTACGATGTTGTCTAGCCATTTAGGGTATTCTACCACTCATATGAACCCTATATTAAGTTATTTCTCCACTTGCTCCTTGACTTTCAAGGACCATTAGTGTGGTAGTTTACGGAGACTTTATTTATTCGGCATTGCATTAGGGATAGTGAGTATCTCAGGCATAACTATGGTTTGGTCGATTACATGCATGTTGAGTTAAGACCAAGCGAATACATCAACGAAGATGGCAAGGAGGTCGGTGAACTCATTTTTTTCGCTCTTATTTAGGGAGGATCCTATTTGTAACTTTTTGGGGGCTTTGGGGAGTACTCGTGTCATCCTTATTGGAGACATACGTCTATTTTGACTTCGTTCAAGTTTTTATAAGTTCCTTATGTAATCTAGATCCATAGAGTCATCATTATTAGGCATGAATTCTAATCCATCATTGGATTCATTGCCATCACATGCACAAAAATACTGAAAATCAAAGTTTATTATGCTATCAAAGGGATAAAGGACAACATTAATAATAGAAGAAAAGTTTGCTTTATAGAGGTATACAATAAGAGAGGGAATGGGGGCTGGGGAATAATTTGTTAACATGACATACTCAAAGGGCCTTCGAATCACAGATGCCTGGATACATCTGACATAAGTCCAATTATTAAGTACCCCAGTTCTCGTGATGTTGGTGATGAGGTGGTCTAGATTCTTTTGAGGGACATTCAAAGTGGTTTTTGGGTGCTCTCAAACCTTGGCACGAATTATAGGCTAGGGCAAACGGTATTTTTTAAGTTGAGCTATCTCTCCCTTATAGGTGATCACTGGGTTCCCACTCAGGTTTGTTATAGAGCCCGTCTAGGGGAGGGTTTTGGATAGTGTTTGAACCAAATCATGGTGCCTTTTTTCATTCTACTGATAGTCCCATGGGAGTTTTAGGTTATATCCTGAGGCTCGACTGAAGGCGGTGCCTTAGATGGTGGGGCTGTTGATGTACTACACAAAGGTAAAGCTGAGTTAAGGATTGCTGCCAAATCATCCTTTTTAGATTGTGATACCACGAAGGACGAAGGTGGTTTACCAATCATGGAAGTGTTTTGTGGGGCTTAATTCATAGGATCCCAACATGGCTACTAGGGCAACTTCATCAGTAAATAATGCGGGTAGTCCCCATTCATCACTTGACTCGGGAATTTTTCAGTCGTCCCCAGTAATCCATGATATATTGAGGTTGTTCTCACCGAACCTATGGATTTTCTCATAATCCACGAACATACCTTCCTCATCGGGGATCTCCATCATGGGTTGTAAGGATTTCTTTATTCCATCCCACCATTGTTCTGAGAGTCCGTGATAGGGGAAGCCCTCTTATTGAAGAAGGAAATGAACATTCCAGCTTTGATGGGGATCTATGGGATATGGGGTTTGAGCTTTACAATTAGGAGTATACCTAAGTACGCTATTTCCCTTTCTTTCATTGCAGTGATGGCTTCAAGGGTTCCTTTTAAGTGCAAATCCTGGCATGCACCCCATTTATGGATGATTAGGGTGGCTACATTGTGAATCACCTTAGTTTTCTTATACATTATAGGAATAGCTTATATTAAATTATATTTCTTATATATTAATGTATTAAAGGAACATATAAAAATGAGGAGTTTATGAATACAAATGGACACATTTGGAATAATAATGTATTAATAGGACATATAAAAAATGAAATATTTTTTAAACTTTAACTGTGACAACCTACACAATGGGATGACCAGGAAATGAAAGTCCTTAAAGGTAGATAGTGAGGAGCGATCTAAACAAAAAAAGTCAAATTTTTTAAAAATTAAATCTAAAACTTAAACAAAATCAACCCAAATGAAAACATTGCACCAATTTTAAACCAAGTTTTTTTGATAAAATGATTTAGTAAATTTTATATTAACCTAAAATATACATCTAGATGATCGAAGATAAAATAAGATCAATCACACAACACGTAAATGTACAAGGAAAACCCATAATAGGAAAAATCACGGACGACCCAGTCACACAAATTCACCATGATAAAAGGTTTTACAAAAGTTGGCAGATGACTTTCTCAACTACTCGACGCCCTTATAATCCTTGACGCGTATTTTATCTTCAACCTCTCCTCCACAGTGACAACACATGAATACATCCACACAAGGTGCCACAACGTGTGAGTATACACACCTCGTATCCACCAAACATGCTTAGCAACCATCTATGGATATGGAACACGGACGCACCTCTTCTTTAACGCAACACCACTCCACAGAGTCCGTCATGTGTAAACAGAAAACTGTGTATGTAGTCCACCGCACATAACTTTTTCTATCAAGATGACGAGAGAAACAAACTATGGTACTGACAAATAATATCTCAAAGCATATATAAAGATGAAACTTGGATCTTAAACATTTGGGGTGAAACTAGGTTTGGGAGCTTTTAGACATGTATAGGAAAATAATTTTCACCAAAAGTCTCTCTTAAAACAAATGTCTCAACCCCATTATTTTGAAAACACATTTTTTGAGGCGATATGTTTTTTACGAAAGTTAGTTAGAACAACAACATGATCTCAGTCCACAAAATTACAAACTCATTCAAACAAAACCAAACTTCATTTGAATAAACAATCAAACTCGTTCGAACCATCTTCAAACGAGCTTTAAATGATATTAGTTTTGTAAACCGAAAAATCTCATTTGATGTTTATTTGAACGAACTGCTAAACTCATTTGAAAAAACCCCATAAAGTCGTATGGACAACTGTAAAAAAAATATTTTTCATTTAAAATCATTAAAAAACAACTCCAAACAATTTTGTAAAAACAAACACTCAAAAATAAAGTCTAAGGATCGAAATTCATACGGTTTCATACCTGAGAGATCCTTAGAAACACAAAGACGAAACGTGGCGTGAAACAAGACAAGGTATGTAATATCTCAAGCATTTTCTCTACGCCTCAATCGAACACGTCATAGACTTAAAAGGTAAACAACACAAGGCCTAACCTATGACTTAAAATATTTTGCCCAAAATTAGGCCAATACATACAAATTGACTAAATTGGAAATTTATCCTTACAAATCTCTCCCTTTGGCCATTCTAGGACAAAACCAAAAATAAAAAACACTTATGGGATGTCAAGAACTCTAAGACAATTAATCCCCAATTCCAATAGGGAAAAGTATATATGCCCGACAAATACATACGTTGAGTAGGTTTGCACGCTTGTAAACTTTTTTGCATGTTATAACCCTACAGACTTAAACACACCTTCAAATGCAAAAAAAAAATATGTAATGAATATAAATCTGCATATAAATAGACCCCCCCCATGTCTAACAATCCTTACTTAAGTAATACGTCTCCCCTTAAGATAAAATTCTCCTCTTAAGGCTAAAGTGAAAGATACCATTTATCCCCCTTTTTATTAATGAACGCATCAAACTATATATCCCCCATAAACCATTTATCCCCCCAAAATATGAGAATATGTGATATTAATTAAAATTTAAGGAAGAGGGAATGATATCATTTAATGGTGAAAAGTTCAACAAAACACAACATGGGATCAAAAGCACAATTAATCCACAAAATGATCAATTAATATCAATATAGATGAAAATATGATACCTACTTAAATACACAATGAAGCATGAGATACTTATGTAAACAGGTGATACGAGATACCAATGTGATCATATAGCATGCCAATTTGATCCAAAGATAAAGCACACGGAAAACATGGATTAAATGCAAATGTTAAGACTAAAAACAAAATGATACCACATATATAAATATGAAAAATATACCAATGACACACACACACACACACACACACACACACACACACACACATATATATATATATATATATATATATATATAAATTGAAAACTGATACAAAACACATAAGCTTTACACACTAGCATAGTATCTATGTGTTTAAACATGTGAAATGGAATGAATGGGCGTGAGCTAGAAACATATAAAAAAAGATCCAATCACTAAAAAATATCCAAGGAGTTCTATTTGATAGCAAAACTATATCAAACTAAGATTTAGCCTTAAGTGATAGATAAAGTGAATTCAATGAACAAACATGCTCAATGCACACAAGCTTAGAATTCTTATGATTATACAAATCAATAGTGTCATGACATGATATGCATAAGTAGGATTGTTTCTGCAAACCCGTTGATCTTATATGATAACATCCTCAAAATCTAAACAAATATCATATATTTTTTAACTTGATTCTTTTGAAGATACCATTTTTCAAAATCAAACGAACAAACTAGTAGGCCTTTAATCTTTTCTTTTTGCCTTTTTAGGCTCTTGCCAACGGTGGCATTCCTGCAAAGGAGATTTGTTCCTTTCGTAGCCTTTTCTTGTACATCCTCATATTTTTAATAAAAATCAACATACTCACGGGCAACGGTTCTTACATGCATAAATCCCTCATAGTCAACAGATATGCGAATGACAAGATTGATGGGAGAACATATCACTTAGCTCAAATTTAATGTGTGAAGGTAAAAAAAAAGAGCTCTAATACTAATTTAATGTCCCTAAAGATAGATACTTAGGGATAGTCTAAATAACAAAAGTTAGTTTTTTAATTTTTTCAAATTAAATATAAAACTTAAACAAGATTAACCAAATGAAAACTTTGTGCCAATTTTAAACCAAGATGTTATGATAAAATGATTTAACAAAATTAACTCTAACATTAAACTTACATCTATGTGATACCAGATAAAATAATATCAATCACACAACAGGATAATATACCTAGAAAACCCACAATGGCAAAAACCTCGAACAGCCCAGCCATCTATGATAAGGTTTTTTTAAACTCGACAGATGACTTAACTACTCAAACCCCTTGCAAGACTTGACACGTATTCAATATTTAACCTTTCCTCCATAGTGATAATGAAGGAATCCAACCACGCAAGATTCCAATACGTGTGAGTCCACACACGCCTCGGTGTCTATCAAACATGCTCAACAATCATCTAGGGATATGGAACATAAACACACCACTTCTTCACCGCAACACCACACCACAAAGTTTACCGTGTGTAAACCACAAACTATGTTTAGATTCCTTCACATGAAACTTTTATCTATCAAGATGATGAGAGAAACCAACTGTGGTGCCCACAAATAAGATCTCAAAGCATATAGAAAGATAAAACTTGGATCTTAAATATTTTGGGTGAAACTAGGTTTGGGAGTTTTTGGATATGTATATGAAAATGCCTGAACCCCTTTATATAGAATTTTTTTTGAGGTGACATATTTTTTGAGAATGTTCGTTCAAATGAACACATGACCTTGTTCGAACGAAATTACACACTCATTAGAATAAAGCCCAACCTCGTTCGAACGAATAACAAACTCGTTCAAACCATCTTCGAACGAGCTTCAAATGAACCTCGTAGAGATTTTCTCTACTGCTGATTTATTGAGTTGAGGCTCTACAACTGAAGAAGAAAGGAATTGAGGTTCCTAAATGTGATCGGTGGATACCGAGGTAAGATCTTCTTGTTGTGGGCGGTGTTGGACTGCATAATTTTCTGTTAAAGATTTAAAGACATCTCCACATTATACTTTGTGGATCTCTAAGTAGTTTGTAAGTCACCATGTGTCTATATCATCTTTTAACAGTGTTGAATTAAAGGTTTTATTCGAAAGGGATGGTTCTTCTATCTTCTTCCGATTTTATTTAGCTTGGAATTTGGCTTCACAATTTATCTTGCGTGTTGAATTTAGGAAAAAAATGAATTTATGAGTTTGGCATAAGATACAAGTAAATACATATAATCCTTGCTTCTTTATCATTACTTAGGGTGCAATCAGATCAGGATGAGGCCATAGGATTAGAAGAAGACCTCATTTATCATTAAACAGGGTACTTACTGCTACAATATTATGCCATTTGGGCTAAAATATGCTGGAGCAACATACCAAATATTGGTGAATAAGGTTTTTAAGGATTAAATTGAAAAGACCATGGAGGTTTACATTGACGACATGCTGAACAAGAATAAGAAAGTAGCCAACCACATCAAAAATCTGGGATAGACCTTTGACCAGCTGGAAATACCAAATGAAGCTTAACCCTACGAAGTGTGTTTTTGTAGTCTCAGAAGGAAATTTTTTGGGTTTTATAGTCAATCAAAGAGGCATT
Source organism: Sambucus nigra (assembly GCA_949130495.1). Taxonomy (NCBI): domain Eukaryota; kingdom Viridiplantae; phylum Streptophyta; class Magnoliopsida; order Dipsacales; family Adoxaceae; genus Sambucus; species Sambucus nigra. Next base: position 173,083,700 of record OX422208.1, read on the forward strand.
AAGTCCAACCACAATTAGATTAAAGCATTGATAAATATGAAATAATAAGAAAATTCAAAGGCTAGTAGGACACATATTAGCACTGAACAAATTTGTGTTAAGAGTTGCTGACAAGTGTCTTTCGTTATTTAAGGTGCTATGAAAGACCTTATAATGGAAAGATGAGTATAAGGCAACGTTTCGGGAATTAAAGAGGTATTTAGAATCTGTGACACTACTATTAAGGCCAATCCTAGGCAAGAAACTCTATTTGTACTTAGCCCTATCTAAGTTGGTTGTTAGTTCGGCATTAGCCTGATAAGAAATAAGGGTGCAGAGGCCTGTTTATTATACTAGCAAGTCATATCATGGATAAAAAATCTGGTACCCTCAACTAGAGAGTTAGACTTAGATTTAATTGAGGTCTCTCTAATAATGAAGTCGTACTTCGAGGTGCGTGCTATTGTTAATTACACATACCTTCCTCTATACTAAGACATTCACAAACTTGATAAATTAGGCAAACTGATGGCTTCGGTAGTGGAACTAGGAGAGTATGACGTACAGTATGAGCCCATGATAGTAATTATGGGCCAAGCAGTGGGCGATTTTATAGAAGAGTTTACCTATGAAGAAAATCCCACCGAGCAGACTTCAACGGATAAGAGCTCAACAACAAGATAGATAGAGAAGACTTATACGAAAAAGTTGAGAAGACTTCTTTGAAAGAGAGCTAAATAGTTCATCCTATCAAGTAGTCTTCTATGAAAGATATCTAATTGGCTCGTGTAGCCAACCATGTCATTGACATACCAAAATCATCGACTCGGTAAGAAAAGAGGGCCCTAGATATCGAGCAATTGAAAAACTTATTCAAAGATGTGTGCTTTATTGAAGGAAGTTTTGATGATGAACCCCCTATTTGCTAAATTTTTATAGATGAATCATTATGTGGCTAATGGTAGTGGGGCAATTTTAATCATCACAAAACCTGATGGGTGTGATGTGGATTATTCCACAAGATTCCATTTTGAGGCCTCCAATAATGAGACAGACTACAAAGCCCTCATAATAGGTTTGGGATTAGTGTCATCTCTAGGCACCGAGAAGTTGCCAACACACAGTGATTCCCAACATATAGTAAACAAAGTCCCTGGCATCTATGAGTCAAAAGAAGAATCCATAAAAAAGTACTTGGCGAAGGCAAAAGAATTAGTATCAAAATTCTCAACTCTCCGAATGGTAAGAATTCCAAGAGCTAAAAATGCATGGGAAACCTCACTTGCTCGCTTGGCATCAACTGCTAAAACATAATTGATAAGAACAATGCCGGTGGAAATCTCGATGCACTGTAGTATCGAAGAAGAGAATGCTAGAGTGATGGAGTTAGACCCGGGACCCTCCTGGATGGATCCTACATGAGCATATTCAATGACCAACGCAGTCCCCACAAATCCAAAATAAGCGAGAAAATATTAGTACAAGGTAGCGAGGTATATACTAGAAGGAAGAATCCCGTTCAAACGACGATTTATCATATCGTGGCTCAATTGTGTCCATCCGTATAAAGTCAATGACATGATAAATGAGGTGCACAAAGGTTTACATAGGGCCCATTCAACATGAAGATCTCCGGTGAAATGAGTGGCCACTCAAAGATACTACTCGCCCACTATGAAATCAAACCATGTAGACTATATTATAAAATATCACTAGTGCCAGAAGTACACTGTAATCCACAAGAGTCTAGGAGCCTCACTAATGCCTATCACATCCCACTGGCCCTTTGCCATGTGGGGATTTAACCTGGTCAACCCGCTTTCAAGAAGGAGGGGAAAATTTAAGTACCTAGTTGCAGCAGTGGATTATTTTACCAAATGGGCGGAGGCCGAGACCCTAGTGGATTTCCATATGAAAAAGTATTCTATTTTACTTGGATGAATATTATTTGCTGTTATGGTATGCCATATGACTTCACCATTGATCATGGTACCCAGTTCGATAACAAAGAGTTCAAACACTACTATATACATTCTAAGATACAAAAGATGTATTCAGCACTAGGTCACCCCCACAGTGTAATGGACAAACCAAGGTGACAAATAAACCTTTTTTGAATGGAATGATGAAAAGGTTGGACGATGCTAAGGGGAATTGGATCAAGGATCTACAAAGTGTTCTTTGGGCATACTGGACGACACTGAGAATAACAACATACGAGACCCCATTTTTGTTGGCATTTGGGACCGAAACTGTACTACCCACAAAAATTGTCCTACCCAGCGACCGAGTACTCAATTTCAAGTCACTAAGGAGTGACCTGATGAGAAAACAAGATTTAGACTTTTTAAAAGAGATTCGGGAGCACGCAACACTTCGGGTAGCAGCGTACCAATAGCGAACATCTCAATTTTATAATAAAAGAGTAAAATCGAGCACCTTAAAGGATGGATATTATGTGCTTAAAAAAGTTATCTAAAAAGGGAGCAAGTTAGAACCAAATTGGCACGACATGTACAAAATATCTGTTGTCATGCGATCATGGACTTATCGAATAAAAAACTTGCAAGGTGAACAATTCAAGAATTTGTGGAATTCTGAACACCTGAGGAAATACTACTAGTAGTAACATGGGAAAATTGAGATAAAATATGTAAAGTATTTTCATTTCCTTGTAAATCAGCACAATAATGAATGAGAAACATAAATTTCTCCACATATGTTGTCATTTGAAGTTTTGCTTAGGCCAAAGAAATCTCAGTTGTTCTTGTAAAAATCTAAGATAAAAAACAAACTTCATGTATGGCCTCGTCTTTTAATAAGCCACGATTAAGAAGTTTAGCCAAATCTGGGAATTTCGTTGCAATTATATGGATGAAAATATCTGACCATAACTGACTAACGTAGGCATAGATCCTGATACATTTGGTCGACTCTGGTAACCAATGCTGATACATGGTTTAGAAGATAAGATCCATCCATATCACCAGTAAGATGGCATAAGCATTGGGAAAATCGAAGTCTGGAAAACTCCGATTTGTCCCAAAGTGGTAGCTAGTAAGGCATATCAGGTCGGTAAGAACCAAACGATTGGAAGATTAAACTACTAGAGGGCCTATTCCAATGCCAAACAACTAGTATATTGACATGTATACAAGATCCTACTAGGAGACCATAAAACTAGAACTATCTGGGAGGTTAGAGAGCCCTGACCGCATTTACTTGATAAGAAATGTAAATCTAAAATATATTTATGCATAAAGATAAAAAATTGAAACACATTTGACTTCAAAGTTAAATAGGAAGAAACATAAGTATTCAATACAAAGTAGTAAATAAAAGTGTTCGTTATTAAAATACAAGCATGGATGTAAAATCTTTGCAAATTGTATGAATGGTTTCATCCATTTACAGTATTGGCTTTGGCCATCGAAACTTCCTCAGGAATAGCAGGGAGGGAATTAGTGGCACCGTTCTGGTCAATTATGGCTTCAGATTGATTATTCACATCATTATCATTAGTTTCATCCATTGCCATGACCCCCACTCAACAGCCAAAGCCTTCACACATCATCATCTCCTTCCTATGACTGAATGGTTTTAACTATGTCTAGCAAATACTCAGTGAATTTCTTCTTCCTCTCATTATACCCCTTCATAAAGAAGGTCAATAAATCGATGTTATGATTGGATGAGCTCTTATACTTCCTGACACTCTCCTCTGCGGTAAGAGAACAAGCAGCATTGGCCTCTCAAGGTCTTTATTCGCCACCTTAAAAGCATCATTAGACTTTTTTAAGTACTCATCAACCTTGACAAGTGCCTCGTCTAAATACTTAAGCTTCACATTGCGTCCCGATCCTTCATTCTCGTCCTCGACCTGGCTCAGAGTACTAATGTTGGCCATCAACTAATCGTTCTTCTCCTTAAGCACGATTCAGATTTTTTTGTAATCCTTTTGAACATTTTAATTTTCTCATACAAGGTCTCACAGTAATTAAATAACTCGTTGTTCTCCTCCTTCAGATCATCGTACGCATTTTGATACGAGGTAACCTACCCTTCTAGGATTGTGGCACCCATTTCACTCTAAAATATAAAAAGATCGGAGTATCACAAAACATATTTTAGCAGATGTTAATGTCTAGAATTGGAGGCAATAAATAGTAAGGGGAATAATTGATTAAGAAATATCTTATAATGAATCATAGGCATAAGAGACAGTGAGAACACAAGGATTTTTGAATGGTTCGGCCCTTGAATAGAAAACCTATGTCCACGGTGGTCTTATTATGTTTGCTTATGTGGTTACAATTTAGGGTTTTCGGGATACAACTCTAGGTTTGAGAAGCTATCTAAAAGTACCCCAATTCACGATTCTCTCCCCTTTATATAGGGAGATCAGACATTACCAAATAGATGGAGCGCCCTTATAATTCGGGCAGTTACATCTTTAGACATGTTTATTATAATGTACACCTGCATGCCTTGAGGTGCTAAACTATTTTGATAAGGAGACGTCTGGATAATTATGAGGTAACCAATATTGGCGGATATGATTACACATGGTTTATAAGGTATGTTTAGCGTGTAAATGCTCACAGGGATGTATGTGTATCCAATCCTAAGGTAAATAGGTGGGCTAAGAACTCCAATAACTGACACGATCTGCTTAGGTGATAAAATCGATCATATTTTATAATTCCTCCTATTGATATTATATAGGTATAATAGAAAACCTCCAAGACCTTTAGCACGAATATTTCATCACGGGATCCAATGAGTGGGAAATGTGTTATGCCACACTCCTTCTCTACTCGTGGAGATCGGCTCCTCTTAGTTGGAACATTATGATCAACATGTTATGGTCTTCCAGAGGCTGAGTATATTTACTTTGAAGTTTTCATGACTTATCGAGGACACGTGTTAAGTAACTAAAGAGTCTTCTGAGTTATGATGGTGACTAGTCATTTGCGTCTGGCACTCTGCACTGCCATTTTTATTTTCTACAAATTTACTGACGTTTTGTCTGTAACATTCATTTAGCCTTTCCGTCAAAGAGTATAAATTCATGCCACTTCATTTGTTTAAGTCAGTTGGAAGGTTTGTATTGAGTTGAAGAGAGATAAAATCTTTGAGTGTCATTTCCATTATTGTGAAAGCTTGATCGTTTTTGGTTCTAAGTTCTCCATCTCTTTCTTCTTCATTATCCATAGCATATTCCGCCATTGTTCATTTTTATTAGGCATGCCTTTATCTAATTCAACTAGGGTTTGATCATTCTAGCATTTTATTGGTTGATTATTGCTATTTACCTTGGTGGTTTCTTCGCTTAGACGGCCATAGGTTTTGCTGGTTTAGTTTGTAAGGAAACATATGAATTTCCCTCCCCACGGTCAAAGAGTTTACTAGTTTGTCAGAAGTTTGGAACCAGAGTGGACTAGGATCACTGCAAGCAGGTTTCCCTATCATATTCAGGTTATTAGACCAGAAGAGGATCCCGATCATCCATGTTATACGCCCAACTCTTCTTCTAGTTGTGGTTCCTCCACTGATCCAAGTGTACCCTATATTTCTTCCCCTGTTCTAGAAACCCGTTATTATTTACCTTTTGTTAGTCCGAGAGAGCTTTTAAATACTTATCCTATGGATCCCCTAAATCCTAATTCCCTATTTGAGGATACTATTACTGATAGAGATGAAGATAATAGGCTAAAAAGTTTGGGCCTCCACCTTTCTGTAGTTGGATCTTACGCAAAGGTTTCTAGGGATGACAAAGAGGAAGAAGATGATCCCACTAGTTCTTCCAGTAATCATGATCCTACTGAGACTAATGCTCACCGGTATCGATGACACTTTGACTGAGGATGAGCTCGAGTCCATAAGAGATATCTGCGCTTTCCCTATAGGTATTCAAATTAGGATGCCAGATGTTTCTGAGAGGTGTTACTCTGTTCGTGATTCGAAAGAAATTTACCTTCTCCCATGGGCCCTCCAGATAGGTCTAAGGTTTCCTCTTCATCCTACCATTCATTCCATTTTGAGAGGATATGGAGTTACCTTGACACAACTACCCCCAACGCTTATATGACCATTTTGGGGGCAATAATGTTTTGGAAAATAAGGACAAGGTTTGACTTAACTGTAGATATTTTTAGGTATACTTATAACATGAAGGACAATGCCAAAGTGCCGTTTATTATTATTTTTCTGCACGAAAAACCCCAATAATGAATGGTCACGGGGTCCAATCTAGTAATCATTGCTGGAACGGTTCATACCTGTTTATCAAAGGTGATTGGGAATTTAGGTCCCATGAAAGGGACAAGTCATGTAGGGTCCCAGATATTGGAATGGGCCCAATAACATATGTAATATGTTTTCTGCCTTCGTCTTCATGTTATTTTTGTCATTTTGTTTTACTTTATTGCACTAAAGTTGCTTCCATGTTGTTCATATCTATTTCAGTAAAATGAGCTCCCAGGATACCAAAGTCATTAGTTGATTTGATTGTATCTTATTGTGAGAAAAATCCCCCCACTTTTGAGAAGTTAATTTCTGTGGAGAAGTTTATCGCTGTCGGTTATCACACTCCTCCAGGTTGAAGAATCCCTTTAGAGTGTGAGATTCCCCAAGAAGGTTAGGTATCTAGAAATACCCATTTTGAGTCTGGTGATCAAATTGTTGGCAACACAGGTAGTTTAGGAGTAGGCAGATTGTAACAGGTAGTTTAGGAGTTGCCTATTTGAACTGATATACTAGTTTACTTGTCTTACCAGGCGAAGAGGAACATCCTTTTGAAGAGACCCTAGTCATGGATCCTCATTTTATCAACCGAAAAGCTCTGGATGAAGATTATCAAAAGAGAGCTAGGGTGGGCCAAAAAAAAGTGGAGGCCAAGAGCGCAACCATTTTTGGGGTAGCCAACTAGGATGCTCATCATCAGGTGGTAGGTGATGATGCTAAAAGCAAGGTAAATGCCCCTATGTAGCCTTCAATCGGAGATAAGAGGTCGAGAGAGGATAAGTAAGATAGGCAACCTCTTCGCAAGATGCTGAGGGGAATCGATTGTGCACCCGAACCTAAGGTTGAATCAGGTCTTGGCCATACGTCTCATTTTTGGGAAAGTCCCGGAGTTCGATTATGACTCCAAGCACAAGGTAACATATGAGGACTTGAGATCCAACCCCGAATCCATATTTTACCATGCCAAAAATTCTTTGGACCTTCTTGGTTACTGGGGTCACATAAAGGATTTTGAATTTTTACGTTGCTCCAATCCCGATTCCCTGGGGACCTTATCCCAGTATCGACTATCTGTGGCTTGTATTTGCTGTTGGTTTTTGGTTACTGATTTACTCGTGGTTTAGGCGTCCATAGCCTCTACCATCCTTCATGATAAATCACTTATTAATCATATAGCTTACAACGAGCTGGTCGAGGAGAATAAGATGCTGAAAGCTAGCTATGAGAAAGTTACTAAGGAGTTAAAAGAGAGGGATGGTCAGCTGGTGTCCTGGATCGAGGATTTGAGTTAATTAGATAAGGAGAACGTGTCACTCAAGGATAAGTCCAATACTGATGATGCCAAGATCCAAAGCCTGAATGATGCTATTACGAGGGAGAAGGAGATGTATGACAAAGAGTTACAGGCCACTCATGATGCTTTGGCCAATGCACGACCACTGCTGTAGAATCTTTCTAATCATCGTCGAACTTTAATACTGAATGTATGGGCCATTTCTTGGACGGGTACGGGGAATTAAAAATGAGGGCTGTTATTTATTTCCATTTATTGCTGAGACTATGAATGGTTAGCAGGGAGATGACGAGGAAGATGCTGACCTTGCTGGGGAAAAGGGTGATGCCCCACCTGCTGGTGCCTGAAATGTTAGACTTTGTGTTTAATTCTGTAATTTGAATTTCTTCTTGTCCTTTAATTTTGTAACTTTGAACATCTATTTTTGGTATGATCTTTACTGTGTTTCTGTCTATTTATGATGCGGTTTGGTTTGTTAATCATCTTAGTGATCAACTGAAAATATTGAATGAAATATTTCTGCTTGGATAACCTATAAGGTTATACACTAATGCTAGGTAGTAATGCAATTATAACGTTTGCGACTTATGAGGTCGTACATGTATCAAATGATCACATTATTTTGTGACCCGTGGGGTCATAAAGCGAACGTAATCAAATACATCATTTCTGATTAGATAAGTCATACAATGGTTTAATAAAACTCAAGAGGTTGAGTTACTTAACTGTTCGCGACCCATGAGGTTGTAGAGGTATCAGCCAACCACATTGTGTTGTGACTCATGGGGTCATACATCGAAAGTAATCAACTACCTCGTTCGTGAGTTGAGAAGTCATATAAGGATTTGGTAAAATTCAAGAGGTTGAGTTAATTAACCGTTCACGACCCGTGAGGTCGTACAGGTATCAGTCGATCACATTATTCGTGACCTGTGAGATTGTACATGCGGCTGACCACTTCGTTCATGACCTGTAAGGTCGCAATTTGTGCTTGTCATATAAGTATGATCCATATGTACGAAAATTAGTGGAACGAGAGAACGAACTTCGTTTTATTATTAATTGAAATGGTGCTTAATCAAAATGGTGCTTGCTACATAAATTAAATAACTAACTAGCTACTGATAATACTTCCCAAGATTTTTCGAATTCCACGGATTCTTGAAGTGTTTACTCTTCAAAGTCTCAATTTGGAAAGTTCCTAGCCTGATGATCACTACATCAAAAAGGCTAAAATGTCACCTTTCAGCCGGCCAGCCTTGTTACAGTCATTAACCATGACAAACAAACACACTTTTTCTCACGGTCAATGATCGTGATAAGTTCATGACAAGTACAGTTGTGACGGACTTGTCACGGTCATTGACTGTCACAACATTAGAAAGTTGTCACAGTTAAAGACCGTGATAGGTTCGTGACAACATTGTCAGTAAAAAAAACCTTCCCCATTCTTTTTTCCCACCGTTTTCAATTCCATTAAATTTCTCTCTCTAAGTGCTCGACCGCTCTCTCTCTCTCTCTCTCTCCGTTTTCAGGTGAGTTTTTTTCTCTCTTTGTCTTTCCTATGTATATGTGTGTGTATATATATGTGTGTGTGTGCAGGTGGGATCTGGGGGATGGGGTGTGTGTGTGTGCATGTGTGTGGCGGTAGCGGTGTGGGGAGGGGGCTATGAGGGTGGTAGGGAAGGTGGTGTGGTGTGTGTGGTTGTGTGTGTGTGTGTGTGCAGGTGTGGGTGGTGGGGGGAAGGGGGCAGTTGGGGGTGGTGGGGTAGGGGTGATTGGGGGAGGTGTGTGTGTGTGTGTGTGTGATTTTCAATTTGGTTTTAGAAATTATAAATATTGGTTGGGTATTTTTATATTTAGTTTAGGACTTGAAATTAATTCTTAATGTTGATTAGGTGATGTTAGTTGGGATTGAAATTAATAGGTATTGTTAATATTGATTGAATCTTATTATTTAGAGAATAAAATTAATTTGACATTATAAATATTGTTTGGATATTCTTATTTAGGTTTGAAATTCGTTAGAAATGGTTAATGTTTAGATGAACTAGAAGGAGCGCGGGATACACATTTTTGGTTTGTTATTGCTGATGTATTATATTGGACGGATGTGGTTGGATATGGAAGTTGGTTGTTTAATTTTTTTAAATCCTTCATTTAATTCATACTAATAAATGCTTAAATAATTATATTATCATAATTTTTTGGGTTGGCTAATTTTGGAAGTGGCACGACCACTGGATTATTGTCAAAATTGGGGAGGGGGGAGTTTTCAACTTTTTTCTAAAATTACTTTGTGCCACGACCCGTTCGAGAGTGGCACGACCATGAACTTATGATAATTAAATGAAACATATTTGAAATTACATATTGTGTGCATAGATACCAGCCTTATAGTTCTTATGCGTACGCATTCAATAGCCCTCATACCCGTTCGAGAGTCATTACCCATGTAATGAGATCTCTCGAATTGTCTCGTTTAGGCAGTTTGGGACGGCATAGTTTTTGGATAATAATATACTTAGTGGCTTCAACTTGTTATTTTTGGAGGAAGTTCTGCAGTCGTATTATAATGTTCTCTGGGTACAAACTAGATGATGCAATGTTAAGTGTTATTTCAGTTATCAATTGAAATAACGCTCACACTTACGAATTTACGTCGTGTACTTGGAGAACTATGGGGGTATGCTTCCCAATTTTCCTCGAATTGGAACAATGTGCATGAGCTGTTAAATATATTCCATAAATATACGGTCTTGAATGGGATATGACCACTCACCCTTTAGAGGAGATGGAGGAAATAGGAATTATTATTATAAATTGAATTTGAATTTGAAATTTAAAAATGGAATATAAATAAGACATAATTAAATGAAACATACTATAAATTTTATACAACAAGTAATAGGTGATTGTTTATACTAATGGGTACTAAATATTCACACTTTTGTTTATACTAATCCAAGAATATACGCTTCTTATCTATAGTAGGTTATTGTTTGGAGTAGTTGTGATGGGATATCCTAGATACAAAGAGTGGATGGGTGAGACAAATAGATTAGGAGATGTGTTTCTCAGGGGTGATATTAAATTTATGAAATATGCAAAGAGATGTCATAATGATAAAAAGTTTCAGTGTCCGTGTGCTAGGTGTCAAAATGGTAAGGTGTTTGAGTGGAAAAAAGTTGAACTACATTTGTTAAGATGGGGTATGCAAGATAGTTATCGATTTATGAGTTTTCATGGGGAATCGAAAGTTCCTTTTTAACCCGAGAAACCTTCACAACAACCTTCAACAAGTAGGATAAATGTACAAGGGGATGACATAGATCATAATATGTTAGAGGATTTAGTTGATGATGCGTACGAAGTTCATAAAATGGAAGAGAATTAGGTCACTGACGATATAAAAGGTTCATGTTCTCATGAAGATATCACGATAAACTTTGATGATGACTAAAAAAGTTTAAAATTTAAGGAGACCCAACTGTTATACTCTGGCTGTGAGAAAGATCAAATAACTTTACATGACACGATTAGTTTGCATAGTTTGAAGACCCAATACGATTTGTCTGGTAATAGCGTGACAGGAATTCTGAATTGGGTGAAGGACTTTCTACCCAAGGATACTATGCTTCCAAATAGCTATCCAGTTATGAAGAACAGTTTGAAAAGTTTGGGAATGAAGTATAAATCGATTCATGATTGTGTGTATGACGGCACACTATATCGTAAGGCGTATGAAAATCTTGATCGGTGTCCGGTATGTACTGAACCTAGATATGTCCAATTTCCTGGCAAAGAAGGCACACGCTCAAAAGTACCTCAAAAAGGGTTGAAATATTTTCCCGTTGGGCCTAGATTAAAATGGTTTTTCACAATACCATGGATAGTACCTGGCATGCTAGGGAAGAAGTAGGGTATAATCTCATGCGTCATCTTATTGATTCTTCATCTTGGAGGAAGATGAGTTATGAGTATCCTAATTTTGCTCGAGAATAACGTAACATTTGTTTAGCAATATCAACAGATGGTTTCAATCCATTTGGAAATTTAAGCACCAAACAGAGTGTATGGCCAGTGATCCTAGCCCTACTCAACCTCCTTCCTTCACAGTGTATGAGACATGAACTTTTGACGCTATCTTTGTTGATATCTGGGCCAAAGGCACCAAGTGATGACATCGATGGATACCTGGATCCTTTGGTAGAAGAATTAAATGAGTTGTGGGAAGAGGGTGTGCAAGCATTTGGCTCTTTTAGAAAAGAAGAGTTTATGCTGAAAGTTATGTTTATGTGGGCAATTCATGATTTTTTTGCGTATGGGACATTATCCGATTGTGTAGTAAATGGTTATTTGGGGTGTTCTATTTGCGGAGAGGAGACTGAATATCTTCATTTCCCTTCTAGCTAAAAAAATCTATACCATTGCTATAGGAGGTTTTTACCCCCTACTCATAGTTTCATATTTGATAAAGGTTCCAATTTTTCATTGGGTGCGGTTGAACATAGGCTATCGCCGAGAAAACTTTTAGGTTAAGAAATTGAAAATAAATCTTGTAATTGTGGCCCTATAATGTGCCAGGTAATAATCCTAAATTTAAGAATGTCAAGCATAAGAAGCCCCCAACTGGGAATGAAATTGAGAGAAGAAAGGCATGGTCTAGGAGTCAATTTTATTTGACTTGCCTCTTAGAATAATAACCTGGTGCGCCATGTATTGGATGTGATGCACGCAGAGAAGAAAATCGATGAACATATTGTGGGTACATTTCTTGGGGGAGTCATTCGTAGGATGGAGAAAATGCATGAAAGGGCCATAAATCATTAAAACTTAAGCCACAACAATGGTTGAAAGAAGATATTAGGGGAAGGGAAATAATTCCCCCTAGTGTGTTTACTCTGACGAGTGAGGAAAGGAAGGTGTTTTTAGGCACAATATATAATTTGAAGGTTACATTTAATTTTTCATCCAACTTGCAAAGGATTGTGAATTATGCTACCCATGATTTACACAAGTGTAAGTCTCACGATTGGCATGTGATCATGCAATTGGTTCCTCTATTTTTTAAGCATTATTTCTCCAAGAACAAGGATTTACGGAGGGCTATTGTGCAAATTAGTATCTGCTTCTCGCTTTTACGTGAGAAGGTATTCAATCGAGAACACATAGTGGACAAAAAATTAGCGGTTACCGAAGCTATTTGTCTGTTGGAGAAGTACTTTCCCCCATCATTCTTTGACATAATTGTTCATCTGTTGGTACACCTATGCGACAAGGCACTTATTTGGGGTCCTGTTAGATATCGGTGGATGTATCCGTTTGAAAGATTGATGAATATTTTCAAAGATTACATCAAGAATACATAATACATTGTAGGATCAATTGCAGATGAATACATAACCGTGGAGTCATCAATCTATACTCGGGAATATATGCCTGACCCGACCAACGTTGATGACATTGATGAGTTCGTCGATGCGGGAGGTCATGTGATGGGAAAATGAGTGAAATTAATGAGTTTGCAACACGAACAAGTAGCTCGTTATCCATTTGACACACATGAAGATGTCGAAGAATGGAAAAAGTAAGTTTAAATTATTTTAGATTATATTGTACATGATTAATTTTTTAATACGTGCTTCACATTAATTTTATGTAGAAAATATGAAGCCCATGAGAAAAATAAAAGATAGAAAATAAAGACACAATCAGACAACGAATTTAGGTTGTGGTTGTTACATGAGGAAATTATAATGAAAATGGTTGTTATATAATGTTACATAACAATATAACTTTGCAACAAACCTAATTAATTTATAAACATTCCCAGCTCTTAAAGATGGGTGATGCGACATCAAGTCTTGCTTATCTATCCGCAGGACCCTTGTTCCTAGCACAAGAGTATAAAAAGTATCGATTGAACGGTTACATATTCGGTGTAAGGGTATACGAGGATAGTACAGATGTATAAAAATCGTGCATTTCATACAAGGCTCTTAATTTCTTTCGGGTGAGCGCGAAAGATAAAAATCTCGTTGAAGATGAAATGACTTACTATGGTGTAATTAGAAATATATATGAAGTGGACAATGTAACCTTAAAAAAGGTTGTATTTTATTGTGATTGGGAAAGAGTTGAGGATAAAAATGTTGCATAATTGTTCTTGGCACCAATTTTATCGTAGTTGACTTGTCCAAGCTGAAGAGCAACGAACATGTGAGCGATGAGTCATTTGTTTGTGCATTTAAAAAGGTCAAGAAAGTGTTTTACTTGGAGTAGATCAACAAAGAGCCATGGTCAATCGTCCTATATGCACCAAAGCATTCAAAAGTAGTGTGGATGACTTGGCTGTTCCTACCGAATATCAATCCATTTTTTTATGATAACCTTAATTTGAAACAATTTTCAGATTTGTAATAAGTATTTCAATCATCGGACATTAATTTAATGCTTTTAATTCATTTGTACTTGTTCAGTTTGCTACATGTAATATTTAGATTTAATTCTTAAGCATTAATTCAAAGTCCATGTCCAGTGGGTGTATTATTCTAGTGTTTTATTATTATCGGCACTACAAGTTCCAAATGAGATCAAGTTGGCTATTTGGACGGCACTACAGGTGGTGTATTTATATTTATATTTGTATTTATTAGCAAGTAACACTTACTTTCTTTTTGTTTTGTATTTGTTTGACAGGAACAATTCAACCTGCCCCACAACTCCGTAATTCCATGTTGGAGCAGTTGAGGGAACAAAATATGACGTGGAAGAAAAATTTATGGTCTCGATTCTTCGGGAAGACCTGGGACTCCATTCTCAGACTGAGTGAACCCATCCCATCGAAGGAGCCGATCGCATTGGCACAGTGGCAAAAATTTATCAACAATGAGATCGAGGAGTGAAGATTGGCATCTCGCTAATCGGGGAGGGAAGATCGCGTGAAAAAGACGAACGTGGACTACTTCAGACGAACATCTTACGCTGAGGTGGAGCACAAGATGGCAAGTTTTTATTCTTATATAATTATATTTTTATGTTATTCGGCATTATTTTATTTAGCATTACTTACTAAGTTGGCATTATGTTATTTCAAGAGACGAGGAGTGGCCCTAGGGGTAGGCCACATTGGCTCGATGCCCATGTGGTAATTCAAATGAAGAAGGGCAAGGATAAGGAGGTGTCCCCGAGAATCATGACCATGATTATAAGTTATAAATGTTTAATTTTTGTTAATTACGTTATAATTTATTTTATTTAATTAATTACCTAATCATGTGCTTTTTGTCGTTTAAGGCAAAGCTTAAAGAAGTGCATGAGTTAGAGTCTGATGACGACAAGGAATCTTTGGCTACGAACGCACTCAGCCAAGTGCTCGACACTGATCGCAAGGGGAGGACTAGGGGGTGATCTCAGAGGTGGACAAGTCTAGGATCGTCGAAATGAAGATGAGTAACACCAGGTTGGCTCATCAGGTGGGCACGCATGATGAAAAGCTATCATGATTGGAGGCAACGGTCCTATATATGTATGCATTCATGAAGCATGAGTTGGGTAAGGGCAAGTGCAAGGTTAAGGAGAAGATGGTGGAGGAGGAGATGGATGAGGACGAGGAGATGGACGTCACTGCTTCATCCTCGATACGTGCAGACTCGCCGCTTGATGATCCAGTTCCCATATTGCCTCCCATCGAGTGACTTATGTCAACAATCGATTGGCCGAACATGTTTTTACTCGACATATATGATGCCTAGTGGATAGGGAGGGGGTTGAGGGACTCGAGAACCCTCCCGGGTATGCCGGTTTATCTGTACACTTGGATTATACTTATGTTTTTTTGATTTGTTATATTTTCGTTTGGATATGGATTGTATTTCTATTTTATTTGGATATGGAATTATATATGCAATGATTTGGTGCATTATTTCAATTTTATTTGGATATATGCTGTTTAAACAGGTATAATTTTGCTATAATAGGGCAGTAGCACTGGCTATACTTCCAGTAGATTTTTTTTAATACTCTACCCAGAATTATCACGATCAAAGACCGTGACAAGTCCATGATAATGAAACTTATCACAGACTTGCCACGGTCTTCGATCTTGATAATTATTTGGGGGTTTTTCACAGTCTTTAACCATGACAAAACTTGTCAAGGTCAAAGACCGTGATATGTCCATGATAGATCAAATGAACTTATCACGATCTTTGATCGTGTTACGTTGTGACAAAAATATTTGTCACCCCCAGACTTATCACAGTCAATGACCGTGATAAGCCAATAGTTTTAGTGTAGTGGATGTTGGTTACTCTGTATGGCCTGTTCCAGTTCATCTCTAGATTATTGGTCATCTGTATTATCTTCTTGAGGATGCTTATTTTTTCTCGACGATTGTAGTAGCGTGCCACCCTCTACTGATAGGCGGTAACACACAATGCTGCGTCTTCCCTGACTTCCTACACCAGGTCGAGGTTCGACCTTCTTGCCAAATCGCTTATCGGGGAATCAAAATTTAAGACTTTGTGAATAGGGAGTCCTATTTCAGTGGGGACGACTGCTTTCGTGCTGAAGGCGAGCATGTATGGTGTTTCCCCGGTAGCAGTCTGTGGAGTGGTTCAGTACGCCTAGAGTAAGCTATGAAGTTTGTTAATCCAATTACCTTTTGCCTTGTTGAGTCTTTTTATGATTCCATCTAAGATCGTCCTATTAGTGACTTAGGTTTAGCTGTGCACTATGGATGCCCGGGTGCTGAGTGTAGTTTTCAGATCTTGGATCTAGTGCAGTAGCCTTCAAAGTCTTGGTTGTTAAATTGTGCGCCGTGATCAGTGATAAATGCAAAAGGCATATTGTAGATGATTACACGTGAAAGGTAGCGCCGCGTCAAAATGCTAATCGACGAATTCGTTTCACCACGTTAATTCAAAAACCTAAACTACGACTGCACTTGCGAATCAAGTATAGCGGTAAGTCGGGTATCGAGAATTCACAGGGAGTGTTCGGCAGATTTTAATCGATTTATTAATTCAGGAATAAAATTGTAAAAGGTAATGGGTTGGTTTTAAATAAAAGGGAAAAATAAGAAGTTAAGTCTAAACAATAATTAATAAATTGAGGGTCGGAATCACATACCTGCTATGGGATAAACACTCCAAATTAGAATTTCTGTTCGAAAATATTTAATCGAGCATTTTTAATTAATCATAAACATCACACATGAAGGAATTTAAGCCAACGATGCGAGATTAAATATTTAATAAAAATTGGTCAGACGCGGATTAAAATCGAACTATCGCTTTAAATACTAACGTTGCGTGACAATGAAAGTTAAACACATAATAATCCCATTTTAATTCGCGAGGTTTCAATTAAATACAATTTTACAAGAAACCTAATTTTCGAAGCTCGACGCCCATCAATGGGAACACACGACTCAAACCTTATTTAACTACTCACACAACATGATTAAACTAAATTAAATAACTAATTAATAATTAAAACAAGAAATAAATAAATTATACTAATTAACTAGGGATGAAAATTAAATATGCAAGGAAAATAGAAGGAACAAAGTAAGAATAATATCCACTTACATTAATGGGTGTCAAAACACAACATAAATGGAGGAGAGGGGTGATCTCCACAACAATCCCCAAAGATTTCCATAACCTAGGTCTAAAATATGAGAAAATCAACTAAAATCTAAAATCTCCTACAAAAATACACCAAGTGGTGTATTTATAGTAAGTTACATTAATAGAAGAAAAGAAAAAAGGAAAAGAAATGAAAATAAGGATAAGTCTCTTAATAAACTAAAGAAAAAAATAGAAACATAAAATGAATAGGGAAAGGGGGCAAGTAACTACAATTCTCGAACAAAAAAGCAGAGCACCGGTCGACCGCGGCTTAAGCCGATCGATCACGAAACAGAGGAGATCAACACTGTCAAGCTTGCAAGCTAATTTGTGAAACCTCGGTCGATCGCGTCTGCTGGAACAATCCACCGTGCTACAACTCTCCTACGCAACTGCCATGACCATCTACATAAAAAAATGGCACAAGCCGATACCAAGCTCCAATGGATGAAAACCCAAAACTGAGACCTGCCATCAAAAACCCAACTCCATATGTGCCAAAAAACCTCCATGCGAATATAAGCCGAGAGCTCCAAGTTTATGCCAAGACCCATTTCCCAACCTCCATAGCCAAAGCTCAAGCTCCATTAATGGCCAAAAAATCCCTCCAATAAGTAGATGTCCAAGACCCATTTACGCTTGTGGACAATAATCAAGCTCCAATTTTGAACGAAAGTCCGGAATTTTGAACGAACCCAAAACCCGAGCAAAACCTGGGCCAAAATCTAAATCGCCATCCCATTTGCTACAAAAAAAATGTTCTAGGGACATATATGGAATTAAAGGATTTTTTTATTAAATAAGAAAAGGGACATGGATGTAATTAATAAAATTATTAATGAATCTATTTTAATTCTTTTCGATTAAAGGTTCGTGTTTCCTTCATTCGGACACCGATTCATGCACCGTTCATGACCACCCGAAGCTTGGCCCATGGGATACAACTTCCTTGAAGACTTTGGGCAAAAATCCTGAAGTGTAAAATTATCGAAATGCCCCCGAACGTGCGAATCGCAACGAAACTTAATCAGAACGCGCTCAAACTTCATACTAAGCACCGTAACACCTATAAAAGCTCAATAATACCTCAAATAACATGTTAGATTATAAAACGAAGGTTGTATGGCTATCGAGCATAATTATAGCAATTACGGTTCCCGAGGGGGCTAAAATGCCTAAGTTCGAGGGTAATAGTGTGCAGGATTTGATACGAATCATACCCCCTAACTTACACATTGTTAGTCCCGAGTAGTGAAATTCAAAGCAAAAAGAACTATAAGAAAAACACAACATGTATATATGCATCGAAATATAAAAGCCACTTTCATAGGGAACACGATTGCATTTAGAGTATGCAATAAGCCGTTAAACCCCTAGGTTACCCAAGTGGATGAGCGTCGTCTCGTGAGGGTTTTCAGGGATGAAACTCACAAACATCAAATTGTTTCCTCAAAACATGCCCAAACAACCAATATGCCAAACTTAACAACAATTAGATATTTCAACATATTATCAACAAAGCAAAAGATAATTTTTCTCAATAATCAGAAACTATCAACATTAAAAGAATAACAACATGGAACTGAAACCTCAAATGTGAGTGTGGTGTATGCACATGCGATAAGCTTTGATTCAGTAAAAATGCCTATATCTCGGATAACAATTAAATCATGCTTCCACTCAATCCTCTCCGGATATCACACTCAACAAATAGAAGCACTCGGAATAGGGTGTAACACACGGGACATGTGGGCATAAAAAGTAATTGTAAAAGGAAACAAGGCCGCTCACATGTCATTAATGAAGAATGAAATATAAAAGTGAAAAATACAATCTGATGAAAGGATATCTCATATTAACCGATATGAAAAGCACTTAAATAAATTATCACTAATGTTCGACCTTTGAATCACATTATGGACTTTATTGGGTTGTAATGTAGGTTTGGGATTAGGGGTATGAAATGAAAGGATGTATTTATGGATACAAAATATGTTCGGAGATGAAAAACTTGGGATAATGGAAAGTAGCGGGAAATTTCAAAATTGGAAAATAATTTCCAAACGAGCATTAAATATATCAATTGAGAGAGTAACTTGAATCACTATAAACAATATATACAAATTTCTCTTTTTTTTTATTTTCTTCTTTTTCTCACTTTTTCTTTTGTTTTCAAATTTCTTTTATTCTTTCTTCTCTTTTTCTTTACTTTTTTCATGCTATTTTATGACTCTTTTCACATTCTTGAATTGCAACCACACTACACAACATCATTCAATCCCAAATATCATTCCAAACATAGGTAAGAAAGGTAAAATGTATGGTTTAAAACTCCAATATGGAGTTGGTTAGGGGATTTGGGACGAAAAGAAAGGTCATAATAGGGCTCAACGGGGATGCCTAGGTACTTGTATAAGGGTAAGGTTAAAGTCATATGGGTTAAAAAACAAAGAGGTCCTAAGTTCCTTTCCTAAAATTTCTTGTTATTCTCGAGACTCAACAACATTAAAAATCTTGCTCAAGTGATAATTCAGTTAATATGCAACTAATGAAAAGAAAATGAGACCGTCAACAAGATAAGTTTTTTAAGAAAGAGAAAGAGTAATGTATAAGCACTCACAAACGAAGAAAAACACGAAGCTCCCTAGGTTTTTAGTATACAAAAAGCAACAAAAAGATACCAAGCTATAATTGTCCTCCCGAATGATTTTAGAAAATATGCTCAAGTGCTCATGGGTTTTCAAGGTTTAATCCATGCATTTATTCCCAATATTGAATAATTTGAGGATTAAAGTTTAATAACATGAAAAAAAGTAGAAAATACATCATTGAGTTAGCAATTGAATAGGGCAATTATTAAATTTATCATAGGAAATTAAGGCAAAATGCCCAACAAAGGAGAAAAAAGAAAGAAAATCTTTTTGAAAATTTTAATTTTTACAAGAAAAGCATGCTTGGAATTAACTTATAATGAAAATCATGGACACTACTAATGAATGGATAGAATATCCCACACCCCCTAACTTAAAACCTGACATTTCCCTCATTGTGAATTAAGAACCAAGTTAAAGAGAAAAAAAAGTGATATTACCCACAATGGAGCGATCTACGAAAAGTATAAGTCCAATGATTCTACAAAACATGTTAGTACCAAAGTATAACAAAAAGAAGAAATAAAAATTTAACTAATCATACTAAACTATAAGTAAAAAGAAAAATAAATTAACTACGTAAAACCTACCATTTAGACTCCTAACTAACAATACACTAGAAGTTGAAATTTTTGAGGCTCCATCGAAAATACAATTTGACTTCGGAGGATCAACAGTGAACCCTTCCTTTCATGCATGCCTCCCGGAATATAGGAGTTCCGCTTGAACAACGGAAGGCATGTGGGTGGTGGAAAAGGTGAACCATTGCCAATTATTAATTTTGGGTGGATGATGGGTGATTTGGATAATAAGGGGGAGAGGTACACATGGGTTCCAAAAAAAAATGAATTTCCTCCCAAATATTTTTCAATTGGAATGGGTGGTGGGGCATATGAGGGCAAAGATGCCTTCATGGAAGGCGACTCGAACGAGTACTCCTCCTCGGTGAAAAGGTTTAAAACTGTAAAGTTTGTCACCGATTCATCGAGTACCATAGATGGGGTGATAGTATAGACTAAAGATGGAATGAAAGAAATTCACTCTCAAGAGATGAGTTATCATCGCTTGAAGGTTGAATTTGGAAGGAACTAGGATCGTTTGCAATGAAACTTTCTTCTTTGAGAATCAAAGAAGAAACGAGTTCATTGCAAATGGATAATATGCCCATCTTTTCCTCATTTTCATTCTCTACTATACCATGGGTCAAGTCAAGAACGATTTGTTACAAAGTAGGTATAAAGTCCTCATTTGGTTTAAAACATTCCTCGACTTCAAAAGTCTCGAAAGAGAAATCGTCGTCGAATTCGAATAATAAATCCAACTCATGTTCCCAACAATGATTTTCTTCCCGATAACGGTTTTCAATTTTCTCATTTTCAAGCATGCGCAAGCCCTCACCAAAAGTCATAGGGCGAGGTGCGGATTCTTCCAAATGAGAGTTTTGAATTTTTTTCTCGGGAAGACTATCAAAATCATTAACATAAGAACTTTGAAAATGATTGCAATTCGTTTCAAAATCTTATCATAAGGATCTTGTGACCCAAAATCAAGATGATCATTCCCAAAATTTATGTAATCCATACTTTGACTTTCGTAATACTTACCCAATGTAATTTTAGACGCTGCAATTTTTTGGACTTGTAAGTATTGACCAAAAGTCATAGGTTTACGAGATTTTTGAGAATTATCATTAGGATTACCAAAAAAATGGGAATAAGACATGCTTACCCAAACAAAGGCTCGAGATGTCTATTTCCATAAAGATGATGTGCGGTCGAAAAAAAAATTCACGCATTTCTTAGCACTCAAATGTGCAAATCCTGCAAAAAAGGTTAGAACGAAAAAATACGAATATAAAAGAAAAATACTATGAAATAATAAGATAATTTCAATCTATAACAAAACACTCCCCGACAAAGGAGCCATTTTTATTATGCGTGAAAGGTAGCGTCGCGTTAAAATGCTAATCGTTGAATTCGTTTCACCGCGTTAATACAAAAACCTAAACTACGACTGCACTTGCGACACAAGTATAGCGGTAAGTCGGGTATCGAGAATGCACAGGGAGTGTTCGATAGATGTTAATTGATTTATTAATTCAGGAATAAAATTGCCAAAAGTGACGGGTTGGTTGTAAATAAAAGGGAAAAATAAAAAGTTAAGTCTAAAAAATAATTAATAAAACGAGGGTCGGGATCACATACCCGCCATGGGCTAAACACGCGAAATTAGAATTTCGGTTCAAAAATATTTAATGGGGCATTTTTAATTAATCATAAACATCACACATGAAGGAATTTAAGCCAACGATGCGAGATTAAATATTTAATAAAAATTGGTCACACGCGGATTCAAATCGGACAATCGCTTTAAATACTCTTGTTGCGTGACAATGAAAGTTAAACGTATAAAATCCCATTTTAATTCGCGAGGTTTCAATTAAATACAATTTTTCATGAAACCTAATTTTCGGAGCTTGACGCCCATCAATGACGGACACATGACTCAAACCTTATTTAACTACTCACACAACATGATTAAACTAAATTAAATAACTAATTAATAATTAAAATAAGAAATAAATAAATTACACTAATTAACTAGGCATGGAAATTAAATCTGCAAGGAAAATAAAAGGAACAAAGCAAAAATAATATCCACTTACATTAATGGGTGTTAAAACACATCACAAATGGAGGAGAGGGGTGGTTTCCACAACAATCCCCAAAGAGTTCCTTAACCTAGGTCTAAAATAGGAGAAAATCAACTAAAATCTAAAATCTCCTACAAAAATTCACTAAGTGGTGTATTTATAGTAAGTTACATTAATAGAAGAAATGAAAATAAGGATAAGTCTCTTAATAAAATAAATAAAAACATAGAAAAAAAATGAAAAGGGAAAGGGGGCAACCAACTACAATTCTCAGACAAAACAGTAGAGCACCGGTCGACCGCAGCTTGGGCCGGTCAACCGCGAAATAGGGGAGATCAACATAGTCAAGCTTGCAAGCCAATTTGTGAAACCCCGGTCGACCGATCCTGTAGGAAAAATCCACCGCGCTACAGCTCTCCAACGCATTTTCCATGGCCATTTACATCAAAAAATGGCACAAGCCGGGACCAAGCTCCAATGGATGATAAACCCAAAACCGAGACCTGCCATAAAAAACCCAACTCCATATGTGCCAAAAAACCTCCATGTGAATATAAGCCGAGAGCTCCAACTTTATGCCAGGACCCGTTTCCCAACCTCCATAGCCAAAGCTCAAGATCCATTAATGGCCAGCAAAACCCTCCAATAAGTAGATGTCCAAGACCCATTTGCACTTTTGGAGAATAATCAAGCTCCAATTTAGGACGAAAGTCTCGAATTTGGAACGAACCTAAAACTCGGGCCAAAACCCAAATCGCCATTCCATTTGCTGCAAGAAAAAATGTTATGGGGACATAGATGGAATTATAGGATTTGTTATTAAAGAAGAAAAGGGACATGGATGTAATTAATAAAATTATTAATGAATCTCTTTTAATTCTTTTCGATTAAAGGTTCGTGTGTGCTTCGTTTAGACTAAGATTCGTGCACCATTTATGGCCACGTGAAGCTTGGCCTGAGGGTTTAAACTTCCGTGAAGACTTTGGGCAAAAATCCCAAAGTGTAAAATTACCAAAATGCCCCCGAACATGCGAATCACGACGGGACTTAATCAGAACGCGCTGAAACTTCATGCTATGCACTGTAACATCTATAAAAGTTCAATAATACCTCAAATAACATGTTAGAATATAAAACATGGGTTGTCTAGTTATCGAGCATAATTATAGCAATTACGGTACCTGAGGGCGCTAAAATGCCTATGTTCAAGGGTAATAATGTACAAGGTTCGATACGAGTCAGTAGCGGCATATGATCATCTTCTAGGTAAAATGAAATACCCTCACATATGGAATTTCTATTAGGGTCTCGGCTTCCACCCACTTAGTGAAGTAGTCTACTACCACCACAAGGTATTTGTATCATCCTTTGGTTCTTGAAAAGGGTCCGACCAGGTCTATACCCCATATGGAAAATGGCCAAGGTTACATAATCAGAGTTAATGGATCCCTTGAGGAATGGTGGGTCATTGACACTTATCGCATCTTCTCGTGTGATCTACGCAACCTGCACTTATAGTCGACCAATAATACCCTTGGTATGCTATTTTCTTAACTAACGATCGTCTGACTGAATGTGCCCCACATCATCCTTCGTGCACCTTCTTGATGAGATTATTGACTTCTTGTGAATGAGAAAATTAAAGAAGAGAGAGGGTCCCCTCTCCTATCCAATACTCCTTGTTCCAAAACATACTAGGTTGCCCTATAACAAAACTTCCCAGCTTCATATGAATATGCCGGACGCTTTTTTTCTTCAATGTATGCACTTATGGGATTCATCTATGAAGGTCCCATGTTTATCTCTGCTATGTGGAGTGGTGCCTTGGTTCTCCTCTATGCCAGTACTTTGATCGGTATGGTCCTTCTCAACAGTATTTTAGTTGTCGAAGCCAATCTAGCCAGGGCATCTACTCGTACATTTTCTAACCTGGGGATTCTCAATACATTCTCTTCTGTGAATCCGCCTAACCTCTACCGAACTATTTCCAGGTACCTTGCCATGGATTCCTCCCTAGCTCCATAAACTCCCCATATCTAGTTGATGACTATTTTAGAGTCACTATGTGTTACAATATGCTCAGCGTCAAGGGATGCTGCTAAGCGAAGCCCTGCGATTAAGGCCTCGTATTTTGCCTTATTATTGGAGTCTTCAAATTGGAAGCATAAGGAATATTTCACGTCTATATCATCTGGCATGGTGAGTATGATGCTATCACCACTCACCGTCGAACATGATGACCCATAGACATATAACTTCCATATTGAGCAATTCGGGGTGAAGTTGCCTTCCTCATTTTTTTTGCAATTAAAGCGCCGGTGTGACTCTTTATATGGAACCTTTTCTCCTTTGGTGGAGCTCTCAACTTGTGGAGTCTGCTCCTAGTTTTCGCTACTCGTGGTTTCTTCCAGGGAGGGTGGTTTGTTACCAGGGGCCGAGCTCTCTCCCGGAGGAGTCTGCTCCACTGATTTTGGATCGTAAGTGAATTCAATAATAAAGTATGATAGCACATGCCCCTTTATTATGGTCCTTGGCTTGTATTGAATATCGTACGCGCCTAGTTCCATCGCACATGCCATGACCCGACTAAACTTTTAGGGCTTGTGCAGGACTTATCGTAGTGGTAAGTTGTGTAGATCACTATGGTGTGAGCCTGAAAGTATGAACTCATTCTTCATGAGGTTTCCCTTGGTGCGAGGGCGAGATTTTTGATTTGCAGATATAAGACTTTGACCTCTTGGTAGGGTCTGCTGGTATAATAAACAGATTTTTGAACCCTTTCTTCTTGCCTTACCTGTGCCAAGCTAATGGTGGACATGGATACCACGAGGTATAATTAAAGCGTTTCTCATACGACATGTCACGAGAGGAGGGGAGGGGAGTCCATATATTGCTTCAGTTCAATGAATACTTGTTCGCACTCATCATTCCATTCAAAAGACTTTCACAGTACTTTAAAAAAGGGCAAGCACGTGTTAGTGTCTCTTGAGATGAACTTATTGAGTACTGCAACACGCTCGATTAGTCTTTGTACCTCCTTATTCGTTGTAGGGGAAGTCATGTTAAGAAGTGCTTGGATCTTGTCGGGGTTGGCTTCGATTCCATGTCGGTTTACGATAAACCTAAGAACATCCCTTCCTTTACTCCGAAGATGCACTTTGCAGGATTTAGCTTCATCTGATATTTCACTAAATTTTCAAAAGTGTGGCTGAGGTCCTTGATGTGATCGACAACCTTTGGTCTTGGTGAGCATGTCGTCAAAGTAGACTTCCATTTTAACCCCTATTTGGTCCTCAAAGACTTTTTTTACCAATCTCTAGTAGGTAGTGCCCACGATTGTCAGACAGAATGACATGACATTATCACAGTAAGTGCATCGATGGGTTATTAAGGAAGTTTTTTATCTGTCCGAGGGCTTCATTCGTATTTGGTTGTAGCCTGAATACGTATTCATGAAACTGAATAGCTAGTGGCATGCCGTGGTGTCGACGAGCTGATCAATTCTCGATAGCGAGAAAAAGTCTTCCGAGCAAGCTTTGTTCGAGTTGGGTAATTCGACGCACATCCTCCACTTTTTCTTGCGTTTAAAACTCTTTGTTTTTTCTCAATCGACTTCTCTCCCTGACATCACATTCATCTCATGACATAGGAAATCAGGGTCTATCCCCAGCATGTCCTCGTGACTCCAGGCGAACACTGTTTCACGTTATCGCAGGAAACTAATGATCTCCTTCCTTAAGAGGGAATCTAGTGATGAACAGATCTATACTGTTATGTCTATGTGTTTATCGTTGAGTGGGACTATCTTGATCTCTTTAACAGGCCGCCCTTTGACCAACTTTGCCTCGTCTAGAGGGTTTATGGTCTCAATATGGTAAGTGCTCATCAGCTTCTCTGTTCTTCTTGGTCTGCCAAAATGAAGTAACATTTGCGTGCCACATTATAATTTCCCTTTATGATGCCTACCCCAAAGTGGGTTGGAAATTTCAAACACCGGTGCACAATAGATGGTACAACTTCAAATTTCTTCAAGACGACCCTTTCAAAGATAACATTATAGGCTGAGAGCACATTTTTATTGAGGATAAAGAAGCATACTTTCCTTGTTTGACTGATCGGCCACATGTCAACCATAACTTCCAGTTCTACAGTCCCAAACGGATACACCCTTTCACCTAAAAAGTTATCTAGGACCTGATAATAGGGCGTGAGTTCCACATTTTGCAATTTTAGCTTATTATAACAATGGTATAACATTACATCGACAGAGATTCCATTGTCCACTAGGAACGTTGCTACCCATCATTGGATGACCATAGTGACCACCAAAGGGTCATCGTAGTTGTATAACACCCCTGAGAGGTCATCTTTAGAGAAGTCGATAATTAACTTGTCATTTTTCACCTTTCGTGGCCTGTTACTGGAGCTTGATGTCAGGTTGACCTGCAGTTATTTGCTAGACTGGGCTTCGTTGAGGGATCATGACCCAAATCGACCCGACTCGCGTCGTTCCAACAACTGGCGAGGATTACCTCAGTCTACGATCGCACGCAGTAACTGGGAGTCCTATTACACCTAAGGCTAACTTTAATTCCCCAAACCAAGGTTCATCTTATGTAGTGATTGTGGACTCGTACAAGGATATTGAATAAACGATTGATGCATCAGACTCGACCCTATCTTTCGTAGCATGCCGTCAAATGCTATTAGGCTGACGTCACAAATGGGTTCCTTAGGTTTTTTAGGGAGGTCTAAATCATCGTCTAAGTCATCGTCCCTTGCCCTTTTCTTATCAGTAACCCTCCGGCAGGGCGACTCTGAACGTCTCCTACCTTTGCCTTGTTCTGGAATTGGTCGGTCACCATTTTCAACGTACTTTGACTCAGATCTTTACTTTCCAAGATTTCCTCTAGAATAGTATGGACTCTAACCGTGAGGGGAGTGTACTCGTCATACATCCTCATCTTGTCGATCTTTTATCCTTTTACTCGTACTTACCATTATTTTTGCCACTAGTGACCTTCGAATCGTCATACTTGTTAGCCGTCATCGCCTTTTCGGC
Source organism: Sambucus nigra (assembly GCA_949130495.1). NCBI lineage: Eukaryota > Viridiplantae > Streptophyta > Magnoliopsida > Dipsacales > Adoxaceae > Sambucus > Sambucus nigra. The sequence continues at coordinate 173,111,223 of OX422208.1, forward strand.
CTTCATAATCTTTTCTTATTTCACTAATAGTTAGGTCATGGTCTTGGACGGCTCATTGGCTAATGATCAAAGTAGCTTGCCTTGTCTTAACCCGCTCATAAGGGTTGTAATGGTAATGGGCTCATTCTAGTCCACTACCTCCAGCTTTTCAGTGTTGAACCAAGTGATATAATCACGTGTGCTTTCATCCACCCTCTGTCGGATGTCGAAAAGGTGGGCAACTTGCTTTCCAAGCTTAGCATGGAAGCAAAACTTGCTGAAGAACATATCATCTAGCTGTTAAAAACTCTTGATCTGCCCCTTGGACATGCTATTGTACCATATCTAAGCTGAGTCAATTATGGTACTAGAGAATGCTCGACGTCTCATTTCATCTGGGATGGAGTAGATGTCTATAGCGGCATGATACTATTCAATATGTAGGATGGGGTCCATTTTCTCGTCATACTTTTGACCGATGACCGGTGGTTTAAACTTGGCCGGAGTAGGATATGCTACGACAGAGGGTACAAAGGGAGACCCTTTCGTGAAGTCATGCTAAAGGGGATTCCTTAATTACGCCATCTCACCGAGGCAGTCCTCCATGCACTAGATGAAGCCTTTCCATGTCTGGTTGTCAGCTGAGTTATCTTCTCATCCTCAACTTTCTACCAAACTCTCATCCTGGGATGTCTTCTCGACTTCGGCTGATGCTCGGGAGGAATGGTGAGAAATCCTGGTAGCGAACCTTCCTGATAGGCTTCTTTAGGATCAGTTGCGCGATGCCATCGATATTTTCCAGTGATTACAATGTGGGCGCAATTGGTCAAATGTTGATCCCATACTCAACTACTCAAAAGCAATAGGGCGTTCTTATGAATAAGACTGAGATTTAAAGTAATTGGGTGATTGGATGGAGGGGGTGGCCCCTGGATGGTACGTCTGGTTTCGCTGCGAGCTGGTTCGCCCGGAGGAACTGGTGTTGGCACTAGATCCTCAATTCAGTCTTTTGGGATTTTTGAGTGCACGCCTACGATATTCATATTGCTTTTCCTTGTGAGGTGCTGGGGGAGTAGCCTGTTGTCACTCCTGGGCATCTCCAGTTCGAGAGTCATTTTCCCCGGGACATGCACCTGTGGCCTAGTCTAGAGTGTGTGTGTGTGTGTCAATTTCTTAACACTTTCTTGCATTGCCTCCTGACCCTTTGTGATTCTTACTAGTATGCTATGCAGGTCACCTACTCCGGTAGGGGTATATGGCATTTGCACCTCTTCCATGCGACTACATTCATGATGATCTTCCATTCTAACTATCCCTGTAGAGGGTCTGATTAAGTAGTTTTAGGTAAGAACTGTAATATATAATAAGAGGATAATTGATTAAGAAATATCTTATGATGAAGAATAGGGATGAGAGATAGTGAGAACATAAGGGTTTTTAAGAGGATCAACCCTTGAATCGAAAACCTACATCCACGGTGGTCTTATTATGTTTGCTTGTGTGGTTATAGTTTAGGGTTTTCTTAATACAACTCTAGGTAAGAGAAGTTATCAAAAATAACCAATTTGTTAACATCCAGAATTGGAAGCAATATATAATAAGAGGATAATTGATTAAGAAATATCTTATGATGAAGAATGGGGATGAGAGATAGTGAGAACATAAGGGTTTTTAAGCGGATCAGCCCTTGAATCGAAAACCTACATCCACGGTGGTCTTATTATGTTTGCTTGTGTGGTTATAGTTTAGGGTTTTATTGATACAGCTCTAGGTAAGAGAAGTTATCAAAAAGAACCGCCACTCACGATTTTCTCCCCCTTTATATGGGGAGATTAGATAATTACAAAGAGATGGAGGGCCCTTATAATTCTGGTAGTTTTTATCTTTACACACGTTTATTATATTGTACACCTACATCCCTTGAGGTGTGAAACTATTTTGATTAAGAAATATCTAGATAATTATGAGGTAACCAATACTGGCGGTTATGATTCCACGTGATTGAGATGGTATATTTAGTGTGTAAATGCTCACAGGGATGTATATGTATCCAATCCTAAGGTAAATAGGTGTGTTGAGCACTCTAATTACTGAGACGACCTCCTTAGGTGATAAAATCGAGCATATTTCGTAAGTCCTCCTATTTATATCATATAGGTTTAATAGCAGAGTTTAAGAAAATATGAGTGTGGTTTAAGTTCTTACCACCAACATCCTGTACTGCACCATGTTCCAGAGATTATCAACATTGAAGCCCCTAAGGTACTGAAAGTCATGGGCGTAGACATACTACCTACCATATTTGTAGCATTCTACCTATGGCAAAAGATAGAGTGTTTATAATTCCTTAACTGCTCCAAAGTGATCATATTTTTAGGATCGTAGGTGAACGAATTGACTTTATCGTAAGGTAGGATGACCCAGCACCTCAGACCAAATGTCGAGAAGGTGCTTCCAAAATTTGGACCTTCTCTTTTCGGGCCCTAGTCCCCTGTTGTTTGGGGATAATTTGAGGAGGAGGATCATCCATAGGTATCTTACGACCATCGGCTCTCCCATTATCAAAAACAATCACCTTGATTTTTCCTTTAGTGATAATAACACCAGGATTGACATTAGCTTGCCTCTTTGTCACATATTCAACATTTTTACGGGCCTTAGCGTAGGCCCTCATCTCAGCATCTGACTCTTTCTCAACCTTGGACTTAGCATTAGGATCCCTCCTCTTCTTAGCTTTTTCATCAAGCTTTCGCTTCCTGGAAATCTCTATGGCTGAATGATCAATAACATAAGGGTCTATGGTAGATGTTAGCTCAATACGAAAGGCGAATGAGCATGGAGTAGAAGCTGCACAAAAACTCAATTTCGGCAGAAATGCAAAGTCAAAGTCTTAAATGGAAGATGAATAATAGAGTGCCTAAACTCTAACACGAAGCAAGGGAAAACTGAAAGAACTTATTGGAAATGGTGGAATAGGGGGAGGTTGGCCGAAAAAGAAGAAAGACTGGTGGAAAGAGGGTTTTCCTCTGTAAGAAGACCACAAATGGGGGAAATTGTTTGGAAAGTGGAGAAGTTTTTTGAATATGGATTTTATATTGTCAAGGCGAAAATTATTACTTTTTATCAAGGATGACACATGATGTCCAGCCTGAGAAAGGTTACTGATAGTTGGAGACTAACACATATTGCCCTAGACATGCACATTATAATGTCTCTTGACACACTCTCCAATGCTTGACACACGTCCAAGCTACTTTTTGAGTAAAACACCACAAGTCAATTTGATCGGTGCGCGCCAAGAAGATTCCAAGACGACCAGAACTCTGGAAGCCGACAACATTCTCCTATTAACACTTCACTCATTCAATTCACCTGGAAATTTATTAGAAGGTTCAACACTTTAGAGAACCTGCTACAAGTTCGAGTCATGAGTAAAATATTTAGGGATTTTGTTATACCATAAATATGGAATACCTTGTGGGCCTCTCAGAAGAAAACACGTGCCGTCATCCACTGCAACGAAGAGTTTGGCCTCGTAATGAACGTGGTCATCAACAACAATGAGGTTGCATAAAAAATAAATCAAATAAGTTAGATAATCCTAACGTTTGCCTTACTACTATCAATTTGCTACAACGTGAATGAATGACGTTAGGGACACTCACACCATGCGGCGTGAGGGAGATATGAAAATATTCTTCCTCTATCTGTGTGCAATAAACTCATTATTGTCCTCCCACTTCCATGTAAAAGGTATAAATGTCTAACCTATAAATGCACACCACCTGTCTTACTACACTCTCTCTCCACTAACCTCCTATAATTAACACGCAATCCCTCGTTATTGTGGATCGAGAGACATTTTACTACCTTCACACTGCACATTTCTAAAGTGAGCATGGGTGTGTGTTACTATCGTACATCCATAGCATTTTTCCCTTCAAATTAATACCATCATCATTACTCCTGTGGAGATAGGCACCATTTTGGGCTGAACCACGTAAACTTCGATTTTTTTTTTCTCTCATCTTTCTCATTGTTCATTCTAAATAAGCATTTCTGTGATCATTATGTCTTTATCTGTATAGTTTTTCATTGGTATATTCTTACTAAGGCCCAAATCTATAAACTAATTTTAGATAAAAACAGGGGATATTGAAGATGTACACTAGTGTTTCATGGCTTATTTTGTGTCAAAATACTTAATTTATTGGATGTATAGTTTTTCTTATTTTACTCCAAGAACATATCATTGGCATTTTTGTGTCTCTAGATGCTTGAATTCCATACATGCCTCTATTTATTTTCGAGTCAACTTATATTGCATCACTACATCGAGTGAGAGACCCAGTGGATTGTTGAAACATTCTGAATATGGTATATGGCCTATGATGTACCGTTTGATACCCACCAGATATTTTTCCCACATATTACGCATTTTTTTATCGTCAAAATGTTACATTTTTAAAAATTGTGTGAAAAGAGCACTTCAGAATCATTTACTTTGAAAAACCTTCAAAATGGCATTTTGGTAATTTTGTGTCGTCAGGTGAATGAAAGGCATACAAACGGGGGCAAAATAGCCCCGTGCGTCCTAAAGCTTTTGAGGCGTGTGCATGGATTTGAGCAGAATATTTAGTTTCTGTAATTTTTCATGATCGCGCACATGGAAAAAAAGCCTTCCTGCGAACAGACTTCTTTGTGAGCGGGAAAACTAAATTTTTCACTATAAAAGGTATTTTTCACTATAACTTATCTTTCTCTCTCTAGAAATCCTAGATAAGATTTTATTTTAACTCTCTTTTATTGAAACATTTTACGATATATTTTTGAGTTAATCATCAAAACAATCTTAAAACCCTTTCCTTCATCATTTACCATTGAAGATATTCAGTTGAGAGGTTGAAAAAAAGAATATCCAAGGAGTTGGAGTGGAATTATCTAAAGTTGATGCGCAAAAGCTAATTAGAAATGGATTCTTCTCTCTCTCTCTCTCTACAAGATTTGGAGGTGTTTAGTTGAGAGTCAATAGATTGAATGGAGTTTAGAGGATTGGTGGATTGTAAGAGCTTGGAAATATGAAATCAAGCTAGGTAAATGACTGATATCTTGTAAAAGACTTCTTGTTTATAGTGGATTACTTTTTGTGTCACGAGATTTTTTCCCCATTTGTTAGGTTTTTCCTCGTATATCTTGGTGTTGTGCTATTTTTTTTCGCATTTACATTTTTTCAGAACACACAATCTCGCATAATCTCAGATATATAATTGATTTAGGTTCATATATGATTATATCTCACATAATTTCCATTGAATTGAAGTAATTTGATTAAATCTCATCTAAATCACAGAGTAACTTGAATTCGGATCTAAATTGAATCTGAGTGTTGAATTCTCATCATGTTTAGTTGCAATTATACTCAAAATATTCTGAATTGGATTTAAATTGATCTTATATTACTTTTCTTGAAATTAAAATTGAATCTAATAATTTTAAAGTTAAGTGTTTGATAAGTGGACTAAGTGAGGTGAGTTTGAATTTTATTTGGCAAATAAATAATTAATGATGTTTTTAAAATCAAGCAAATTTTTAATTGGCAATAAATTTCGAGTATGACCTACTCACCCCCACCTCGAGGACTTTAACACACAGTATTTTTGCATTTTCAGGATAGTTGGTGGTCAAAGTATAAATGGTGAAAAATTTAGGACTATTTGTGTTTTTAATGAGATGTTTGTATAGCTTTGACCTTATTGTTTCTTTTATGCCTTAAGAATTTTGTGAAGAATTTGTTAGATGCATTTATTTGTTAGGGTTTATTACACTTATCCCTTGAACTTTACCTCCAATTTTAATTTGTCACCCGAACTTTTATATTTTTGTCTAAACCCATGAACTTTCAAAACGACTTCAAATAATCCCCTAACATTAACACCATAAATTTACTGATGAAAAATGGATCTTGCGCATCCCATAAGAATTTTTAAAAGGGTATTTTGGAATTTTAGCATCTTTCAAATGTTAAAAAATAAAAATCACCCTCATTGATTCATCTGTGTGTGTGTGTGTCATGGTAGATATGGAATCCATGACTTTCCTCTCCCACCCTCTTTATCATCTCTCTCTCTCTCTCTCTCTCTCTCTCTCTCTCTCTCACTCTCTCTCTCACACACACACACACACACACACACACACACACACACACACACACACGCGCGCACAGGGAGAAGTTCAGAAGCGAACATAAAAGATGAATATTTTAATGAACCTTAACAAAAAACACACCCAATCAATTTTAATTCCTATGGTGTAATTGGTCCGCGCTAGCGACTATGGACAAGTGTGTTTTTTAATACACCCACACGCGTGTCCGAGGCCGTTGACGCGGATCAATTACAACATAAGAATTAAAATTGACTGGGTGTCAGGTGTTTTTTGTTAAGGTTCATTAAAATATTCATCTTTTTTGTTCACTTGTCAACCTCTCCATATATATATATATATATATATATATATAACATGTTTTTTGGGATTTTTTTTGCAATGGGTAATGGGTTTTCCCCTCTTGAATTTTTTTATGGGTTTATTATAATGGGTATTGAATTTCTCTTTCATATATCTGTGTAATTTATTTAGAATGGGTATTGGGTTTCTTGGATATTCAATTTTTTGTGGGTTTGATTAGAAAGGAAATGAGTATTGAATCTAGGTCTTTTTAAAAAAAGAAAATGACGAGGGTGTTGGATTTTGTACTCGACGGAGAAGGTATTGGATTTTTTTAGAAATTTGTACTTTATAATCAGTTTTTTCAATTGAAAATCTATTTTTTTTTGCGATGCAAATTTGGTCTTTTGGGAGGAAATTTGGAAATATAAAAGTTTGTAATTTTTTGTGGTAGAAATCTATGTTTTGAAATAAGTTTTTTTTTTAAAAACTTATTTTTTGCTGCAAATGTGTTTTTTTTTAAATAAGAAATTTTGAATTTTGTTCTTCTGACAATGGGTTGATTTTTTGTGGAAATTTGGGTTTTTGATTTTTTTTCTATTATCTCCTGATTTTCTTCAAAGTTTTTTTTAATATGTTTTAATGTTTTTCAGTTTCATTCAACCTATTCAAACATTTTTTAAAAATATTTTTCTTGCTTTAGGAATGTTGTTTTTCTATTACTTCTAGAATTTTTATTTTTTTTCAATTATTTCAGGAGTCTTAAAAGATTTTTATTATCTTTCATATTTTTAAAAAGTTTTCTGTAAATTTTGAAATGTTTTTCTATCATGTACAGATCTTTTGAAGTTTGTTTTTTTAAATTTTCATACTTTGTAAATATTTTTTTTTCTAATACGTCCAAAAATTTTAAAAGTTTTTTCGATTATTTTGAGATATTTCTAGAAGTTTTCTCCTTATCTTTCTTATTTTTTCAAGTTTTTCGAAAAATTTTGAAATGTTTTTCTATTATTTCTAGATATTTTTGGAAAAAAATAAAATTTTTCAATTTTTTCATAATTTTTATTTGTTTTCCCGATTTCTAGATTTTTTAAATATATTTTTTTTAATTTCCAATTATTTTAAATATTTTTCTATAATTTTTAGATTTTTGAAAAATGTTTTACTATCTAGTTTTTATTTTTTAAAAGTTTATATTGGATTGGAAAAAAATACCACCGCATGACACATGACCCATTTTTTCGTCCAAAAAACTAATGATGTTAACGTTAAAGAGTTATTTGAAGTTGTTTTGAAAGTTTGGGCGGTGAAGTGAAAATGGGGGTAAAGTTGAGTGCGTAAGTACAACTAACCATATTTGTTATAAAACATTGATTTACCCAATCCCTAAAGGAGTTTTGTGAATAATTTTCTAAATTGTTTATTATTATTTTTAACTTTATAAGCTAAATTATAACTATAATGTCATTTGTAGACAGTGTTTGATATAAATCGTATGAATCACGAGAGTAATTGTCAAGTTACTATAAAGGATCAGTATTATGTTTCCTTTGGCCTAGGCATGACTACTAATTTTAATATTCGCATAGATATCTAAAGTCGCAAACATTCTACTAGACGTGCGAGTAATGCTATGCATCCTAAGCAATCCCTCGAAATATCCCCAAAATACATTAACTGATTACATCGTTTGCAGGCCCCACCCCAATCTACAAAGACTTAATACACTATGAGGATCATTTGGGAGATATAATTGGGGTACATATCATTTTTCTTGGAAGTCTTATTGTAATTTCATTGTCGTCCAAGCTCGTTTTTTGAAATAATTTTTTCTTTATCTCCCAATTCAGGTTGTTTTGTTATTGTCTTGCTTTTAATGGAATCTAGAGAATTTTCCTTTTAAAGTAATTCTTTTTTTTTCAAAGTGTAATCATAAAATATTCTAAACATTGATAATGGACAAAGTATTTGCCATATATATATATATATATATATATATATATATATAATCTCCTTCTTGTTCATTATAGACTTTGACATCTCTTTTATTCTATTGTGAAAATATTGTATTATTTACATAGAGTGGGGTGTCTTTTATGATATTTTCATATATATAATTAGAAAAATTGTACCGCCCTAACTGTAAATCATCCACGCATCGAGCGAGATCATAAACTCGTATTAAAAAGATACATCTTCAAGGCTATTAATTTTATATTAATGCGGAATCCATTTTCAACAGCATTCTAGAGAGAGAGAGAGAGAGAGAGAGATTTTAAAAGCACATAAGTAGTCACGCCTCATTAGAAAGGGTGCATGAAAAATTCTACAAGAAAAAATTATGAGTATAAAATTTGCATTTACTGTGTGGTTACATCATATTGGATTACCCGGAATTTTATTTCAAAGAGAATTCTTATTTTTTATTTCTAAGATAGAAATATGACAGAATATTGAAAAAATGCATGGGTCCCCCTATGGTTTGATAAAATAACTTAATTATTTTAAATTTTAATCCCGATTGATTGTTTATTAAAGGTCAATATATTAATTAAAACTCAAATTAATTAAGTCAATAAATATGGTGGAAATTCAATAATCGATTTTATTTTTTCCTAACCAAATTAATTAAGTCAATTTTATAATTTACCTATTAATTAATTTGGTTCAAATTCATTTGAGGTGATAGAAATAAATAATGACTGAAAACAAATGCAATTACATAAATAGGGACACGATTATTTAACGTGAAAACCTTCTCGGGAAGATCCACATGCACCCTCTCCACACACAAATCCACCAGTATAAAAAGTTCTATGGATTACAAAATGGCATACACGACTTACAACCCTTGATTTTATCACAACTACAAACCATTGTCGTTCTGAACCTTCAACCTCCACAGTACTACTTTTGCCAATCTCCGCTGCAAATCTGACTTACCAGTCACAACCCTCGAGTATTGATATACAACGATCTATGAAACCTATGTGCCTACTTTGATCTCCACCGTAACTTTCATACTTTGCTCATGACTCTCGTAAATGTGCCTTGGATCTCAACCCAAGTCAATCGTCTGACCGATATCGAACCTCACTAAGCTTTGATCAATACCAAATCCAAAACTCCACATATTTGTATTTTAAACTGTGGGAACTTATGTTTTAGAAAACACCATTAAAATTTATGATTTAATGTGGAAAAGTGTTTCTAAAACATGAAAAAAGAGAATAATATACCAAACAGTGGGGTTTTAGGCTCACAAAAGTTCTCTACAAAATTCAAAAAGAGGTCTTGGAAAACCTAATCACAACTTAGTCTTTGAATAGGTTTTTCATAATAAGTTGAAAGCGTTGTGTAAAATAAAAACTCTAAAGTTGGTTTAAAATACGATTTTAACCTAAGAGTCCCCCGAACTTACATGCGATCGCACTAAGAAAGGTTTCTATTGAGGTAGACCACCCATGACTCGAGATAAAGAGGTTGTGAATACGACTATAAACAACACGCAACCTGGTCGTAATAGGCCTGCAGGGTGAACCGGAAGGAAAAACAAATTTAATTTTCAAAGACCTATGTAGGTTAGAAATATATTAGGGATTGTTAAAATGTATCACAAAAGGCACGTCGTTAAAAATACTATAACTTAAAGCTTAGAAAAATGATTTTAAGAAATTTAAAAATCTTTTAAAATTAACCAAAGTAAAATTGATTTTTATGTTCCGAAAAAGAATTTTTCCCGCATGTACTACCTACTTGTGTGGCTTGAACATTGGTGTGATGGATATTAATGTTGCGTTGATGTCGGTTTGTTTATTATCTTCAATAAAACAAACCTTAGATACATTTTGAAACTAGAATTTAGACGACAAGAAGAGCTATGTTCTTAATAATCTCCCCTTTGTCAATTCTGGGACAAAAAAAAAGACACGATAAAAAATAAAGACATCGCTCCATACATCATTTCGAGATTGGATATGCATAATAGGCTTGATCCACCTTCAAAATGTACTCATGAAACATATCATCTCTACACATGTAGCATATATCACGTGAAGTACAAAAGATACAAGAGATATATGAAACAATCAAGATGAATAATTAAAGATGTAGCACATGGACAAAAAGTATTACTCCCCCTCAACTTTAAACCAAAAAAAATCTCCCCCCCTCGAATATACACCGCCTTTAATCTAAAAACTCTCCTTTTTAACCTAAATTTTATCCCCCTTTTTGTCACAAATAGACAAAGAGAAAAGCGAAAGGGAAAACCGAAAGATAAACTAAAGTATATATTCTCAACCTCAATTAACCAAGAAATGCTATAAAAAGTGTTTGAATAGGTATATGAGAAAAATATACAATTAAATATGAATCATATAAAATATATAAACAGTTATGATATAACATAAAATCTAACTGTATATTCATGTAAGCACAAAATTTTCAAAATATCAAATGATAAACAAAAAATAAAATGATGTAAACAAGAGTGGTTTACGAATGTGTGATTAATATCCAAAATTGATAATCACACACAAGCTATCTAATGGAAAAGGGAATTATATCAAAACTCGAAAAATTAGATTACCCCACCCATGTTTGATAAGAATCCGAGATTTAATCCATGGTTGAACACACTAAAAGGTCAATAATGTAATACAAAGTATAAGTTCATAAAGGGTTCATGGAAATCAAGACCTAAAGTTAACATGTAGAAGTTTAATCAAGACCATAAGATTATAAAAATATGCTTAAGAAAATAAGTGCACACCCATTGGCCTTCAATTTATAACTCCTTCAAAAGTGCTCTTTTTAAATATATTCATTTTACTTTATTAGAATATGCGTTACCATAGATATTTTATTTTTTATTTTCTCTCCTAAGCACATATATAAGAATTTTGTCAAATGGAGCTATCACCACACTGTGGGCATCATTTCCCAGTATACACTGATCATTTTTTTTTACAATAATCTTCACAAGCAATGGTATCTAAGTGTAGAATTTAAAAAATATATTAAAAAAATATGTGACTTGATTGAATGCAAACACATGCAATGTAAAATGTTTTGGATCAAATTCGAGGATACACCCTACTTCAACTCGTGTGTTTTGTGATATGATAATGAATACTACATATGCAATATGAGTTATTCTTGATGAACTCGTAGAAATAATAAACAAGACAAGTAAAGAGCTATAATTTCCTAAGTTTTTAATGAAGAATAGGGTATAAAATAACATGACGTGTCCCAAAATATTTTCAATCATCTCAAAACATTATCTATCCAGAAAAAATGAAAATGTTTACGTATTTTCATAATTTTTTTGGAGAAAAAAATTAATTTTCTTTAAATGAATAAAGAGAGAAAAAAAATCTTTTTGTATTTTTCATATATGAAACCAAAACAAATAATAAAAATTACATATAGTACATATCTAGGTAGGATATAAATATGATGCAATCGATGTAAAGCACATAATTCCAAATTGGAAAGATAAATAACTCAAGTGGAGTCGGGATCAAAATGAGCTACGTCATCCTTCTTCCTCCTTCTCATATACCTAGTCCTTCTTGTAACATTACCCTCTTGGGGATTTGAAGACTTATTTAACTATACCATGAGTTATTACAAATTCTTAACTAGGTATTCTACGCGTTCATTTAAATTTTCAATGGTTCCAAATTGCGTATTAGAAGACATACCCGTGTTCTCTTCTATCCAGAAATATAATCCTTAAAGTGAACCTCCATTTTACAATAAGTGAAAAAATATGGTTGCTATTACATTTATCGTCATGGGAACATCTCTAGGTAAGGGATGAGTTGGTGTCACCTTTGGACTTTTGACAATGTTGACCTCGAATTTTGGGACAGACTCCAAAGTCTTGTCATGGCTAAGGCTAATCCTATCATTTGAGAAGAGAGTTGGTGATAAAAGCATCTTCTTGAGTTTTTTTGGATTTTTCGTCTACGTTAACCATAAGTTAACATACACCTTTAGGTCATTCTTTAGCCTTGCATTTTCTTCTTCGAGAAACGTTTGGGACTGATATGGCGCAAGTAATGCTCATTTTAGGCTAGCGAACTTCTCATGTACGAGATATCTATATTTATCCATTTCATTAAGCTTACCAATAAGATTACCTTCACGGGCCTAAAAAGTTCCGAAAAGAGCCTATTTCTCCATATGGACATAAATATCCTCTTTATAAATCTTAAGCTTGGAGCTTAGCTTAAGCTTCACCTTGTCCAATTAAAGAGTCATCTCTTAAAGCTCCAATAAAGCCTTTTCAATGTCATACTTTTCATCTTCATTATTTTATAAGGTGATATCATCACGGGAGCACTTGTAATGGTATTCTGCGTCATCTTTCTCAACCTTAACATCAATAATGAAAGATTAGGACTAACTTCAACTAAAATCCAAAGTGGAGGTAAAGGGTATGAAGTTAGGCTCTCGAGGAGACTCATTGTGATTGGATTCTGGCTCACTCTCACTAAGGGTGGAATTTGATGCATTTTTATTACCCTCACATTTTAGATTTGCGGGACACTCAAACAACCTATGTCTTACACCCTCGTACTTATAAAACCTACCCGAATATCCCAACTACCCGAAGATTTTTAACCTTATTTGTTTTATGTCTCTTAAGAATTTAAGACATATAAAAATTAGTTTGTTTTTCAGAATTTTTCTTAATTTTTTAACTAAAAGGGTAAAATCTTATTTCTCACTTTCAAATTCGTCGTTGGAGTTGGTTGCATCCACCTTATGGGCATTTAGAGTTATGCCCTTTTCCTTTTTGGGAGGTGTACAATGTTCTAACTCAAATTTTTTGAGCAAACCACCTTAAAGGGAGGAGTACAATGTTCCTTTTTGGTTGCATCCACCTTAAAGGGCGTGATGTGTGGTAAAAACCTAGGAGGTTAAGACCTCAAAATTTTATGCACTACCTTCTCATATGGAATTTTCTCTCCTAAGTTAAAACATGATTTCACATATTGAACAATATATAATAGAATTCATTGAATGTCTTACTCTCATGCATCGATAACATCTCAAACCGGGTGGTGATATTTTAGATCTTTAAGACACATATGATATCGTTATACTCGTGGGTAACTTGGAGTATATACCATTCCTCTTAAACATTTCACACATCATAATTCGTTGGAATCCCTCTAGTGTAACCGCACAAAATAAAGTATTAAGTCCTTGGGAGTTGTAGTTACATAACCTATGGTCATCTTCACTCCAGCTCTCTACAGTTTTAGGGACAAGTTTGTCACATACTTGATTAATGGTATGTGTCCCTCTCATCAAGGGACTTAAGTGAAAATATCAAAAGAGCTTTCGAATACTTGTAGATATACCCATCAAATAAAGGTGGTACAGACAAAGATTGACCTTCCATAGAAAAGCCTCCCAAATCCATGCCTAAGTAAAAAATAGACACCCACCCTGTTGCCATCTTAAAAAAAGCACAGGTCTTACTATAGGTTGATAAAATAAATTAACCTTAAAGTAATTATTTCCATTTTTAATCCATATTTATTTATTATTTAAGGTCAACATATTAATTCAAACTCGAATTAATTAAATTAAAATAAATATGGTGCAAATTAAATAACCAATTTAATTTGTTCCTAAATAAATTAATTAAGTCAATTTTATAATTGTTAATTAATTAATTATGTCCAAATTCATAATAGGTGATAGCAAATAATGGAAAAAAATAATGCAATCACACAAATAGGGGTACGACCATTTAATGTGGAAACCCTCTCGGGAAAAATCGCACCCACCCACCCCACTCACAAGCCCACCAATACAAAAAGTTTCACGTATTACAAAAAGACAGACTTGAATTAAAACCCTTGATTTGACTCCAACCATAGATCATTGTTGTTCTGAACCTTCAACCTCAATAGTACTAGTTATGTGAATCTCCACTGCAACTTGAACTTGACAACAACCACCCTCAGAACTCGATGCCCACTTACCTATGAAACATATTTGTTTGCTTGAATATCTACTGTAGCTTTTATTCCCCGTTCACCAGTCTTGTAAACTTTCCTTTGATCAAAACCCAAGTTAATCAGCTCACTGATCTCACACCTCAGCAGACTTTGATCACAACCAAAGACGAAACTCCACATATTTGTATTTTAAATTATGGGAAATTATATTTTAGAAAACACCATTAAAATCTAGGATTAAGAAAGTAGTGGCTATATGAAATAACTTGTATCTTAGGGTTACACACACACACACACACACACACACACACACACACACACACACACACACACACACACATGGATTTAGGTTTTACCAAATTTTATCTTATACAAATCAAATTCCATACCAAAATAGAATGAGAAAGAAGTAGAGGAAAAATCCCTTTCGAGAAAAACCTTTAATTTATCACTGTTAAATATAAGCCAAATACGTAATGACTTATAAAGTACTTTGAGATCCCTTAAGAATAACGCACAAGTGTCTTCAAATCTGCAAAAGAAACTAATGCAGTCCCGCACTGCCCATAGTAAGAAGATTTGCTCTTGGCATCCACTGACCAGCCTTTAGAATACACAATTTCCTTCTTCTTAGCTGTGGAGCTTCAACTCCATAATCAACACTAGACAATATCTCTAAAAGGGTTTAGAACTTTGCGTTGTATGTTTCTTGATTTGACAAAGTGATCCTAAAAGATCCAAGGTGTTTGGATTAAAAATGTAGAGTTTGATCACAAAAAGACTAGAAAAAGGTTTGTTAAAAAGTCAAGCCTCGCATCTGTATATATACGGAACATTGTTGCAAAGAGTTAAGGATTAAAGATTTGAAAAAGATTATTTAAAAAAACAAAAACCTTCATACTCATTCAAATGAATTGTCAGCTCGTTTGAATGATGTACCTGATTTTGTTCGAATGACTTCCAACGATACTTCAAACGACATTCCAGAAATGACCAAAAAGGTGATGCTTTAGATCTCGTTAGAACGACATATCAAACTCATTATAACGAGTTAGTGAGTTTTGCTAAAAAAAAATTAGAAATCATTGCAAAAGCATATTGTAATATAAAAATAACCCCAGAACATTTTAACTAACCAAATCACTTCATAATTATTTTTGGGTAAAGTTATGACGAACGATCTTCAATCTTGCAAATGTCACCAAGGATTCTTCTTTTAGAAGACTTCAGAATGATCATGAAGGTGTAGTGGTGTGTAATGGGATAAGATAAATAAAAATAAAATGAGAAATTATTAAATTTGTTCTTACAAATCTCCCCATTTGTCTATTATGGTTAAAACACTGACCGAAGCCAAATTTACCCCTAAGACTAATATAACTGTTGCCCTTGCAAACCATAAAACAAAAATTCATAAATTTATAAATCTTCAACTAAAATTCTTCATCTTTTGTGGCACGTGAAATCATCATCAAGGCGGAATGACCACACACATGAGACAATATACATACCATAATGCATAGTAGTTTAAAGAAATATAAACTCCCTCTCAATTTGTTCTCCCCCATTCTGTCTGCAATAGATAAAGAGTTAGAAACTAATCCTGAAATGTTAGCATCATGCGAATGTAAAAGAAATAACATCTAAAAATTAATCCATAATGCATATACAATGAATTTTTAAAAGCAGAAAGCAGAAGAGAGGAACCCCAGGTTGGATGATTTTTGGAATTTTTCTAATTTTTCAAAATTCTCAAGAATAAAAAGTATATGTATAAAAGTACATATAGGTACAAAAATATTACACCATTGAATGACACTAAAATATCGAATCATTAAAGAAAAATGTAATTTTGTGAACATGTTCCATGGGTAAATCAATATAGGCATTCATAACATAGGTATTTCAACCTTATGTGTAAGAATGGCGAACAAAATGAAATTGACTTTACAAATGTAACATGCCATGATTTTAAGTGCTTCTCAAAACAATGACACCAAACTATTTAACGTTTTTCAAGAAAGTCCATTGTGAAAACTCATTGATCTTCTACTTTATAACACCCTCAATATCTCACACATCTAAGAATTCACTCTCAAAATTTTGAAGGTATCATAATGCTCATGTGTAGCATAGCATCAATGAAAAAAATGTCCTGGGCACTTTTATTTTTTGTTTCGTTAATCTTGTAGACTCTTTTGCAAATGGTGGCTTTTAATGCAAATAGAATATGTCTTTCGTATCTTCTTTCCATTTCTTAACATAAAATAAATTTTTAGGAAACGAAATTCTAGCAATGGTTTACAAGCACTACTTATCTCTAGTACATTTCATTCATTATTAAACACAATTAAGAGGAGAAAACCGTATTCGACACATCATGAGTAAGTACAATGTGTTGCATGTGTGTAATAATGGTAATAAAAATTAAAGCATGAGGAAACTAATCATCAATTAATAACAAAATACTAGTCATGCATTATTAAGCACATTAAATAAACAAAGCCATTTATCGAAACGTCATGAAAACGCTTAAATGAATGGATGGAATGTAGGGGTAATTCGAACATATTAAATGCGCATCCATATATGGTGAAAAAGCTAAATACAAAATCTTTTGCCTTTATGAAAAATAAAATCTTTTTAGAACTTTTCAAACTTTTTCTTAAAACCCAAAATCTTTTTGTATTTTTAAGATTTTGTAAAATTAAAGCATATATATATATAGAAATACAATAGGAATACAATCTAACAATAGGGACAAATTATATGAACAAAATAATCACCATATATTAGACACAAGTTATAAACTCAATCATTAGTTCAAGAGGAGTTCTCAAAAGGTGTATATATCCTTTGAAATTCCTCGATCAAACTTTGAGATGTTTTGACTAAGAATTCCACTTACTCATGAAAACTCTCAAAATCTCTATGGTGATGTACGGGAGCTTGTATGGAATCATGTGTGGGAGTGCATATGGGAACACGTGTGTGAACTAGTGTGGAAGCATATCAGGGAGCACGCGTGTGTAAAACTCTCCCTAGCTTAAAATAAAACTCCCTAGCCTCTTTATTTATAATGGGAACAAATATAAATAGTTTTGGGTCCACCTATGTTAAAACCCCAAGGATGAGCTCTCCTTGGATGGTAAGGTCTCCATAGTGGGTTAGGTCGAGGCCCATAAGGTTCCATCACAAACTTGGTAATTGGTTCAGGTGTGGCATTGGAAGTGGATGCACCGTCATAATCTATTCCTCACCTCTCATTAAAAATTACAGCGGGTATTAGGAACATATTTCCAACCTTCTTAGATGTGACATCTACAATGTTCATGACCTCCTGAGTGTGTTCAAGATCTTTCTCGAGTTGGTAAACATGGACTTCAAGTTTCTTATGAGTATCCAATCAAGTTTGAAGATATCTCGTAAGAGTAGACATAATGTTGACCAAATCAGTCTTTTCCATACCAATTACAATCAACTACTCACACAAAGAAGCTTTTAACTTCTCTAGTTGACTCAACGATGCCTCACACTCTCTCAAAACTTTCACCTTAATCTATAAATCAAACACCCTAATATTCAAACTTCTATTTTTCTTTTTAGTTCTCAAAAACTCTTTGTAAAGTTCATTATAAGCACGTTGGAGTCCACCTTCTCCCTCACTCAAATTATCATCATCATTCTCATTGTCTCCAGAATGGTTCGATAAAATGTTGAGTCTATCACATTAGAAATTTTCTCACTGGTGTGGGACGAACTAGAAGTACTAACTTGATTGGACATGAATGTACAAAAATTTGGTTCACGCAATGATTAATCCCCGCAATCCACCGACTCAATGTCATTATCACTAAGAGTGGCTTTGTGTGAAACTTTGCATTTCGTCCATCTCTTTAGCCTAATGGAACACTCATGGGCTTTGTGACCCTTACCCTTGCACGCATAACATCTCACTTGATCATTCTCATAAGCGTTCTTTCCCTCCTTGACATTTTTATTTTTCTCAAAACTTTTGTTTTCTTTGGAAGAGTTTTCTTTAATTTGAGATTTTTTTTGAAATTTTTGCAAACAAGGCAAGTTAACCAAGTTCAAAATTAAACTCAGAGTTAGAGTAAAAAACTTATTCCTTTTTGGACGGGCTTTTAAAGCAATACCTATTTTCTTTTCCTTTTGAGCTTTAGCTAACATAACAATTTCGTAAGTTTGAAGGTCTCCTACGAGTTCTTCTAACATCAAAGTATGTAAAATTACCCAAGTAATTTAGGACCATGACTTTAGGAATAAAATGGGACTGTAGGAATCTCAAAATCTTTTTCATAACTCTCGTCTCATGAATTCACTCGCCTAAATTAAAGCTAGAATTGACTATATTTGATAAACGTTCATTAAACTCATTAAAAGTATCTGTCTCTATTATAGTAATGGTTTCAAACTAAGTGGTGAGATTTTGTAGCTTAAAATCTTTCATGGTTTTGGTACCCTCGTGAGTGAGTTGGTGGGTATCCCACGCTTCTTTAGACATGGTACACGTCATTATTTGACGAAACTCGACGGGAGTGACTACACGATAAATTACGCTTATGTCAATTACTCCTTTCAAAATAATCCTCTGTCCAAGAAGTGATGGGTTTATGACTTACGGCATCATCGTTATTCACTATAGTTGAAGTCCACCCTTTTTCGTAAATAATATAGAATAACCCATAAAAAACTGGAAGCCTAACACAAAACAATAGTGTAACGAACTCTTATGCTAACTTCAGAAAGCAGTGGCTATATGGAATCACTTGCATCTTAGGTTACACATACATAAAGATTCACTTTTTACCAAATTTGATCTTTTTTAAATTAAAGTGAACACACAACAATGATGTGAAGAGAAATTCCAAACCAGAATAGAAAGAAGAAGGAGAGGAAAAATCTTTTCTGGATAAAACCTTTAATTCATCACCGTTAAAGATAAGACAGACACACAATAACTTATAAACTACTTCTAGATCCACTAAGTAGAATGCATAAGAGTCTTCAAATCTTCGACATAAAAAATGAAGTTCATCACCGCCAACAACAAGCAGATCTTGTCTCGATATGCACCGATTAGCCTTTGAAATACTCAATTCCCTTCTTCTTCAGTCGTAGAGCCTCGACTCCACAAATTAGCAATAGAGAATTTCTTTATAAAGTTTTAGAACCTTAGAATGTGTTCTTCTTGATTTGGCAAAGTTTTATTAAAGTATCCAAAAGGTTTAGATGGAAAAATTTAGAATTTGATAAAAAAATAACTCTAAAAAGATTTATGGAAAAGTCGAATACCGCATCTCTATTTATAGGAAAAATTATTGTCTAAAAATAATGTTTGATTCAAGTGCAAATATATCGCACTAATTAGTAACTTGGAAAGTCCAGTATTGTATTCAATAGGGACTATACACTCTTTAGAGAACAAAATCGGGTTATAGGACGATCGCTACACATCACAAAATGAAAGAGTAAAAGTTGAAGATAGTTGGGGGTAGTGAAGTATAGCTAACAACTATCCTATCTTATGTTAAATTAAAAGTGAATGAGTAGAAACGATGTCATTATGGAACAAACTAGGAAAACCATGAGTTCAAAATTGAGAAAAGGGATTAGGATCACTCTCCCACCGTGGAGTTGCTAAGTCGATGGTAGAATTCGATTTAAATTGATTCAAATTGATCTTAACTAATTAAATCCTAATAGCAACCATGTTGAGACCAAACTCATCAATGGAGGATTGGGGGTTAATTAATTATGGTTCTAAATGGGTTGAGGTTGTAGTAAAGCTTTAAACACTACCCTTGCAAAGACAAGGGAAGTTAAGAAATAAGGATACTCCAATACCAACACATGAAGTTCTATTATAATAAATATAAATGAATCCCTAATAATGAAACTCAATCATCCATTGTGGTATTATGATCCCTGACCTAAAGACCTAGTCACTCATATTGGAAACCAAGTAAATAGTGCATGTAAACATCATAAGTAAAGAACCCATAAATTAATAGACAAACCAACACAAGATAGATTAGTAAATGCAAGTAAAATAAATTAAACCAACCAAAGATGGAGTAGGTAAGAGTGCAATAAAATATAAGAAACAATATTTGTGTATTACATGCAAAGAAAGAGAGAAATCAAGATTTCTTTATTTAACCTAGGAGAGATAGAGAGGGAGTTTATTTCTCAACAGTTGTTGCTAAAATATCTAATGTCTACTAATGAGAACCAAAACAAAACTAAATACCGAGTCTTACACCAAGTGGCAAAATAGTAAATAAAAGAAAACATGGGAAACATGGGAGAATCGATTCGTCCAAGGGGGAAAAATTAATTCGGCTAACAAAACTTGTGTGCTGCCTCAAAATGATGATTTGTCTATAAGGCCCGAATCGATTTGGAGTTGTTTGACTTGCTAGGGATGTGCTGAATGGGGCTTTTATTAGACCTTGTTCCACGAAATCTTCCGTAACTTCTTCGATAGGAGTTGGATTCATGCACTGTTAGTTTCCAAGAAAATATGGCTCGTTGAACTCCAACTTTCGTGAGATCTTGGGAGCCGAACTCGAGTTCTAAAATTACTAAAATGCTCCCGAAGTTATGATTGTCGACATAACTTCCCCGAAATTCAACTGAACTTCACGCCTTACATTACCGATACTTATTAAAGCTCAAATAAACCATGCACAATATATATGGTAAAAATAGAGGTTGTCCAGTAAATGAGCATAAGTCTTGAGAATAATGTGCACAAGAATGCTAGAATGTGCAAATAAAAGGGGTTATAAATGTAGTGTTCATGACTAATCACACCACCTAACTTACACATTGCTAGTCTCGAGAAATGAAGCACAAAGAAATAAGAATCACAAGTAAAACCACCAGTATGAGAAAAGATCACCAGATAAAAGAAAACCACATTCGCGGGCGAACGATTGCATTTGGCATATACAATAAGACGTTAAACCCCTAGGTGGCCCAAGGGAACGAATTTTGTCTCGTGAGGGTTTTCGAGGATGTTACCCACAAACATCAAGTCAACTTATATTATGATTATCCAAAACCCGCTACAATATATCAACAATAAAAAAATGGCATAACTCATCAACAAAGTGAATGAGGGTTCAAACAAAAGTATTAAATATTAACATTATTAGAGAAATTTCAACATAATTGAAACCATAGAAATGTGAGATACGGGGAGACATGTGATAATTTAGATTCGATAAAGTTTTCATAACCTAAATAAATGCTAAATCTTGCATGAATCTCAAGTCCTCTACGGTTGTTACATTTAATAAATGAAAAAACTTAGAAAAGGGGTGTAACTCCCACAGGACACGAGGGGCATAAGGAGTAATTATAAATGTAAGTAGGCCGTACACATGTCATAAGTGAAGAACAATATAAAAAGTAAAAAATGCAATCTCATGAAAGGATATTGTACATTAATTGAGGTGAAATGAACTCTAACAGATTAACCCAAGTTTTGACTTTCAAATCAACTTCACCCTAGGATAAAATAGGACTTCTCAGGGATGTAACTTAAGCTAGGTTTTGGTTAAAAAATGAAGGTTTGTTTATGGGTACAAAGGCATTTGGGAATAGCACGCAGGATAATGGTAAGAGTGGGAAATTTCAAAATTGGAATTCAACTTCCCCAAGCACAATATTCAATGGAGTAATACATTTTTTATTCATTCACTTGAGCATGGGATTCACACTTTTTGGAAAAGTTTATTCTATTTTTCTTTTCCTTTTGTTTTTCGGTTTTTTCTTTTCTTTCTTTTTCATTTCTTTTTCTTTTCTCTATTTTTCACTTCCTTTTCTTTTCTTTCTTTTTCACTTATTTCTTTTCTTTATTTTTGAGTCCACTCATAGCTTGATTTCAATCCACATAAAAACATCATAAATCTTGAGTTCATCCCAAATCAAGGTACGAAAAGTGTATGTAAAGTTTAAAACTCTAATGTGGAGTTGGTTAATGGATTTGGGTGTGAAATAAAGGGCTTTATTTAGGCTCAAGGGGGGGGGGGGGGGGTGATAAAGGATAAGAATGAAGGTGAAGATAAGGTAGGTATGGGCTTAATATTAAAGATGGTCTATGATCCTTTCCTAGGATTTCATGTGATTACGGGACTGAACAATATTAAAAATCACGCTCGAGTGTCAGTTTTCATGATAAACTTAATTAATAAACAATCAATGAAAGGATAATGAGATTACCAATCAAATACGTTTTTCATGAAAGAGATAGGGTAATTGTATAAAACTCACAATCAAGGGTAGATCTCAAAGCTCGCTGATGTAAGTTTATACCACACACCTTCTGATCACCGAGTTATAATAGCCTTAAATTGAATCATAAACAGGTATTTGTGTATGGGCTCATGGGTTTCACAATTTAATTTATCAAGTTTTTATAATATTAAGAATACAAGGACTAAAGTCTAATAAATTATAATGTATATACATGCATCATTACTAAACAATTAGATAGGGTGATCATTCAAGTAATTATTGGAGACATGCGCAAGACGCATACGAAAGAAAAAAAGAAGATTATTATTTTTAATTTTAAATTTTGATTTTTTTACTAAATAAATAACATGAATTAATAATAACGTGTTATGCGGTTGCCAAAAGAGTGAAATGAGTAAATCACACCTCCTAACTTGAAATAAGAACTATCCTTAATGTTACTAGGGATAAAAATGGAAAAAAAGGTGAGAAATTTGTCACCCCATATGGAGTGATCCCCAATAAGAGCAACGACACTCCTACAAAACATGTTAGTACCAAAATAGCAGTATAGAGATAACAAGATATGAAAACGTGGTTATGTTATTAATATAATATAAGTTGTGATACAAAGGGTTCATAAACAAAATGAGTACATCATAGATATCCTCTCGACCCAAAGTTACACAACTAGCAATCCTAATACAACCCAACAAATTAAAAACTTAGCAGACATAATGAAAGGGGAAATCCTAATGACGACTAGATGGCCCAGGTGCATCAATATCACACAGTGCATAGGGGTCAAAGAAATATGGAGGAATCGATGCATCGACCCCATGCATGTGGTGGTACATCTACATCCATATCATCATGATCATGCTAATGTCTCACTGGTAATCACCATGGAATGGTGTAAATTAATCCTTGAGAGCATACATCCATTCTCCTAGGTCATGTATAGCAATATCAAATGATGGGACACCTTATCCAACAATATCTCTCGCCTCTGCTTCATATGGGTCCACCTTATCCTCAATCCCTTAACCACCGGTTGATCCAACCTCCTCTTCCTTCTCCTTTGCTAGAAATCCTCTCCCAAGCTCTTGACAATAGCCTTCTCGCCTAGCATTTTTGGGGTCTTAGGAATCTTATCGCTCGCCTAGGCCTCACACCTTGCATTTTAGTATATTAATGAGATGAGATGCATATAGGGGAGAGTACTCGATCCCTATTTGTCATATACGACAACCAACATTCGGTTTAGAACAAGGACAGGAATGCTGATAATGGTATCCTCCTCTAGTAGATTATATAGGAAATAAGCATGCCTATATTAGAGGATGGCCTTGGTCTATGTGGGAAGGATTAAATTCACGCTAATGAAGTGGAGGATGCTGTGAATATTGGGCATCCCGGATGCCGAGAATGTGAATCTAGTCCAACTCTTCTTGGGAGCAAGACACACTATAAGAGTTTCTTTGGAAATCTTTGGCACACTCTCCGAGACAAGAAAATGGTAGTTCACGGGGTTATTGTCCCCACTAAGGTGCAACGCCAAGATGGTAGATCCACAGCCCGTGAACATAGGCCTCATATGTTCCATCCTGAGTGGACATGAGAGAAGCATAAAATCGGCACACAAATTATTCATCATCCTCCCCGCCCTTTGCTAGGTGAGCCTCCAAAGAAAAATTGCTCAAAAATTTCAGAACGGAGTTCAGGATTTCCTCCAATTGAAGTTGTCTCTCCACCACTATCAATCGTCTTGATTTGAATTTAGCTCGGTACCAATAACACTCCTCTCTTAAGCAGAACAATTCAAACCCAATATGTCCTGTTATTTGGTCGGATGCGGGCTTTCCTGCCATTTAGACATGCAAGACAATAATTTAATACATAACAATATTTGTTCGATGAAAAAATTAGAGTAAATGTGAAGAAAGGGTCAGACTATGAATGAGGGTGCAACCTGGGGAAAATAGGTCGGATAAGGTAGCTGACATGCCCCGCAACCAAAACGGGTCGAATCAATGTGTGTGTGAGATAATGGTGCAAGATGTGTAACAATTGCGCACTCTAAACCCATTGAGGCATTGTATCAAACACATTGTGGGTAAAGTGATCAAAATGGGGTGGGGGAACCTATCTATCATCCAAACAATCCAACAAAACATAACAATAACAAGAGTCATATACAAGTTATATTTTTAGAAATTGTGGCAAAAGTTAAGAATATGGAGTATTTTAATGAAGGATAAATCAACATATTCAAAACAGCCCCAACTCAAAAATTAAACTCGTAAAACTTAAAATTAATGGCTGAAAATCACAAATAAGGTTGAGAAAATTACCTTGGATGAAGAAACACCTAAAATTGGAGCGAAAATGGAGCGGAATAAAGTTTGGGAAAACTAAGGCTCAAAGTCTTTCAGAGAGGAAGGATAAAAGAAATAATGTGAAATGAAATGAAAGATGGATTTTACTTAATCAGCTCGACCGAATTGATTCGCACATCCTGAGGTCCATACTGCTTAAAAAGAATCTATTCAGTCAAAGGGACCGAATCGATTCAGACCTACTACACTCAAAAACTACTGTTGCATATGAATTAAAAGGTGAGCATGGAATTTGTCGCCATAAGATTTGATATGAAGTACAAAAAAGTCCCACATCAAAAGTACGCAACCCCACACATGTTGGGGGTTAATCAGCCCAAAAATTAGTCCCGGGGGAACCTATTCTGCCCTTAAATGGGGTAGGCCAATGGAATTTTCTTTGTAGATGAGTCACACAACTCTAGAAAAGTTTTAAGGCATTGACCGTTCACCTTAAACACACTCTCATCCTTGGTATTCTCAATTTTGATTGCACCATGTGGGAATATGATCTTTACGACATACAGAATTGTCCACCTCGACTTTAATATACCCTGAAATAGATATAATTGGGAATTATACAAGAGTATTTTTTGTGATGGGTGAAACAAATTTCGTGATATGTTCATGTCATGTTTGTCTTTCACCTTTTTTTGTGGATATTAGCACTTTTATACCCGTCATTTCGAATTTCTTCCAACTCATTGAGTTGGGGCATTTGCTTATTCCCGGCCACATCTAATTCGAAGTTCAACTTCTTTATTGCCCAATAGGCCTTGTGTTCTAGATCCATGGGTAAATGGCAAGGTTTTCCATACACAAGTCTATAGGGGGACATGCCAAGGGGCATTTTATACAACGTACGATAGGCCCAAAGTGCATTGGTTAGATGTAGAGACGAATCCTTGCGATCGAGATTGACTATCCTCTCTAGGATGTGTTTGATCTAGCAGTTGGTTGACTCGGCTTGGGCATTAGTCTGAGGTGATAGGACGTTCCAACCTTATGAATGACCCCATACTTTCTTATGAGATTGACAAATGGCCCATTTAAAAAATGGGTTCTGTTGTCGCTAATGATTGCCTTAAGAGTACTGAACTGAGGAAGTATATCTTCCTTTAGGAACTTTAAGACCTCATAGTGATCATTCATTCGCAATGCTATCACATCCACCCACTTGGAAACGTAGTCAACCATGACAAGGATACATAGGTTACCAAAAGATAGGGAAAATGGGCCCATGAAGTCAATGCCCTAAAAGTTGAACACCTTGATTTCTAGTATTGGGGACATCGGCATCAAGTTTCGATGAGTAATAGCGCCCAAATTTTGGCAATGCTCGCACAAAATGTATAACTCATGCGCATCCTTGAAAAGCATGGGCCAATATAATTCATATTACGATATTTTTACGACGATTTTCTTAGAGGCAAAAAGGGCCTCCACACACTTTCGAATGGGAAAATTGGATGACACTAAATATCTCATCATTCGGGTCATATTTTTAGATGATTTGGTCTACGCAATATTTAGACAAATACGGATCATCAAATAAAAACATGAGCACCCAGGTTAAGAACTTCCTCTTCTCCTGAGAGGTCCAATGTGAGGGGATGGATCCTGTCACAAGGTAGTCTGCGAATAGAGAAAGAGAGTAAGTGGAGAACAATTTTTCATCTGGGGTAAACTCATCGATGAGAAGTTGATCTTTAGGTGCCGCGATATTAAACCAAGACAAGTGGTCGGCAATGACATTTTCTACTCCCTCTTTATCTTTTATGGTGAGATTGAAGTCTTGGAGTAGGAGGACCTAACTAATTAAAAGCGACTTTGCATCCTTCTTATAAGGATGGTATTTTAATTCCACGTTGTCTGTAAAACACACGACGGAACATCTCACCAAATATGTTCAGAATTTATCCAAGGCGAAGACAACCACTAACAACTCTTTTTCGGTGGTCGAGTAGTTTAATTGAACACCGTTGAGAGTTCGACTAACATAATATATAACACGGGGCTTCTTATCACTTCTTTGTCCCAAAACATCCCCAATCGCACTCGCATCGTGCACGAGTTCAAAAGGCAAGGTCTAATCCTGGGCTTGAATAATGGTGACGGTGGTAAGTGTGATTTTTAACTTTTCAAAAGCTAAGTGACACTCCTCACTCAATTCGAACGGGTTGTATTTTGAGAGGATATTACACAATGGTCTAGCGATAGAGCTAAAGTCCTTGATAAATCTTCAATAAAATACCACGTGGACAAGGAAAGTCCTCACGTCTTCGAGTGATTTTGGGGTGGGCAAATTGACAATCAACTTTGAAGGAGATCATATTCCCGAGAACGATCCCTTTTGTGACCATAAAATGGTACTTTTTCCAATTTAAGATGATATTTTTCACTACGCATCTATCCAAGACCCTTTCAAGAATGGAGAGGCAATTGTTAAAGGAGTTACCAAAGATGCTAAAATCATCCATGAATACCTCTAAATCTATCTCTACCATATCACTAAACATACTTAACATGCACATTTGGAACATGGCCAACGCATTACATAACCTGAAGGACATTCTTTTATAGGCAAATGTGCTAAAAGGGCATGTGAAAGTGGTCTTGCATCGGTCTTAGATATCGAGCTTGATTTTGGTATATCCAAAATAACCATCGAGAAAGCAATAATATGGGGTAGATTATATTTGCATTTAATAGCTTAATGACTTCGTCCGTAACCACCTCCTTCATCACGGGGTTTAACCTACATTAAATTTCCCGGGTGGGTTTGGCTCCCACCTCGAGGTGTATCTTATGAGTGCATATCAAAGGTCTCATTCCCTTGAGGTCTGCTAATGTGCACCCATTGGCGCTTTTGTGCCTTTTTAACAAATTCATCAATTGACCTTCTTGTCCCTCATCGAGGTGATATGAGACAACGATGGGATATGTCTTATTCTAACCCAAATACACATACTTAAGATCGAATGGAAATTTCTTGAGATAAGGATTTGGAAATCGTACATTCGAGGGTACCTCGTAAGAATTGCAATTAGGTAAATCCTAAAAATTGGAACACCAACTAACCTCCTATACTCTCTCCACATCATCCAACATCGAACTCACTAGGTTGACTTATGATTATATGGGGAATAATCATTTTCTAAGTCATGGGAGTTTAATAAACATGCCTCAAAAGAGCCCACATAACAATTAACATCGAATTGCTCAGGACAATCTCCTCAATGAGGACTACATCCCAGACCTCATCATCGTCGCTTATTTCTTTAGAAATATTTTAAATTTCAAGATCCAAGGTCATGTTACTAAAGGTGAGATTAATTTTCCCATTTCCAGCATTGATTAAGGCATTTGAGGTTGCTAGAAAAAGCACACCAAGAATAATGGGGATATGGTTTTTCTTTGGAGCAACGAGATGATTATACAACACCAAAAAATCCATCGGGAAGTATAATTTGTTAACTTGAATGATGATATCTTCTACTACCATTCTCATAACCTTAATGAAGCGATATGCTAATTGAATAGTGATTTTGGTGGGTTTGAGATCGCCTAGGTCGAGTGATTCATACATAGAGTGTGGTATAAAATTGACACTCGCGCCTAAATCAAGCAAAACTTGCTCAATTTTAAAGTTCCAGATCACACACGAGATGGTGGGACATCCGGGGTCCTTATATTTGGGAGGCAACTCGAATTGGATGATAGAGCTCACATTTTGAGTAAAAAATGCCTTTTTCCTCACAGAGAGTTTTCGCTTCACCATAATCAAGTCCTTGAGGAACGGGGGTATGCGGGAACTTATTTTATTGTATCTAGTAGGGGGATGTTGATTCTAACTTGTTTTAAGATCTCTAAGACATCGACATTATTGGCGTCCTTCTTTGGAGCTATTAGCCTTTGAGTATAAGGATAAAAAATGGGGGGTTTCATAACTACCTCCGGCTCGACTCGAGGCTCCACATCACTCTTTTTCGGGGAAGCGTCTTTGATCTCTATTGGTTCGGGTGAGACTTACTTAGCATTTGGGGGTGGGGAAACTATTAACTTTTCAATAACTTTCCAACTCCTTACAGTGATAATAGCATTTCGCTTGATTGTGAGGGGGAACTGAACCATCAGTACTCACACTATTTTGCCTAAGAGGCCTTTGAAGTTGTGAAGGAAACTTACCCTTTTCTTCAACACTCAATGATGGAGTCAACTTATATAGTGAAGATTTTATTTTCGCAAATGTTTGCACATTTTGATTGTTCATAGTAAGTTGAGCATTCATGAAAGCTTGAAGAGTATCTTGAAGACTTTTCCTATGTGGGGTTAAATATGGAAATATAATCAGAGGAGGAGGACCTTGAATTTGCGATTGAGGAGGAGGTTCTTGTAAGTATGGCGGTTGATTTTGATAATTTAGAGGTTGGGGTGGACCTTGATAATTATTCGGAGGGTGATTTTGAGCTTGTTGGGGTTGCCCATAAGAGAAATTAGGGTGGTTTCTCCATGAAGGATTGTACCCTTCTCTAAGACGAGTTATGAATTACTTCTTGTAAATAATGGACATTGCATTTGATTGATTGTTAAGCATCACCTTATAGGTTGAGATTGTGGGGCAATCCTTTGTGGAGTGATCTTCGACGTCACAAATAGCATAAGTCTTCTTAAGAAGAGATGGAGGTGGAATGACGAGATCTCGACTTTTTAAGTACATTGCCTCAACTCTCTTATCTAGTTGAGCGACTCTCATTATCATATCATTCCCACCAGTGAGATGATATAACCCTTGGCTAGAGGAAGTCGAATTAGAAGATCGAGTGTTGATGTAAAAAATTAGATTTGACCTAATTATTTTAATCATAAATAAAAATGAATAAAGAAATAATAAACAATAGATTTTTAAAGTGGTTCGGCCTTATAAGAATGGCCTGCATTCACTGTTTTTGAATTGCTGACTGTTTGCTTGGAATTCTCGAGGAATGATTTTCTCAAGAAATTCCGGTCCCTTTTCATGAAGATGTTACAATGTATTTATAGCCTTGAGGCTGTACATGTGAAAGAATGATGTGTTGTATTTTAGAAGACGAATACATCTGTACAATAATAAATGCACATTTAATGCGTAGTTGTCTTTTGGTATACTTGACGCGCACGCCACAAGTATTTGAGTTGCTTGGTCCACTTTGAGTTTCTCGGACCGCTTGAGTTAGTCGGCCCTCTTGAGTTGCTCGGATCTCCTAAGTTACTCGGCCCATTGGAGTTCCTCAGACCTTATTCATCCAAAGTCTTCGTATTCACCATGTAAATGGACACGTGTCTTTATATGATTGATCCATGTCAGCAGATTAAATTTGGTATCAACAGAAGCCCCCAATGTTTCACAGTTCGAGGTTGAGGAGTGTGGAACATTCTTTTCGAAATATGATGAGATTAAATAGTCACCCTAAATTTTAGGAGTTTTTTCCTTGTA
The DNA here is from genome assembly GCA_949130495.1 of Sambucus nigra. Taxonomy (NCBI): domain Eukaryota; kingdom Viridiplantae; phylum Streptophyta; class Magnoliopsida; order Dipsacales; family Adoxaceae; genus Sambucus; species Sambucus nigra. The sequence goes on from OX422208.1 coordinate 173,141,756, forward strand.
TTTAATTCCTCTTTGAATTCATAGAATCAGACTTTATAAATATTTTGAATTTTTCCAGCTACTTCGATTTTCGTGCCCCTTTTTCTCCTTTTAGCCGCCGGTAACGCAAACTTCTTTCTCTGTAATCATTAATTTTCCCCATTCCCAAGGTAAGGTATTTAAGCGCTACAGAAAATCCTATCGTCTTTCACTTTTTCAAATTTATATCTTTGAACTATTCATCTTCTCTCTCTCTTGTGCCTTCGTTCTTTCCATCGTTTATTGACAACTGATCTCTATTTCCTCTATAAGATTTTCTTCCTTCTTCTTTAATTTTCTCTATTCTCCATGGTTTATCCTGTTGAGTCATTGGACAAATTTTGGTCTGATTTTTCAATCCCTTCATGGGTTATTTTGGAAGAATTATCTGGTCCTTCTGATTTATTTTCCTTGGCTAAGGGACACTGGTTCCCAAGTATCTTTATAGTCGAATGTGGCTTTTCTTTCCCGCCAAATCCACTGTGTTTGGAGTTTTGCCAATATTTGGATATTGTACCTGCAAAAGTAGGTCCAAATACATAGAGGGTAGTTAACAGTGTACATAGATGAAATCAAATCCATGGGACTCATTTAGGAATCCCAGAAATTATGTATTGCTATAGATGGGTCACTAGCGATAGTACTTTTTATTTAAAAACTAGATTTTTAAATAGAGATTTAGTGGTCAATCTTCCTGATACCAACAAAGACTATTTTGATCATGGGGTAGTGGTGAAAAATTGGCAACACCTTCCACTTGATGGATATGATGTGTACTAAGGTCCCAAGTGTCCACCGTATGGCAATGTGATAGGTTGTTTTTACTTTTATTTTATTTTTGAAATTATGTTTTCTTTGTGTTTGATAAAATGCTTCACTGACATTTGATTTTGTTTGTTACAGTTGATAGTAAAAGGAAACTCCCAAAAGAGATTGACGTCAATATAAAAAGCTTAAAACTTATCTGGAATTTGCATCAATCTAATGTTGGGGAGCATATTAGGTCGGCATCTTATTTGCTGCAATACAGAACTTCGAGCTCATCTTTTATTGCTCGTCCTGTGGTAGTTGACCTTGACCAAGTACCAGCTGCTGATACTAGTGTGGAAGGTTCTTCTTCAGAGTCAAATATTCCTATTGGTGATAAAATGAAGAGGAGAAAAGCTCCTGCTTATTTTGATAAGTCTTCCTTTCCTACTGTGGAGGCAAAGAAAAGTAAGAAAGATATCCCAGAAGAGGGGATGAAAACTGTGGAGGTACCCCCTTCTGATGCTGCCAAGAAATTTAGCGAGAAGCCCCCTGTGGCTCCAAGCAAGATCGTTGAAAATCCCCCTGTGGTATCGAACAAGGATGTTTCTATCTCTCCTCCAAGTGAGGTTATTGTCATTTCTACAACAAAGACAACACCATTGATTGAAGACGCTCCTGCTCCTCTAAGGAGATTAAATAAGGGTTTGTCTAAGAAACCTGCTGAACCTATCTTTCAACATTCCAATATTGAAAGTAGTGTTCTAGACTTCATTCCTTCGAGCTTCGCTATGGGCTTAGTAAAATCTTGGACTATTCCAGAAGTCCATGATATTGAAAATACTCTCACTCGTGAGAGAGTTACTGCTCTGGCTGCTCAACACACTGCCTCAGTAAATATTATTGATCTGAGCCTTCTACTTTTTAATACTATGTTCGTACATTGACTTAGAGTTATTTATTTTCTCAGCTGGTAACGTATTTCAACAACATTATAAAAAGGGATGAAGCCATTAGGGCCTCTAGTTCCTCGGATGGAGTGGAAAACGCTTTTACTGGATTAACCCAGTCTTTGAAAGACTCCCATCAGAAGTATGAGGAAAATAAAGTTGCGTAGGAGAAGCAGGTTAAGTCCGTTGATCAAGAGAGATATCGAGCTGTGGAAGCCTCCAAGGGATTGGAGAAGAAATTGAATGAGTTTGAGAAGAATAATAAAGAGCTTGAGTAGAAGCTCAAGAATGATGAAGAGCTTGAGAATAAGCTCAAAACTGCTGAAGAGGAAGTTGTTAGACTTCATGATGTTGATCGCCAGAAACAGGAGGTGGAAGGGAAATTGAAGGCTGCCGAGGAACTTCTTATTGAGAGGACTTCCTCGGAGAAGGCAAAAATAAAAAATGCTATTAAAAAGTCTTTCAGAGATGGTTAGGATAAAGGCTGGAACAAAGGCCTGGCTGCCATGTCCTCTCAAATGGAGTTTGCCAGCCTTAAATATTTCAAGGATGGATGGGTTGTAGCCCTGTAGTAGCTAAAAATCACTGAGAATTCTGAACTGTTACAGCGACACACTCATGGCCCTCCTCCCTCTCCTGGAGAAGAAGAAGAGGACGAAGCTACCTCAGAATAATCTTCCATGATAATTGGGGACCAGGTCCTTGCTGTTGAACCTTACTCCGAGCATCCCCAACCAGCAAACATTTCTGTCGAGCAGCTTTCCTTGCCCTCCGAGCAACCAACCTCTTCGTCCAAACCTTCTAAGGAAGTTTTATGAAGCAAGGAGAAGGTGTAGAGTTGTTTGGATCTTTCTTTTGCTTTTTTGTTGAATGTAATTTTGGGCTATGTACTTCTTCTTGTGATGAAATAAAATTTGAACTTTGGTTGTTCATCTTGAGTTTCCCTTGGGCTTACTCTGTTTGTATCATCATTGATTCTTTTTATTTCTTTATCTTTGCTAGTTTATGGCCAGGATGGAGTTCCTATCGGCTCATAACACAGAATTAATGAAAAATGCAATGCTTATTTTAATACTGGTCATGTAGCTCTTAATGAAGCTCGGATAATTGACATCCTTAGATCCGGTGCTTCGGACCAAGCAATCAAAGCTTACCAATATCTGAAATTATTACTTGATCATGCCATGGCTAACAATATGGCATATTATGAGATGATTCAGGACCTCCAAGGAACTATAGAGGAACTCCATCAGCTGTACAAAGAGTCCTCAACACTTTTGCCCCAAGGGTACGAGAAGAAATATCAACAGTTAAGTGATGAAAAAGGATATGATAAATTCATCTCTGCTTACGCGAAGAAAGAGAGCGTTCTAAAGCTTGAAGTTAAAGAGCATAGGCATATCGCCAAGTTACTGGAGTAAGAGAACATTGCCTTACAAGAGGAAGTAAAATAACTCAAGTCTGCTGCATCTTCCTCGGGAGCCTTGGTCCCTGTTAATGATGAGGGTTTTTCTTTTTTGGAGGTAGAAAATTCCAACTTGCGAGATGAGTTGGAACTTTGAAAAGAGTTGGACCCTCCGCTTCCACTCGTGGATGAGCAAGATCTTCTTCTCGGGGATGAGCAAGAGCTGGTCGGATTTCTATTAAAGAAGCAAGAACTCCAGCGACCTTAGAGAATCAGGACTTTCAGTTGATAGCGAAGAACTAAGCCTTAGCAGAGATGTCCAAGAAGATTCTGAACCTCAGCGAGCAACTTTCTACACAAAGCTCTGCCTTAGAAAATAAAGAACTTATGGTGAAGAATCTTCACGAGAAACTGGAGAGGTTAACTTACCAATTCCATAAACAACCCATGGTGTTTTGGATGACTGGTTACAATGAAGCACTTTGTTATCTTGATGCTCGTTTAGAACAGTAGAACAACGAAGGTTATAAACAGGGCTGGTTGAATGCTCTTTGCATTTTAAAATTGGAGAGAGGTCATTTCCTAAGGGATTACTATAATCCTGGAGTTCTTGATTTACCTGTGCCTCCTTTCAAGTTTGACCTTAGTTGGATTCCAGCCCAGGCCATTCCTCACGTTCTGATCTCTAAGTATCTTGATGATTATAATCTTCATTCAGATTTTGAAATATCTCGCCTAGAACACATGCTTGATCGTCCATCTATAATGAACGTCAGAATGCTGCAAGATCTGAACTTCATAAATTCCCTTTATAGTCTTGATGATCCTCCAGCTGGGGTAGACCCTGTATCAAAGGCAGAGGGAAAGAAACCCATAGAGTAGAATTTGTTCAATTGATATCACATGCGATCTGTAATTTATATCATATGTAATTTGTTCTGGTTTTAATAAAGAAATTTTTAGTTTTATTTGCAATTTAATTGTCATTGGTTTGGAAATATTTTGTAGAATATCTCTTTTATTTACTGATGAACATGTATATATATCTGTAGAAAGACAACAATGTCTTGTTTGGTTTTTAAATTTCCGACCAACCGGAGTTGGTGGTAATTAAATGCCGACCAACTTGAGTTGGTGGTAATTATTTCCCGACCAACCTGGGTTGGTGGTAATTTGCTTCCCAATCAACCGAAGTTGGTGGTAATTGAATTACCGATCAATCGGAGTTGGTCGTGTTTGTTTCTCGACCAACTTGGGTTGGTGGTAATTTGCTTCCCGACCAACCGGAGTTGGTAGTAATTTTCTTTCCGACCAACTGGAGTTGGTGGTAATTTGCTTCCCGGCCAACCTGAGTTGGTGGTAATTGAATTTCTGATCAACTTGGGTTGGTGGTAATTTTCTTCCCGACCAACCTGAGTTGGTGTTAATTTGCTTCCCGACCAACCTGAGTTGGTGGTAATTTGCTTCCCGGCCAACCTGAGTTGGTGGTAATTGAATTACCGATCAACCGGAGTTGGTGGTGTTTATTTCTCGACCAACCTAGGTTGGTGGAAATTTTCTTCCTGACCAGCCGGAGTTGGCGGTAATTTACTTACCAACCAACCTGAGTTGGTGGTAATTTGCTTCCCGACCAACCTGAGTTGGTGGTAATTTGCTTCCCGACCAACTGGAGTTGGTGGTAATTGAATTACCGATCAACCGAAGTTGTTCATGTTTGTTTCCCGACCAACCTGGGTTAGTGGTAATTTTCTTCCCGACCAACCAGAATTGGTGGTAATTTGCTTCCCAACCAATCGGAGTTGGGGGTAATTTTCTTGTATAGCGTGTAGCACTAATATTCCCTGGACGAACAACTTCTATTACTCTGTAGGGTCCGTGCCAGTTTGCTTCTAGCTTATTATTCTTTTGGATCACTTTTTTCAGCACATAATCCCCTTCTTTCAGATCACACTTCTTCACTCTTTTGTTATAGAACAAAGGTGTTTGTTGTTGATAAGATGCATTCCTGATTGTTTCTTCTTCCCTGACTTCCTCGAGCATATCCAGGTCTAATCTTCTCATCAAATTACTGACAGGGGAGTTTAAATTAAGTACCCCGTGCATGGGTAGACCCAATTCAGCAGGTATCACAGCCTCACTCCCAAATGCCAGCATGTATGGAGACTCTCCAATTGTTGTTCGCGGTGTGGTGCGATAAACCCACAATACAAAGTGTAGTTCATTAATCCAATTTACTTTTTCACCATCTAGTCATTTCTTCAATCCATTTAGTAGCGTCTTATTTGTCACCTCAGTTTGTCCATTGCTTTGTGGGTGATCTAGTGCAGAATGAGTTTTCATAATATTGGATTGATGAAAGTATGGAGCAAACTCCTCGTTGTCAAACTGGGTTCCATGGTCAGTAATGAATGCATGTGGGAGACCGTATCTGCAAATAATGTTTTTCCAAATGAATTGATAGACTTTGTCGTATGTCATATCAATAAGGGGTTCAACTTCCACCCATTTGGTAAAGTAATCCACAGCGACTACGAGGTACTTGAATCTTCCCTTGGTCGTTGGGAGTGGACCAACCAAGTCTATTCCCCACATAGAAAATGGCCAAGGGGATGTTATGGGTGTTAGCAATGCCTGAGGGGAGTTATTTCGATGGACGAGAATCATTGGCATTTGTCGCACTTCTTAGCATAGGTTGCGCAATCAGCTCTCATCGTCGGCCAGTAGTACCCCTGTGTGGTTATTCTTCGTAAGAGCCTACGACCAGCTACATGGGCTCCACAATACCCTTCATGAACCTCTTCGATCAAATCTTTCACTTCAGAGGGATGGACGCATCTTTGTATCCCAGCTATCACTCCTCATCTATACAAAATGCCATTGGTCAACACATAATGAGCAACTTTAAACTTTTATTTCTTGGCTGTAAGTTTATCATTTTGTAAAGTCCCATCTTCAATATAAGCTCTGATTGGATCCATCCAGGATGGTCCTAAGTCAAGAGCAATGAAATTTATCGTTAGATCTTCATCTATGCTCCGACCAGTTAGAATCTCTATTGGGATTTTTCTTCGTAGCTCGGTGCGAGTGGATGATGCTAGTCAGGCTAGGGCATCTGCTCTTGCATTCTCTAATCTCGGTATTCTAACCAGCTGAATAGCAGTAAAACTTGATACCAACTCCATTGCTTTTGCATGGTACTTGATCATTAACTTTTCTTTTGCTGCATATATTTCAAAAATCTGATTTACGATTAACTGCGAATCGCTGAAGACAATAACCTGCTTTGCCTTCATAGTTCTGGCTAGACTTAAACCTACAATCATTGCTTCATATTAGGCCTCATTATTAGAAGTTTTAAATTGAACGCGCAGATCATACTCCACATCAGTCTCATCTGGACTTTTCAAAACAATCCATGCACCACTGCCTGTAGTGCATGAAGAGCCATCCACATACAAATTCTATATGGGTAACTTATTATTGAAATTTTGATTAGAGAGAGTTCCTCGGTGCAATATTTGGTACTTCCTCTTCTCCTATTTCAGTACTTCTCGGTGCTCGTCAGTCATCTTTTCTTGCTTGTTAACCAACTTATGTTGGTCTGGGTTTAAATTTGATGATCCTGTATCATCCACAAGCTGGTCGGTATTCAATTTCTACTATTCGGAGGTATGAGGATAGGTGAACTCTGCGATAAAATCTGCCACTGCCTTCCCTTTAAGCGGCGATCTAGGCTCATAAACTATGTCATATTCACCGAGCTCTACTGCCCAGTACATCAATCTTCCTGATTTCTCCGGCTTATGCCGAGCTTGCCTTAATGGCATATTAGTGTATACAACTATAGTATGGGTTTAGAAGTATGGTCTCATTCTTCTGCTGGATTCAATTAGCGCTAATGCCAACTTCTCCAACCTTGGATATCTGATTTCTTCTCCTCGAAAAGCTTTGCTAGTGTAGTAGACTGGTTTCTGAACTCTACCTTCCATTCTTATCAACGCTGAGCTAACTACGTTCTCTGAAACTTCCAGATATAAGTACAATCTCTCTCCCATCACTGGTCTGGATAGAAAGGGAGATATTCCTAGGTACTTCTTCAGTTCTTGAAAGTCCTCCTCACACTCGTCATTCCACTCAAATGTTTTTCGGAGTGTTTTAAAGAAGGGGAGTCATCTATCTGTTGCTCGTGACATAAGTCTGTTGAGTGCTGCTACTCGTCCTGTGAGACTTTGCACCTCCTTTATTATGGTTGGAGATCTTAGCTCTAATAAGGCCTTGATCTTCTTAGGATTTGCTTCAATTCCACGTTGATTGACAATATATCCGAGGAACATTCCTTCTCGTACTTCGAATATGTACTTAGTGGGATTCAACTTCATTTGATATTTCTCTAGTTGATCAAAGGTCTGACCTAGGTCAATTAGATGATCAATAACTTTCTTTCTCTTTGTCAGCATTTCGTCAACATACACCTCCGTATTATGACCTATCTGTTATGTAAACACCTTATTCATCAGCCTCTGATACGTCGCACCTGTATTTTTAAGACTAAAAGGCATAACATTATAGCAATAAGTTCCCCTTGGGGTGATAAAAGAGGTACTTTCCCTATCTTCAGGTTTCATTTTAATCTGGTTATAACCAGAATAAGCATCCATGAAACTTAATAATTTGTGCCCCGAGGTAGCATCCACCAGTTGATCAATTCGGGGCAAAGGAAAATGATCCTTTGGGCATGCCTTGTTAAGGTCGGTGAAGTCTACACACATCCTCCACTTGTTATTTTTCTTCTTCACCATTACCACATTCGCTAGCCAATCAGGATATTTGACATCTATAATAAAAGAGGCTTTTTGTAATTTCTCTACTTCTTCTTGTATGGCTTGGTTCTTCTCGGGACTGAATACCCTTTCGTCGTTGCTTCACTGGCTTGATTTCCTTGTTCACATTGAGCTCGTGACACAAGAAATTTGGGTCTATCCCTGGCATATCTTCGTGACTCCATGCAAAAGTATGCTTTTTACATCTTGGAAATGCTATCAGCTCTTACTTTATTGACACATCTAGTGATGCATCGATTTGAGTTGTTTGTTCTGGATGTTCGTCATCCAGAATAATATCTTCAGTAGCCTCCATGATCTGGCCCTTAACGAGCTGAGACTCATCTCTTGGGTCTAAAGTCTTAATCTCGTCATCTTCTATCTAATCTACCTGATAAGTAATAGTCTTCTTCCTGGACTCTTCACGCTCTTCTTTCTCGGTAGATGAATAGTAGCATGCCCGAGCTACTTTTTGGTCGCCCTTCACCACTCCTACTCCAAAGTTGGTTGGGAATTTTAAACATTGATGTACAGTAGATGGTACTTCTTCGAACTTTTTCAAACCTATCCATCCCATGATGATATTGTAAGTTGATTGGACATTTTTATCCATCATAAAAAAGCGTACACTTTTTGTTCGATAAGCAGGCCATGTACCGATAAACATATCCAACTTGATCGTCCCAAGTGGAAAAACTTTCTCGCCAGTAAAACCAAGGAGGGGCATATGATATGGTTCCAACTGGGATATCTTTAGATTCAAACTATCAAAACATGGGTAGAACATGATATCTGCCGAGCTTCCATTATCCACTAATGCTCGTGAAATCATTACTTCCTTCATTCTTATTTTGATCACCAATGGGTCATCATGAGGATATAGTACACCTGCGAGGTCATTCTTAGGGAAACCGATGACTAGCTTGTCCTTGTTCACCTTCCTCGGACGATCATCTTCAGCCAAGTTTATTCACTATATGTATGAGCAAGCTTGAGCCTCATTAAGATAAGCTTTCCTTTCCGCGGTAAGATATCCTCCTCCTGCATCACCACCTGTAATGACATTACACTCAAATGATCCAAAGTGGATTGAAAATACCTCATGTTCTGGCTGTCTTGGTCTTTTGGGGAGATCGGGGTCATCTTCCGGATCATCTTCATGATCTCTTTTTTTATCATCTTTTATCCGAAGAGGAGATTTACACCTTTGCCTTCCTCGTTCCCTGGTTTGACCACCGCTTTGACGATCAACATACTTTGTCAATTTTCCTCGTCTAATGAGTGCTTTAATTTCATTCTGAAGAGCTATGCAACGATTGGTCGTATGACCATGATCTTTGTGGAATTCGCAATATATGGACTTGCCTCTCTTATCAGGATTTGCCTTCATTTTTACTAGCCAGGCTAGCTCCTCTCTGCTCTTGATCTCTTCCAGAATGTGATTTATATCCACCTTTAAGGGAGTATAATTTCCATATTTCTTCATCTGTTCCAATGCTTGCTTACCCTTTGATTGCCTGTTACCACCATTGTTCTTTTGATCCTTCTTTTAGGTTTTCCATCTTCCACCTTGGTCTCCTTAGTGTCTGCATTCTTCTTCGCAACTATGGCTTCCTCGGCATTCATGATTTTGGCTGCTTTTGCCATCAATTCTTCCATGGTCCTAGGTGGATCTTTGGCTAAAGTGTAGTACATTTTATTGGGTAACAGTCCACTCATCAAAGCAGTAATTGCAGTTTTCTCCTCATAATCAATTACTTCCAGTTTCTCATTATTAAAACGAGTAATATAATCCCTAGTGCTTTTTCCTGTCTTTTGTCTAACACTTAAAAAATTTGTTACTGGTTTGACTGGATTTGCTCAAAAATAGAAATTTCCAATAAAGAGTCTTGCTAGCTTAAAGAAGGTCACAATTTTCCCCCGAGGAAGGTTATTGTACCACATCTGGGAAGATCCGGTAAGAGTTCCTGAAAATGCCTACATCGCATCTCATCTGGAACAACATAGATATCAACAACTGCTTGGTATTATTCTATATGGAGAACATGATCAGTTTTTCCATCGTATTTTGGTGTTACTATCGGGGCTTTGAATTTTGACAGTGTGGGAAAGTCCACAATCTCCTGTACGAATGGTGTTCCTCGGACAAAAGTCCTTTGTAGAGGGTTCTTGGTTTTAGCCATCTCCCCTAATCTGTCTTCCAACCTTTAAATTGGGCCCTTCCATGCATCATTTCCTTCTTCGATCCTATTGGTTCGAGAAACTGATCGTGTTGAATTTGCCTCTTGGGATCTTTCATGATGAGCAGCTGGTTGTGATTGGGAAGAGCCTTCCTTTAAATCAGATGGTCGTTGAGAGTTCCTCAACATAATCCTAGGGGAACTTCTATTCCTCCTAGAACCCAAATGATCAAAAGGTGAAACTCTACTCAATCTTTTAAGAGCACTTGTCCTTTCTAGAGACAGAGTGATGTTTTGTTGAGTATCTGTAGCTCGTACCGAGGAAGTCCGTCCAGGCTGATAAGAAGTATCATTAGATCTCTCAGTATGATATGAATCGGTGCGCCTGGACTGATATTCCTCTGGGAATAATGTTTTTCTATTTCGCGAAGAGAGTAAATGATTATTTCTCTGAACGCTTCGTTGTCCTGATTGCGCAGGTACTCCGCCTTGAACGATTTGTATGAGTTGACGCATTGTTTCTTACATGGACGTTGCCCTTGGGACAAATTAGCCATTATACCAGCCAGATCTTGGACATTTGGAGGAGTAGATGGAGGATTTGGAGGGACCCCAGCATTTCGATTGTTGGACTCAGGATGATCAGCCATTGGTGATGGATTATTTTGGTGAAAAATAATAATTACAGTCGTTTCCCACAGACGGTGCCAATCTGTTGATGTAAAAATTTAGATTTGACCTAATTATTTTAATCACAGATAAAAATGAATAAAGAAATAATAAACAATATATTTTTAAAGTGGTTCGGCCTTATAAGAATGACCTACATCCACTGTTTTTGTATTGCTGACTGTTTGCTTGGAATTCTCGAGGAATGGTTTTCTCAAGAAATTCCGGTCCCTTTCCATGAAGATGTTACAATGTATTTATAGCCTTGAGGTTGTACATGTGAAAGAATGGTGTGCTGTATTTTAGCAGCCGAATACATCCGTACAATAATAAATGCACATTTAATGCGTAGTTATCTTTTGGTATACTTGACGCGCACGCCATAAGTATTTGAGTTGCACGGACCGCCTTGAGTTGCTTGGACCGCTTGAGTTGGTCGGCCCTCTTGAGTTGCTCGACCCTCTTAAGTTACTCGACCCTTTGGAGTTCCTCGGACCTTATTCGTCCAAAGTCTTCGTATTCTCCATATAAATGGACACGTGTCTTTATATGATAGATCCATGTCAGTAGATTAAATTTGGTATCAACATCGAGAGTTAACCTTTTTTGGTTTCGAAGTGCCCCAAACTTGAGTGGTTTTGGCATAATATTTGAAGTGTGCCTCAGCATCATCCAGATCAAAGCTGAAGTATTCCTCGGAGCACATGGTCTCCACCATTTATTTGGCATTGAGTGTAAGCCCATTGTGGAAAAAGCATACGAGTATTTATTTTTTAAAATCATGGTGGGGGAACTTACTTCAATAGATTGTTAAATCTGTCCCAACATCTCTCAAAGGTCTTGATCTCTCTTTGTAAAAAGGAATGAATTTGTCCCTTAAGAGTGTTGGTATGGTGGGTAAGAAAGAACGTTTTTAATAATTGGGCTTGCATGTTGCCCCTACTCCTAATAGAATTTGGGTCCAATGACCAAAGCCAAGTTTTAGCTTTGTACTTGAGAGATAATGGGAAGAGTTTGAGTCATGCAAAATCGAGTGGGTAATTCGATCGCTAAAATAAGTGCACACCTCCTCATACTCCTATACATGTAAGTAATGCTGTTCACTTCCTGTGTCGTGGTATATGGGTAGTAATTGTATCATCCCATTTAGAAAATTGAAATGCACAAAATTGTGTTGAAAAATGATACACGATGGAGAGGTGGTCCTCTCAGGTTATAAGTATTCTCTCATTGACCCATATGGAGGCTCAGTCTTTCCACGACTACCATGCTTGCTCTGATTATCTCCCATGGTGGTAAAATTGGGGTAGGCTCCAGTTTGTGAGAAATTTAAAGGTGTAAGAGTGGTCTTCAATAATCTAAACGCTCTTTTGACGATGGATATTCCACTATGGAATATGAAATGTTATCATTCACGTCTTGCATGTATGAGAGATTTGGATTAGTTTTGGAAATTGTGTTGTCATGGTGACCCAGTGAACAATTTTTTTAAAGAGAACGTCGTATAACCTAACTTTGTTACCAATCCTCGACAACAGTGCCAAAAACTTGATGTTTTAAAAATAATGTTTGATTCAAGCGCAAACGGATCGCAACAAGTAGTAACTGGGAAAGTCTAGGATCGTATTCCATAGGGACTGGAGTCTCCTAAGAGATTGAAATCGAGTTATAGGACGATCACTATATGTCACAAACTAAAAGTGTAAAAGATGATGATAGTTAGGAGTGATGAATTATAGCTAACAGCTATCCTAGCATACGTAAAATTACAAGTGAATAAGTAGAAGACGATGTTATGATGGAACAAAGTAGGAAAATTATGACTTTAAAGAGAGAAAAGGGATTAAGGATCACTCTCCTACCTTGGAGTTGCCAAGTCATTGATAGAATTCAAATTGATTCAATTGGTCATAACTAATTAAGTCCGAACATAAACCATGTAGAGACCATAGTCATCAATGGAGTATTAGGGGTTAATTAATTATGGAGATGAATGGGTTGAGGTTGTAGTAAAGCCTCAAACACTACCTTTAAAAGATAAGTGAACTTAAGAAACTAGGATATTACAATACCAACAAATGAAGTTCTAGTAGAATAATTACAAACCAAACCCTAACAATGAAGATCAATCAACCACGGTGGGATTATGATCCCCAACCTAAAGGAGTAGCCACTCATATTGGAAACCAAGTAAATCATGCCAGTAAACCTCATAAGTAGAGAATACATCAATTAATAGATAAAACAACACAAAATAAATTAATAAATGCAAGTCAAAGCAATTAAACCAACCGAAGATGGAGTAGGTAAGTGCAATACAATATAACAAACAATCCTTGTGTATTAAATGCAAAACAAGAGAGAAATATAGATTTCTCTATTTGACCTAGGAGAAAGAGAGAGAGAGAGATAGAGAGAGAGAGTTTATTGCTCAACACTTCTTGCTAAAATATCTGATGTCTACCAATAAGAACCCAAACAAAACTAAATACCAAGTCAGACACCAAGTGGTAAACTAGTAAATAAAATAAAAGAGGGGAAACATGGGTGAATCAATTTGCCCATTTGGACTGAATTGATTCGGCTAAAAAAACTTGTGTACTTCCTCAAAATGAACCGATTAATCCAGAAGGCCCAAATCGATTCATACCTGTTTGAGTTGCTAGGGATGTGTTGAATGGGGATTTTCTAGGACCTTATTTTGTAGAACCTTTCGTAACTTTATCGATAGGAGTCAGATTCATGCACCGTCAGTGGCCATGCGAAGAATATTATATGAGCTCTAACTTCCATGAGATATTGGGAGCTAAACTTGAGTATTAAAATTACCACAATGCTTTCGATGTTGATATTGTCGGTGGGACATCCCCGAAATTCAACCGGACTTCACGCCTTGTGATGATGCTAAGAATTAGCACCACCAGATAAGAGGTGGTGATGAGCTCAAACAATAATAACCATAGCATCAATAGAGTTATGCACATATGTAACTATATAAGGGGGTGAGTAAAAGAGGATTGGAGACATTGATGTAAGTGGTTCAGCCAATCAGACCTACATCCGTTGTGAGTGTACGATCCACTTAATATGGGCACTAATGGCCTTGTATACAATGCTCATAAGCTCTCTCTCTCTCTCTCACTCCCCCCCTCTCTCTACTGTGCAAGCAGAGTTTTAGCTAGGGTTATTAATTATCAATCCCTTTAGAAGGTTGAAGATGACAAGTATATATATGGTTTGGGGGGAGTAGTGTACCCCCAAGCATGCATTGATCATGTGAATGGTGATCTTAGACAATCCCTTGTTGACGCCTGCCTGGGCCACCTGTGGTTAATGATTACATAATATTCCCTCATGTGAAGGAATGATATGGTTATAACAGTTTTGTCCACGTGCCATATGAATCTCACGCTCTGTGTCTTAAAGCGTCTCCCAAACCACACATCATGATGGTGACACCCTCGGATTACGGTGACAGGACAAGGCTGAGATTTATGCTGACCTATTGGGTCCTGACTGCTGGATGTAGTATCTTTATACTATCGGCCCCTCGTAGGGTTGGCCAGTTGCTTGGTCATCCGGATAGACCCCTAAGCCGAGGCTTCTATCTCCACGGGCCTAGGCTGATTTGGGTCACTAAACTTGCCAAAAGTGGGGTCGGCCTCCATAGGGTCATCCGATCGTCTGAACGGTGTTATCAATGATGGGGTCGACTTGACTGGACCCTATCTTTAGTATGATCCCCTAGGGGTGGAAGTAGAATTTATCCCTCATCATAGACGAGGATACCCTCGGCCTGGCCAAGGGTATATTTTGGTATATCAATCACCCGTAGCCCTTAGTCATCAATGCTGTTGAGATGGCTGGGGGGTAATATTGTCTTTGGATGTTGAGTTGATGAGTGGACATGTTGATGAGTGACATTTGGCAGATGTCAATCATCGTTTTGTGTTCCCCAGCAATGGCGGATGCACATCACACTTGGGTCCTTGTGCCCTAATGATGATTTTCCTCGCGGGTTGTGCCCCGCTTTGGTTAGTGGGACCACTAATGACAAAGTATTTAACCCTTTTTTCAAACTATTCTCTCTTTTACTTCTTCTTCTTCGCTCGCATGCTCTCTCTAACTTTGGTGATTAACCTCCGTTCTTGCATTTTCGTGAAAGCTTCAAGTTTTCTTCCAGTTTTGGTCTCCTCTCCTAGGTAATTTCTTCATCATTCTCTCCATTTTTCTCTCTATTTGTCAAGTTTCTTTTGGTTTCTTGCTTTAAATAGTTTATGCAAAATTTCCTTGGCCCGTTGTCTTTTTTCGGCGTGTTTCCACCTTTCTTCGGTGGGCTTAGGGTTAGAATTCGAGTGATAAGCCTTCCTGGGTCCCCCCCCCCCCCACCTTTTTCTGGTGGTTCATAGTCGATTGGTAGAATTTTTTAGGTTTCCCAGCATCCCTTTTGTATTCTTCTCCGGTGAATTTCTATGGTTCTGTTCTTGTGTGTTCATTCACAAAACCCTTCATTTTCCAAGTTTGATCTTTAAAGTCCACTAGGTCAATTGTTTCCTTTGTTTGTAGGTTGTTTGAGAAAATTTCTTAAAGTGTAGGGTCTTCCTCTTGATGCTCCAAAGGCTTTATGATTTAGCCGAGGATTTTCCAACTTTGAGAGAGAGGTGCTTTACAGAGATTATGAGAATATAGGAAGAGAACGAGTGTAGACGTAGGGCCGACCCTGTCTGGGTACGACCTATTTTCCAAATACCATTAGCTACAGTTTTACTATCACCCTTTGATCCCTTTGGGTCATCCTATCGTCCATCTGAGAGTTAGAGTCAAGAAGAAGCCATGGACAGACGAGCTAGAGTGTCTTATTCTTTTGGTGCCCTTCGCGAGAGACGACCCTATAATCCTTGACCCCCGCGAGCAGGCTTAGGGAACAATTAGCCCTGAAGCTGTCCCTATTACTACAATGTCCCCTTTTGAGTTCTAATCCACTTTCCTAGGTGGCCCCTACACTTTGATAATGAAGAGGCGAGGGAGATGGATACGAGGGTAGTGGGTTCGAGGGTGAAAATGAGAGTTTTGGTGCTGAGGAAGAGGTCGACACTTCAACAGCCCCGTATTATATCTCGTCCGTCAAGGATCGTGATCTCTTATTCTGGAGGCATTCCTTTGGTGTAAATCCCAATGTGATAATGAGGGTCCCACATGAAAATGAGAAGGTCTTCTAGGAGAGAGAGGGAGAAGTCACTATGTATGAGCATATGTTTTGGGTTGGCATCAGGTTCCCTCTTCATCCTGCCATAGTTGACATACTTTCTGCTCTTGGGGTTGCCCCCTCCTAAATTCCTCCCAACTCCTAGAGGATCATCCTCAGCTATATCTCCCTCTAGAAGAACACATTTACTGACGAACCATCGGCTGATCTGTTCCTATCTTGTTACAACATAACTTCCTTGTCCAAGCAACCTGGGTACTTCTACTTGGGGGCGAGGAGATCAGACAAAAACTTCTTCATGTTTCTCAAACTTCCAACCACGACTGGAAGAAGAGGTTCTTCTTTTTTTCTAGGGATTGGGAATTCCCCACTGGGTTTGATCCGTCTGAAGACAACCCGAGGGTCCCTAGAGCCTGGTTTAACCCATCCATGAAAGCAAGGTCAGACCCTGGACTAATCTTAGACGAGAGGGCTATAGCCGACTATCTGAGGGAGTAAGGGAAAGAGGGTGCTATCCCCAAGTTTGAAGATTTAATGACCCCTCGTCTTCTCAAAGAAGCTGGTTTAAGGGTCGGCCCCTTGACAGAATTATGTGAGTTGCTTTTTGTTTAAATTTATTCCAAATGTTCCCTCATTATTGTTATTTGTATATGACATGTCGTCTTATCTTTATAGGTCGTCCTCCAGGCATACCTGATTCACTTTGGGAAATGTCAGCTCCAAGTTTACTAGCTGATCTTAAGAAGAAAGGCAAACAGCCTCAGTAATAAAAAAATAAAGTGACTGAAGTGGGGCCGAATACTATAGGGACGATCCTCATGGACTCTTGAAAGAGGAAGGAGATAGATTCTATTGCTGAGGGTCGTCGAGCCGACACTGAGGGAGAGGACTGATGCCGCCGATCCGCATGCTGAAGGGACGAGTTCCTCCTCCTCTTTAGATGCTTTATGGTCAGCCAATCTGACTGTGTTCAAGGGTGACCCCTCCTCTCTAATTTCCCATAGGAAGGCTCCTAAGGCGACCATGTTCTCTGCCCCTTACACATCCGACTACGACTTTTTGGCTAAGATGCCTTCGCCCAAAGTCTATGACTTTGGGCTTCACAGTCTGGCCTAGGTACATTATCACACCTTTTTTTTATTTTCTAATATAATTGTAGCCTCGTCTAACTTTACCCACGTCCTTTTTAGTCTGTCTGCGCTTTTACTTCAGCGATAAAATGGATGGCCGAGAACTATCCAAAGTTTCAAGAGGCTGAGAGGGACATTCAAAATGAGGCCGACTTGAAGGCAGAGCTAGAGGGTCTGAAGAAAGTGTTGGAGGGTGTGAGGGCTGACTGTTATAGAGTTATCGAGGAGCTCGGAAAGGAACACGCTGAGCAGCTGATACATAAGGATACTCTTCTCAAGGCCAAGGACGAGGCTCTGACCAATCAAGAAACATAATTTAGGTCAGACCTCGAGGCAGTTATTCAGAGGGCTGAGGATGATGCCGTGGAGGCATATAAACTTTCTGATGAGTTTTAAGGCTTTGACCTTGAGTACTTAGAGAGAGGAATTAAGACCGCCTGTTAGTGGGTCGTCTTAAAGTTTGTCGACGCGGTCTCAGTCATTCGCCCTACTTTGGAGGCAGCAGATCTGGAAGACCCCTTAATGGACAAGGCTTTATTCTATGTGGAGTCTCAAACAACTGTTAAAGGAACGGGTACATCAGAGGGTTGGCCTGTCGCTAAAGATACCATGCTAGCAAATGTTGAGACTCTCTCTTTGAGATAGCTCCTTAGGGTGGCCGTTTGTTACCCACACCCTCTGATGTAATCTTATTTTTTTTCCATCTTTGAACATCGTGTATTATATCTTCTTTTGAATGAAAAATTCTCTTCCCTTTCATTTGGTTCGTTTATTTTGCTCCTTTTATAATTTGCCCTAACCATCTTCTAAGTCCTCCCTTTTCTTTCTTGAGAGTGAATGGAGGGTCGTCCCTACCATTCACCCTCATTATAGTCGAGGGTAATTATCCACCAAGGTAATGATGTTTTTAAAATAAGTCTTTCCTCATCTTTCTTGAGAGTTAATGGAGGGTCGTCCCTACCATTCACCCTCATCATAGCCGAGGGTGATTATCCACCAAATTAATGGTGTTTTAAAACATTAAGTCCTCCCTCGTCTTTCTTGAGAGTGAATGGAGGGTCATCCCTACCGTTCACCCTCATCATAGTTGAGGGTGGTTACCTACCAAAATAATGGTGTTTTAAAAAATTAAGTCCTCCCTCATCTTTCTTGAGAGTGAATGGAGGGTCGTCCCTACCATTCAACCTCATCATAATCGAGGGTGATTATCCACCGAATTAATGATGTTTTTAAAACATAAGACCTCTATCGTCTTTCTTGAGAGTGAATGGAGGGTTATCACTACCATTCACCCTCATCATAGACGAGGGTTATTATTCACGAAATTAATGGTTCCTTCACTACTAAATGCGCCTCGATGTTATTAGCAGCATATGGATGAGGTTGTCCCCATTCATATTATCGTATCACCAAAGATCATTTAAGCCTACTTCACCACGAATGATGTTTTGTGGCTTAGCATGAATTGTCCCAACAGATTTCTAAATTGACAGGCATAAGATGAGGGACCAATAGGATATTCTTATTAACATTCCAAGTGTTCTATGAAACAACACATTCATTACAATTATAAAAAAGTAGGACATCAACTACAACATCATTGATAGTATTTCTTCAGATGATCTGCGTTTCAGGGGTTTGAAAAGGGTTCCCCTTCAAGGTTTTCAACCTTCAAGGTTTTCTAGTCTATAGGTTCCTGGGATAACTTCATCGACGACCCTATATGGGCCATGCCAATTTGGGTGAAGCTTGTTAGTTTTTTTCCATGTCTTTTTGAGGACTAGGTCTCCCAAAGTGATCGACCTTTTCCTTACCCTCTGATTGTAAAATTTAGTTGTCCTCTGCTGGTAGGCTGCTTGTCTTATCTCAGCGTCTTATCTTCTTTCCTCAATCAAGTCTAGATCAAGTCTCCTTTCTTCCATATTTATCCCAGGATCATACATTTGAACTGTGTGAGTAGGAAACCCAATTTCGGTGGGGATGACTGCTTTTGATTCATATGCCAACATAAAAAGGGGTTTCCCTGGTTGGAGTTTTTGTCGTCATTCTGTAGGACCACAACACAACGTATACCTCCTCAACCCATCTTCTTTTTCCCTCCTCTAGTTTTTTCTTAATCCCATATAGGATTGTTCGATTTGTAACCTCAGTTTTCCCATTAGCCTGAGGTCGTCCTGGAGTAGAGAAGAACAGTTTGATCCCGACTCTTTCGGAGTACTTCTCTAGGGATACATTCTTGAACTGAGTCCTGTTGTCTGAGATGAGTTTGTTGGGGAGACCATACCTGCATATGATGTTTTTTCAGATGAACTAGAAGGTCTTCTGCTTGGTGATCGTGACCATTGGCTCCGCTTCCACCCATTTTGAAAAATAATCAATTACTACGATCAAGCATCGATAGTTATTGATAGCCTTAGGCAAGGGTCCTTGCAAATCGATTCCCTATATTGCAAATGGCCATGGGTATGCAATGGAGGTAAGAGGTTGATGGGTATGATGATGGATGGTGGCGAATCTCTGACATTTATCGCACTTCCTCACATATGTCGTAGCATCCTTTGCTAAGGTCGTCCACTAGTATCCTTGTGTTACTATCCTATTTACTAACGACCTACCCCTAACATGTCTTTAACAAGAACCCTTATGCATATCTTTCAAGATATGTGGAACTTTAGACGGGTGCACACATCTAAGTAGAGGGAGTAAGAACGCCTTTTTATACAAGGTGTCTCCGATGATAGTTAATTTCGTAGCTCTGTACCTCAACTTCTTCCTTTATTATTTTGCTTCTGGTATCTCCCCCTCTTTAATGTATCTGATTAGAGGGTCCATCCATGAAGCTTACATGTTTATATTTAAGCAAGGGACAAGTGTTCCATTTGCGCCTTCAATCATTGGCTGAAGTAGAATTTCCACTGGAACTGTTCTCCTCATATCTGTCCTGGTTGTCGAGGCTAGCCTAGTAAGTGCATCATCAGTCGACGTATCCCCTTCAACATTAATTCCTTGAAGCTCTTCAATAGTGACTTTACTCTCTCAAGGTATTTGGCCATCCTCTTATCTTTAGTCTTATATGCTCCTAGTATTTGATTCACAGCTAACCTTGAATCACTATGCACCAAGATCTGGCCAACACTTAGAGACCTAACAAATGAGAGGCCTGGTATCAGGGCCTCATATTGAGACTCTTTGTTAGAGGCTTTAAAGTTGAACCTCATATCCTACTCAATGTTCGTGCCGTCATGTGCCGATATTATTAATCCAGCTCCACTTCTGCTCTCGCAGGAGGACCCATCAACAAAGAGATTCCACATAGCCTATTCCTCTGAGAAATTTCCCTCGAAGAGGGATCCCTGTCTAAAGAGGTATTTCACTCTTCATTTTCAATAACTTATCCTCTAGCGGTGCTTATCTCAGCCTTTCGATGGATGGGTCAACAATTTAGCTTTATTGGGTACCTGTCTTCTCGAGGTTCTCTTTTTCAGCCTCTTCCCAAGTAAATTCAGCCACGAAATCAGCTAATGTTTGCCCCTTAATGGCCATCCTAGGTTGATACAAAATATCGAACTCTCCCAGCTCTATAGTTTAGGCCATTAGCCTCCCCGATTTCTCCGTCTTGTGTATGACCTGCCTAAGAGGGGAATCAGTGAGAATGACCATTGTATGAGACATATAGTACGACTTCATCTTCCTTGAGGAGTGAATCAAAGCATAGCTAACTTATACATCCTAAGGTACCTTTGCTCTGTCCCTTGGAGTACTTTACTACTGAAGTACACCGGCTTCTACATTCCGTCTTCTTCTCTCACAATAGATGCGCTGATGGCTGACTTTGAGACGAATTTGTACATGTACAGTCTTTCACCTTGCACTGAACGTGATAAAAGTAAAGGGGACCCTAGCTAGGACTTTAGCTCTTTGAAAGCCTTGTTGAAATCTTTGCTCCATTCAAAAGCATCCACTCTTCCTGTGAGGCCCTGAACATCTTTAATGGTCTTGGGGGTCTTCATTTCTATCAGGGCCTTTATCTTCTCAGGATTGTCCTCGATACCCCTCTGATTGACGATGAACCCTAAGAACTTTCCTCTTCTGACCCCAAAAATGCATTTGGATAGGTTAAGCTTCATCCGGTACTTATCCATCGTGTCAAAGGTCCTCTTAAGGTCGGCCACATGATTCTTAGCTTTCAAGCTCTTGGTCAACATATCATCCAGATAGACCTCCATAGTCTTCCCGATTTGGTCTTCAAATATTTTATTCACAAGGCAGTGATACGTTGCCCCCATATTCTTTAGGCCAAAGGGCATGACCTTATAACAGTATATCCCCTTATCGGTAATGAAAGATATTTTTATTGAGTCCTCACACATCATGAAGATCTATTTGTAGCCTGAATATTCATCCATGACGCTCGTTAGCTCATGGCCTGCAGTAGCGTACACCATATGATCAATGCGGGAAAGAGGGAAACTATCTTTGGGGAAATATTTATTGAGGTCAGTGAAGTCTACACATATCCTCCATTTCTTATTTGCCTTAGGGACTATGACCGCGTTAGATAGCCATTCGGGATAGATGACCTCCCTGATAAACTTAGCCTCTTCTAGCTTCTTTACCTCATCCCTTATGACCTCGTATTTCTCTCGAGAATAAATTCTCCTCTTCTATTTTATCGTCTTAGTATCATCTACCACGTTGATCTTGTGGCACATGATTTCAGGGTCGATTCTCAGCATGTTTGCTTGAATCCATGCAAAGACGTTTCGTCTTCTCCTCAGCAACTTAATTGCCTACCTGGACGGGTTTTTTCGGTTCATCCTCATTGAGGATATTCTACCACTTTCACGGATTCTCCCTTCTTTAACTTAGTCTCATCCCTGGGGTCAAGGGTATCAATATTGTATATAGTGGTTACTTTCTTGTGCGCCTATCTTTTCTCAGCTGAGTTGAAGTAGCATTGTCGTGCCGTCGTTTGGTCACCCTGAACTTCCCCTACCCCACAAGGGGTCGAGAATTTTATCATCTGGTGAACTGTAGAAGGCACGACCTTAAATTCCTTGAGGGCTACCTGTCCCAATATAATGTTATAGGCTGAGAAGACGTTTTCATCCATTATAAAAAAGTTGACCTTCCGAGTAAGCCATCTCGGCCACTTGTCTCCCATTCTTACATCAACCTCATATACTCCCAGGGCATGAACCTTTTCCCCACCAAAACCAATCAAGGGATGATGTTATGGGACAATCCCAGCACGGTTGAGTCCCAAAGCTTTAAAACACGGCCAAAACATCAAAGTTACAGAACTGCCCCCATCAACCAAGATCTTTGGCACCTTACATCCGTGTACCTTGGTGGTGATGACGAGAGGGTCAACATGAGGGGCTAAGAGGACCTTTAAGTTCATCCTTGAGAAACCCACTATTAGAGTATCCATATTAACCTTCTTCCTCTTTTCTGGCTTGGCTTCGATAGAGGTTGAGTGCACAACTTTCATCATTGCCTTAGCCTCAGCTACATGGGCCTTCCTGTCGGTTGCTTTTGATCCTCCTCCCACTAAGCCCCCGAAGATCATTCCAACACCAAATGAGATCATATTAAGTTTTTTCACAGGGCCTTGGTCATCTCTCGGTGGAAGGTTGGGATTATCATCATCCTCTGAGGTGTCGTTTCTTCGGTTGGGAGGATCTTCTCTACACGTATCAGTTATTTTCTTCCCAGGGTCGGCCCCTCGACCGCTCTTGAATACAACCTTGTCCACATACTTTCTTAACTTCCCTTCTTTCAACATTTTTTCAATTTCATCTTTGAGAGCAAAACACTTATTGGTGGCCATGGTCTTGGTGGAATTCACACCACAAGTTTTTGTTCCTCTTGTGGGGTGGTGCTCTCAAATTCTCAGGCCATTTTAAGGTTCGATCGCTCATTATCTGATTCAGAATGTGCTCGCAACTGACCGTTTGAGTGGCATAATTCGCAAACTTGTCATCTGCTAGTCTTTTCTTCCCCTCCTTATTCTTTTATGGTCTTACCTCCACCGGTGCCTCCTTTTCCATATTCGTATTTAGCAGACATAGCCTCTTCGGCGTTCATCACCTTCCCTACTGTTTCCATCAGCTCAGCCATTGACCTCGGGGGGCCTTCAGCAAGCTTCCATAATAGCTTACCTTTTTGGAGTCCTCCAATAAGGGCGGTCATGGCTATATTTTCTTTATAGTCTTCGACCTCTAACTTCTCTTTGTTAAACGTGGCTATGTAGTCCCTGAGGCTATCGTTCTTCCCCTTCTTAACATAGAGCAGGTGAGTGGTCCTCTTCTGTGGCCTCACTCCGAAGAAAAAGTTATGGATGAACCAATTTTTCAACTACTTAAAGTTTTCAATAGAGTTATTTGGAAGAGAGGTATACCAGACATGTGCGGCCCCGATCAATGTGCTGGAAAAAGCACGACACCTCATTTCGTCTGAGATAAAGTATACGTCTACTGTTGATTGGTATATCTCAATATTATGGACCGGGTTGGGACTCCCGTCATACCATGGGGTGACCACAGGTGGCTTAAACTTGGACGGCGTTGGGAAGTTGACTATCTTCGCCATAAAAGAGTGAGCCTATGGAATATCCTATTTAAGAGGGTCTCGGCTTTTCAGGATATTACTAATTTTATCCCCCAAACTCTGAATCGAGTCGTTCCATGGCCTCACAGGGTCGACTGGGCCGATGTTATACCCAACCACTTCTCAGGGGTGAATTCAAGGCTCTACTGCAGCCGATCTTCGTCGGCTGTTCACTTCTCCTTGGTCGTCGTATCATTCATGTGGCCAGCCCTTGTGGGGTCAGTTAACTACTACCTCTCTTTTGGACCTCACGAGACTTCTCGATCTGGACAGTCTTTCCCGTAGGTCATTGACTGGGCCCAACCTCTCAAAGGCCGACCCTTTGCTGAGATGTTTGAAAACTGAGCCTCTTGGGCGATCGTCAAGATTATGCCTCCTACACCTCCCTCGACTCTACTGGACATGTCGTACAGTATTATTAGAGACCTCATACGGCTCCCAGCAATCTATAGGATCCTCTTCCATTTCCACATCATCATATCTATCCTCCGAGAAAAGGTTTCCTTGCCTCCCCTGGCGTAGACGTTAGGTGTCAGCAACATCCCTTCACCATTGTGGAGGTGGTAGGTCTTTACATGGTGCCTGGGGTGGCTCCCTAGCCTCATGTTGTCCTAGTGCAGCTACCGAAGTAACCATCTCCGATGAGACTTTAGGTGGTCTCAGAATGTTTTGGCTAAGAGCTAAAAATTACTCTCGCATAACCTGCTAGATTGCTGCCAAAGACTTCAGGGCGACAGCCACCTCAGTCATCTCAGACTGAGGTGGTACCTCGACGGAACTAGGTCCTACTCCACTAGCTGGTGGAGGAGGAGGTGGTAACTCCGGTGCCATACATTTGAGCTATGAAGATATGAATGATCAAAAAACTAATGAGCTTGAGATCATTAATGGATCTCTTTTAATGGTGAAATGGCTCCACACAAAGCGGGATAACTGGCTCACCAACAAAGTTTATGGTGAGGTCAATTCCCATAGACGATGCCAAACTGATGATGTTATGAATTAGCACCACCAGATAAGAGGTGGTGATACCCTCAAACAATAACAACCATGGCAACAATAGAGTTATTCACTTATCTAAATATAGAAGGGGGCCAGTAGAAGAGGATTGGAGACATTGATGTAAGTGGTTCAGCCAATCAGGTCTACATCCATTATGAGTGTGGGATCCACTAAATATGGGCACTAATGGCCTTGGATGCAATGCTCATAATCTCTCTCTCTCTCTCTCTCTCTCTCTCTCTCTCTACTGTGCAAGCAGAGTTTTAGCTAGGATTTTTAATTAACGTTGCCATTACAAGGTCGAAGATGACAAATATATATAGGTCTTGGGGGGAGTAGTCTACCCCCCAAGCATGCATTGAGCATGTGAATGATGATCTTAGCCAATACCTTATTGACACCTGACTGGGCCACCTGTGGTTAATGATGACATTAATGTTATTGTTATAACGGTTTTGTCCACGCGCTATATGAATCTCACGCGCTCTGTTTCACGCGTCTCCCAAACCATGCGTCATGATGGTGTTACCCTCGGCTTAAGGTGAGAGGCCGAGGCTAAGATTGATGCTGACTTATTGGGTCCTGACGCTGTATATAGGATCTTCATACTGTTGGCCCCTCGTAGGATCGGCCAGTCGCTTGGTCATCCAGAGAGACCCCCAAGCCGAGGCTTCTATCTCCACGGGCTTAGGCTGATTCAGGTCACCAAACTTGCCAATAGTGGGGTCGGACTCCATACGTCGTCTGAACTGTGTTGTCAGTGATGTGGTCGGCTTGACTGACCCCTATCTCCAGTATGATCCCCTGGGGGTGGAAGTAGAATTTAGCCCTCGTCCTAGACGAGGATACCCTTGTCCTGGACGAGGGTGTATTGTGGTATATCACCTTGCATTCCCGATACCAATAAAATCTCAAATAAACCATGCACAATATATATATGTATATAGAGAGAGAGAGATAGAGAGAGAGAGAGGTTATCTAGTAAATGAGTTTGAGTCCCCAGAATAATGTGCACGTGAATGTGAGAATGCAAAAATTTAGGGGGTTTTAAATGCAATATTCATAACTAGTCTAAAAGTTGTTGCAAATATATAGGGATTAAAGATTTGGAAAATATTTGTTTAAAAAACAAAAACACGTGTACTTGTTCGAACGAATTTCCACCTCGTTCGAACGATATACCCAATCTCATTCAAACGACTTTTAATGATACTTTGAATGTAAATCCAGAGCTGACCAAAAAGGCGATGCTTCAGATCTCATTCGAACATGGGAACCTCGTTCTAACGACCTTACCTAACTCGTTTGAACAAAATATCAAACTCATTCTAATGAGTTAGCAAGTTTTTCAAATAATCTTTAAAAATCATTTTAAAAACAATCTATAAAATAAAAACTATAATTAAAAATGACTCAGAACATTTTAAGATTTACCAAACCACTTCATAACTCTTCTCGAGTAAAGTAGTGACGAATGATCATCAATCTTGCAAATGTCACCATCTATTCTTCTTTTCGAAAACTTGAGAACAATCATGACGGTGCAGTGGTGTGTAACAGGATAAGCCAAATAAAAAAAAAGAGCAATTAGATTTTTTTTCCAAATAATGATTTGGTGTGAAAAAGTGTTTCTAAAACATTAAAAACACAACAATATACCAAGCAGTGGGCTTGGGAGCTTTTAGGGGTTTTAGGTTAATAGAAGTTCTCCATAAAACTCAAAAAGAGGTATTGGTAAACTGAATCACGAATTAGTCTTTAAATAGTTCTTTCAAGGTAAGTTAAAATAGTTTTATAAAATAAAAACTCTAAAAGTTGTTTTAAAACATATTTGTAACCTAAGCTTCCACCGACATTACCCCACGATCATACCAAATAATTCCTCGACTGTGGGTTAAAGAGGCCAACCAAAACTCTACACAACTCTAGGCTTGGCCGTGATAGATCTAATGCACTGGAAGGAAAACAAATGTTAATGTTTAAAAAACCCTTGTAAGTTTGAAATATATTAGGGATGCATAAAAATGTGTCATTAAAGGTGTATCACTAAGAATACTATAGCGTAGAACCTAGAAAAATCCCTATCAAAAATTCCAAAAAATTGAAAATCTTGTAAAAATTCACCAATGTAAACTAATTTTCATGTTATGACATGTACTACCTATTTTTGTGGCTTGAGCCCTAGTGTGATGGACATTAATGTTGTGTTAATGTCGTTGTCTCGTTAACGTAGAATCCGATTGTGTAGATGATCTTCAATAAAAATGACATAAACCTAACTATGTTTTAAAACCCAAATTTAGATCATGAGAACTATGTTCTTTTAAATATAATCAATTGTTGGAGTAGGCCTTAGTGTTATACATAGTAATACAATTCGTTTAAGGATTAGTTACACATTTTCCTTCAACTTTGACCTCATTTTATTTTACTGCATGAACATTGATTTTTTAGTCATAACCCGCTCAATATATTAAAAATATTTCAAATCACCAAAAACCTCATTAGTGATAAGTTGTTCGATCAAAATTTAGTCATGTGGATAGTACATGAAGATAATTTTATCCAATTTAATGTCAAGGAGTAATTCAAAATGCCTAAAATTATCAAATTAAAAAAATTAAAAATATGTAAATTGCATATTTTTAACTCAAGATTACTAAAAACATTTCAAAATTCAAAAAATTATTAAAAATATTTACAAACTCCACAAGAAATAGAAGAACATCTAAACAATATAGGGATATAAAAAATATTTAGATAAACTGGAAATTGTAGAAAAAATATGTATAACGTTTTAAAAATATACAGAAAATCTTACAATTGTAGAAAATACAATTTAAAAGTTCTTAAATTCCAAAACATGTTTTAATTTATGCAAATTATTGAAAAAACCATTAAAAAAAATTTACTCACAAATATTTGAAAATATAAAAAATACTTAAAAACAATTAGAAAATATTAAATTTATTAAATATTAAAAAAAAAAGAAACTACGTATAAAAGTATTTAGAAAATCTAGAAATGATATAATAAGACGTTTAAAAATTTCAACCTCGACTAAAATTTTCTAAAATACAACGTTTGGAAGAAAAATTCCTCAATTAAAATTTGAAATATTCAACCTAGAAAATGTAATAAATTGATAAACTATAAAAAATTAATAACAAAACAAAATCCAAAAAAAGATTTCAATAATAAAACCTCAATCAAGAAAAAAATCAATAAAGTAAAATAAATCTACAAAAACATAGAAATTGTTTAGTTCAGCCTAAAAGGTATTAAGTTTGAAATTTTAACTCAACAGCAATAGTAACAAAAATTATTTACTGTGTTTATTTTTTAGTAAGAAGAGTCTAAAGGATCCAACCCTGGCTTTGTGATTTTCTTTAGCACTAGTCTTGTAAGAAAGTTAAGCAACACTCACTATTTAGTGAGTTCTACATGCCAACATTCGGATGTTGCCTCTATCTTCGATAAAATGTTAGCCATATTTCAAATCTGAATAATCTTGCAATTTTGAAATTTTTGGTTTACTTATTTTAAGGGAGAGCAAGTCAGCATTCTATGTGCATTGTTTTGCACACCAACTTCAGTTGACATTTATTCACATCGCAAATTATCTTAAGGATATTGATAATGTGTTCTTCTTACATAATAATTTGGTGAATATTTTTGGGGCATGATGCAAGCACTGAGACATTCTATGAGAGAAGTAACACGAGCATATTTCTACACAAGTAGAAAGTGGTGAGATATCAACATGTTGAGGTTTAAATTAATAGACTAGAATCAAGCCATTTGGTGGCGCACTTTGGGGCTCACACTATGGTACATTAATAAATTTGATTGTTAGTTTGGAGTGTTTGTTATTGTCCTTACAAAGTTGGTGAGATATGTTATAAACATAAAAGGTAAATCATTGAATTTTATTATTCAATGAACTGTATTGATTACATCATCACCTTATGATTGATGATAAATTTACTTAAAATCACTAATGAATGTTCAAAAGAATTACAATGAAAAGATTAAGATATTGTGACTTATATCACTTTTTCAAAGAATCGTATGCAAAAAATAAGAGATTGTGTAAGGAAAAATTTCACATCAAGTCAATTTGTACGAATATGGGCTTTATGTTTTTTGGAAAAACTTGTTTTAGTCATAGGTTACAATTTGAGTTCAGTTTGCGTATCAACATATGATGCGTTTTGAAGAGTGATGCGACCATGTAACGTGAAGATCACATCAAGTTTTGATTTCAACATCCATGGGATCTCTATGAGGTATGGATGCATATTATGTTTGATCATTGGATACATTTTGGGTGTTTTTTAAAATATTTTTGCAGTCATTCTTTGTAAAATGTTTTTTATAAAAAATATTTATTTTTTACAAGTTGTTCGGATGAAGTGCTAATTTTCGTTCAAAAAAGTTTTTGAAAGTCGTTCACATGACAAGATTCAAATGAGAAACATGTTTTCATTCAAACATGATTCAAATGAGATGTTTCAGCTTAGCAGAAATCTTTTTTTGAAAGCTCATACAATGGTCATTCAAATGAGTTTGGTTATCTTTTCCAAACGAGTTTTATTTCATTTGAACGGGAAAGCATAACTCCTTTGAACAACCTTGCTATTTTTATTCGAACAAGTTTTCTCTAGTTACGTGGTGTCATTTTTCTCATTTTTTTTATAAATAAAAGGGCATATCAACAGTTTTTAGGTAAAGGTTTTGGAAAAACATATTTCCAAGATAAATCAAAAACCTCCTAAACCCTAGTTTACACCCATAGTTTGAGTTCTAAGATTCATAATCACATGTATGTTTGATATCTCGGGTGTTGTCTTGCCCTAATATTAATTTCTCTATATATGGACAGTGTTTCGAGAGGTAGATTCCGTGTTTGAGATTTGACACGATGAATTAGTTATTGTACAATGACTGTTGGAACTAGCTATGTTAATGGTAAGATCAGTGGACACTGATATGTGGGATGCGCTTGCATTATGATTACTATTAGAAGGCATCCAATAGAGACTATGAAAAAGGTTCAAGGACCAAAGAGAGCATCAAGGCTTGAAGGTGTCGATTTGGTTTAGTAAGCTTAATTTTTCCTTGTAACAATACCTATATGATTATGATTTGTGTGGATGGGTCGTCCAAGATTTTGTCCTATTGTAGTTTTTCGTCGTACATGGTTGTGTTGTGGTTTTATTTTTTTTATTCTTTATATATCACATAGGTTCATGCCTAGGTCAAGATAAAATTAGTAAACAGTTTATATCAACATTCAGTGTAATTGGTGCAAAGATAAAGTTCGTTTAATTGGGTTAATTATATGGTTTAATTCGTAAAATTAAAATTTTTCCATAATCCTATCACTATAGGAATTTTTCAAATTTGTATCAGAGCGGGTACATTAAGTTATAGTGGTGATCTATGTTCAGTGTTGCTTAAGGTTGGTTTGCTTATCTCCCTCATTTTTTATTTATTTATCTCTATGGGTCACCAATGTGTTAAGTCAACCAAAGTCTTGAGTGACAACGTTGATTTTGGTATTCGAGGTGAGTTTAATGAGCTTCATAGTTGTGCTGAAAAGTTAAATTGTTTAAATTTGAAGTTTGCAAAAAGAGTTAAATTTATTTAAAGGGAAAATTTGTGCTTAATAGATGAAATTTAGTTCTTGAAAAATATTCAAAGTCAAAGAGATAATCTTTATGAAAATATCAAGGACATGAAATGTGATTTCCATAATTTAGAAGTGTCCAAGAAAAAAAGTGAGACTGGAGTCTGTATTTTAGAGAGTGAGTTAAAGGACTCTAAAAACATTGAGACTGTGGTGAAGGAACGTTTTGTAGAAGAGAATGATAAATTGATTAAGGATAAGTTATCATACATTGAGGGAGAGAGAGATAAGCTTCTAAGGATACTTAAAAATATGAAGAAAGAGTCCCTAAAGTTTGAAAAGTTTAATTCTTTACTTGAGTCTTGAATTTTGAAGTTAGAAGATGATTTAAGAGACTCAAGTTGCGTCAAGTTTGATTTGGAATCTAGGTGTGGATAGGATTTCAAGCACCATCTAAATAAAAAATGACAAAATTGGAATTGGCTTTGATGGTCAAAATGCTTTCATTGGTAAAGCCAAGACCATGTGTTTTAGAGTGTCAACCTTGTCAATGATGTTAGAAAAGGTCAACTGATGGGTAATATTCCTGGTGTTTACATATTCTCGCATTGTGGTAGGAAAGGTGATCTTATAAGAGAGCCTTGGAAGTCTAGATTTCATGTCACCATGGTTCCTAAAATCTGAAGCGTTAATTATCCATATATTTGAGTTAGAAAATCGAATTTAGAGACATTTAATGTTTCAGTTGTAGATTCTCACATGCTTTGACATGATTATTCACATGTTAAATCTTATGAGTGATTGTGTTCACATGATTTTTATAGACTACCTTTTGTGCTTCATGTTATATATTATTTCTAGTTGTATGATCTTTAATTCTTTTGTATTTTGATTTTCCATTTATTAGGTCTATATGAAAAATATACAAAAAAAATTTGTTTGTCTTTCGGGTCGTTTTAAAAAATGTTTAAAACTCAAAAAGATTTTGGATTTGTTTTTGTAATTGGTTTTGCTAATTTTATGTGGTATATCGATGTGTTTGAATCCCATTAGTTCTATGTGGCTAGGAAATTTGATTATTACAGTGTTTTGGATTGCTTTTAATCATGCTTCCATGGAGTTTTTCGAATTTGTTTTGCTTAATGGATTTATTTATTGCATATGCCTCCCTGCACACTTGCACAAGCCCTTTTAGATTTTAACTACTTATGCTGCATGGGCTAAGTGAGGTGTTATCCTATGAATCTTATCATATAGATATCTATTTGATTGGGGAATTTGTGCATGTAAGAACCATTGCCCACGAGATTGTTTTAGATGGAAAATATAGGAGTGAAATGGAAAAATTCTATTAAGGGAGTAAATATCCTTTGTATAAAACGCCACCATATTCAAGAGCCTAAAAGAAAAGAAAGGAAAAGGAAAAAAAAGATTGTCAATGCCAAAGTTTTGACTTGATCTCAAAAGTATGATGTCTTCAAAAGGAAAATAGCAAAAAAACGAATTGTGTTTATTTTTAAGGTGTTAGAAGTTAGAGATTAATGGGTTTGGACAATAAGTCTTAGTTAATCTTAAATTTTTAATGAAATTTATTTGAGAAATCAATATTTTTTAGGCTAGAGTACATGTGCATGTTTTTCCATTATGAGTACACATTATTTATCACTTGAGGCTTAATCTAAGTTTGATAAAATAATGCGATCAAATGAAATTCCTTGGACTATCTTGAGTAGTTGGAGCATATTTTTTGTTTTTAGTTAGTTTATTATTATTTTTGTTTCGTTTTGTTTTATTTTTTTATTAGTTTTTATTTGAGTAGCTATGTGTTTGCATCTTTGTGGTGTTAATAACTATATATATATTTGTGCATTATTATTATATGTGCGTATATATACATGGTATTTATTATAAGTCTTTGCATGGTATTTAATCCATCTTTGTCATATGATTCATAGTTGTATCAAATTGACATCATAAATGAACATATTGGTATCTTTTGTTTCATTGTTTACATTAGTTGTTATACCCAAAATATGTCAACTAATAGACATAAGACATGTGTCATAGACATTCGTGCTAACATAATGAAGATATACTTATGTGCTGACAAAAGGCCTCAGTCTACAAAGAAGGTCGTGGACCATACTTGACAAACCACCTAAAAGATGATCGCATTAGAGAGATTCAACCAGGTCTTTAATAGGACGTGACACCTAAGCCTCTATACACTCCAGAAGGACATACCATAGAGTTTTAAACATCACCATTAGATTGCAAATTGTCCACCTTTTAGAAAGATTCCATCCGATCAATACTTATCCACAAGGCACATGATTTGTACACATAATGCCCTCATCAACTACTATAAATGGAGGCGCTCACCTCCTGACTTGACAAGAAAGAAGTGGGTAACGAAGTTCTACCCAACTCTCTCCAGCTTCTGTCTACACCATAGTTCACTCTGGTCACCTAATTTGATAACCTGAATCACTACCTGCCGCAGCCTCTACCAGTCTATGCTACAGAGTCCGCATCCTCCATAACAAAGAACTAGTATTGAGAATGCCCCTTACTAGTGTGTTCTTAGGCAAAGATGGTTGGAATAAACAACAGTCCAATTTTTTTATATTTTTTGAATTTTAAATATTAAACCTCATGACAAATTAACCCAATTAAACTTAGCTCCAACTAAAATCGATTTATTATGTAAACCTGATTTGTATAATTTTATCTTTTTAACCTAAAATATGCATCTAGGTGATATGAAGATAAAATAAATAAATCATGCACACCACAACGATGTACGAGGAAAACCATAAAGGATAAAAACCCCGAGCGGTTTAGCCAAAAAGTTCACTATGATGCGGTTTTACAAAGCATAGGCAATAGACTTATTCAGCGACTCGATCCTCATAAGGTTTGCCGCTCTTCTATCTTCCACTTCTCCTCCACGGTATAATTGACGTAATTTAAAACGTGTCTAAAGTGCGTACTTATATAGGCTCAAGTCCAACCCTGTCTCCTAATTAATAAACCCGGTAAGACGGGTCAAATCCAGAGGGAAATAGGAAGAATACTCATGATGATGAAAGGTAAGATGGTCAACCCTAACCTGACTCTAAAAAGAAACGAAAATAATGATCGAAGTGGGAAAATTTCTATCAACTAAAAACAAGTTAATTAAACTAATTATGAAACTAAACATGCAAGAGTAATCTAATTATGATTTACTAAGTATGAATGGGGAAAATAGGTTAGAATGCAATCCCCTAACCCTAGTACGTTTACCAGCTATAAAACTAGTTATGAATTAAATAATTGATTAAATCCACTCTTCATTAATCTCAAGCAATACATATGTTAGGGTATTATCCCGCATCATACATAATCAAAAGTAAGAATAAAGTGGTGTCCTAGTATCTACACGCGCGTTGCATTCTTAAGCATCCCGATTACTTAGGGAAAATGAGATCAAAAGTCCTACAACAGTTATGATCACCACATAACACGATTTGATCATTTACTTAATTCAGAGAACTGATTTTACACACATGCAAACCACATTGGGTTGGGTTCATGCATCCCAACCCCTAAAAATCTAGCCTAACATGGTGTAATTAATAGAATCTAAGGTTTCTATGGTGCATGCAACTGAAATCATGATGAAATTACTTCTAAAGAAGAATAAAGATGTAATATCTACTGGGAATAAACTAATCGTGCAAGAATTATTGAAATTAAACAATAGAGAAGCGAAAGAAATCAACTTTACTACAGAAATTGTAATTGAGAATTAACAACTGTAATTTGTGAGCTTTTAGGGTTCTTCTTTACTTTATTTGTCTAAAAATATGTAAAAATAAGCTCTCCTATGTTTTGAGAATCATTTTGAATAAATAACGTATGAAATTACAAGAGTTTTGGCCATCCAAGACTCTAGCTGGAAAAGTGGACAATTACTAAATTTAACCTTCGGACCGATCCAACCTGATATTTCGGTTCGGTCCGGTGTATATCGAATCTCTTAGTTTTCTTGTTATATCGGAATGGATCATTTGACAAAGCTTATACAATGGACTTCTAGGGGGTCGGATCGGTTCATTTTTTATGTAATCTGGATTGGTCTGGGACCTTAGATCAATTTCTCATCATTTTCTAATGATTATCTCTCATCTTTCAAGGCTCATAGTTTTTGCTCCGGGACTCAGATATGGACTCCGTTTCTTCCTTCGTGCTTTTAGACTCGAGGTCTTTAACTTTCATTTGGGTCCTCGTCCATATTCCAGCTGCGAATTACTCCTTCTCCCTCTTCACTTTTCTTTTGTTTGTCTTTTCTTTTTTTCGATTTCTTTCTTTCTCTCATGCATTAAATACCTACAAAATTTAGGAAAAATATAGAAAACTAGGGGTATTTGTTAGAATATGTTAGTATCATAGATATGAGATAAATCAATGCATTTATCATCGCCCAAGGTTATAAAAGTCTCTAAATTAAA
This sequence comes from Sambucus nigra, assembly GCA_949130495.1. Lineage (NCBI taxonomy): Eukaryota > Viridiplantae > Streptophyta > Magnoliopsida > Dipsacales > Adoxaceae > Sambucus > Sambucus nigra. The sequence continues at coordinate 173,176,623 of OX422208.1, forward strand.
GAAATAAATCTGAAGAATTTATGCCTAATCAAACCCCCCTAACATAGAACTTTGATCGTCTCGAGCAATGTAAAAGAATAAAAAGCATGTTCAAACTCTAACTAGGGATAGAATACCTCTTTCGCGGGAAGAAAATTGCATTTAACTTATGCAACAAGCCTTTAAACCCCTAGGTTACCCTAGTAGGAGGAGTTGTGAATATATTCACAAAATTCATTTTCTACTCAAGAAAATTCAAAATATCTAAAAATTGGACAATTTAATCTCCCTAAAAACTAGTCACCTAAAAATCATATTGAAAAGTCTCAAATCATAGAGTGTGTGTACGAAGAAAAATCAATCACAAATTTCCACCGATTGATCATTATGTTACTTTTCAAAAATTCGTTTTGATTTCAAAATCTCATGGATACACTCACAAATGAATCACTCGGAATGTGGCTATTTTCTCTCTGTATGCGTGATATATAAGAGTAAATGTAATGGACACAAATTCACACACATAACTTTGAAAAAAAGAGTATTTGAGGTGAAAAGATTTCTTCATCAGATTACGATTATTGGGAAACAAGAAACATCATCTCTTAGTCACACCATTTTAATCTCTTTTATTATCTTTTCGTGTTGTAGCTCTCAACGCGGAAATTAATTTCGAAATTCGGACTCAGTTAGGACTTTATCGGGTTGTAAGGTGTATTGGGTAAAATGAGATTGATTGGGAATTTTGGAATTGAAAACTATTCTTAGTATGTCCATTAGTGCTTTTTTAGGCTTTTGCTCATTTTCTCTTCATTTTCTAATTTTTTTCTATTTTTCACACTTTTTTTAATTTCTTCTTGCTATTTTTGGTGAGTATACTTCCATTTTTCTTACCCCTTTATATGCATTTTTCAGACTTTATTTTTTACTATTCACTTTTCATAATTTCGGGACAATTGGGTTTTATGCATTATCAAACGAAAGGAAAACATTTATTAAGATCAATTAGGGTTGCACAAGGGATGAAATTTTCATTACTTTTTTTGGTCAATATTTTTGGATCTCAAACGAGGGCCTACTTCATTGTCCAAATTGCTAAATGCTTTATCGTATGCGTCTTGAGATTAATTGAAGTTTAGAGTTATATTTAGCACGCTTTTTGAGACAACATCGCATACGTTTCATGTAATCATTCAAAGAAAAGGTATTGAGATCCCCAACAACTTTTTGAAACGCTGAAATGAACTTTGAGTTAACCATTAGCTCGGATTTATTTAAAAACATGAAAAAAGTGATAGGCTTGAATTCTCACCAGGTTGGTTAATCTCCACACTTATTCATTAAGTCGTCAATTTTCACTCAATTTCCATCTTTGGTTAATTTTGGCGTTGTGCAATTGAATTTTTTAAAAATTGAGACAAAAAATTTATGAAATTTTTGAAGCTTTTAAATTCCAATTTTCATTTATTTTGAAGAAAAATATTTTTGGCTTTTTCAAAATTTTTCAATTTTTTTGGAAATTTTTGAAATTTTCTAATTTTTTTTGGGCATTTTTAAAAATTTGTGAAGTTTAAGAAATACGAACTTGTCACCCCCCTAACTTAGACTTTTGTATCCTCCTCAAGCAAAAAGGACGAAAATCCAATTAAGAGCAAATTATAAGTGCGAAGAAATAAAACGAACAAATAATTAAAATGCAGATTTTTATATAACTAGCAAACATGTGTTACAAAAGACAGGGATTAAAGCAACCAACAATTACAACCAATCCGAAAAGCAACATAAACAGCCAACACACAAAACACCATACAAGGGATACATTGGGGCCGTGGGCGGGAGCTACCTGGCAAGTTAGGATCATATGGGTCATCAAAATATGTAGGTGATAGCGTACCCATAGTCATACGATACCATCTCAGCCTACAGATGTGCCATTATACTAGTGTTGCATCGATATGCATGACGGTCTTCACGATACTCAGTCATAAACCCCTCAAAGCGCACCTCGAGAGAGACAACACGGGCGATGAGATCTTCTCCTCTTGGCATATAATCTGAATTGACATCCTCATCGTACTCCTCCTCGCCATCGCCAATCACAATGTCTGCCTCCACCTCCTCCTCTTGCTCATTGCTCTCATCATCATCACCCTCGTCATCATCACTCTCATCATCATCCGAATCATCCTGAGTTTCCCTTTGTCCTCAGAGAATCTCCCGTAACTTCTCATTTTTTGTACGCGTGCCCTGCCCAAGAGGGTTGGTAAGGCGAGGAAAATTGGTGGGAGGCACAATACTGGCATCCGCTAGGATGGAATTGATGAGACAGTCATACGGGAGAGCGGTTTTACCCTTTTGGTCCACTACCGCATAAAATATGTCTTTATAAATGATTTGGTCCAGGTGGATCGGGGTGTTGGGGTCAAAGATATGATAAACAAGGGTTGCTTGACACGGGGGCATGGCTGAGTCATTGAAAGTTTGGAGTATATTTACGCATAAAATTTGAAAGGTGAGGCATGCCTTGTCGCTTCACCGGCCCACTGGGAATGTCTCGGTAGCCCACGGTGTGCCGAGTGCAATGCGGGACATGTATATGTCCTTCTTAAGGGGAGGGAGGTTGTTGGGATATGTATATGGGAAAGGGTTTGGAACTTATTTTATTGCTAATTTCTAGATGAGAATGTCCAAGGAGAATGGGACACGAATGACACCCACATAAGTCTCAAATACATTATGACCGGTGCAAACTAGGGAGCCATAAAAAGATCGTACTTTGGCTGCCCACACCACTCCGTGTGGCTCATTGAGGAAATGCAATCAACCCTTCGCCATGAAGAGATTGGTGAAGGAATTGGGCTTCTCGAGCCACATAACTGTGCTATCCTTGTGTAGTTTACGAGAGGGGATGAAGAAGCGCTCACACCATATTCATTCTTGAATGGAGCGGTGTTCGACCCCGCCGTTGTTGAGAATCTTGACGGAGTCATAATTTTGGTGAAGGTCTTGGTTTTTCATGTTGACTGAAGGAAAATGGTCTTATGGGATGGGGAGAGAGAGTAAGAGAGTGGTGATGAAATTGGGGGGGGGGGGGAGGGTTGTATTTATAGTTGATAATGGGAGGTGAGGGGTTAATTTAGGAGGGAAAATTTTTGGAGGGAAGGGGGTATTTGGGAGGGAAAAATGGATGGGGGAATGTAAGGGATGAAATGGGAGGGAAATGAGTGGATTGGGGAGAAGGAGGGGTTTAACCTAGGGAGAAAAATAGTTGTGGATACCGGACCGATCCGGTTTCCCAAGACCGGACCGATCCGAGTCTTTTTTATTTTTGAATTTTCTAAATACGAATCGATCCGGGTCCCAAGGACCGTACTGGACCGGTTCGGTTCCCAGAAAGGATAATTTCCCCCTAACTTTGAATTTTCTTCCCTCTTAAACCTCGGATGTTCCTACCATTATTCCTACGCATGATCGACCTAAAACCTCCCAACGTTTACTCCGAACCCTCTACACTTTCTCGGAACATGTAGTGACTTAACCTACGAACTCTAACTACCATAACCGATTCTCACAACTACTATACATAAGAATTCACCCCATACGTGTCGGGGGTGCGACGACCTCTCTTCTCTCCACAAACTCGCCCGACCCCAAGAACGGGGTTTTTTACTCTCCTATTTTCTCCCATTTTCCTGTCGTAAGTAATTAATCGAAACAAGTTAGGCCTAGTCCAATAGATAAGGGAGAGACCCTTGATCTCGAGCAGACTAATCGGGTAGGGATCCTCGTGGTCCCTAACTCGTTCTTTGCCTGCGTGCATCGACTTGAAAGGGGCATCTCAATTTCTTTTAATTTCAGGAGTGCATGGGTCGGGCAGTAATTCGAATGATACTTGAGTCTTTTCCTCAACAGTATTAGAGGACTCAAGGGGTATAGGTGAATGGTCATAAATAAGTAGTTTATCTATCGTTTCTTTCCATTTACTCTCTTCTAAGTGACTAATGAGTCCAATAAATATTGAACTTCAACATTACGGTTCTCATCCATAGGCCCATATTCTTTCCCAAAATACTCTAGACTCATATCACCTAACTCTCTTATAATTAATTTCCACATCTGCTCTCTTAATCGCCTCAAATCTCTCTGTCCCACTCACGCCTACGTGCTTGCTCTCTCTCGCAGTCACTAAGCACACCTCCCTCACCTTGTGCTTAACGTTAGAATTACAACTCTCACTTGGTGCAACAAGGTCTACCCCTAACTTCTCTCTCTTGTGAGTCCTCTCGTGATCGTGTGCTTCCTCGATAAGACTTGTTTCTCACGGTTCGCTTTTGTCGCCCTCAATCTTAATGTTATTAAAGATATTTTTTTAGGGTCATGTTCCCAAACTTTAATTACATTCGCCCACTCTGATTATTGGTGAGTGTATTAGCCGTAGCTAAGTATGGGCAACCAAGGATATTGGGAATATGATTGCTCGGGGAAGTGGATGGCTCCTCATCCTAAATAACAAAATCCATCGGGAAGTAGAAAGTGTCAATTTGGACGAGCACATCTTCGACAATTCCCTGAGGCATCTTCACGGAGCGATCTGTGAGTTTGAGAGTCATATTTTTGGGCTTAAGGTTCCAGGGCCCCCAAGTCTAGTTACTTATAGATGGAACAAGGAAGAATGTTAACACTCGCCCCTATATATATTAGCTCTCTCTCGATTTGGTTCTTCCCCATGATGTACAAAATGGTGGGTGCACTCGGATCTTTATATTTTAGTGGAAGATCACTTAACAGTACTGAGCTGACGTTCCATGTTAGAAACACATTTTTCTTTACCTTTAGCCTTTCTTTCACCGTGAGTAAGTCCTTAAGGAACTTAGCATACGCAGGAATTTTCTTTATGGTCTCGAGAAAAGCTAAATTGATCTTTACTTATTTAATAATGTCCAGAACATCGTCACGAGAGGTCCCTTTTTGAGACGGAGCTAACCGTTGAGGAAATGGCGTAGCAGTGGGTGGTTTCACTATGATCTTGGGCTCACTAGTGTCATCCTCATCATCACTCTTCTTTAAGGGGGCATCTTTGGCCTCTTTTGTGCCAGGAAAAACCTCCTTATCGTTGAGTTTGTCGCATGGGGGATATGATAAATCAACAACTCTCTGACTACGTAGAGTCGTAATTTCACTACATTGCTCTGGATGGTCGTGGGGTGTAGTGCTAACACTAGATTGACCTTGGGGAGGTCTTTAGCCTTGGACCATAAACTTACCTTTTTCTTGGATAGTCATGGATGCTTGCAACTTTGAGATATTCGCAATGATGTTGGAAAACATGAGATCATACATAGCATTGGTTGCATTTTGGAATTGGATGAATTGGTTTAAATTGTACTCAAGAGATCTCCGCGGTGAGGTAATGTATGGTCCTGGAGGTGGTGCTTTCATTTTTGGCTGCATAGGTGACGCTTGTTGAAATTAAGGAGGGTGGAGGTAAGGAAACATGTGAAGTAGGATTCATCGCAGCGTATTATTTCCCATAGCTAAAACGAGGATGCTTCCTCCACGAACGGTTATATGAATTCCCGTGAGGGGCGTTAAAATTTCCCTTACACTCTACTACTCCACTCACTTGCTCCTGAAGCATAACGTTGTAGGAGAGTATCATCGGGCATTCATCTGTTGAATGTCCCACCTCATAAAGATCACACACCGTTTCTATGGGGGCGTGGATGGAGACGGCTTCATCTCTTACCTGTGCTTCGAGTATTTCTATCACGCCCTTATCAATTTGATCAATTTGACGGTTTATCAAGGTATATTTTTCTAAATGGTATAAACCGAACGTCGATGGGGTGGTGGACGCTTGAGGAGGTCGATTTTTTGAATTACATTTATATGTGTCCCACGCTTGAGTAGTCTCAACGACATACTTAAGGTGGATCTCAACATTAATATCATCTAGATCGATAAAAGATCCATCACACATCATTTCAATGAGTTGTTTGGAGATTATACTTAGCCCATTATGGAATAAAGAGATAAGTTGTTGTTTATCAAGACTATGGTGAGGCCATGAAGTGACTATATTATTGAAACGCTCATGACATCGATCGAAGGGCTCATTTTCTAGTTGTCGAAAAGTTTGAATTTGAGCTTTTATGGCGTTTGTTATATGCAGAGGGAAGAAATTTGTGAGAAATTTGGATTGCAACTCATTCCATGACGTAATCGAGTTTGGAGATAAAGACCATATCCAGGTCTTAACTTTATGCTTTAGAGAGAATGGAAAAAGATAGAGGTGGATCACATCTTTTGTCCGTGTTTTATCGCTGAAAGTTTTGCATGCCTCCTCGAACTCACGAACGTGGAGATATAGTTTATCTGACTCCATTCCATAATAAATGGGAAGTATTTGGATCATCCCATTCCTAAAGTGAAATTGCCCTGCATTGTATGGGAGTAGAATGTATCCCGGAGTGACTAATCGCTCGGGATATAAGAATTCTCTCAAAGGGCGATACGGTGCCGCTGCCTCACCTGTATCATAACTAGATTGATTAGACATGTCTCTCTCGTCAAGTGGCTCAGTATCCTTACTCGGTATTCTCAGAGTGTAACCTGACGGGTGACTCGAAGGGTAATTCAAAGGATCACTCGAAGTGTAACTTGCTATGGAGTTTAGTAGTGTAGGATGTGGAACTCAAAACTGAGGTATGTGAGGAGTATGTGGGCTATCAGGATCGCACACAAGTAAGGTATTCTCACAAATGCGATTTGTAGTTGATTGAGGAATTTGTTGCGAATTTTGCCTGAATGTGTTTGAGAGATGTTATATCTTTTTGGATTTTTTTATATTTTCTGAATTTTTTTTTGGATTTTTAATGAATTTTTAGTCAAAGTTTTAGATTAACTTGATTTAACCTATAGTCTACCTAATTCCCCGCCAATGGCGCCAAAAACTTGACGCGACTTAAAAATTATCTAAAGTACGTGCTTATATAGGCTCAAGTACAAGCATGTCGTGTAAGTAATAAACCCGGTAAGACGGGATCGAATCCCTAGGGGAATAGGATGAATACTCATGACGACGAATGGTAAGACGGTCAACCCTTAGCCTGACTCTAAAAAGAAATGAAAATAATAATCGAAGTGAGAAAATTTCTAACAAATTAATTCAAGTTAATTAAACTAGTTATGAAACTAAACGTGCAAGAGTAAGGTAATTATGATTTACTAAGTATGAATGGGAAAAATAGGTTAGAATGAAATCTCCTGACCCTAGTACGTTTACCGGCAATAAAACTAGTTTTTAATTAAATAACTGATTAAATTTAGTCTTTATTAATCGCAAGAATTACATATATGAGGTACTAGCCGACATCATACATAATCAAAAGTCAGAATAAAGCGGTGTCATAGTAGCTACCCGCCCGTTGCACTCTTAAGCTTCTCGGTTACCTAGGAAAAACGAGATCAGAAGTCCTATAATGGTTGTGACCACCACACAACACGATTCGATCATTTAATTAATTTAGGGAACTAATTTTACACACATGCAAACAACATCGGGTTGGGTTCATGTGTCCCACCCCCTAAAAATCTAGCCAATTATGGTGCAATTAATGGAAACTAGGATTTCTACGGTGCATGCAACTGAACTCATGATGAAATTACTTCTAAAGAAGAATAAATATGTAATATCTACCGGGAATAAACTAATCATGCAAGAATTGTTGAAATCAAACAATAGAGAAATGAAAGAAATCAATTTTACTCCAGAAATTATAATTAAGAATTAACAACTGTAATTTGTGCGCTTCTAGGTTTTTTCTCTACTTTCTCTCTCTAAAACTATGTAAAAAGAAGCTCTACCGTGTTTTGGAAATTGTTTTGAATAAATAACATACAAAATTAAAAGAGTTTTAGGCATGCAAGACTCAAGCTGGAAAACTGGATAATTACAAAATTCAACCTCCGGATCGGTCTGGCCTGATATTTCGATTCGGACTGGTGTATGACGGATCGGTTCATTTTCTTATTATAACAGATTGGTTTTCTTCACAAAGCTTATACGGTGGACTTCAAGGGGGGTAGGATCAGTTCATTTCTGATGTAATTCGGATTGGTCTGGGTCCTTGGATCAATTTCTCGTCATTTTCTCATGATTATTTCTCCTCTTTTGATGATCATAACTTTTTCTCTGGGATTCAAATTTGGACTCCGTTTCTTCCTACGTGCTTGAAGACTCGAGGTCTTCAACTTTCAGATTGGGTTCTTGTCTGGATTTTAGCTACAAATTACTCTTTTACCCTTTTGACTTTTCTTATTTTCTTTCGATTTATTTCTTTCTCATGCATCAAATACCTGCAAAATTTACGAAAAATACACAAAACTCGGGGGTATGTGTTAGAAGATGTTAGTATCACAGATATGAGATAAATCAATGCATTCTACATCGCCCCAGGTGATAAAAGCCTATAAATTATAGGGGTAATTGGGAAGAATTTATGCCAAATCAATAATGTAGGAGTCCACCCATACAAGCTACTAGAATGCACATCTCAGTATCCATTTGTAAGACTCAACAACCGTCTAAATCATAAACAGTACACACAAAGCCCACCGTACGAAACATATTCTCTCAAGATGATGAGAAACAAACTTTGGTGCCCAAACTCAAGATCTCAAAGCATATGGAAATATGAATCTTGGATCTTTAAATGTAAAGGGTGAAATTAGGGTTTTAAAACTTTGGTAAACTGATAGAAAAAGATATTTCGCCAAAAGTTTTACAAAAATTCGAGTCCAAGACACCTTTAATAGTAAAAACATGAAATTCAATGCAGTGACTTCATTTGAATGAAAACATAAGGTCTTTCGAATGAGATTAGCATTTTCATTCTAACAAAATTCCATTTTGTTCAAACGAAAATGCTTTCTCATTCAAACGTCCTTCCAATAATCTTCTAACGAGATGTGTAATCCTTGGCAATGGAATATCGTTTGATGGTCATTAGATGGTCATTCTAACGAGATCTTAATTTTGTTCTAATGAGATCGAAAGTCGTTGAAATGAAAACCCAATTTCATTCTAACAAGGTCAATTCTGGTTTTAACGAGGTTAAAATCAAAAATATTTTTCTTTAAAAAGCATTTACAAAAATTCTAAATAATTTTCAGTAATCGAAAAAACACCCTTAAAAATATCCAAGGACCCATATTCAATTTGCATTTATACCTGTGAGATCCTAAGTAAATGTGAAGACAAACTTGACACTAAACACGTCACAATGTATCCAATCTTTAAAGGTTGGCCGCCATGTCTTAATCGAACACATCATAGGCTTATGTGATCAATAATACAAAGTCTAACCTATGAATCAAATATTTTTTCTGTAATTATTCCAATTACATACAAATTGACTCAACTGGAAATTTGTCCTTATAAATCTCCCCCTTAGGCTATTTTGAGACAAAACTAAAGAAAAAATCATGTGGGCCGTTAAGGTCTCTAAAAAGACTCATTCTCCAACTCTAAAAAGAAAAAAAAGTACAATTGCTCGACATACACATAAGCTTGAGTAACTTTGCTTTCCTTAATAACTTTGCCGCATGTTGCAAACATGTAATCCTACACATTTAAACACATGTTCAAATGCAAATAGAATATAACACGTATAAATCTGCAAATGAATAAACATATAACAATGTCTAAAATAATCTCGACCTAGGTAAGACATCTCCGTCTCCCCCTAAGATAAAGATATCCTAATCATGCAAGGAAATATACCATTTTACCAAATCTCCCCCCTTTTGTTCAGGAATAGACAAAGCAAGATAGCATATAACAACCAATCTCCTTAAAAACCAAATCTCCCCCTAAATGTGTGATCATAAGATACCAATTTTAAACATAGGGAATAAATCAAGAAATGGTGTAAAGTTTAGGGAAAACACAACATGACAACTCAAGCATAAATAATCTAAAGTTTGATTAGATAATCTAACCAACAATGCAAAAGGATATCAATATGAATAAGAAATTATGTATGATACCTATTTTGTAAATACCGATTCGAAAAAAGGAATTTCAAAGCATATAATGAAAGATATTAATGTGATCATATAGCATGCCAAATAAAATCTAAATGATAAAGCATATAGAAAACATGGGCTAGACGTATACCTCAAAGACTCAAAACATGATACCTAATATATCAATGTGCAAAAGATATACAAAAAAATACCCGACATATGTATATATATATATGGTATAAACGACCACAAAAAACTCAACACAAACACATAAGCACACTAACATACTATCGACGTGTCTAAATATATGGGATGGAATGGATGGGAGTGAACTAGATACAAATAAATTATGGCCTAAACACTCAACTATGTTCAAGAATATTTAATTGACTACAAAAATTTATCAAACTAAGATTTAGCCTCAAGTTAAAAGATAAAGTGAACTTTATGAACAAATAAGCATAATGTACATGTTGATGTAAAAAATTAGATCGCTCTAATTATTTAATCATAGATAAATAAAATGAGACAAAGATTTTAAAGTGGTTCAGCCTTATATGAATGTCCTACGTCCACTGTTATGTTATTGCTGAATGTTTGGGAATTATCGAGTACAAATTCTCTCAAGAAATTCCGGTCCCTTTGCATGAGGGTGATACAAGGTATTTATAGCCCTTAGGCTGTACATGAAAGGGTGTTACATTAAAGGATACACATATGAAAGGGTAATACATTTAATGTAGCGTGTGCGTTAAGATAATAAGCATTCAATGAATAGTTGAGCTGTTGATTATCTGGCAATTAATGCTGTGGTCGAGATGCAGCTCGGACCGCCTTAGTTTGCTCAGGAGTTCCTCGGAGCGCTGGAGTACCTCGGAGTGCTAAAGTTCCTCGGTGTATCCTCGTTGCTCGGAGAGAACATGAGTTGGTCGGGGAAATGAATTTCCTCGTTGCTGTTGTGCCACACGTGTCTTCGTATTATTCGTCCATATCAGCATATTAATTTTGGTATCAACAGAAGCCCCCAATGCTTCATGCTTGATGGTTTACTTGAAAGTATGGAGTATTTATTCTGCAGTGTTGCTCGGTGCTCGTGAAATTCTTGATCTACCTTCTTGATTTGTTCAACATCTCCTGGATGACATATGATGCAGCTTGTAGCTTATCATAATCTTTAAGTATGTTGATTGGTTTGCTAGCCGACCAACTGCCTCCTGCGTCGAGCAACTGAGTGCTAAATTTATGATCCTCTGAATACTTTGTTGATTTGAGCCCAACTCTTCAATCTGATTAATACCAAACTAGTGGTGGACTTCGAAACATTTTCATACAACTTCTTCTTCATTATTGGTCGAGACAGTAGTAGCAAAGATCTCAGTGCAGTAGATGCTGATTTTGACTTCTACCTCTGCTTGGGAACGAGCAAGAGGTTCTCGGGGACGAGTAAGAGATGCTCGGGTAACTGTCGAAGAACAGAGAACTCAATCTGCTTTGGAGAATCAAGCCTTCCAACTAATGGCAAAGAACCAGGCCTTGGCTGAGATGTCTGAGAAGATCATGAGTCTTGAAGAGCAACCTCCTCCTCGTGGACGAGTAAGAGCTTCTCGGGGATGAGCAAGAGCTTCTCGGGGACGAGCAAGAGATGCTCGAATAGACCATCTGTGATGAACATAAGAATGCTGAAAGATCTTAATTTCATAAACTCCCTTTATGCTTTGGATGATCCTCCTGCTGACGAGGAACCTGTTTCAAAAGAAGAGGGAAAGAAACCAATAGAGTAGGAATCTCAATGTAATAGTTAGTATACATTTTCATTCTCAATGTATTTTGTTTTTGATTAAAGGCTTTCATTTTTGTTCGCAATCTTAATTGCTATTGTCTTGTATTTGTCAAACACTTTATATTTGTGCTTGCATAACAATATTGTATGGTTCATCGACCAAAAAAAAGTTATAAGTATCAATGTTGCTTAATCACTTAATAAAGTAATGAGTATAAAAATGTTTAAAAAATTTTCAATCAACCAAGGTTGTTAAATTGTGCTTGTCGACCAACTACAGTTGGTGGGTTTTTATCCCAGACCAGCCATACTTGGTTCAATTTGAAATATTTTCTCCTCGTCGACCAAATACAGTTAGTGGGTTTTTATCCCCAACCAACCATACTTGGTTTAGTTTGGAATATTTTGTTCTTTGAGGAACTTTTGTAATAATATTACCTCCCGACCAACATAAGTTGGCATTTGAGAGCATATTTTGTTTTCAAACCAACCGAGATTGGCGTTATAAGAATGTTGTTCTTGCCCTTTTACCAGCCAAAGTTGGTCGTGGGTTTGAACTATTGCCTCCTAACCAAAGGAGTATATTTTGTTCTCTCCCTATTACTAACCGAAGTTGGTCGTGGGTCCAAACTGTTAGGTTCTTTCGAACTATCTTGTCCACAAGCTCTTTTACCAACCGAAGTTGATCACGCAAGTGTACGCCTCCTAACCAAAGGAGTATAATTTGTTCTCTCTAGTTTACCAACCGAAGTTGATCACGCTCGAACTATCAAATTCTTTCGAACTATCTTGTCCACAAGCTCTTTTACCAACCGAAGTTGATCACGCAAGTGTACGCCTCCTAACTAAAGGAGTATAATTTGTTGATCCTGTAACATCCACAGGTTGATCAGCGAGCAACTTTTGTTTCTCGGGAGTATTAAGATCAGTAAACTCTGCTACAGCTTGTCTTAATGGCATGTCTGTATGCATGGTATGGGCCTGGAAACATGGCCTCATTCTTCTACTTGCCTTAATTAATGCCAATGCCAATTTTTCCAGCTTTGGGTATCTGATCTCCGCACCTCTTCCTTCGTCGTTGGAGATCGCAACCCTAAAAGGGCTTTGATCTTGTCTGGATTTGCTTCAACGTCTCACTGGTTGATGATGTACCCGAGGAACATTCCTTCTCGTACTCCAAATGTGCACTTCGTCGGGTTAAGTTTCATTTGATAATTTATCCAGTTGATCAAAGGTCTGATCTAAGTCAACTAGATGATCAGCAGCTTTCTTGCTTTTTGTCAGCATATCGTCGACATAGACTTCCATACTGCAACTGATTTGTTCAACAAAAACCTTGTTCATCAGCTGCTGGTATGTCGTTCCCTATCTTCAGGTTTCATTTTGATCTGGTTGTAGCTAGAGTAAGTATCCATGTGCAGCTCGTGTCCCGAAGTAGCATCCACTGCCTTGTTGATATCGGTGAAATCAACACACATTCTTCATTTATTGTTTTTCTTCTGCCCGACGAGGAGATCTAGATCTCTCTCTTGCTCGGTCTTCATTTCCTCTTGTATAGCTTGATTCTTCTCGGGGCTGGATACTCTTCTTCTTCGCTTTATCATCTTCCACTTTGGTTTCTTTGGTGTCCATATTCTTCTTTGCAGCCATAGCCTCCTCGGCATTCATGATTTTGGCCGCTTTTGCCATCAACTCTGACATAGTTGTAGGTGGATCTTTGGCCAAAGTGTAATACAACTTGTTAGGCAACAACCCACTCATCAAGGCAGTGATTGCTGTCTTTTCTTCATAATCTATGACTTCTAGCTTCTCGTTATTGAAACGAGTTATGTAATCTCTAGTACTCTCACCAGGTTTTTGTCTAACACTTAACAAGTGTGCTACTCATTTTACTGGCTTTGCTCCAAAACAGAAATTGCCAATGAACAACTCGGCCAACTGAAAGAAAGTTGAAATCTTACCCCGAGGAAGATTGTTGTACCATATCTGGGAAGATCTAGTAAGAGTTCCTGAGAATGCTCTGCATCTCATCTCGTCGGGGACAACATAGATGTCGGCAGCAGCCTGATATTGCTCTATATGAAGAACAGGATCTGTCTTTCCATCATACTTGGGGGTCACCACGGGCGCTTTAAATTTCGACGGTGTAGGAAAATCCACAATGGCCTGTACAAAAGGTGTCCCTCGAACAAAAGTTCGTGGTAGGGGATTCTTCGCCTTAGCCATTTCTCCCAATCTATCCTCCAACCGCTGAATGGAACCTTTCCACGCATCATTTCCCTCCTCGGGCCTATTAGTTCGAGCAATTGATTGTTCTGAAGTAGCCTCCTGAGATATATCCTCACGAGCAACTGGTCGTGATTGTGCTGATCCTTCTCTTAGATCTGATGGTTGTCGAAAACTCCTCGACATGGCTTTAGGTGGACTCCTATTCATCCTAGGGCCTAATTGACTGAAAGGAGACACCCTGCTTAGTCTTTCCATGGCACTGGTCCTCTCTGGAGAGAGAATAATACGTTGCTCAGTATCTGTGGCCCTTATCGATGAAGTTTGCCCAGGTTGATAAGAGAAATCATCAGATTCCTCATTACGATACGTCTCTGTACGCCTGGATCGTGAAGAAGGTGCACGGGTATTTCTTTGGATGTTTCGTGATCCAGGATGGGTTGGTATACCGCCATGGAGAGTTTGGATGAGTTGCCGCATTGTCTCTTTCATGGCGGTTTGTCCTTGAGCCAGATTCGTCATAATTCCAGCCAGATCTGGAGGTGCAGAAGGATTTGGAAGATTTCCAGCATTTCCAGCGTTTCGATTGTTGGACTCTGGATTATCTACCATTGATGATGAATGATTTTTGGTGAAAAACGATAATAATAGTCGTTTCCCACAGACGGCGCCAATCTGTTGATGTAAAAAATTAGATCGCTCTAATTATTTAATCACAGATAAACAAAATGAGACAAAGATTTTAAAGTGGTTCAGCCTTAAATGAATGGCCTACGTCCACTGTTATGTTATTGCTGAATGTTTGGGAATTCTCGAGTACAAATTCTCTCAAGAAATTTCGGTCCCTTTGAATGAGGTGATACAAGGTATTTATAGCCCTTAGGCTGTACATGAAAGGGTGTTACATTAAATGATACACATATGAAAGGGTAATACATTTAATGTAGCGTGTGCGTCAAGATAATAAGCATTCAATGAATAGTTGAATTGTTGATTATCTAGCAATTAATGCTGTGGTCGAGATGCAGCTCGGACCGCCTTAGTTTGCTCAGGAGTTCCCTGGAGCGCTGGAGTACCTCGGAGTGCTAAAGTTCCTCGGTGTATCCTCGTTGCTCGGAGAGAACATGAGTTGGTCGGGGAAATGAATTTCCTCGTTGCTGTTGTGCCACACGTGTCTTCGTATTATTCGTCCATATCAGCATATTAATTTTGGTATCAACAGTACACAAGCCCAAAATGTTTTTGATTCTACAAATCAATAGCATCTTGAAAAAATATGAATAACTAGGATTCATTTTACAAAACCATTGATCTTTAACTAAATACCGTCAAACGAAAAACATATATCATATTTTACTTTATTTTCTTTTCCAATTGTTTTGAAGCTATCACTTTTGAAAGATCAAACAAACCAAACTATGTTGGCCTTTGGAAAGGTTTCTATTTTTATTGCCTTTAATTTTTGTCATTAATCTCTTGCCAATGGAAGCTTTCCCAGAAAGGATATTGGCTCCTTTCATAGCCCTTTCCCGTTCACCCTCATATTTTTCAATACAATACAAACATTCTCACGAGCAACGGTTCTTACATGCAAAAATTATCTATAGTCACAAAACATGTAGGTGACAAGATTAGTGGGGGAATATCTCATAAAGCTAAAATATACATGTGAATTAAACGTTAAAAAGTTCATGTATATTTGTGCGAATGTATATACAAAGTCAAATCCACAAAAAAAATCAAGTTCGAAACCACTCCATGCATGTATGATTAAAAACCATCTAAGTATTAACAATCATAACCAAATGGCCTAGCCACATGAAAAGTACGTAATGAATTGGATTCAAAAAACAAATATGCCACAATAACTATGTAAAACTAAAATGCACAAAAACTGGAAATCTTTTTGAGTTTTTTGACAAAATTTCAAAACCAAATACAAATTTTTTAATTTTTAAAAACAAACTCTAACTAAAAAGACAAACAAAATCTGTTTGTATTTTTCAATATGACTTAAAAAATGAAAAATCAAAATACAAAAGATACAGATGTTATTACACTAGAAAACATATATCATGAATCGCAAAGTAGAGTATGACAAACAAAATCATTCAAGAAATCACCCATAAGATATAGCATGTGAAGATTCGTGTACAAGCATGCGAAAACAGACTAATCTAACATTTAGTACCTCCAAAGTGGATTTTCTAATCCAAATTGATGTGTACCTAATGCGTCGGGTTTCGAAAACCAAGGGGACCCTAGACTTCAACTTCCTAGAGTCTTTCCTTAGATCATAGAGAAAACTCCTATGATAACCTATCCTACCAAAATGTGTGGGCATGTAGACACGACGTGGAACGGGACCTTTAGGTTGACCTTTTCTAATACCCTGGGATGTGGTTGAATCTCTAAAACAAACAATGGTCTTGGCTTTAGCAACATAAGCATTATAATCATGGGAGCCCGTACCATCACTACCAACACTACTCAAGTCTTTTAGATCAACTTTTAACTTTAAAATTCTAGACTCAAGAAAAGAGTTAGACTCTTCAAGTGTTAGAAACTCCTTCAAATTTTCAATCATTCCTAGAAGGTTATCTCTCTCCACCTCAATGAAAAAGAACATATCCCTAATATTCTTCTCACGTGCCTTCAAATATCAATTTATGATTATCCTTAATAGCACATATACTAATCCTAGAAAATTTAGAGTCCTCTAGTTCTTTTTCTAAAACCCAGACTCTCTCCTCACTCTTTTTCTTGGACACTTTAAAATTTTTAAAATCGCGGCCCACATACACAAGCTTATCATGAAATCAATCTCTTTGAGTTTCAATAGTTTGAAAAAGTTCCATTGGAGATTCAAAATGAAAATATTATTTTTCAAGAATTTTAATTTTTTTTAAAACTTCAAGTTCAAACGAGATAAATTTTTAGAACGATTATGAATCTCATTAAACTCCTCTCGAATATCAAAGTCGTCATCACTCAGAACATCGGGCAACTTATCACTATGGGAATCCATCGAGAGTAAAATAAACAAAACCAACATGAGAGAGAGAGAGAGAGAGAGAGAGGGGGAGAAACACACCACCCTAAACAACTCAAAATAAGGATTAACACGGTAACTTAGTGTATCGGGATCTATTACCAATTTGAGAAAATCGGTATCTTAAAAAAATCTGTAGGAAATTAGGATCACACCATATTTTAGTGCAACCCACAATGATACCAAGTTGAGATATCCCTATAATAGTGTGTGCTTAGGCAAAGATGGTCCGAATAAACAAAAGTCCAATTTTTAAATATTTTTTGAATTTTTAAGGATTGAAACTTAAAATAAATTTACCCAATTAAACTTAGCACCAATTAAAAATGATTTTTTGTGGAAACTTGATTTATCCAATATTATCTTTGTAACCAAAAACATGCATTTATGTGATAAAAAATGAAATAAATAAATAAAACAGTACACGTCGATGTACGAGGGAAACCACAAAAGGAAAAACCTTGGTCAACCCAACTAAACAGTTCACTATGATGGGGTTTTACAAAGCATAAATAATAGACTTACTCAACGACTTGATACCCATAAGACTTGATGCTCCTTTATCTTCTATGGCTCCTCCACAATGCAATATAGGAGTCTACCCTCAAAAGATGCCACAATGCACGAGTTCACGCATGTCTCAGTATCCACCGATGAGGCTCAGTAACCGTCTAAACCACAAACAACACACACGGAGTCCAACGCACGAAATAAGCTCTCTCAAGATGAAGAGAAATAAACTTTAGTGCCCAAACTCGAGATCTCAAAGCATATGGAGATACAAATCTTGGATCTTTAAACCCAAAGGGTGAAACTAGGGTTTGGGAACTTTGGTAAATTGATTGGAAAATGTTTTTCACCAAAGGTGTTACAAAAATGTGAGTCCAACACGCCTTAAATAGCAAAAACACTAATTTCAAGGCCAAAACTTTGTTTCAATGAAAATATAAGGTTGTTCGAACATGTATAGCATTTTTGTTCTAATAGAATTCCACTCCATTCAAACGAAACTACTTTCTCATTCAAATATCCTTCCAACGAGTTTCTAACGAGATGTCCAATCCTTGGCAGAGGTATATCATTTGATGGTGGTTAGATCGTCATTCTAAAGAGATCTTAATTTCATTCTAACGATACCAGAAGTCATTCGAATGAAAACTCAATTCCATTCTAGCAAGGTCAATTCTCGTTCTAACGAGATTAAAATAAAAGATATTTCTCTTTAAAAAACATTTAATAATAGTTTCAACAATTTTGAGTACGAAAACAAACACCCTTTAAATTATCCAAGGACCCATATTCAATATGTATTCATAGATGCAAGATGCTCGATAAATGTGAAGAAAAACTTGGCACTAAGCAAGGCACGATGAATTTAGTATTTGAAGCTTGGCCGCTATGTCTTCATCAAACTTGTAATAGTCTTATGGGATCAACAACACAAAGCCTAACGCAAGACTCAAATGTGTTGTTCCAAATTATGATAATTGCGTACAAATTGACATGATTGGAAAATTTTCCTTACAAGTATGTTTATATACATTCAAGTTATTTATATCCTCTTGTATGCCTCTACGCCTCCCACCCCCACACACAAATTTGTACTCTTACTTGAATCTAATGAGAATCAGGCTCCATAGTGGACATAGTCTCATCTCAATGTCCGAAACACTTTAAATCGCATATTTATCACTCTTTATGTCCCTTTTATTTTATTTCTATTCTTCGATTGGTTTGTATGGCCTTGATGGCATGGTTTACTATACTAGATCCATTATTTGACAACAACATTTGTATTATTTGTTTCATAGTTGGTATTATTTGTATTTGTGTTGACGATTTTATTTGTCGTTGTGTTTCACTTAAAATCGAAAGATATCTCTTGTTTTACTTTATGTTCACATGTGTTACATTTAAAGGGTTACGTTGTTTCATATTGCGCATTTACCTTTGTCTATTCTTGAATAAAAAGGCGGAGAAATATTGCCTCAGAGGGAGAAGTCTAACCTAAAGGGTATGCATACTCTAAGGGGGAGATGTTTAACGAAGGGGGAGTTTTTTTTCATGTGATGATTATATATTGATATATTATCTTTGCATTTAAAAGGTGTGTTAAGTGTGCAACTTTAGCAGCGATGCGACAAAGTTTCACATGAGCAAAGCTACTTAAGTTTTTGTCTGTCAAGTATTTCTTATTTTTTGATTTTGTCCCTAAATAGAAAAAAAGGAGAGATTTGTAAGGAAAAGTTTCACATCAAGTAAATTTGTATGTATTTTGACTTTATTCTGTTTGGAAAAAAATTATTTCAAGTCATAAGTTAGGATTTGAGTTCATTTTATCCTTCAAGCCTATGATGCGTTTTAAAGACTGTATTAACCAAGTAAAGTTAATATCGCATCATTTCGAGTCTCATGCCGAGTTTCGTCTTCAACGTCCATGGGAACTCGAAGAGGTATGAATACATATTGTGTTAAATCCCTGGATACCTTTTTGGTATAAAATCTTTTTAAGAAAATATTTTAATTTTTACAAGTCGTTCGAATTAAGTGTCGATTTTCATTTAAATAAGTTTTTGAAAGTCGCTCTAACAACATGTTTCAAATTAGAAATATGATTCCATTCAAACGTGCTTAAAAGAGTCTTCAAATGATATTTTTTTTATTTAGAAGTATGTTTTCATTTAAAGCTCGTTTAATGACCATCCAAAAGAGTTTGGCTATCTCGTTTGAACGAGTTTTATTTTGCTTAAATGAGAAAGCATAACTCGTTTGAATGACATTATTTGTTTTTGTTCGAATGAGTTTTTTTGAGTTGCATGCCACCGTTCTTCTCAATTTATTTTATAAATAAAGGTGATAATAATAGTTTTTAGGTAGAGGTTTTGCAAAAAAGAATTTTTAAGATAAATCAAGAGCCTCCCAAACCTTAGTTTACACTTCACTAAACCAAATCTGCTGAATTATCATGGTCATTGACCTTGACACTTGGAGTTGTCAAGGTCAATGATCGCGATAATTCTGGGGGTGACAACTTTTGTTGTCATGGACTTGTCACAGTCAGTGACCGTGATAAATTCATTAGACTTGTCATGGTCATGTCACGATCCTTGATCTTAACAAGTTTTGTCACGGTTAAGGACCGTGACAAACCCGTGACATTTAATAAAAAATTATCATGGTCATTGATTGTGACATGTTCGTGACAGGTTTCTTTGTCACGGACTTGTCACGTTCAATGACCGTGATAATTCTGGGCAGAATTGAAAAAAAATATGCTAGGCAGTATGGGCACTGCCACTACCCAGCAGTATATTTGTACCTGTTATAGCAACGTTGTACCTGTTCAAACATTATGTATACAAATAAAATAGAGATAATGCAAATATACATTCAAAACAATATGCATTACGGTATAATCCTAAAAGAATTCAAATATAATAACTTATAACAAAAATTCAATTCAAATAATGTCACCAAATGTCTGGGCTAAGGTTAACTCCAAGGAGGTGAGTAGGCCACTGGATATAGGAATTGACACACCCACCAATATACATCGTACCGCATTGTTCGCGCAACCACAAGGGGGAGTTCTCCTTCCCGGGTATCACATGCGTGACGAGCACCTTGGACTCAATGTCTTGAAGTAAATGTCCATGAACTGGCATACCCTGGACGGTATTCGGGTATCTCAACCCCCTCCCTATCCGCTGGCCATCAAATATGTCCAGTATAAACACGCTCGTCCAACCAAGTGTCGACAACGGTCGGTTGAAGGGAGCCAAATAGGAGAGTGGATCATCAAAGTCCACACGTGTTGGTGATGAAGCAGCGAGGTCCACATCCTCGTCATCCTGCACCTCGTCCTCCACCACCTTCTCCTTCCCTTTCCCTTTACGATTTTTTCCCAACGAAGGCTTCATAAATGAGAACATATCTTGGACCACCGCCTCCAAATGGGACAACTTCACATCATGCGAGTCCACCGTTTGAGCCAACCCAGTGTCCCCTGTTTCCAATCCGAGGATCCTAAATTTGGCCACTCGCGAGCTCACCCCCCTTATCCTCCCCTTGCGATCAGCGCCAAGCACTTGGTTGAGTGCGTCTGTGGACAAAGATGCCTTGTCGACATCAGACTGCGACTCATGCACTTCCTTAAGTTTTTCTTGAAATGACGAAAAGCACATGATTAGTAAAATAAGTAAATAAAAAATTATAATGTTATTAACAAAAAGTAAACTGTCATATTACTTAAAATCGTGGCCACGATGCTCGGGGACACCTCCTTATCCTTCCCCTTCTTCGACCGAATAGCCACATAAGTATTGAGCCTATGTGGCCTACCCCCAAGGGCCACTCCCTGTCTCCTGAAATCAAATAAAGTAAAATTAGTATCGGCCCCGCAAAGTAAAATAATGCAGAATAATATATTTCTGCAGTTATAGAAAAAATAAATCTCACCATCATCCTATGCTCCACCTCAGCATAAGACGTCCATCCAGAGTAGTGCACATCCGTCTTTTTTTCCCGGTTTTCCCTCCCCGATTGGTGAGATGCCAATTGTTGCTCCCTGATCTCATTGTCAACGAACTGTTGCCATTTTCCAAATGAGATCGGCTCTTTCGGCGGGATGGATTCACGCATTCGGATAATGGACTCTCGGGTCTTCCTAAAGTACCGGGTCCGCATATTTTTCTTCCACGTCATGTGTTGCTCCCTCAACTGCTCCAAGACAGAATGATGTAGCTTTGGATCCAGGCTGAATTGTTCCTGTCCAACAAATACAATGTTAATTGAGAATAACTATAAATATAAATATAAATATATATAAAATGAAATCGAATTTGAAATTGAAATTGAAATTGAAATATCCAAATAAATATAAATATAAATACATTACCTGTAGTGCCACCCAAATAGCTAACTTGAGCTCATTTGGCACCTCCCTCCAACTAGTGTACCTCGGGCCGATGATCGTCTTTACTAGCTCGAGGGATCTCGATAATATCCCCGTCTTGTTCTCGATGACCATACCCAATTTTCCATATTTGGGGAGCTTAGGGGTCGAGGAACCCTCGTCGCCTCCGCTACCACCGAGCCTAGACGACATCATTATAACTAGCATCATCATCATCGCCTTAAGACCTGAAGGAGACATTTTCTGTAAAAAGATGTTGTTATTAGTACAAATCAAAATGAATTAGAAGAAGACATGAAAATATGTACAATTACTACAAATCCAAATGAGTTATTACTGTTTAACACCTCAATTCTAAATTCCAAAACAACATCATCTAGCTCATAAAATGTACAATTACTACAAAGCTGAAACATCCCCACCCCCACCCCACCCCTACTGCACACACACATGCACACCGCACAAGAGAGAAAATGATAAAGTGCAAATCAATTAAAAGTATTAAAAATGGATTGATAAAGTACAAATTGGAATATTTTTTACAAATTGAAAAATTGTTTCAAATTCAGGTTATCATAAAAAGTGGATTGATATTCGGTAGGAGCAGCCAAGTCATCCACACTACTAGTTAGACGCTTTGGCGCGTGTAGGACAATTGACCACGGCTTGTTGTTGATATACTCCGAGTAAAACACTTGGTTAACCTTTTGAAATGCACAAACAAATGGCTCATTACTCACGTGGTCGTTGCTCTTCAACTTGGACAAGTCAACCATGATCAAATTGGTGACATGATCAACTTTACAAGCATTTTTATCCTCAACTCTTACCCAGTCACAGTAAAATACAACGGCTTATATAATCCAATTCAAATGTATTTCGGATTACACCATAGTAAGAGCCTTGTTTGAAATGCCTGAGTTCTGTATATTTGTACTTTCCTCGTACACTTTAGCGCTGAAAATGTAACCGTTCAATCGATACTTTTTGTACTCTTATGCCACTAACAAGGGTCCAATGGCTAGACGAGTAAGCCTTGATGTCGCATCACCCGTCTTTTAGAGCTGAGAATATATAAATTAATTATATTAGTTTTAAAATTTGAGTGTAATGTAACGTTATATAACGACCATTTTCATTATAATTACCTCTTCTGTCAACCACAATCTAAATTCGCTGTCTGATTGTACCATTATTTTTCATCTTTTATTGTTCTCACATGCTTCATATTTTCTGCATATGACAAAATTAATCATGTATAAGATAATCTAAAATAATATTAAACATTATAATAATTGAAACTTACTTTTTGCATTCTTCAAACTGTGCAGACCAACCATGGCATGTAAAGTTGTTTGATCTTTCTCACAGCCAGAGTATAACGGTTGAGTCGCCTTAAATTTTAAACTTTGATAGTCATCGTCAAGGTTTATCGTGATATCTTCATGAGCACTTAAACCTTGTACATCATCAGTAACCTCATTCTCCTCTGCTTCATAAACTCTGTACGCATCATCAACTAAATCCTCTAACATATTATGGTGTATGTCGTCCCCTTCTACATCTATCCTACTTGTTGAAGGTTGTTGTCAAGGTTGTTCGGGGACAAAAGGAAATTTTAATTCACCGTGAAAACTCCAAAATCGATAACTATCTTGCATACCCGATCTTAACAAATGTAGTTCAACTGTTTTCCACTCAAACACCTTACCATTCTTACACCTAGCACACAGACACGGAAACTCATCATCATTATGACATCTCTTTGCGTATTTCACAAATTTATTAGCACCTCTGTGAAACACATCCCCCATTAAATTTGTCTCACCCATCCACTCTTTGTATTTATGATATCCCATCACAGCTACCACAACTAATCACTTATTAAAGGTAAGAAGCGTATATTCATGGATTAGTATAAACAAAACTTAGATTTACAGTATGTTTTATTTAATTATGTCTTCGATTCTTAAATTTCAAATTTAAATTAAATTTGTAATCGAAATTCCTATTTCCTCCATCTCCTCTAAAGGGTGAGTGGTCATATCCCATTCAAGACCGCATATTTTTGTAATATACTTAACAACTCATGCACATTGTTAAGATTTGAGAAAAATTCGGCACCATATCCCCATAGTTCTCTTTGTACATACTAGATTGGCAAGTGTGAGTGTTATTTCAATTGATCAATTGAAATAACAGTCACACTTGTCAATCTAGTATGTACCAAGAGAACCTTAGGATACGACTGCAGAACTTCCTCCAAAAGTAAAAACTTTAAGCCACTAAGAATATTATTATGCATAAATTATGCAGTCCCAAACTGTCCAAACATGACAATTTGAGAGATCTGATTACAGGGGTAATGACTCTCGAACGGGTCTAGGGGATATTGAATGCGTACGCATAAGAACTAGAAGGCTAGTATCTATGCGCACTATATGTAATTTCAAGTATCTCTCTCTCTCTCTCTCTCTCTCTCTCTCTCTTTCTCTCTCTCTCTCTCTCTATATATATATATATATATATATATATATATATATATATATATATATATTGTTCGTTACACAAAGTAATTTTCAAAAAAAGTTGAAAAATCCCACCCTCATATGGACAATAATCCAGTGGTCATGCCACTTTTAAAATTAACCAACCCAACATCGATCTACTATAATCCAACCACAATGTCAACAACAAATGTTTATCCCGTACTCCTTGTAATTCATCTACTCAAAAAATTCTTTTCATAAATTAAACTAACAATTAAAGTATACAATTATTAATTTACTAATTTACAACGAGGGGCAATCCTACTTTCATATATTAATTTACTAAAAAAATTAATAATCAATCAATTCGTTTACAAGGGACACTACTTGCATATGAGGAAAAATATCTAATACACCAATCAAAATTTAATAAAAAAAAATTAACAAGCCCCTCCCCCCCCCCGCCCCATTTCCCCTTTCCCCACCCCCACCCCATCCCCCCAGACACACGCACGCAGCCCCACCCCCCGTCACACACCCCCTGCATCATTTCCCCCCTCCCACACATACGCACAAACACGCAAACTACACACACATACACACACGCGCACATACACACACAGACACACATGCACCCCCACCCCCTGCCCCACCACCACCCCCAGCCCTGCCCCACCCCACCCCAGACCTGCCCCCTCCACCCCACCCTGCCCCACCCCCTTCCCCCACTACACACACACACACACAGCACCACCCCCCACCACACACACGCACACCCACATACACCCCCTCCCCTCCCCAGCCTCTAGCCCCAAACCCCCACCCACCATACACACACACACACGCAGATATATACACACACATCTATATATATAAATGGAAGAGAGAGAGAGAGAGGGAGAGCAACGCGTAGAGAGAGAGAGAGTGGAGGGAAACAAAGCGGTGGGAAAAAAAGGAGGGGAAAGGGTTTTTTGATGCTAAACTTGTCACGGACATGTCACGGTATTTGACCGTGATAATATTATAGAAATTGTCATGGTCGATGACCGTGACAAGCCCGTGACAACTGTACTTGTCACGGTCAATGACCGTGACAAAAAATGCGTTTTTTTTTGTCACGGTCAATGATCGTGACAAGTCTGGTCGGCTAAAGGGTGCCAACTTGGCCATTTTGATGTAGCGCTTGTTATATGTAAAATTTATACTCACACGTGGACCAATGATGAATACACACCTGTCATCTTACATGGTCGACCATATTACTTTATCAGCTTCATAGACACTTCATCGGCTGGAATATCGACCAACTCTAGAAGGCCAACCAATAGGAACCTTATAGTTACTCGAAAGGGAGGCCAACCATCACTTAATTTCAAGAGTTTTACTTATTATGTAAATATGTAAATGCCTGGAAATATAAAAGGCTTCTACGGAAGAGAGGTTAACACAAAAGAGAATGTGGCCAATCAACATGAGTCGTCCGCTACTCAAGAAAAATTGTAACAAAGCAAAAAATATTTCAGTCATGGAGTACTGGTGGAAGAGGAGTTCTCTGACGACATTCTAACTTGGTAATTTTTTATTGATGGGTCCTCATGTGCTACTGGATGTGGATCAGGCCTCATCATTAACACTAGTAATAACTTAGATGTGGAATATGCTCAAGATTCCAATTCAAGGCTTCCAACAACGAGGCAAATTATGAAGCACTGGTCATAGAATTGGTCTTAGCTTCATCACTAGGCGCCAATCAGGTATTGGTATATAATGATTCTCAATTGATTGATATTCAAATGCAACAGATTTATAGTGTGAATGGAGAAACCATGATGAGATACCACCAAAAGGCAATGAAGGTTATCTCTTTGATCAATTTAGTTAAAATAGTAAGAATCCTCAGACTTGAAAATGCCTAAGCAGATGCTCTAGCTCGACTTTCCTTAGTAACTCCAACAGAACTCAGACAAAAACCCCCAGTGGAGATTCTTGCCCATGGAAGTATCGATGGGATGGAAATCAATGTCGTATCTATAGAGTTAGGTCCTTCCTGGATGGAACCGATCAGAGAATACATCAAGAGAGGAACATTGCCATCCAACCAAAAAGAAGGCCAGGAAGATGAGGTACAAAGAAGATAATCAAGGGCTCAAAAAAGGTGTCCTATACATGAGAGGATACACTGTCTCACTAATTCATTGTGTTCATCCAATTGAGGTAAATGATTTGATTAAAGAGGTATATGAAGGTTCATGTGGTGCACAAGCAGCTGAAAGGTCTCTGGGATAAAGAATAGCAATGTAAGGTTACTACCAGCCAACGATGAAAGCATATTTTTTTGCTTTCACCAAGAAGTGTGATAATGCTAGAAATTTGCTACCATTCATAGAAGACCAGGAGCAAGTCTAACACCATCAGTTTCTATGGCCCTTGGCTATATGGGTAATTGACTTGGTCGAACCACTCCCGACCACCAAAGTAAGATTCAAGTACCTTGTTGTAGTTGTTAATTACTTTACCAAATAGGTGGAGTTTAAACTCCTAGGTAATATGTCCTATCAGAGAGTGTTCCAGTTCAAATGGAAGAAGATCATTTGCAAATATGGCATGACTTATACCTTCATCACCGGCCATGGTACTTAGTTTGATAATGAATAATTTAAAGAGTATTTCATTTGGCCAGGCATCCAAAAACTTCATTCAACACCTGGTCATCCACAACGCAATGGCCAAATAGAGATCACCAATAAAACCTTTCTAGACGGATTAAAGAAAAGGTTGGATGAACTAAAGGAAATTAAAATTAATGATCTTCACAGTGCCCTTTGGGCTTATAGGACTACTGCTAGAACAACAAGAGGAGAAACTCCAAACATGCTGGCCTTTGGCACTGAGACAGTAATTCCGCTAGAAATAGGTTTTCCCACTCACAGGTTATTAAACTTGGATTTACCCGAGAGTAACCTAATGAGACGATTAGATTTGTACATGATAAAAGAAGTCTCAGAAGATGTTGTTATTCAGATGGCTACCTATCAACAAAGGACAACAATGTTTTATAATCGAAGGGTCAAGTCGACCAACCTAAAGCAAGGAGACTTGGTACTTAAGAAAGTAATCAAGAAAAAAAAGAAACTGGAGCCTAATTGTCATGATCCATACCATATCTTGGCTATCATCCGACCATGAACCTATCGATTGGAGACTTTGGAAGGGAAATAATTTAAGAATTCGTGGAACGTAGATCATATGCACAATTATTATCAATAATTCTCTTTGAAAATTCTAGCCTTAATGTAATTGCTTATTCAAGTTAATGAAATTTCATTTTTCTCCATTCTCAATCCTTTTTGTGGTTTGAAGTATGGTGGCTACACCTAATTACATTAGCAATTTTAATGGATAAGAAAGTAAATTTTTAATTCAAAGTTCTCAAAAAGTGCTTAGAAGGGCATAGTTCAAACTTTTCCAACTTCAAAAAAGTTCTCAAAAAGTTCCTCGCCGAGAAGGTAATGGTTCAAACTTTTCCAACTTCAGATAAGTTCTCAAAAGGTTCCTCGCCGATAAGGGAATGGTTCAAACTTTTCCAACTTCATAAAAGTTCTTAAAAAGTTTCTCGCGTAAAAAGGCATGGGTCAAACTTTTGAAAAGTCCAAACTTCATGAATGATTTGTCCTAGGCGAGTCACGAACAAGATGTCAGTAAAACTTCTTAATTAGATGTTTTACCCGACAAAGTTAAAATGCTGGAATAATTATACATTCCAAATACACTTTCTCGCCACTGATAACTAATGCTTCATCTTAGTACAATAAAGTTGTTTACTGTTTTATCTAAGTGCATTAGTCGAGTCTACGGTCGTATACATTATTCAATCATGAATCAAATATTAATATTTGAGCAAGTTATTTAGTCTATAAGACGATTAACTAATATTTATACAGTTTGCCTAATCGGGAAAACAGATTAATAACGACCTTAAGCTTGAATAAAGATAACTTAAATTAATTCCATTTCGTTGATCACAATGTATTACAATGGAAATTAATAAGGAAAAAAGAAATATAGGAAAAATATTAATCTATTCTATTGGGCGTTTTCCTTGGCTTTGTCCATTCATGCAGGAGGATCATCAAGAGCATATGGAGAATTGATTGTGTTGAAGTCCCTTAACATTTGCCGATTACTATTACTCGGCCTATTAATTAAGTGAGGAGGGAAAACAATCTCAAGCTCATCATGAAGGCCATAATCCCCTAAATATTTGGTTATGAGACATTGGGGAATCAAATTAGGAGGAATCCATTTAGTATCTAATTTGAATGGAGGCTTGTCACAATCCAAGAAACTTGGGTCATTACAATGCCATAGGTCACTGTTTTGATCAAACTTCAACAAAATCAGCAAGTTGGTCCACCCCAATTTGTATCCTTTATGATTGCTTTGAGCCAAATGATCATTAATGTGGGCTAAAGCCTCATTATAGCACTGCATCCAAACTTCTCTAGGACATTTGTGAAATTGAAATGTAATCCTCTCCACCTAATTTTGAAGATTCTTAAGGACATTATCCTTGGCTTTCTGCTAAGCAGCCTAGTCATTATCTTTGGCTTTCAGCCGGATAACTTTGTTAGTAAGAGTCTTTTTAGTCATTTCTTCCTCAGCAGTTAGTCGGATAACTACCCTATGCCTAGAAGTTTGCCCAGGTTTAATTTTCTTTTTCTACAAAGTCTCCAGTTCAGCAACCTGGCTAGCATTTTCATTCTAAAAAAAGGAAGCTCATTTATTAGGACCAACAATAATTGATCTTTTCAATGTTTCTAGTTCATCCCTTAAAGAATTATTTTATTTCTCCAATATTTCAACAATGGTACTAACATTATCCACATCCTGCTTCAAGGAAGCTCCTTTTTATTCAAGGCATAAGTGATATCCCTCAATTTGGATTCAAAACCCCAACCTTCACATAAAGCTTTGTACTTGGACTCATGGTTAGAATAAAATAAGGTCAAGGATTTCTTGTGATCTCGTTGCAATTTCCAAATCATCTTATAATATACACCATTGTTTGCCATAACTCTATCTAATAGATAATGGAGATGAATATATGATTTTTTCCCTTGGTCGGATGCATCTGAGCCAAGAAACCCATTTAAGTCTTCTCTAGTCATAAGAACATAGCCAGCCTCTAAGAGATTTTTACTTCGCCTGAACAATTCAGATTCAGTAAAAATTATAGCATTTTTCCTAGCATCAAACTAAAAATTTGAAAATACATGAGTTTGTGGAAATACAAGAGATCAAATAACATAAGAGGTAAATCAAACACAGTTCAACAAAAACTACAAATCATTATAAGGCATGGATGACAATTAAAGACAAAAACTCATTCTTTCATAAATTGATAAATGAATTACAAGAGGGGATGAATCTTTAAGAAAGAAGGGACAAAGAGAAATAAAAAGATAAACTTGCTAGACCTTCTCCTTTCCCTTGGCTTGATTTTGGCCAATAGCAGGTTGACCGACACTAACACTTAGCACCACTGAGGATTTAATCGGCATCGCAGATGATTACACTGACCCTCTACATCTTCAAACTTCTCATTCGGGTTGGAAAGAGTACCAGGATCACGTCTTGTGAAGAGTTCAGAGCTTTCTTCCGTGCAGACTAACTTCAAGGTCTCAGTCCACCCTTCTTTAAAGGACAACTTCTTAACATACTCGATTTGAGTAAAGGCAACAAAAAGGGCTTTCTCCCATACCTTATCAAAAGTAACTTTGGCTTTGTCCTTTAAGGGGGTAACTTGAGATGTGGGACCAATCTCTTTATCTTCAGTAGTGTGATCCTGACTACTAACTTTTGTAAGTTTATCTTCTGCAGACTTGGCTCTACTTTCAACACTGCCCAAATTCTCCTCGATAGCTTTGTCCTTCTCTTTAGCATCATTTAGTTTGTTCTCAACTGCAGTGGCCCTTTCCGTGGCCTCATTTAAACCATCGTTGGCTTTCTTTAAATCTGCCTCCAAAGATTTTTGCTTTGTTGCCAAAACTTCTTAGGAAGCATCTAAAGACTTCCTTAGGACTTTAAACTCCTCTTCAACTTCATTAGGAGAAGTCCCCAGTAAGTTTTCCTTCTCCATCATTTGGTTAAAGTCAACTAAAAACTACAAAAGGAATAAACACCAAATAATTATCAAAGGATCAAAAGCATAAAGTGAAGATAAAAGAGGGAGAAAAAGTTACCAAGGCCAAGTTGTGAAAAGCTCTCTAAGTGAGCCTGGATCTCAATATGGGGGCTGAAGTAGCCTGATCATCTGAAAGGGTCCCAGCTTTGATCAAACCCCTAGGTAGTGCAGGGTTAACAACAATAGAGGCTGACCTAATATTCAGGTTAACCTGAATTTTCTTCACGAACTCTTATTAGCTAGTGATTTTCTTTACAGCAATGGCCCACTACTCGGCTGATATAATTTGTACCTATTCTGAAGGATCAGGCAAACCTCTCTTTATCCTTTTCAATTGGTTCTCCTCAGCCTGAGTCTCATCATTACCAATAGGCCTCTTATCACTGCCCATGGATTTGTTTTCAACTGCCTTTTTACCAGTATTAGTAACCTTCTTTCGTTGATGGGGTAATAGTCCTCCTATCAGATTGAGCATTTTCCTCTTCATTATATCTACAGAAGGATGAAGAGGAATCTCAAACACATCCAAAGACTCAAATGAGGAAGAATTTCTTCCTGAAATAACTTCAGCACCTGTAGACTCAGTAGCTAATGAAGTTAGCACATGATCATCTTCAAGGTTGATAGCACTAGGGGGCAGAGCAATTATAGGTCGAGCAACAAAAAATGTGATGAAATTCTTATATTCTAATAACAATGATGCAGCCTTCGGATGTTTTTCCCCAAACTTTTGGATCAAATCCCACAGAAACTTGAGGTCATTGAGGTTGATTTCCCCTTCCTTGGGGACCTTTTCTTACTTTTCTCTGCATAAAAAAAAAGAAATGGAAGAGTTAGACAATGTATTTCCTAAATTTAAATCAAAAGAGAAAAGATAATTAACAGAGTGACAACCTATGCCTCGTCTTGATTGGGGACATCTTGGACCAGTATAAGCTACCCCAGTTGGGAGGGTGCCATATTGTCAGTTCTTGACAATAAGACTATAATCCCAATAATCCTTATTGGAGTCCAATAGATTGACTACTAAAGCCTTATTAACTTGCCTAGTCTTTAAATTGTAGGTGCTCCCTCCAATAGTTACCCATTTGTGGAAAAACATCAACTCCAAAACCCCAATACTGGTCATATAAAGTTTATTTAATCTATGAACCCCATTTATAGCCCTCCAAGAGTTGGGGACTACCCTATCGGGAACTACATCGAAATATTAGCAAAATTAAAGAAAAAAGGGATTAGGTAGAAAGGTTATAACACACTCAACTATGAACAAAGTTGGAATCTAGTGACCCTCAGAAAGGGAATAAACATCAATGGGACCCCTAGGTATCTCTAAGTCTACCCAAGATGGGATTTTACTTTTTTCTATAAACTCATCGAAGGTGTTCTCATCAACAATGTGAACCATGGTGAAAATGAGGAAAATATGATAAAAATAGAATAAAGGGAAAATAAGGCTTTCATGGAATTAAAAAAGATGACAAGAACTGGAGAAGAAAATGATCTCACCGAGAAATAACTAGAAAGAAAATAGATAGCTAATGTTCAGAAGATTTGAGGTGGAAGGAATTGAGGGAAATACCGTACCTATTTATAGGGTGCCTCGAGAAATGGGAATGGAATGATTAATTGAACGAACCGTATACCTACCATCGACTGCACGATTTCCAAATCATCAAAAGATGACGGTGTCCTTTGACGGTATAAAAAAGTTTGAATTATTTACAAAAATACCATCATCAAACAGTGTAGGAATTTTTTTTACAAGTATGGGAGGTCAGTTGCCAATAAAACACTTAAACATAACATCGAGCAACTTTTTGGGCTAAATAATCCATACTTTTATGCAAGGATCAAGCATGGAGCATTGAGGGATTTTTTTGTATATAAAAATTATACTCCCACATGGACCAATGATGAGTACACACCTGTCATCCAACGTGGCCGACCACATTACTTCATCAGCTCCATAGACATTTTGTCAGTTGGAATACTGACCAACTCTATAAGGTCAACCAACAGGAACCTGGATAGTACTCGGAAGGGAGGCCAACCAACACTGAATTTCAAGAGTCTTACTTATTGTATATAGACGTATATGCCTGACAATATAAAGACATTCCATATTTAGGGGTTTCACCCCTATAAATAAAAATTGCTTCTTTATCTCAAGGAACAACTCGAATCACTCATATGCACACTATACTGAGCTATTGTAAACCCCTCTAAATAACAACAACAGTGGATGTAGGCTATTTTACTGCTGAACCACTCTAAAATCCTTGTCTCTTGTGTGTGTGATTTGCGTTACTTCTCTTATTTTTATCTGTGATTATAAAATTGAAGTTAGTCCAATTTTAGACATCAACAACACCCATAGTTTAAGATCAAAAATTCAACATCACGTGTCTAATGGAGATCTCATGTGTCTTGCACCAAGATTGATTTATCTACACATTGAGAGTGTTTCGAGTGACGTATTCCATATTGGAGGTTTGACACGGTGGATTATTTATTATACGATAATGGCTGGAACTAGATATTGCAATGGTAATAGTGGTAGATATCGAGACATGGGAAGTGCCTATGTTGTGATTAATGTTAGAAGGTGTCTAGCAGAGACTTTGAATAAGGTTCAAGGAGAAAATAGAGCATCAATACTTGAAGTGAGTCGATTTCGTAACTCTAATTTTTCCTTGTAATGATACCTATATCATCTGATTTTCATGGTTGGGTTATACGAGGCTTTTCCCGTTGTGAGTTTTCCTCGTACATCAGCGTGTTGTGGTTTTCTTTATTTTATTCTTGCTACATAACCTAGATGCAAGCATAGGCCAATATTAATTTGGTAAACTGTTTATACAACATTCGATTTAATTAGTGCAAAGATAAAAACTAGTTTAGTTGGGTTAATTGTTTAGTTTAATATGGAGAATTAAAAATTGGCCATAACCCTAGCACTATAGGCATTTTTTCATATTTTGGATGGAATAATCTTTTAACGAAAGTTTCTTCTTTTTGTATGAAACATGGTATCCTCATTCCTAATATGGATAATTTTCTGTTTTGGGTAGATCAAGATGAGGACTAAAGATAACAAATTTACATCACTATCAAGTTGACTTATTCTACCTTTAGGTGGATAAACAACTTATTGATCTTAACAACCATATTGATTAGGTAAATTTAGCACTGCTTGTATTTATGACATCTATAGAGCCAAATAATTCATTATTTTCTTTTAATATCATAAAAATTGGTTCATCTTTGAATTTTATCCCGATGATTTCACATAACAACGTATTACTTTTGGAGACGAATTGGATTTGTATGAATTTTATATGAAATCAAATGAGGGCTTTCTTGAAGTGCAATGTGATTTCACACACACACACACACACACACAAATATATATATATATATCTGTGTGTGTGTGTGTGTGTGTGTGTGAGGGGAGGTCGACAAAGTTAAGAATGGTCGATCTATCAATGGTAGGTAGGGGGAGAAATAGAGGTGGTGAATTGTATCAATTAATGATCGAGGAACTAGTAAGCTTGTAATTGATAAATATTAAAATGAGTGCCAAAGATATTATATATTATTTTTTATAGGATTTATTTATGATCATATAAAATATATGTTGGAATGGATGTAAACCATGAAATGTATTATATTTTTTTTAACATATGTTCAGTGACGGTTTCGTAAAGCTTCTCAAAGTATGTTCAATGCTAAATTAAACTTTAGGGATGAATTTTACCGTCCCTAATACTTTTGCGCCAAAATTTTGACATCCCTTCATTTTTTTAGGATGGCCAATAGCTGTCCCAAAAATATTTATTAAAGACGACTTCCATGTCGTCAAAAGGATCCCATAAACGATAAGCTTTTGAGACGACTTAATTCCTTTCTCAAAAATTCTTTTGAAAGTGTTGTCGTCTAAAAAACTTTGCTAACAAAACCCCCTTGAACCGTCCCAATACTGTCCGAAATAGTATTTGGGTCGTCTAGAGTATCTTTTGAGATTGATTACTGCCCATCGCAAAAAATAGTGTCTTTTTATAGTGTAGAGAGAGATGGGGGAGATTGGTAATGTGCATAGTGGAGGTGGTGTCGATGGAAGAAGACATAGACAGGCTATAAGGGGTATGGAGAGAGACACAGAGAGAATAGGATTTGAATAATTAATTAAAAAATTTATTTTAATAATTAGTTGCGCAAAGATACCCTCGTTTGCTATGCAAATGTCCAAGTTTTATAAAAAAAAATAACACCGTAAAGTAGTTCATTTTTAAAAGTTGAGGAGGATGGTAAAAGAAAAATGAGATCAAAGTTGATGGGGACAAAGTACCATTAACCCATTTTCTTTACCATACTTATTGGTCTTACATGTTAAGTGGAAGACGCAGACATAACTAAAAGATTTGTGACAATTACTAAGAGTGTGTTTAATAGGCAATATTTGCCATGAAAAATATTTAAAAAATCACATTTTTCAACTTTAGAGGTAATTGATTGCAAAAGTTTGCCTTGGAAAAAAATTTCACCAATTGAACTCATTATTTTTCACTTTTTACCCAACTACTAGTCATACACATAAAATAATAAATTTTAACTTAGACAAAAGCTTTCAAAGAAAAATTATACTTGTAAAAATTTAGCATGAAATATTTTTCTTTTTCTATCTTTTCTGTCAAACACGGTGAAGTCTTACAAATCTTGGCTTTGCTACTTGCATTTAAAATCCATCAATTTCACGACCAAACTATCATTAGAAAATTTTCAACTTTCTTCGTATTTCTAAATTATTATATTGAAGTCTAGGTTTGATAATACTTTCGACATCGATATTCTGACTACATTTCTTTCATAAGAATTTTGGTTAAGAACTCATTTATGTTCTACTCATTAATTAAACATCAGTATGCTTTAAAATAATTTTCTTTTATTCATTGATTAAACATCAATATAGTCTAAAACAATAAATATATATATATATATATATATATATATATATATATATATATATATATATATATATATATATATATATATATATATATATATATATATATATATATTACCTCCAATATGATAGTATTAGAGGTTTAATGGCAATTAATGCACTATATCCACTCATTTCACTTCCCTTTCTCTTTCATAATAATTTCTTAGAAACCAAACAAACAAAAATCGTTCATTTTTCCTTATCTCGACTCTTCAATTTATTTTTATCTCTATACTTATTTCTCCTATATATTGGTTGTTAACGACCCTACGATCCTCCATAAAAAATACACGCCTCCCGGTTCCGCCTGTGGTGACTTAAATGCGACTCCACCACAATTACCCTATTGTTATCTTCGAATTCTAGTGATAGATCTTCTTTCCATTGATTTAGTTTTTGATTTTTTTTCCATTTTGTCTATGGGTTTTCATATTATTTAATGGTTTGGACATAGGTGGTAGAAAAAATAGGCTGGTATTGTTGAGTTGTAAATACAGAAAAGAGGTTGCTCGTAGTGATATTTAATGGTTTGGGATTTGATGTTATTTTTCACCTTTTTAAAAATTTGTAGTTGTTCCAGTCATAAGGGTGTAATGTTAGATGAAGGGGTGTTGATGTCGTTAGTGCAAAAGTTTGAATTTGATATGTCGTAGAAGTCTGAAGTTGTATTTTTAAATAATGTTAAATTATTCAAAGTTGTACGACACTTCCAATCTATATTTGCTGGTTGTTTTGCTATATCGAATGAAATTATTACATTAAAATTGGCATTTTACAAACTACACTTCATAATTCAATAATAATGATATATAGTTTTTACTTTATAGAAATAAAGATGTAACCCTACTCAAACTCAGACAATTTTAAATTATGAAAAGTTATTGAGTTACACATAAATTATATTTATATATTATTTTGGGTATTTTAAATATGCATCATTATACAGTAAAAAAATGTAATCCGCCCTTATGTTTTAGACAAAAAAATGTTGCAAAAACATTTTGTATGATTAAAAAAATTTAAATTTGAGGGGGTTAAACTAAATTATGAAAATTATTTGTGGATCAAACAAAAAGAACTCCATTAAAATATATATTTTATGATGAATGCTTCGCTAGGATATTAAAATCTTACGAAGTATAATCAAATATTATAATTCGTTTAGATAACATTCGTAATATACATTTGCGCCCATGAATCGCGCGGGGTACATGCTAGTTTGTTGAATTATAAACTTCAAAACATTTCCAGTGTGAGACTCGTATGGGTATGTGCGAGTGTTTTTTTTACTTTGATTTTGTATAAGTGTCTTGATAGTTTTTGTAATTAAGTGATCAGGAGAAACAATAATCATTAAGATCAAATGGTGAGTTTGTATGGTTTGATTTTGATTTTGATATTATTTAACATATAATAATTTCTTTATGTGATTCATAATTAAATAATATCAAGATTCAAATTGACTAATAAAAGAGTACTCCGAACATCAAGAGTCAATATTATTTAAGGTTATTCAAAGAACCTCTTTGATTCATTAAAAATTTTGGGACCCTTAGTATCTACCTTGATGGACGATTCAGATTAAGTGACTGTTGGAAATTTAGGTTCTCCAGCTCCCTATAAATAAGTTACTTATTTACATCATTCAGACACACTACAAGTCAACATAACGAAACTATAGACTAAGGGAGATAAATCTAAAATTCTCATAGAGTGATTTAATTGTGTTGAAGATAATAGCAATGACAAATTTTAAGACACTCGGATTCAAGAATTATTAAATGTCTCATCCAATGTCAAGAAGTTATTGGCATGAAACAAGGTAAGTGTTCTTGATCTCTTATATAGCTTAATATATGATTTTCAAGATGATTCAAGATCCTATAATATAAAGAACAATTAAATGATTAACTAATTGATTAATATTTAGATTAATTAAACCATATTGAATAATTTGTCTTCTTTAATTAGAGTACATTTTACATTCGCTATTTTTGTGTGTGCTTTATATTTTGAGTTTTAGAAAAGGGTATTTTAATGTTTTACAAGTGACTAAAGCAAAGTTGAGGTTGTTTTAAACATTTCACAACCTATTAAACCCAAATTTCTGAGTTAGTTATCATCGTTCCTAAATTTAGGCATCACTTGGTCAAATTTTTTAGATGTCGGAAGTGGCTATAAACCAAAATTGATTTGGAGGTTTAATATAATTACCTTTTAAACGTTTATGACATATTATCATTTATTCCATATAATAATTTTTTAACATGGAATTTCCAATCGCTTACTAGCATGCAACCCGCGCGATGCGCAGGCGTATTATAATATTTTATAAAAATATATAAATAATTTAAAATAAAAATTTCACTTTACAAAACGTTATATACTAAGACTATTTATTAGGAAAAATAAATTATTATTTTAACTGTATAATGGTAAAACATAATTTGTCTTATTTAAATCATAAGGTAACTCTTATCAAATGCATGAATGCATGATTTTAGGGCTCAATAGTAGCATTTTTTGGACCAAAAACCTCCGCGGCATGCTCCATGCGTCATGTGCTCCCATTTCTAACACTCAATGTCACAGTGCCTTATGTTGCCACATTTCCCAGACCTTGTCTAGGTTGGATGTTGGCATAAATTCCCTTTGTCATGGCAAAAATTTATTTTACAACAAAACAAAATGTATAAAATAAATTGACTCAAAGTCACTGTAACAACCCGTCCTTTTGGGGATAATTAAATTCCATAATTGGGTATAAATTGGAAAATTGAGGAATTTCTAGGCATAGTGATTATTAGAATTTTCAAGGAATAGATGATTTCAATGGGTGTTGTATTTACTTTTGGGATTAAGTAAATATGTCGAAGTATTTTAATTATATGTCGACAAAAGGAAAGATTTTAATTGGAAAACCCCGCAGTGAGATGCAATGGGTTAAAATAGTTAATTGCGGTCAAGTGCCTCAGATGGAAATTTCGACTGCGCGGTGAGTCTTGAAATGGCCGAGATAGTCATAAAGAGTGTCTGATGGTCGAAATTGAGCTTCAGAAATATTTAAACGAATAGGGACTCGCAATTGAGTAAACGAGTTATTTTTGGGTTTTAAGGGGTATAAACCTTTTTCTCCCTATATAAGGAGGGTGAGGGGGAGAGAATAGAAGTAAAAGAGATAATAGCGAGAGGATGAGAGAAAAAGAAGAGAAAATGGAGATTTCGGGACAAACTTCGCCAGACTCGACTCGGGATCGTCGGATTTTATCCACGAGGCCAGTGTTTACTTTCTTTATTTACTTTTGAGCATAAATCTCATATCGTAGTTTGGTAACAACAAACCCTAAAGATTTTGGGTTGGGTTTTCGTGGTTAAAAACGATTTTTGGGAGTTAAAACGAATAAACCTCAATAACTTTCTAATTCGAGGAACGTAGAAATTCATAGAGATAAATTGTTGGTTTTGGGTTCTAGGATGTTTAGAATACATTTTATATACGTGTATGTAATTGGTTGAAGTTGTAGGATATTGGGAGAGGAGATAGAAGCTTGGGAGAAGCTTTAATGGACGAAACAACTTCTCGGAGAAGAAGCTGTCCGACGTGATCGATCGATCTAGGGTAGAGGTTCGATCGATCGAACCATCGATGGATCAAGGGCCATGGGTTGATCGATCGACCATTCCGTAATTTTGATAACTTTTCCTAGTGTTAATTAGATGGGATAAATTCCAATTCTAAATTGATTCGAGGTTATTTATGTGAGGAAATAAGAAACCTTTTAGGAGTAAATATAGTCCTCCAATGGAGGGAAATTATGGGAATTAAGTGAGTGTTTTATGTGTGTGACACTAAAACTATATTTTCGAGGAAAATAGTATATTTGAGAAATTGGAAGGTTGGGGTTCCTAAAATTGGGTGGGGACCTATAAATGATTATTTGGACGAGATGTAGTCCTTGTGTTTGTGGGAAGAAAATCCACAACCTATTAAATTTTAGGGTATTCGGGGACAAATATCAATTGGGATAGTTTCACTGGCCATTTTTGGCCTATATGATTATACGTACGGGATAACATAATTATGTTGATGATGGTTGAGGGAATCCTATGATATTATTAGGATGAATTGGAGAATATACTTACTTAGTTAATGTAAATCGGTACATTTAAAGATATCCACTAAATCCTTAGATGGGAATAAGGTATTTATTATTTATCAAGTGAGGGAATACT
The DNA here is from genome assembly GCA_949130495.1 of Sambucus nigra. Taxonomy (NCBI): domain Eukaryota; kingdom Viridiplantae; phylum Streptophyta; class Magnoliopsida; order Dipsacales; family Adoxaceae; genus Sambucus; species Sambucus nigra. The sequence goes on from OX422208.1 coordinate 173,216,518, forward strand.
TTCAGTATAGTATCATGAGTATGTGAATGTATGAATATAATTCTTTGAGAGAATCTTTGGGATTATCGGTCATCGCTAGATGTGATTGGCAATTATCGCAATATATATATATATATATATATATATATACTATGTGATTAAAGTATATATATTATGATACGAATACATATGTATCTATATGTGATGCTATATGTGTGTTTAGAGGTTGGTTTCCACGGGCTTACCCTTTGAGTATAGGGTTGGAACAGCCAGATTATATATATGCTCTAGTGCGATCCAGGGAGGTTGCGCGATGTGGGTGAATCCCCTGGCTCGAGGAGCAGGGTGTGTATAGTCCCCAGGTCATTATCGTCCCACATTCGAGTGCGATTTATGTGATTCCACTTGCATGGGGAACATGACCGCCTCCACCGTTGTGTATATGTTTACCATGACCATTGAGTAAGTCTGGCTTGGTACCGTGGTATAGTGAGTAAACCCAGATTTTGGATCGGCACTATGAGACCGCATCCTCGAGTTATAGGTCGTTGGGATGGTTATTATGCTTGTGTGTATGGTATATTACTCGTGCATGAGAACAATGTAATATATATATATCTCTATGAGAGTAAAGAGATTCCCAATCCGGGAGATAGATCCAGATGTGTATTATAAAGGTGAATATAAAGTAAACCTCAGTCTGGGAGATAGATCCGGATGCGTATTATAAGAATGAATATAGAGTAAACCTTAGTCCGGGAGATATTATCCGGATGTATATTATAAGATGTATGTTAGAGTAAGTATGCTATGTATATCATTATATAGTGTGTATATATGTTGTGTACTGAGGGTCTAATGGATCTCGACGATCGACCTTACCGCGTAGTAGTGTATAGGGGGGTACCTTGTTTGGATTTCGCTCTGCGAGACACCCCACGCACGAACATGGCATAGTGTTGACAATATGGAGAAGTTTAGCCCTTATTACTTGGATTAACTAGGGTCGTTAAAAGATGGGTGATGGATTAGTTAGGCAGCGTAGCTTGACTAGGACATTTATAGGGACGCCCTAGGTGTGCACTATTAGGAGAGAGGTGAGGGGTATCTCATGGGAGTGCGATACCAAATTTAAAAATGAGATAAAACATATTTTTTTTAAATAAAGCATCTATGCACTTGCTAAATATTTTTCACACTCGGCTCTGACCCATTTATCTACTTTTCCCTCTCTTGCTATATATATATATATATATACATATATATAGGTGTCCAGACACAGGGACGCCTGGATGATTACCCTTTCGAGTCAGACGTATGCTGGAGCAGCTGTGGATGCATGCAAGTTCTTGATAGACGCTTTTATTCTTGTAATCTAGATAGGAGGCAGTGTATAAATATTCGGGCCAATGGACCATATATATATATATATATATATATATATATATATATATATATATATATATATATATATATATATATATATTATATAGGTGTCTAGACATAGGGACGCCTGGATGATTACCCTTTCGAGTCAGACGTCTGCTGCAGCAGCTGTGGATGCATGCAGGTTCTTGATAGACGCTTTTATTCTTGTAATCTAGATAGGAGGCAGTGTATAAATATTCGGTCCAATGGACCAATTGCCTTTATTTATTCTTTTTCGCCTTTTAGTGCGGCATTCGATTTGATTGTATGATGTTTAAACTGAGTGTTCGGTTATTTTAATCTCATTTCAGTTTCATTTATATAAACTTTGTGGATGTTTTAATCGTTTAGTTGTTTAAAAAGAGTAGTTAAGTAAAATTTTGACGACAACCTAATAGGTTATTAGTAATTAAATTAGTTTTCGACAGTGATGCTAAGAATGATCCATATGCGACTCCTGTTTTAATTTGATATAGGAGTGATCGCCCGGTATTTTATTAGGTGGGTTGTCACAAATGGTATCAGAGCATCAGGTTCTAGTGTCCTTAGGAATTTGTGCGGATGTACTACGCTTTCAATATTGCTCTCGATTTGATATAGAGGCTCAGGATTAGGATTGTTGGTTTCTCTTGCGAGATTTTGTTCTCCTGCCATAGTATAAGATTATGTAAATCTTTTGCGCGCTCGTTTGAGATTCGTGTGCGGGGCTTGGATGGCAGTAGGAGGCGGGGACTAGCTGGAGTAGCTGGTAGAAGTTGGGGACGAGGACCGTAGTAGAGGTCACTTCCTTTGTAGTGTTTGCTAAGGATTTTGGCAACGACTACTAAGGAATAGAAGTTATGAGTACCGCAGTACCGCCGTAGTATAGAGTGGTACCAAAGTTGAATTATCTTGTGAAGCTAAGGGTTCGAAAGGGATCTTGAAGATAGTTTTAACCGTGAATCCCCATGATTCAGCAGGAATGAGAAGAATGCAGTTTCTGAATTATTCACATAAGGATTGGCCAGAGGCCGACAGTGAATAAAGAGTAAGATGGAGAAGCAAACCTTGGACCGAGGTGAGGTAGGTACAATGAATAATGAGTCCTTTCAAAGAATGATAGGCTCACTAGAGATGTGTTCCTAACACTTATGGAGAATGTGTGTGTTCGAGGACCCCATTGGTGGACATCCACCTGGGGAATTTGTTAAAATGGGACCGTTGAGGCCGGTGGTGGAGTTCCTTTTCATGAAGAAGTTAAGGGAAACTAGTAAAGTGATTGTCAGGATCGCGAAAATGGAGTCCAAGATACTGATAACCTTGAAAGGGTCAGAGTGACCCGAGATGGGAATGTTGTAATATGGAGTGTAGAACCATACGATTAGGCATTTCCCAGTGGGAGCTAAGAGGCAAGAGTAAGGTGCCCAGGTGGGGCGTTGATTAAAAAGATTTTTGATTCAGTAAGGGCAAGTGTACTAGGTCCACGAACCATTTGGAGTAGATAAAGGCGAAGTTGTTGTTATGAGTTTCCGCTCAGAAGGAAGAGGTATAATTGGCGTGACTAGATAAAGTCGCAGTGTTTCGTTAGCCCCAAACTCATGTGTGTAATTTGAGATTTGTGGCGGTATCGATAACATTATTGTAATATATGCCTATGTGTTTTCCGCGGTAGCGGAGTTATATTTTTCTTTCATTCGCTATAAAGGGGGTGTTGATATTTTGAATGTATATATCTGGCTTATGATACTCGTCTTATATGTTTATACGGGTATGGTAATATTATGAGTATATTATATTCTTTGTTGTTCGGAGCGATAGAAGGCTAATGATGGCAAGACTATCGTGTCCGCAGTTCCAGGGTGGAACGGGTTGTAGTTGCAATATCTCACCTGGATACATGTTGAGTTCGCCTTTGTTAATGTGGATATGTGGAACTCTGGTAAGCAGAGGTTTCATTATTATGATTTGAGTGCGTGTCGACCTTATAGATGTGATTTAAGGTATGTAGGGCTGATTGTTGAGCTGTGAGTTTAAGCTCATTATTGATTGCGCAAGGACTGAGTGGGGTGCGAGCACTTAGGGGTATGGCTCCTGGATAGAGATGGGAGTTTAGACCACATTTGGTTGAAAGAGGGGATAGGATTATCCCAGTTGCATATTCGAAGATAACGGACCTCCACAACCGACGAAGTTAAGTAGTAGTGTGTTGGAGGGGTTCCTTATTTGGATCTCTCTTTGCGAGACGCTCCACGCATGAACCTTAACGAAGTCAGGAGCGGAGAGATGTTATAGGATGCAAGGATGTGGGTTTTGTGGATAAGTCATATAGTGTGGATGAAACACTATAGACTATGAGCCATGTGATGGTGGTATGTGTATGGAAATATTGTGCTATGGAAAAGCGCCAAAATATTTCTCTCACTGCAAGTAAATGTGAGGCAAGGTAAAGAAAAATGATTTGAGGCTTATGGTCGGGCCTTGTGCAGAAGTCATATTTGAGAGTTAATGCATTTTGGGTAAAATAATCGTAATGTCTCAATGGAGAATAGGCGCCCGATCGATAGAATGATAGTGATAGAAGAGTGTTAATTAATTAACAAGGTCAGATTTAGGACGTCCTGCTGATGTGCCTTAGACCGTTATACCTCGACGACAGACGATGCGAGGGAGTAGTGTAACAGGAGGGTTCCTTGTCTGGATTTTTCTTTGCGAGATGTCCCACGCATGAAACCAAGCAAATGTCAGAAGTTGAGAAAGGCCTTGGGCACTAGGGATACTCTTAGGATTGTACTCGTTTCGCGTAGGTGGGGCAACGCCTAGATCGTAGGTTTATTAGAGAGTAAGTTCAATAGAGTTAGTGGCGCCGATTTAGAAAGATTGTGGGAAGTACACCACAAGAATATTGGTTGACTAACCCTGAGGAGAATTGAGTTTCGCGGGTTGGGAGGACCCATGTGCGAGTATTACACCGAGGAAAGGAGGCTCTTATTTACAAAGAGTGTTACGTGTTGAACGTTTGTAATGGTCGTGCAGATGTGCACGGGTTAAAAAGGTGTATGGGCACCCCAGTAAGTTGGTTTTATACACTGCCTGAAAATAGAAAAGGCTTAGTGTACAAAGTTGGAGTTTATGCCATAAGGCAGTCACAAATGGATTTGTAGTGTATTGGATGGAACGTCGTGCCCAAGATAAGAAAGGACGCTGACGAGAGTGGTCGAGCGATAGAGTAATTTCTTTTTGGGGGAAATTAGATACCCGGATTTTGACGAGTGAACGTTTAAAATTGTGTTTGGACGTTAGAGCGACGACTGTAGGCTTGTCTTTCCACATGGGCACAAGAAATAATGGGTGCCATGTGGCATTGTTGGAGTCACTTTACGACCGTGGTAGCCGTAAAGTGTATGGTTGGGAACCATTGGGTGAGTATCGTTCCCCTTGAGGTATTAGGATTTGCAGCGATCTTAGGTTAGTACTGGTAGCATCGATTGTATCTGAATTTCGAGGACGAAATTTCGTTATAAGGGGGAGTATGTAATAACCCGTCCTTTTGGGGATAATTAAATTCCATAATTGGGTATAAATTGAAAAATTGAGGAATTTCTCGGAATAGTGATTTTTGGGATTTTCAAGGATTAGATGATTTTCGATGGGTGTTGTATTTACTGTTGGGATTAAGTAAATATGTCTAAGTATTTTAATTATATGTCGCCATTGAGTAAAGCGACAAAAGGTAAGATTTTAATTGGAAAACCCGCAGTGAGATGCAATGGGTTAAAATAGTGAATTGCAGTCAAGTGCCTCGGATGGAAATTTCAACTGCGCGGTGAGTCTCGAAATGGCCGAGACAGTTAGAAAAGAGTGTTCGATGGTCGAAATTGAGTTTCGGGAATTTTTAAACGAATAGGGACTTGCAATTGAGTAAACGAGTCTTTTTTGGGTTTTGCGGGGCATAAACCCTTTTCTCCTTATATAAGGAGGGTGATGGGGAGATAATATCAGGAAAAGAGAGAAGAGATAGAGGAGGAGAGAAAAAGAAGTGAAAAGGGAGATTTCGGGCCAAACTCCACCGGACTCGACTCGGGATCGTCGGATTTTATCCACGAGGCCAGTGTTTACTTGCTTTATTTACTTTTGAGCATAAATCTCATATCGTAGTTTGGTAATAACAAACCCTAAAGATTTTGGGTTGGGTTTTCGTGGATAAAAATGGGTTTTCGGGAGTTAAAACGAATAAACCCCAATAATTTTCTAATTCGAGGAACGTAGAAATTCATAGAGATAAATTGTTGGTTTTGGGTTCTAGGATGTTTAGAACTCATTTTATATACGTGTATGTAGTTGGTTGAGGTTGTACGATGTTGGGAGCAGAGATAGAAGCTTGGGAGAAGCTTTAATGGCCGAAACAGCTTCTCGGAGAAGAAGCGTTCCGACGTGATCGATCGATCGAAGGCTATGGGTCGATCGATTGACCCTTCAGAAATTTTGACAACTTTTTCTGGTGTTAATTGGATGGGATAAATTCCAATTCTAAATTAATTCGAGGTTATTTATGTGAGGAAATAAGAAACCTTTTAGGAGTAAATATAGTCCTCCAATGGAGGGAAATTATGGGAATTAAGTGAGTGTTTTATGTGTGTGACACTAAAACTATATTTTCGAGGAAAATAGTATATTTGAAAAATTGGAAGGTTAGGGTTCTTAAAATAGGGTGGGGACCTCTAAATGATTATTTGGACGAGATGTAGTCCTTGTGTTTTTGGGAAGGAAATCCACAACCTATTAAATTTTAGGGTATTCGGGGACGAATATCAATTGGGATAGTTTCACTGGCCATTTTGGCCTATATGATTATACGTGCGGGATAACATAATTATGTTGATGATGGTTGAGGGAATCCTATGAGATTATTAGGATGAATTGGAGAATGTACTTATTTAGTTAATGTAAATCGGTACATTTGGAGATATCCACTAAATCCTTAGATGGGAATAAGGTATTTATTATTTATCAAGTGAGGGAATACTTTCGGTATAGTATCGTGAGTATGTGAATGTATGAATATGATTCTTTGAGAGAATCTTTGGGATTATTGGCATCGCTAGATGTGATTGGCAATTATGGCCATATATATATATATATATATATATATATATATATATATAGTATATATATACTATGTGATTAAAGTATATATATTATGATACGAATACATATGTATCTATATGTGATGGTATATGTGTATTTAGAGGCTAGTTTTCACTGGCTTCCCCTTTGAGTATAGGGTTGGAATAGCCAGATTATATATATGCTCTAGTGCGATCCAGGGAGGTTGTGCGATGTGGGTGAATCCCCTAGCTCGAGGATCAGGGTGAGTATAATCCCCAGGTCATTATCGTCCTGCGTTCGAGTGCGATTTATGTGATTCCACTTGCAGGGGGAACATGACCGCCTCCACCATTGTGTATATGTTTACCATGACCATTGAGTAAGTCTAGCTTGGTACCGTGGTATAGTGAGTAAACCCGAATTTTGGATCGGCACTATGAGACCGCATCCTCGAGTTATAGCTCGTTGGGATGGATATTATGCTTATGTGTATGGTATATTACTAGTGCATGAGAACAATGTAATATATATATCTCTATGAGAGTAAAGAGATTCTTAGTCCGGAAGATAGATCCGGATGTGTATTATAAAGATGAATATAAAGTAAACCTCAGTCCGGGAGATAGATCCGGATGTGTATTATAAGAATGAATATAGAGTAAACCTTAGTCCGGGAGATATTATCCGGATGTATATTGTAAGATGTATGTTAGAGTAATTATATTATGTATATCATTATATAGTATGTATATATGTTGTGTATTGAGGGTCTAATGGATCTCGACGATCGACCTTGCCGCGTAGTAGTGTATAGGGGGGTTCCTTGTTTGGATTTCACTCTGCGAGACACCCCATGCACGAACATGGCATAGTGTTGAGACTGGGGAGAAGTTTAACCCTTAGTACTTGGATTAACTAGGGTCATTAAAAGATGGGTGACGGATTCGTTAGGCAACGTAGCTTGACTAGGACATTTATAGGGATGCGCTAGGTGTGCACTATTAGGAAAGAGGTGAGGGGTATCTCATGGGAGTGCGATACCAAATTTAAATATGAGATAAAACATATATTTTTTAAAATAAAGCATTTATGCACTTGCTAAATATTTTTCACACTCGGGCTCTGACCCGTTTATCTACTTTTCCCTCTCTTGTTATATATATATAGGTGTCCAGATACAGGGACGCCTGGATGATGACCCTTTCTAGTCAGACGTTTGCTGCAGCAACTGTGAATGCATGCAGGTTCTTGATAGACGCTTATATTCTTGTACTCTAGATAGGAGGTACTGTATAAATATTCGGGCTAATGGCCCAATTGCATTTATTTATTTTTTTCCGCCTTTTAGTGCGGCACTCGATTTGGTTGTATGATGTTTAAACCGAGTGTTCGGTTATTTTAATCTCATTTCAGTTTCATTTATATAAACTGTGTGGATGTTTGAATCGTTTAGTCGTTTAAAAAGAGTAGTTAAATAAAATTTTGACGACAGCCTAATAGGTTATTAGTAATTAAATTGGTTTTCGACAGTGATGCTAAAAATGATCCATATGCGACTCCTGCTTTAATTTAATATAGGAGTGATAGCCCGGTATTTTATTAGGCGGGTTGTCACAGTCACTAAAATAATATTATTATTCGTTCGCTTAAATATATTATACTTTGTGATAGAGGGGAAAATTGGTACTCATCTTAGAACTTTATTTTTTTTAAGTCATCATAGTTATTCACTACAAAAAAGAAAAAAACTAATCTCAACTTTGAAGACACTATTAGAAACTGTCACAATTACTATGCGTGCCAAAACAATTATGCTCCTATAGTTTGATCCAAGAAGGAAAATACATTTAATCATATATAACAAATGTTGAATTGTAAGAACAAAAAAAAAATTGTTGTCCTCCTCCATATGGGCACTTTAACCCGAAACATTGGCATACAAAACTATTAGTACACTTCATTTTTTTCTTAAAAAAACTGAATGAAAAATTCTCTATTTTTGAAGAAATGATATTGACGATTTGCACCAACAAATGATAATTAATATAATTTATATACATAGAAAAGGTACACAAAATTACCTATTTTTTTTAGTAATAGTCGGTGATGGTTTGCTTTGTCTGCAAAAAAGAGAGAATATACCGTTAGATGGATGAGTGTGACTCGTGATGAGAGATTGTAGAGGGAGTCAATATTTTTTAATAGGAGAGGGACATATTTTTTTCCATACAAATTTATTTAATTCAACATACAATAAATACCTAAGTGGGCTTTTGTATTTCATTGGGGAAAAAATAAACTTCTTCGTACCTAAAAGGCTACACAAATTTAGTATACTGAATCTCTATACAATGGTTGCATTTTCTATACAGTAACATAACATATAACAGGTCTACCCAATTGGAAGGGCTTAAACGTTGGCAGAGTTACCTGGTTTGAAATGGGTAGAAGGTGAAGGTTAAACGTTGGCAGAGTTATCTAGTTTAAGAGAAGGAACAGCGGAACTAAAGGGTCATAGGAAGAAATAAAGATTAATGAATAGATGGATCAAGGATGCGTAGAGAATTGGAGCATCTCCTTTTGGCAATTTAAAGGTAATTAATTTAAGATGCCACGTGTCACTTTAAGGTTTGTAGTTAGGATTTTAGATTATAATTTTATATATATATATACTTAGGCACGTCTAGACTTGAGGCTTGGGAGAAATGCCCTGCCTTACGCTTTTTACGCCTTGTTCTAGGTAAAACCATTAAGGGACACTTTTTTCTAAAAACAACTATGCTTTAGTGAAACGATATCGCCTTTTAAAGAATTTTTTTACAAACCGGACCATTATTTCATCCAAAATAATCAAATAGTATTTTAATTTGCATATATTCACACATATTTTTATGATATGTATAATTTTAGTATTTTAATAATCTTGTTATGATTAAAAAATACTAAAATATATTAAGAAGGACTAAACGCCTTTTCACGTCTAAGGCCCGCCTAGGCTTCTAAGGCTTAAGGCTTGATCTTCAGGTCTCGATTACGTCCCGCATTTTTTAGAATCTTGATATATATATAGATTTTCATGTGATCCATGGAGAGAGAGAGAAAAAAAAATAGAACCAGTAGGTATTTTCATGGTAACTTTTATAATTATATTGCAAAAACTATTTTAGCTGCTGGCTAATATTTTATGTAAATTTAAGTTTACTTGGTAAACAATTGTTGAAAAAATAAATTATTTTTACAAAAATTGTGATTTACTTTTTGATAAAAAAATGATTAGTTATACGAACCACACATCTTCTATTGTTTTTTTTTTCTGTGTTTCTTTCCTTTCTCGTTCCAGTGTCACTTGCAGAGAAAAAACTGACAATTTTCTTTGTATATTCAACATTAGAATGGACAATAGTACTTTAACCTTTTCCTTAATAAAAAGTTGAATAAGATGTTACTGATCTTTCAGGTTAGGGGTATGGTGGCCCAGCCTTAAAATTAAAAGAAAAGCATTCACCTGTTCTTATGGCTCCGTCTTGTTGTTCTCTTATCAACAGGTGCAACCCATGCATGCATTTGATATCCCAAAAATAAAATAAAATAAAAATAGGCTCTACTTTTCTGTTTTCATATAAATATTATTATCAATTAAAGTCATGTCATGTGCCCCATTGTTGTTCAACTCGTTATAATCCAATTGATACCATCTAGATGTAATAAATTTGGAGGAATGTTTTATAGGGGCGTGAGGCAGTAGGTCTTACATATATACTTTTAATTGTAATAAATTTTAGTTGGTGAAAAATTTAATCGCAAGGTCTTGCTTGGTACGCGCTAATATTTTGAATGAATTATGATTATCGAGAAAGTAATTGTTAATAATCTTTTTGTCAGTATTCTAAATTCCTTCGCCCTCTTTGATTAATCAATGGATTCCTACCGAGAATCAAAATTTAGTATTTGGTTCATTCATAAAAAGTGACATGGGAATGTATGATATATACCTATAATAACCTTTAACACACACACACACACACACACACACACACACACACACACACAGGGACGAAGCCAGGATTTATTCGTGGAAGGGGCCGAAAGTAGACGTAATTTTCCCCAACAGCATAATGTATTTTTTGGCTTAATTTCCTCGTCTTTAGGGATTAAGTATATACACATGTTAAACTTGCGCATACAATAACTTTTACCAATAGATATGATAGTAAATAATAAATTATTGAGTAGGGACTAAAATAAAAAGTTCCCTAATATAAATTTATCCCAAAAATGGTAAAAGTTGCCCGATTTAAATGTATAATTTAACTAACACATAGATAAGATGGTGATATTATTGGATTACTCCAATTTCACCAACTTCATAAATAATGAAATGGAAAATGAGATTTAGTTGAAAGCCTATATTTTTTTGCTAATAGATATTAGTTGGTACCTCCAACACTAAATCTCGCTTTAAACTCCAAAAAGATTCCATTAAAGTTAATTTAGAGGTCAACAATTATGTTTGAAAAATGAATAAACAACAGAAGTAGAAAAATTAGGTTTGAAGCAAGGAAAAAAATCTGTAAATATGATAAATTCAAATGGTAAAAAATTGCAATTATAAGTTATAATAAACAATAAGGAAAAGATTTTGGCTCCAAATTAGAATAAGCAACAATGTAAAAAAAAAACTTAGAATAAGCAACAATGTAAAAAAAAAAACTTACTCAACTTGCCTTTCATTTTTTGAAATAAAGTTTTGAAAACCCTCAATGAGTGTTTTTTTTTTTTTTGGTTTATACCACAGGGTGTCCGGGCCAGCTTACGCGCACCTCGACTAATTCCCGCTCGCGGTGCGTGGCTGCCACTGGCCAAGCATTATTTTGACACTGCCAGGGATCGAACTGGGGACCAAACTCAATCCATCCCCAAACAGTGTCCCAGTGACAGCCGTATACCACTGGGCCAAGAGGCTTGGTTTCTCACTGAGTGTTTGGCGGTGACTTGTGTTAGAGAGAAGTGGGTTTGTTAAAAGGTCAAGTCATAAAAACAAGCCTAATAAAAATAATAACTTTAGTGAGCTTTTGTCTTTCTCTTCAATTAAAACACACCCGAAATGGGTTAGACGTAAGCCTCTATCAACCTTGACAGTCAGCTTTGAGAGGACTACAAACATTACTCACATTCTACTTCTAAAAAGGGAGCACATCACTAAAATTTAAAAATCTTGGGGGGGACCATGGCCCCGTGGGCCATGCAATAGATTCGTCCCTGCACACACACACACACACACACACACACACACACACACACACACACACACACATTTTAGTGCAGACCCTGAAAATGAATATTTATACTATTTTTCTACATATCACTTCATCTCAACAGTTTTTTTATTGAATTTTTTGATAAAAAAATTGGAGATGATCTTCTAACCGTGGAAATCATATCCAAGAAGTTTCATAAAAAAATTCTTTTTTTACTATTTTGAAAAAATAGTATGTAACGGGGTCTGCACTAAAATGAGTCCTTACATGAGACTCTCTCTTTCTCTCTCTCTTACGGTTAACTGTTTATAAATGAATTAAGTTAAATATGTTTTTGTAGAAGATTTTTCAATATTTAACAAATTTAATAATTTATAATAAATATGTGTGTATTGAAGTGTAATTTAATCAAATTAATTATTACACGAGTAGAAAAAATACCTAAATAAAATTTGTATAACTTTAAATCAAATAAAAACGAACATAATCAAATTGTCTTCACAAAATAATTATTTAAATTTTATGCGTAGTTTTTATGATTAATATTTTTATGGACGTTTTTGTCTTCATAAAACTTATTTGTAAGGATTCCCATGGCAAAGTGAGAATCCCACCTATTTTGAATATATTTTGATTCCTCCCACTTTCCCATCGAGGTGGCAATTTGATTCTATTGAGGCCCACATTTATTTCCAACTTAATCTCGCACCAAATGAAGTAATCTTATACTTTTCTAAAATTGTTAGAAATAAATCAGATTCCGCCCAACTTTACCGCGTACTAAACGGGCCGCAAGTCTTATTCCGAGAAAAATAAAACTTATGAGCTGCTTAATGACAAAATTACCCTTATTATAAGGGAAAGTTACGGAAAAAAAGGCTCATCAAACCTCACAAACTTTCCTATCGTCAAATTTCTCTCTCTCTTTGCATCTATTCAACTTCAAAGCTAGGTTTTCAAATAATTAACATTTGTTCAAATCTCTGCTACACAATCATGCGAAATTAAACAAATCTGAATTTATTGGTAATTTTTTCATTTTGATTTTATTCAAATATGAATTTCGATTATGTCATTATGCATTAATTTCAGCTATTTCATAGTAAAATATTATGATTATTGTCATTTGAGCTTCAAACTTTTGATCGCAAAATTTGTAATCAATCTTAAACTAGTGTGAATATAGTTTTTTGCTAATGTATTTTAATCTTCGATATATTTTCTACTTGAACTTGCATAAATTTTCATGTTTCGTTATAGGCAACAAATAAGAGACTTATATTGTGTGACACACATTATGTAGGGCATATGACTTTGAGTTTGAATTGCATGAACAATTTTGTAACTTCTAGTAAATTTATCTTTGTTCTTCACCAAATGTTTGACATCATAGTACATTATTGATGTTAATTGTGAACACTAATGAATTCTCTTATCGGTTGTGATTTATGTCAATAGGATGTCGTACGCATGGAACACAACAAATAAGAGACTTGAATACATTGTGTGACACATTATTTAGGGCATACGACTTTCATTTTAACCTCATGAACAATTGTGTAACTTTTAAGGGAATTTATCGTTGTTCATCACCAAATGGTTGACATTAAAATAAATACGTAGTACGTTGCTGAAGTTCGTTGCGTATACTAATGAATTCTCTTTCAAAATGTGATTCGTGCCAATGGGATGCCATACACATGAAACACGACAGAAAAGAAACTCGAATACATTGTGTGACACATTATTTAAGGCACACGACTTTGATTTGGACCTCAGAAATAGCTCCGTAGATTTTTAATAAATTTATCATTTTTCTTCACCAAATGTTTGACATTACAATAAACGCGTAGTACGTTGTTGAATTTTTTTCTTCTTATACTAGTGAATTCTCTTTTGAATTGTGATTCGTGCCAATGGGATGACATATGCGTGGAACAAAACACATAAAAAACTTGAAAACATTATGTGACACATTATTTAGAGCATACGACTTTACCTTTAACCTCATGAACAATTGTGTAGCTTTTTAGTGTATTTATCTTTTTTCTACACCAAATATTTGTTTTTATAATAAATGTGTCATACGTCGTTGAAGTTTGTTCCGTATACTAGTTAATTCTCTTACAAATTATGATTCATGCCGAGAGGATGTCGTATGCGTGGAACATAAGAAATAATAAAACTGATACATTGTGTTATAGAATTTTTGGTGCATACAACATTGATTTTGATCTCATGAACAATTATGTAGCCTTTTAGTAAGTTTATCTTTGTTTTTCATCAAATGTTTGACATTATATTAAATATCTATTACGTTGTTGAAGTTTGTTACATATACTAATGAATTATCTTTCAAGTGGTGACTCATGTCAACAAGATGACATACGCGTGGAACACAACAAACAAGAAGCTTGAATACATTGTGTGACACGTTATTTAGGGCATACGATTTTCATTTTGACCTCATGAATAGATTTATAGCTTTTTAGTAAATTTATATTTATTCTTCACCAAATATTTGACATTATAATAAATATGTAGTACAATGTTCAAGTTTGTTACATATACTATTGACTTATCTGTCATGTTATGATTTGTGCCAACGGGATGCTATAGGCATGGAACACAACAAATAAGAAACTTGAATACATTCTGTGACACACTATTTATGGTATACGACTTCAATTTTGACCCCAAGAACAATCCTCAACTTTTTAGTAAATTTAATTTTGTTCTTCACCAAATGTTCGACATTATAGTAAATACGTAGTACGTTTCTGAAGTTTGTCGTGTATACTAGTGAATTCTCTTTCAAATTATGATTTGTGCCAATGGGATGGTGTACGCATGGAACACAATATTAAAGAAACTTTGACCCATTGTGTGACACATTATTTTAGTCATACGACTTTCATTTTGAACTCATGAACAACTCTGTACATTGTTCTTGACCAAATGTTTGACATTATAATAAATATATAGTACATTGTTAAAGGTTGTTGCGTATACTAATAAATTATCTTCCAAATCGTGATTAGTGCCAACGGGGCACCGTACACGTGGATCACAATAAATAAGAAACTTGATACATCGTGTGATAAATATTTGTAGGGAATATGAATTTGATTTTGACCTGGTGAAAAATTCTATAGCTTTTTATTAAATAGATCCTTGTTTTTCATCAAATGTTTGACATTATAATAAATATGTAGTACGTTGTTGAAGTTTGTTGCTTACACTGATTAATTCTCTACCAATTTTTTTATTCATGCAAACGAGATGTCGTATGCGTGGAACAAAACAAATTATAAACTTGAATACATTGCGTGACAAGTTAATTAGGGAATAATACTTTAATTTTGACCTCATGAACAATTCTCCAATGTTTTAGTAATTTTTTCTTTGTTCTTCACCAAATATTTGAAATTATAATAAATATATAGAACATTGTTGAAGTTTACTTCGTATACTAAGAATAAAAATTTGAAATTATAATAAATATATAGAACATTGTTGAAGTTTACTTCGTATACTAATAAATTCTCTTTCAAATTTTTATTCTTGCCAATGGGATGCCGTACGCATGGAACACAATAAATGAGAAAATTGAATAAATTGTGTGACACGCTCTTTAGGGAATATAATTTTCATTTAACATCATGAATAGTTATGAAGCTTTGTAGTAGATTTATCTTTGTTCTTCACTAAATGTTTAACATTATAATAAATACATAGTACGTTGATGAAATTTATTACGTACGTTATTGAATTTTCTTTGGAATGATGATTTGTGCCAACGGATTCCCTACGCGTGGAACCCAATAAATAAGAAAATTGATACATTATGTTATAGATTTTTTTGGGCATATAACATTGATTTTGACCTCATGAACAATCCAACATCTTTTTAGTAAATTAATCTTTGGTTTTCAACAAATGTTTGACATTATAATAAATACGTAGTATGTTGTTGAAGTTTGTTGCATATAATAATGAATTCCCTTTCAAATTGTGATTCGCGCTAACAAGATGTTGTATGCGTGGAACACAACAAATAAGAAACTTGAATACAATGTGTGACACACTATTTACGGCAAACGACTTTCATTTTGACCTCATGAATAGTTTTGTAGCTTTTTAGTAAATTTATCCTTGTCCTTCACCAAATGTTTGACTGTATGATAAATACGTAGTACATTATTAGAGTTTGTCACGTATATTACTGAATTATATTTCAAGTTATGATTCATGGTAATGGGATGTTGTAAACTTGAATACATTGTGTGACACATTATTTAGGGCATACGACTCCGACTTTGACCTCATGAACAGTCTAATAACTTTTTAGTAAATTTATCTTTGTTCTTCACCAAAAGTTTGACATTATAAAAAATACGTAGTATGTTGTTGAAGTGTGTTGCGTACACTAGTTAATTCTCTTTCAAATTGTGATTCATGCCACTAGGATGGTGTACGCTTGGAATAGAAAACCGTAAGAAACTTTATTGCATTGTTAGACACATTAGTTAGGGCGTACAACTTTCATTTTGACCTCATGAACAATTATGTACCTTTTTAGTAAATTTATGTTTATTTTTCACTAATTGTTTGACATTATATTAAATATTTAGCACGATGTTGAATTTTGTTGCGTATACTAATGCATTCTCTTTCAAATTATGATTCGTGCCAACGAGATGTCATACGCATGGAACACAACAACTAAGAAACTTGAATACATTGTGTGACACATTATTTATGGCGTACGACTTTCATTTTGACCTCATGAATAATTCTGCAGCTTTTTGGTAAACTTATCTTTGTTCTTCACCAAATGTTTGACATTATAATAAATATGTAGTACGTTGTTGAAATTTGTTGTTTATACTATTGAATTATCTTTCAAGTTATGATTCCTCCTAACGGGATGTCGTACGCGTGGAACGCAACAAATAAGAAACTTGAATAATTCTATGACACATTATCTTGGGCATTGAACTTTGATTTTGACCTCATGAACAACTTTGTAGCTTTTTAGTAAATTTATCTTCGTTCTTCACCAAATGTTCGACATTATAATAATTACGTAGTACGTTGTTGAATTTTTTTCCATATACTAGTGAATTCTCTTTCAAATTGTGATTCGTGCCAACAGGTTAGTATACGCGTGGAACACAACAAATAAGAAATATGAATACATTGTGTGACACATTATTTAGGGCATACGAATTTGACTTTGACCTGATGAACAGTTTAGTAACTTTTTAGTGAATTTATCTTTGTTTTTAACCAAAATTTTGACGTTATAGTAAATGTGTGATATGTTGTCGAATTTTGTTGCGTATACTGCTTAAGTCTCTTTCAAATTTTGATTTGTGCCAAGAGGATGCCATATGCATGGAACATAACAAATAAGATACTTAAATACATTGTGTGAGATATTATTTAGGGCATATGACTTTGACATTGACATCATAATTAGTTCTGTAGTTTTTTTAGTAAATGTATCTTTGTTCTTCACCAAATGTTTGACATTATAATAAATATCTAGTACGTTGTTGAATTTTTTTGCATATACTAATGAATTCTCTTTCAATTTGTGATTCATGCTAATGAGATGCCATACGTGTGGAACACAACAAATAAGAAGCTTGAATACACTATGTAACATGTTATTTAGGGCATACGACTTTAATTTTGCTCCCACTAGTTGGGTTGTAAAATGTGTAATACATTTTACGACATCTGTTAAGTGTCATGTAATACATTTTTATGACAGAATTCTGGTGTCGTAAACCAGTAATACATTTTACGACACCAGTAAAGAGTCGTGCGATATTTTTTTATGACACCACATACGTGTCATAAATTCGTATTTCACGACATTTATCTAGTATCGTGAATAATATTTTAAGACGCCAAATACATGTTGTAATAAAACATTTCATGACTAACTACTTAAAAATGTTGCACTAAGTTTTACGAGACCTCCATTGTGTTGTGTTAGTTGTTTTTCACGACTTTTCTATTTTATGTGTCGTGGTTGTTAGTTTTACTGTTTTATTCACGACACCTAATGCAAATGTGTCATCTTAATAAGCCTTTCACGACACATATATGTTAAATATCGTAGAAATCATGTAATGGAATTGACTTTTTCTTTAGGAAAACCTTTCAAGACACATATATGTTAATTTCTGTCATTTATGATCCTTTATAGCTAATTGGATTAGGTTGAGATTAATTGAACTCACCTTGGATTAATGGGTTGCTCTGCTTTAGTGATGGGTTTTTTCTGAGTTTATATGGGTTAAGTTGTTCTTGAGTTTATGCTTACAAAATTTAACGGTGTATATAATGTATGCGTCGTATTTATATCCTTGTATGTGTAATCTCGGGGATATTTGTTGACACCAAAATTAATTAAGATTTTATGACAATTTAGGGGGTGACAACTCTAATTTTAATTATTTGTGAAAATGAGATTTAATCTTGATAGACTTGTTTTCCCATATGCCCATTTATACTAATCAATCTTAGGTGAGGATATAAGTCTCAATCTATTGTTTTTACTTCCTTTTATTAATTGTAGTTTAAACACATGCCTAATTTTATCTTTTGTTTTATATATGATCTTTTACACTTTTATTCTTGAAATAATAAATCGATTAACATCTAGCAACATTCCCCTTGGATTCGATACCTGAACTGTCAAATGTGCTCTCATATAGAGTATAGTCATAATTTAAGTTTTTTTATTATCATGGGAAGCCGATGATAAGATTATATACACGATGCTCGGTTTCCCCCGCAATCAAGTATTTAAGAGGGAACTCATCACTCAGATGCAGTCCCCCTTCTCAAAGATAAGTTAGGAGGAAGATCCCCTGAAGAAGTTTGTAACCCCAATGTTCAAAATATATAATGGGAAGACTGAACCTATAGACCATGTGTTCTAGTATAGGTAAGCGATGACACTATGGAACAACAACGAATCCCTCATGTGTCGTAGATTCCCCTCTAGCCTAGAAGATGTAACACAAAATTGGTTTGAGAGCTTACAACGTAGGTCGGTCAAGAATTTAAAGTCACTCACGAAGGCCTTTATAACTCGCTTTAGTATAAGAATTTCTTACACAGAGAATGGATTTTCTCATCACTATGAGGAAGATACCCCAGGAGACTTTGCGACACTAGGAAAAATGTTATTGGGAAACCTATAATGAAGTCAAAGATTGCTCAAAGAAGGTTTTCGTTGTGTCATTCAGAATAAGGCTGCCTCACAACTCCATGTTGCACCAGTCCCTCACCAAAAAGGAGGCCAACACCATTGATGATCTTATGTTACACATAGAGAAGTATGCCAAGATGGAAGATGTATTCACCATAAACCATGGTGATAATGGTCACGGGACGGTGGACAAAAGGAATGATAAAGAAAGTACCACCAATAAGGGGGAAAGAAAAAGAACAAAGGTTTCAATCAAGATTGTTTTAAAGATCTAATCTACAAGATCTCAGGTAAGATCAAAGATAAACAGTTCCTTGAATGGATAAAGAAGATAAGTGGAGATCTCAGCAAAAGAAATAGCACACTCTGATGCGCCTATTAAAAAGAGAATGAGCAAAAAATGGAGAATTACAAGGGCCTCAAATCCCATCTGGAGGAGTTAACCCAGGTGAGGCATTTAAATGAATATATTGAGAAGAAATTTGACAAGGTCTCCCTTAGGCCGACCACAAACTAGATAATGATTTGGAAGACGAGTTGGGACATTAGGTATCTATTAACCATGGCGACTCAAGTTCCAAGAAGATCCAAGGTAACATAGTTGAGATGAAATTCAAGAAGGCCACTGCATTTATGAAGACCTTTCAAATTGACCCAGTGAAAAGCTCAGCTAGCAAGCATAGACGACCAGAGGGCATAGACTACAATAAGCACATAGTCTTAATGGAAGAAAATTTTATCCGGGTTAGGACCCCATACCATGATGTGCTAGTAATCACCTTCAGAATTGCAAATTGGGACATGGATAAGCTAATAGTCGATCAAGGGAGATCTTCTGAAGTCATGTACTTGAACTTTTTCACAAGATCAAACTGAAATTGGAGGATATGAAATAAGCCACCATCCCTCTGGTCGATTTCGCTATAAAGATGAATATTCCATTAGGAAAGGAAGTCCTATAAGTTAGGGGAAAAAATATCTCAAAGATAATCGAATTCTTGGTGGTAGACATTGACTCGCTATATCATGTCATTCTTCGAAGAGGATGGTTGCTCATCATGTCGGCTCACTTTCCACCAAAATCTTGAGTGCATCAATAGTGCGGAATAATGGATATCAGAGGCAACCAAGACATTGCTCGAAAGTGTTTTATCACTGCCATCCGGCCTAAATACGAGAAGAAAAAAAGTGAGAATCGCCCCGTCGACGTAGATAATTACCGAATCACGTAAATCATTTTATTACGAAATTGTTTTATTCCTTGTTTGCTTTAAATTGCGTAGGTTCATTAATTGTGTTTATTTTCACCCAGAGCGTGGCACACAATAAATAATAACTTGAATAAATTATATGATAAATGATTTAGGGCATACTACTTTTTTTTAATCTCAAGAATAGTTCGGTAACTATTTAGTAAAATTATCTTTGTTCTTCAATAAATGTCTGACATTAAAATAAATTCATTGTACACTGTTAAAGTTTGTTATGTGTACTAATAAATTATCTTTCAAATTGTGATTCGTGCCAACGAGACTTCGTACAGGTGGAACACAACAAATAAGAAACTTGATACCTTATGTGACAGATTTTTTAGGGCATACGACTTTGATTTTAACCTCGTAAAAAATTCGGTAGCTTTTTAGTAAATTTATTTTTGTTCTTCACCAAATGTTTGAAATTATAATAACTATATAGTAGGTACTAACATATTCTCTTTCAAATTATGATTCAATCTAAGAGGATGGTGTATGCGTGGAACGCAATAAATAAGAAACTTGAATACATTGTGTGAGACATTATTTAGGCCATACGACCGTGATTTTGACCTCGTGAGAAATTGTGTAGCTTTTAGTAACTTTGTCGTTATTCTTAACCAAACGTTTGACATTATAATAAATACATAGTACATTGTTGAAGTTGGGATGGCGTATGCCTGCAACACAACAACTAAGAATCTTTAATATAATATGTGACACATTATTTAGGGCATCCGACTTTCTTTTTGACCTCATGAACCGTTATGTACCTTTATAGTATATTTATCTTTGTTCTTAACCAAATGTTTGACATTATAATAAATTTGTATATTGTTGTTTAAGTTTGTTAAATTCTCTTACAAATTGTGATTTGTGCCAACAGGACGCCATATGCGTCGAACACAAAAAATAAAAAAACTTGATACATTGTGTGACAATTTTTTTGGGCATACGGTTTTGATTTTGACCTCATGAAAATTCTCTAGATTTTTAGTAAATTTATATTTGTTCTTTAACACATGTTTGACCATATAATAAATATGTAGTACATTGTTGAAGTTTGTTGCGTATACTAATGAATTCTCTTTCCAATTGTGATTCATGCCAATGAGATGCCGTACGTGTAGAACACGGAAAATAAGAAACTTGATACATTGTGTGATAAATTTTTGAGGGCATACAACTTTGATTTTGACCTCATGAAAATTTTTGTAGCTGTTTTGTAAATTTATCTTTGTTCTTCACCAAATGTTTGACATTATAATAAATACATAGGAGGTTATTGAAATTTATTGCGTATACTAATAAATTCTCTTTTAAATTTTGATTCGTGACAATGGGACACCATACGCGTGGAACACAATAAATAAGAAACTTGATACATTGTGTGACGGATTTTTAGGGCATACGACTTTGATTTTGACCTCATGAAAAATTCAGTAGCTTATTAGTAAATTTATCCTTGCTCTTTATCAAATGTTTGTCATTATAATAAATACGTAGTACGTTGTTGAACTTTTTTGCGCATACTAATGAATTCTTTTCAAATTGTGATTCGTGCCAATGGGATAGCGTACGTGTGGAACACAACAAATAAGAAACTTATATTTATTTTGTGACACATTATTTAGGTCATAGAACTTTAGTTTGCACCTCATAAATAATTTTATAACTTTTTAGTAAATTTATCTTTGTTCTTCACCAAATGTTTGACATTATAATAAATGAGTAGTATGTTTTTTTTAAGTTTGTTGCATATAATAATTAATTCTCTTTCAAATTGTGATCCAAGCTAATAAGAGGTCGTACACATGAAACATAACAATTAAGAAACTTGATACATTGTGTGACCCATTATTTAGGGCATACGATTTTGATTTCGACCTCATGAACAATTATGTAGCTTATTAGTAAATTTATGTTTGTTCTTCACCAAAAGTTTGAGAATATAATAAATATGTAGTACGTTGTTGAAGTTTGTTACGTATACTAATCAAATATCTTTTAATTTGGGGTTCCTTCCAATGGGATGACGTACGCGTGGAACACAACAAATATGAAACTTGAATACGTCGTGTGACACATTATTTCGAGCATACAACTTTCATTTTGACCTCATGAACGGTTCCGTACCTTTTTAGTAAATTTATCTTTTCTCTTCACCAAATGTTTGACGTTATAATAAATATGTAGTATGTTATTGAAGTTTTTTGGTGTATATTAATGAATTCTCTTTTAAATTTTGATTCATGCCAGAGAGATTTCATACTCATGGAACACGACAAAGAAAAAATGGGATGCCGTTGGCAGGGACCACAACAAGTAAGCAAGTAAAATACATTGTGTGACACATTATGTGGGGCATACACTGTTCATTTCAAAGTTCTTCACCGAATGGGCAAAGCCATTAATAGTGATGTTGTTGCACTTTTCTTCAAATACTAATGTACTCTCTTTTTGGTGGTGCTTCGTGCTAATAGGATTCCATAGGTGTGGAACACAACAAATAAGATACTTGAATATATTGTGTGAAGCATTATGTAGGGCATACGACTTTGATTTTTTAATGCATCAACATTGGTGCAACATTTTATTAAAGTTATCTATCCTTTTCACAAAATGTTTGGAATTGTAATAAATATGTAGTAAATTATTGAAGTTTGTTGCATACACTAATGGATTCTATTTTCGGGTGTAATTTTGCAAGGGGATGCCATTGGCACGAACCATAACAAATAAGAGAGTTCCATACATTGTGTGACACATTATGTAGGGAATTCAACATTCATTTCTAACTGTATGAACACTTGCTAAAGTTTTTAGTGAATTTATCTATGTTCTTCACCGAATGGGAAATGGCATTAAAAGTGATATTGTACCGATTATTTAAAACTGAGTGTGCACGAAAAAAAATCAAATGACTTATCTTATCGGTTATGATTTGTTCCATTGGGATGCTCGTAGGTGTGGAACACAACAAATAAGAGACTTGAATAAATTGTGTGGTACATAATTTAGGGCTAACGAGAATTAACACTTGTGTAACTTTTTAGTAAATTTATCTATCTTCTTCATCATTCATTTCAAACTGCATGAATGGTTGTTAAAGTTTTTAGTAAATTTATCTACATTCTTCACTTAATGTGCAAAGTCATTATTAGTGATGTTGTTGTACCTTGTTCCATATACTAATGTACTCTCTTATTTGTTGTGCTCTATACCAACATGGTGCCATAGGTGTGGAACACAACACATAAGATATTTGAATATAATGTGTGACACATTATGTAGGCCATACAACTTTGGTTTTTTACTTCATCAACACTTGTGCAAATATTTAGTAAATTTATCTATTTTCTTCGCCCAATGTCTGGAAATACAATAAAAACATAGTACATTGTTGAAGTTTATTGTGTATACTAATGAATTCTTTTGTGGGTTATGATTCGTGCCAATGGGTTGCCACTGGCGTGAACGACAACAATTAAGAGAGTCCAACAAATTGTGGGACACATTATGTTGGTCATACAACATTAATTTTAAATTGCATGAACAATTGTTAAGGTTTTTAGTAAATTTATCTCCGTTGTTCACCGAATGGGCAAATTCATTAATAATTATGTTCTTTCACTTTGTTGTATGTACTAATGTACTATTTTTATAGTTTTCGTAGGTGTGGAACACAACAAATAAGAGACTGGAATATATTGTGTGACACATTACGTAGGGCATACGACTTTGATTTTTCAGTGCCTCAACACTTGTGCAACTTTTTAATAAATTTATAAAAATTTATCTATCGTCTTCACCGAATGTTTTGAAATATAATAAAAACATAGCACATTATTAATGTTTGTTGCGTATACAAAAGAATTCTATTATCGGTTGTGATTTGTGCCAACGGGATGCCTCTGGCGCGGATCACAACAAATAACAGAGTTCAATACATTATGTGATACATTATGTAGGGAATACTACATTCATTTCTAACCTCATGAACAATTGTTAAAGTTTTAAGTAAATTTATTTATGTTCTTCACCGAATGGGGAAAGACATTCCAGGTGACGTTGTACCAATTTTATAAAAGTGAGCGTACACAAAATATAAAATTTTCAAATGAATTATCTTATCAGTTGTGATTTGTGCCAACGGGATGACATTGATGTGGAACACAACAAATAAGAGACTCAAATATATTGTGTCACATATAATGTAGGGCATAGGACTTTGATTTTTTATTACATCAACACTTATGAAATGTTTTAGTAAATTTTTCTATCCTTTTCACCGAATGTTTGGAAATTTAATAAATACATAGTACATTTTTTAAGTTGGTTGCATATACTAATAAATTCTATTATCGATTGTGATTCATGCCAACGGGATGTTGTTAGTGCGGACCACAACAAGTAAGAGAGTTCAATATATGGTGTTACACATTATATAGGGCTTAAACCATTCATTTCAAACTTTATGAGTGGTTGATAAAGTTTTTAGTAAATTTATCTATATTCTTCACCGAATGTGCAAAGCCATTAATAGTGATGTTGTTGTACCTTGTTCCATATACTAATGTACTCTCTTATTTGTTGTGCTCTATACCAACATGATGTCATAGGTTTGGAACACAACAAATAAGATATTTGAATATAATGCGTGACACATTATGTAGGGCATACAACTTTGATTTTTTTACTTCATCAACACTTGTGCAACTATTTAGTAAATTTATATATTTTCATCCCCTAATGTTTGGAAATACAATAAATACACAGTACATTTTTGAAGTTTATTGTGTACACTAATGAATTCTATTGTGGGTAATGATTCGTACAAATGGGATGCCGTTGGCGCGATTCACAATAAGTAAGAGAGTTCAACACATTGTGTGACACATTATGTTGGTCATACAACATTCATTTCAAATTGCATAAATAATTGTAAAGTTTTTAGTAAATTTATTTATGTTCTTCATGGAATGGGCAAAGCCATTAATAATTATGTTGTTGCACATACTAATGTATTTTTTTACTGGTTGTGTTATGTGCAAACAAGATGTCGTAGGTATGGAATACAACAAATAAAAGACTGGACTCTATTGTGTGACACATTATGTAGGGCATACGACTTTGATTTTTTACTGCCTCAACACTTGTGCAACTTTTTAGTAAATTTATAAAAAAATTATATCTTCTTCACCAAATGTTTTGAAAAAAATTAATACATAATACATTGTTGAAGTTTGTTGCGTATACAAAAGAATTCTATTATCAATTGTGATTCGTGCCAACGAGATACCTCTGGCATGTACCATAACAAATATCAGAGTTCAATACATTGTGTGACACATTATTTAGGGCATAAAACATTCATTTATAACCTCATGAACAGTTGTTAAAGTTGTAAGTAAATTTATCTATGTTCTTCACCGAATGGGTAAAGGCATTCCAAGTGATGTTGTACCATTTTTATAAAAGTGAGTGTAAACAAAATATAAAATTTTCAAATGAGTACACTTATCGATTGTGATTCGTGCCAACGGGATGCCATGGGTTTGGAGCACAACAGATAAGAGACTTGGATATATTATATGACACATAATGTATGCCATAGGACTTTATTTTTTATTACATCAACACTTTTGAATCTTTTTAGTGAATTTATCTATCTTCTTGACCGAATGTTTGTAAATTTAATAAATACACAGTACATTGTTAAAGTTTGTCGCATATACTAATGAATTCTATTATTGATTGTCATTCATGCCAAAGGGATATCGTTGTCGTGGACCACGATAAATAAGAGAGTTAAATGCATTGTGTGACACATTATGTAGTGCATACGACATTCGCTTCGATTTGCATGAACACTTGTTAACGTTTTAAGTAAATTTATCTATGTTCTTCACTGAATGGGAAAATCCATCAAAAATGAGGTTTTCTTAATTTTATAATGTTTGAATTTAATTTTAATCCATGTAAAACAATGGTTAACAGGCTTAATGCTGATGATGTTGTGGTTAATAAAGTAGTTGTGACTTGCAATTTGATGTATTTTAGGGGAAAATTAATTGGAACTAACAAGTATTTAATGGGATTCAAATGAACTCTACTGATATATTGGGGATTGAAATGTAAATCATTATGTAGAGGAATACAATTTGCACACTGTGGTACAAATGTACAAAATTTTAAATATAAAATTTGTAGGTGATTCAACACAAATATTTCATATTTATCCCCTAATTTCGGTACTTTTATGGTCCCGTGCAGAGTGATTAGGCTGGATTTATCTCATATTCATGATACTAACCCTTTTTGGCAAGTATTTGTTGTTTTGTGTCTTTCTCTCTTATTTTATAAGTATTTTGTGCAAGTAAATGTGAGAGAGAAATCAAAATACAAAAAGAAAAGAAGGAAGGGAAATGACAGGGAATTAAAGTAATTTTTTAGACTGGACTCGAATGTGGAAAGAAAAATTGAAGAACTTGAAGCCACGAACACATTGGAAGAAACGACACCCAATTCTGAGCTACGATTAAGAAGTTACGCACAATTGTAATTGAGAGAAGATCCACTGGCAAAAGTGTAATTTCATCATCAAGAAAAGTGGTTTGGAGCTAATGGGGTCGGTTTAATACAGAAAACCGGTTCGGGCATCAAGAGAACCGGTTAGAATGACCTATTCGCAAAAATTAATGTTTCTCCTGATTTTTAATGAGAGTTGTGTTATTTTAAAACACTTCCAAAAATGACCCTAGTGGTTGGAGTTCGGTAATTAGACTTATGCTACATTAGTTTTAAACTAGTTTAGATATTTTTGGAGGCAAGGAAGAAAGGTGTAAAGAAGAACAATAAGAGATTACAAATTATGTCTTAGTTTTGCACTTCTCATCAATACAAGCATTATTTTCCTCTCTTTCTTTTTCAAGATTCAATCTTTAAGTTATATTTATTATTCCCTCTGCAATAGTTATTGAATATATGTATTCTTGTAATATATACATTATTATGTCTACATGCAATACAAAAATCATGCGTAGGGTTCAGTTTTCAATGTCCAACTAGATATTTGGTGGGTTTGGGTACATGAACCCAACCTAGGTTGATAAGTTGGATATAAAACTGGATGAAATTGTAGAGATAATTCTTATCTTGATATTTTGTCGAGACAAATATTGTAGGTCTGTTAACTTCATTTGCCCTAGACAACCGGAGTGTTCAAGAGGGTAATATGCGTATCGACAATCTTGTCATTCACATTAAATCTATCATTGACTAGATATTGTGAGGAGTAAAATCCTCATATGTTTAATAATTTGAAAATTTTAATGTTCTCTTCTAATTATCAATATAGTCTTTGAAAATTTTGTATCCAACGAATTTACTGACAGTTCAGGGGATCGTATTCCAATCCCATTTTTCTCATATAGTTAAAATCAAAAGTTTCCAATCTTTACATATTTTAGTTAATTTTCATTTGTTAATTACGTTTCATTAGTTTGTAAAACCTTATGTGTGATACCGATTTAAATAGATGCGCAAATTCCAATCACAAACTTATTTAATTTGTGTCAATTTATGAATTAAATCAAGTCAGCCCTTAAACTCAAATAGCTACATGCGTGCAAGTGTCAAACAAACATAAGTAAAGTATGCGACACAAAGCTTAGAAAAAATCCCCTCAGGACAAAACCTTTTTATTTCAAGAACTTTAACAAGTTTACAAGATCGTTGACTTACAAACAACTTGATAATCGCCCACAAGTGTAATGCACTGTGTCTTCGTCAAACCTTCAAGTACACTAGAAATCAACAATGGTTCACATGCATCTATACCACAAGTACACGCAGTCTTAAAACTCCGTAAAGACTCCCTCCACAATAACACACAACTCTCGGTTGTACAGATCTCCCCACAAAGAATGAACAATAGCAAACTATGCTTTGGGTTCCACAAAACAACTAACACAAAAGAAATTGGGAATGTAAATTGTAAAACAAAACTTATGAACCCTCAAATGGTTAGAGAATAGTATAAAACTGTATTATGTGAAAATTAATTTTTCTCCACATGAAAACTGAGTAATCTCACACCCTATATATAATAAATATTAAGGCGGTGACGTGTCAGTACAGAACTCCTAATGTTCGAAGGAGATATGACATCGTCGAGTGAGACAGGTTCTCGTTTGAACGAGAACGTTTTCATTTGAACCACGGTCCCTGGTCCCTTAAAAAATCTTTAGACTTTTAAATAACTTGGAAATATTAAAAGTTAAAACTGTTCACGGGATCAGAAAACATGTATCCAAAACTTTTATGAGAAAATGTTTTTGAAAAATAAAAACCACTTATAAAAATTTCAAGAACCATTTTTCATAAATAGAAAAATATTTAAACTTTCACAAAAATATCCCAGCACTTTTAATGTAAAATGTAAATGGAAATTAAACATATTTTACCAAATTCCTCCTTGTTAGTCTTGAATGTTGAAGTATTCTTGAGATTCGGATTCGTCTTTGGTAGATGTAATCTTCTCCATTCTTCGATGACTTGTAGCAGTATACGACATAATTAATTAGGTCGAACAATGTCCTTGCAAATCTACCCTATTTCTATGCATGTACAAAATAAAAATATTCGAATTATCAATCTCAAATGACCTATACAAAATTACCCTCTCCAAAACTCAAAAGTGGAAAGATAAACTGTCAAGTCTTCAATCTTTTCAAACATCGGCTTCAACAATCAATTCTTCAAAACTTCAAGCTTTTCTCATCAGGGTGTGCAATCCAAAAATCTTCTATTGTACCTACACACATGAAACAAAGAACGCAGTTAGCTCGACGTTGATAAGAGTGGAGGATGGAGTACATAAACCAGTTAACTACACCAACAAGGCCTTCCAAGGAGCAGAGATCAGATATCCAAGACTGGAAAAGTTAGTGCTGGCACTAATCGAAGCAAGCAGAAGGATGAGGCCATACTTCCAAGCCCATAAAATAATAGTGTATATTGATATGCCATTAAGGCAAGCTCTGCATAAACCGGAGAAATCAGGAAGATTGATGTACTGGGCAGTAGAACTTGGTGAATATGACATAGTTTATGAGCTTAGGTCCTCACTTAAGGGGCAGGCAGTAGCGGATTTTCTTACAGAGTTCACTCACTTTGATACATTCGAAGAGCAGGAGGTTAATACAGACCAACCCGTGGATGTTACGGGATCACTGAAGACAGCACCCGACCAACTTCCATCGGTAGATAACCAAGAAAAGATAGTCAACGAGCAGCGATAAGTGTCAGGGGAAGACAAAAGGAAGCATTAAATATTTTTTCGAGGAACTCTGTCTGATCAAGAGTTTGATAATGAAGTACCTGTGTGGAATCTATATGTGGATGGTTCTTCGTGTGCCATAGGCAGTGGAGCAGGAATTGTTTTAAATAGACCTGATGAAATTAATATGGAGTATGCTCTACGTTTTCAATTTAAGGCTTCTAATAATGCGGCTGAATATAAAGCTATGATCGTGGGTCTAAATCTGGTTAAAACCATGAAGGCAGAGCATGTCGTTATATTCAGTGATTCACAGTTAATCGTAAATCAAATTCTCGAGGTGTATGAAGCAAAGAGAGAATTAATGGTCAAGTGTCATGCAAAAGAAATGCAGTTTATATTGAATTTCACTGCAGTTCAATTGATCAGAATACCGAGATCGGAGAATATAAGAGCTGATGCCCTAGCTAGGCTAGCCTCAGCCACACGCACCGAGCTACGAATAATAATCCCAATAGAAATCCTGGTCGGTCGGAGCATAGACGAAGATTTAATGATGAACTTCATTGCCCTTGACTTGGGACCATCTTGGATGGACCCTATCAGGGTCTATATTAAAGAGGGGGCTTTACCGACTAATAAACTCGCAACCAAGAAACTGAAGTTTAAAGCTGCTGGTTACGTATTAACTAGTGGCATTTTGTATAGAAGAGGAGTTATAGCAGGATTACAAAGATGTGTCCATCCCTTCGAAGTGAAAGAATTGATTGAAGAGGTTCATAGAGAATCCCGTGGGGCCCATGTAGCAGGTCAGACTCTTTTGTAGAGGATAACAACACAGGGGTATTATTGGACAACGATGAGAGCTGACTGCGCAGCTTATGCTAAAAAGTGCGATAAATGCCAACGTTTGTCTTCCATACAAAGAACTCCATAGGCATTGTTAACACCCATTACTTACCCTTGGCCATTCGCCATGTGGGGGATAGACTTGGTCGGGTCACTATCGACGACTAAAGGAAGATTCAAATACCTCGTGGTTATTGTGAATTATTTTACCAAATGGGTGGAAGATGAACCTCTCATTGATATGACATATGACAAGGTCTATTAATTTATTTAGAAGAGTATTATTTGCAGATATAGTCTCCCACATGCATTCATTACTGACCATGGAACCGAATTTGACAATGAAGAGTTCGCTAAATATTGTTACCAATCCAATGTACAAAAGATCCACTCTGTGCCAGGCCATCCCCAGAGAAATGGGAAAACTGAAGTAACGAACATAACCCTATTGAATGGTTTGAAATAAATGGATGGATGATGAAAAGGGAAATTGGATCAACGAGCTACATTCGATGTTGTGGGCTTATCGCACTACACCACGAACAACAACTGGGGAGTCTCCATACATGTTGACATTCGAGAGTGAAGCTATCATCCTACTGAATTGGGTTTACCTACACATAGGGTGCTTAATTTTAATTCTCCCATAAGAAATTTGATAAGGCGTTTAGATCTGGATATGCTCGAAGAAGTTAGGGAGGAAGCAATAATCAGGAACACTGCATACCAACAACGAACAACCTTGTTATACAACAAATGGGTAAAGCAGTTTGATTTGAAAAAAGGGGATTATGTGCTGAAGAAAGTGATCCAAAAGCATAACAAACTGGAGGCCAACTGGCATGGACCTTATAGAGTAACTGAAGTTGTTCGTCCTGGGACATACATAATTGAAACCTTGGAAGGAGAAGCATTAAAAAACACATGGAATGCAGAGCATCTGTGCAAGTACTATCAGTAATTAAAGTCCACATGTAACACAGCTTTTTTCAATATAAATAAAAGGATGTTTCACCCATATTTTCTTCCTTTGTTGAAATTTTTCGGAATATTAGTGCTACACACTACACATTATACACATTCAGAGCAGCAACAACCAACTCCGATTGGTCGGTAATTCATTTACCACCAACTCCGATTAGTCGGTAATTCATTAACCACCAACTCCGGTTGGTTAGCAATTCAGTTACCACCAATTCCGGTTGGTCGGTAATTCATTAACCACCAACTCCGGTTGGATGGTAATTCATTAACCACCAACTCCGGTTGGTCGGTAACTCAATAACCACCAACTTCGATTGGTCAGAAACTCATTACCACCAATTTTGGTTGGTCAGCAACTCAATAACCACCAACTCCGATTGGTCGGTAACTTACTAACCACCAACTCCAGTTGGTCGGTAACTCAATAACCATCAACTTCGGTTGGTTGGTAACAAACTACGCAAGAAGCTGGATGACCTCCCGGGGCATCCACTATATAGGCAACAAGGTAATACATACGTGATTACTACAACTAAGCAGGAATATGGGATGAAAAATCATTCCATTGCTTAGGCCCAAAGAGTGACAAGTCACTATAATCAAGCAACAAATGGGACAAGTTCCATTATTTAAAAACAAAACATGATACATATATATTCACCAATGAATAAACAAGGAAATTATACAAATTGTTTTGAAGAAAATGAAATGGCCAAAGACTAAAAAATTTCTTCATTAAAACCAAGTAGATTACATATGAAATGATGTTTGATTCATTACATAAAAATGGCCTATTCTATGGGTTTCTTTCCCTCTGCTTTTGAAATAGGTTCTACCCCAGCTGGAGGATCATCTAATGCATAAGGGGAATTTCTAAAGTTTATATCTCCCAGCATTCTGACATTCATTATGGATGGTCGATCAAGCAAGTGCTCTGGACGAGATATCTCAAAGTTCGAATGAAGGCTGTAATCACCAAGATACTTGGAGATCAGAATCCGAGGAATAGCATGGGCTGGAATCTAATTAAGATCAAGTTTGAAGGGAGGCACAAGTAAATCAAGAACTCCAAGTTCATAATAATCCCACAAGAAATGACCTTGATCCAGTTTCAAGACACATAAGGCATTCAACCACCCTTGCTTATATCCTTCATTATTCGACTGCTACAAATGAGCATCAAGGTGATACAAAGCTTCATTATACCCAGCCATCCAAAATTCCCTAGGCTTCTTGTGAAATTGATAAGTTAATCTCTCAAGTTGCTCATGGATCTTCTTCACTAGAATTTCTTTACTTTCCAGAGAAGAACTCTGACTAGAGAGTTGGTCGGTGAAACTCAGAATCTTCTTAGACATGTATGCCAAAGCTTGGTTCTTCGCCATCAATTGAACGACTTGATTCTCTAAGGCCAATTGAGTTCTCGTTTCTTCAATAGTAACCCGACCAGCCCTTGCTCATCCACGAGAAGAAAATCTTGCTCTACCACGAGAAGGTGTGGAAGATCCTGCTCGTCTCAAAGTTTCTAACTCATCCCTTAAGTTAGCATTTTATACTTCTAAAAATAAAAAACCATCTTCATTTCTGGGGACTAAGGCTCTCGAAGAAGAAGAAGCATCAAATTTGAGCTGTTTTATTTCCTCCTGCAAAGCGATGTTCTCCTGCTCTAGAAGCTTGGTAATATGTATATGTTCTTCAATTTCAAGCTTTAACACACTCTCCCTTTTTTCATGAGCTGAAATGTACTTGTCATATCCCTTATCAGCACTCAATTGTTGGTACTTTTTCTCATAGCCTTGATGCAAAAGTGTAGTAGATTCTTTGTACTACTGTTGAAGTTCCTCGATCGTTCCTTAAAGATCTTCAATTATCTCGTAGTAAGCCAAATTATTGGCTATAGCACGATCAAGTAGGCACTTCAAGTACTGGTAAGCATTAATTGCTCATTCGGAGGCATCTGACCCGAGAATGTCAATTATTTGGGCCTCAGTAAAGTCTGCATGACCAAATTTGAATTAATCATTGCATTTCTTCATCAACTCTATATCATGAGCTGATAAGAGTTCCATCCTCGCCACAAACTAGCAAAAAGACAAAATGAAAAACAAAATCAACGATGATATGAACAGAGAAAGTATGAGAGAAATTCCAGACGAACAACAAAAGTTCAAACTTTTATTCATCATAATAAAGGAAAACACAGATCAGGGTTACATCCAGGAAAACAAAGAAACAAAAAGACCCGAATAACTTTAAGCCTTCTCCTTATTTCCTATGACTTCTTTAGACGGTTTGGATGAAGGGGTTGGTTGCTCGGAGAACAATAGCAGTTGCTCGACAAATGTTCTGGCTTGTTGGACTTTCTCAGAAGGTTGAACAACAAAAACAACAGAGCCCTGCTCTCCTGCCATCATGAAGGATTCATCTGAAGCAGCTTCATCTTCTTCTTCTCCATAAGAGGGAGGAGGGCCATGAGTATGCTTCTGGAACAACTCAGAATTTTCAGCAACCTTTAATTTGTTCAAGAGTGCTACCCCTCCGTCCCTAAAATATTTAGCACTAGCATATTCCATTTGAGAAGACATAATAGCCAGGACCTTGTTCCAACCCTTGTCCCAACCAGCACTAAATGATTTTTTAACAGCAACTTTTCTCTTTTCTCTATGTGAGGAAGTATTTTCCCTAAGGATCTCTTTGGCAGCTTTCAGTTTTTCTTCTACCTCTGTCTTATCTCGCTCAACATCTTGAAGCTTAGCAACATTTTTCTCAGCAGATTTAAGCTTGATCTCAAGCTCCTCTTCACCTTGTTCAGCTTCCTTTAGTTTCTTATCCAAATCTTTGGAGGCAGCAATATCTTGATCTCAATTTAATTCAACAGATTTGAATTGCTTCTCCCAGGCATCTTTGTCTCCCTCGTACTTCTGACGAGATTCATTCAAAGACTGGGTTAATCCAGCAAAAGCTTCTTCTACCCCACCCGAGGAGGTGGAAGCCCTGATGGATTCATTTTTTTTTCAAAATACTATTAAAATACGTCACGAGCTGAAAAAAGGAAGAATTTTGAGTCAATATATGAACATATTACTAAAAGATAAAAGAACTAGGCTGATGTTACTTAATGGCGTAATGTGTTGAGCATCCAAAGTAGTAAATCTCTCGCGAGAACAGGTGTCTTCAAGACCTTGGAGTTCGGGGACAGTCCAAGACTTGATCAAGTCCATAGCAGAGCTCGAGGGAATAAAAGCTGGAACATTACCTTCAACATTTGAAGGTTGAGAGATAGGGTCAATAGGTTTCACAGTAGAACTTCTTTTCAATCTCCTCAGAGGAGCAGGAGCAATTTCAAGTAAAGGTGTTGTATCTATTGGTGAGATGGCAACAATCTCACTCGAAGGTGTTATCTCTTTTGGAGGAACAGGGGGTTCCTTTCCAGCCTCCTTGGCAGCAGTAGAAGGGGGTACATCTATATTCTTTGTCCATTCATATGGGACATCTTGCTTATTCTTCTTTGCCTCTTCAGTGGCAAAGGCAGACTTACAAAAAAATGCAGGAGCTTTCCTCTTCTTCATCAGATCAATAATAGGAATTCTTAAGTCAGAAGAAGAACCTCCCACATTGGTTTTAGAGGTTGGTATCTGATCAAGATCAACCACCACAGGACGAGCAATGAAAGATGAAGTGTAGATTCTGTATTGCAACAAATAAGAAGAAGATCTAATGTGCTCCCCAGCAACAGATTGATGTAAGCCCCAGATAAGTTTTAAATGTTTTATATCAACCTCGGTTTCTTTTGGAGGTTTCCTTTTACTGTCAACTGTAACAAACACAATTAATGTCAGTGATGCATTTCATCGAATACAAAGAAAACAAGATTTCAAAAATAAAAACAACCTATCCCATTGCCATAAGGTGGACACCTGGGACCTTGGTACACATCATTTCCATTTAATGGAGGGTGTTGCCAATTTTTCATCACAACCTCATGATCAAAATAATCCCTATAGGCATCGGGAAGATTGACAACTAAATCTCTATTCGAAAACCTAGTTTTTAAATAGAAAGTAGTATCACTGGTAACCCATCTATAGCAATACATAATTTCTGGAATCCCCAAACGAGTTCCATGAAGTTAGTTCAACCTATGTACGCCATTAACTACCATCCATGTATTTGGAGCTACTCTTGCAGGTACAATATTGACATATTGGCAAAACTCCAAACACAGGGGATTGGTGGGAAAGAAAAGCCACATTCGGCAACAAAAAGACTTGGGAACCAATGTCCCTCCGCCAAGGAAAATAAATCAGAAGGACAAGAAAGTTCTTCAAAAATGACCCAAGAAGGGATTGAAAACTCAGACCAAAATTTATTCAACGATTCAATAAGATAAATCATGGCGAATAAAGTAAATAAAGAAGAGATAAGAAAATCTTACAGAAGAAAGATCAGTTGACAATGAACGATGGAAAGAACGAAGGCATAAGATAGAGAGAAAATGAAGAGTTCAGAGATACAGATTTGAAAAGTGAAAGACGATAGGATTTATGTCATACTTAAATACTTTACCTCAGGAATAGAGAAAATCAATGATTATAAGGGAAGACGTTTACATTTCCGACGGCTAAAAGAAGAAAAGGACACAAATATCAAAGTGATCGTGAAAATTCAAAATATTTATGAAGCTTGATATTATGCACTCAAAAAGGAGTTATATACAAGGAAAACCTTAAGACCAGTAATCCAAGCAATTTTCAAGCAAAATATTCCACACTCTCCTTCAACCTCAACTGTGAAACATTAGGGGCTTCTGTTGATACCAAATTTAATCTGCTGGCGTGGACCAATCACTTGAAGAGACGTGTCAACCTACGTGGCAAATACAAATACTTTCAACGAGAAACTTAAGCATACCGAGCAAATTATGCATACCGAGCAACTTAGCGTGCTGAGCAACTTAAGCGGTCCGAGCTACTTATCGTGTAGAGCATCCAAATCAAGAGAGTCAAAAGACAACTACACATTAAATGTGCATTATTATCGTACAAATGTATATGTCTACTAGATAACAACACATTATCCTTTCGTATGTACACCCTCAAGGCTATAAATACATTGTAACCTTCTCATAAGAAGGAGACTTGGGATCTCTTGGAAAATGGATCATTGAGATTCAAGGCAAACAATCAGCAATACAAAACAATGGACGTAGGCCATTTTCATAAGGCTGAACCACTTTAAAAATCCTTTCTCTTGTTTATTCATTTTTATCTATGATTGATTAACTAGATATAATCTAGTTTTTTACATCAACCCTTATGAACCCTTATATGGTTGGAGAATAGTATAAAAATGTATTCTGTGAAAACTAGTTTTTCTCTACACAAAAATCGATTATTCTGACACCCTATATATAATAAATATTAAGGCAGTGATGTGTCAGTACAAAACACCTATCGTTTGAACTAGATATGATAGTGTTTGAGCGAGACAGGTCGATAATGTTGTCGTTTAAATGACAGTCCCCGATCCCTTAAAAAATCTTTAGACTTTTAAATAAATTGGAAGCCTTAAAAGTTAAAAATGTTCACAGGATCAGAGGTAGCTGACAGCCAGCGTAAAACTTTGTTAGATCCTTATGAACATGAATCCTATGAATATACGAGCTAATGCTAGGGCATTCCCCTTAAGCGATGCGTTGCGTCTGCCACTGGGTGTCTTAAAAAATAGGCAAGGGGAGTTGCGCCTACTACCGAGTGTCTCGAAATATAGGCAAAAGGTGTCGCATCGGTGCTCGGATGCGACGATAAATACGCAAGGGTTCCTACAATAAGATGGATGTGTGCGGGTAAAGAAGCTAGTCCAGGATACTAGACATAGGTTAGAGACTTGTAACATAGGGACTATTAATAGAAAAGGGATGGAGTTAGTAGATACCACGATAAGAGGAAAAGTTAACATACCTTGTTTACAAGAAACTAAATGGGTCGGTGAGAAATCTAGAGAAATAGACAATACAAGATTTAGATTATATTGTGCAGGAAAACAGAGAAATAAGAACATAGTTGGAATAATAGTAGATAAGTACTTTAAGGACGATATCGTAACCGTTATTAGGAAAGGTGATAGACATATACTTGTAAAATTGGTATTAGGTGAAAACATAATTAATATTGTTAGTGCTTATGAACCCCAAGTAGGATTAAATGAGCACACTAAAGTACAATTTTGGGAACAAATGAATGAACTAATTCAAGAAATCCCGTAGGTGAGAAAATCTATATAGGGGGAGATTTTAATTTCCATGTAGGAGAAGATCATATAAGATATGAGATAGGGCATGGAGGATATGGTTTTGTAGATAGGAACAACGTGGGAGAGTCTATATTAGATTTTGCGATAGATTCTGATTTTGTACTAGTAAATACATGTTTTCAAAAGAGGCTTGAACACCTAATAACTTATAAAGATGGAACGCATAAGAGCCAAATAGATTTTTTCATTACTAGGAAAGGAGACCGATTAATGTGCAAAGATTGTAAGGTTATCCTGGGAGAGAGCTTAACCTCACAACATAGGATAATGGTGTTGGATATAAATATTAAAAATCAATCACGAGTGTGAAAAGTGAAGATTGACCCATGAACTATGTAGTGGAACTTAAAAGGAGAGAAATTAGAACTATTTAAAGATATATTATTGAATGAAGCAACATGGAATACTGAAGAAGATGCTAACATAATGTGGAATAAGGTGGCCACATGCTTTAGGAGAGTATCAAAAGAAATTCTTGGAGAATCAAAAAGAAAGGGGCCACAGTCTAAAGAAACTTGGTGGTGGAATGAAGAAGTACAAAATATAGTAAAAATTAAAAGGGCGTGCTTTAAAACATGAAAAACAAATCAAAATGAAGAAAATTTTAAGAAATATAAATGGTTAAAAAGGAAGTTAAGAAAGTTGTAAGAGATGCTAAGTTAAAAGCGTATGATGATCTGTATACAAAATTAGGAACACAAGAAGGGAAAAAAGTATTTATAATCTTGCTAAACTTTGGGAAAGGAAAACAAAAGATTTTAATAACGTTAAGTGTATCAAAAGTGATGATTCGAGAGTCCTAGTCAAAGATGATGAAATTATGGAAAGATGAAAAAACTACATTGAGAGGTTATTAAATGAAGATAATGGGAGTAGATTAGATATAGAGGAACTTAGGGAGACTCGAGAAAATATATTTTTCCGTAGAATTAGGACAACAGAGGTCATGATTGCTCTAAAAAAGATGAAAACATGGAAGGCTTTAGGACCAGATGGTATCCCTATTGAGGTTTAGAAGTACTTAGGGTAGGAAGGAGTATCGTGGCTTACAAAATTATTTAATAGAATTTTAATGACTAATAGGATGCCCGATGAATGGATAAAAACTGTTTTAGTACCTATATATAAAAATAAATGGGACATTCAAAGTTGTTCAAATTATCGAGGTATTAGGTTAATGAGTGATACAATGAAACTTTAGGAGAGAGTGATTGGATATAGATTGAGATTGTAGAAAACAATATCTGAGAATCAATTTGGGTTTATGACTGGGAGATCAACAATGGAAGCAATCTATTTATTGAGGAGATTACTGGAGAGGTATATGGAGAAAAAGAAGGATCTTTATATGATTTTTGTAGATTTGGAGAAGCGTATGATATGATACCCAGAGATATAATATGGTGGGTTCTATATAAAAGAGGAGTGACTCACAAATATATTGATGTGATCAAGGATATGTATGATGGTACGATGACTACAGTAAGAACATCATCCGAAGAAAGTAGTGAATTTTCAATTACGGTAGGTCTACACCAAGGTTCAGTATTAAGTCCTTATCTCTTTGCTCTTATTATGGATGAGTTGACTGGACAAATACAATATGAGGTGACATGGTGTATGCTATTTGCAGATGATATTATTTTAGTGGATGAGACTAAGACAGGGATTAATGCTAAGTTGGAATTATGGAGAGAAACTTTAGAAACAAGAGAATTTAAAATATTCAAAACTAAAACAGAATATGTGGATTGCAATTTTAGTAGTAGGAGGAGGACAAACGGAGATGTGGTGAAATTGGAGGGCCAAGAGATACCTAGAAATGATCATTTTTGTTATTTAGGATCAATTATCCAAAAAGATGGAGATATTAGTGATGATCTTACTCATAGGATTAGAGTGGGTTGGGTTAACTGGAGAAGTGCTACCGGTATTTTGTGTGATAGGAGTATACCTTCGAAGTTAAAAGAAATTTTTTATAGGACGGCCATTAGACCGGCCATGTTATATGGCACAAAGTGTTGGGGAACCAAGAAAAAAAATGTGCAGAAAATGAGTGTGGCAAAGATGCGAATGCTAAGATGGATTTGTGATAAACTCGAAAGGAAAAATAAAAATGAACAAATTCATGAACCGGTAAAAGTATCTCCTATAGAAGATAAATTGAGAGAAAATCGACTTAAATTGTTTGGACACGTCAAGCATAGACCAATGGATGCTCCTATAAGGAAGAGTAATTTAGTTAATATTGATGGTAACGCAAGGGGTAGAGGTAGGACCAAATTGACTTGGTGGGATATTATAAAAAGGACATGAAGTTATGTGTTAACCGAAAATATTGCACTGGATAGAATGGAATGGAAAAATAGGATTCATGTAGCCGACCACAAATAATGAGGAAAAGGCTTTGTTGAGTTGAGAAAAATATTTTAACTTCAGAAAAATATCCCAACACTTTTAATGTAAAATGTAAATGGAACTTAATCATATTTTACCAAATTCATCCTTGTTGGGCTTGAATGTTGAAGTCTTCTTGAAATTCGGATTCGTCTTTGGTAGATATAATCTTCTCAAAGACGACTTTTAGCGGTATATGACATAATTAATTGTGACGGACAATGTCCTTACATAGTTATGTAGAAGATTTCATAAAATCTCATCCTTTTTCCTTTCTTTTTCGTGAGTCGATCATTAGGTTTTAGACACCTTCATTAATAGTCATTACATTTACACATCATATTCCTTGTGTTTGATACCCGACTTTCTCGGATCATTACTTACGCGACCGACTTACACTTGATCCGTATTTACACGCACTAGAGACATATTTAGAGTCGCGCCAAGTTTTTGGCGCCATTGTTGGGGACTAGGTAGACATACTAAGTTAGGTCAAATTCATCTAATAATTTTACTCTAATTCATAAAAAACTAAAAAAACTCATAAAACAAAAAATCTAAAAAAATCACAAAAATCCAAAAACATTTTTAAAATATTCTCTTAATCCTTAAATTCAAAATACCCCTCCAAACCTCTATCTTCATATCGTTCACGAAAATTCTATAATCGGGCTCAACTCTGATAGCCCACACACCCATTCCCACTTAAATACCCCCTTCCACCATCTCCACCACACTAAAAACCATCCTTATCTTCTCTAAATTTCTCAATTACCTCCCTACAAATTCCAACCATGAGACTATATGATAATTATGACTCATTCGGGATTCTTGACGAGGGTGATCACCCCTTCTGCTCCAATCAAGAATGGGATTGGATTTGTGAATACTTTAATCCCACCCGTGTCATTTTTATGGAATGCAAATTCAAATGGGGCGAGGTCTCGGAAAATGTCACCGCTCTATTCCAAAAACACGGGTGGTGCAACATATTCAACCCACCCATCAACACCATCTATGAATGCGAAGTGCGCCATTTTTAGGGAACACTAGTTTGCAAGTCAGCGACATCCCACGAAGATTATGTGAATGAAACTCGCGGGACTCTTTCACTTGCCATGATACAACGCAAGATGCAGGCCGAAGTGGTCATCATCCTGCAACAACATCCCTATCCAACGCTTGAAACTCCCCTCTCAAAAGACGTATGCGTGGCTCCTATGGGACCCGACCACAATTGACTCAGGGACTACTTTCCCGTGGGCTAACTTGTCGAGAGGGTTTGTATGCCCACATCATCATGTGCGGGACTATCCTTTAAATGCCCAATGATTCAGTTGTCCACATCTGGCACATAAATTTTCTCTATCATCTCCTCGACGAACAAATGGAAATCAATATCGCCATACTCTTCTACCAAGAGATACTCCATTCCGTTTATGATCGCAAAGGAAAATTTTCTCTACCGTACGCGAGATTCATCACGGATATATTAGATAATTCCGAGGTGCGGGATGCTCAATCCATGATCTGCATTCCTAATCCCATTGGGTGCACGTCCATTGATAAGAATGCACATCAATTATGGGAAGTCCACCCTCCCTCTATTTTGAGGACATTGAGATGGAAAATAGGGGGAGGCACGAGAGGCGGGCGGTGAGCCCATTGAGGAGGGGGAAGGGGACTTAAATTTATAGCTCGATCCACGCATTATCGAGTTTATGGGAAACCTAGGCTTAGGATGTCATTCGTCATTTCGGTATGGTATTATCTCCAAGTCGGAAAAAATTTGATATGAGGTGATTGGGCAACCCAATGACTTCACTCACCTCATTCATCATGTGCCTCGAGCTGGTTCGCCTAGGATTAGAACTGGTTCGGATGACTTGTCGCCAAATTCTTTCCCCCTTTTCTTCATTTCCCACCAAATTAATCTTCCAAATTCATTCCCTCTCCACTCCAAACATTACCCTCCCAAAACCTCCCTCCACCCATTCTTTTCACCACTTTCATCTCCCCCACCTTTCCCACCATTTTTCCATTTCCCATAAAATTCCACCCCACACGCGTGTTCCCGGATTATTTTTACAATCCTTACACCCAAGACCCCAATGCTTTCGGCCCCTCTCACTAAATTTTATGAGTATGTGTTGGATTTTATATTATGTTGTTCTTTACCTTCTTAGTGTAATTCCTTGCTGAAAATAACTATGTAATTCTTATCCTTTTACTGCTTTGTATTTAGTGTTGGTTATTAATATAAAAATTTGCATTTTGTTCATTTATTGTCTTTAATTCCAAACTTGTCTTTCTTAATTAGATTTTTGTCCTTTTGCATGAGGAAATCGCAAAAGTCTAAGTTAGGTGCGCGTCTTTAAATTAACAAATTTCAAAATGCCCAAAAAAATTAAAATGTTTTAAAAAAATTCATATAAATTACAAATAAAATGAAAAATTTCGGAGAAGTCGAAAATATTTATCTTCAAAATAAATAAAAATTGGAATTTTAATTCTTAAAAAATATAAATAATTTTTTTAAAGCCTCAATTTGTTAAAATCTAATGCCCTAAGCCAAAATTGACCAAAAATGGAAATTGAGCGAAAG
This sequence comes from Sambucus nigra, assembly GCA_949130495.1. NCBI lineage: Eukaryota > Viridiplantae > Streptophyta > Magnoliopsida > Dipsacales > Adoxaceae > Sambucus > Sambucus nigra. The sequence continues at coordinate 173,259,185 of OX422208.1, forward strand.
GTAACGAGTTAACGAATGAAGAGATTTCTTACCCGATGAGATTTTCAAGCCTATCACTTTTTTCAAGTTATTAAATCACTTTGAGTTAAAAATTATAAGTGTTTAAATAAGTCGTTGATGATCTCTGTAATACCCCGTACTTTTGGCTATATTTATTTTTGGGATTAATTAATTAAATGCGTATTAATTGGAAATTAATCCGGGTTATAAATACTAATGAGATGCGTATTGGTATTTGATTATGTGCATATATGATTATATATGAACTTGGTATTATAAAATTTGTCGTAGGATTTATATACGGCATTTTAGAAATTTTGTTGAGACGCGTGGGACCGCCGCGTCACGGTATAAATATTTTGATATTAAAAGTGAATTTAAAATCTATAATCCGTATGGTCGTTTTGAGTGCGCCAACGCGTCCGGAAGGGTCGAGATAGTCAGAAAACACTAGCCGGGGGTATAGTTTGGGTCCCGGGGTAATTTTAGACCATACCGGTAACTTAAAGGGTATTTTAGTAATTTGGTATTTTTGGGTAATTAAAAGTGACGAAAATTGAGAGTTGTAATCTGATAAGGATTGACCCAACCAACCCTTATTAACCCAACAAGCTACGGAGGTTTATTGAAATTAGGTTTCATAAGTTTCCCCAAAGCAAACCCTAGCCACCATAGCCTTTTTGGAGAAGAAAGCTTGGAGAAGGAGAGAGAGAGAGAGATTCTGCAGAAATTCTACACCGAATCCACACCAAATTCAGAAATCAAACCAAGGCAAGTGACTTTATTTCCATTTAATTACTGAGAATGTCTTTTCCATGTTAGAAATTGAAGAATCTTAATTGTTCTTGAAAGATTAAAAGAAAACCCATGAAATTTGAAGTTATTATTGAATATTGGGATAGGTTTGCATGTAGAAACATTGTTGGGAGATTTAATTTCGGATATTTCATATCTAGGTGATGTATAAACGAATTAAAATCTGGGAATTTATGATGAGAAGAAGTTAGGGTTTATGTTCTTGAAGAAAATTGGGAATTAATGTAGAAATTGTGATTTAATGATGTTTAGATGATATCAAACCCTTTAATGATGTTAGTATAGCCCCTTAACATGTTTGAGGATGATTAGAGAACTCAATATATTGTGGGAACGAACTTTAGAAGAGGTTTGAGGAGTAAAAATGGTGAAAAACGATTTTTGGGAAATTCTGGGCCGAAACTGGCATCTCGTTAGAAGCAGCCCCAGGTCGTTCGAACGAGCTCGTTCGAACGAGCTTCTAACGAGTTGACCAGTCGTTATTAACGAGTAGGATTTTCGTTCGATATCTCGTTCGAACGAGATATCGTTAGAAGGGTCAGTTCGTTCGAACGAACTGGGATCTCGTTCGAACAGCCTCGTTCGAACGAGACTTCTAACGACCTGACAGTCCAAACTCGTTCGAAGCCTCGTTCGAACGAGACTTCTAACGAGTTGGCAGTTTGACCCCTTTTGGACTGTTTTGACTTTTGGAGTTCCGGGAGATGGTTCAAGGGTAGAGTTAGCATCCCTTTGATGATATAGTGACTTAGTTGGGACTTTTGGGTTGTTGGGATTAGCAAATCATATACGAGAGTTATATTCAATGAATCATTTGGGTTGAGACGTGAGTGACTACTACGATGTGAGGATGAATTATAGCGCGTATAATTATGAACCGGAATAAAATAAGTTGTGATAATTAGTTAGTACGAGAATGCGATATGTACTACGATTAAAATACGGTATTACTAAGATGTGTGTTTACTTAGTATTAGTATATGGATTGTTTGTATGACATACCTACCATACTTGCTATCACGGGAGGTTTCGTTCGCTTAGGACCCTCTAATCCTTGTGTGCCTACGGGGGGGATATAGACTGGTACCTTGATGAACATAGATCATAGAAGGACTTATTGTGATATTAATAAGTCTGCATGACCATGGGAGCGTAGGTATGTGCGTGACTCATGAGATGGTGACTGTGTTCGCCTCCATTATTTGTGATGTTGTTATCGGTAAACTATTCCTGAGAGATTCGGAATATGTAATCCTTATGTACGTGATGTACCGGGATGGATAGCAGAGTATGTGTGCACTACAGCTTAGATTGCGGGGTGCTTGTATAGTATATTTATGATGTGAATAATATACATTAAATTAATGGAAATCCTCATGTTAATGTTGTAAAAATATTACGGTATTGTTTCGAGTTATATAATGAATTAACTGATAGTTATATCATTGGCATATTTAGTAACTGTGTTCATAGTAAACCTCTACTTAATTACGAGAGTTGTTATGCTATATGGAACCGATTACATGGGTAGAACCGTGGTAGTCTAGCTAGTTATGTTGTCAGTTAGCTAGTAGTATGGGTAGTTATAGATGGGTACTTGCGTTAGGAGTGCACAGTTAGACGAGAGGTGAGAATATAATGTGAGTGCACGTCCTAACATGTACTTTGCATTTAATGTTGTAAATGTTTTTAAAGCACTTGCAGGTTTTTAAAATGATTTCCACTTTCGGGCTCTGACCCATTTGCTTTCAAATATATTTTCTTGTAAAACCTTTTTAGGTGCCCAGCCACAAGGACACCAAGCATAGGTACTCATTCAGGTGACGTGCTGTAGCTGGTTGTGGAAGCTACAGGGATTTGCTCATAGACCCTTCTATCTTTTGAATTCCAGAGTCACTATCTATCAGTTGTAGGGCATGTTGCCCATTCCTATTTAGAGCATTTTTACATTTCAGTTTTCAGACTCTAGCATGTATTGCTCAGTATTCAGTTTTAGTTATTTATTTCAGTTTACATATCAGTTGTGGGATTTGTATTGAGGAGTTTTTCCTCCAGGTTATATTTACATATTGTGATGGTTGTTCTTGTTACTTCAGTATGGTGAATGGTATTATTTAGTTATTCATTACTCTTGTTGCATGTTAATCAGATTTAATAAAATTTGGCACTTACTTTTTAAATACTAGGTGGTTAGTAATAATAAAACGTTTTCGACAGTGATGCTATTAACTGAGCCAACTTGGCATTTTGAATTAATTTTATAAAGGAGTAGCTACCCGGTGTTTAATTAGTCGGGGTGTCACAGGTGGTATCAGAGCATCAGGTTCTAGTGTCCTTTAGGATCTGTACGGCTATTATGTTTCCGCTACGTTTCTTTGATATAGAGCCCTATATTTTAGGACTGTTGTATTCTTTTGTGTATGCTTCGTTCTTCAGCTATTTTAAGTTTATAAACCGTGAACTTATAAACTTTGTTCTTATTTCAGATGCCTCCACGACGTGCACGACGAGTTCCCAGGAATGCTACGCCCGAACCACAGCCCGCTCCAGTTCAGGGCATGTTGAACGCCACTGAGGTTGCTGCTATAGTAGCCCAAGCGGTAAATGCCGCGATTGCCGTGATTCAGCAGGCACCACCGCAGGCGCCGGTTGTCGCGCCAGTCCAGGTTAATGCATTCCCGTCTGCTTGGGAACGTGTACGTGACGCTTTTCAGAAAGCGCATCCACCAGAGTTTGCTGGAAGCTCAGATGTGGTTATCTCGAGCCAATGGAGGAAGGACATGCAGAGGCATTTGAGGATGCATGAGTGCACTGATGTTCAGAAACAGGTGCTAGCTACTTTCAAGCTAGTTGGATCTGCGCTACAGTGGTGGGAGTCTATTACCACCGCGGAGGAAAGGGATACCCTCACGATACAGGAGTTCTGGGTGCGGTTCGACCGCAAGTATTTTCCGTCCGCAGTTCATACAGAGATGAGGAGGAAGCTGATGAGTTTGAAGCAGGAGGGCAAGACAGTGGCCGAGTATGAGGCCGAGTTCACTAATCTGTTGAACATCGTTCCAGACGAGATTCCAACAGAGAAGAAGAAGATAGAGAAGTTCACCGACGGGTTGAATTGGAGAATCCGTCAGCATCTGCTAGGGAACCTATCGTTGGCCACGTATTCTGATGTGGTTAACGCTGCGTTATTGCACTGCCAGGACCACCGTTTTCATATGGCCGAGGGCAAGCGGTCAGGGGAGTCTAGCCATCAGGGCAGGACCGGAGGACATGGTGCCAGCGGGGCACAATCGGGTCAGGGGCAGAGACAGACTGAGCAGGGCTCCCAGCAGGGGGATAACAAGAGGTTCCGATCAGGGAACTACAGGCAGGGACAGGGAGGTTTCCGCCAGGGCCATCAGGGTCCAAACGGCCAGCAGGGCCAGCAGGGGCAGAATGGGCAGCAATTCCATCAGGGCCAGCAGGGCCAAGGGAGGAATGGTAACGGCCACCAGGGTCGGGGACAACAGGGACAGAAGGGAGGGAACTTCCCAGGGAAGTGCTTTACTTGTGGCAAGATTGGCCATAAGAAGCAGGATTGTCCTGATAGGGGCAGGGCCCCACAGCAGCAGCAGCAGGGTGCTCGCCAGGAGCCACAGAGACCTATGTTTCCCGCCGCTCTTCCTGCACCGCCACAGATGGCAGCATTGCCACCCATTCCAGCAGTCCCGGCTCAGCAGGGGCAGCTACAGTATGGACGTGTCTACAACGTTCACCAGGCTGCAGTTCCACAGGCACCGCCCGCGATCGAGGGTACGTTTCCTATCCATGGCACTATGGGTCGGGTGTTATTTGATACGGGTGCTACACACTGTTTTATTGCTACACACTTCGCGAAAGCTTTAGGATTGTTAGCTACGGCAGAGAGCACAGTGACGTGTGTCGACTCACCATTGGGGAGTGGGTCACTTATTTTCTTTATATGCCGGGGAGTCGGGGTAGAGGTTGGTGGTTTGGTATTGCCTGCGGACATGTTAGTGTTAGACATGCATGTTCACGATGTGATCATCGGTATGGATTGGCTCGTAGCATATAGGGCCATGATTGATTGCTTCAGCGGGAACATTGTTTTTGCCATTCCGGGGCAGGAGATGTTTATAGTGGCGATGCCTCGCCCAGAGGGAGGATCGACCGCTCATCTGTATTACATAGAGGAGGATACCTCTAAGGAGGTTGTGATTCCTTTGGATTCGATCCCGGTTGTCAGGGAGTATTCGGATGTGTTTCAGGAGATACCAGGCTTACCACCCAGTCGAGAGATAGACTTCGTTATTGATTTGCTACCGGGTACGAGACCTATAGCACGTGCACCGTACCGTATGGCTCCAGCTGAGATGCGAGAGTTACGGGATCAGATAGAGCAGCTGTTAGGGCAGGGCTTTATTCGCAGTAGTACCTCACCTTGGGGCGCTCCAGTTTTGTTTGTGAAGAAGAGGGATGGTTCACTGAGATTGTGCGTGGACTACCGAGAGTTGAATAAGGTCACGATACGGAATAAGTATCCGTTGCCTCGAATCGATGACTTATTCGACCAGTTGAGAGGAGCTTCTTTCTTCTCGAAGATTGACTTGAGGTCAGGTTACCATCAGTTGCGTATCAGGGAAGAGGATGTCTCGAAGACTGCGTTCTTGTCGAGATATGGTTCTTATGAATTTCGGGTTATGCCTTTCGGCTTGACCAACGCTCCAGCAGTGTTTATGGACTTGATGAACAGAGTGTTCAGGGATTTCCTAGACCAGTTTGTCATTGTCTTCATTGATGACATTCTGGTTTACTCTCAGACAGAGGAGGAGCACGCCGAGCATTTAAGGCTGGTTTTGCAGACACTTCGTCAGAACGAGCTGTATGCAAAATATGAGAAGTGCGGGTTTTGGTTGAAGGAAGTCCAGTTCTTGGGTCATATTATTTCCAATCAGGGAATATCTGTTGATCCGGGGAAGGTGTCAGCGGTAAGGGAGTGGGGACAGCCCACGACACCTACGGAGATTCGTAGTTTCTTGGGTTTAGCAGGATACTACAGGAGGTTTATTCGGGGTTTCTCAGAGATAGCAGGTCCTTTGACACATCTTACTCGTAAGGGTGTGCCATATATCTGGAGTGATGCCTGTCAGTTGGCATTCGATGAGTTGAAGGACAAATTGACCTCAGCACCTGTGTTAGCATTGCCGAGACCGGGAGTTGAGTATTTGGTTTACACCGATGCGTCTTTGCAAGGGCTTGGAGGTGTTTTGCAGCAGGAGAGACAGGCCATAGCTTATGCTTCACGTAAGCTTAAGCCTCATGAGAAGAATTACCCCACGCATGATTTGGAGTTGGCGGCAGTAGTATTTGCCTTACGGATTTGGAGGCACTATCTTTTGGGGGAGAATTTTCAGCTGTTCACGGACCACAAGTCACTACAGTATCTGTTCACGCAGAAGGAATTGAATATGCGGCAGCGTAGGTGGCTTGAATTTGTGAAAGACTACCAGTTCGACATTCAGTACCACCCGGGTAAGGCTAACGTAGTAGCAGACGCGTTGAGCCGCAGGCCAGCAGATGAGGTGGCAGAGGTGTGGAAAGCGAAGTGGAAGGAATTGGGACACCAGGATGCAGTGGCCCGATCTTTCATGTCTGTGATGACCGTTACACCGCAGATTGTCACGAAGGTAGTATGGGCACAGGCTAATGATTCGTTCTGTCAGGAGAAGATAGTTCGGTTGCTAGCAGAGGGAGCCGAGTCCTATACCGTTAGCTCAGACGGGGGATTACGCTTCAATGGGAGATTGGTAGTTCCGGAAGGAGAGGAATTGCGACACGATGTTATGGCAGAGTCGCACGGCTCACGGTTCGCGATACATCCCGGAGGGGACAAAATGTACCAAGACATGAGACGGCAGTATTGGTGGAGCGGTATGAAGAAAGATATCGCTGAGTTTGTCTCGAAATGCGCCACTTGTCAGCTTGTAAAAGTGGATCATCAGAGACCAGCAGGATTGCTACAGCCGTTAGAGGTTCCGGTATGGATGTGGGAGAGCATATCCATGGATTTTGTCACGGGGTTGCCTACGTCGCAGAGGGGTCACGACTCCGTTTGGGTAATTGTGGACAGGTTGTCCAAGGTCGCTCACTTTTTACCCGTTAGGACTGATTACACTGCGGGACAGTATGCCCAGCTCTTCATTTCAGAGATTGTGAGACTTCACGGTGTGCCCCTGAATATCGTGTCTGACAGAGACAAGATATTTGTTTCGCGGTTTTGGGAAAGTTTCCAGGAGGCCATGGGCACAGAATTGCGGTTGAGTACGGCTTATCATCCGCAGACCGATGGGCAGACAGAACGCACCAATCAGATGTTGGAGGACATGCTACGCATGTGCATTATTGACTTCGGGGGTGGATGGGAGCAGTACCTTCCACTGGTGGAGTTTGCTTACAACAACTCCTATCAGTTCACGATTGGCATGGCTCCGTTTGAGGCATTGTACGGTAGGCCTTGTCGTTCCCCAGCATGTTGGTTGGAAGTGGGGGACAACAAACTACTTGGGCCAGAAGTGATCCAGGATACTTCGGCAAGGATTGAGTTGATTCGAAGTCGCATTCGGGTAGCTCAAGACAGGCAGAAGAGTTATGCTGATGCAAAGAGGTTTTTCAGGGAGTTCCAAGTGGGGGACCAGGTTTTGCTCAGGGTTTCTCCGATGAAGGGGATTATGCGTTTCGGGAAGAAGGGGAAGTTGGCACCGAGGTATGTGGGGCCGTTTCCTATTATTGAGCGGATAGGACCGGTTGCGTATAGACTCGGGTTACCGGAGCATTTGCATCGGATTCACGACGTGTTCCATATTTCCTCGCTGAGGAAATACCTTAGGGATGATTTGGCTCATTCTCACATTTCTGTGGAGGACATCGATCTCCAGCCGGATAACTCTTATGAGGAAGGGCCGATTGCTATTTTGGACCGAAGCGAGAGGAAACTACGGTCAAAGATAGTCCCGTTAGTACGTGTTCAGTGGCGACATCACAACGTCGAAGAGTCCACATGGGAGCGCGAGGATGAGATGCGCGAGCGTTATCCAGAGCTGTTTTTAGCAGGTACTTTCTAGTTTCGAATTTCGGGACGAAATTCAGTTATTAGGGGGGGAGTATGTAATACCCCGTACTTTTGGCTATATTTATTTTTGGGATTAATTAATTAAATGCGTATTAATTGGAAATTAATCCGGGTTATAAATACTAATGAGATGCGTATTGGTATTTGATTATGTGCATATATGATTATATATGAACTTGGTATTATAAAATTTGTCGTAGGATTTATATACGGCATTTTAGAAATTTTGTTGAGACGCGTGGGACCGCCGCGTCACGGTATAAATATTTTGATATTAAAAGTGAATTTAAAATCTATAATCCGTATGGTCGTTTTGAGTGCGCCAACGCGTCCGGAAGGGTCGAGATAGTCAGAAAACACTAGCCGGGGGTATAGTTTGGGTCCCGGGGTAATTTTAGACCATACCGGTAACTTAAAGGGTATTTTAGTAATTTGGTATTTTTGGGTAATTAAAAGTGACGAAAATTGAGAGTTGTAATCTGATAAGGATTGACCCAACCAACCCTTATTAACCCAACAAGCTACGGAGGTTTATTGAAATTAGGTTTCATAAGTTTCCCCAAAGCAAACCCTAGCCACCATAGCCTTTTTGGAGAAGAAAGCTTGGAGAAGGAGAGAGAGAGAGAGATTCTGCAGAAATTCTACACCGAATCCACACCAAATTCAGAAATCAAACCAAGGCAAGTGACTTTATTTCCATTTAATTACTGAGAATGTCTTTTCCATGTTAGAAATTGAAGAATCTTAATTGTTCTTGAAAGATTAAAAGAAAACCCATGAAATTTGAAGTTATTATTGAATATTGGGATAGGTTTGCATGTAGAAACATTGTTGGGAGATTTAATTTCGGATATTTCATATCTAGGTGATGTATAAACGAATTAAAATCTGGGAATTTATGATGAGAAGAAGTTAGGGTTTATGTTCTTGAAGAAAATTGGGAATTAATGTAGAAATTGTGATTTAATGATGTTTAGATGATATCAAACCCTTTAATGATGTTAGTATAGCCCCTTAACATGTTTGAGGATGATTAGAGAACTCAATATATTGTGGGAACGAACTTTAGAAGAGGTTTGAGGAGTAAAAATGGTGAAAAACGATTTTTGGGAAATTCTGGGCCGAAACTGGCATCTCGTTAGAAGCAGCCCCAGGTCGTTCGAACGAGCTCGTTCGAACGAGCTTCTAACGAGTTGACCAGTCGTTATTAACGAGTAGGATTTTCGTTCGATATCTCGTTCGAACGAGATATCGTTAGAAGGGTCAGTTCGTTCGAACGAACTGGGATCTCGTTCGAACAGCCTCGTTCGAACGAGACTTCTAACGACCTGACAGTCCAAACTCGTTCGAAGCCTCGTTCGAACGAGACTTCTAACGAGTTGGCAGTTTGACCCCTTTTGGACTGTTTTGACTTTTGGAGTTCCGGGAGATGGTTCAAGGGTAGAGTTAGCATCCCTTTGATGATATAGTGACTTAGTTGGGACTTTTGGGTTGTTGGGATTAGCAAATCATATACGAGAGTTATATTCAATGAATCATTTGGGTTGAGACGTGAGTGACTACTACGATGTGAGGATGAATTATAGCGCGTATAATTATGAACCGGAATAAAATAAGTTGTGATAATTAGTTAGTACGAGAATGCGATATGTACTACGATTAAAATACGGTATTACTAAGATGTGTGTTTACTTAGTATTAGTATATGGATTGTTTGTATGACATACCTACCATACTTGCTATCACGGGAGGTTTCGTTCGCTTAGGACCCTCTAATCCTTGTGTGCCTACGGGGGGGATATAGACTGGTACCTTGATGAACATAGATCATAGAAGGACTTATTGTGATATTAATAAGTCTGCATGACCATGGGAGCGTAGGTATGTGCGTGACTCATGAGATGGTGACTGTGTTCGCCTCCATTATTTGTGATGTTGTTATCGGTAAACTATTCTTGAGAGATTCGGAATATGTAATCCTTATGTACGTGATGTACCGGGATGGATAGCAGAGTATGTGTGCACTACAGCTTAGATTGCGGGGTGCTTGTATAGTATATTTATGATGTGAATAATATACATTAAATTAATGGAAATCCTCATGTTAATGTTGTAAAAATATTACGGTATTGTTTCGAGTTATATAATGAATTAACTGATAGTTATATCATTGGCATATTTAGTAACTGTGTTCATAGTAAACCTCTACTTAATTACGAGAGTTGTTATGCTATATGGAACCGATTACATGGGTAGAACCGTGGTAGTCTAGCTAGTTATGTTGTCAGTTAGCTAGTAGTATGGGTAGTTATAGATGGGTACTTGCGTTAGGAGTGCACAGTTAGACGAGAGGTGAGAATATAATGTGAGTGCACGTCCTAACATGTACTTTGCATTTAATGTTGTAAATGTTTTTAAAGCACTTGCAGGTTTTTAAAATGATTTCCACTTTCGGGCTCTGACCCATTTGCTTTCAAATATATTTTCTTGTAAAACCTTTTTAGGTGCCCAGCCACAAGGACACCAAGCATAGGTACTCATTCAGGTGACGTGCTGTAGCTGGTTGTGGAAGCTACAGGGATTTGCTCATAGACGCTTCTATCTTTTGGATTCCAGAGTCACTATCTATCAGTTGTAGGGCATGTTGCCCATTCCTATTTAGAGCATTTTTACATTTCAGTTTTCAGACTCTAGCATGTATTGCTCAGTATTCAGTTTTAGTTATTTATTTCAGTTTACATATCAGTTGTGGGATTTGTATTGAGGAGTTTTTCCTCCAGGTTATATTTACATATTGTGATGGTTGTTCTTGTTACTTCAGTATGGTGAATGGTATTATTTAGTTATTCATTACTCTTGTTGCATGTTAATCAGATTTAATAAAATTTGGCACTTACTTTTTAAATACTAGGTGGTTAGTAATAATAAAACGTTTTCGACAGTGATGCTATTAACTGAGCCAACTTGGCATTTTGAATTAATTTTATAAAGGAGTAGCTACCCGGTGTTTAATTAGTCAGGGTGTCACAATCTCTAAATTATTGCTTTGATTGGTTATAGAAAACAAGTGAGATGTTGTCTTAAAAAGGCGCTAAAAATATCTCTAAACTAAAATTAATCTCGAGACGCATATGATTAAATAATTAGTAATTCAGATAAATGAAGTTAGGCACTCATTTGTTCACCCAAAAATATTAGTCATAAAAACTTGTGAAAATTTTTATCCTTTTGCAAGCCCAATTGAGGCTAATAAAATTTTCCCTTTTCGTTTGTTGACCTGAAAGACCAAAATTGTGATAATAAAAAAATTCATAAATTATGTCCAAATGGTGCATAGAAAAGGGGAAGAAAAATAGAAAAAAATAATGCACAGCAAAAATAGAAGGAAAAAAATGAACAGAAAAGAAAAAAATAGAAAGATGAGAAAAATAGAAGAAAAAGAAGAGAACAATGAGAAAAAGCCCAAAAAAGAGTCAATGGACATTGAAAGAAATTTTTTCGATTCCGAAACTTCCTAAATAATCCCATATTTTACCCAATACACCATAACCCGAAAAAGTCCCAACCCAGTCTGCCTGACGAAAAGAATTACCACGTGGAGAGCTCAAATACGAAAGCATAATGAGAGAGATTAAATGGTGCGAATAAAAATCGATATTTCCGGATTTCCAATAACTGTAATCCGTTGATGAGACTTTTAACCCATATAATTTTGTCTTTGAATTTATGTGTGTGACTTCGTGTCCATTATATTTACTCTTATTATCATGCATACCAAGAGAAAATAGTCGCATTCCAAGAGATTCGTTTGTGAGAGCATCCCATCAGCATTTGAATCAAAGCCAATTTTTCAAAAGTAACGTAATGATTAATCGGTGCAAATTAGCGATTTAATTTTCACCTTCACACACACACACACACACTTATGAATTAAGATTATTGAATAAAAATTTAAAGTGATTATTTTTAAAGAATTTAAATTTTATAGTTTTTAATTATTTAGATATTTTATTTCAGTCGAAAAATGAATTTTGTGGGTAAATTCATTGCAAACCCTCATGAGACACCACTTGTACTTGGGTAGCCTAGGGGTTAAACGATTTGTTGCATACTCTAAATGAAATCGCTTGCCCGTGAAAAAGGTATTCTATCCCAATAAATCATTTTTGATATTTTTAAACCATACTCTTTGCTTTTACATTGCTCGAGACGAGCAACGTCCTGAGTTAGGGGGGATTGACATGGCATAAATATTTCATATTTATCCCCTAATTTTCGATACTTTTATGGTATCATATAGTGTAATTAGACTCGATTTATCTAATTTTCATGATACTAACCCTTTTCGAAAAGTATTTCTTATTTTGTGTATTTCTGTCTTATTTTACAGGTATTTCGTACAAGTGAATGCGAGAGAGAAACTGAAATAAAGAAAGAAAAGAAGGAAAGGCAATGTAAGGGCATTAAAGTAATTTTATAGCTAAACCCTAATGCATAGCCTAAAAATTTGAAGAGATTGAAGCCATGATCACACTCGAAGAAACGACGGCCAATTTTGAGCTACGATTGAGAAGATACGAACAATTAAGTTGAGAGTAGATCTAGTGACTGAAGTGTAATTTCATCATCATGCAAACTAGTTTGGAGATAATGGGATCATTTTGATGTAGCTAACTAGTTCGGGCAACAAGTGAACCAGTTCGAATGACGTGTTCTAAAAAATTGATGTTTATCCTAATTTTTATTGAGAGTTGCGTTATTTTAAAACACTTCCAAAAATTAGCCTAGTGGTTGGAGTTTGGTAATTAGACTTGTGTTACATTAGTTTTAACCTAGTTTAGATATTTTTGGAGGGAAGGAATAATTGTAGAAAGAAGAAAAACAATGGATTAAAATTTTATCTTAATTTTGCACTTCTCATCAATACAAGTATTATCTTTTTCTTTTTGATTTTCAAGATTCAATCTTTTAGGTTATATTCATTGTTCCATCTACTATAATGATTGAATATATGTATTCTTCTAAGCTATATGTTATTATGTTTACATGCAATGTAGAAATCATGCGTAGGGTTGATGTTTTCTTGTCCAACTAGATATTTATAGAGTTGGGGTACATGAACCCAACCCAGGTTAATAAGTTGGATATAAAATTGGATGATATTTTATATGTAATTTGTAGGCTTGATATTTGTCGAGACGAGTATTAAAGGCTTATTAACTTCGTTTGCCCTAGGTAACAAGAGTATAATATGCGTATCGACGATCTCATCATTCACGTTAAATCTTATATTGACTAGATATTGTTCAGAGTAAAATCATCATATATTTAGTACTTTGAAAAATTTAATGTTCTCTTCTAACTACCAATATAGTATTTGTAAATTTTGTATCCAACGAATTTACACCCGGTTCCCGGGATCGTATTCCAATCCTATTTTTCTCCTATAGTTAAAATCAAAAGTTTTTAGTCTTTTCATATTTTAATTAATTCGCATTTGTTAATTAGGTTGCATTAGTTATGTAGAAGATTTCATAAAAACTCATTACATATTCCTTTTTTTTCACGAGTCGATCATTAGGTTTTATACAACTTCCTTAGTAGTAGTTACATTTTCACATCTTTTTTCCTATGTTTGATACCCTACTTGATCGAATTATTATTTATAAGATCGGCTTACACTTGAACCGTATTTGCATGCATGAGAGACCCATTTCGAGTCACGTCAGTAGGGAATTGTAATATGTAGTGGACTACAATGGAATTCTATGGTAATGAATGTACACATTTTTAAATTCATTGGAAAACATTTTATTCAATGTAATGCAATTGTTAGGAATACTCTTAGTACTTGCAATTGTATAATATTGGGTATACTAGTGCAATGTCCAAAAACTTGTGTATTGCATTAGGGAGGGAATACTCATGCTCATTGCAACTAAGTGCCATTTAGTATTCTAGTGTAATGCTAGTGAGTTCTTGTATCACATCATGTAGTGAATAATCATATTAATTGTAATCGATATCTAGTGTGTTATATAATTGTGTAGTATACTACCGATTTTCTATTGATATGTGTAATTCCAATGATCTAGTTTGCTACTAATATGTTTAGCTTGACAGTAAATCATGTTGATACACAGTTAAAGATTTTTAGTGACATAGTTAATTGTATATTCTCGTACGGATTTCATTTTCTACTAGCATGTGTAGTCAACTACTAATGGTTTTTATTGACATAGTTAGTGGTTTCTTTTGAGAAAGTTTAATGCATAGTCTGCGACTGATTCCGTTATTAATTATGTGTAGTGACATAAAGACAATTGATATAGATAAACAATTAACTCATGAAATACTAATATTGGTTTGCTACCGATATATACAAATTACCTTTATATAACATTTATAAGTAATCATAGACAAGAGATAAATTTTTCTTTCGTATTGTAGTAAATTTATCTGTTTTTTGTACACTGCCATGCACATGTTGACTCTTACATAGTGAATTTTTTTCAGAACTCAATTAGTAATTTATATTTCCTACTTAGATATATTTCCTACTTATATGATGTTTTCTATTGTTGTACAAGGTCTATAAAAATAGTGACTACAAGAAATTCATATCGATATGAACTTTGAAAAAGGGACAAAGGCAAACGAATAGTTGAAGATTCACCTAGTAGTTCGTGTTTCAATATTCTTAGGGACTCTAACTTTGAAAGGGAAGAAGGAAAAGGATTTTCCAAGAAATTAAAATCCCCCTCCTAAAAAATCTAATCAATTTCGATAAAATCTACTAGGCATTTCATGCTTGTTAGAAGAGTTGAAACTCAAACCTTGTCATAAAAAGGAGATAACAAAAGACTTCATTTTGGGGTATTTTTAATACTTTATTGATCAAAACCATTACAAAATAATATTATTCTAAGTATTACCATAGTGTCATAATCTTGATAAAATCTTACGATGTGTGAAGTAAGGGTTTTAGAATTGGAAAGCAATTAGTACGAATGGCAATCAATGTCGTGTCTTTCATATTTGTAATCCCCATCGGAGAAGAAGAAATCAACTTAGGATATGGTTTCAAGCCCGAATCATCATTTATCCGAAGGAGGTTTAAAGATACAAGTATCATAACTGAAACAATAATCCAAAATGGGTTGAGGAATGCAATTAAAGGAAAGAAAACAGAAGACTGTAAGGATGTAGGAACATTGCTATGCCAATATCTATTTGCCACTCTTTTCTTCACATCAATCGAGAATACAATCAAGTGGTCGGTGGTGAAGTACAATGAAAATTTTGAGGGCATGAGAAAGCTCAAGTGGTCAACTCCGATACTTGCTACATTGATGTCTTTATTGTATCACAATTTTAACAGAGAACCAAAAAAGGTTTCTAGTTGTGTTATGCTACTACTTAAGAGTAACAAACAAAAATAATTATGTTATATATCTTAATAAAAACAAATATATATATACTAGGGTATGCCCGTGCCTGAAGGCACGATGATAATCGCAAAAATGCAAAAAATTTCAAAGTACATAATTGTAAAAAGAGAAAATTTTCGTTCCCCAACAAAACAAAATGTAGTTTTAAAAAAATTGGTTGTAATCTCCTTTGTTTATAGGACTGAAAATATGTCGATTCATGAAAACGTGACACAATTGTCATCTTTTGTGTCACACCAATGCTTTTGTTACATTCCACACATCTTGTCTTCATCCACGATTGTTGTCATACGAAGAAATTACTAATCCCAAATTAAGTGTGGAGTAGATTTATATTACAAAAATATATGACTATCCACCCTGTTTAAGAAATACAAAAATATTTCAACAACAAAAATAACAATACTAATAGTTGTATATAAATCTCGTATAAACAAAATAAAATCATCGTCGCACGAAGAAGATTAATAAATATAATGATGAAATAATACGTATGACTTTAAGTTCGATAACACAATTTTGCATTTATGCAAATTTTTATGATGTGAATTATGTACACCTACACCGCTATTTAATTATTTCATGTAGCCATCTATGCTAATGAAAAATTGCAACTAAAAGGTAAATAAATTAATTATGACACAAATGTTAATTAATTATGATGTATTATCTCTATAATATAATAGATAAACATGTTTATAATATAACTTTTGTCTCATGCTAAAAAACTCACACGTGACATAGAGTATGGCACACCATTTGCATCACTAAAAAAGCAAGCCCTATTTGTAAGGACTTGAGTATCGTTAATTTTTTGTTAAATTTAACGATCACGTGCGAAGAATTTACCTTTTAAAATACAAAATAAAGTTCATAATTTTATTTTATGTTTTGAAAGTTCAGTTTTTGTCACTTGACCGTTAATATTATGAAACTACGTAAGTAAAAAACCAAGTAAAAACTATATGTACAATTTGAAACTTTACTTCTAAATTAGAAAAAGGAAACAAAATTTTGAAGTCCATTAATAAAAACCTATCACCACATCCCTTCAATACTTAATCTTATTGAAAAGACAGATCACTAATTTTTCACCCGTAATTCAAAAATGTCAAGTTCACATAGTGTAGAATTGCAACAATCTTTTTTCAAAAACAATTTCAACTTACTCAAAATGAGCTACTCATGTCTAAAGATATCCCAAAACCCCATACAAATAGTTATAGTAGTGTCAAATTTGAAAATAAGAAAAATGAATGAATTTTGTAGAACCTAATTACAACTAAAATTAATTAATTAATCTTTTAATTAAATTAAAAATCTAAATTTGGGTTCTTTCCAAGTGTTTAAAAATCAAATTTATACAATTTTTCATCATTTACTTCAAATTTTTATTTCAGAAAAGTATCAGTGACCTTGATTATATAAGACCTTGATTATATAGGAAATAGAAGGCATGCATGTACTTAAAACTAATATTAAAACATCATTTAAACATGGTCAATATATTCAATTTTTTTAATGTACAAAATCACTGTGTAATAGCGGTCCTTATAACATGGTTTCTCTCACAGTAAGGAAAAAAGAAATGCCATGAAAGGGATGGAATCCATATATTTTTTTAAATCATCAAATGGAGTTATTGTATAGAAGGCAACATACCACCAAGTTCAACAAAGCAGCATTTGGAGACAATATACTCCTTAGGCAAACACTAATTTATAGTATAACCACATCTCACACACTAATAAATACGATTTTAAAAAAGTAAGCTAAGTTTTTGGTGCTTCCGTTGATTACTTGATTTCCCCTGTCATTAATCCAGTGGACCTCTGTTGACTGCTGCTTCCAACGTCAATGGTGTCGAGCATGTATATTTCTTCCTCTTCTCCACTCTTGAGGCCATTTTTCGCTATGCATTGAAAAGTTTCTTCAATATTGAAGCCCTCCTTGGCAGATGTCTCAAAGTATGGAATGTTTCCTTTTAAGGCAGACTAAGCCCAAGATTTTTTCTCCGAAACCACTCTACTATTTCCTCCATCGATGTCAGTTTTGTTCCCTAGAACTACAAAGGGTGCGAACAGAATCAGTTTAGTTTCATGATGACATTATACACTATAAAAGAAAATAAGTAATTTCATTGTGATATCCGATAGAAAAAAGATTGCAATATATTTAATAAATTTGTTTCAATACCATGACTACAACTATATTACTCCCATGAATCACATACATGTCAATGTCAATTGTGCAATCACCACAGATGGTGCCTGGTGCAGAGTCTGATGGGTTTATGGCTCCGATAATCATACGACCAGTTGTAACTACATTTTTAACCTCCTACATTCATAATACACAATAATAAGAAATGACACCAAACTAAGATGCTAAAAATTGATACTTCTAATCTTAGTTATTTTCACCTATTTCTCAAACTCCCCATATGCTCAAGTAGAGAAATCCTAATATGCAACAAACACCCTATTTCAAACTGCCAAAACAAACATCAAAGAGGAATATGCCACTTTCAACATTCTTTGCTCCTTATTATGATAAATATAAGGACCAAATATAGGTTGGATAAAACACACAGAACAACACAACAGAAATTCATATATAACAGAAAAATGATTTCATAAATATATAGATGATTGAATATACCGTATGTAGTCTATCGATAGAATGAAAAGTAGAGATGCAAGAGGTGGAGCAAAGAATATATCTGGAAATTTGAAAGAAATTTCACAAATTAGAAAAAAATAAACAAAGTTTGATCCAATACACAAAAACATCAGTATAATATATAAAAATATTGCTAAACCAATGGAGGTAGATGACCTAGTCTCACTAAATAAATAAAGACATCTAGGCATGACTACTATATAAAGGAAATTTCATTTAGAAAAATTAATAACACCCATAAGACAAAAGTACACTGAAAGGAAAATCTTAAGTAACATCAGTAGTCATTGACAATTCTAGAAAACTATTTGCATAAATCTAATACATAATTAAGGGGATATCAGACATTTATACCTCACATTTGCAAAATTGTGGAAAATGGGTAAAGCTTCCTCATAAAGTACCTCTAAGAGAAACAAAATCAACCCAACGTGAATATAACAAAACAAAAAATGATGCATTATTTTCAAATAAATGACTACCGTTGATCCCATATATGTGCAATCTTTTCTATGACAATAAAAGTAACTATATTTTGAAGAATCTTCGTGTTGAAATATATTCAATTATCAATAACCTGATGTGTAATTTTATAGTGTCGTTATGAGTGGTTACACAAATGATGGTGAGATAGAGGAGACTAAAGAAGTCAGTGTTGAAGCTGAAGTGTTATCAGCTTATCATAAAAAAGTAAATGGGAACAAGATATCATACCGAAGTCAATGTTGAAACTGAAGTGTTATCATCATATCATACAAAAGTAAATGTGAATAGGATGTTTACCAACAACTGCGTTTACCTAATATCCTATAGCTGCGTTTACCGCTACGTTTACCAAAATAAAGTCAATGCTTTCTCAAGTTAGAACCAAGATACAACTGACTAAGATCATAAAACATAGTTTAGACTTTTAGTAAAGATGATAATTCCCTAGGCATTTCTTCAAACACATCACCACCTATTGAAGAACTTGGGATCAGAGAAACAATAACACCAAGCATATAATCAGCATAATAAGAGGCTGAAGCACCTTATACCTTTGACTTACTTAATTCTATACTGTATAAGTGTATACTGTATAAGTGTTCATCTAATTTGGAGATTGAAGAACCATATACCTTTGACTTACTTAAGTCTATACTGTATAAGTGTTCATCTAATTTGGAAATAGTGACAAAATTTGTTGTTTAACCTAGAATCCAAAGAACCTCAGACTTATTCTCTCTAATCCTCTTCAATGATCCAAACAAGGTATAAATTGAATCACACTACACACATTAGAAGTGCATACATGTGTATATATTGCTCATAATTGATTGTGTGTTAAATTCCCCTTAAAATGTTATTTTAATAATTTTTGGGAATTTTTAAACATTTTTAAAATAATGTTTTCTTTAATAAAAGTGTGTTTATAAACTTTGTGTGGTTAAATTGCTATTATGAAAACTTAGTTTTTCATTAGAATGTTTGATTGGGTAGAATATCAATGCGCTAGAGACTTCAGGGTGTTGCATGTAATTAATTTGGACGCGCGTTTGCCAGCATTTGAAATGCCAACACTAGTCATGCTCTTGTTATCTCATTTGTGTTTGTTTTGTGAGAGAACTGCCTGGTGTATTGTGGATCGTTAGATCAAACCATATCTATGGCCTGCATGTGTTTTAAGTCTATCCATGTGCTATCACTATGGACCAATCGCCTTTGTTTTAACCCACCGCTTTTTTACCACCCTTGGATCAAAGTCAATATAAGGAAGACCGAATCTCAACCGTTGATTGCTATCAGCGATCCATAACCTTCCTTAGCTCCTATATAAACCCTCTCATTCTCAGCATTTTTAGACTTTTGGCAGTCGTCCAACTTGAGAGAAAAAAGAGAGAAGAGAGAAGAGAGAGAAAGGGAACTGAGTTAGAGAAATCCTAACCCTAACCCTAAAAAACTTCAAACCATATTCAAACCTTCGTACTTTCAGAAATCCAAACACAACCTTGAGTGTTTGAGAGAGATTGGTGTTACTGGTTTGATCGTTTGTAGCTGTAACCTCTTGATCTGTGATCTTGTTACCAACTTAGACATTTTGGTGAGATCTGTATTTCTTTTTCATAGAAATCTTAGATCTACACTATTGCATGTTATATATCACTAGATCTGCATATTTGTTTCTCGTTTTAAGAAAATCTTTGCTGATTTAGATCTATAAATGTTTTATGTTTTATGTTTTATGTTCTTATGAAACTAAACCTTGACCTAGTTGGATTCTCACTTGGAGATTTTCAATCTCGAAAATATTTTCAAAACTGAGATTGATTAAGATCTTGACCGATTTTAAAGCAAGATATCCGTGGAATCTGGGATAGATTAAAAGGTCAAAAAGGTTATAAGTTTTGTAAGAAAGAAAGAAAAGAAAATCACAACATATAGTCTTTATATGTAATTTTCTAGGACTGTCTGTAAAAACTAAGTGTGTGTGAGTTCATGCATGTGAATAGAAATCACATCACAAACACTTGACACACTACCACAATGAAAGTGTCGGGTATAAGATCAAAGATTATTGATTCGACGCAAAGAAAGCTAAAGTAAAGGGGAAGTTATCAAACTGGAAGAACATCATCAACAATCAGATCTACAAGAAGTTAGAAGGACACCAAGTGGGGTATATTCCTAAACTTAGAATAGGCTGAGTTGTGTGCATGTATGTTGTATTGTTTGTAACTGCTGTTTGTCTTAGTGGATTTTTACTTTTGTGACTTAGAAGTCACCGTGGATGTTTCCTCTATTGGGAGAGGTTTTACCACGTTAAAAATAGTGTGTTCTGATTATCTTCATCTCCTCATCTCATTCTATAGTGTGCTGATATTTTGAAACTATCTTAGTTTTAAAATTGATTACAAAGTCTTAGTTATTCTCGTACATAAGTTTTTTTGTAAACACATCTTGTTGTTTATCATTTTTATTTTCAAAAGAAAAGGGTTTCTTCAACAAACTTCTCAGAGTTACTTATACAGTTTAATCATTGTATTAAATGGCATTAGTAACGTTTTTCAATTGGTATCAGAGCCATGTAAACTTTTATTTCAAAAAGGATCTTGTGTTTCTGAAATCGTTTTCTGAAAATCCTAACTATGGACGAGAAGAATGAAAGGTTTGGTAATCTGTCTAGACCTCCACTCTTTGATGGAAACAACTTTGCTTACTGAAAAGTAAGAATGGTTGCCTTCATCCAAGGGACTTTAGGAGATGATGTCTGGGACATTATTGAAAATGGATATACTTATCCTACTAAACCAGCCACTGAAGGAAGTGATGAGAGGGTAAAGAAAATCTTAAGTGAGTTTACCCAAGAAGAGAAAACTATTTCTCGTAATAACAATAAAGGCAAGAATTCCATCTTTATGTCTATTAATGAGTATGAGTTCAAGAGAATCTCATCTTGTGCCACTTCCAAGGAAGCTTGGGACACATTAATCACTGCCCATGAAGGAGACTCCAGAGTTAAAGCTACTAAAACTCAAATGCTTACCCAGCAGTACAACTCTTTAATTATGTCTGACTCTGAGTCTTTTGATGACTTTTACATGAACCTAACTGATATAGTTACTAAGTTGCATGCGAATGGTATAACATATGATAGGAATGCGATTGTTTCTAAAATCCTAAGATCATTACCACAAAAGTTTGACAGCAAGAGGTATGCTATTGAGGAGATGAGTGATCAAAACCTGACCCCTGAGTTACTCAGTAGCAAACTTAGGACTGTGGAAATGGAATTAGACTTTAAGAAACAATTAAATTAGTCTCAAAGAAAACAGCCCAACTCTAACTTGAGTTTTTTCTCTAAGATATCTAAACATGAGACTAATTTGACAAACTGTGACTCTGATGAGGAGTGTGATATAGACAAACTAGATAATCAGATTGAATTAATGTCCAAATAATTTAAGAAAATTATTAAATTTAGAAACAAACAGGCATCTAAACAAGGCAAGCCTAATTATCCAACTGTGTCTAATCCCAAACCTCATGAGAGAGGTCTTGACAAACATCCTAAGGACAACAACTTCAGACCTAATAGAGATCTTAAAAAGATTGAATGTTTTAGATGTGGGAAACTAGGTCACATTGCTCACGATTGCAGAGTTAATCTGAATAAAACCAACACACACAATAGAGCCAATGTCTGTAAAACATGGGATGATTCAAGTGACTCTGATGAAGAGGAACTTGAGTCATCAAATGTACTTGACCCTTGCATGTCTTTTTTTGCTAAGATCATTTACAATGATGATATGCCTGTGTGTGATAATGATACCTCTACTCCTGCTTTTGTGAATACTGCTTTGACTGGCCTAGATGCCTTGTTATCTGAAAATGTTGCTAGCTCTAGTTCCGTGTGTGTGAGTCAAAGAGATCTCGATAACGACGATGTAAATGGGTGTGTGAGTACTAAAACTGAATCGTTAGGGGTCACTACACACACTTCACTTAGCGACTCAGACACAGATGACCTCCCAGATATTCATACTTTGTATGCTAAAACTCTTAAAAAAGGTACTAGACTGGAGAAGACTGTTAGAGACCTGACTAAGAAATTAGATGATCTAAGTCTTATTGTGAAGCTGAATGCCGAAGAGTACACTAACCAGTGTCTGACACATCAATCTGAAATTGAAACTTTTGATCAAAAATTAAAAGAGTTGACTAAAACTAATGAAACCCTGGAAATGAAATACAAGGGAACATTATTAGAACTGGAAGAAGCAAAAACAAAGACAGCAACTGTTTTCAAAAAAAATTTTAAGTTTGAAAACAATTCAAATTGTTTCACTGACTTTGTTGTTGACTCCAAGACCAATTCTGATGATAGAACTGGTATTGGATTCTGCCCTAAGAATAAACCACAAACTAAAGATCTTGAACCTATTACGTTTGTGTCTGGGGGACAAGACCAATCGAAACATGTCCGGATTTTCATTTTATTAAAAAGGAATATAATCAAAAGAAACAACAGAAAGACATTGGAGAGTCTAGTAACTCTAAGGCTGACAATACACTTGAGACTAAATACGTCTATCCTTTGATCAGAAAGGCTGAATCTACCTTTAAAACCATACCTCCTAGGAATAAGACTTCTGAACAGAATCCTGTTAAACCCATCTTTAAAAGTTTCCCTAAGGAAGTACATCCCTCAAGCAATCAATATTGCTCCTACTGTGACGTTTATGGTCATTCTTTTGAAGGTTGTTATGCTAGGCGTCTAAACACCCCTGTGTACAACACTCCTGTTTACAAGAACTTTAACTATTCTAGGCAAAATCGTAACCATTATGTCCTTCCAAGACAACCTGACAAGAACTCTAACTACAGGAATAGAAAGACCAAAACTAAAAGTTCATTTAAGAGAAAGGCTCCCAGAAACTTTCCTAAACCAAAAGCTCAACTTTTCCACAAAAATCAGTTTGTTGCTCCAAATGTTTTTCAACAAAAAGCTGCTTCTCGAAAATTTTATCAAATGAGAGCAAAATTGCGCAAGCTATTTGGGTTAGAAAAGATGATCTTTTACCCCAAATGATGTGTAACATTGTTATCACTGCCTTAAAGGCTGAACACACTTCATCTGGTTGGTATTTAGATTCAGGATGCTCCAAACATATGATAGGAGATGAAACCAAACTCTTAAACAAAACCAGATTTGCTGGAGGTAAAGCAGTTTTTGGCGACGGAGTTTCATCCCAGATCATAGGTAAAGGAATCCTAAAAGAAGAGGGAATGCCTGTTTTGGAAAATGTACTTTTAGTTAAAGGCC
Organism: Sambucus nigra; assembly: GCA_949130495.1. NCBI lineage: Eukaryota > Viridiplantae > Streptophyta > Magnoliopsida > Dipsacales > Adoxaceae > Sambucus > Sambucus nigra. Next base: position 173,283,069 of record OX422208.1, read on the forward strand.
TTAAAGCCAACCTCCTAAGTATATCAAAATTTTGTGACTCGGACCATACTGTTACCTTTTCAAAGAACAATTGCAAAATTCTAAATGATAAAGGTGAATGCATTATTACCGGATTTAGAACTCCTGACAACTGTTATACTGTCAAGACTAGTTCTGAAACCTGTAACATTGTCAGAATGGATGACAATGAAATCTGGCATAATCGTATGGGTCACCTAAGTTATGATATCCTTGGTAGATTGTCTACTCAAGAGATAGTTAGAGGAATTCCTAAAATTAAACCTATTTCCAGTGTTGTTTGTGGTCATTGCCAGGAAGGAAAAATAGTTAAGACTTCGCATAAAAAAGTTAAAGACATTCTCACCTCTAGACCTTTAGATCTCATCCATATGGACCTTATTGGTCCCTCTAAAACTGTTAGTCTTTGTGGACACAGTTATATCCTAGTCATGGTTGATGATTTTACACGATTCACTTGGGTTGCCTTCTTGAAACATAAATCTGACACGTTTCAGAAATTTTTGAAAATTTTACTAAGAATTGAAAATGAGAAGGACACACAAGTCAATCGCATTCGTAGCGATAGAGGGGGAGAGTTCATAGACACGAGAATAGTTGAATATTGTGACTACAACGGTTACAAACACGAGTTCAGTGCCCCTAAGACTCCTCAGCAGAACGGTGTTGCCGAAAGGAAAACCGAACTCTTCAAGAGATGGCGCGTGTCATGTTGCATGCCAAATCTCTACCTAAGTACTTCTGGGTAGAATCTATTAAAACTGCATGTCATATCATTAATCGGGTTTACCTTAGGAAAAACACTAAACAAACCTCTTATGAGTTGTGGTACGGTAAGAAGCCTAATATGAAATATCTAAGAACTTTCGGAAGTCAGTGTTATGTCTGTAAAGACAGAGAACATCTGTCCAAATTCGAGACGCGTGAAGATAAAGCCATCTTCTTATGTTACTCTCCAAATAGTCGTGCATATCGTATATACAATCTGCGTACTAAGACCCTTATGGAGTCGATAAATGTAATTGTAAGCGACACTATTATCGAAAATAGGATATATGAATCACCTATTGTGGTTGAATCTGAAAATGATTTCAAAACTGATTCATCAGAAATAGATGACTCATTACCTATTGAGAGTCCAGAAGTACCTGGATGGGTCTCTAAAGATCATCCCATTGACAACGTGGTCGGTAATCCTAATGAGCCAGTCCGTACTAGATCCCAGTTAAGAAATTATTCTAATTACGCATGTTTCGTCTCCCTTATGGAACCGAAAAATGTTAATGAAGCATTGAATGACACACACTGGATTTCTGCTATGCAGGAAGAACTTTTACAATTTATCATTCACGATGTCTGGTATCTTGTACCGCGGCCTCAAAACAAAAATGTTATTGGCACACGTTGGATCTTTAAGAACAAATCTGACGAAAATGGGGTAATCCTTAGAAACAAAGCTAGACTAGTTGCTCAAGGTTACTCACAAATAGAAGGGATAGATTTCAGCGAGACATTTGCCCCAGTCACTCGTCTTGCATCTGTTCGACTTATTTTCGCCATAGCGTGTCACTTAAAATTTACACTTTATAAAATGGATGTCAAGTCTGCCTTCCTCAATGGAATTCTATCCGAAGAAACGTATGTAGAACAACCCAAAGGGTTCATTGACCCAAAATACCCAGACCATGTCTTTCGTTTAAAAAAGGCTTTGTATGGCTTAAAACAAGCTCCTAGAGCTTGCTATGAACGCCTATCTAACTTTTTGTTGGATAAGGGTTTTAAGAGAGGAGAAAATGACCACACCCTCTTTGTCAAACATTTTGACAAAAACATTATTATAGCCCAAGTCTATGTAGACGACATCATCTTTGGGTCTACTTCAACATCTGAAGTTAAATCCTTTTCTGCTATTATGCATAAGGAGTTTCACATGTCCCTTATGGGGGAGCTACATCTTTTCTTAGGATTTCAAGTGAAACAGAATTCTGATGGATTATTTGTCTCTCAAACTAAGTATGCCTTAGATCTTGTTAAGAAATTTGGTTTAGATAATGCTAAAGTTGCCAAAACGCCTATGAGTACTACTGTTAAATTATGTAAAGATGAAAATGGAAAGTCAGTTGATTCCACACTTTATCGTAGTATGATTGGTAGTCTCCTCTATTTAACTGCCTCACGACCAGATATAATGTATGCTGTATGTCTGTGTGCTCGTTACCAGAATAACCCTAAAGAGAGCCATTTATCTTGTGTAAAACGTATAATAAAATACATAAAAGGCACTCTTAATCTTGGACTTAGGTACACTAATGATACCTGCAGTACCATCATAGGGTATACTGATACTGATTGGGCCGGTTGTACTGATGAAAGTAAGAGTACATCAGGTGCCTGTTATTATGTCGGCAATAATTTAGTAGGTTGGAGTAGCAAAAAACAGAATTGCACATCTTTATCTACGGATGAGTCCGAATATATAGCAGCAGGTAGTTGCTGTGCTCAATTGTTATGGATAAAACAAATGTTAAGCGATTATGGGATTAAAGAAGATAAGTTACAATTGTATTGTGACAATCAAAGCGCCATTAACATATCTGAAAACCCGGTTCAACACTCGCGAACTAAGCATATTAAAATAAGACATCACTTTATACGCGAACTTGTTGAGACTAAGGAGTTAGAAATTCATTACCTACCTACTGATCTGCAACTTGCAAACATGTTCACTAAACCTCTAGACTATAACAGATTTTTGTATTTACGTAATTCTATAGGTATGGTATGTGCTGATTAAACTCTTAAGACCGTAATTTTTACCCTTTGTCGATTTGAGACAAAATGGGGGAGAAATTTGAGTCTTACGGGTTCAATGTATTGTTCACATTTCATCTAAACTTCTTGATCTTAGTGCATATTTGCAGGAACCGTTTCTACTGATTTTCTACAATTTCTCTCTAGTGTACAAATTTGTAAATAGTTGAGTTATGTAATTGTTGACTTTCTAGGAAATGGGTAGATAGTATCTTTTGTATAGGACTAGGTTTTATTTTTTTGGTTCCCTAAGAGTTTAAGCTAACTCAAAGGAGATTTTGTCTCATATTTCCAAAGGGGGAGATTGAAGCACCATATACCTTTGACTTACTTAAGTCTATACTGTATAAGTGTTCATCTAATTTGGAAATAGTGACAAAATTTGTTGTCTAACCTAGAATCCAAAGAACCTCAGACTTATTCTCTCTAATCCTCTTCAATGATCCAAACAAGGTATAAATTGAATCACACTACACACATTAGAAGTGCATACATGTGTATATATTGCTCATAATTGATTGTGTGTTAAATTCCCCTTAAAATGTTGTTTTAATAATTTTTGGGAATTTTTAAACATTTTTAAAATAATGTTTTCTTTAATAAAAGTGTGTTTATAAACTTTGTGTGGTTAAATTGCTATTATGAAAACTTAGTTTTTCATTAGAATGTTTGATTGGGTAGAATATCAATGCGCTAGAGACTTCAGGGTGTTGCATGTAATTAATTTGGACGCGCGTTTGCTAGCCAATGAAATGCTAACACTTGTCATGCTCTTGTTATCTCATTTGTGTTTGTTTTGTGAGAGAACTGCCTGGTATATTGTGGATCGTTATATCAAACCTTATCTATGGCCTGCATGTGTTTTAAGTCTATCCATGTGCTATCACTATGGACCAATCGCCTTTGTTTTAACCCACCGCTTTTTTACCACCCTTGGATCAAAGTCAATATAAGGAAGACCGAATCTCAACCGTTGATTGCTATCAGCGATCCATAACCTTCCTTAGCTCCTATATAAACCCTCTCATTCTCAGCATTTTTAGACTTTTGGCAGTCGTCCAACTTGAGAGAAAAAAGAGAGAAGAGAGAAGAGAGAGAAAGGGAACTGAGTTAGAGAAATCCTAACCCTAACCCTAATCCTAAAAAACTTCAAACCATATTCAAACCTTCGTACTTTCAGAAATCCAAAGACAACCTTGAGTGTTTGAGAGAGATTGGTGTTACTGGTTTGATCGTTTGTAGCTGTAACCTCTTGATCTGTGATCTTGTTACCAACTTAGACATTTTGGTGAGATCTGTATTTCTTTTTCATAGAAATCTTAGATCTACACTATTGCATGTTATATATCACTAGATCTGCATATTTGTTTCTCGTTTTAAGAAAATCTTTGCTGATTTAGATCTATAAATGTTTTATGTTTTCTATTCTTATGAAACTAAACCTTGACCTAGTTGGATTCTCACTTGGAGATTTTCAATCTCGAAAATATTTTCAAAACTGAGATTGATTAAGATCTTGACCTATTTTAAAGCAAGATATCCGTGGAATCTGGGATAGATTAAAAGGTCAAAAAGGTTCTAAGTTTTGTAAGAAAGAAAGAAAAGAAAATCACAGCATATAGTCTTTATATGTAATTTTGTAGGACTGTCTGTAAAAACTAAGTGTGTGTGAGTTCATGCATGTGAATAGAAATCACATCACAAACACTTGACACACTACCACAATGAAAGTGTTGGGTATAAGATCAAAGATTATTGATTCGACGTAAAGAAAGCTAAAGTAAAGGGGAAGTTATCAAACTGGAAGAACATCATCAACAATCAGATCTACAAGAAGTTAGAAGGACACCAAGTGGGGTATATTCCTAAACTTATAATAGGCTGAGTTGTGTGCATGTATGTTGTATTGTTTGTAACTGCTGTTTGTCTTAGTGGATTTTTACTTTTGTGACTTAGAAGTCACCGTGGATGTTTCCTCTATTGGGAGAGGTTTTACCACGTTAAAAATAGTGTGTTCTGATTATCTTCGTCTCCTCATCTCATTCTATAGTGTGCTGATATTTTGAAACTATCTTAGTTTTAAAACTGATTACAAAGTCTTGGTTATTCTCGTACATAAGTTATTTGTAAACATATCTTGTTGTTTATCATTTTTATTTTCAAAAGAAAAGGGTTTCTTCAACAAACTTCTTGGAGTTGCTTATACAGTTTAATCATTGTATTAAACGACATTAGTAACGTTTTTCAGAGGCCATATCTAATTAACATAGTATCCAACATATCTAATTAGCATAGTAAAGCTTCCATATCTCCATTCCTAAAAATTCTAAAGAAACTATTGTAATTAGTACAACACAACTCAGTGAAAATACATGTTCCCTAAAGCTACAACCAAAATCATAAGATGTTTTAAAACTAATTGAATACAGTATGAACCAATCAATATATCATAACGTACTGCAGACCCAATCGATATATCATGAATATTTTCACACCAAAAAATGTTTTGTATCAATTAGTTCGTGTATGATTATTCTATAAAAGGCGTTTGAGTATACTTGGATTGAGAGTGGTGCAGAGATGTGGGTGGAAATAAATATCTTGGCTTCAGAGATTGTTCAAATATTATTGTGCAAGAGGAAGCAGTAACAAATAGTACTAGTAATGGTCCGAAATTATCATCACGTGCAATGCATATCCATGTTTTCTCATGGCCCAAAGTCTATGGCTTGATGGTTTCGTCAAGCTGAACTCAGTTCTAACAGTAAAGAGCTATTAGATCTCCAGGAAGTAATGAGGGATAAGTAAATCCAAAAGTCTACTCAATCCTCTGTTTAAAATCATCCATCTCAACTACAACAAAAATGAAACAAACAAAAAAGGCAAATATTTCTTTGTACATAAATTCTTGAGAAATATAACCTGCGTTCTAAATATTTAGAGATGACACAATGCATGAAATAATTATGTTTGTAAATCATAAACAATATATTTAAACAAGTTTGATACACATAATCAATTTGTTGAAATGACCTATAAATCCAGATAAAAATCATATAGACCTGGTGTGTTCTCTCTTTGAGCTATAGCATATGCCCAGTTAACTATAATAGGCTTCCAAAACTTGCACAATTTAAACCTTAGATAACTGAGATGCATATACAAAACCAACAACTAATTAAGATGGCATGGTAAGACCCAAAAATGTGGGATGGAACACACTCCAGATTGTTTGTCGATGTTTCACTAAGGTATGGAACCTTATTGAAAAGGGGCTGATGTGATAGAGAACTACCAATAGTTGTTGATGATTGTAGATGTTTCACCCCTATTCAGTTGTTCCTCAATCAAATGGAAAATACAAAATAAAATGAGTAAAATATCAGGGGCTCCGATATTAAGACCAACAATATTAGGTTGAGATTCACCAATATAAGATACCTATTTGGGAAGTGGAATCTTGAATTATTTGGATGCATGGAAATAGAGCGACACGTGGAGCTTAAGACATGCCTTTTGAACCATCTCTGCAAGAGAAAGACAACCATGAATTACTCATTCATATTCAGTCCCCACTATTACTTTAAGGACCTGAAATGTCACAGAGCAACATATTTAAAGTGCCTAATATATGTGGTAATATGTTCACAGTTGTAGAGATTGATGAAAAAATAGTGAATAATGTGGGAGACAGAGTTAGATAGAACCATACCTAGTATTAAGCTGTGCATTTGTTTATGGCGGTATTGCACACCTAAATCCATTGGATCAAAACTTCTCGAGGATGTTGATAGTCTAAATTACCAATTGAAATTACAAAACATAAATAAATTTAAAAATTTTACAAAACTGGATACATAGTATTAAACAACAGTTCAAAACTGCATACATAGATTAGGATTAGTTCCATGATGAACAACATAATGAATAAGACTATCAGTCGGAGTTTGATTTAGAATGGGAGAAGGCTCTGAATGACTGTGATCCAGATTAATTTTGTTAGAGGTCTTATCTATTGAGCCTTCAACTGTAAGTCGATCCTTCGCATTTCTGTGATCTTCAATAGTGGGATTCTTTTGTGGGAAGGAGTTAGCAACCCAAGATGTAGTAGATTCCTTTGTGCTATCATTTTTGGAAGCCTTTAACTCTTTTTCTAGAGGTTTAATGTTAGCTTCAGTTATAGCACTAATGAGCTTCTTTTCTTGGCCTAATTTTAATTTACACTGCGATGATTCATGTACTTTCTTTTCATAGAATTCATTAAAGAGGGGAGTGTTTTCACCATGTGCTCAAGTCTTCTTTAATGTTTTCGAAATTCTAAGCACCAAAACTTGTCGGAATATATATCCCTTAAACACCAAAACTTGTCGGAATATATGTATATCCCTTAAACACCAAAACTTGTTGGAATTCTAAGCTTAACTAACTACTGCTCCCCTACTGTCTCTGGTAGCTAGTTAAGAGGTGAAAAACACGACTTGCCTATCTTGTCTCGCTTCTACAGTTACCATGATTTTATAAAACATGAAGAAGAAGAATACCCGAGTGGTTGTAACTTTTGGGGAAATGGTTACTATTAAAAAAAATGTTAATTCCATTTGCATACTTATTCACATATAATAAATAGAGGATATTCGTGGAGTACTAAGTCAGTGTGCCAAAAATAAAAAAAAATCCCTAATATTAAAGCACATGCCATGGAAATTTTGAATACCTTTTGCCAAAAACAACTGACATTCTTCCACTTCGGACCATATCTACAAAAATAAAAAATAAATCTGATAAAATAAAAGTAGCTTCTTATAGGTCTAAGAGATTAAAAGCAGAGATGGACATGTCAGGTGCATAGAGTGTCTTACAAACTTCAGGAAAAACCATACAATTAGAAAGGAAGGTTACTTCCATGGTTGATAGCATAAACTTATTATGATCCATGTCAATATTATTTTATATACGGAGAATTAAATGACATCACTACTTATTTATGCATAAAAATAAATTAGTAGAAACATGAATGGGGACCAAAGGTCAAATAAGTTGAAATAAACACTATAAAAACCTAGTGTGGATCCACTTGAGAACTTCAAGAAGAGTAGCAAGATCTCCCTCACCTATACTTTCATCACTACTCAGCTCAAAAACTGATTTATAACTGAATCCAAATTGTCGACAACTTGAAGCAAAGAAATTATATATTTCCATTATCATCAGATTGTCCTTATGCTTACCCCATAGCTACATTTGTGAACAATAACAAATATCTTTAGCTTTACAACATAATGAAGTACAACTAATAAAAATTACTAAGTCCCCCTGAATTGTCAAAAAGTATAGAAAAAAGTATTTTTCACTCACCAATTAGTGGATCACATAATTTGGAGAATCGATTGAATTAAAAAAATCCACGTCTAAGGAAATTAGTGGATCACATTATGGTATGATCCATCAGTTTTCTCAAAACTCTCATAGTTCAGACCATTTTTAACATCTGTGTAGCAACAAACACCAATGATTACACTAATTTGAATGTTATTTATGGTCTAAGGGATAATTCATGCTAAAACCTTGTACATCCTAATATTATTCTCATAAAAACTTGTGATCTTCTTGACCAAGATAAAAACTGAAATCACAATGAATTAACAAAGGTTTGATGATCTATATGAACTGATTAGTATCTCCATGAACCCTAAAAGAAATCTTATTAAATGTTGGCATATAAAAAAAGCATTCTAAAATTTGATATGGAAAAAAAGCAACTCTCAATTGTATTTTAAACTTCGATAACACCCTATAGAAATAACCCATGCCACTGACACATCTAAAACTATTATGGGGTACAAATGACACTAACATATGAATCTGATGTCTACACAAAGATCGTGATGTTGTAGAGATATAATAAGTGATACATGCCTAATCCAAGACATCACAATATCAACCATAAAACCATACAAAACTATCAAATTTGAAAAATCTGAAATATAAAACAATAGTTTCGTAATCTACCAACAATAATTTGAGGATACACACCTAGTCCAAGCATAACATTAAGCTAAAGAAAGTTTGAGGATACACAACTAATCCAAGCATAACATTAAGCTAAAGAAAGTTATTATAAAATAATAGTTTGGTAATCTACCAACACTAATTTTTTAATCTACCGATAATAGTTTCGTAACACAAAGTTTAAATAAGTGTTACTTAACCTAACAACATAGTGAAAATGCCATAAACAATGATAGAAGGGGAAAATAATCTCAACTAACCTAAACTTACATGTCAAGAACACTAAGATTCTTAAAAAAATTATTTAGCCTATCTACAATGGTCAACACAACACTAAAATGGGAGAGACAAAACCATACCTGGCAAATGACCCGAAATATTGCTAGATTTATAAAATGTAAAGTCATATTAGTTGCTAGATCTGCAAAAAAAATGCTAAAAAATTAATATGAAAAACCTTAAAAACTCATAAATTCTCCCAATATAAATTTAAACCAAAATATTTAAAACTACAACACTAACAAAATTAGATGCAAAACAGTAAAAAAGAAAATATCGTGGATTGGATCTGCAAAAAACAAACTAACCATAAAACCAAAACCAAGATGGAAAAAAACTTGATTATCAATGGTGCCTTTCCAAAGATCTGGAATAAAATTAGGGTTAGTTCTTAAAAAAAACAACCTAAGAACGTAAAACCCACGAAATCTAAAGAAAAGAGACACATACTGAACCTTAACATGGGAGGTAAGAGGTGAGTGATTACTGAGAGGTGAAGGAGCGTCGGAGGCGGAGGCGAAAGGAGGCGGAGAAGAAGGATGATTCGTGAGGTGGAGTGAATGAGGGAGGGATTTTACTAAAAGGGGGAAATATGAAATGAGAGAGAATGCTAACCGCGGCTAGGGTTTGGCCTAAAGAGAATAATGTGAGAAATGATCTCAACCCTTCATTTTTGAGTGATGTGGCACTCATCCTAACCACAAAATGTCTTCCCATCTTATGAATAGTGAAAACACCATTGTAACTTATTATATATACATATATACATATATATATATATATATATATATATATATATATATATATATATATATATATATTCTATTTTGTATCCTTGTTTATTATAAATTTTTAATACATCTTGAATATTGAATTTTCTTTATGTTTTCAACTTTTGTAGTACTCATTTTATGAGCACATCATAGTCTTGCATCCCGAAATCACCACTCAAAACTTTCAATTTGTGAAATGGAACCGTGATTCTTTGAACCAGGTAATGAAGGACAAACCAATTGAAATCATTCTTGCATAAAAGGTAATAACATATATTTCAAAGATCTTGTTATACCAAATTTATATGTGATTTTTTAACTTAAAAGGATAACTATATTATATTTATGTAAGTTATAAAAGGAGAGTTGATTTAAAGTGAAGAAGAAGTTAACTTGAGAGGGAACGCACCAACATCTCCATTACGAGAGAAACAGATGAATACCCAGTTAGTGATAATGATAATAGAAATGCGAGGCATTTGGATGATCAAAGTGAAGAATTGGAAACAGATTACATGTCAAACCATCATCTCAGTAGTGCAGATATTCAATCTCTTATTGAATTAAAATAGAAACTGATCTAAAGTTAAAATGGATAAAAGAAGACGAGAAAGATATATTAACATCGAAATAGAAGAGAAATGGGTTGAAAATAAATTGACCGAGGAAAAAAAGGGTGTGAAAAATAAAATTTAAAGAGAAGGAAAGGGAGATGAAAATGAAATTAATAGAGATGGGGAATGAAATCCAAAAATTGCAGACATCAAATTCTTTCTGAAAAAGGAAAAGTGTGTAAGTTTGACACAAAAGATAAATTTTGTATCTGCAATAGAGCCTAAGAAACATGATACTTTTGTCACCAAAACAATATTTGAAGTATCCATCCTCTAGGAGAAGATTAATGATGTTGTCAACAAAAGCGTTGAACCCGAAAAGTTTGAGGAAATTCCTAAAAGTGAGAAGAAAAAGAAACAACAGAAAACTGAAGACCTTGACATTATACATGCTGATTCTAAAAAAGAAACAAACTCAATGGTTATTAATATAAAAAGAAAAAATGATAGGAAGAAAAAAAATCCAAGGTCCACAAGTGAAAAAATGCAAAGTTATTGCGACAACGTGTGAAACAGTTTCCATTAATCTTGACTTGTTAAATTTAGTAACCCCCGAGAAATCAAAATTGATGAAATTGTCATTTTTAAAAAACAATCCAGTGGTTGAGTGGCTTCTAAAGTCTGTAATTGTCTCACTCGAGTTCATATTTTAGCAAGAAGGTGTAGGGTAAGTGATAACCTGCAATATTGACTTTCATTGGGAATAAACTTATGTGTTTAATACTTACACTTAAAATGCTACTTTTAATATAATTTGGTTTTGAACTTGCAGGGCAATTATATATGGTGATCTCAGTTTAGGAGGGGTTGGAATTGAGTGTATATATAACAATTAATCAATATGAGTTCCCTTGGAGATAATATATGAAACAAATACATTTTCTTTTACTTTCATATTACAAAAAATCAGGATCAAATTTTATTGAAAATTGTAAAAAAAATTAATTAATAGGTCATTAATACGTACATGCATATTGTCGAGCACAATCAAAAAATCATAAAGTCTAAAATGCAACTGTCCCCATCTCAAACACCATTTGGTTATAGTGACCTTTGCTTTAGTGCTATGGCTTGTGTATATATCTCTTTTTTATATTCGAACTGTAAAGACACATAATAGCATTGATATCTAATATATATTACTTAACTTCATATCAATAATCCATGATTGGAGATAACATGTCATCAATAAAATTCATTCTCGATGCGATGCATCCGAAAGTAACAAATAACATCTCTTACCTTAACAGCTAATTACCTTTACTTTGAAATAAAGATATAGATAAATTCAAAATGTAATGTTATATGTCCTAGAAAATTTTATTATGACAATATTATGAAACTGGGTGTCGCGCCATTTATGAAATTGTATGAGAAATACTGTGGAATATGTGAAATTGTGTGTGCAGAGTGTGTGTGTGAAATTATATGCAGTCTTCATGCGCATGTGAGTGATATGTGTGAACCTCTGTCAGTGTGTGTGAAACTATGTGTGTGTGTGTGTGTAAAATGTGTAATAGTATGTTATGTTAGTGCGCGTGTGTGAAATGTGTGAATCAATCATAGTGCATGAAATTATGTGTGTGTGTGTGTGTGTGTGTGAACTATAAATGTGAAATGTACAAATCTACATTAGTGTGTGAAACTGTGTTTATGAGAAACTCTATACAATGGGGAAACAACTTTTGGTTTGTTCTCACATGGTAGCTTAATTGTGTAATGGCGAATCACTTTTGGTTCATTATTTTTTAATTTTTATTAAGCTCCTTACATAGCTCACTTGGTGTATAAACTGAATTTAACATTATATTGTATGAGTATGCTTATTCATATTTCAATGTATACATGAATTTTAGGGACAAAATCATTTGTTTTTTAACATTATGAAATTCATATATTTATTCTTACCCATCAACTCAGGGAAAACAATAATGACAACTCTCATTTCCATTGGGCTCTACATGTGATACATGAAGAGGAAGGCTAATGGATGCAGTTCAATTCCATGCTGACTATAAATAATGAGCAGGATGTGTTGCATTTATGGTGGTTAGAACTACAATAATAATTGTATTCACTTTTTGTAGCACAGTTAAGTTATCTGTATAACATTCATTGTAACAAAGGACAAATATTCATAGCAAATATTCAATTGAATTTGAAAACATAAAAACTCAATATTTAATTGTTGTAAAGAAATTATGTTGAAGAATATTGGAAAGGGTCACTCTTGAAAGATTAATCAATGTTTATGGGTCTTAAGCAAAACGAACTCTTCACTAAGAAGTTCAAATGTCGAATGAAGAAATTTTGAATTACCCTCAACATGAACCTGGATCGAATGTATCTTCAAACTCAATTTATGGTTGTAAAAAATTTTAATATTAGATTTCTCATTGAATGTCGTGTTTTCCTGTTGTAGGGTTGACTATGATGCTATTGTTTGTTACATTATGAAAAAACTATCGAAGAGAAAGTCCATCCTCTTAGAGTTCAAAACTAGTCAGAGGACATTTTCTGATTAATGATGATCAAGAAAAGTTGTGGTTATATGTTTTTGGACATGCTTATTGACTTCATTACAAGTGTTTTATGGGTAATTTGTAGGAACATAGTAAAATAGTTCTATTTTGATGTTCTTGGATTAATTCAAAATTATATTATTGTTAAATCAAACCAATGCTTGATTTTTTTGTGTGTAATTCAAAACTAGAGGATTATTCATCAATAATTTTTATTTTTTTGATGTAACACAAGATTAGATGTTTACTGATTTTAATAAGTTGTAGTTTGAAGTTGTTGGTGAGAAGTGCGAACTGTGTGATAATTGATTAAACAAGATTCATAAGTTTCCAAGTAACCCTTATTTAATTAGAGTCACTAAACATGCATCTAGGGTGCGTGTGTCAACCCATAAATAAATAAAGCATGTGACACAAAATATGCTGAGGCACAGATTTCAGGAAAAAACCCCTTTCGGGTAAAACCTTTATTTCACTATGAATATACAAGTCGCAACTTACAATTACATGGAGAAATATGCAATGGATTAACACGCAGCCAACCCACAAAGACACGTAGTCTTGAACTCAGCAAGAGAATACACGCAGTACCCTCCAAGGACTCGCAGCCCGAACAACGAAGGAAGAACCGCAGCTCTCCTTAATGACACGCAGCCATAAAACTTTGTAGAGACTCCCTCAGCAATGACACGCAGCCCTCGATTGCAAAGATCTCTCCGCAAAGATGAACAACAACAAAGTTTGTGTTCTAGGGTTCCAAAAGATTCACAAAAGTAATTGGGATTTTTGTGTGTGAATCAAAAAGAGTCTTGGGACTCAAAAAGGTGAAGACTTAGAGTATTTAGGACTCTGAAAATCGTCTTGAAAAGTCTCTGGAAAACAAGTCCCTGAAGTTGGCTTAAATAAGAAAACTTTGAGCCTAAAAAATATCTAACAGATTTGGCCGAATTTATCCCAAGCGGACCGGTCCGGCTTGGACGCGGATCGATCCGACCTCAGATTGGTTCTTTTAAAAATTGGCTTCTTCGGTTCGCTTTTGGTCCGGGGTTTACTGGATCTGCAACAAGAGGATCGGTTCGGTTGAAGGGTGGGCCGGTCCGGTGGAGGATCAGTCCGGTATAGAGGCGAACCGGTCCGGCATCCCAGAAAACTAAAAAACTTTTAAAAGCCTCATTTTGCTTGAAAACAAAATATGAACTTTAAGGAACGTAAAAACAAAATTTTACCAAGTTCATTCTCGCAGAGGCTATGATGTTGAAGAAACTTTGATATTTGGATCCGTTGATGTAGATGCGATCTTGAGTTTCTTCAACGGTGTAACGGCGTATGACATACAAATTGATAATGGACAAAAATGTCCTTACAGTTGGTATTATATTTTCATGAAGAATACATTGACAAGTCCCCATCTTATCATCTATGGAAAACATGATATAATGTCACAACATGAATAGTGTTCAATCGATTTTGATACAAAAAGATAAATTCATTGATTTACTAGAAAATGTCATGGATAGTCCAATTGGCTTTATTCATGGTTTAAAATCTTCAGTATTACAAAATGAATCTCGTACATTAAAAATTGTCTCATTGACTAAATTTACTGACTAAGTTTCATAGCATGATATCATTTACTTGAAATGACAATGCTGATAAATTTATAGATTATAATATACTACATGTAACGCAAACTATAATATTTACTATTGAATAAAAATAAACAAGTTTGACGTTTTTGGTGTAATTGAAAAGTAAGCATTTATTGATTAACAATTGTGAAGTTTTTGCTGTAATTAAAAAATAAATGCTTATTGACTTCAAAAAATTTGCAAATTTTGAACTTTTGGGTGTTTAGGGTTATTTAAGTGTTAGAAGTCATTTTAGTTTTTGTGGGTGAGAAAAAAAATTGGTGAAAAAATTACAATGTTTCTGCTACCATCAACATCCCAAAAAGTCTCAAAAGCATAGACCCAAGCAACATTCCTTCCACTCCCAGATATCTAGCTAATATCACATTTCACAAACATGAGTACACTAATACAATTTCTTAGAAAAAAGTTTACCTTGAAACACTAAACAAGCCATGACTATTAACATCTAAAATTATCACCTGTTTAACTACCAAGAAAATAAATATCAGTAAGTAGATTACATGATAAAAAATTCAATAACTATAGTACACTTGTTTAACATGAGTTGGACAATGAAAATTCAGATAAAGGTATAGTTTTAATATAGAACATGTAGCACAAACTACTATCTTCACTGTTGAATCTTCAAATATTCAAGTATAATCTACTATCAGCAAACTACTAACATATTAACAATGTGTAAAAAAAATTCAAAAACAAAGGTCTCAAATTAATTTTGCTAAAGTTGATGAATAATACTCTACAACTACACAACCCCAGGGATTTTTTTTCTATTGTGTTTAACCTGTCAACATATCCCACACCTAGACTTCCTATTATCTTCACCCCATAAAAGTATCCTCATCCTTTTTAGCCCCCTAGCCACACGCTTAGCACTAGGAGGACTAATGACAATTTCAGAATTAGATTCCTCATCTCTACTAAATGTTGGAACTCGATAAAGTACCAAACAATAAGAATCCTAAAAAATTCCTTCATGAAGTACTTGTCAACATATTCATTTAAATTCGTCCCAGACTTCTGAATTGCAATAGTTGCTTGAGCACAAACAAACCCACTTACTTGCCATTCGCAAGATGAATAAGTCTTATTTAATAAATTAACCATCAAACTATTTTCCAAAGGAAGCTCAAATACAAATTCAGATGCTTTACTAACTGTCTGACTCCTGACCTCCTTTAATAAATCTCCAAGATAATGATCAATATGGGGGCACAAACTGCCATTCCATCCACTTTCCATCTCCCTACGCTCTACCATCATCTTCATGATTTATCCGCAAATGTGATGAACAACATCCATGATTGGAAAATGAAAAGCCTCATGAATCCATGAATTAAATGATTCCACAACATTTGAGTACATTTCTCCATACTTTTGACCTTTAAAATAAGCACTACTCCAATTCTCCTTTCCCAAACTGTACACAAATCTATAAACTGGTTCAGCTTCTTTCGTAAGCAACCAATTCAAATTATGGTGGAACTTGTCATGGATCGACGCATATGAATAATTCCTAAACATGTTCACGATCTTCACCCTCACTGTCCTTCAAATTAATCCCAATAAATGGTCGCTAAGGTTATTTTTCAAGTGTTGCAAACAGTAAAAGTGATGAGATATAGGAGACACTTTGGGAATAGACTTCAACAATCTCTTTTGCTATCCAATATATACATTATATTGCGTGAAAAAAATAACATGTGATAAATGTTCAAGAAACCATTTCCAATTCTTTTCTATTTCTAAGTCAACAACTGCAAATGCCAAAGGAAATATTCCTTCTCCAAACAAATAAAACAAAATACAGTAAGTACTATAACAAAAAAAGAAAAAATACATTATCCGTCATAGCAAAAACTATAACTATACCTTGATTTCCATTCTTTCTAGTTGGATCAAGAAGCACTCATATATATTGAAACTTCAAGAACGTACCATCAAGAAATAATAAAGGTCGGTAGTAATTAAACCCTTTAATTCATGCATAAAAGGACATAGATAACCTCTTAAAATTACCACTAGTATCATCACAATAAACCTCAAAATAACTACCATGATTTGAAGTCATCAAAGCTTCTTTATACTAATGAAGCATGTCAAATAATAATGGTTGATCCCTATAAATTTATTGCTTTCCTCTCTTAACAGACCACCAATAAAGATGGTGGCAAATAATCAACCCATATATACTATTTACATGCTAAATGATGTCAATAGGACATGCAAGTGGTATCTCCTGAATCTGATCAATAATAAAAGTGCCTACAAGCTCAGAACTCATTCTTGGATGTTTTGTTGTGTTATATGCAAAAACATGTGAATGCTCATTCACATGGTTTTTTATATAGAAAAAAGAATTCCCCCTTTTAACTCAACTATGTACGTACCATGCACAAATAATTTTGACCTTATAAAGACATTCAGCTGTAATCCTCACTCTACCATTCTTTATATACTAAAACTTAAATTCGTCCTTAATCTAAAATATATATAACACTTTTCAAAATTCATTCACCTTTCCATCAAAATTCTGACCAACATCAGATAGTCCTTTTGACCAACCGGAAGATATTAACACATTCTCTCCATACGTTGAAAAGGAACGTACCTAATTAACTTCATAATATTTCTCACTTTCAATATAAGATTTCACCATAACCCCACCATTACATGTCAATTCATCACAACCATCAACAACTATCTTATTCATAACAAAAACATCAATACTATAAATGACCTTCACCATCAAGTGCACAAAATAAATGACCATGAAAATTATATGACCAGTCGACAAAATCAAATGACAACTCCTTCCATTTTAAACATATATGTGAAACTAAATCTTCAAATATCGTATTGCTCCCACACTTCATTAGACAACTATTCTCACCAAATTTAGGCATCACTATAATAAATGAATCCATAATACCTACAATAAAAAAAAAACACATACAATCATATATATAATAGTATAAGAATCTAGAACAACTCTAACTAAAGATTGATATATATATCATTTTATTTTTATAAAAAATCATAAAATAAGATAGATGAAATTTATATGTTTCTAACAGTAGAATATAAAATTATTTTACAAAAAATTGATATAATTTATTCAATTAAACAAAAGAACATACAAATGTAATTAAAAATCTAACTAACTAAAGATCCAACTGATAAATATTATAAAAAAAATAAATTTTGAAATCATAACAAAGAACATACAACTCTTATTAAGATCCAACTGATAAATGTCACAAAATTTTTTAAAAAAAATCATAAAAGAACATAGATAAAATTTATTTGTTTATTACATTACAACGGACAATTATTCAAAACAAAATCAAAATGTAATCATCAAAACAACAAAACATCAAACAAAAATAATAAAAAAACAGATAAATTCCTAATTACATAGTTAATTCAGTCGTGTGAAAAAATAATAATGAAATCCTAACAAACAAATACATTAACACTACATACAAACTACAAGAAATATAAAATCATAACCAATTTACTATCACAATCAGTTTTATCTTATATCAATCCTATATTAACCTAAAAACATGTACAACAAAAATCAAAATTTGATCAATTACAACTTATACCGATTTTATATTAACCTTACGCACAATTGTATACGAACCAACAATCAAAATCACAAATCAAAAATAAAAAATAAAAAATAACATACAAATTATATAAATAAACAACAATTGGATAAAAAAATCACCTTAGATCAATTGCACATCAATCCCCAATCAAAACCATATAAAACGCATATTATCGTAAATCAATTACATATGGAATCAATCGATAATAATAAAAAAAATACACAAATTGGATATGTAAATCACCTTATAGATAGGTAAAAAACAATTGCAAATCAATCGTGTATCAAACTCATATAATTGCCAATCAGTTGCATATGAAATCAATCAATAATAATAAAAGAAATATACCAATTGGATATGCAAATTACCTTATATATAGGTGAAAAATAATTGCAAATCAATCGTAATTCAGTCGCAAATCAATTGCGTATCAAACTTGTATAATCATGAATCAGTTGCATATGAAACCAATCGATTACAATCATTCATATAAAGCTAAACATTGGAGAATAGAAACGAGAAAATAAAGGGCAAAACCGTCTATAAAATACATTTACAAACCCCGACACTGGAAGAAAGGACCGGTTGCAATTATTTCTTTAAAAGACAGGACTATTTGCATGTGAACTAAAATATCGTCCTTAATGCTACACAAGGGCATAAAATGGGGCCCACCCATTATTAAGCCTCTTTTATATAATATAAAATAATTCAATGGAAAAATAAATATTTACTATAAGAAAAATTAACAAACTAAGGGAGCGTGTACAATGACAACAATTACTTATTGTGACTGCAATTTTACTATAATAAGAAAAATTAACTAGTGATAGATATTTAGTATTCAGGAATCCATTTGGACCATACCCAAAAACCTTTTCATTATAAGAAAATTAATTGGTAATAATATAACATGTTAGATCCCTATCAAAAGAAAAATTTACTTATAAAAAATACAACATAATCCATTTGTACCATAATCATAACCCTTATTATTCCAAAAATAATAACTAGTATATATTTACTATTAGTCCAACAAAATTCATTTGGACTCAACACCTAGAACCTTATCTTCTCATCTTACATCCCAGATCTAAGAGAACTAAAAACTTAACACCACCCCTAGAACATAACCCATATTTTCCCACTACAACAAGCTCAACAAAACCCCCATAGGCCTAAAAAAGACCCGAACAACCAATAGTCCACACTGAAAATCACTCCCCATACCACCTAAAAACTTACCCAAATCATTACCACCCAACCATCCGACACTAAAATTGAAGTTTTTTATGCAAAATCAAAGTCAAATAAGATGGATTTCAATGATTCACTTGTAAATCAATATATGATCAGAACCACCTCCCTCAAATATGCTATAAGATTTGTAGGATTGAGGGTTCCAATGGTATAGAAGTTTCGAAAGTGTGTGTGAGGAGGCTTTGGGGGTTAGGCAAGTGCATCCACAAAGAGCAGAGAGAGAAGTTTTCTTCATTTTTTGTTGAATAATTATTTTCTAAGAATGCTAGAAACGATTTAAGCTTAGGGTATTTTAGTAAGCATATGTGTAGTTCTTTTAAAAATAGGAACTAATTAATGGTTAACCAGTTAAGAGAACCTATATATAAATACTTTCTTCAAATAAAACTCACATATAATATTTTTGAAAAAAACTAATTGAAAATAATGTGTCAATTAGTCAAATATTGTAATATCCAAATATTTAGAAGTCAAAGGGGTGATAAAAAATAATCTAAACAAAATATATAATTATTGTCTATTCATAATTTGATGAAAATATTAAATGATAAAAAAACGCATTACTTGAGAAATTACAAACCAACATCTTAATTGATATACAAATTGAAGCATAAATGTTTTTTAGAATTAGTTTTACAAGTCTCAATTATGATATTCCTTATGATCCTATTTAGAAGATGTAATTCTGCTCATACTGCAAGGTTGAATCAAATCCAAACTGCATAGACAAATGGAAAACCTAACTAAGTTTTATTCACACCACAACTCCACATTTTAAGGAAAGTAGATTCACACATTTTCCACATATGCATGCAGTTTGAGTGTGGTTTAAATATGAGGTACACTTAGAATTATTCATTTTGAAGAGAGTCAACGAACAAAGGTTCTACAAGTTTAAAACACTTCTGAACTCAGTAGTTAAGATCGTGGCTATTAATTTTTGTAAAGGATATCAACTATTTAGTTCAATTTTTAAAAATGTGCTGGTAACCACTCTCATGTATTTGTTTTTTAATTGTTGGTACTGCTGCAACAATTATGGGATACATGTCGTTCTCTAAGTGAAGGAAGATTAGCTGCTAAAAGAAGTTACACAGAATTCAAGGCGATTTTGGATGATTATGGGACTTACTACAATTAAAAAAAATACATGGGATGGGAGCCCAACAGAACTTTAGAAATGGGATTAAAGGAAAAAAACTATTTCTGCTATACATGACTCACACGGATTTATCCACACACAAACATATTGAAATGTTGAGTGGATCTAGTGTCCAAACACTTCTAAACTATCTTAGGCGGGGGGGGGGGGGGGGGGGGGGGGGAATAGGAATCGATCTAATATAAATTAGTAATGCCAAATTCAAAAATAAAGTATTCTAGTTTTTAAAACTCTCTAGAAAGCTTAATTTTAGAGATGTTTTAAATTCATAAAAACACTTTTGAATTGATCAATTTGAAATTAACACATAGAAGGAATACATAATATAATTAAATTCAATTAACTAGGTAATACCCCTTAGATACTCAAATTTCCTAACCAATTATCAGACAACACTACATCTAGGTGCCTCATTGTGTGATCTGATATAAATTAACAATTTAAATCATACAACAATCACATAATAACATATCGAACCCCATCCCTGGGGGAAAAACTCTGGATGTATTCTCTGTCATATTAAACTTAAAAAGATAATTATACACAATGTAAGAAGACAACTCTCACCTTCTCACCTAAAAAGATAGTTGCATTTTGACATTCAATTTTCTTCCATTTGTTGAAAATAAATCTAGGAGCTTGAACAAGGTTAGGAGGAAGTAAATTATTCTCCGAGCATTACACATTGAATAACTCCTTCAATCAATGATCCAATATCCTTCAATCTATATTTATATTTGAAGTAAAGAATGAATCCTATTTAATAATTGAATCCATCTGAACTTTAGGGGATTTGAGAAACCCTAATGTAAAAAAATCTCATAAATCCATAAATAGAGTATAAATTTAGTAAAATCACTCACTTTTAAAGATCAATTATTAACTACGGAGAGTATATGTAAAACCGCAAAAAAATCTATTGAGAAAAAACACTCAAATGGCTCTTTCTTTTCGAGATTTTGATTTTTGGAGCCAAAGAATAGTATTTATTGTCGACTAAAAAATAGGGTTGACATATGCACGATGTTGGGTTTGTTACATACAAACAAAATAATTCTCAATGGCCTATAATGGGAAACGTGTTAGTATGAATCATGCCACTTAAATTGTGTGCCCAGTTGTGATTTGGTGTTGTCCCCATAATTTTTCAGAGAGGGAACAAATTACAACTATCAAAGTTTATAAACAACAAATTTTAAAAAAAAATTAAAAATTACATTTTTTCAAAAGGTTTTGTGCAATTTATTCAAAGCATAGATATTTTTGAAATAACATCCAAGTATGTCTAAATCGACAATGTCAATTCACACGCATAAATAAAATATCAAAGTAAACCATCTTAGAAGCTTTGGTAAATATAATGAACTACTGATGTTGGACAAAATCCAAAAAGCAACAAATGGAATTCATGTCACTTACCTATGGAATATCTCTATCTCTGTGTGTGTGTGCGCGCGCGCGCGCGCGTGTGTGTGTGCATATGTGTGTGTGCATATGTGTGTGTGTGTATATCTCTCTGTGTGTGTGTCGATATTATTTCACATATACTTTCCCTATCTCATTATCCAAACATCATTACTACATAATAATAATAGGCATAATATAAATTAAATCAGTTTTAACAAAGACTAAAAAACTTTGTATCATATTTCAAGCTCTACTCTTAATTATATTATAGTGATTAAAATAACAACTGGATGAATATATTTTTTTACGACAACATTTAAAATGAATACTTGAACTTTTTGTATGATACTTGGGGGTGGGGGGGTGCACGACAAAATAAGTGTACGTGCAACTTGTGTAATCCCTAAGGGTTGTGATTCTTAGCATTGCTAGTTTATACAACATGAAATTAGCAAATTAAGTTCAAGTTTACAAACTTTGGGTCATTAATTGATTGACTTATTACACAAAATTATGTAAAAGGGTGACACAAATAAGTTATGCGTGCCCCATTCTCTTTAAAAGTGGCATAAAATCTTTAAATGGTTTATGTTTGTGTAACTCTAGTTTTGATAGGAACTTGAGAAGAAATGTTATAACATGAGATTTTAAATACATAGTTTAATTGTAAAATATAATTAAATAAATATATCTAATTGGTAAATTGAGATTGACATGTTAATTTGACTGTAAAAATTAAACAATTAAGTTATCGTTAGCTTTGCATGATACATGTATATCTTAGTTAGTTACTTTTTAATTATTTTTATTAATAAACCTTATGTGCTAAAAGATTTAGTAAAACTTATAACTTCTTTAATATATTAATTTAGTGTAAATTAAGTTAAAATAATTTTTTTTAATAACGTTGTGTTATTTTTATTTAATTAGATTTAAGACAAGTTTATTTTTGAATTGGACTTTTGAGGCCTTGGGGAACCCAAATAAGGTTACAATTAATAGAAGAATGCAACGAATCGTTGTGCTGATCACTAGGGTAAGTTTAAGCAAGTTTAGAATGGGTTTGCGCCTTTATAAGCCTATGTAAATTTAGGGTTAAGTTAAACTTAAACCTAACCCTAAAATGATGATATTTGCGTGGGAGTAATGGTTTGGAAGGTAACAGTCAAATAGGGAAAGCTTATAAGAGGGATGAGATGGGAAAATAAATAAGGCAATTGGAATCAATAGTTTTGGACTATTTTCTTCACAAAACAAACTTCATTTTAAGGCAAGAACTTTGTCCTAATTTTCCTTTTGAAACTATATGATAATAAGTGAATTTAGATAAGATTCAAATAATAATTCTATTAGTTAAACTGTGAAAAAAATCATGTAATGGAACTTTAATCGGGAAATTAGAGTAAATTAACTTTTTTGGATCAAATTATGTAAAGTGGAACTTCTAAACGTAAAATTAAATAAACATTTACATCTTGTTAATTTTTGGAAATTACGTATAAATGAGCAAAATTATCATATGTTAATGTAGATGTCAAGAAATTAGGGTTCATGTAGAATTACGTTAATTAGTAAGAATTATTTAATCATCTCCTAAAGTTTGTGTCAAAATTGATGTTAAGTTATGAATTGAATTTGTGGAATATGTTAGAAACCATGTTCGTAGAGAATGTTGATAGTATTAATAATGATTATTCATGTTAACATCCATGACTTAGGATTTAAATTGTTCACAATACATCATGCCCAAACTCTATAGTTAATTTTAGTTGAATTGTTAAATTAATGATTTATATCGTTAAAATTGTTGTTTTATGTCCCTAAGAAGGAATTAATATGGATTAGTCAGAACTGATTTGGGTTGAGGTCCAAGTGAAATTACAGAATAAAACAAATCATGAAGTTGGAAGATATAAAAATTAAAATTGGGTCCTAGACCCGAATCCATCTGGGTTGGGCCCAGATCGATCCGAACCTGAGAGTTGGAAAAAAGTGGGTTTCAAATGTTTATGGGGATCTAGTTGGTTTTGGGTTGATTTATTTCAATATATATCTCAATAATGTAAGTTAGGGTTAAAGGTTGGAAACATGTAACAACCTAAAATATTAAGACAATCAAACTAACCTGTATTAAAGGTATATCCTAACGATATTAACAATTTAAAGAATGGAATTAATAGTGGATCACTACTAAAATATGAATTAAGATCAATAAAGATATCCTCGGTTATACATATTTTGGCACCCTTTGATATGGTGGTGCATGTTTGGGTCGTACATAAATGTATATGGATCGCTGCGTGTCTTGAGGTGATGATGTGTAGTTGTTATGTGCCTATTTGGTTATCTAAAATTGAGTAAATTGCGTAGAGTTTATTATTTTGATTCTTCATGTGAGTGAACATACCACGGGTGGGTGTGTTATCTCTTGGAAAATCTATTAGTCAGGGATCTGATGGGAATGCATGCAAAACTGTGTACTACACATCATCCTACTGATGGTGATTGTGTATAGGTATATTATTGTGACACCCCACTCAAAATAATAACGGGTGGCCAGCCCTATACTAAATTAATCAGGAATCTCAAGTGGATCATTCTCATCATCTACTGATTATTCTAAAAAAAATAAACACGGCTAACTACCCATTACTACAAAAAAGAGGGTATCAAAATTTTTAAAACATTTTATTCAACTCTAAAACAAAACCATGCAACAACTAACCAACAATCTATTTTTTTTTATATGATAAGAGACACACACATGCTTAAGTGGTATAAAAGAGTACAACACAATGTACAAAATAAAAAACCCGAATAAGTTGTCGGGTCACAGACAATACAATATTCTGATAGAGATAATATAAGAGTGCTACTCTACAACATTTGGGTATAAACCCGATACAAAAATTGAATCCTGATCTAGATACGCAAAAGATAGGAAACGACTAATACAAAATACCGCAACAGTCCGCTACTGCCACAGCTCCACGAATACACTGGATGGATAACATCAATGGAATCCTTGCGGAGGAACACCTAGAATAATACAATATATACATAGTAAGAGAAAATATAAATGGGTCAGAGCCCGAGGTATGAAAACATTTTTTTATAGAAAGTTCATTAAAATACATAGTAATTATAAATGCATTTTGACATGATTAAGGTGGAGTTGCAATCTCCATAAATCCAACTCACCTCTCGACTAAAGCGCGCAACTAATCGTATGCACATGATCTCCAATTAATTACCCAAATCTATCTAGGCAATAATCTAACCTATCTCCAAATTTATACTCATCTAAAATCCATCTTAATCATAACCCTCAACTTCTACTATTATCCATCTCAATTATTCGTTCTCTTACTAACATATAAAATATACATAAACATTCTCTTTTACTAGAATTTATCATATTCTAGTTCGTGACATAAATATATATGATTATGTATATATGAGTTATTAGCATCGAAGTGCTAAGGACTAAACTTCTCCCAATTCTCAACAGTGCACTGCGTTTCGTGCGTGGGGCGTCTCGCAAGCGAAATCCAAACAAGGAACCCCCCAATACACTACTCCTTGGCAGTATTGATTATCAAGATTCATTATGCCCTCAATGCATGACGCGTATAACCCAAATTCTCTTATACTATAAGTGATTTATTAATTATTCTCAATTATCAATAGTGCATGACGTTTCGTGCGTGGGACATCTCGCAAGCGAAATCCAAACAAGGAACCCCCTCGATAAACTACTCCTTGGCACTATTGATCGTCGAGATTCATAATAATATATAAATATGAGCAATAAGAACTAATTCTCCTCACTCCCAACATTGCACTGCGTTTTTTGCGTGGGATGTCTCGCAAGCGAAACCCAAACAAGGAACCCCACAATACACTACACCTTGGCACTGTCGATCGTCGAGATACATACTAATATATAAATATGAGCACTAAGGACTAACTTCTCCTCACTCCCAACATTGCATTGCGTTTCATGCGTGGGAGGTCTCGCTAGCAAAATCCAAACAAGGAACCCCCTGTAGAAGGGTGTCTATCAATAAAAAAAGCAAATAAAATAAAAATGCTTTTTTTTACATCCGAGAGGTGCCCACGAGTGTCACTGCAGCAATGACATTCGAGAGGGTCAGCGCCACTGCAAGGGTCAGCGCCACTGTAAGGGTCACTACAGCAATGACATTCGCAAGGGTCAGCGCCACTGCAAGGGTCAGCGCCACTGTCGGGGTCAGTGCCACTGCAAGGGTCAGTGCCACTGCAAGGGTCACTATAGTAATGACCCTAGAGAGGTGCCTCGCAATGCTTACCATAGAAATTCAAGATTGAGAAGTTCCACTACAAAGGTCAGCGCCACTACAAGGGTCACTATAGCAATGACATTCGAGAGGGTTAGCGCCACTGCAAGGGTCAGCGCCACTGCAAGGGCCACTGCAGTAACGACATTCGAAAGGTGTCTCACAAGGCTTACCACAGAAATCCAAGATTGAGAAGTGCCACTGGAAGGGTCAGCGCCACTGTAGGGGTCAACGCCACTGCAAGGGTCAGCGCCACTGCAAGGGTCACTGCAACAATGACATTCAAGAGGGTTAGCGCCACTACAAGGCTCAGCGTCATTGCAAGGGTCACTGCAGTAATGACATTCGAGAGGTGCACACAAGGGTCACCGCGGACATCTAATATTGAGAAGTGCCACTGCAAGGGTGACTGCCACTACAAGGGTCGCTACAGAAATGTTATTCGAGAAGTGCCACTACAAGGGTTCCGGCAGAAACTCATATTGAGAAGGAACCCACACAGAGTGTCCAGGATGAGGGAGTATCTACCACGAGCAACTCCTCATCATGAAACACCAGTCTTTAAATTAACAACATCATTAACACTTTACTTTCTTGTACATATTGCCTAGTTGAGCAAGCAGGGCTCGAACAGGCGCGTTGGGACCTTCTGGGAGTTTTGGCTTGGCGGCTGAGGGACAAGGTATGTTAAGAAAGCTCAACCACTTAGCACTATAAGATTTAGAGAATACTGGTAGGAAGACCCAGAAGTCACTCAAGACTACACACACTTCACACTTGGTCACAAGTGAAGTGAGCAACCAAAGAGCAGGCTACTCACAAGAAATAAACTCTTTACAAGAAAATGACTTTTCCAGAAGAGGGGGTCCTCAAGGTCCCTCTCAAGAAAATAACATTTTTAGAGGAAAGGAGTCCTTAAGGTCTCCTCTCTCAAGATTTGTAAAATTGAACCGCAAGTTACCGTTTCAAAAGATAACTACCAAATCTGATATTTTGTCTCCATTAGGAGACATATGTGCTTTTTGAATTTTGGTCGGCGCCAGGTGGCGCCTGCAGGGGGACAGGCAGGCTGCCTACAGGAAGGGACAAATGGTACACTTCAGACATTGTTCCCCACCAACTCTCTCAATTTTGGCGCCCAAAAAATGCCAACTCACCCCTAACGCCCTAGTATAAATAGACCTCTGGGCAAGGTCAAGAGACAGACAATAGAAATTGCATAGTTACTCTGCCAAAATATCACCAGACCTACCTAAGTATTCTCTCCCTGCTCATTCTCTTAGTGTTGAGTGCCTTGTTCCTTCACTCCACACTAAAAGCCATCACTCTCAGGTGTTTCCCTTGAGAAAATTACTATTTTTGTTGTGAAAGTTCATCTTCTTGCAGGGAGTGAGTTGAAGCTTGAGTTCCATTGTTACCAGTAGGAGAAGTTTTCTTCAGAAGCTGCACCAGGAGACCTTAAAGACCTTACAGGCAGCGTCCATTGGAGTGGGTCATGACTCACCCTTTCCAGTTATTCAAAGACCCCAATCTCACTACCCTCCTATATTTGGTGACGCTGCTGGGGAGGTATCCTCACTTCCATGGACAAAGAAGGTTTCAATGTCTCTAAGCAGTTGGTTTTTGAGGACATTCTGTCTGGTAATGGAGCTCACAGTGACCAGACTAATAAGGAAGAAGTGGTGGTGATCGGGGCCAAGGCGCCTACACCTCAGGGAGGGCAAACTAGTTCTCCGGCAGTGGCTCCAATGGCAGGTATGAATCTTATGGCAATGTTTTTTGACTTTTGAAAGCAAAATAACGCGGACCTATCAAGATTGGGTCAAGGTTGTGTGACACCTGCTGCTGCCCCTTCTGGAGGGGTAGCCACTCCTGTTATGATTTCGATAGAGACGATTCCATCTCGGAAGGTGGCGCCGGAGCAGGTCCTGGCGCCAACAGGTTCTCCATCTACTAAAAGCATGTGTTTGGAGGAGTCACCCTCTAAGGATGTTACTATGGAAGAAGTGAGGAAGCTCCTCTCCTCCTCTCAGAGAGAGGGTTCCCACCTATACGAGGAGTAACAAGACCCCTATCCACAGGAAGTAAGTGAAAAGCCATACCCTGAGGGGTATATTCCACCAAAATTTATCAAGTTTGGTGGTATGGGGGAGAACCCTAGAGAGCACGTGAAGAGGTTTATCGAGTACCTGGGAGTACATGCTGGAGACAAGACCCTGAGGTTGAGGGAGTTCTCTAAGACTCTCACTGGGAAGGTTTATACATGGTATTCCAACTTGGCGCCTAACATCGTCCCTACTTAGGAAGAGATGCACAGGCAGTTCCTCCAGAAGTTTTTTATAGCGGAGGATGAATTTACACTGAGGCACCTGGCACAAGAGGTCCAGAAGCCAGGAGAAGAGTTTATGCACTACATCAAGCGATTTTGTGAGAGGGACTTAGATGTCCACGAGGACGTGGCAGAGGACAGGTTACTACATATATGTGTGGAAGGACTCTTAGAAGAGTACAAGATGCACTTAATCAATGAAACTAGAGATGGAACTTTCAGAGAATTCACCAAGGCCGCTAGAAACATAGATATGATAATCAAACCAAGAGCCCTGCGTTGGAGGACGCAAGTTCCACTGACTCCCGGGAGGTTTCAAGTTTTGAGGAGGCAAGCGGTTAACTATGCAGACGGGAGTAACAAAGGGAAGAAGGGAGGCTCTGGGGCCAAGACTGATAGTCCCGGTAACAAGAGAAAATTTGGGGAAGATGCCTTTCCGCCACTACCATGCAGCGTAGCTAAGGCTATGGATTGTTATCGCACCTTAGTGCGAGAAGGTGTAGCAGAACCTCCCCACCTAAAAGAAGAAACCCCCACTGCAGCTGACAAGGCCAATCCAAAGTACTGCGAATTGCACCAATGAGTGCAGCACTCTACCAAAGATTGTTACTACTTGCGAAGGATCATTGGCGAGCAGATGTCCAGCGGTACCTTGCAGATACCCCTTGTGGACGTTAACGAGAACCCACTTCCTGCGCATCACTTTGGCACTGCCAATATGGTAGTTGCCTACGACGAAGAAGCTACAAGAAGTCTTATGAAGTGGGAGAGTGGCGAGCAGTTATGCGAGGAGTTAGAAAATCTATCAGTGAGCAGACTTGAGCTAGAAAGAAATCAAGAGGAGTGGTTCTTCACTCCGGAATAAGAAAATAGAAGTGGGGAAGTTAAGGAAGTGACTCTCTCAGAAGGTGAGGTAGACGTCATTCTCGCTCTAGATGAGGAAGGGACCTCTGAAGCGGAGTACATTTGCAGTGGCGAGACGTATGAGGTAGACTTAGACTCTGAATGTGAGGCCATAATAAGGAGCCCCAAGTTCAAGTGGTTTTTCGACCAGATAGGGGTGAAGTACGACACAAGGGTGTCCATCATGAGGAAAGTCTTGGAGACAGTGCAGCAGCGGGGAGACCCTTCGCTAGATCGGCAGGGGCCAATCGGAAGGATGATTAAGAAGTATACTTCTGAAGTGGTGTTTTCAGAAGCAGATAGGTTGGTGCCTTAATTCCACAACCGACCGTTGTATGTCACAGCCATGGTTAATGGAGTCTCATTTCCCAGGGAGTTGATGGATGGAGGAGCATCCATTAACATCATGC
Source organism: Sambucus nigra (assembly GCA_949130495.1). NCBI lineage: Eukaryota > Viridiplantae > Streptophyta > Magnoliopsida > Dipsacales > Adoxaceae > Sambucus > Sambucus nigra. The sequence goes on from OX422208.1 coordinate 173,313,154, forward strand.
CTATCAGTACATTATATGAAACAGGAATTGACCAGGAGAAGGTGGTTCCGGTACCACTTGTAATTTCTAGATTTGACAACGCTGGAATGCAGTCTATTGGATACGTGAATGTGGGAATCAAGTTGGGAAATTTTAATTCCCACATCAAATTTCACGTTATTAATGCTAACACCAGCTACCAAGTACTCATTGGAAGGGTATGGATGCACACTCATGGCATAGTGCCTTCCACCTACCATCAATACGCGAAGGCAAACATTAGAGGTACAGAGATAGTGATCAAGGCCACACAGAGACCCTTCGCCATTGAGGAGGTCCACCTGGTGGATGTTGCCTTCTACACAGAGTTAGATGAGGAAAGAAAGGCCTCTTCAAGAAAACTAAAAGGAATCAAGGTAGCTGAGGGAAGGGTTCCGCAGAAGAAGTCCGTTCATGATCGTCTAGGGGGGAGGATAATCCCCCACATGGCCTAAGGCAAGAGGAAAGTAGAGGAGGTAGCTAAACCCCCTCGAACTTGCAAGAAGGTGGTCTTGCCCGATGGAAAGATCATCTACCGTTTATAACGGTCTGCGCGGGCGGTGTTCTGGTATGAGAGCATAGACTCGATGCACAAATGTTTTATCGTTGATGAATCCCATATCTTTGAGCATGTTGAGGAACCAGAAGAAGCTCCAGAGTGCTTGCAAGACGGACCCAGAGAGCAGCTGCAAGAATTAGAGGAAATCAAGTTGGGGCCAGAAGAGAGTGGGAGTAGACCCATTCTAATCTCCAAGTGCCTAGAACCAAGACAGAGGGAGGAGCTCATCAGGCTACTTAAGGAGTTCACTGATGTATTCGCTTGGAAGTACACGGAGATGCCAGGAATAGATGCAGAAGTGAGCTCTCATAGATTGAACATCCTTCCCAATGGCCTTTCGGTAAGGAAAGCCACACGCACATACAAAGCAGACCTTGATTTGAAGATAAAAGCTGAGGTGGAGAAGTTGTTAGCGGCAGGGTTCATCAAGCCTATTCAACACCCCATATGGCTGTCCAGCATAGTGCCAGTGGTGAAGAAAGACAAGAGCCAAATCAGAATTTGTGAAGATTTTCGTGACTTGAACAAGGCGTGCCCTAAGGATTAATTCCCACTACCCAGCATAGACAACTTGGTGGACGCTACAACGGGACATGAGGTGTATAGCTTCATGGACGGGTATGTTGGTTATAACCAGATTAAAATGGTGTCCATGGCCAATACCTCACAGCTACAGCTACAAACAGGACACCTCTTGTAGCTTCATGGACGGGTATGTTCATTTTATATGACGGGTATGTTGGTAACAACGGGACATGAGATGTATACCGACGCGGAGAAGACTGCCTTCCACACGCCATTAGGGAACTTTCACTATACAGTCATGCCCTTCGGATTGAAGAACGCTGGAGCCACATACCAGCGGACCATGATGGCAATTTTTCACGACTTATTTTATGATATACTAGAATTCTATGTGGATGATCTGGTGGTGAAGTATAAGAAAGAAAGCAGGCATATTCAGGATTTCAGGAGAGTATTCGAAAGGTGTCGTCAGTATAAGATGAGAATGAACCCCTCAAAGTGTGCATTTGGGGTTACTGCAGGGAAATTCTTAGGTTTTGTGGTAAATAGACAAGGGGTGCAAGTGGATGCAGAGAAGATTAAAGCTATTGTGATGATGCCACCGCCCAAGAGTTAGAGGCAACTTAAGAGCTTCCTGGGAAAGGTATCCTACCTGCGGAGGTTTATACCTGCGCTGGCAGAAGTAACTCATCCGTTCGCGCCTCTACTAAAAGACAAAGCCATGTGGGTTTGGGGAGAGAGACAGGAGAAAGTGTTCGAGAAGATTAAAGAAATCCTAGCCTCTCCTTCCACGATGATTCCTCCCGAAGATGGAGCGCCGCTCCTGCTCTAACTTACTTCTACAGAGAGGTCGATAGGGGCCCTCTTGGCGCAAGAGAAAGAAGGAGTGGAAAATTCGGTCTAATACCTATCAAGAGTAATATCTGGAACATAATCAAGATACACCAGCATTGAGAGGCACTGTCTGGCATTGGTATTTGTAGCCCAGAAGTTGAGGCACTATCTTCTAGCCTTTGCAGTTAACATAGTCACCAAGTGTGATCCCATCAAGTACCTCCTCGCGTGGACTATACTCGTGGGACGAGGAGCAAGGTGGTTTTTGATCTTCTCAGAATACAATCTAAAATGCGTAGTGCCTAAAGCCATTAAAAGCCAAGAAGTAGCAGATCTACTTGCCCGCTTCCCAAGTGGAGTTTTTGAACCGCCTAGTGAAGAGCTACCTGGAGAGAGTTTTCAAGCATGCATGGAGGAGGAGGTGAAGAAGTGGTTTATGGAGTTTGATGGTTCCAGTGCTTAAGGAACAGGTGGAGACGGCGTCATACTGTCAGACGGGAAGGAGAAGATTACCCTCTTTTTCAAGTTAGATTTTAAATGCTCAAATAATGAAGATGGGTACGAAGCCCTCATTCTAGGGACGTTGGAAGCACTCAGAAGAGGGATCAGGGTATTGTGTATACGAGGGGACTCCAATATGGTAGTAAGGCAAGTCAATGGAGAGTTTTCCCATAAACATGCCAACTTAGCGCCGTACATACACATCATCCAAAGACTGCTGGGACAGTTCTTAGATGTAACTATGGAGAGGCAGGCGCGAACGATGAACAGGCACCCCGGCGCGCTCGCCACCATAGCACAAAAGTTGGACATGGAGGGGGCAGAAGCAACCATCATAGTGAGGCGGAGAACAGTACCCACTACTGTAAAATCCTTATTCCCAAGTAACGAGCCAAAAGACTGGAGGCATCTGGTAGAGAAGCAACTTGAAACCAGAGAAGGGACAATGAAAATATTAGAGTTAGCGAATTACCATGTGCTGCAAGGAACTCTCTACTTTAAGAGTTCTGGAGGGTTTCTGGCAAGGTGCGTAGGGGAGCAAGAAGCCAAGGAAAGGTTAATAGAGATGCACCAGAAGCACTGTGGGGATACGGATATTCCCCTTTATAGACGACTGCAACGAAGCGGGTATTATTGGCCTGCAATGAGAGTAGAAGCGACCCTCTTGCAACAAATTTGTTTAAAGTGCCAAGCTAATTTTGACAAGCAAATGGAGGCTAACTTTGTGGAAGCCTTAGAAGATTGGAGACAGACGTACCTAACATATTTAAAAGATGGGGAGCTACCCGCCGAGAGAGCGGATGAAATTTACCTTAGAAAAAGGATAACTCATTTCTACTTGGTCGAGGGAGAGTTATATTGGAAAGGGTACAATGAGAAGGCACTAAGGTGCGTAGCCAAAGAGGAGGTGGAAAGGGTGTTAAAAAAAGCTCATGAGCCCTCCCACATGGGAGGCGCCAAGCTGTATGATCAACTGATGACGCTGGGATACTACTGGCCGACCATGGAGGCTAACTCCATTGGGTATGTGAAAAAGTGTAGAGCATGTCAAGTGCATGGAAACATGGTGCACGCTCCCTCCGTCAGTCTATAAAGCTTGGCAGCTCCTTATCCCTTCCACACATGGGTGTTCGTCCTGGTGGGAAAGATCGCCCCAGCATCTCACGGTAAGGCTTTTATCATTGTGGCTACAGAATTGTACACCAAATGGGCGGAAGCCATCCCTTTAAAGAGAGTCACCGCCCAAGTGGTAACCCAGTCTATAAAGGAGTATATCATATCCAGGTTTGGTATACCCAAAGTGATCCTAACGGATAACGGGAAGCAATTTGTATGCAAGGAGATGGCCCTCCTCACAGACAAGTATAAGATTGGGCATAATAGCTCAACCATATCCTACCACAAGGGCAATGGCCAAGCAGAGGCTACCAATAAGAACCTAATAAACATTTTGAAGAAAATGCTAGAGGACATGCCGAGAGCATGGGACGAGAAATTGCCTATGGTGTTATGGGCCTACCGTACTTCGAAAAGAAAGCCAACAGGATTCACTCCCTTCTCTCTAGTATATGGGAACAAAGCTGTCCTACTAGTGGAACTGGCAGTGCCTTCAGCCATAATTTCTCTTAGCAATGGCCTCATCCCAGACCCATGGCATGTGCTACTGGAGGCGCTGGACGAGCATAAGGACAAGGAAAGAGAGAATTTCAAAGTCTACACTCAACAACTGTCCAGGACCTACGAGAACTTAGTCAAGCCTAGAGAATTCCAAGTGGGAGATCTAGTCCTGCGAGCATCAACCCACTATCTCCATAGCATGTCGGCATCAAAATTCAAACCCAACAAGGAAGGCCCTTTTATTGTCAGAGGAGTGGGGAAGTCGGGCTACTACCAAATATTAGAACCAGAGAGTGATTGCCTCCAGTCCATCAACTGCAAGTGGCTGAAGAGGTACTATGCTTAGTAATAGCTAACAAGTTTTGTTTGTGTTTTGCATGTCTGTAATGGATTTCGAGGATTGCTCCCATACCAGAAAAGTTTTTTGTAAATTTTTTTTAGAGCAATACTACATTGTAAACAACACACAAAAGTAAACAAATGAAATAGCAACACTTTCGATCATTGTTGACGTTTGCTTTGCTTACTCATTTATACATATATATACACTCCCTATTAAGTTAGAAGAGAGTACAAAAAAATCAGGAACTTTTCTCACTACACTTGGGAGGTAAGTCCATCCTAAGAGAAAGTATACTGAGAAAAATCCCCCAGATATAAATTAATAGAAAATATAGAGGGAATATTAAATTCCTCCTCCTTAATATTACAAAGAACAGTGAAACTCTTAAAGAGAATATAGAGCAAGGACCCCAAAGACTAGGGGCTAGCTAATTCAAATAGTTTTTTTTTTAAATCCGGCTTTCGAGAAAGGGGCAGGGTTCACCCCCCCCCCCCCCCTCTCCAACCTAGCCTCTACGACTATAAGTAGTAATATGCAGGAATACCCCCACAGGCAGGAGGGGCAATCCAAGAAAGTCGCATGCCAATACCTCACAGCTACAAGAGGTGCATTTTCGAAAAATATACAATATGTTAATACATAACTTTTCATATTAATGAAAATACCCCGCAGTATATGGGGCAGCCACCAGTAGACTAAATGCTCACAGAAATTAGAGCAAGTCATATAAAACGAACACCCACATTATAAAGGGAGAACAAAGGCAAAAGAGAGTGCTGAAGAAATAAAGTGTCTCATTCAGGAATGATAAGTGATGTACACATAGAATTCTGAGCACTACAAAGCAAGAAGTAGCCTATCTGCTAGAAACTACAAAAAACAAATCATCACGAGCGATGGCGCCGGCATATGACGGACCAGCCTCCCGTAGAATCTCTTCCTCCAACCTGATGAATTTATCCTCGTCCTCCTCATCGCCAGACTCAAGTCTGGCAAGCTTCACCTGCAGTAGGTTGATCTGATTCCGGATTCTCGTAGCCTCAGCCTGCCGCTGCTCGACTCTGGACTGTCGAGAAGCATGAAATCTCACTATCTTTTGGAAAGGACCACTCAGAAAAGGGCAAACCCCCGCATCATGCCAATCCAAACGAAAATGATAGAACTGCTGCAAATCGCGAAAAGCATCCAATAATTGCAAAATGGAAGAGCTAGCCAGCTTAGCAGGGGAGGTAGCCAAGAACTCATGAACATGGATGGCGAAAGACCTCAGGTTGAAGGCCGTAAGACTGTCAATCTGAAGTATACTCTGAGAAGTGAATGTCTCAGGATGGTGCTCCAAGATGAGATCCAAGAGCTGACGCTCATGTACCCTGAATTGTCCTGGTAACTCCTCACGCCATAGCCTACTAGCAATAGTCGCAACATCCTCTACTTAATCATCGCCATCGAAGTGGCGAGACCCTGCCTCAGAAGGAAGGAAAGAAGATTCTCCACCAGAATCAGCGTCACCGACCAAAGGAGTAAACTCAGAACTATGATCTCTCTCCACAGTTGCCCCACTACCAGTCTCTGCAGTCATTGGAGTACTCTCATGCACGTGGAAACAATTAGACAAGGGTGAAATGATAATGCTTGCACAGTATACGCAAGAAGAAAAAGAGGGGAATAGTAAAAAGAGGGGGTATGCTAGTTTAGTACCTCTCTCGCAAATGCCCCACTGCCAGACTCCACAGTCATCAGAGTACTTTCATACACCTAGAAACAATGAGACAAGGGTGAAATGATAATGCTTGCACAGTATACGCAAGAAGAAAAAGAGGGGAATAGTAAAAAGAGGGGGTATGCCAGTTTAATACCTCTCTCGCAGTTGCCCCACTGCCAGACTCCACAATCATCGGAGTACTTTCATGAACCTGAAAACAATGAGACAAGGGTGAAATGAGAATGCTTGCACAATATACGCAAGAAGAAAAAGAGGGGAATAGTAAAAAGAGGGGGTATGCCAGTTTAATACCTCTCTCGCAGTTTCCCCACTGCGAGACTCCACAGTCATCGGAGTACTCTCATGCACCTGGAAACAATGAGACAAGGGTGAAATGAGAACGCTTTCACAGTATACGCAAGAATAAAAGAAGGGAAATAGTAAAAAGAGAGAGTATGCTAGTTTAATACCTCTCTCGTAGCCATACCACTCTCTGACTCCACAAGTATCAGATCAACTTCATCCGGCTCCATAGTCATCAGAGCGACCTCGCTCATCTAGAGACAATGCAACAAAGGTGAAGATGGGAATGCTTGTGCAATTTAAACAAAATAATAAAGACATAAGAATGACATGAGGGAAGTAGATACTCTTATACACTGTACCTAAATAACGCCCTCCGTAACGGTCAGAGAAGGAGGAGCAGGGGCTCCCATAGGGGCAGTAACACTGGTAGATACTCCAGAAGGGGCTGTCTCAGCGACCAGTGCTTCTGAAGAAGCTACCTCAACCTCAGGCACTTCGGGAAGAACAATCTCAGCGACGGAGGGCACGAGGGGTAGGCGAGGCTGCGAGTGACAAGAAAGGGCGAGAGGTAACAAATCACTTACCTCATGTACAATAGATACCTCAATTAAAAAAAAAGAGGGAGAGGGAAACTCCTAAAAAAGGCACCACAGAGATAGCTACCTGAAGGGGCGCGATAACTGGACAAACAGGCCCATGTATAGGGGCTGCAGAAGAGACAATAGTAGGAGCCATACTTGAAATAGTGCCAAGGGATAACTGCAACAAAGTAAAAGAGGGCTACGATAACCACGCGCTGGATAGAGAAGAAATATATAACTAAGAAAATAAGAAAGTACCTGAGCCCCATCCAAAGGGGAAGAGCGGAAAAGGACGGTCGGCGCAGTAGGGGCTGTGCTGATAGCCTGCAAAGAATGAAAAATTGTTATTCATTGCAAGGTCGAGGAAAAAGAGATCCCATGCTTCAACAGAAAGTCCTGGCCTAAAGTGTGGGCTCACTGGTTGAAGCCATAGTAAATATTGTCCACAAGAAATCTCCTGAACCAAGGGTCTACCGTCCATCGATACGCGGACCCTAGGGATAGAAATCCTCCCCGAAGAGGATAAACCCGGGATGATAATGCCAGGTAAGGGAGGAGCCCCTCCCTGAGAAGAAAGTCCAAAAGCCATTAGGACTCCTATTGAAAGTAAACACATATTCAAAAGTAAAAATACATACCTCAGATGAAGAGGCGCCCAGGGGCTCAACTGCAGAAGTGCCCACCGCCGAGATAAGAGAAGATGAGGTGACAACGCCGAAAGACACAACCCTCTACGCATGGTAAATAGGTAAATAAAAGGAAGAAGTAAAGAAAAAATGGCACAATGAAAGTTTTGAGAATAGCGAGGCATACCTGAGGAGAAGGAGAAGCCACAAGGGTGGTCCTGGTGACGGTAAAGTGCACAGATGAAAGCTGCAGGGAAATGACAGCATACACAACCAAAATGTAATTAGAAGACTAACAAATTACAACAGATGGTAAAAGGATTAAGGAGACAGCAAACCTCTCTAAAAAGACCTCAGGAAGAAATGAGCATGGAGTTCCTCTCCCGCTGAAATGGCGTCAGTCGTAGTGGGGGAAGAGGGGAACTACTGGCCTCTATGGAAATGACGTGCAAAAAAAATATATATATGAAAAGATGCTTTCATTAACAAATAAAAAATAATGAGGGGGAAGAAAGAAAATCATATGAAAAAATATAGATGAGTAAAGGGGAAACGCTTACAGTAGTAGGGCGCGTGGTCTGGCCATAAGGGAGATGGGTGGGGCTAACTCTCCCAGGAGAATGGGATGCCTCATCATCGCTAGAAGACTCTCTTGAGACTGATAACAAAGCATAAGTGTCAGTAGTGCTTTCTATATGGAAACCCAAGCCTCCCATATCAACCGAAGAAGAACTATGGTCATCATAGGAAGGGGTGCTTCCATAATCAACTAGTTCCTCTTCCAATGAAGGGGAGGGAGACAAAGAAACTCCGAGAGAACTAGTTCCACTTAGTAAAGGATGTTGTGATATTATACCTTCTGTAATAGGAATAGATGCGTCCCGCGCCTCCTGGGAAGCAAGCCTCGGTGAGGAGTAACCTTTCCCTTTCACTACTTGGAAAGTCTCCCCCACCCCAAGATCGCCAGTATCGGACTCTTGATCCACCGTAGAGGAAGAAGTCATGCCAGCGCCATTTCCTTTCTTTTTCTTTGAAGCCCGGGTCCTCACAGGAGAAGAGGGAGGAGAAGCGATAGTAGCAGGAACAAAATTAGATACATCTGCATCAGGGTGTTTCCTTTTTCTTGTACTAGAGGTGCTCGCTTTCCCTCGGCTCTTTGGCTGGCTTCTAGACTTCACAGGGGGAAGCTCAGTCGGCGGAGGTGGAAGTGACTCTTCAATGAGAGGTTTCACTAAAATGGGAATGGCCTGCTCCAAGGGTGGAGCGGGAGTGGTGCTGAGAAACCAAGGATCTTTCTGCGTCCGCCTCACCAAAAACTGAGCTTTGGTATATTTAATGGGGTTGGTCTCATGAGGGGGGCCAACTACGCATTCTTGAATAAGACGAACCTGTCGCTGCCAACGAAGGAGCCAAGATGAAGTGAATGAAGGATGATGATCGCAGGGAGTCACATAGAGACCACCCAAACCACTGACCCTACGGAATAATCCCTGAAGAGTAAAGCTAGCACACGCCTCTGAAAACACCTCTGAATGACTGCTGTAGGCAGGAAGAGGAGGGATATGAACGTCCTGATCATAGCCAAACTGTCGTCTTCCCCTCTCAGAATGATAGGATTCAGCACGCGGACCTAACTCGGTCCAAGAAGGGAGGTAGTATGGTAAGAGCATCGTCACCACATTAATATGAGGACAGGTGGAAACTGACCCCACAGCTGAAGGGTAATAGAAGGTCCCGCCATCACCAGGGAAATAAAGCCAGCTGAAAGTTCCTCCAGGGCGCTTGGTATAAGGCCGAAACTGAAACTCCTCAATATTGTCAATCAACATTCCCAGAGATTTCTTGGGAATTTTCTTATGCCACCGGAGAAGTCTCGCAACGTCGCTATGACAAGCGTAAGCCCCTGAAGTAAAGTGGGGGGAAATGCTCAAATAAAAAGGCCATTAAGAGAGCGGCGTTTTCATGATTAGCAACCTCAAACCGACCGCAGGACCTCTCTACATCTATGTGTGCTTGGTCCATCCAGGTGTAAAGAGAACCCAAGGTCAAGGCGGCCATGGGTATCGACCTACCGCGAGACAATCGTACAACCAATCTAAAAAGAAGTTCGCAGGGACAATCTTCAGGCTTACCTGGCAGAAGGAAGCGAGTCAAAAATGTAACGAAGAAAGTGGCTAAATGAGCAGGATAATGGAGCTTAGGACTGTCGTGGGATCTGGGGGCTGCGCGTGAAGTCTCTCCCTTATGCAACTGCTCAAAATCTCGTAACCAGTATCTTTGCCATTTGGCAAAGGAATGATTGGAATGACCAGTTATATTTATAGCCACATACTTCGAGCAATCTCCGAGAGCTGTCCGTAGCTCCCCCACCATCTCCTGCTCCATAGAATCCTCGTAGTCATCAGAAAAGACCTGTTGCCTAAAGAAAGGAAGAGCGTACAATTCACATACATCTTCTAAGGTGAGGGTAAATTCGCCCCAGCCTGTGACAAAGGTGTGAGACTCCATACTCCATCGAGACAATAAAAGATTGAGTGAAGAAATATGCTTAAATATGGTGCAGGACTTCAGGCTGCTGATGGTGGTAAAAAGTCCCACCTCCCTAAGAATATCCACATAATCAAGAATGCTCAGAACATAATCAACCCAGCTAGCCCACTCCTCTATGGGTTCCCCCCGGGCTTTAACTTCAACATTGGAATAAGGAAAGTCACCGCGGTCGACTCGGACTCAGAGAACGAAATTCGGAGAAATGGTAGGGAGGTCAGCAAACTCACTTAACCCCACATGAGAACGATCGAGAACAGCATCCAAAATTTTTTCCCCAAATTCACAAAGTGAAATCATGAAATTGTCAGGAGGACCAAAAAAAGGAGTGCGACGATAAATACCAAAGTCTCGCCCTTGGTGAATGTGCATATAGTACTTCCATGCCTGAGAAGAGGATGACATAGCTGATGAACCACCATGAGCCATTGACTCAAGAAAATAACTCATCCTAGTGGGGACTCCGAGCGAGGGACCCTGGGTGTCCCCTATCGTAAAAAAAGAAGTGGAAGTGGAAACCCCCGCAGAAACATGTGAAGAGCCCCTAGTCAGTGGCATACTCTCCATAACGCCAACAATTGGCGAGACACCCTGGGTCATGGAACCTTCGATGTGATAAGAAGTCAAGACCCCCCCCCCCCACCAGAAACAAAGGGCAAATCACTGATCTCCGCAAACGCAACACGACCAGTCAAAAAATCGTTAACATTACAAAGGGTCGAGATAACATGGGTCGAGGAACCCTCGACATGATAAAATATCGAGACACCCCCTTGCAGTGATGAGGGACCCGTAGACGTGAGGCCAAGTCACGAGACCCCTGGCCACTAAAGAGAGACCCTCATACTGTCATAGGCCTAGACCCCTGTTCCTGAAAAATTCGAAGGCATCGAGACACCACCGCCCAAAGCAACTAGGGCTTTCGAAGAATCCAAGGCAACTGGCGAGGGATCCTCAGACGTAGGGCCTCCACGTAGAAAATCACGGGTCGAGACCCCCTTCTTCAGAAAAAATCATAGGCATCGAGACATCCAAGGTCGAGATACCCCCGTCAGTGCCAACACATGTTGAGACACCCAAAGTCGAGATACCCTCGTCAACGCCAACATATGCCGAGACACCCAAGGTGGAGATACCGCCGTCGACGCCAAAATATGCCGAGACATCCTGATCCAAACCAACCAGGTAAGTATCATGAACCAAGCTTGAGACATCCTGACTCGAACCAACCCGGTAAGTTTCTTGAACCGAGGTCGAGATACCTCGCCCAAAGCAGCTAGTTTTTTTAAAAAAAAATCCAAGGCGAGGGGCGAGAGACCCTCTGATGGAGGGTCCACTCGCGAGGAGCCCTTGTCAGCAGCTGTCTCAACTGAAAAATCCAAACCCACGCCTGAATTGGACGAGATACCTTGTTCCCTATGCAAAATGCAACCGATCGAGATGCCCCCACCGTCAGCAGAGGCTCGATCGAGACACCCCTTACTACAGAGGAACCCAAATAAAAATCCGTATGTACCAAGTGGAAGGGTGAGGAACGCATGAGGTTTCTTGAACCAAAATCCGAAGAGGCAGTCATCGCGGACGGAGCATTGACACCACTGGTAGAATGAGACCAGGGGCCGCCGCCGACGGCAATATCGGCGATCGGAGCATTCGGAACGGACGATGAAGAAGGCATAGAGTTTAAAGCCATGGGTGCTTTGGGGGTGTTTACATTTGAAGAAGTATTCATTGGATTAGAATCCATGAATGAGAGGCTATGGTATTTGAAAAAAGCTAAAGCAAAATGGGAGACTATGGTGTTTTAAAAATCCCTTTCTCTCACTACAAGTCCAAAGGGTCTTATGTCTTTTTTAAAGAAGATGAAAGAGCTTAAGAAAAGGGGCTTATGTTTTTAACATCAAAATGGGAAAATTTGCAGGAAGGCAAAAAGTGATGACCTTTTTTTCCCAAAATGATGAGATGACAGTTCCCACACTGACGCGTGGGTTCTAAAAAAAAATTAATTAAAAACCTCGAATAAAGGGACACCGCACTTAATGATCCTAGGGTCCCTATATATATATATATATATATATATATATATATATATAAATTGTTGAAATCAAATTCATGGCGTACAAAGTTTGTTTTAGTCTACCCAACCAAAAAATCTTTGCATGAGGGGCTAATGTAGAAGGGTGTCTATCAATAAAAAAAGAAAATGAAATAAAAATGCTTTTTTTGACATCCGAGAGGTGCCCGCGAGGGTCACTGCAGCAATGACATTCGAGAGGGTCAGCGCCACTGCAACGGTCAACGCCACTACAAGGGTCACTGCAGCAATGACATTCGCAAGAGTCAGTGCCACTGCAGGGGTCAGCGCCACTGCAAGGGTCACTGCAGTAATGACCCTTGAGAGGTGCCTCGCAAGGCTTACCATAGAAATTCAAGATTGAAAAGTGCCACTGCAAAGGTCAGCGCCACTACAGGGTCACTGCAGCAATGACATTCGAGAGGGTTAGCGCCACTGCAAGGGTCAGTGCCACTGCAAGGGTCACTGCAGTAACAACATTCGAAAGGTGTCTCGCAAGGCTTACCACAGAAATCCAAGATTGAGAAGTGACACTGCAAGGGTCAGCGACACTGCAGGGGTCAGCTCCACTGCAAGGGTCAGCGCCACTACAAGGGTCACTACAGCAATGACATTCGATAGGGTCAGCGCCACTGCAAGGCTCAGCACCATTGCAAGGGTCACTACAGTAATGACATTCGATAGGTGATCACAAGGGTCACCGCAGACATCCAAGATTGAGAAGTGCCACTGCAAGGGTCACCACCACTTCAAGGGTCGCTGCAGAAATGTTATTCGAGAAGTGCCACTACAAGGGTTCCGGCAAAAACTCATATTGAGAAGGAACCCACCCAGAGTGGACAGGATGAGGGAGTAGCTACCACGAGCAACTCCTCATCATGAAACATCATTCTTTAAATGAACAACAGCATTAACACGTTACTTTCTTGCACAAGTTGCCTAGTTGAGCAAGCAGGGCTCGAACAGGCGCGTTGGGACCTCCTGGGAGTTTTGGCTTGGCGGCTGAGGGACAAGGTATGTTGAGCAAGCTCAACCACTTAGCACTATAGGATTGAGAGAATACTAGTAGGAAGACCCAAAAGTCACTCAAGACTACAAACACTTCACACTTGGTCACAAGTGAAGTGAGCAGCCAAAGAGATGGCTACTCACAAGAAATAAACTCTTTACAAGAAAATGACTTTTTCAGAAGAGGGGGTCCTCAAGGTCCCTCTCAAGAAAAATAACATTTTTAGAGGAAAGGAGTCCTTAAGGTCTCCTCTCTCAAGATTTGCAAAATTGCACTGCAAGTTACCCTTTCAAAAGATAACTACCAAATCTGATATTTTGTCTCCATTAGGAGACAAATGTGCTTTTTGACTTTTGGTAGGCTCCAGGTGGCGCCTGCAGGGGGACAGGCAGGCTGCCTACAGGAAGGGACAAATGGTACACTTCAGACATTGTTCCCCACTAACTCTCTCAATTTTAGCGCCCAAAAAATGCCAACTCACCCCTAACGCCCTAGTATAAATAGACCTCTGGGGAAGGTCAAGAGACAGACAATAGAAATTTCACTGTTACTCTGCCAAAATATCACTAGACCTACCTAAGTATTCTCTCACTGCTCATTCTCTTAGTGTTGAGTGCCTTGTTCCTTCACTCCCCACTGACAACCATCACTCTCAGGTGTTTCCCTTCAGAAAATTACTATTTTTGTTGTGAAAGTTCACCTTCTTGCAGGGACTGAGGTAAAGTTTGAGTTCCATTGTTACCAGTAGGAGAAGTTTTCTTCAGAAGCTGCACTAGGAGACCTTAAAGACCTTGCAGGCAGCGTCTATTGGAGTGGGTCAAGTCTCACCCTTTCCAGTTATTCAAAGACTCCAGTCTCACTACCTTCCTACACCCCCAATAATTAATTCATCACATTTTAAGTCCGGATAAAATTTCCCAGAATGAGATTCAAGCAATCTTCTTATGTCTCTTTACTCTAGAGACAAATATGATATCACATAATCATATACAATTAATATACTATTCACACCAGTATAATAATAACCATCCCAACGAGCTATAACTCAAGGACGCAGGTTCTCAATGCTATCATCTTCCAGGAATTACTGACTTTATCCCAGGTTACCATATATCGGACTATTATCACACCGCTATAGTAAAACAACAAATCAAAACACGGGAAGCGGCCATAGTTCCTCCCCGATAATGAGACAAAACATACCCACCACGTCTCACCCCTAATAAAAACAATCACACAATATTAAATGGACGCTATGGCCTGGGGACTATAAGCTCCCTACTCCTCAAGCAAAGGGCCTCACCCACATCGCGCAACTTCCCATGATAGCATTGAGGGGGTATGCTTCACACACACACACACACACACACACACACACACACACACACACACACACACACACACATATATATATATATATATATATATATATATATATATATATATATATATATATATATACCTTGTGGGATGGAAACATTTATAGGATTTGATGATGTATGTATATCTTGTGTGAATGATATATATATCACACTATTACATACTCATAGTATGCTCTTAGGCGTGAGTGAAAATAATATCATTATTTAGTATATTTTTACTCTCGGTATACTATTCGTCAATAACTCACATAACTTCCCCACTTAGAATACACCATACTATTTCTCTCTTGAAGTTCACACCTCACTTGTATTTATGAATCGTCTCTCAATTCTATTTACGTTAAGGATATTCTCTATATCTGTATGCACATCTATCAACATTATTATTCTCAATCCATAATATGGTTCAATCAATCATATGAACCTTTAACGTTATCATATTTAGGATTTTATTCTAAAATCCAATATCACGAAGCGCATTCTAACTCTCTCTTATAAGTCCATAATTATCTCCAAATCATATTCTCAATAATAGTGGGCTTCCCCACTAATCGGTACAATAGTCTCCAAATCGGTATTCTCTCGAATTAAGTCAATATGACTCCAATAATTTCTCATAAGGGAAACTCCCTAAAAGTCTCCAAAACGCACTTCTCATAACTCCTATAGAGGTTCCCAATCGACAAACTCAAACGAGACCGGACGAAACTCACTCCAGAAAAATCTCTCAAAAAACCTCATTTTCGTATCGATTCGGTCCTTCTGAATCGATTCGGTCCAACAGCGAATCGATTCGATTCGATCCAAAGGATCTGTAAGTCTGCTTCCTACCAAATCGATTCGAAAGGGGAGAATCGATTCGGTTTTGTTAGCAAGCTACGAATGGGTTATTTTCTCCAAAAACCCAAAGTTCCCAAAAATCATTTTAATCATCTTCTAATCCTTCCTCATCAATCCAAACATATATATAACACTAATACTCATCAAATAACACACCTCAAATAATTTCTAACCTCAAATCCATTATCTACACAACAAATCTAAGATTTCACCCAAAATCTAGGCTTTAGAAATTTATCCCAAAATTCATACTTTTTATCCACAAATCATGAAATAAATGATACACAACAATTATTTAGCAATTTTAATCACTTGCCTCAAATTCGTAGAGTCTGATTCGTCCTCGAGATCGCGTAATTGCCGAAAATCCCAACTTTTCTCTCTTTCTCCTCTTCTTTTCTTCTTCTCTCTATTTCTCTCTTTCTTTCTCTTTCTATCTAAGGAGAATTGTTCTCCCATAGGCTTAATAAGCCTTATCTCCCAAAATACACAACTTTAAATGATAATACACACTTTAAATGACTCAGTCGCTTTAATTCGAGCCAAACGAACTTAAAATATTTCGGAACCCAAATATGCCCCAAGTACAGTCATTTCGACTATCTCGACCCTTCCAGAAACCATCGCACCCTTAGAATTGTCATCCGAATCACCTTCTAACATCTTCAAATTTTTACCTCAATGCCAATTTAATAATTCTCCAATTAAAATAATATTTATTTCTCCTAAAAATAAATTAATTATTGTCCCAAAAATCTCGGGGTATTACAGACTTCCCCACTTGCAAGAATTTCTTCCTCGAAATTAAACTAAGCCTAATACTCCAAAGCTCAACCAGTTTCCACTACACTTATCCTCACCAACACTATACCCACTCCTCTAACTTCTCACGATGAATTATTTTAGTCTTATAAAACCAATTATAACTACTAGGGCGCCCATACATCCTTTATTCGAGCTATACTCGTATAAACATAATTAGGCTTCTCTTGCCTCAATAGTTCCACAATTCAAAATATAATAAATCATACTAACATACTAATAATATAAGAATTTTGAAAGGTCGAAGGATTTAACTCCTCTCAATTTCTGACATTCGCTACTTTTATGCAGGGGAGGTCTCACAAGCGAAATCCAAATAAGGAACCCTCCCAATACACTAATATGTAACGATGTCGGGGATTGAGAGTTTGTTAGACCGGGACTAGAGTTTAAAAATATATTTGTAAAAATCATTTTGATATTGCCCAATGGCCTATAAAAAGTTTTATTTTGAAAATAGTTTATTTTAAAAATGGTTTATGTCTTTCGACATTTATATAAAATACCTTATACCCATGACACAAGGCTTTAACAATCATCATACACATAATAACATATATCTCTCAAAATTAGCATAGTTATGAGCTAAAATTCTCTCGCTCAACAATAATCTACTAAATTCTAAATCATTCTAGTAATAATCTCTCGCATCATATTAACATATTGCCATACACTAGGCACTTCCATAGTTGGAATATAACAAATATATATAAGTCTAGCACGACTATAAAAATAAGTAGCTTTATCATTAATACTC
The DNA here is from genome assembly GCA_949130495.1 of Sambucus nigra. Taxonomy (NCBI): domain Eukaryota; kingdom Viridiplantae; phylum Streptophyta; class Magnoliopsida; order Dipsacales; family Adoxaceae; genus Sambucus; species Sambucus nigra. The sequence goes on from OX422208.1 coordinate 173,330,197, forward strand.
AACACATTACAACAATTCTTACGTTCACAACAAAATCATAGCTCTCTTTTAGCACATCACAAGATAATCTATTCCCTCAAAAGATAATAACATAAAAGCCTCACTTGCTCAAAATTCCCTCTAAGGTCAATCCATACATAATAGGGTTATAGAACTACCCTCTCATAACTATCTCACATACGATATTCCCAAAACTTCATCTAGCACAATCATATTCATACAAGAAAATAACTTACATCATACCACTCTAATCCGATTGCCTCTCCTCATCATTGGGTTCCCACACAAAGTCCCCTGGCCTAAAATGACCTCGAATCTGGTGTAGGGGATGCACATCTAAAACTTCCTCAAAATGTGGTCCTTTATCTCTTTTAGGACAATCTCTCTTTCTATGGCCTAATCCTTTATAAAAGAAACATCTACCCGCAAATCCTCTCTGCCCATCTTGAGAAACATAACGATGTTGTGACCCTCTAAAATCCTGGCTATACCCTCTGGCATTACTGGCGTTCTCTTTGCCATACCTACTTGATGAACCCAAATCTTTAAAGTTCTTACCCCCTGTGAACGACTACGATATTCATGACATTGTAACAGTGTCACACTCACTACCTCGGCGTAAGTCACTAACGTTGGGTTCTCTAACAGATGCTGCTGAATTTGCCAATTTAAGCCTTGTATGAACTTTGATATATGCTTATCTTACGTATTTACCTCATCAGGTACTAACTTCTCCAATCGAGTAAATTCTTTTTCATACTCTGCCACCGTTCTATTACCTTGAAACACATCCATCAATTTCCTCCTCAATTCCTTCTGAATCGGGGAAGGAAAATTCCTTCGATCAAAGAGTTCCCAAAAATATGTTATAGGCAATGTATTTATATGTTCTAATATTGTGACAAACTCCCACCATTGGAGAGCTTCTCCCGTTAACTTAAAGGTTGCTAAAAATTGCTTATGCACCTCACTACACTCAACCATACGGAGGTGCCTCTGCATACTATTCTTCCATCGACTTTCAGCCATCGCCTCAACTTCCCCCTGAAAACTCTGGAGGATGACCCTTACTAAAATCTTCCCGCACTCTTTCCCACAAAGATGGTCCTGAATGGGTTTGGGCTGCTTGAATTGAAGGTTGATGCACCATCGCAGAAATGGCAACAGTTATTGCTTGTGCCATAATACTGGTAACTTCATCAGTAGTCATAGTCCTTTGAGGCAGTTGGGGTTCCACACTCTCATCCCCTTTATTTGCCCTGACTGAACGACCTCTCTTCGATGACATCTGAAATAAGAACAATTGTATTAGAACGCCTTTCAAATGTTTTCTCATCACAAAAGAAAATATGGACGTATAAACACAATAGTCCTAATAATAGGGTTCTACATCAAGAACGCTTACAGAAGATCGCAGTAAACTCACACAGATCCTAAAGACACTAGAACCTGATGCTCTGCTACCACCTGTGACATCCCGCTCAAAATAATAACGGGTGGCCAGCCCTATACTAAATTAATCAAGAATCTCAAGTGGATCATTCTAAGCATCTACTGACGATTCTGAAAAAAATAAACACGGCTAACTACCCATTACTACAAAAAAGAGGGTATCAAAATTTTTAAAACATTTTATTCAACTCTAAAACAAAACCATGCAACAACAAACCAACAACATAATTTTTTTTATATGATAAGAGACACACACACACACATGCTTAAGTGGTATAAGAGAGTACAACACAATGTACAAAATAAAATACCCGAATAAGCCGTCGGGTCACAGACAATACAATACCCTGAGAGAGAGAATATAAGAGTGCTACTCTATAACATTTGGGTATAAACCCGATGCAGAAACTGAATCCTGATCTAGATACATGAAAGATAGGAAATGACTAATACAAAATACCGCAACAGTGCGCTACTTCCATAGCTCCACGAATACACTGGATGGATAACATCAATGGCGTCCTTGCAGAGGAACACCTACAACAATACAATATATATATAGCAAGAGAAAATATAAACGGGTCAGAGCCCGAGGTATGAAAACATTTTTTTATAGCAAGTCCATTAAAAACATAATAATTGTAAATACATTATGACATGATTAAGGTGGAGTCACACTCTCCATAAATCCAACTCACCTCTCGATTAAAGCGCACAACCAATCGTATGCACATGATCTCCAATTAATTACCCAAATCTATCTAGGCAATAATCTAGCCTATCTCCAAATTTATACTCATCTAAAATCCATCTTAATCATAACCCTCAACTTCTACTATTATCCATCTCAATTATTCATTCTCTTACTAATATATACAATACACATAAACATTATCTTTTACTAGAATTTCTCATATTCTAGTTAGTGACATAAATATATATGATTATGTATATATATGAGTTATTAGCATCGAAGTGCTAAGGACTAAACTTCTCCCAATTCTCAATAATGCACCGCGTTTCGTGCGTGGGGCGTCTCGCAAGCGAAATCCAAACAAGGAACCCCCCAATACACTACTCCTTGGCAGTATTGATTATCAAGATTCATTATGACCTCAATGCATGATGCGCATAACCCAAATTCTCTTATACTATAAGTGATTTATTAATTATTCTCAATTCTCAACAATGCAAGGCGTTTCGTGCGTGGGACGTCTCACAAGAGAAATCCAAACTAGGAACCCCCACGATACACTACTGATTGGCATTGACGATCGTCGAGATTCATACTAATATATAAATATGAGCACTAAGGACTAACTTCTCCTCACTCCCAATATTGCACTGCGTTTCGTGCGTGGGACGTCTCGCAAGAAAAATCCAAACAAGGAACCCCCCCGATACACTACTCCTTAGCACTATCGATCGTCGAGATACATACTAATATATAAATATGAGCACTAAGGAATAACTTCTCCTCACTTCCAACATTGCAATGCGTTTCGTGCGTGGCACGTCTCGCAAGTAAAATCCAAATAAGGAACCCCCCGATACACAACTCCTTGGCACTGTCGATTGTCGAGATACATACTAATATATTAATATGAGCACTAAGGACTAAATTCTCCTCACTCTGAACACTGCACTGTGTTTCGTGCGTGGTACGCCTCACAAGCGAAATCTAAATAAGGAACCCCCCGATACATTAATCCTTGGCAATGTTGGTCACTGAGGTCCATTAGTCCCTCAATAGCCAAAGTAATATATATACTCATGTAGTTTTTCACTCTTCATTTCCCATAATTAATTCATCAGAGTTTAAGTCCGGATAAAATCTCCCGGAATTAGATTCAAGTAATATTCTTATGTCTCTTTACTCTAGAGACAAATATGATATCACATAATCATATACAATTAATATACTATTCACACCAGTATAATAATAACCATCCCAATGAGCTATAACTTGAGGACGCAGGTTCTCAATGCTATCATCTTCCAGGAATTACTCACTTTATCCCAGGTTACCATATATCGGACTATTATCACACCGCCACGGTAAACAATAAATCAAAACGTATGAGAAGCGGCCATAGTTCCTCCCCGGCAATGGGACGAAACATACCCGCCACATCTCACCCCTAATAAAAACAATCACATAATATTAAATGGACGCTATGGCCTGGGGACTATAAGCTCCCTACTCCTCAAGCAAGGGGCCTCACCCACATCGCGCAACTTCACATGATAGCATTGAGGGGGTATGCTTCACACACACACACACACACACACACACACACACACACACACACACATATATATATATATATATATATATATATATATATATCATTCACACAAGATATACATACATCATTACATCCTATAAATGTATACCATCCCACAAGGTATATATATATCACACTATTACATATTCATAGTACGCTTTTAGGCGTGAGTGAAAATAATATCATTACTTACTATATTTTTAATCTCAGTATACTATTCGTCAACAACTCACATAACTTCCCCACTTAGCATACACTATACTATTTCTCTCTTGAGTTCACACCTCACTTCTATTTATGAATCGTCTCTCAATTCTATTTACGATAAGCATATTCTCTATATCCGTATGCACATCGATCAACATTATTATTCTCAATCCATAATATGGTTCAATCAACATATGAATGTTTAAAGTTATCTTATTTGGGATTTTATTCTAAAATCCAATATCACTAAGCGCATTCTAACTCTCTTTTATAAGTCCATAATTATCTCCAAATCATATTCTCAATAATAGTGGGCTTCCCCACTATTCGGAACAATAATGTCCAAATCGGCATTCTCTCAAATTAAGTCAATATGACTCAAACAATTCCTCATAAGTTAAACTCCCTAAAAGTCTCCAAAACACACTTCTCATAAATCCTATAGAGGTTCCCAATCGACAAACTCAAACGAGATCGGGCGAAACTCACTCCAGAAAAACCTCTCAAAATAGACTCATTTTCGAATCGATTCGGCCCTTCCGAATCGATTCGAGCCAACAGTGAATCGATTCAGCCCCAGTGAATTGATTCAATCCAAAGGACCTATAAGTCTGCTCCCTACCGAATCGATTCGGAAAGGGCCGAATCGATTCGGTTTGGTCAACAACCTACGAATGTGTTATTTTCTCCAAAACCCCAAAGTTCCCAAAAATCATTTTAATCATCTTCTAACCCTTCCTCATCAATCCAAACATATATATAACACTTATACTCATCAAATAACACACCTCGACTATTTTCTAACCTCAAATCCATTATCTACACAACAAATCTAAGATTTTACCCAAACTCTATGTTTTAGCAATTTATCCCAAAATTCACAATTTTTATCCACAAATCGTGAAATAAATGATACATAACAATTATTTAGCAAGTTTAATCACTTGCCTCAAATTCATAGAGTCTGATTCATCCTCGAGATCGCGTAATGGCCGGAAATCCCAACTTTTCTCTCTTTCTCCTCTTCTTTTCTTCTTCTCTCTATTTCTCTCTTTCTTTCTCTTTCTCTCTAAGGAGAATTGTTCTCCCGTAGGCTTAATAAGCCTTATCTCCCAAAATACACAACTTTAAATGATAATACACACTTTAAATGACTCGGTCGTTTTAATTTAAGTCAAACGAACTTAAAAAATTTCGGAACACAAATAAGCCCCAAGTACAATCATTTCGACTATCTCGACCCTTCTAGAAACCATCGCACCCTCAAAATTGTCATCCGAATCACCTTCTAACGTCTTCAAATTTTGACCTCAATGCCAATTTAATAATTCTCCAATTAAAATAATATTTATTGCTCCCAAAAATAAATTAATTATTGTCCCAAAAATCTCGGGGGTATTACAATTATCTCGATCATATTTGTCGAATAGTCATAGTCTCTTGGGTTTGAACAATGGGACTCAGATCATTTCATGTAAATGTGGGTATATGGTTACATGACTAGCGTGATGACATTGTGATTTCCTCGTGTTATTTTGTTAGAGACTTTATAAAGGTGGGACCTTCTAGGAGTTTGAAGTAGTAAAGTCATGTGAGATCATCGAAGGTGTCAGAATAGGTTTTCTTGAGATATTTTATATGTACGACTTGAGGATGAATTATATTTTATGTGATGGATTGATAGTTGCCAGGTGGCATATATCTATAGAAATTTTATGTGGTCTTTTAATCCGTGTTTGTTATAGTGAGATCTAGAACTATATCCTTGAGTGTGCACTTCATAATGATGCTTGAAAATTATAATGATATAATATATAGGTTTAGTAAAGATAACATATTAATTTTTGTTCGGACATCCACCTAATTAATTTATCATATGATAACATGGTTTTATTATTGTTATATGGATCCTCTAATTTTTAAGTCAGTAGAAGCAACAATTCAAGGGTTGAGTTATTTACAATATCAACTTCAATTCTAGTCATCCATCCATCCATTCATCCATCCATCCATCATCTACGTATGTGTCAAGAGTTTCATATCCTATTTATTTGCTTTATGCATGTTCTTTTATGAGAGATTCTGTATGATCCGTATTGTCACCATAGTCGGTTTATTTACTTTAAGTTAGAATTTTTTGTTCTGGTGGATTTGAGAGTTATTATCATTAGTGTGAGTTATTTTAGTTAAGGGATGGAATTTATCTAATTTCTCAACAATTTGTTTATTCATGTCATTATTTACATTTTTATGCTTAGAATGGCATTTAATTGTTAGATAGCCATTGTGGGTTTTACATGGTACAATCCACCATATTTATAGAAATATGGGGGTGTTATATTGGGTGTCAAAAAATTCAAAGTTCTAGTGTCTTAGAATTTTTAGGATCATCTGTTATTTCCACGTAGCATTTATTTGTAGAGTTGTTTATTATATTATTTATCTTGTACATCTAGTGATAATGATGTTAATTTGAGTTTTAAATTTCTATTGCAAACACATACAAAAGAGATATTCACCATAGGAAGGATGATACTAATATGTTGTGTTAGGATCCACCATGGGGGTAGGTTCGAAGCTCACCCAAACTTAGTCTCTATCAATGATTAAACTATTACTGCGGTTATGGCCACAGTGTTGAACAATCATTCCTTACCACCACCTCATCCCACTGAACTAACACTAACTTAGTCTTAGACTTAGGAGATGACAGTAGTGCCTCTAGCAAAGGTAATCATCTCATGTTCATAGGATTTAATGATCCTACTATTGCCTATCATAGAATCATGATATAGAGCTACAATTGAGGATGGTTAAGTGATTAGAGGTATAATCCTAGATGCTAGCTAGTTTGAGGTTAAATGGGATACTTTATAATGGTAAGAGTCTATTACCAACACCAGGAAGAGGAAAACTATGACTCTTTAAGAGTTTTGGACTTTATTCTGGGAAACATATTTTCCTTATGCAATTCGGTCATCAATAAAGAAGGATATCCTTACTATGGAGTAGGGAGACCACGCCATGGCCTAGTATGAGCAAGATTTTATCTAACTCTAACTATTTACATCATAGCAGATTAATACAAATGCTAAGAACATGGACCAGTGTATTACTGTATTAACTTGAAGGATTCAAGAAGCTATTATGGGAAATCCATCCTAAACCACTTATTTTTAAGTGGTGAATGGAGCACTAATTCATTTCTAGGACCAGTAGTATTTACAGAGAGGTGTAAGAGATAAGAAGATGAATAATGAATATGTTCAGGGACTGTGAGTCATCTCGTATTCTTGATGGCTAGTATTGATAGAGAGGAATGATTAGGGAGAGAAGCCTTCTAAAAGTCACAGAGGATAGGATGATTATTGACGTAAGTACTAGCTGGGATTTTAAGGTTATCAGGGCTAAGATTTTCAAGTCTACCAAGGCCAAGGATACCAAGGAAAAAGCATAATGGGAAGGGCAAACAGAGACGTGGATAGAAGGGAAAGAGATATGATGATCCCTTTGACGAGAAGTTTTTTATATGTGGAGAACACAAACATCTATCTAGGATGTTCCTTAAGGGAAATAAGGGACATCAGTTATAACTAAGGCAACATAAATAGTGTTTATATTTGCTAGCCCCACTAGCAAGACCAATGTTAGACGCACCACTTCTTAGAGAGAAGCCACCATCTCGGAAAAAACTATCATATGGGCGTTATTATAACATCATAGATCAAGATATCCATGGTTTGACTTAAGATATTGAGGGTACATTTCTTATTTACGATCATATGGCCTGCTATTATTTAATATTGTTGTATCACACTTACTTTTTATCCATAGATTTGAATAGTAATTGGGCATACTTGATATTTCAGTAAATACACTTCTACATATAGATGCATCCTTGGGTTGAGGTACTTCGTTACGCCACACTTTTAATAATGTGAGGATAGATATGATGCTTTTTCTTTTTCTCGCTAATATATTGGTTCTACATGATGTTATTTTTGGGAATTATTAGTTATCCGCTTATCATGACTAATTTGATTGTCATGGACGGTTATAAAATATTTATTCTATGAGTAGTAAATGTATTTGATAGCTATACCGAGACCTGATGGAGGGTATAAAACATGTGCAGTTGATCAGGCTGAAATTTTGAACATAGGGAGAGCTATGCAATTTATATCATTTTCAGCATCACTAGTAAAAAAATTACAATAAATAAAAACCATCCACGACATATGTAAAACTAAAAAGAAAAATAGAATAACTGAGCTAAATAAAATAAAACTGAATCCGCTAATACGAGTATCTAAGATACAAAAATTTCCAACTGAATATAAATGAATCTCCTGAATACAAATACTAGTGGAATAACGACTAAAATAAAATCAAATCCTATACTAGGATGATGAACTAGATCTCTGATAATCTGCAACTCTAACTGCTCAGGCTAACTTTAACTACCCAGTCCTGCTTCTCTTGTATTATAATAATAATAATAATAATAATAATAATAATAATAATAATAACAATAATAGTAACAATAATAGTAGTAGTAATAATAATAATAATAATAATAATAATAATATTAATAATAATAATAATAATAATAATAATAATTAATAATAATAATAATAATAATAGTAATAATAGTAATAATAATAATAATAGTAATAATAATAATAATAATAATAATAATAATAATAATAATAATAATAATAATAATAATAATAATAATAATAATAATAATAATAATAATAATAATAATAATAAGAAGAAGAAGAAGAAGAAGAAGAAGAAGAAGAAGAAGAAGAAGAAGAAGAAGAAGAAGAAGAAGAAGAAGAAGAAGAATCAGCGTTATAGTTTATAACGATTAACAACATGGTAATCAAGTGTATTCTCACCAATAAATCATATTATTCTAAGTTAAACATGAGTTATAACCAAAACATGAATCTAACTAATATATTAATCGATTCGACGTTAAACGAGTTAAAAAAAATCATATTATATGCAACCAAAAATATTGTATATCTTAAGAACATGGTTATAATCCATTAGTTCAAGAAACAATGAAAGTCATAAATCGATTACATATTAACATAGTAAGAGAGATAATATCTCTTGCCTTAAAAGATTTTGGATCTTGATTCTTGGTTAGTTCCTCTTGAATATTCTTCTTCTTATCCCAAAGATTACCTCTTAAAATAATAATTTAAATAATGATGTATGATCATGTTTAATGAGGATTATAAACCTGTTTAAAGCCTCAAATACGTAGGTCTACTATGGGCCCATTTTTGGACCCATAAATAAGCTCAAAATACTAACCAAATACTCTTAAAACATGGTCCACGGGTATAACTATCCCCAGGACCAAATTTGCAACATTAAAAATACCATTCCGGGAATCTCTACACCCCTAAAGTTTCATACAAACATACAAGCATGAAATATCAAATTAATTTCCACCGAGTCAATTAAATTTACAAGTTGTGCATTTGTTTTTAATTCTCATTTTAACAAACACAATAAATTACAGTTTACTTCACTCGAGTAAATAATAATTAATAATTAAATCATCATTTAATTAATTCCTTAAAATACGGGGTATTACACTTATATGATATTACGAAGGTTAATTCTTTAAATACCACGGCATCGTCATAGTCCATTTTGATTGTTCAGTACTTCAATGATATGTTCCAAGAGATATCGGTGTTACCTCCAATACAAGAGATAAATTTTGTTATTAATTTAGCACCATGTAATGCCGATAGCGAGGGAAGGATCTAATTAGGCACAAATATTTTATATTTAACCTCTTAATTTCGATATTTTTACGGTACCGTGTAGTGTATTTCAACCGAATTTATCCCATATTTTTTCTACTAACCATTTTTGGCAAGTATTTCGTGTTTTTTGTATTTATCTCTTTTTTACAGGTATTTTGTGCAAGGAAAAAATGACATGGTGAAAGAATAAAAAAAAAGGAAAGACAATGGAATATTCGTAATTTTTCAGTCAGAACTTGGAGGATCATCCAATCGAAAAGTCAAATAATTCGAGGTCACGAGCACACTGGAAGAAACGATGCCTAAATTCGTGCTATGTTGAAGACGTTATGAGGCACAAAATATAAATAAGAGAAGATTGACCATAAAAGGAGCACATGGGAAGAGAAAAGGACAGAACCGATTTGGCTTCCTGAGCAAATCGGTTTGCCTTGTGAATGAGTTCGACCTTGGGTGTTCAAATAGGTTCGGCCTCTTAGATACGGGATTTTTAAGTTGAGCCTATCTTTTAGACCACTGAGTTTGAGAGATTGGGGACTCTTATAAATGACTTGTAACTTATGTATCTAGTTATTAGGAGTCTTTTATCTTGATAATCATTAATTAGAAAGCTAGATAACAAGGAGGAATATCTAGAGAAGGATTAATTAATTTCTTGCATGCAAATTTTAATAAAGATCTAGTAATTTCCAATTTTCTTTCAAGTCTTGTTCTTGTGCATGTTCTACCTTTCCTACATCTTTGGTAATATCATTTAGATGCTTTATTCTTATTATTTAATCATCATGACTTCTTGCAATTTCATTACCTCATGCATAATTAATATGAACATGTCTGGCTAAATCATTATAGGGTTGGGGAACATAAACCCAACCTAGGTATATCAATAAAATATAAAATCGAATACAATTGTATATATAACTATTAGGTTTGATATTTTGTCGAGACTAATATTATAGGTCCCTTAACTGTATTTGTCATAGGCAACTAGAGTGTTTGAGGATATAATATACGTATCGGCAATCTCATCATTCATGTTAATTTAATTATTGACTAAATATCATGCGGTGTAAAATCATCATATATTTAGTGCTTTGATTTAATTAATATTTTCTTGTAATTAAATATATAATCATTGAAAATTGTATATCTAACAAAACTACGGACGGTTTGGGGGATTGAATCCCGACACCATTTTTCTTATATAGCTTTCAAAAATCAAAATTTCAGTATTTGTTTTCCTTTAAATTAAAATTTCATGCTGTAGTTAGGTTTCTTTTGTTAAGTAAAAACTTCCATATAAATGATCACATTTTCTTTCTTTTTTTCTAGAGTCGATACCTAGGTTTTAGAAGCCTTTCTTGTAGTTGTAGTCAAGATTTTCATCCTATCCCCTACGGAATCAACCCCGACCTACAAGGTATTACTTGAGGAACCGACTTGCACTTAAGCTGTAGGTACACACATTGACTACACATTCTATCTCCCCATAAGATAACTCTTATACCCTGAGTGAACTGTCGCTCTGAGATGTATTATATTTTTATTTAATGAGGGGCAATTTCACTTTATGAATGGGATGATTCAAATTATCCCACAATTTCATGGTATGGAGTCGGAGAAGCCTTATCTCCACATTAGAGAGTTGAACGAGGCGTGTGATACATTTAACGATAAATCCACTTAAGTCATAGTGGCCTTCAAGATTTTCCTTTTTGACTTAAGGATAAGGCCAAAACTTGTCTTTGGTCATTAGCACCGAACTCAATAGCTATGTGGAGAGACATACAGGCTAAATTTTTGCAAAAGTTCTTTCCCGAAAATAGGAACAACTCTATTTAGGCTCAAATTCTGACTTTTAAGCAAAACAATAACGAGCCTTTCGATAGGTGTTGGAGAAGTTCAATGAATTAGTTAACATGTGCCAATATCATGGCTCTGAGAAGTGAAGACTTATCTCTTACTTGCATCATGGGATTAGCCTAAGCTCAAAATAACTCATTGAAACCATTTGTCGAGGAGAGTTCTTTAGATTAGATGCGAATGATGCAAAGGCCCATTTTAAGTATGTCACCAAGACTAATCAAGATTGGGACACATTGGATCTGAACACCCAACCAAAAGCTAGAATCATGTCCTTAGTTCATTTCACGTCTGATATCTATCACTTAAATAAGGAAGCCGAGTTGAAGCTCCAAATTAACCAATTAGCCAAGAGGCTAGAAGACGTGGTCGAAGCTAGGGGGAGAGACATATCTAACCCATCTCTAGATTTACAAGGGGAGAGTTGCACAATTTTTGAAGAGGGACATTTAACAAAGGAATGTCCAAAAATTCCATCCTATAAAGTTATGCTTCAAGAGAAAGTTGAGGCGGTGGGAGCCCAGAAGGGTAATTTTAATGTCCCTTACAGGAATTGTTTTAATGCCTTGTGGTCAAACCATCACGATTTTAGTTATGGGCACCCGAGCACATCGATGAACTCAAATTTGCATGTTGCCCAACAACTTCCACTACTCTCACCTTATCAACAAGTGTCACTCATGTAAGTGCCTTCATCCTCGCCTTATGTTCTCCCACAGTTCAAGATTCTCGAGGAACCTGTTGCTCAATTCATGGAAACCTAGTCAGCGATAAATTCCCAAAATGCTAAAAAAAAATCGACTTAAAGGCCTCGCTTTCTAAGTTTTAATCTGCCCTAAGTGTACAAGATAAGGGAATGTTTCCCCCCAAGGCCAATTACCTCCCCAAGGTTAAAAGTATGTGAGATCTACTCCCGATAAAAATAAAGATCAATGTCAAGCGTTAACCACTCTACGTAGTGGGAAAGTTGTTGACTTGTCACCTCCCTCATAGGACGTGCAAAAAGACAAGGAGGTTTCGCCTGGGATGCAAGAGGTCGAGATGCCCATTTTAAAGATAGTGAAAAAGATAATATAGTTAGGCCCTAGGTGGTAGTGAAACCACCTATAGACGCACCTTACCCTCAACAGTTGGTCCTTCCTCCTAAAGGGGCCTCCTATGATGACATTATAGAAGTGCTTAAGCAAGTGAAGCTTAATTTACCTTTTCTTGAGGCTATCAGGCAAAATCCCACATATGCTAAGTTACTAAAGGACTTACTCATGGTGAAACATAAATTAAAGGTAAATAAGAAAGCATTGTTAGCACAAAATGTGAGTTCGGTACTTTTAAGCGATCTCCCACGCAAGTATAAAGATCCGGGTGCGCCTACCATTTCGTGAATTAATGGAGAGAATAAAATCGAGACAAATTTACTAGATTCGGGGGAGAGTGTCAAAATTATCGCCTATTCCATATATAGGAAGATAGATTTGGGAGGTCTTAAGCCCACAAAAATTACTCTCCAACTCGTGGATCGTTCCGCGAAGGTACGCCGTGGGATAGTTGAGAATGTGATCGTCCAAGTCGACACTTTCTACTTCCCGATGGATTTTATAATTTGGGACACGGATCCCTCCTCTCCCTTAAGTCGTCATATTTCCATGATTATTGGTCTCCCTTTCCTAGCCACAGCTAACGCGTTGAATAACACGTGTAATGGGCAAATGCAACTCACATTTAGGAACATGACACTTAAAACAAATATCTTCAACATCACCATGAAAATTGGTGATGAGGAATAGTTACATTAGTCGGATCTTATAGAGGAGGTATTAGATAAAAACTTTTAGGGTAATAACATTAGGGATCCACTTGAGGCATGTCTAGTGATAATGAGTGGAAGCGAGAGTACATACATCAATTTTGATCGAGAAGTGAGGAAGATGATAGAATTGTTGTATGAGGGCAAGAGTGAAGTGGACGTGAGACTATTAAATTATTGGACATAGGTGTCATCTATCCCATCTCAGATAGTAAATGGGTGAGTCTTATTCGGGTCATCCTAAATAAGTCGGGAATGAATGTGGTCGAGAATGCGAAAAGGGAATTTATTCCAAAATGTACCACCACAGGGTGGCGCATTTGCATTAACTACTAGATACTCAATGTCTGCACTAGAAAAGACCACTTCCCTTTGTCGTTAATGGACCAAATGCCTGAGAGAGTCTCGGGCCACCCATTTTACTATTTTTAGATGGTTATTCTGGGTATAAACAAATTAGGGTGGATGTTCTTGATCAACAGAATACTACTTTCATATGTCCATTTGGCATGTTTTCCTACAAATATATGCCTTTTGTATTGTGTAATGCAGCCTCCACCTTTCAAAGGTGCATGCTTAGTCTATTTAACAACATGGTCAAAAGGGGCCTTGAGGTGTTCATGGATGATCTTAGTGTCTTTAGCCCCTCTTTTGACCATTGCCTTGTTAATCTCGAAAAGGTGGTTGCCTAGTGTGTGGAAAAGAACTTGGTACTAAATTGGGGGAAGTACCATTTTATGGTTACCAGAGTTGTACTTGGCCACATCGTGTAATCCAAGGGGATAGAGGATGATAGGGAGAAAGTTGACATTATTGCCTAACTTCCCCACCTAAGTCATTAAAAAAATTTCTCTCACTCTTGTGCCATAGGAGATTTTATCTTAGGTTTATTAAGGATTTTAGCTCCATAGCTAGGCCCCTATATAACCTACTCATGAAGGGTGATCCTTTTGACTAAAGTGAAGTGTTCCAAGAAGCTTTTAAAAATGTGAAAACAATGTTTATCTCCACTCCCATCATGCAAGTTATGGATCGGACCCTTCCATTCGAACTTATGTGTGATGTGAGTGATTATGTGATAGGTTCAATTTTAAGGCAACAGAGAGATACGAAGTCCCGTGTCATATATTATGCTAGACAAACCTTAACTAAACCTTAATTGAACTAATCCACCACATAGAAAGAGTTTCTAGTGGTAGTGTTTTCCATCGACAAATTCCATTCATATCTTATCGGGTCATCCATAACGTGCTTTACCGACCACGTTGCTCTTAAATATATCCTTTCCAGGAAGGATGCAAAGCCACTCCTCATTAGGTGGATCTTGCTACTCCAGGAGTTCGATATTTCCTTTGAAGATAAGAAAGGAGTAGATAACTTCATAGCCGATCACTTATCTAGGCTCTCGTCCAACGTACCTAAATATCCCATACCCATAGGTGAGTATTTTTTAGATGAATAATTATTTTCCACGTTCTCTCTTCATTGGTTTGTGGATACGGTGAACTACTTAGTCAACGGGGCCATCCCTTTCGATTGGACATCACAAGAAAAGAGGAATCTCTTTACATGGTCACATATGTTTTTCTATGAAGATCCCTATTTGTTTAACTATTGTGTCGACCAAATAATTCAGATGCGTGTGTCGGATGAAGAGATCCTGAGTATCATCTAATTTTGTCATTCACAAGCTCATGGAGGCCATGTTTCCACAAGAAAGGCGGCCACAAAGATTCTTCAATGCACTCTCTATTTTCACCAAACCTTTCAATTTCCCACCCCTTAATAATGACACCCCGCCTAATGAAATACTGGGTGATCAGTCCTATATCAAATACGGATAGTGGTGACCGATCTAGCGTTGTGGGCTGGTTGGTAGAACCCTAGAATCGTTCCCCAACCTATAGGAATCCCATGGTATATGACACCAAACCTGGACTCCCCGTACTTGATGACGATGACACTACGCTAACCTCATCCTTGATGTAATCGCTTCTCTTTCTCCCCCCTTATTCTAGTTCTATTGGGGTCAATGAAATGGTATTATTATCACATCTAAATAAAGAGACATATTAAGCCCTCATCTAGAACGACTCTACCAATTTCAAAGCAAGTCGGGCCCTCGATAAATGATACTACCATCTCTTCAAATGTCAAACTCGTAAATGGTGAGGTTCAACTGATGTTGGGTCTGTCAAAGTGTTTGGTGGTGTCTCGTATAGATTCAGCTCGTAGTGTGGTTGAAAACGATGAATCTCCGAACCCGATGTACTTGAAGAGAAAGATAATGATTTTTTTATGTCGAAATCCCAATGAATTACACAAATATATATTAGGGCCAAAAGACTTTAGATATTCCATTAATGCGGCATTGTAGTTGTATGCTTAAGGATATGGTGAATGAATCTATTAGGAGCTTAATGGACTTTGGAATTTACTTCTCCAACTGTCTCAACAAATGTGTATAAAAATTTAAGAATACAGGTTAATATTTTATATCAATTCTTAATCCTACATGGATAGCTTTTATGCACAGGACTTTAAATGCTTTGTATAACATTTTAGAGTATTATAGAGATAAGTAGTAATGATTACGATACATCTGATTGGATTGATATCTATGAATGTACCTGACCTCATTTTTTATGAAAACTTTAACATAAAGTTAATTTTGAAACTTGTAAACTCCTATGAAGATAGACCATATAATATGCTACCTCACGTAGGATTAGTATTGGTAGACTAGCACTTATGGTTACCTTAAATTATTAGAAGTTATTGAAAGTGGATTTAGCATTTTAGATAAGAACAAACCAAAAAGACATAAAATTGATACAAAGATAGAAAATTGAATATCTTTCCTTATTGGATGTAGAAAGTGAAAGCAAGTATTATGTATTTACTTTATGTGGGCATCACACCTATATTACGTTACAAGCCTGTAGCTACCTACGTAGGCAGGTTACGATGACAATTTTATATTTGTGCCACCATGTGCATCTATTTTACGTTAGTAGCGTGTATCTAATTAGTTTCTTCAACTTGCACGAATGGTTTTATGTGTGCATGATAGGGTTCATTTATGGAACCATGGGTTGCTAACTCCAGTAGTGAACTGGCTTAGGTGACGAATTTATGTGGCCATCTCTAGTCGAGGTGCATCGATGAAATGGGATATATTATGATATGATATTGGAATGAGTTATACTAGTATGAGAGTTTATTATATTTGAGGACACGAGGATGTGAAGATAATTGTGTTAATCAATTGTGAGTCTTAAGTCAAGTTACATTTTATATGAGTTCCAAAGCTAAATATATTGTTATGGACCTGACCCAGCTTTTTTTCTATCATTTCAGGGCCTTGTGTTGCACCTCTAGCATGGGATTAATTTTAGTGCATCGGTTGACAGTGCAACTGTTGTAGTTATCTTTTCAGAGATGTAGGATGTTTCTATTTCTTCTAGTTTTGTTTATGTATGGGCATTTTTTAAACAATTTTTAGTTATGGGACTCGGTTGGTGGAGGATCCCGAAGTGTTCTTGCAACACTTTTGGTATTACTTTTATTGATGGATGGCGATTTTCTCTCTGTGTGTGTGTGTGTGTGTATTTATTTATTTCTTCTTTTATGATACAATCTAAAAATGGTATTTAATTGTTTGACAATCGTATTTATAGTATTTGAGTTTAGTAACTTTAAATGTTGGAAATATGGGTTGTCATGTTATGTAAGTTCTATCTCTTCTGATTTCTTAGATCCAAATAATTCTACAAAAGAGTATGTGAAAGAAGATTTTTATCATCTCTATGATTTTGTTTATATAAGAACCACCATAAGTTATAAAACGTTAGTGAATAAACATTCGAATATTCAAAATGTAAAATAGATTAAATTTACATAAATGAAAGATCTTCGAGATAAAATTAAAGAATAAAATTGGAAATAAAAAATTTAAAAAATTGATTCAAATTTGAGAGGAAGCTAGAAAACCAACTTGTCATGCTTAGATTGAGAAAATGTATGACTAAGAGAAGAATTAGATATGTCGAGACATCATTTGGAAATTTTGGAATAACTTGTAAAATTCTCAATCCTATAAATTAAGAAATATTCGACACGGACCCAAAAGACAAAGGAGACTAGGACACACTTTGTGAAATCAGATATTGTAGGTTCACCAAGAAGGCCAATAAGATATAAAATTCATAAATATATCGTTGATTATTGGAAATGAGAAAGGAACTTGACTATTATATAAAGCGATAGTAAAAAGAGAGATAACTTTTCTCCAAGCCCTATTTTTTTATATTTTTTGAATACTTCCACGCGGTTGCATCGCAAGCTGTCCCTAATGAGTGTACGATAGTGAATGATGTCCATTATGTGAACCAGCTCCATGGTACCAATTTGGTCATTGTTTAGATGAGTACTACGATGAGTGGGTACTGATTTCAGATAATGTATAAATATAGTATTAAGGAAGGCTATATATATGCCTTTATACTTAATCTCCCATATTCCAATAAGGATTATTAGGATCACGGGTTTCTTGTCAAGAACTGGGGATATTTACCCATTATTATGGGTGGCCCCCTTATGATGCCCAAATGGATTAGAGTGGGGATAAAAAAAATGTTAGGATAAGTCTAGGTTGGCCGACCCCTAACTAATCAAACTTTCAAAATTTTGAATTTTATCTCTAACTATTTTTCTTATGTGGTTGTTTTGCAACTAAATAAAAAAATGGGAGCCAAATCCCAATGAGGTCAATTTTATTGATCTGAAAAGTTCAAGTCAATTAAAAAACTTCGGGCAAGCCGACCATACCAAATGTGATTTTTTCCTGATAACCTACCCATACTCAACTTCTTCCTTTCTCTCTGAGACTATTAACAACGAGCCTCTACGACGACCATATTTCTTTCATTGTTCTTTTAGCTAATATATTTGTGGTTGCTATAACCTCTAACGCTCATAAAATCCATACGTGTAATAACTTTAATTGGTTAAACATCAATAAAATTTTGGTCACCAACCATCGTTCCCCCTTATATCGAAGAGATCTTTCTTAGAAGGGTTATTCGTAACATTATGAGTTACTTAATTAACAACCCTCCCACTTTCCATCAAAAAAGGAAGGAGCAATTATTTAACTTTGGCCCATTTAATGTGGAGGATTCTCTATAGAAGAAACAAATTAATCTCATGCCTCAAAGGTAAATAAGTCAACTTAGGGTAACAAGACCACCTTGATCGAGAGATGGGGTTAGGTTATTGGAAATGGTAAGGTCCTTGTAGAGGATTAGTTTGTGACTTGTTTGGTTGACCTGGATGTAGGACTCCTTAAGGAATCCTTCACCCAAAATGACCAAGCTACGATCACTAGTCTAAGAGACCATGAATTGGTTTATCATGCGAACTAAAATATTTCTATGGTAAGAGAACATCTAACTGACTTTTTTTCTTTTATAATTTTGTCACCTTTTCTGATTTTTGTTCAATTGTGACATTGTAATTCATCATTGATTTCACTTCCATGGTGGATAGAGGGGAAACATTCCTTTAATTTTGACAAGGCTTTGGGGGACCTTAAAAAAAATTTGACCTAATGAAGTTTTCTCTTGACAAAGAAGAGAAAAAATATACTACATCCATGGCTTCTCTAGTCGATAAAGATAAGAAGATGGAGGTTGAGATAAAGACATCAATAGAGAGCCTCAATGCCTCCTTATAGACTTATATTGAGGCTAAAATCCAAGGTTGTAAGGTCGCCTTTATGGAGTCCAAACAACAATCGATGTTTGCCTAAAAATTCTCCTTCAATGTAGGGTGAGTTATGTTCTTCGAGTGGAGAAGGTTTCTTCTACTTAAGGTTTATAAGGGGAGAACCTGCAGATGAAAAGGTACTAGACATTGTAATAAACGCCACAAACAATTATCCCCATGTTAATTTTTAAGGACCAATTTTATTATTATTCTTTGTACTTTTGAATTTTATTTAGATGGAACATACGTTTTCTTTTCAATATGAACCAGGTGAATGAAAAAGTATGTCCTTTCCCTTTGTTATGAGAATATTTATGTTATAACACGTGTTATATCCATTTCACTATTCTCTTATGATTGATAACTTAAGTTTTATTTTTAAATTTTTCTTTGCCCTTCTTTCTTTTGCTTCAGTAAGTTCCTCGATGTTAGCTATGGTTGAGAATCCAAATGATGATCTTGACTTTATCTTGGGGGAAGGATATGCCTTTAATTGTGTTTGCCAAACCGTTTGAAGTATTTTCTCCAAAAATGTTGATATAAAGAGATTTATTGTATACCATTTTGAGATTCATGACACTCTAGGTGTGGGGTCATTATTCGATTATGATAATTTGGCTTTATGGATATAGGTGGAAAAAATTAATGCTAACCTAAAAGAAGAAAATAAGATCAATGGAGGTCTGAATGAAAGGTACCATAGACTAAGTTTGTAGTTTCATAAGGGTCCCCGCCTAGTGGGAATGGACGACCATGATGAAGGAATGATGAATGCCTTCATGTTATCAAAAACATAGTTGGTTAAACAATTTATGTTCTTAAAGTAAACAAAGACTCTGAACTTTGTATTATTATACCTTAGGTAGTCCGTTTTATCGAGAATCACCTTTTGGTAACTAAGATTCCTAGGCACCGAGATATCTATGAAATTGTCTACGATGAAGTGACATCATATAATAGAGAAATCAATGGTTTTCATCTCCGTCGAAAACATTCAGTCCATTTTCATTGATGATTTTATTTTTTGTTCTTTAGATTTCTTTTTGTAAAGAAAATATGTAACTTTATCTAGTTATATATAATAATTTTAATTTTCTTTACTTAGATACTTTGTACGTAACATTTCATTACCTTTATATGCTTGACTAGTAATTAATTATTACCTTCTATGTGGTGTCAGCACGCTCATTATAAGGCTTAGAAACAATTAGTGATAGTGAACTTATTTGAGGGTCTTCCACCAATTGAAAATTTTTGTTGAACAAAATGTAATACCCCGTATTTTTGTGTATTTGTAATTTAATTGATTCGGCAAATTATTCAGTTTATTTTAAATTATGAGAGTGAAGTGATTTAATTGAATTAAATAAAAATGTGGTTACGATATAATAATGAAGAGAAAGAGATAACGATTAATATTATGTGTTAAATTTTCCATGTGAATAGTAAATGATCCATAGAAATTATTATGCGTCAAGCAAGTGAAATTGGCGTAATTGTAGTAATCTCAACCGGGAGTTGCGTATAGACTAAATTGAGGTCGAGATAGGACAATTGTTTAGAGTGATTCAAATAATGATTTTGAGGTCATGGATGACTCTGAAAGGGTAGAAATAGTCAAAATAGTATACCCAGGGGTATTGATTTGGTCCCGGGGCAATTTTAGACTAAACCGGCACCGTATGGAGGCATTTTAGTCATTTTGTAACTAAGGGTTAGGAGACCTACGAATTTACAAATTCTTTATCACCATATAGATGGTAGAGGTTAGGTTTTAGAGGTTAGAAAACTCAGAGAAGCCATTAATGAATAAGAGAGATCATTTGTGAAGCCTAAGAGAGAGTTTTTGAGAAATTGAAGTGTGATCTTCCTCCATTATTGATCTTGGAGTGAGGATTGGAAGAGAAGGCACATCATCCAACATCAAAATCATGAATCAGATCACATAAGATAAGGAAATTATTTATTTATAGTTTTCCTTGAAGTTATAATACCCATGTTGATAGCGTTTTGAAATATGTTGATTAAAGTTATGTTCTTAGAAGAAAAAAATAATTTTAATCGATGTTATGGGTAGGATTTCATGTAGAATGATTATATGCATGTAGAGGTTATGAAATCAGAACATGAATGATAATTTAGATGAGAAAATTTTGGGTTTTATGTTGTGTATAAATGAAGAACATGAAATTTAGGTATTTGATGAATAGATGTTACGTTCCATGTTTGATTAGAAAGTTTAATGATTTGTGGATTATATCTCGTGGGAAATCATCCTAATACGTGTAGATGATGGTTAGGACAATTGGTTTGAAGTTTGAGAAAACTGGTGAAAAATGCATTTACGTATTGAGGAAGAAGACGATCTGCGTAATTTCGAATCTATTTGATCTAGAGGTGCATCGATTTGAAAAGTGAATAGATTTGGCCTCCTGGAAAATCGATTCGTTTTCCCTAAAAAAAGTGAAATTTCCCTTTTAAACCTATAACTCCTAAAATTTGGTCGGGGAAACTTTTGGGACTTTGTTAAAAATAAAATTAGTGATTTGTTATATTACAGTAGGCTGGTGAAGGGATGATGACTTACTCTTAATAAAAGGATTAGGGGTACATAAATTATGGCGTAATTAATTCTAGAGAGAAGGAGAATGAGTTACGGGGAATTTAAGTGAATTTATGTTAAATACCCGTAGTGTATGATAGAGCTAGCTATTTGATCTCATTAAGGGTTAACTAGGACCCTTAGAGTAGAGAGTAATACTCAGATGATAAATTGTGAATTGATGGTACAGTGAGTATTCGCGAGAAAAAAACTACATACGAAGTATAATAATTAGGTTATGTGTATACCTACTGATTTTACATATAAATAGGTTATGTATACCTATTAAATGACTGGTGATAAATGTGAATATACCTACATTTCCTACTATCACGAAGGTTCCCACGCAGTGGACTGTCCCACCTTATCGATTCCTGGGAGGTCTGGATTTGTGCCCCAGGACATAAAAATTAGGATGGTTCACTATGTGCCTTGCATTAGTGAGGCTGACAGGTCGTTTGGGTACGTTAGGTATGTGTGTAGCCCAAAGGCTTAGAACTATGTTCGCCTCTGTTGCTTATTATTTGATTTTGGGTTTGAGGAGACATGCCGAACCAATAGTCCTTATTTTAGTACGAGAGGTAAACGGACTAATAGCAGAGTATGCCTATTTTCACGGTGGTCGTTTTGAGAGAAACCGTAACTATATATATTAGTGAGATAAATATATATAATTGTTTGAATAATCCTACTTACATTTTATAGTAGACAAATTGATAATGTGTACATAAATAATGAATTAAATAGTGAAACTTGATTAAACGATTAAATGATAAAATATGGGGAACGTTACTTATGATATCAATAACATGTGAGGGATGTTAATTCGGATAACGTATTGTATGGGCAGTACGGGGACTTATAGGTGTTGATAGTCGAGATAGATACTTATGTCTAGTTATCTTGGTTAGTATGGCTAGGTGGGCTAAGTAGAAAATGTTAGGCGTGCACAATAGTTGAGAGGTGAGGAAACTCAAGAGAGTGTACATGAACCTAACATGTGTAAGAAATAACTAATTTTTAAATTGTGATAAATACTTTCAAAATATTTTCAAAATATTTTGGGTTCTAACCCTTGCTATAAATATTTTCCAAAACCTTTTAGGTGTCCATCATAGGGACGCCATACTTGACAATCTATTCTAGGGACGATTTACTACAGCACTGTGGAGGCCTACAGGACTTGATTAGATGCTTATACATTTCATTTATACTGTAGGATTTTATTTCAGTTGGGCATGTTGTCCCATTTAGACATCATTTATTTCAGTTATTCAGTTTGGACTTGTAGTGCGATTTATTTACTATTTGTTGGACGATTAGTTGGGTTTGGATTTTTAGCCGATGGTTTATTTGGTAAGACAGTATTTATTTATTTATTTCAATGTGATGGTTGAGAATATATTAAGTTTGTGAATGTCTTAATTTAGTTTTCAGCATTTCATTTTCAGAATGTCTTAATTTGGCACTGACTTAATTAACTAATAAGTGGTTAATAATTAATATGGTCTTCGATAGTGATACTGAGAATGAACCAAATGAGAAACCTCTTAATTTAATAAAGGACTGATCACCTAGTATTTAATTAGGCAGGGTGTCACACAAAATTATCGACCTCATTTGGATAACCCGTATGTCTTTTAGTGCTACCTCGGAAGCTTACTCGGTTTTTATTAATTTTAAAAAATGTAACAAGAACCAATATCGTATGGTTTATAAGAAAACTTGTTATTAAAGTAACTATGCTCGGAGATGAACAATTGTTTAGCACTTGGAATAATTTTACTAATTGAAAATGAATATAAATTATCTCCAATTAAACTAGCTAAGAAATAATAAATTAATCAAACTAAAGAAATTAGATAATGACTGAATTAAATGTAAAACTTATTTAAGTTGTCCATGTTCCATGCTCGAGGATCGCAGTGTTATCCATTGTTTCCACGTGGTAGGCTCCATTGAGGTCACCATTTGTAACTTGGATAATCACTCCCAATAAGGGACTAACTTTCCTTTAAAGAGATTATGTACTAAACTCACTATCTTCCTGAGGATGTAGCCTCTGAATTTAAATTCCCTTCATAACCTACGATTGTACCCCTTCGTGAGCTATTTCTCGTATATCGCAAGTTTCATGTGTGTATGTTCCCTCTTTGACAAGGCCTAACTCTATTTCGATCCTTGGATTTTTCCCATCTTGGTATACGAGAGAAGTCTTCACAATTAGGATTCCTACTTCTGAGGGGATCATTTCTTCCATTATGTAGGCAAGGGAGAAAGGCATTTTCTCATTCAACCTCTTTGGGATTATCTAATAATCCCAAAAGACGTGGGAGATCACCCACCCAAAACCATTATACTTTAGAATATTTTTATAAATTTTATCTAGCACCATTTTATTTGAGGACACATGATTCCCATTGCTCAGTATATTGGCCACTAAGATGTAACATTGTCGTATACGATAGTCATTACAAAGTTCCTAAAATGGTCGACTTTCAAATTGGGTGTTATTTTCCTTTATGGTTGTTCTTGGAATCCTAAATCAGGTTATAATTCTTTTTCAAATTAACCTAATTCTATTGTCATATTTAATGTTTGTCAAAGGTTCATTATCTACTGACTTAGTAAAAAAGTCTATATTAACGTATAAACACTTCCAGTTTCTTAATATTGTGGGAACTGGCCTAATGGTATCCATTCCCCATTAGGCAAACGATAAAGGGTTGTTCAATGGATTGATGTTTCCAATTAGCAAATGAAGTAGGAAATAATTTTTATGCTTCACACATCTATTCATATATTTGGTGGCATCCTTATACATATAGGGCCACAAATACCCCTATTTGGTTCCTCGAAACGTTAGGAACCATCCTCTAGTGTGGTTGTCATAGATTCCTTCAAGGGGGTCATATAGTACTTCTAATACCTTTCTTAGATGCATGCATTGGACATTGGGCCCTATGAAAATACATTAGTATAAGTTTCCTTCTAAAGACAAGTAGAAAAAGCAATCTTAACTCTGATCTTATGGGATTCCTTCATGTTATCTAGTAATAGTTTGTCCTTAAAGTACTTGACAATGGGGTCCATCCAAATTGATCCTTGTCTATTAGCATTACCTGAATGACTTCCTTGTATTCCAATATGATTTTTAGTTCTAAGTACTCCACTTTAACGATTCAATGGAATTCTGAGTCGACTGTTGAAGATAAAGTTCCCAAAGTGTTTGAATGGTTATTATTTCCCCAATGGAACTACTGTGAGTGCACATTTTAATATCGGGAAAACAGTTCTTGCACCTTATCTAAGTAGGTATACATCCATTTGTCTCATTCATAATATTCTCCCAAAATATAATTAGAGACAAGTCTTGAGTCAAAAATAATTTTAATATGACTATCTTCTAAGAGATGAGCCTTATGAAGACATTATATTAGTGCCTCATACTTTGGTTGATTATTGGATGCCTTAAAACCAAGCCTTATGGACTTTTTTATGAATTCGTCATCAATAGGTATTAATTTTATTCATATTCATAATCTTTTGGAGTTGGATTCTACATTTACGAACAACATCCACTCATATTACTCATCCAATTAATAATTTTTTTTTATTGGTTTCTTACATTTTGTTGAAATGGGATAATACTTAAGTTTCGTTGGTTCAAACTAAGCTATGCAGTCGGATAAGACTTGTCCTTTGATTATTTTCCTAGGCTTAAATTGAATATTGAACCTTGATCCAGCAACTACTTCAATATACACCCACACAAGATAACTTTATATAGAGTGGACTTCAATGAGGAAGAGGTAAACACTACGATTAGGGGGGGGGGGGGGGATTTCAAATATTATTTCAGCTTCCATGATGAAATTACTAGTGAGTACACTAACTTATCCAATGGGAGGTATTTGTTTGGCGTACAACAAAGTCTTAATAATGTAGTATATTAGGGTTTCCTCCTTGGCTTCATCATTAACTAATGGTGAACAACATGATTTAACATAGAAAAAAAGTAAAAATATTCTCCTTACCTAGGACCATGATAATAGGAGGAGATACCTACTAGATCTTAACCCCTTTGGGTGCTACAGTGAATTAATGTGAGCTTCTAAACCTCTTATATCATAGTTAGTTCTTAAACCTCAATCTAGTCGAGGTTGGCATCAATTCTCCTTCGACGGACTAGGAATTAAAGGGATTTATTGGATCGTACTCCAAAAGATAATTTAGCTTTGTTTAGATTCATATGATAGTGACATGAGATATCAAAGGTCTTTTTAGGTCTGATAGGTGGTCATACTCTACCTTTATCTTTATCATCATGTCGTTTATATGTACCTCCATGGAATTATCGAACTTATCCTTGAACATATTAGTTACCAGACACTAACAGGATTCTCCTACAATTTTAAAATCAAAAGGCTTTACTATGTAAGAGTATAAACCAATCATGGTGATAAAAGAGGTATTCTCTTAGTCTGGCTTGAACAGTGGGATTTAGTGATATCTAGAATATGTGTTTATGAAACTCAGCCACTCGTGGATTGTTGTGGCATCTACAATCTTTGGAGAATAAAAGTTTTCCTTACGACTAGGCTTGTTTAGTTCAATGAAGTAAACACACACTGTATTTTCCATTTCTCTTTTTACAACAATTGATGGGATAAACATTATGGGAATTGGACTTATGTTATAAACCTTTCCTCTAGAAGTTTCCCTACTTCTTCATCAACTTGCTTAGGCTTATCAAGAATTGTTTGGAGATAATTTTATATGAAGGGGTATATAATAACATAAGTATGCTCAAGTTCCCTCGTCTTTTGGATTGTCTTATTTCGTTACCAAAACAGTTTGAGTCATAGTCTAGGTTGTTCCGGAAAGCTTCATGTTCAAGATTTCAAAACCAAACTTCTTCATCTTCATCTGAGAGATACTTAATGCCATTACTAATAAGAAGTTTGCTTTAGGATAAAATTAAAGAACTTATATGACTTAAAACACCGATTATTTTAACACAATTAAAATTAGATTTTCTTGAATTGGAAAATGTGTTAAAATCGTGTCTAGTGTTTAAGGCATTTTTTGAGATTCTTCAAATACATATGCAATATATATTTCTTATATAAACATACTTTTAAAAGGGAATATATTCAAAATACTTTTTTTAATTTTAGAAATTTCCAAAAAAATTATTAGTTCCCTACAATGAAGTTGTGTCCATCCCCCGATCCTCGCGACGGTAGGGACGAAGAAGAGGGGTGTCTTCAACGTCGATATGATCTTGTTCCCGCCCATCCCTCTTGAGAGCGCTTCATACGGAGTCGGTGATGAGGTGAAAAATGTAGAGAGATGGAGTTGCCAGTCTATTTTACTCAAAATAGACAAAAGAAAAGGGAGCCATCTCGAAGGACAGCATCCAAAGACATACTGATACATACGAAACCAAAATGATTTGAAAAGGGTCCGAAGGCTAAGTTACGAAATAGATAGGTGTTAGGCACCCATTCCTCCCTTATGGTCTCTCATGCGTTATTGTTATTTTCCTTTATTTCCCCATGATATGTGTGCATGTGTATACATAGTGGAGATAGGAATCATTGACTTATATCATGGATGAGATAAAGCGTGTCATCTGTAGGAATATTCTTAAAAGTAATATTAGAAGATAGGATTTACGCGATTATCCTAACGTTGATCATTATAAGGGAACAATAATGCATACGAAATAATACGCCATCAAGAACAAATATATATAAAGAGAGTCTAAGAGACATAGGTTTAAAGAATATAAAAAAATAGGAAAAAAGTAGAAAAAGGACTCGAGTCTCGAGTTTTACCCTGAGACGCCTACGTAGCCTATAGAGGCATCAAAGTCCACGTAGTTTGTATGCAAAATGAGGGGTGGTATTTATCCCATAAATCCAACCGGGGACTTCTCTTAAATGTATCTGTGTGTGTAAAAAAAATGTTTTAGTTGTGAGAAAAGTGTGAGAATTCTCGTTTGGAATTTATGAGCAAACCCTATTTTTCTTATTTTTTGGGTTTTATTTATATGAAAACAAGAGATGTGAAATAATAGTAAATAAAAATTATATTAGGATATATGAGATGAGAGAATAAAAGTGCTAAGTAATAAAACAAATTAATGCGAATATAGGAGAATTTAAAAAGAGAGTTGAAAAGGTTGGACCTTCTTGGACATGTTGAGCTTGATCTTGGATGTTGGAGAGAAGCTCTTGCACTTGGGTGATGATGGTGGGTACTTAATTAACCAAGTTTGATGAAAATATGATGAAAGGTGAAGGTTGGAAAGGTATTTGGATGTGGAAATCACGCTGAGTTTGAGAGGGGTTTTCTGAGCTTGTTGAGATTGATGGATTTCAGATCTTCTGTCCCTTTGCAATGAGGTCAGTCCCTCCTTTTCATAGGCCCAGGGCATTGACGATCAGTATAGACATGATCCTGCCCATCAGCAGGTGTGTTTAGGCACACTGCCGATAAGTAGGGTTTGGAACCTACCGTTTGGTAGTCTCTTTCAGGTTCCTTCGAAAAATCGGTCATAGAGCGCAAACCGTTGATCCAAATTATGCACGGGGTGAACTGTTAAAAAGGTACTTTAGATACCTTCGAAATTATTTGGAATGATCCCGAGTTTGGGAGTTGGATTTGGATCAAATGTGGCTCGAAAGCGTTCATCGATCCTTTGGACGGGGAATCGTTGGACATAAACGAATCGTTCGTCCACATAGTAAGTCAGAATCGTGCACGGGATGGACCGTTGAAAAGGTTAGGAGATGTACTTAGACATTCCAAAGAGCTTGAATTGATTTGGGGAGTTGATTTGATCAACTAGGTCCTGTAAGAATTCGGTGACCTTTCGGAGTAAAACGGATCGTTCGTCCATGCCGTAAGTCAGAATCGTGCACGGGGTGGACCGTTAGAAAGGAGTTTCAGTTACCTTTGAAGATTCATTCAGTCTTGATTGATCTGAAGAGTTAACTTTGGTCAAGTGGACCCTAGGAGCATTCGATGGCCTCCTGATCATGTTTCAAGGGAGAATGGGTCATTCGTCCGCACCATAAGTCGGAATCACGCACGAGGCGGACTATTAGAAAGGGGTTTTAGTGCCCTTTGAAGATTCATTACATCTCGGTCAAGCTGAAGAGTTTGACTTTTGGTCAAACAAAGCCTGTGACTGCCCGATGGCCTCTGGGTCAGTACTCGAGGTATGACTCAAGTTTGTAGCGATGAAGGAAGGTGCTAGGGACCTAAGGAGAGTTTAGGGGTACTATAATGGGGTGCCTATAGAGCCCCTCGATGGGTGATTTTGGAACAAACGATAACCGCTGAATAGACACTGCATGATGCCTTTGGAAGAGGATGACCAAAGGTTCAAGGACGATTCTGAGGACATAAGGATGAGGATGATCGATTTAGAGGGTCGAGGCCGATTCTGAGGGATTGAAGTTGAGGGTGACTGATTCTGTAGGTCGAAGCCAATTCTGAGGGATTAGGGATGAGGGTGATCGATTCTGCGGGTCAAAGCCAATTCTGAGGGCCTAGGGATGAGGATGATCAATTTTACGGGTCTAAGTCGATTCTGAGGGCTTGAAGATGAGGGTGACAGATTCTGCGGATTGAAGCCAATGCTGAGGGCTTAAATTAAGATGACCAATTCTATGGGTTGAGGTCAATTCTGAGGAATTAAATTGAGATGACCAATTCTATGGGTCGAAGCCAATTCTAATCTTCTCTTTAGTCGAGACTGGCGGATCATTCTGAGCTCTTATTCTGATGGTTGATATCTGTAGAAGGGTGTCTATCAATAAAAAAAGAAAATAAAATAAAAATTCTTTTTTTGGCATCCGAGAGGTGCCCGCGAGGGTCACTGCAGCAATGACATTCGAGAGGGTCAGCTCCACTGTAAGGGTCATCGCCACTGCAAGGGTCACTGCAGCAATGACATTCGCAAGAGTCAGCGCGGCTGAGGGACCTCCTGGGAGTTTTGGCTTAGCGGCTGAGGGACAAGGTATGTTGAGCAAGCTCAACCACTTAGCACTATATGATTGAGAGAATACTAGTAGTAAGACCCAGAAGTCACTCAAGACTACACACACTTCACACTTGGTCACCAGTGAAGTGAGCAGCCAAAGAGCTGGCTACTCATAAGAAATAAACTTTTTACAAGAAAATGACTTTTCCAGAAGAGGGGTTCCTCAAGGTCCCTCTTAAGAAAAATAACATTTTTAGAGGAAAGGAGTCCTTAAGGTCTCCTCTCTCAAGATTTGAAAATTTTCACCGCAAGTTACCGTTTCAAAAGATAACTACCAAATCTGATATTTTGTATCCATTAGGAGACATATGTGCTTTTTGAATTTTGGTCGGCACCAGGTGGCGCCTGCAGGGGAACAGGCAGGCTGCCTATAGGAAGGGATAAATGGTACACTTCAGACATTGTTCCCCACCAACTCTCTCAATTTTGGCGCCCAAAAAATGCCAACTCACCCCTAACGCCCTAGTATAAATAGACCTCTGGGCAAGGTCAAGAGACAGACAATAGAAATTGCACTGTTACTCTGCCAAAATATCACCAAACCTACCTAAGTATTCTCTCCCTGCTCATTCTCTTAGTGCTGAGTGCCTTATTCCTTCACTCCCCACTGACAACCATCACTCTCAGGTGTTTCCCTTGAGAAAATTACTATTTTTACTGTGAAATTTCATCTTCTTGCAGGGAGTGAGTTGAAGCTGGAGTTCCATTATTACCATAAGGAGAAGTTTTCTTCAGAAGCTGCACCAGGAGACCTTAAAGACCTTGCAGACAGCGTCCATTGGAGTGGGTCACGCCTCACCCTTTCCACTTATTCATAGACCCCAGTCTCACTACCCTCCTACAATATCCCAAACCACAAGGAGGGAAGCCTTCTTCAGTTCAATGGGTTCAATTATTCCTTGTTGTCTTTATCCTAGCCCCAGTCCAGGCATGAAGTGCATGTTTCTGAACATCTGAATCACATTGACGTTGCCATGAGGGTCGTATTCTGGACAAACCCTTTATTTGAAATCATTCCCTGTCGGGAGTAGAAGTGGTTCAACTCAGAATCCTGATAGGAGCATATCATTTTACCCATGTTGTATCTCATGGATTGGATTGATAGTGCTTGCACCCTCGACATTGTTGTCGTCTACCAAAATGGTGATGACTCGTCTGTCGACGAAGAACTTTAATTTCTAATGGAGTGAGGAAGACACACCCTTAAAACAGTAGAGCCAAGGTCATCTAAGAAATAGGTTGAAACAACCTGGGATGTCAATAACTTGGAATTCAACGACAGTGTTTATAGGTCCAACCCCTATTACAAGTTTTATGGATCCCATCTGTGGCCATCCTCGATCTTCGTGGCGGGCGGGCGGCGTGACGGCGGATCCTAGGTCCCGCACATCCCTCTCGGGAGTGCTTCGGTCGGCATCATTTGGGTGAGGTGAAAAATGTAGAGAGATAGAGTCGCCAGTCTATTTTACTCAAAACAGACAAAAGAAAGGGAGACATCCCGAAGGATAGCATCCAAAGACATATTTATGCATACGAAACCAAAATGATCCGACAAAAGGGTCCGGAGGCTAAGTTACGAAATGGGAAGGTGTTAGGCACCCATTCCGCCCTTACGGTCTCTCATGGGTTTTTGATATTTTCCTTTATTTTTCCCGTGATACTTGTGCATGTGTATATATAGTGGAGGTAGGAATTGTCGACTTGTACCATGGAAAAGGTAAAGTGAGTCATCCGTAGGAAGGTATAGAAATATTAGAAAATAGGATTTACGCGATTATCCTTACGTTGATCGTTACGATGGAACGATAACGCATATCAGATAATACGCTACTAAGAATAAATATATAGAACATAAAGGAATGGAGTTTAGAAAAAAATAAAAAAGGACAGAAAAAGTTAAAATAGGACTCGAGTCTCAGATTTTACCCCGAGACGCCTACGTAGCCTATAGAGGCATCAAAGTCCACATAGTTCGCATGTAAAACGGGGGGGGGGGGGTATCCCATAAATCCAATCGGTGGATTCTCTTATTTGTGTGTGTGTGTGTGTGTGTGTGTGTGTAGAAAAAGTGTTTTAGTTGTGAGAGAAGTGTAAGAAAAGTGTCAGAATTCCCGTTGGGAATTTATGAGCTAACCCTCTTTTTCTTATTTTTTGGGTTTTTTTATTTATATGAAAATAAGACATGTGCAATAATACTAAATAAAAAAGTATATTAAGATATGTGAGACGAGGGAATAAAAATGCCGAGTAATGAAACAAATTAATGCAAATTTATGAGAATTTAAGGAGAGAATTGAGAAAATTGTCACTTCTTAAAGATCTTGAGCTTGATTTTGAATACTGGAGAGCAACCCTTGCACTTGGATGATGATGGAGAGTGGTTAATTCACCAAGTTTTATGAAAAAGATGTTGAAAAGTGAAGGTTGGAAAGGGATTTGGATGTGGAAATCATGCTGACTTCGAGAGAGGTTTTCTGGATTGGCTGAGAGTGATATGTTTCTGATCTGGGATCCTATTTGTAATAAGGATAAGGCCTCCTTCTTATAGGCCCAGGGAATTTCCAATCGGCATAGTCCTATTCCTGCCAATCGGTAGGTGAGTTTAGGCACACTGCGAGGGTCTGGGACCTGCCGTTTGGCAGTGTCTTTCAGGACTTTTCAAAAAATTAATCACAGGGTGTAAACCATTGATCCGAATCGCACATGGGGCAAACTGTTGGAAAGATTATTCAGATACCTTTGAAAGTCTTTCAGGACCACTCCCGAGTTCGGGAGTTGACTTTGGGTCAAATGTGGCTCGGAATCATTCGTTGGTCCATAGGACGAAGAATCGTCAGATGCAAATGGATCGTTCATCCGCATGGTAAGTTCGAATTATTTCGTGTTTTTTGTATTTATCTCTTTTTTACAGGTATTTCGTGCAAGTGGATGCGGGGGAAAAATGACATGGTGAAAGAATAAAAAAAAGGAAAGACAATGGAATATTCGTAATTTTTCAGTCAGAACTTGGAGGATCATCCAATCGAAAAGTCAAATAATTCGAGGTCACGAGCACACTGGAAGAAACGATGCCTAAATTCGTGCTATGTTGAAGACGTTATGAGGCACAAAATATAAATAAGAGAAGATTGACCATAAAAGGAGCACATGGGAAGAGAAAAGGACAGAACCGATTTGGCTTCCTGAGCAAATCGGTTTGCCTTGTGAATGAGTTCGACCTTGGGTGTTCAAATAGGTTCGGCCTCTTAGATACGGGATTTCTAAGTTGAGCCTATCTTTTAGACCACTGAGTTTGAGAGATTGGGGACTCTTATAAATGACTTGTAACTTATGTATCTAGTTATTAGGAGTCTTTTATCTTGATAATCATTCATTAGAAAGCTAGATAACAAGGAGGAACATCTAGAGAAGGATTAATTAATTTCTTGCATGCAAATTTTAATAAAGATCTAGTAATTTCCAATTTTCTTTCAAGTCTTGTTCTTGTGCATGTTCTACCTTTCCTACATCTTTGGTAATATCATTTAGATGCTTTATTCTTATTATTTAATCATCATGACTTCTTGCAATTTCATTACCTCATACATAATTAATATGAACATGTCTGGCTAAATCATTATAGGGTTGGGGAACATAAACCCAACCTAGGTATATCAATAAAATATAAAATCGAATACAATTGTATATATAACTATTAGGTTTGATATTTTGTCGAGACTAATATTATAGGTCCCTTAACTCTATTTGTCATAGGCAACTAGAGTGTTTGAGGATATAATATACGTATCGGCAATGTCATCATTCATGTTAATTTAATTATTGACTAAATATCATGCGGTGTAAAATCCTCATATATTTAGTGCTTTGATTTAATTAATGTTTTCTTGTAATTAAATATATAATCATTGAAAATTTTATATCTAACAAAACTACCGACGGTTTGGGGGATTGAATCCCGACACCATTTTTCTTATATAGCTTTCAAAAATCAAAATTTCAGTATTTGTTTTCCGTTAAATTAAAATTTCATGCGGTAGTTAGGTTTCTTTTGTTAAGTAAAAACTTCCATATAAATGATCACATTTTCTTTCTTTTTTTCTAGAGTCGATACCTAGGTTTTAGAAGCCTTTCTTGTAGTTGTAGTCAAGATTTTCATCCTATCCCCTACGGATTCAACCCCGACCTACAAGGTATTACTTGAGGAACCGACTTGCACTTAAGCTATAGGTACACACATTGACTACACATTCTATCTCCCCATAAGATAACTCTTATACCCTGAGTGAACTGTTGCTCTGAGATGTATTATATTTTCATTTAATGAGGGGCAATTTCACTTTATGAATGGGATGATTCAAATTATCCCACAATTTCATGGTATGGAGTCGGAGAAGCCTTATCTCCACATTAGAGAGTTGAACGAGGAGTGTGATACATTTAACGATAAGTCCACTTAAGTCATAGTGGCCCTCAAGATTTTCCCTTTTTGACTTAAGGATAAGGCCAAAACTTGTCTTTGGTCATAAGCACCGAACTCAATAGCTATGTTGAGAGACATACAGGCTAAATTTCTGCAAAAGTTCTTTCCCGAAAATAGGAACAACTCTATTTAGGCTCAAATTCTGACTTTTAAGAAAAACAATAACGAGCCTTTCGATAGGTGTTGGAGAAGTTCAATGAATTAGTTAACATGTGCCAATATCATGGCTCTGAGAAGTGAAGACTTATCTCTTACTTGCATCATGGGATTATCCTAAGCTCAAAATAACTCATTGAAACCATTTGTCGAGGAGAGTTCTTTAGATTAGATGCGAATGATGCAAAGGCCCATTTTAAGTATGTCACCGAGACTAATCAAGATTGGGACACATTGGATCTGAACACCCAACCAAAAGCTAGAATCATGTCCTTAGTTCATTTCATGTCTGATATCTATCACTTAAATAAGGAAGCCGAGTTGAAGCTCCAAATTAACCAATTAGCCAAGAGGCTAGAAGACGTGGTCGAAGCTAGGGGGAGAGACATATCTAACCCATCTCGAGATTTACAAGGGGAGAGTTGTACAATTTTTGAAGAGGGACATTTAACAAAGGAATGTCCAAAAATTCCATCCTATAAATTTATGCTTCAAGAGAAAGTTGAGGCGGTGGGAGCCCATAAGAGTAATTTTAATGTCCCTTACAGGAATTGTTTTAATGCCTCGTGGTCAAACCATCACGATTTTAGTTATGGGCACCCGAGCACATCGATGAACTCAAATTTGCATGTTGCCCAACAACTTCCCCTACTCCCACCTTATCAACAAGTGTCACTCATGTAAGTGCCTTCATCCTTGCCTTATGTTCTCCCACAGTTCAAGATTCTCGAGGAACCTGTTGCTCAATTCATGGAAACCTAGTGAGCGATAAATTCCCAAAATGCTAAAAAAAAATCGACTTAAAGGCCTCGGTTTCTAAGTTTTAATCTGCCCTAAGTGTACAAGATAAGGGAAAGTTTCCCTCCCAAGGCCAATTACCTCCCCAAGGTTAAAAGTATGTGAGATCTACTCCCGATAAAAATAAAGATCAATGTCAAGCATTAACCACTCTACATAGTGGGAAAGTTGTTGACTTGTCACCTCCCTCATAGGACGTGCAAAAAGACAAGGAGGTTTCGCCTGGGACGCAAGAGGTCGAGATGCCCATTTTGAAGATAGTGGAAAAGATAATATAGTTAGGCCCTAGGTGGTAGTGAAACCAAGTATAGACGCACCTTACCCTCAACAGTTGGCCCTTCCTCCTAAAGGGGCCTCCTATGATGACATTATAGAAGTGCTTAAGCAAGTGAAGCTTAATTTACCTTTTCTTGAGGCTATCAGGCAAAATCCCGCATATGCTAAGTTACTAAAGGAATTACTCATGGTGAAACATAAATTAAAGGTAAATAAGAAGGCATTCTTAGCACAAAATGTGAGTTCGGTACTTTTAAGCGATCTCCCACGCAAGTATAAAGATCCGGGTGCGCCTACCATTTCGTGAATTAATGGAGAGAATAAAATCGAGACAAATTTACTAGATTCGGGGGAGAGTGTCAAAATTATCGCCTATTCCATATATAGGAAGATAGATTTGGGAGGTCTTAAGCCCACAAAAATTACTCTCCAACTCGTGGATCGTTCCGCGAAGGTACGCCGTGGGATTGTTGAGAATGTGATCGTCCAAGTCGACACTTTCTACTTCCCGATGGATTTTATAATTTGGGACACGGATCCCTCCTCTCCCTTAAGTCGTCATATTTCCATGATTATTGGTCTCCCTTTCCTAGCCACAGCTAACGCGTTGAATAGCACGTGTAATGGGCAAATGCAACTCAGATTTAGGAACATGACACTTAAAACAAATATCTTCAACATCACCAAGAAAATTGGTGATGAGGAAGAGTTACATGAGTCGGATCTTATAGAGGAGGTATTACATAAAAAAATTTAGGGTAATAACATTAGGGATCCACTTGAGGCATGTCTAGTGATAATGAGTGGAAGCGAGAGTACATACATCAATTTTGATCGAGAAGTGAGGAAGATAATAGAATTGTTGTATGAGGGCAAGAGTGAAGTGGACGTGAGACTATTAAATTATTGGACATAGGTGTCATCTATCCCATCTCAGATAGTAAATGGGTGAGTCTTATTCGGGTCATCCGAAATAAGTCGGGAATGAATGTGGTCGAGAATGCGAAAAGGGAATTTATTCCAAAATGTACCACCACAGGGTGGAGCATTTGCATTGACTACTAGATACTCAATGTCTGCACTAGAAAAGACCACTTCCCTTTGTCGTTCATGGACCAAATGCCAGAGAGAGTCTAGGGCCACCCATTTTACTATTTTTAGATGGTTATTCTGGGTATAAACAAATTAGGGTGGATGTTCTTGATCAACAGAATACTACTTTCACATGTCCATTTGGCATGTTTGCCTACAAACATATGCCTTTTGTATTGTGTAATGCAGCCTCCACCTTTCAAAGGTGCATGCTTAGTTTATTTGACAACATGGTTAAAAGGGGCCTTGAGGTGTTCATGGATGATCTTAGTGTCTTTAGCTCCTCTTTTGACCATTGACTTGTTAATCTCGAAAAGGTGGTTGCCTAGTGTGTGGAAAAGAACTTGGTACTAAATTGGGGGAAGTGCCATTTTATGGTTACCAGAGTTGTACTTGGCCACATCGTGTAATCCAAGGGGATATAGGATGATAGGGAGAAAGTTGACATTATTGCCTAACTTCCCCACCTAAGTCATTAAAAAAATTTCTCTCACTCTTGTGCCATAGGAGATTTTATCTTAGGTTTATTAAGGATTTTAGCTCCATAGCTAGGCCCCTATATAACCTACTCATGAAGGGTGCTCCTTTTGACTAAAGTGAAGTGTTCCAAGAAGCTTTTAAAAATGTGAAAACAATGTTTATCTCCACTCCCATCATGCAAGTTATGGATTGTACCCTTCCATTCGAACTTATGTGTGATATGAGTGATTATGTGATAGGTTCAATTTTAAGGCAACAGACAGATACGAAGTCCCGTGTCATATACTATGCTAGACAAACCTTAATTAAACCTTAATTGAACTACTCCACCACATAGAAAGAGTTTCTAGTGGTAGTGTTTTCCATCGACAAATTCCATTCATATCTTATCGGGTCATCCATAACGTGCTTTACCGACCACATTGCTCTTAAATATATCCTTTCTAGGAAGGATGCAAAGCCACTCCTCATTAGGTGGATCTTGCTACTCCAGGAGTTCGATATTTCCTTTGAAGATAAGAAAGGAGTAGATAACTTCATAGCCGATCACTTATCTAGGCTCTCGTCCAACGTACCTAAATATCCCATACCCATAGGTGAGTATTTTTTAGATGAATAATTATTTTCCACGTTCTCTCTTCATTGGTTTGTGGATACGGTGAACTACTTAATCAACGGGGCCATCCCTTTCGATTGGACATCACAAGAAAAGAGGAATCTCTTTACATGGTCACATATGTTTTTCTATGAAGATACCTATTTGTTTAACTATTGTGTCGACCAAATAATTCAGATGCGTGTGTCGGATGAAGAGATCCTGAGTATCATCTAATTTTGTCATTCACAAGCTCATGGAGGCCATGTTTCCACAAGAAAGGCGGCCACAAAGATTCTTCAATGCACTCTCTATTTGCCCCACTATCTTCCGAGATGTGAAAATATATTGCGAATCTTATGATAGGTGCCAAAGGCTGGGAGACATTACTTAATGTGACATGATGATGTTGACCCTTATTCTCACCACTGAGATGTTTAACTTTTGGGGCATAGACTTTATGGTCCCTTTTCTTCCCTCTTTTGATTTCCTATACATCCTTGTTGTGGTAGACTATGTGACTAAATGGGTAGAGGCCATAACAATTAGGATGAATGACAGTAAGGTGGTGGTAAAGTTCATTCATGAACAAATACTATCTCATTTAGGTGCTCTGAAAGCCATCATTAGTGACAACAACACGCACTTTTGCAATAGGCGATTTGAGAAGTTAATGAGAAAGTATGGTGTCGTCCACAAAGTTAAGATGACTTACAACCCATAAATGAATGGGAAATACATCAAGTACATCCTCGAGAAGATCGTTGATCCCAATCATAGGTATTGGTCTAATAGATTACTCGATGCCCTATGGGCTTATCGGACCGCATACAAGAACCCCCTCAGAATGTCTCCATTTCTCTTTATGTTTGGCAAGCCTTTCTATCCCCCCGTTCATCTGCAGCACAAATTGTATTGGGCAATTAAGAGGTTGAACTATAATCTCGATAAAGCAGGTGAAGTATGGAAACTTCAATTGCATGAGTTGGAAGAAATACGCAATGATGTGTATAAAACCACCCGCATTTCTAAATAACGGATGAGACTAATGCATGAGAGAAATATCATTCAAAATTAGTTTCATTCGGGCCAAAAAATTCTTTTGTACAACTCACATCTCCATTTGTTTCCTGATAAGTTACTTCGTAGTGGGCCAACCTGTTCATCATGACAGGGGTGTTCTCACACGGTGTGATAGAAGTTGAGAATCCTAAGGATGGGAACACGTTTAAGGTAAATGGACAACACCTCAAGCCATATCTAGAGGTGTGTGTTGAGGAAGCTGACACAATCTAGTTGTCAGACCCCGTATATGAGGATGAGTAGTTTTTTTGGAGAGAGTTCATCGCAACCCCGATGCATATGGGGTGAGTTTTGTTAAATATTTTTGAGTCGTATGTGTGTTTAGAGCATTTAGGTGTTAGTTGAGTCCGCAATGGTAAGAGATACGAGCGTCAATTTTACCCTAACACGTCACGAGAGAGCGAAAGTTTCTAACGCAGTGAATTTTGACGTGCCTAGGTCATTATTAGTGAAACTAGGATCAATGTGGATAATTTGTAAATTTTCCCATCCCTATCTCTGAGACGATGCGAAAAATAGACGAAATCAAGTTTTGGCAGCACATTGAGCCTAACAGCTATGCCTTAGGGACGAATCAATTCGCCCAGTGAATCAATTCGTCCCCTGGGGGAACCTGTTCGCCCCCTAAACTGCCAAAATGTGGATTCATCCCCCTTTTTCCATTTCCCTCCCGCCCATTCATTCCCCCATCCCCTCGAAACACTCCCCTCCCCCCCCCCACCCATACACGAAATTTAATACCCTTCACCTCTATCCAATGCAAAACCCTCCAAATTTCATCCCCCTCCATTTTTTTCACCAAACCTTTCAATTTCCCACCCCTTAATAATGACACCCCGCCTAATGAAATACTGGGTGATCAGTCCTATATCAAATACGGATAGTGGTGACCGATCTAGCGTTGTGGGCTGGTTGGTAGAACCCGAGAATCGTTCCCCAACCTATAGGAATCCCATGGTATATGACACCAAACCTGGACTCCCCGTACTTGATGACGATGACGCTACGCTAACCTCATCCTTGATGTAATCGCTTCTCTTTCTCCCCCCCCCCCCCGATTCTAATTCTATTGGGGTCAATGAAATGGTATTATTATCACATCTAAATAAAGAGACATATCAAGCCCTCATCTAGAACGACTCTACTAATTTCAAAGCAAGTCGGGCCCTCGGTAAATGATACTACCATCTCTTCAAATGTCAAACTCGTAAATGGTGAGGTTCAACTGATGTTGGGTCTGTCAAAGTGTTTGGTGGTGTCTCGTATAGATTCAGTTCGTAGTGTGGTTGAAAACGATGAATCTCCGAACCCGAGTTACTTGAAGAGAAAGATAATGATTTTTTTATGTCGAAATCCCAATGAGTTACACAAATATATATTAGGGCCAAAAGACTTTAGATATTCCATTAATGCGGCATTGTAGTTGTATGCTGAAGGATATGGTGAATGAATCGATTAGGAGCTTAATGGACTTTGGAATTTACTTCACTAGCTGTCTCAACAAATGTGTATAAAAATTTAAGAATACAGGTTAATATTTGATATCAATTCTTAATCCTACATGGATAGCTTTTATGCACATGACTCTAAATTCTTTGTATAACATTTTAGAGTATTATAGAGATAAGTAGTAATGATTACGATACATCTGATTGGATTGATATCTATGAATGTACCTGACCTCATTTTTTATGAAAACTTTAACATAAAGTTAATTTTGAAACTTGTAAACTCCTATGAAGATAGACCATATAATATGCTACCTCACGTAGGATTAGTATTGGTAGACTAGCACTTATGGTTACCTTAAATTATTAGAAGTTATTGAAAGTGGATTTAGCATTTTAGATAAGAACAAACCAAAAAGACATAAAATTGATACAAAGATAGAAAATTGAATATCTTTCCTTATTGGATGTAGAAAGTGAAATCAAGTATTATGTATTTACTTTATGTGGGCATCACACATATATTACGTTACAAGCCTGTAGCTACCTACGTAGGCAGGTTACGATGACAATTTTATATTTGTGCCACCATGTGCATCTATTTTACGTTAGTAGCGTGTATCTAATTAGTTGCTTCAACTTGCACGAATGGTTTTATGTGTGCATGATAGGGTTCATTTATGGAACCATGGGTTGCTAACTCCAGTAGTAAACTGGCTGAGGTGACGAATTTATGTGGCCATCTCTAGTCGAGGTGCATCGATGAAATGGGATATATTATGATATGATATTGGAATGAGTTATACTAGTATGAGAGTTTATTATATGTGAGGACACGAGGATGTGAAGATAATTGTGTTAATCAATTGTGAGTCTTAAGTCAAGTTACATTTTATATGAGTTCCAAAGCTAAATATATTGTTATGGACCTGACCCAGCTTTTTTTCTATCATTTCAGGGCCTTGTGTTGCACCTCTAGCATGGGATTAATTTTAGTGCATCGGTTGACAGTGCAACTGTTGTAGTTATCTTTTCAGAGATGTAGGATGTTTCTATTTCTTCTAGTTTGTTTATGTATGGGCATTTTTTAAACAATTTTTAGTTATGGGACTCGGTTGGTGGAGGATCCCAAAGTGTTCTTGCAATACTTTTGGTATTACTTTTATTGATGGATGGCGATTTTCTCTCTCTCTCTGTGTGTGTGTGTGTGTGTGTGTGTGTGTGTGTGTGTATTTATTTATTTCTTCTTTTATGATACATTCTAAAAATGGTATTTAATTGTTTGACAATCGTATTTATAGTATTTGAGTTTAGTAACTTTAAATGTTGGAAATATGGGTTGTCATGTTATGTAAGTTCTATCTCTTCTGATTTCTTAGATCCAAATAATTCTACAAAAGAGTATGTGAAAGAAGATTTTTATCATCTCTATGATTTTGTTTATATAAGAACCACCATAAGTTATAAAACGTTAGTGAATAAACATTCGAATAATCAAAATGTAAAATAGATTAATTTTACATAAATGAATGATCTTCGAGATAAAATTAAAGGATAAAATTGGAAATAAAAAATTTTAAAAATTGATTCAAATTTGAGAGGAAGCTAGAAAACCAACTTGCCATGCTTAGATTGAGAAAATATATGACTAAGAGAAGAATTAGATATGTCGAGACATCATTTGGAAATTTTGGAATAACTTGTAAAATTCTCAATCCTATAAATTAAGAAATATTCGACAAGGACCCAAAAGAAAAAGGAGACTAGGACACACTTTGTGAAATCAGATATTGTAGGTTCACCAAGAAGGCCAATAAGATATAACATTCATAAATATATCGTTGATTATTGGAAATGAGAAAGGAACTTGACTATTATATAAAGCGATAGTAAAAAGAGAGATAACTTTTCTCCAAGCCCTATTTTTTTATATTTTTTGAATACTTCCACGCGGTTGCATCGCAAGCTGTCCCTAATGAGTGTACGATAGTGAATGATGTCCATTATGTGAACCAGCTCCATGGTACCAATTTGGTCCTTGTTTAGATGAGATACTACGATGAGTGGGTACTGATTTCAGATAATGTATAAATATAGTATTAAGGAAGGCTATATATATGCCTTTATACTTAATCTCCCATATTCCAATAAGGATTATTAGGATCACGGGTTTCTTGTCAAGAACTAGGGATATTTACCCGTTATTATGGGTGGCCCCCTTATGATGCCCAAATGGATTAGAGTGGGGATAAAAAAAATGTTAGGATAAGTCTAGGTTGGCCGACCCCTAACTAATCACACTTTCAAAATATTGAATTTTATCTCTAACTATTTTTCTTATGTGGTTGTTTTGCAACTAAACAAAAAAATGGGAGCCAAATCCCAATGACGTCAATTTTATTGATCTGAAAAGTTCAAGTCAATTAAAAAACTTCGGGCAAGCCGACCATACCAAATGTGATTTTTTCCTGATAACCTATCCATACTCAACTTCTTCTTTTGTCTCTGAGACTTTAAACAACGAGCCTCTACGACGACCATATTTCTTTCATTGTTCTTTTACCTAATATATTTGTGGTTGCTATAACCTCTAACGCTCATAAAATCCATACGTGTAATAACTTTAATTGGTTAAACATCAATAAAATTTTGGTCACCAACCATCGTTCCCCCTTATATCGAAGAGATCTTTCTTAGAAGGGTTATTCGTAACATTATGAGTTACTTAATTAACAACCCTCCCACTTTCCATCAAAAGAGGAAGGAGCAATTATTTAACTTTGGCCCATTTAATGTGGAGGATTCTCTATAGAAGAAACAAATTAATCTCTTGCCTCAAAGAAAAATAAGTCAACTTAGGGTAACAAGACCACCCTTGATCGAGAGATGGGGTTATGTTATTGGAAATGGTAAGGTCCTTGGAGAGGATTAGTTTGTGACTTGTCTGGTTGACCTGGATGTAGGACTCCTTAAGGAATCCTTCACCCAAAATGACCAAGCTACGATCACTAGTCTAAGAGACCATGAATTGGTTTATCATGCGAACTAAAATATTTCTATGGTAAGAGAACATCTAACTGACTTTTTTTCTTTTATAATTTTCTCACCTTTTCTGATTTGTGTTCAATTGTGACATTTAATTCATCATTGATTTCACTTCCATGGTGGATAGAGGGGAAACATTCCTTTAATTTTGACAAGGCTTTGGGGGACCTTAAAAAAAAATTGACCTAATGAAGTTTTCTCTTGACAAAGAAGAGAAAAAATATACTGCGTCCATGGCTTCTCTAGTCGATAAAGATAAGAAGATGGAGGTTGAGATAAAGACATCAATAGAGAGCCTCAATGCCTCATTATAGACTTATATTGAGGCTAAAATCCAAGGTTGTGAGGCCGCCTTTATGGAGTCCAAACAACAATCGATGTTTGCCTAAAAATTCTCCTTCAATGTAGGGTGAGTTATGTTCTTCGAGTGGAGAAGGTTTATTCTACTTAAGGTTTATAAGGGGAGAACCTGCAGATGAAAAGGTACTAGACATTGTAATAAATGCCACAAACAATTATTCCCATGTTAATTTTTAAGGACCAATTTTATTATTATTCTTTGTACTTTTGAATTTTATTTAGATGGATCATACGTTTTCTTTTCAATATGAACCAGGTGAATGAAAAAGTATGTCCTTTTCCTTTGTTATGAGAATATTTATGTTATAACACGTGTTATATCCATTTCACTATTCTCTTATGATTGATAACTTAAGTTTTATTTTTAAATTTTTCTTTGCCCTTCTTTCTTTTGCTTCAGTAAGTTCCTCGATGTTAGCTATGGTTGAGAATCCAAATGATGATCTTGACTTTGTCTTTGGGGAAGGATATGCCTTTAATAGTGTTTGCCAAACCGTTTGAAGTATTTTCTCCAAAAATGTTGATATAAAGAGATTTATTGTATACCATTTTGAGATTCATGACACTCTAGGTGTGCGGTCGTTTTTCAATTATGATAATTTGGCTTTATGGATATAGGTGGAAAAAATCAATGCTAACCTAAAAGAAGAAAAGAAGATCAGTGGAGGTCTGAATGAAAGGTACCATAGACTAAGTTTGTAGTTTCATAAGGGTCCCCGCCTAGTGGGAATGGACGACCATGATGAAGGAATGATGAATGCCTTCATGTTATCAAAAACATAGTTGGTTAAACAATTTATGTTCTTAAAGTAAACAAAGACTCTGAACTTTGTATTATTATACCCTAGGTAGTACGTTTTATCGAGAATCACCTTTTGGTAACTAAGATTCCTAGGCACCGAGATATCAATGAAATTGTCTACGACGAAGTGGCATCATATAATAGAGAAATCAATGATTTTC
This sequence comes from Sambucus nigra, assembly GCA_949130495.1. NCBI lineage: Eukaryota > Viridiplantae > Streptophyta > Magnoliopsida > Dipsacales > Adoxaceae > Sambucus > Sambucus nigra. The sequence continues at coordinate 173,374,812 of OX422208.1, forward strand.
ATCTCCGTCGAAAACATTCAGTCCATTTTCATTGATTATTTTAGTTTTTGTTCTTTAGGTTTCTTTTTGTAAAGAAAATATGTAACTTTATCTAGTTATATATAATAATTTTAATTTTCTTTACTTATATACTTTGTACGTAACATTTCATTACCTTTATATGCTTGACTAGTAATTAATTACTACCTTCTATGTGGTGTCAGCACGCTCATTATAAGGCTTAGAAACAATTAGTGATAGTGCACTTATTTGAGGGTCTTCCACCAATTGAAAATTTTTGTTGAACAAAATGTAATACCCCGTATTTCTGTGTATTTGTAATTTAATTGATTCGGCAAATTATTCATTTTATTTTAAATTATGAGAGTGAAGTGATTTAATTGAATTAAATAAAAATGTGGTTACGATATAATAATGAAGAGAAAGAGATAACGATTAATATTATGTGTTAAATTTTCCATGTGAATAGTAAATGATCCATAGAAATTAGTATGCGTCAAGCAAGTGAAATTGGCGTAATTGAAGTAATCTCAACCGGGAGTTGCGTATAGACTAAATTGAGGTCGAGATAGGACAATTGTTTAGAGTGATTCGAATAATGATTTTGAGGTCATGGATGACTCTGAAAGGGTAGAAATAGTCAAAATAGTATACCCGGGGGTATTTATTTGGTCCCGGGGCAATTTTAGACTAAACCGGCACCGTACGGAGGCATTTTAGTCATTTTGTAACTAAGGGTTAGGAGACCTACGAATTTACAAATTCTTTATCACCATATAGATGGTAGAGGTTAGGTTTTAGAGGTTAGAAAACTCAGAGAAGCCATTAGAGAATAAGAGAGATCATTTGTGAAGCCTAAGAGAGAGTTTTTGAGAAATTGAAGTGTGATCTTCCTCCATTATTGATCTTGGAGTGAGGATTGGAAGAGAAGGCACATCATCCAACATCAAAATCATGAATCAGATCACATAAGATAAGGAAATTATTTATTTATAGTTTTCCTTGAAGTTATAATACCCATGTTGATAGCGTTTTGAAATATGTTGATTAAAGTTATGTTCTTGGAAGAAAAAAATAATTTTAATCGATGTTATGGGTAGGATTTCATGTAGAATGATTATATGCATGTAGAGGTTATGAAATCAGAACATGAATGATAATTTAGATGAGAAAATTTTGGGTTTTATGTTGTGTATAAATGAAGAACATGAACTTTAGGTTTTTGATGAATAGATGTTACGTTCCATGTTTGATTAGAAAGTTTAATGATTTGTGGATTATATCTCGTGGGAAACCATCCTAATACGTGTAGATGATGGTTAGGAAAATTGGTTTGAAGTTTGAGAAAACTGGTGAAAAATGCATTTACGTATTGAGGAAGAAGACGATCTGCGTAATTTCGAATCTATTTGATCTAGAGGTGCATCGATTTGAAAAGTGAATAGATTTGGCCACCTAGAAAATCGATTCGTTTTCCCTAAAAAAAGTGAAATTTCCCTTTTAAACCTATAACTCCTAAAATTTGGTCAGGGAAACTTTTGGGACTTTGTTAAAAATAAAATTAGTGATTTGTTATATTACAGTAGGCTGGTGAAGGGATGATGACTTACTCTTAATAAAAGGATTAGGGGTACATAAATTATGGCGTAATTAATTCAAGAGAGAAGGAGAATGAATTACGGGGAATTTAAGTGAATTTATGTTAAATACCCGTAGTGTATGATAGAGCTAGCTATTGGATCTCATTAAGGGTTAACTAGGACCCTTAGAGTAGAGAGTAATACTCAAATTAACACAATAGCGAGATAAATTGTGAATTGATGGTACAGTGAGTATTCGTGAGAAAAAAACTACATACGAAGTATAATAATTAGGTTATGTGTATACCTACTGATTTTACATATAAATAGGTTATGTATACCTATTAAATGACTGGTGATAAATGTGAATATACCTACGTTTCCTACTATCACGAAGGTTCCCACGCAGTGGACTGTCCCACCTTATCAATTCCTGGGAGGTCTGGATTTGTGCCCCAGGACATAGAAATTAGGATGGTTCACTATGTGCCGTGCATTAGTGAGGCTGACAGGTCATTTGGGTACGTTAGGTATGCGTGTAGCCCAAAGGCTTAGAACTATGTTCGCCTCCGTTGCTTATTATTTGATTTTGGGTTTGAGGAGACATGCCGAACCAATAGTCCTTATTTTAGTACGAGAGGTAAACGGACTAATAACAGAGTATGCCTATTTTCACGGTGGTCCTTTTGAGAGATACCGTAACTATATATATATATATTAGTGAGATAAATATATATAATTGTTTGAATAATCCTACTTACATTTTATAGTAGACAAATTGATAATGTGTACATAAATAATGAATTAAATAGTGAAACTTGATTAAACGATTAAATGATAAAATATAGGGAACGTTACTTATGATATCAATAACATGTGAGGGATGTTAATTCGGATAACGTATTGTATGGGCAGTACGGGGACTTATAGGTGTTGATAGTCGATATAGATACTTATGTCTAGTTAGCTTGGTTAGTATGGCTAGGTGGGCTAGGTAGAAAATGTTAGGCTTGCACAATAGTTGAGAGGTGAGGAAACTCAAGAGAGTGTACATGAACCTAACATGTGTAAGAAATAACTAATTTTTAAATTGTGATAAATACTTTCAAAATATTTTCAAAATATTTTGGGTTCTAACCCTTGCTATAAATATTTTCCAAAACCTTTTAGGTGTCCATCATAGGGACGCCATACTTGACAATCTATTCTAGGGACGATTTACTACAGCACTGTTGAGGCCTACAGGACTTGATTAGATGCTTATATCTTCCACTCATACTGTAGGATTTTATTTCAGTTGGGCATGTTGTCCCATTTAGACATCATTTATTTCAGTTATTCATTTTGGACTTGTAGTGCGATTTATTTACTATTTTTTGGACGATTAGTTGGGTTTGGATTTTTAGCCGATGGTTTATTTGGAAAGACAGTATTTATTTATTTATTTCAATGTGATGGTTGAGAATATATTAAGTGTGTGAATGTCTTAATTTAGTTTTCAGCATTTCATTTCAGAATGTCTTAATTTGGCACTGACTTAATTAACTAATAAGTGGTTAATAATTAATATGGTCTTCGATAGTGATACTGAGAATGAACCAAATGAGAAACCTCTTAATTTAATAAAGGACTGATCACCTAGTATTTAATTAGGCAGGGTGTCACACAAAATTATCGACTTCATTTGGATAACCCGTATGTCTTTTAGTGCTACCTCGGAAGCTTACTCGGTTTTTATTAATTTTAAAAAATGTAATAAGAACCAATATCATATGGTTTATAAGAAAACTTGTTATTAAAGTAACTATGCTCGGAGATGAACAATTGTTTAGCACTTGGAATAATTTTACTAATTGAAAATGAATATAAATTATCTCCAATTAAACTAGCTAAGAAATATTAAATTAATCAAACTAAAGAAATTAGATAATGACTGAATTAAATGTAAAACTTATTTAAGTTGTCCATGTTCCATGCTCGAGGATCGCAGTGTTATCCATTGTTTCCACATGGTAGGCTCCATTGAGGTCACCATTTGTAACTTGGATGATCACTCCCAATAAGGGACTAACTTTCCTTTAAAGAGATTATTTACTAAACTCACTATCTTCCTGAGGATGTAGCCTCTGAATTTAAATTCCCTTCATAACCTATGATTGTACCCCTTTGTGAGCTATTTCTCGTATATCGCAAGTTTCATATGTGTATGTTCCCTCTTTGACAAGGCCTAACTCTATTTCGATCCTTGGATTTTTCCCATCTTGGTATACGAGAGAAGTCTTCACAATTAGGATTCCTACTTCTGAGGGGATCATTTCTTCCATTATGTAGGCAAGGGAGAAAGGCATTTTCTCATTCAACCTCCTTGGGATTATCTAATAATCCCAAAAGACGTGGGAGATCACCCACCCAAAACCATTATACTTTAGAATATTTTTATAAATTTTATCTAGCACCATTTTATTTGAGGACACATGATTCCCATTTCTCAGTATATTGGCCACTAAGATGTAACATTGTCGTATACGATAGTCATTACAAAGTTCCTAAAATGGTCGACTTTCAAATTGGGTGTTATTTTCCTTTATGGTTGTCCTTGGAATCCTAAATCAGGTGATAATTCTTTTTCAAATTAACCTAATTCTATTGTCATATTTAATGTTTGTCAAAGGTTCATTATCTACTGACTTCGTAAAAAAGTCTATATTAACCTATAAACACTTCCAGTTTCTTAATATTGTGGGAACTGGCCTAATGGTATCCATTCCCCATTAGGCAAACGATAAAGGGTTGTTCAATGGATTGATGTTTCCAATTAGCAAATGAAGTAGGAAATAATTTTTATGCTTCACACATCTATTCATATATTTGGTGGCATCCTTATACATATAGGGCCACAAATACCCCTATTTGGTTCCTCGAAACGTTAGGAACCATCCTCTAGTGTGGTTGTCATAGATTCCTTAAAGGGGGTCATATAGTACTTCTAATACCTTTCTTAGATGCATGCATTGGACATTGGACCCTATGAAAAGACATTAGTATAAGTTTCCTTCTAAAGACAAGTAGAAAAAGCAATCTTAACTCTGATCTTATGTGATTCCTTCATGTTATCTAGTAATAGTTTGTCCTTAAAGTACTTGACAATGGGTTCCATCCAAATTGAGCCTTGTCTATTAGCATTACCTGAATGACTTCCTTGTATTCCAATATGATTTTTAGTTCTAAGTACTCCACTTTAACGATTCAATGGAATTCTGAGTCGACTGTTGAAGATAAAGTTCCCAAAGTGTTTGAATGGTTATTATTTCCCCAATGGAACTACTGTGAGTGCACATTTTAAGATCGGGAAAACAGTTCTTGCACCTTATCTAAGTAGGTATACATCCATTTGTCTCATTCACAATATTCTCCCAAAATATAATTAGAGACAAGTATTGAGTCAAAAATAATTTTAATATGACTATCTTCTAAGAGATGAGCCTTCTGAAGACATTATATTAGTGCCTCATACTTTGGTTGATTATTGGATGCCTTAAAACCAAGCCTTATGGCCTTTTTTATGAATTCGTCATCAATAGGTATTAATTTTATTCATATTCATAATCTTTTGGAGTTGGATTCTACATCTACGAACAACATCCACTCATATTACTCATCCAATTAATACTTTTTTTATTCGTTTCTTACATTTTGTTGAAATGGGATCATACTTAAGTTTCGTTGGTTCAAACTAAGCTATGCAGTCAGATAAGACTTGTCCTTTGATTATTTTCCTAGGCTTAAATTGAATATTGAACCTTGATCCACCAACTACTTCAATATACACCCACACAAGATAGCTTTATATAGAGTGGACTTCAATGAGGAAGAGGTAAACACTACGACTACGGGGGGGGGGGGGGGGGATTTCAAATATTATTTCAGCTTCCATGATGAAATTACTAGTGAGTACACTAACTTATCCAATGGGAGGTATCTGTTTGGCGTACAACAAAGTCTTAATAATGTAGTAGATTAGGGTTTCCTCCTTGGCATCATCATTAACTAATGGTGAACAACATGATTTAACATAGAAAAAAAGTAAAAATATTCTCCTTACCTAGGACCATGATAATGGGAGGAGATACCTACTAGATCTTAACCCCTTTGGGTGCTACAGTGCATTAATGTGAGCTTCTAAACCTCTTACATCATAGTTAGTTCTTAAACCTCAATCTAGTCGAGGTTGGCATCACTTCTCCTTCGACGGACTAGGAATTAAAGGGATTTATTGGATCGTACTCCAGAAGATAATTTAGCTTTGTTTAGATTCATATGATAGTGACATGAGATATCAAAGGTCTTTTTAGGTCTGATAGGTGGTCAGACTCTACCTTTCTCTTTATCATCATGTCATCTATATATACCTCAATGGAATTATCGAACTTATCCTTGAACATATTAGTTACCAGACACTAACAGGATTCTCCTACAATTTTAAAATCAAAAGGCTTTACTATGTAAGAGTATAAACCAATCATGGTGATAAAAGAGGTATCTCTTAGTCTGGCTTGAACAATGGGATTTAGTGATATCTAGAATATGTGTTTATGAAACTCAGCCACTCGTGGATTGTTGTGGCATCTACAATCTTTGGAGAATAAAAGTTTTCCTTACGACTAGGCTTGTTTAGTTCAAGAAGTAAACACACACTGTATTTTCCATTTCTCTTTTTACAACCATTGATGGGATAAACATTATGGGAATTGGACTTATGTTATAAACCTTTCCTCTAGAAGTTTCCCTACTTCTTCATCAACTTGCTTAGGCTTATCAAGAATTGTTTGGAGATAATTTTATATGAAGGGGTATATAAGAACATAAGTATGCTCAAGTTCCCTCGTCTTTTGGATTGTCTTATTTCGTTACCAAAACAGTTTGAGTCATAGTCTAGGTTGTTCCGGAAAGCTTCATGTTCAAGATTTCAAAACCAAACTTCTTCATCTTCAACTGAGAGATACTTAATGCCATTACTAATAAGAATTTTGCTTTAGGATAAAATTAAAGAACTAATATGACTTAAAACACCGATTATTTTAACACAATTAAAATTAGATTTTCTTGAATTGGAAAATGTGTTAAAATCGTGTCTAGTGTTTAAGGCATTTTTTGAGATTCTTCAAATACATATGCAATATATATTTCTAATATAAACATACTTTGAAAAGGGAATATATTCAAAATACTTTTTTTAATTTTAGAAATTTCCAAAAAAAATATTAGTTCCCTACAATGAAGTTGTGGCCATCCCCCGATCCTCGCAACGGTAGGGACGAAGAAGAGGGGTGTCTTCAACGTCAATATGATCTTGTTCCCGCGTATCCCTCTTGAGAGCGCTTCATACGAAATCGGTGATGAGGTGAAAAATGTAGAGAGATGGAGTTGCCAGTCTATTTTACTCAAAATAGACAAAAGAAAAGGGAGCCATCTCGAAGGACAGCATCCAAAGACATACTGATACATACGAAACCAAAATGATTCGAAAAGGGTCTGAAGGCTAAGTTACGAAATAGATAGGTGTTAGGCACCCATTCCTCCCTTATGGTCTCTCATGCGTTATTGTTATTTTCCTTTATTTCCCCATGATATGTGTGCATGTGTATACATAGTGGAGATAGGAATCATTGACTTATATCATGGATGAGATAAAGCGTGTCATCTGTAGGAATATTCTTAAAAGTAATATTAGAAGATAGGATTTACGCGATTATCCTAGCGTTGATCATTATAAGGGAACAATAATGCATACGAAATAATACGCCATCAAGAACAAATATATATAAAGAGAGTCTTAGAGACTTAGGTTTAAAGAATATAAAAAATAGGAAAAAAGTAGAAAAAGGACTCGAGTCTCGAGTTTTACCCTGAGACGCCTACGTAGCCTATAGAGGCATCAAAGTCCACGTAGTTTGTATGAAAAATGAGGGGTGGTATTTATCCCATAAATCCAACCGGGGACTTCTCTTAAATGTGTCTGTGTGTGTAAAAAAAATGTTTTAGTTGTGAGAAAAGTGTGAGAATTCTCGTTTGGAATTTATGAGCAAACTCTATTTTTCTTATTTTTTGGGTTTTATTTATATGAAAACAAGAGATGTGCAATAATAGTAAATAAAAATTATATTAGGATATATGAGATGAGAGAATAAAAGTGCTAAGTAATAAAACAAATTAATGCGAATATAGGAGAATTTAAAAAGAGAGTTGAAAAGGTTGGACCTTCTTGGAGATGTTGAGCTTGATCTTGGATGTTGGAGAGAAGCCCTTGCACTTGGGTGATGATGGTGGGTACTTAATTAACCAAGTTTGATGAAAAATATGATGAAAGGTGAAGGTTGGAAATGTATTTGGATGTGGAAATCACGCTGACTTTGAGAGGGGTTTTCTGAGCTTGTTGAGAGTGATGGATTTCAGATCTTCTGTCCCTTTGCAATGAGGTCAGTCCCTCCTTTTCATAGGCCCAGGGCATTGACGATCAGTATAGACCTGATCCTGCCCATCGGAAGGTGTGTTTAGGCACACTGCCGATAAGCAGGGTTTGGAACCTGCCGTTTGGTAGTCTCTTTCAGGTTCCTTCGAAAAATCGGTCATAGAGCGCAAACCGTTGATCCAAATTATGCACGGGGTGAACTGTTAAAAAGGTACTTTAGATACCTTCAAAATTATTTGGAATGATCCCGGGTTCGGGAGTTGGATTTGGATCAAATATGGCTCGAAAGAGTTCATCGGTCCTTTGGACGGGGAATCGTTAGACATAAACGAATCGTTCGTCCACATAGTAAGTCAGAATCGTGCACGGGATGGACCGTTGAAAAGGTTAGGAGATGTACTTAGACATTCCAAAGATCTTGAATTGATTTGGGGAGTTGATTTGATCAACTAGGTCCTGTAAGCATTCGGTGACCTTTCGGAGTAAAACGGATCGTTCGTCCATGCCGTAAGTCAGAATCGTGCACGGGGTGGACCGTTAGAAAGGAGTTTTAGTTCCCTTTGAAGATTCATTCAGTCTTGATTGAGCTGAAGAGTTGACTTTGGTCAAATGGAGCCTGGGAGCATTCGATGGCCTCCTGATCATGTTTCAGGGGAGAATGGGTCATTCGTCCGCACCATAAGTCGGAATCACGCACGAGGCAGACTATTAGAAAGGGGTTTTAGTGCCCTTTAAAGATTCATTCAGTCTCGGTCAAGCTGAAGAGTTTGAATTTTGGTCAAACAAAGCCTGGGACTGCCCGATGGCCTCTAGGTCAGTACTCGAGGTATGACTCAAGTTTGTAGCGATGAAGGGAGGTGCTAGGGACCTAAGGAGAGTTTAGGGGTACTATAATGGGGTGCCTATAGATCCCCTCGATGGGTGATTTTGGAACAAACGATAACCGTTGAATAGACACTGCATGATGCCTTTGGAAGAGGATGACCAAAGGTTCAAGGACGATTCTGAGGACATAAGGATGAGGATGATCGATTTAGAGGGTCGAGGCCGATTCTGAGGGATTGAAGTTGAGGGTGACTGATTCTGTAGGTCAAAGCCAATTCTTAGGGATTAGGGATGAGGGTGATCGATTCTGCGGGTCAAAGCCAATTCTGAGGGCCTAGGGATGAGGATGATCAATTTTACGGGTCAAAGTCGATTCTGAGGGCTTGGAGATGAGGGTGACAGATTCTGCGGATCGAAGCCAATGCTGAGGGATTAAATTAAGATGACCAATTCTATGGGTTGAGGTCAATTCTGAGGACTTAAATTGAGATGACCAATTCTATGGGTCGAAGCCAATTCTAATCTTCTCTTTAGTCGAGACTGGCGGATCATTCTGAGCTCTTATTCTGATAGTTGATATCTGTAGAAGGGTGTCTATCAATAAAAAAAGCAAATAAAATAAAAATGCTTTTTTTGACATCCGAGAGGTGCCCGCGAGGGTCACTACAGCAATGACATTCGAGAGGGTCAGCTCCACTGTAAGGGTCAGCGCCACTGCAAGGGTCACTGCAGCAATGACATTCGCAAGAGTCAGCGCTGCTGAGGGACCTCCTGGGAGTTTTTTCTTAGCGGCTGAGGGACAAGGTATGTTGATCAAGCTCAACCACTTAGCACTATATGATTGAGAGAATACTAGTAGTAAGACCCAGAAGTCACTCAAGACTACACACACTTCACACTTGGTCACCAGTGAAGTGAGCAGCCAAAGAGCTGGTTACTCACAAGAAATAAACTCTTTACAAGAAAATGAATTTTCCAGAAGAGGGGTTCCTCAAGGTCCCTCTCAAGAAAAATAACATTTTTAGAGGAAAGGAGTCCTTAAGGTCTCCTCTCTCAAGATTTGAAAAATTGCACCGCAAGTTACCGTTTCAAAAGATAACTACCAAATCTGATATTTTGTCTCCATTAGGAGACATATGTGCTTTTTAAATTTTGGTCAGCACCAGGTGGCGCCTGCAGGGGAACAGGCAGGCTGCCTACAGGAAGGGATAAATGGTACACTTCAGACATTGTTCCCCACCAACTCTCTCAATTTTGGCGCCCAAAAAATGCCAACTCACCCCTAACACCCTAGTATAAATAGACCTCTGGGCAAGGTCAAGAGACAGACAATAGATAGTGCTTGCACCCTCGACATTGTTGTCGTCTACCAAAATGGTGATGACTCGTCTGTCGACGAAGAACTTTAATTTCTAATGGAGTGATGAAGACACACCCTTGAAACAGTAGAGCCAAGGTCATCTAAGAAATAGATTGAAACAACCTGGGATGTCAATAACTTGGAATTCAACGACAGTGTTTATAGGGTCAACCCCTATTACAAGTTTTATGGATCCCATCTGTGGCCATCCTCGATCTTCGTGGCAGGCGGGAGGCGTGACGGAGGATCCTAGGTCCCGCACATCCCTTTAAGGAGTGCTTCGGTCGGCATCATTTGGGTGAGGTGAAAAATGTAGAGAGATAGAGTCGCCAGTCTATTTTACTCAAAACAGACAAAAGAAAGGGAGCCATCCCGAAGGATAGAATCCAAAGACATATTTATGCATACGAAATCAAAATGATCCGACAAAAGGGTCCGGAGGCTAAGTTACGAAATGGGAAGGTGTTAGGCACCCATTCCGCCCTTATGGTCTCTCATGGGTTTTTGCTATTTTCCTTTATTTTTCCCGTGATACTTGTGCATGTGTATATATAGTGGAGGTAGGAATTGTCGACTTGTACCATGGAAAAGGTAAAGTGAGTCATCCGTTGAAGGTATAGAAATATTAAAAAATAGGATTTACGCGATTATCCTTACGTTGATCGTTACGATGGAACGATAACGCATATCGGATAATACGCTACTAAGAATAAATATATAGAACATAAAGGAATGGAGTTTAGAGAAAAATAAAAAAGGACAGAAAAAGTTAAAATAGGACTCGAGTCTCAGATTTTACCCCGAGACGCCTACGTAGCCTATAGAGGCATCAAAGTCCACATAGTTCGCATGTAAAACGGGGGGGGGGGGGGTATCCCATAAATCCAATCGGTGGATTCTCTTATTTGTGTGTGTGTGTGTGTGTGTGTGTGTAGAAAAAGTGTTTTAGTTGTGAGAGAAGTGTAAGAAAAGTGTCAGAATTCCCGTTGGGAATTTATGAGCTAACCCTCTTTTTCTTATTTTTTGGGTTTTTTTATTTATATGAAAATAAGACATGTGCAATAATACTAAATAAAAAAGTATATTAAGATATGTGAGATGAGGGAATAAAAATGCCGAGTAATGAAACAAATTAATGCAAATTTTGAGAATTTAAGGAGAGAATTGAGAAAATTGTCACTTCTTAAAGATCTTGAGCTTGATTTTGAATACTGGAGAGCAACCCTTTCACTTGGATGATGATGGAGAGTGGTTAATTCACCAAGTTTTATGAAAAAGATGATGAAAAGTGAAGGTTGGAAAGGGATTTGGATGTGGAAATCATGCTAACTTCGAGAGAGGTTTTCTGGATTGGCTGAGAGTGATATGTTTCTGATCTGGGATCCTATTTGTAATAAGGATAAGGCCTCCTTATTATAGGCCCAGGGAATTTCCAATCGGCATAGTCCTATTCCTGCCAATCGGTAGGTGCGTTTAGGCACACTGCGAGGGTCTGGGACCTGCCGTTTGGCAGTGTCTTTCAGGACTTTTCGAAAAATTAGTCGCAGAGTGTAAACCATTGATCCGAATCGCACATGGGGCAAACTGTTAGAAAGATTATTCAGATACCTTTGAAAGTCTTTCTGGACCACTCCCGAGTTCGGGAGTTGACTTTGGGTCAAATGTGGCTCGGAATCATTCGTTGGTCCATTGGACGGAGAATCGTCAGATGCAAATGGATCGTTCGTCCGGATGGTAAGTCCGAATCATGCACGGGGTGGATCATTGGAAAGGTTAGGAGATGTATTTCAACATTCCAAAGAGTTTGATCTGGTTCAGGGAGTTGACTTTGGTCAACTGGGCCCAGGAAGCATTCGATGGCCTCTGGGAGTAAAATTGATCATTCGTCCGTACTGTAAGTCAGAATCGCACATGGAACAGACTGTTGGAAAGGGGTTTTAGTGCCTTTTAAAGATTCATTTAGTCTCGATTGAGCTGAAGAGTTGACTTAGGTCAAACGGAGTCTGGGAGCATCCGGTGGCCTCTAGATCAGGTTTCAAGGAAAATGGATCGTTCGTCTGCATGATAAGTTGGAATTGCACACGGGATGGTCCGTTCGAAAGGTATTTTAGGGACCTTCGAAGATTCATTCAGTCTTAGTCTAGATAATGACTTTAACTTTTGGTCAAATGGAGCCTGGGAGTGTCTGATGGCTTGTAGTTCACTACTCGGGGTATGAGATGGGTCTGTAGTGATGAAGAGAGGTGCTAAGGACCTAAAGAGAGTTTAAGGGGTAACAAAATGGGGTGTCTACAGAGCCCCTCAACGGGTGAGTTTAGAACAAATGATAGCCATCAAATAAACATCGCATGATGCTTTTGAGGAAGGATGACCAATTCAGAGGGTCGAGGCCGATTCAGAGGACCCGAGGGAGCGAGGATGACCAATTCAGGGGGTCGAGGTCGATTCTAAGGACCTAAGGAAATGAGGATGACCAATTCTTGGGGTCGAGGTCAATTCTGAGGACCTAAGGGATGGTTTGGAGGAAAGGTTTACGTCAATTCTTGAGGAGGTGCTAAGGATGACCGATTATGTGGGTTGAAGCCACTTCTGAGGGATTGAAGATGAGGGTGACCGATTTTGTGCGTCAAAGCTAATTTTGAGGGCTTGAAGATGAAGGTGACCAATTCTGAGGGTCGAAGTCAATTCTGCGGGCTTAAGTAGAGATGACAAATTCTGCGGGCTTGAGTTGAGATGACCAATTCTGTGGGTCGAAGCTAATTTTATGGGCTTAAGTGAATGGTGACCGATTCTGCGGGTCAAAGCCAATTCTGCAGGCTTAAATATAAGATTACCAATTCTGCGGGTCGAAGCCAATTCTACGGGCTTAGGGGTGAGATGACCAATCCTGCGAGTCGAAGCCAATTCTGCGGGCTTAAGATGAGATGACCAATTCTGAGGGCTTAAGATAAGATGACCAATTCTGCGGGTCGAAGCCAATTCTGCGGGCTTCAAGGTGAGATGACCAACTCTGCGGGCTTAAGGTGAGATGGCCAATTCTACAAGTCGAAGCTAATTCCGCGGGCTTTAAATAAGATGACCATTTCTACGGGTCGAAGCCAATTCTGTGGGCTTGAAGATAAGATGACCAATTCTACGGGTCGAAGCCAATTCTGCGGGCTTAAGGATGAGATGACCAATTCTGCGGGCTTAAGGTGGAGATGACCAATTCTGCGGGTCGAAGCCAATTTTGTGGGCTTAAAGGTGAGATGACCAATTATGCGAGTTGAAGCCAATTCTGTGGGCTTAAAGGTGATATGACCATTTCTATGGGTCGAAGCCAATTATGCGAGCTTAAAGATGAGATGACCAATTCTGTGGGTCGAAGCCAATTCTACGGGCTTAAGTAGAGATGTTCTTGGGGAAATCTTCCAGGGAGATTTATCTTATGGTTTTGTTTTGGGCTGGGGAGCCGATTACTGGGGAAATCTTTTGCATCCATCGAAGGAATACCACAAATTCCACTAGGGATGTGATTAGGTGGTCGAGGGTTTAGATGTATTGCTCGGGGAAAATTGAGGCCTTTGGGGTATAGAGGGTGAACTTTAGAGATCCTCCGGGGAAGTTGTTGGGAGGATTTTTACTTGGTTTTTGGGAGTTATGCTGGGGAAATAGGGGTTCCGCTTGAAGGAGTACGAAATTATCTTGTTGAAAATGTTCTAAATCCTTCCTGGGATTTTTAGGAATTTTCTCAGAATTTTTCAGGGATTTATGGTATTTTTTGGGAATTTTTGTACCAAATTTTAAGGGGGTGCCAGTCGGAATGATACAGAGGGTTCCATTCGGCAGTGGCACAGACTTTTGAACTGCCTCGGGAAGGTAAGGGGTCAGTGCCGATCGATGGGTGGGGGGTCAATGCCGATCGGCATGACCATTGGAATCCTATTTAGAGGGGAGAATTTCCTTCATTTTTTACAGATTCTTTACTTCTTTCTATCTTTCTGTGATTTTCCTCTGCAAATCGTTGTAGCATTTCGATCTTCAAGAAATGGCCGCCTTTGTGAGCACTACAGCCCATAGGGAGTGGTTGACTATTGATGACTGGGAGAACGTGGAGTGGAGGGCCAGGGCGCCTCTTGCTTTGGGGAGTGAGAACTCCTTTGACTCATTTGAGCCAATTACGAATGAGCGTAACTTACTATAGGAGACGTCGCGTCATCGCTCTTCGAGGGTGGTGAGCCCCGGAGGTTATGTAAGTAACTTGACTTTTGGTATTCTTTTATTTTTTCTTGTTGATTTTTCCTTCCTTCTTGAATTTTTGACAAGGTTTTTCTCTTTTAACAGCCTGATATCTCTTTGAAGAACATGCGTGCCCATGGGACGACGGGGCTTAAGGATGTCTGGGAGAATCTTCCACCTATGGTGTGTTGGGTGGTATCCTCAACGAGTTTTGGGAGGTTGGCAACTGTGCTGGATGAGATGCCTCGTTCGACAGTTGTCTTGTGCGCTTTGGGGGAGAGGTGGTGGGATACTGCCCACACTTTCCATTTTGGCTTTGGGGAGATGATCGTGACTCCCATAGATGTGTAACAACTGCTGGGCTGATTTGTGACGGAGAGAAGATAGAGGTGGATCGTTCTCTACAAGTGAGGCCGAAGGCGGTGCGTGCGGCACTTGGTGACGTAGGAAGGATAGTTTCTTTGGATTCCATCCGGCTGTCCTTGCTAAAGGATGTTTTGCTGAGTAGGGAGGTTGATTTGGAGGATGGGTTAAAGGTGAGGCAGATGGCCCGATTATTCATTTTGTTGGTGCTCGGAGGTTTCATGGTGGCGTCGAGCGGAGACGTCGTCCATTTGACGTTCTTTCCGTATTTGAGGTTATTTTTTAACATCCCTCTCTATGATTGGGGGATCCTGACTTTGGCGACCCTCGATTTTTCTTTGGACGCATTCAATTGGTGCTGCCAACAAACTTTTACTGGAGCCATGTATCTCCTTGAGGTATTCTTGAATTTACGCATTTTCTTTTCATGCATTCGCATTTTTCATTATGAGTCTTTTTTTGGTTGTGAATTCTTATCTTTGGAAGACATGGTTCTATGAGGCGATTGGGTGCAATACCCCGCTGATTGCCTTGAAGGATGAGACTGTTGGGGACTTTTGCCAATTGTATCGATGGCGCAAGGTCAATCAGCAGTCAAAGGGATCTCTCTCTCGGGAGGTGTGCGTCAGGTCTTGAATGGCCTGACCAGTGGTAGGGTAAGACTCTTTCTCTTGAATCTTAGTTTTTACATTCTGAGTCTGTATTGACTTATGCCTGCTGGGGATTTTTAGGTGACTTTTTACCCTTGGGGGACAGCCATTCAGGATACGGGGGCGACCGGGTGAACGTGCAGATGAGGCGCTTACTGGCGCATGAGTTTGGCCATTCTTGGTATCTCGGGGAGCGGGTGGTTTGACAAATTTCTGAGGAGGAGGTGGTGGTGCCACCTGCATAACCTCCTATGTCTATGAGGCGTGAGCGGCTGCTGTCGGAAGATGCGAGGATTGCGATGATGATCGACGAGTCCTACCTATCGTACACTGATGCAACTGCGCCATATGACTATATGGACTTTTTGATGATCTGGTTAATGGCGCCCAGTATATATGATGCCTTGCCTTTCCCTCATGCGGGTTCGAGTCAGGCGGTGGGGTCCTCCTACAGCAGTGGTGATCCTTCAGCGTCTATGACGTCGGCGACTTCTAGAGGTTCACTTCGTGCGATCACATACCCCTTCATACAATATTCGGCGGGCCGATGGAGGGATGGTCCCTATGTTGCACCGTCCTCACGCAATGGATTCAAAGGAGCTGGGTTTGACAAAGGAGGTTCTTCGTCCTGCGATATACTTTTATATTATTTTCCTCTTTTTAGTTTCTTTTCGATTTTGACCCTTCTTTGATACTGATTTTGCCTTTTACTTGGAGCAAGTCTGGGTGTCGACCACTTGGCTTAGGGACATTAGGGACTGGATATCTTCAGCGACTGCCCACATTCGGGATGCGGTCCCGGTTCCTTCTTTTTTGGTACCATATGCTTCATTCGGGGAGGACTCTGTCTCGGGTAGTGGTGGTGCATCTTATCGCCATAGGGGAAATAGAGCGCGTCATAGGGGTGGAAGCTCTTAGAGAGAGGGGTGAAGGGTAGGGGAGAGAGAATGTGGGTTTGGGCCGAGTCCCATTGTTTTTGCTTTTCTTTTATTTCCTGTAAAATTTGATGTAACATAGAAGAATATATATATACAATGCAATATTTTTTTTATTATCTTTAGTTAATGGTGAATGCATGCACATATGCTTTTACTTTGCTGCTGAGACCATAAAAAGAGAAATTTTTGGGAGGAAGGTTTTAAAATGAGAAACTATATAGGGGTGGAAGAGGATTTTTGAAATTATGTTTGAGAATATCAATTTTTTATTGAGCTTCTGATTTTGACAAAGAGAAAAAAAGGAAAATTTTCAAAAATAGGGGGTTGTCGATTGGCAAGACCCTTCCCCTACCTATCGACAGTCAAGTTCAGTCCCATCAATTAAAAGATTTGATTAGTTACCTCTTCAGCCTTTTGTACTTTGTGGGGTAGGATTCCCTTCGATTTCTGCAGGGTTCATGTATTTTGTGAGGGTTTTCAAGTATAAAAATGGGCAAGGGTGGAGTGTTTTCAGCACACCTTCACATTCTTACTTACTTGCTTACTGTCTCTTAGTCTTGCAAGATGGCTCTCCCTGGTAGCATTGAGTTTTCCAACTACCTCGAAGCCTTGGAAGCAATGTGCTCTTATAATGTTGATTGCGATGCTTTCAGTATGCATTGGGTTTGTTTGTGGAGGAACCAACCTATTGAGTGGAACATGTTGATGGCGACGGTACAATTCTAGTACCTCGAAGACCATGTATTACGCTTTGGGTTGGATTAAAGTTTAACTTACCTACGGGGAATTTTCTGCCATGTGGGGGATAAATCCCGGTTTTGTCACAGCTTTGCCTGAGTTTTCCCTTTCTCCTAGGGATTTGCTGGTCAGGCTTCTTCGTATTTCTACTTTGGAATCCAGAACATTGGTTACTGGAGGAATGATCTCCCTTTCGGCGGTGTTATAGCCCGTGCATTTGCAGGAGGCTGGAGATGTTAGATACGCCGGAACCGTTGTTCTGGGCTTAGTATCAAAATTATTGCTGGTGACTGGGGCATTGCTGGTGGACCCACAACTTACATCCATTACTTCTTGGATGCCATGCCATCGCAATTTTGCGGCAGTGATACTGGTGGAGACCTGGAATGGCCTAGATGCCTGGCGAGAAGGTCGTTCTGACTTCCTGAGGGGTAGCCCCGTGATACTGTTCATGTTGTTGTCTAAGCGACTTTTCCTTGTGACCCCTCCCGAATAGCCTTTATCGGTCATACCCAACTTCTTTTCGCACCACTTAATCAGCATTGTCTTGGATATTGAGAGCTGGGAGAACTAGTTTGTGGAGCACGGGGCTCTAAATATGTGTTGGTTAGTGCCTTGGTGGGGACAGTTGTTGCGTATTCTAGAGCTGGGAGAATACCCGTATGTCCGGCTGGTTCATCTCAGGCAAACGTCTTTCTATTTCCCTTAGCGGCTTCTACGTCAATTTGGTTGGGAGCAGGTCATGCCACCTCGGACACTAGACTTCTTTTCGATAGAAGATTTGACTTAGATTTTGCGTATGCGGCTTGGCACTATGTGGGAGAATCGACGTCCGTCGACACGTCCTTCTCAGTTTGTTGGGAGATTTTGGCATATCCCTGGGGATTATATGAAGTGGTTGTGGACGAGAGTAGTCAGCAAGATGTTGGTAGTGGAGACTGGACAAAGGTGGCTTGTTTTGTCTGATACCATGGAGGGAGGTGTGGTAGTTTTTCCAAAGATGGTTCGAGCTTATCAGTCTATGGAGAGTTTGCGACACGCTATTCAAGCAAGGGAACCCTGGGGATCCCAGGATGCAGATGATGATGGAGAAGCGGGCTCCTCTGGTAGCTGTGGCTAGGACTCTTGGAGAGTTTATTTTGTAATGGGGAGTAAATGTGGGGATTTTATTTTGGCTTTTTTAGAAAGGTAGGGGGAAGGTAGTTATCCGTTCCTTTTCTCATGTAATTGCACTGCAATTTCTTATTAGTGAAATAAACAAGTTTTTTATCATCCAGTTGTGCCTTTTGATGAGTTTTGTATTGTTTGAATTATCTATACGATCGCTAAGGCATACATAATCCTTTTATTCAAGTATACGTTAGAATGGACTGTCGTTCTCGGAGATAAGAAAAGAATAGTATTTTGTGAAAAAGAAAGGGTCGCGCTCATGTAAGGTGTATGAGCTGCCTATGTACCTCTGGGATTTTTGAATTTTTTTAATTTGTTTAAAAATGGTTTATTGCAGAGGATCATGCCCACGTAGTTCTAGGTAGAGGGAAATGAAGATTTTTTTTAGAATAGAAGGGAGATGAGAAAAGTCGTAGCGCGCCAGGATTTCGGACTAGGGGTAGAACTTCTTGAGACGATCCAGGATGACTGGACAAGCCATCTCTTCCCCCATCTAAGTTGGTGAGCATGGAGAAACCACTGAATAAAATCTTCTTGACAATGTACGGGCCGCTCCAATTGGGCTTGAATTTCCCGGTGGGATCCCAGATGGGTTCTATTATCTCTTTGAGGGCTAGGTCCCCTTCTCGGACACCACGGTCCTTGACTCTCTTATTGAATGAACGCGCTATTCGGTGATGGTACCCTTGTGTGTGGCATAGTGATTTTAATCTCCTTTCGTCTAGGAGGGTCAGCTCGTCAAGACGGCTTTGGAACCAGTCTTCTTCGCTGACCTTGCTCTCAAGAATGACGTGCAATGAGGGTATTTCTAGCTCCACAGGTAGGATTGCTTCCATGCCATAGACTAAAGAGTAAGGAGTATCCCCAGTAGATGTTCGAATTGATGTTTGGTATCCCTAGAGGGCGTACGGGATCCGGTCGGCCCAATCCCGATAGCTTTCGGTCATCTTGCTGATGATGGCTTTGAGGTTCTTATTGGCGGCTTCAACTGCACTATTAGTTTGAGGTCGGTAGGGAGAAGATTTTTATCTTTGAATCCCATATTCGGTGACCACCTCTGTGACTTCTACCTTCAAATACAAGCCATTATCTGACACCAGCTCGTGCGGGACACCATATCGGTAGATGATGTTTTTCTTGATGAATTTTGCCACTTTCTTGGCGTTCATCACTGTGTATGACTTATCTTCGAATCATTTGGTGAAGTAATCAATGGAAACTAGGATGAACTCATGACCGTTGGAATCCTTCGATGTAAATTTCCCTATGATGTCGATACCCCAGGTGGAGAACGGCTAGGGAGAAGTCATATTGTATAATTTACATGGAGGCAGATGCGGAAGGTTGGAGAATTGTTGGCATTTGAGGCATCTACGGACATAGGCGGTGAAATCATGGGTCATGGTGGTCCAGTAGTAACCTTATTGAATGATCTTCTTGGCAAGCATGTGACTGTTCATGTGGGGTTCGCATTCCCCATTGTGGATCTTCTGAATTCTCTTTTCAATGTCAGCCTCTGCGATACAGTGCATATGAGTTCCATCGAAGTTCTTTTTTAGCAGTGCTTTATGGCAGATGATGTACTGGGTAGCCAGTCTTTAAAGGGTTGCTCGATCTTTCTTGTTGGAACCCTCGGGATACCTACTATGCTTGAGGAGGTTCCAAATATCATAGTACCAATAATTATCTATCTCGGGATCTTCTGTGGTGACGAGATCAATGTGGTAGCAGTGGGTTAGTTTGTCTTGCTTTTGAACAAGGAAGGGGGTCATTATTATTCCTTCGAGCATGTCGACCATGGAGGCCAAGGTAGTAAAGGCATCGGCTAGGTTATTCTTTGCTCAAGGTAGGTAATGGAAAGTGATGTCTTGGAATTAGGAGGCTAATGCTTCTAGGTGGGCATGGAAGGGTTGGAGTTTCTCATCCTTAACTCTCCACTTTTTGAGCACTTGACCGATGATGAGGGAAAAATCCCCGTAGATATTTAGGCATTTAATACCTTTCTTGAGAGCCACTTTGAGTCCTGCCGTGAATGCCTTGAATTCAGTCATGTTGTTAGTGCAAGGGAAATCCAATTTGATGGCGATGGGAGTGTGGGATTCATCTGGGGTAATCATAATTATCCCAATGGCATATCCTTTTTTATTGGCAGCGCCGTCAAAGAACATTTTCCATTGGAGGTGGTACAGGGAAGTGAAGAGGATGTTTTCATCTGGGAATTTGGAGATCCAAACATCGGCTTCCATCGTGGGGTAATCAGCGAGGTAGTAAGAGATGGCTCTTCCTTTCATGGATTTCTACGTGACTTACACGATATCAAACTCGGCTTGGAGCATCAACCATCAGAACATTCGGATGGACAAGGAAGGTTTCTTAAGCAGGTATTTGATGGGGTCCATTCACGATACCAGTTTGACGGGGAAGGCGAGCATGTAGTGCCGTAACTTTTGGGTGACCAAGACAAGTGAGACGCACGCCTTTTCCAAATAAGTGTAGTTGACCTCGTATCCGACTAATTTGTGACTTGCATAATAGAAGGCTCTTTCTTTATAGGAATCTTTAAGATATTAGGCTAGAAAAGCCCCAGCTGTAGTGTCGGTTATGGTTAGGTATATGAGGAAAGGGATACGAGGCTGTGGTGGCATGAGTACTGGGGGTTGGGTCAAATATTGTTTTATTCGATCAAAATATTCTTGGAAGGCCTCGTTCCAAACCTTAGTTGAATCCTTTCGGAAGATTTTGAAGATAGGTTCGTAGATGGAGGTTAGCTGGCTGATGAATCGACTGATGTATTGCAATTTCCCAAGGAAACCTCGGACTTCGTTCTCTGTTCGGGGAGGTGCCATCTCAAGTATGGATTTCAACTTGGCGGGATCTACTTCTATACCTTTATCACTGAACATGAATCCCAAGAGTTTTCCCTTTGTAACGCCGAAGATGTATTTCTACGAATTGAGTCTCATCTCATACTGTCGCAGTCGTTCGAACAACTTTCGGAGAGCGGGAACATGACCTTTTCTAGTCTTGGATTTGATACTCATATCATCCACATAGACCTCAACCTCCTTATGAATCGGATCATGTAGGATGGTTGTGGCAGCCTTCTAAAAGGTAGCCCCAGCGTTCTTGAGATCAAATGGCAAGACAGTGTAGCAAAAGGTTCCCTATGGGGTGATGAATGTCATTTTTCCTTGATGGTCTGGGTGCATTTTGATTTGGTTGTATCCAGCAAATACGTCGATGAATGACTTAAGAGCATGACTGGTTGTGTTATCCACGATCATGTCGATATTGGGTAGCGGGTAATCATACTTTGGAGAGGCTTCGTTCAAGTCCCGATAGTCTACACACATCCGAACTTTTCCTCCTGATTTTGGTACGGGCACTATGTTAGCTAGCCATGTGGGATATTCGATCACACGAATGAAACCTATGTTCAACTTTTTGACCATCTCTTCTTTGACCTTGAGCAACCATTAGATGCGGAGCTTTCTCAACTTTTATTTAACCAACTTATAATCTGGGAGAGTGGGAATCTCATGCTGAGCTATTTCAGGATCAATGCTGGGCATATCGTCATAGGACCATGAGAAGACATCCATGAATTCCTTTAGTAATTCTTCGAGTTATGCACGCTCATGCTCATTAAGGGTAGACCATATCCTAATCTCACGCAGTTGGCTACTAGAACTAAGGTTAATAACAACAATATCTTCTTCATTAGATTGAACGCGGTTATGTTGTTTATTATTAAGCTTATTTAGATCAATTAAGATTTTTTCATTTGCAAAATCATCATCATCAAAAGTTAGAATCTAAACAGTTAATGTAAGGCACAACAAGATACTCAAAATCTTCGTTTATTTCATTGATAGGAAAAATAACATTGAGAACCTCATTAAAGGAGGACTTGATTACATTTGAGCAAGGATAGACAACAAAAGAAGAAATGGCGTCAACATTGGGATTAGGGGAGATTTTAACAGGTAGAACTGGCGCAGCATGCCAGTTGAGGAGAGGTGTATCAGCAGCTTTAATCAATTGGGATGGATTCAGTGATGTAGTGCCTGAGTGAACCAAGCAGAGTGTTAGCCCCAGTGTCTGTAAATTGAAGGAATCTTCAGAGTCACTTTCTTTAGTCTCTTAGGTATCTTTGATGAGCGATTGTATATGGTGTTGGGAAATCTCAGCCCATGGGTAGCTGTCTTGGAAGAAGATTTCCATTCCAGGCATCATCTTCTTATCTGTATGGTCATACCATGGTTCAGAAAAGCCAAAAAGGGGAAATTCTTTGCCCTCTTTGATGAATCGTCCATTTAAGGAGTCACCTGGGATAGTCTGGATGCAGTCTAGTCCTCTCTTTGGTCGAGACTAGCGAATCATTCTGAGATCTTATTTTGATGGTTGATACCCCAAACCACAAGGAGGGAAAGCTTTCTCCAGTTCAATCGGCTCGAGTATCCATTATCGTCTTTGTCCTAGCCACAGTTCGGGCATGAAGTGCATGTTTTTGAACATCTAAATCACATTGATGTTGCTATGAGCATCATATTTTGGACAAACCCTTTCTTTGAAGTTGTCCCCTGTCGAGAGTAGGAGTGGTTTAACTCGAAATCCTGATAGGAGCATATCATTTGACCCGTGCTGTATCTCAAGAATTGGACCGCTGGTACTTGCACCCTCGACGTTGTCGTCGTTGCCTAAAATGGTGATGACTCCTCCGTCGGTGAAGAACTTCAATTTCTGATGGAGTGAGGAAGACACACCCTTGATACTGTGGAGCCAAGGTCGTCCGAGTAACAAGTTGAAATAAGTTGGGATATCATTAACTTGGAATTTGATGACAGGGTTTATAGGGCCAGCCCCTATTACAAGAATAATTAATCCCATCACCTCCTGACGGGTATTATCGTAGGCACGCACAGTAGAGGAGGTTGGATCGAGGTCTCTTTCTTTCAGTCCTAAACATTTGAAGGTTCTCAGTGGGCAGACATTCAAGGCGAATCCATTATCAATAATAGAGAGTGGTACAACATTCCCCATAACTTAGACGGAGATGTTGAGTTCATGATTGTGGTTTTTCCCAATCTTTGTTATTTCTCCTTCGGAAAAGGATAGCATTCGAGTAGAGGTCAAGGATCCGAACAAATTTACCGCTTCTTCTGGTGTGGTAGAAGGAGGAATTGTGGGTCTAGTGAGCTACTTTATTAAAGAGTTTATGTGCAGCTGAGAAGACATCAAAAGCCCCCATAGAGTGATGTTAGCTTGAGTTTTCTTTAATTTATCGAGGATCTTGCTCTCCTCGAGTGTTATTTCTGGAATAGGAAGATTTTTAACACCCTTCCCCTTGTCATTGGCTAGTGGTGATTTTGGGATCTGGTAATGCCTCCCTGATCTGGTCATATAATTTACTAAAGAAGGGAAGAATATGAATCCCGTTTCCTCATCAACCTTGAGTTATTTTTCCACCTTGTTTATTTCTTCGAGGAGTTCTTCAAATGATATCATTCCACACATGTCGGCTACCAGACCAGTTTTCTCTGAAGCTTGTTTTTCATTCGAATATTCGAATTCTTCCCCCCATTCGGTGGCAACAATTATGTCTTTCTATGTAAAGTCGATACATTCCACAACTTCAATGACTTCTTCATACAGGTATTCCCAATCGGTGGGGATGTGTAAGGGTGAAGGGAGTAGGAGCCATTATAGCTTCAAAGCATCGAATAACTCGGTGATACTGCAAATGTTGTTGGTTTGTTTGAATAATTCTTCCATAATCTGGACACATCATCCAGTCTAACTTCATCGGTCGGTACTAACCAATAGTCTGATTCTTGGGACCATTTCTGTGCTTCCATGAACAGCGTATAGAACCTTTGGCAATCAATGGTCATCTATGAGGGTAATTTCAGCCCGAACTCTAGGAGTTGGCTTAAGACTTCTGATAATTCCATACTTCCATTCTCGGAACGGGTACGGACATCGATGCATGCTCTAGTAAGGAGTGACAGTGCCTGATCAGCGAGGCTAGAAGGGTGTATGAGGAAATATGGGCAGGTTTGGAGAGGTTTGGGAGAGTGTATGGGTGTGATTTGAGTTGAGGGATCAAATTTTGGGTTCTCTTCTAAGAAGATGGCATTGGCATGATTTGGGAGTGGGTTGTGAGTAGTGTTTGGCTTAGGATTGGCTGGTGTGGTGATGGTACCCCTATCAATTAGACCTTGGATTATGTTTCGGAGGTGAAAGCATTGGTCAGTGGTATGGCCAGTTGTTTGGTGAAAGGCTCAATGGGCATCTGCCTTGAAGTTTCTTGGGAGTGGATTTGGCAATGGATGAGGATCCAGGGTTTGATAAGGTTTCGGTTTAGCAGGGCTTGATAAAATTTGGATAGGGGAGTTTAGAGCTCGGTGTATTCTTTTCGAACTGGGACAGGGCGGCTTTCTAGTGCCTATGATGTGGTTGGTTGAGAGATGTTGTTGATGGTTGAGACTGTGGCACTGGCAGGCTTATCAGATTTCCTGGGAGTGAACTATCCGGACACCTTCTTTGGTTCGACATCTGTTTTAGCAAGACCTTCCTCGATTTCTACTCATGCTTCTCTAAGAGCTCAGAATTGGGGATAATATTATCCTCCCATCGTTGCTCGGACATGGGGCCATAAGTTCTTCTTCACTATGCCGATTTATTCTTCCTCGAAAGGCCAATTGGTCATGGTTGCTGCTTTTCCCCCCACTGGGCTATGAAGTTACTGACTGATTCCCTAGAGTTCTATTTGAAAAGCTCTAAATCATGGCGGGTGACCTCAAGATCTTCATTGTAGTTGCACTGTGACATGAATTCCCGGGTTGCATCCTCCCAGCTACAGATTCTAGACTCTTCGAGAGACAAAAACCATCAGAGGGCGCTATCCTTCAGAGTCTGCGAAATAATTGGGCCATCACTTCTTCAAAAGCCCCTAGTAGAGTCATGGCACTGTGATAACTGCGGAGATGAATAATCGGGAGTCTACTTCCTCCGAATTTCTCTATATTTGGCATCTTGAACTTCTCAGGTAACCTCACATTGGGATAAGGAGACATGTGGGTGTAGTCCATGTAACTCCCTGAGATTCTGACTTGGTCAAACTTCTTGGTGAGCATCTTGAGTTACTTTTTGATTTTGTTTAGATCTTCTTCCTTCGGATAAAAAATCATAGGCAAGTTAGCCCCATGCTGGTCAAGATTCGACATCGGAAGCTGGGCAGGCGACAGCCCATTAACAGGAGGTGCGCGTGGAGCGTGTTGATATTCTTCGGGAACCTAGATAAGCTAGGGTGGACCCATAGTGCTAGGAAATAGGTCCTTAGGCTCTTGAGTAACAGGAACCTAGTTTCGTTGCATTTATCAAACCTCTGTGTGGAGGTTGTCAATCTTGGACACGAGCTGAGCTAGGACTGTCGTCAGATCTGGATGTACAATGGGCACTTAATCTATGTTCTCGATGGAAAGAAGATGGATACCGGACTCGAAAGATGTAGCAGGGGAATGAACGAATCTCCGGGGTGACTTGACTGAAGATCGAAGCCAGTAAGGAGCCAAGCTAAGGGTTTGCGATCGACCTGAGAGGGCGCAAAAATGGGATTTATTTTTGAGAAAAACAGATGAATTTTTTTTTCTTTTTATGATGGAAAGAATTGTTTTTTTGGATTTTTGATAAAGATAGGAGAAATGTTTTTGGCTTTTTGATAAATAAGGGAGAAATGTTTTTGGATTTTTTTTGGGAGACGGACCTCAGCATGATTATTATAATTATTATGTTCTCACTTGTATTAAATTCTCCTAAATGAAAAATGAAATGTCGGACGGGACCCGAGCGTTGAAAAGTTGGGTTTATAATATATGCAAAGCTATGGTTGGACTTGTGACCAGGCTCACGGACAGGGTCCCATTTCAAAAATGCGCAAAAATTTGCGACAGGCCGACCCGGAATTTTGATAGAGTTTCGGGTATAAATCGGCAATCTAACATGTGTGTACTAGGCTTGACACCTATATGCGGGTATGCAGTTGGTTGGGTGAATTGGAAAGGGTTCCCCCCTTTGGCGTGACTTCCACGATATACGTTTTGCTCTTGCGGGCAATTGGTACGTGTGGACAAGCCATTTGATATACCTGAGTGTACGTGAATTACCTCACTATATACCTCGTGGGGATGGTATGTGTGAGAGAAATTCGATATACTCGGCGTACGTGAACGAGTTCTCTTCGATATAACTCCCGTCATGACTTCGATCAAGCGATACGATACGGGGGAACCGTTCGATATATGTCGAAGGTACTTGACCAATGGAAGGTGAAAGTCATATCGCTTAGGCTAAAGGCGCCCTACCGGACCAGCGCCCATCATGAAGTGACCCACCAGTGACTGGGTAAAATTTGGTCAATAACAATGCTCTTTGGTGATGTCGGGTGAATCATGCATGATTCTCTTATTAGTATCTTATGATGAGAGTGTCTTTTTCGATTATGCCAAACCGGGAGCAAAGTACAAGTACCAATGGTACACCAAGTATGGATGGGTGATGCATGCAACATGTGGATATATGTGACCATAGGTGCACGTGGTGTGAAGTGTACATGGAGCATTTTCTAGAAGTGTGTGAATAGAAACATAAGCATGGGGTACACATGAGTAATAAAGGGGAACATGCAAATAGGGGGATATATAAGAAAATAAAACACCCATGTAAATAGAGTTTATCCCTTAAAATAAATTTATCCCCAGCAGAGTCTCCACTGTGACCATCCGCAATCCTCGCGGCATTCGGGCGGCGTGACGGAGGATCCTAGGTACCGCGCGTCCCTCTCGGGAGCGCTTCGACCGACATCATTTGGGTGAGGTGAAAAATAGAGAGAGATAGAGTCACCAGTCTATTTTACTCAAAACAGACAAAATAAAGGGAGCCATCCCGAAGGACAGCATCCAAAGACATACTGATGCATACAAAACCAAAATAATTCGAAAAAGGGTCCGGAGTCTAAGTTACGAAATGGGAAGGTGTTAGGCACCCATTCCACCCTTACGGTCTCTCATGGGGTTTTGTTATTTTCCTTTATTTTTCGCGTGATATGTGTGCATGTGTATATATAGTGGAGATAGGAATTATCGACTTGTACCATGGAAAAGGTAAAGTGAGTCATTCGTAGGATGGTATAAAAATATTAGAAAATAGGATTTACGCGATTATCCTTACGTTAATTGTTACGATGGAACGATAACGCATATGAGGTAATACGCTACTAAGAATAAATATATAGAATATAAAGGAATGGAGTTTAGAGAACAATAGAAAAGGAGAGAAAAAGTAAAAATAGGACTCGAGGGTTTATCCCATAAATCCAATTCGGGCGATTCTCTTTTTTTTTTTTTTTTTTTTTTTGTGTGTGTGTGTGTGTGTGTGTAGAAAAAGTGTTTTAGTTATGAGAGAAGTGTAAGAAAAGTGTGAGAATTCCCGTTTGGAATTTATGAGCAAACCCTCTTTTCCTTATTTTTGGGTTTTTTTATTTATATGAAAATAAGTGATATGCAATAATACTAAATAAAAAAGTATATTAAGATATGTGAGATGAGGGAATAAAAGTGCTATGTAATGAAACAAATTAATGCGAATGTATGAGAATTTAAGGAGAGAATTGAGAAAATTAGACCTTCTTGAAAATCTTGAGCTTGATCTTGAATATTGGAGGGTAGACCTTGCACTTGGATGATGATGGAGAGTGGTTAATTCAACAAGTTTGATGAAAAAGATGATGAAAAGGGAAGGTTGGAAAGGGATTTGGATGTGGAAATCACACTGACTTCGAGAGAGGTTTTCTGGATTGGTTGAGAGTGATATGTTTCTAATCTGGGCTCCTCTTTGCAATGAGGACAAGGCCTCCTTTTTATAGGACCAGGGAATTACCGATTGTCATAGCCATATTCCTGCCAATCGGTAGGTGCGTTTAGGCACACTGCCGATAGGCATGGTTTGGACCTACCGTTTGGAAGTGTCTTTCAGGTCTTTTTAGAAAATCGGCCGAAGAGCAAAAATTGTTGATCCGAATAATTCATGGGGGGAACCATTGGAAAGTTCATTCATAGAAATTTGAAAGTCCTTTGGACCGCTCTCGGGTTCACGAGTTGACTTTGGGTCAAATGTGGCTCGAAAGCATTCGTCGGTCCATTGGACGGGGAATCGGCAGATGCAAACAGATCGTTCGTCCGCATGGTAAGTCTAAATCACGCATGGGGTGGACCGTTGGAAAGTTTAGGATATGTACTTCAACATTACAAAGAGTTTGATCTGGTTCGGGGAGTTGAATTTGGTCAACCGGGACCATGAAACGTTTTGTGACCTCTTGAAGTAAAACAGATCGTTCGTCCGTACTGTAAGTTAGAATCGCGCACGGAGGGAATTATTGGAAAGGGGTTTCAGTGACCTTTGAAAATACATTCAGTCTCGGTCAAGTTAAAGAGCTTACTTAGGTCAAACGGAGCCTGGGAGCGTCCGGTGGCCTCTAGATTAGGTTTCGAGGAAAATGGGTCGTTCGTTCGCATGATAAGTCAGAATCGTGCACGGGACGGACCATTAGAAAGGGGTTTCATGTCCCTTATAAGATTCATTCAGTCTCAGTCGAGCTGAAAACTTTGATTTTTGGTCAAATGGAGCCTGGGAGTGCCCGATGGCTTCTTGGTCAGTACTCGGGGTATGACCTGGGTCAGTAGTGATGAAGGGAGGTGCTAAGGACCTAAGGGGAGTTTAAGGGGTAACATAATGGGGTGTCTACACCATCACTTCTTGACGAGCATTATCGTAGGCGCGTACAACAACGAAGGTTGGAGCGAGGTCACTTTCCTTCTGTTCTAAGAATTTGAAGGTTCTTAATGGGCAGACATTCAAGGCGTCTCCATTACCAACAACACAGAGTGGTATGATCTTCCCCATCACCTCGACGGAGATGTTGAGTGCATGATTGTGGTTTAGCCCAATTCTGTGGATTAATTCTTCAGAAAAGGATAGCATTCGGGCAGAGGTCAAGGATCCGACTAAATTTACCGCTTCTTCTGGTGTGGTAGAAGGAGGAACTGTGGGTCCAATGAGCAATTTGATCAAAGCTTTTCTGTGTAGCTGGGAAGACATAAAAGCCCCCCACACATAAAAACCCAAAACTGTACATTTTATACCCCGAATAGACGTACTTTAGTTGCTAATTCTCGGTAATATGGGGCTTATGCGCTTAAATATTCATTGTGCAAGCTTAATTGCAGTTGCAGTGTCAAAAGCTATATTTTAAGGGAATTTGCAGTTAAAACGGGAGAAATTCCCTCCCCCGTAACCTTACCTGAGCCTAAACCTACCCCAAACCATGTGTGTGTGTTTTGTTTATCCATTTTTATTATTTTTTAGATTTTTATTTTGAGTTGCTTTATTTTTAGTATTTATTTTTTATTTATTTAGTATTTTCTAGGGTTTGTTTTCTATTTTTCTATTTTATCTTTATCAGTGTAATTTTATTTTATTTTAATTAGTTTTTAGTTTTGTTAGGATTAGTTTTAGGATTTTATTTTTAGTTTATTAGATTTTATATTTTTAGGACTTTAGTTTTCATTTAGATTTTAAGTTTTTATTTCTTTTCTTTTATTGTAGTTTTTATATAGCTTAGGATTTTGTTTTTTAATTTTAATATTTTTATTTTTATTTTCTTTAGTTTGTTTTATTTTTAGTCAGATTTTATTTTATTAATTTTAATTGAGCATTTATTAATTTTTTATAGGTGTCCAAATTAAACACACACACACACCCCCCTCTAACACCCATTTACACCAAATCAAAACCCCCACTCACACATACCATTCCATACACCCTCACCACACACAACCATACCCAACTTCATCTTCCTAACCCACACCACACTCTCTCTCTTACCACCATTACCACACACCTTCAAACCCAACACATACCACCTCTCTCACCTCCGACCCCGTCTCTCTGACCGGCGGCCAGCACCATTTCCGTCAGCGACCCCATACCCAGAAACTTGCAACCCGAAAGCGAGGGCCCCAACCCACTGGAAACCCGATGATCCAACAACCCGGACCTCCCTGGCGACCCCCTCGTCCTCTTTGATCCCCTATCAAGCAACTTCTGACTCGTCGGTCGGACTTAACCCACCACCCCAGCAAACCCTCCAACCTCACCCCCTTTCCAAATCACTTCCTACCTCCGGCTAACTCAACCCGACGCCGCCGACCCACTTCCTTCCTGACCGACCCCTTCATCAGTCCGGCGGCACCTCACCTGCCCCAAACCCAATCCGGACTCTCTCTCTCTCCTCCATCCACTTTCAGCCACACCCACATCCAACAATCAAAACTGGTACCGACACATTACCCCAAGACCCATTACCTATTTGTTCCACCAAAGTCACGATTTCTCACCTTCTGCCAAATCAACAAAACATATCTCATTAACCCCACATGTAAAAAACCCACTTATCCCCTTTTACCCAAAATACCCCTCAAACCAAATCAGAATATTATCTCCATTACCCCACTTCCCAAATATCCTCACACCTCACACCCCCCGCACATGTGCTCACACCTCTCCCACATATTCACCCTAGCCCATTACCAAAAATACCCCTTAGCCCATGTGTGCCATGAATCTACTATAAAAGAAGACTTAAGACTCCATTTGGGATATATATCATCAAATTCTAGAGAAAAGTAGGGAGTTAGGTTAGAATAAATTAGGTAAAAATATTTGTAAATATTTTTATTTTTATTTTTGTTAGATATTTGTGAGGTTAAATTTTGTAAGAGATTTAATTGAGTGATTATTTAATTGCAAATCACTTGGATGATCAATTAGAGGGATTGTATGCTTCGAATTGAAAGATTAGAGTTCAACTTTCTCAAAGAAATTTGGTTTGCATATTCTATTCCCTTCTATTTTATTTTAGTAGCCTTGATTATTTGTTCATCATGTTTAATATCATGTTAGGCTAAATCCCCTTTCAAGGGGTGGGGGGAAACCCTTATTTGATGTTATTTTAGTTTAATTAGTTTTATTACTTGAAAATTTCCTTTGAATGTTAATTTTGATCCCTCACCCTTAAGTTTACGCCTCGAGAGAGGGTAAATGGTTTTCGAGAGAAAATTATACTTCTAGTTATAATACCCATTTTAGATTCGAACTAGAGATAGGGGTTTCTTAAGTAGGGTATTATAACTTAAATTTCAACTCTAAATTTATTTTCTATGATTTATATAAATTTTAATTGATCTATCCTTGCGGGTGATTAATTAAAAGGAGTGTAGCTTTATTTTTCTAGAGTTGTGGGGTGTTAAACTTAATTTTTTAAAAGATTACTATTAAGATTACATTTGCAATGAGAGTTGATTTGTAATGTTGATATTAATTTTGGATAATTCAATTAATTAAATTAATTAGTCAGAATAGCTAAAATATGTGGTGTAATCCCACTCCTTGATTGTTCTCACAATTATTTACCTCATTTATCTCATATTTTAGTGTTAGACTTTATTTTCCATTTTAGTCACTTTTTAGTTTGTAATTTGATATTCCATATAGTTTAGTGTTATTTCACATCATCTCACCTAATTGTTTTAATATTTGAAAAAGCTAAAAAAAATAGAAAAAGCAAAAGCCCAAAAAGAAAATAAAAATTGAATTACAATTGAATTTGTCTCTAGCTTTACCCCCTTGTATTGGAATGATACCCTTACTTACCTCTATACTTTGGTTTATTATATTTTTTAGGTAATTGAGGTTTTGACTAACTTGTCTTTCAACAACGACACACAAAAAGCAAGTTATCAAATGGCATCGTTGCCATTCTTGGGAGTGTGAAGCAGTCGGAGCGAATTTCAACTTATAGTTCATTTTTTCGCACTATATTATTTTTTGTACCATTTTTCTATATTTTAGAAGGCTTGTATTAGGATTATTCTATTCTTGGCTTGTATTGTGGTGCTTAGAGACGCCTTTATTTTATTTTTCATTTTAAAATTATAATAATCGAAGATGAGCATGATAGGGAAACTGAACAAAGTAGAGAGAGGGCGTCCAAAAGGCGAGGATTTAGAAGCCTCTCTACCTTGGGTCTGTAGGACTCTCGGGGCCGACTGAGATAGGCGTGATCTCCCCCCGATTGACTCAAATTTTTCGGCACCCCACGGCCTAAAAACCGTGGGAGGTACATTTCTAAACCCTCGCGCCTCTCATGTTAGCGAGTAAATTCTTTTGTGTACTTTGTGTGCTCTTGTGTGATTTTATTCTCGCATTTAGTTTTTGAATGGTGTGATGAATTAAATTACTAAGACCTACACCCGATCACTCACGAGAAGGGATTTCATCACCCAACTCACTCGCTTACCAATTGTGTGCTACCCTAGGCATCACTAAATTTAAAATCAATCCAATAGGTCACTAGGAGAATATTTTGCAACAGCGATCACTCATATTATTCCGTGATTTTTTATCGCCCGCGGACTTAATTAAAATTTGACTACCCTTTCACTAAATTTAAAGATAAAAATTGTCTATGTGCTAGTTAGGAAATTTTCTTGACTTGTGTGTGTCCAATTTAATTTTTTGGTTGTCGGTTTTAGTTATTTCGGCCCAAATTTCTGAGTCCATATTTTTTCCCCACCCGTTTTCTTCCAAAAAATCCAAAAATATTTTCTTCCATTATTTTTAGAAAATCCAAAAATATTTTCTTTCCTTTTGAAAAAATTTAAAAAACTCCAAAACATATTTCTGTCCACATGGACGAAGAACGTCCCTTACAGGACTACTTTGGTCATTTTCCATTGACACACGACACGTGTGAGAGTGATCCCGAGCCGTTTCTTTATGAGATTTTTCATGGTTTCGGCTCTATCATGAGTACCGTTGGTACTCTTGACCCATCTAAGCACTCACCTCATTTTCCATCACCCTCTATGTCAAGTATCGATGTGTCTCATCCTTTGTTGTTCCCCCATTGTTATTATGCCGATCACATGTCCCATGAGTGTCCATACTTTTCATATCCATCAAAACCCACCATGGAACATGTGCATCCATAAGAAACTATTTCGGAACCCACCTCGTCCTATTATCCCGATATACCTAATCCCGAGTTGTGTGAGTACCCTAGTTATTCATGGAGGCCTGATCACCCTTCCACGTATTACGAATCCCAACCCGATGTCATGGATCCTCACATGTTCCAACAGTCGTCATGGCAAGCTTGTGAACCCATTCATGATCAGTTCCCTCACTACGAACCACATGAGTATCAACCAATTATCTATCACGAAAGCGATCCTTTCTTGTATGATGACATTATCCCCACTCCTCCCACTTCCTTTGAGTATTCTCCATATAGTCATGATCATAGCGAGTTGTGTCCACCTCAACCACCACCACCACCCATCACTTCACCACCACCACCATCCACCTCCACTCTCGAGGCACTCTTGCAACAATTTATCATCGAGCAAGAGCAAGCCACTCAAATTCAAACTCAAGCTCTCCAAAGGCTTGAACAAAGGTTAAATGAATTAGAGTGTGCAAGAGAGTTAGACATTACCATATCTCCACCCATCATTGCAACCGAGTGTGATGATGATGTGTCCTCTTGTGACATGGATTTAGAGTGTGACCAACCCTACCACCCCGATAATCTCGAAGTTGAGACCATTCTATGGTCTGGGCCTCAAGTTGACAATTGTGTTGACTTACCTTTCAATAGTGAGCCTGATCTGATCCCATCATATCCAAATGGACCCACACTTGAGGTTCACATTACAATTCCATTTCCCATAGGCTCCAAAAATATGCCCGAGTCTACACCTATCAACCCTACCTCTTGTGTTCCCAATGAACCAATTTATCCTAGGTTAGCTACGACTATGAGTGTTCACCATTTTCCGGAGATAGAATCCGTGATAGTTCCTACCTATCTGGATATGGATGATGTCTGGATATGGATGATGTCCCACCATGCATGGCTCCCTTTGAGCTTAATATTTCTAGTGATTCCTCTATCTCTGATCTTGGTGCCTCGTCTTACCCTCCCATCACATTCACTGATGCTACTCTTATGGAGAAGTTGACCATTCCATCTTTAGAAACCACACTCCCTTGTGAGTAGTCCTTTACTCCTCCCAATGAGTGTGTGTCTCCCACGCTTGAGTTGGCTCATCTTCCTCCACCGTTTATCCCACCCGACCCACCCATTTTCCCTTCCACCCCACCACCTGGTTTGGATCTTGATTTTCCACATTTCAAGTTTTCCTCTACATTTTTAGATCCTCACCTGAAACCATCCTCCACCTTCTATGAGAGTACTTATGGTTCTACTCTCCACTTCCGTGACATCGAGCTTATTCCTCCATGCACACCACTTCCTTGTGGTGTTGATTTTTCCCATCGACAGCTCCCTGGCTTGTCATGGCACGACCATTATCATTGCCCATTCATAGAACGATCATGCTATTTCTGTGAGGCCCACCCCATTCCACTTTCCACACCATATTGCTTTCCCATCCAGCTTGAGCACCATGCTTATAGGGACCTAGTCGCCCTCACCTTTCGGCTTAATAAAGCCCCTGATCGATGCTTCATCACCCATGCCTTCCTCATCCTTACCCTAATACCCACCTGCCCTTGGTACATCGATGCTTTGCATCGCGTGATGCACTTCGCCATACAAGTGCATTGACCCGTTTTAGCCTCTATCCAACAAGACTGACGCTTCAGTCTTGTTTGGGGGTGATTCTCATCACCCGATTTTTCTTCCGCCCTGCGCCATCATAGATATTATCTTTAGGGTGAGATTCCATTGGTCTGGCTGAAGACACTAAACTTAGTGCTACCGGGAAGCAACCCATCGTTTATTGTATGAGTCTCATCCTATTTGGGGGTGGTGTTTTACATCACCCTATGTTGTGCCATGTTTATAAACTTGAACACATTTTTCTTATCACTCATTCAGGTTTCTTCTTGGATACATTTGTCCACTTCATTAGCTGTTGATTATGGTACTCTCTTTCCTCCCTACTGCTCTCAATTTTAAAAATCATTTTACTTAACATCGAGGACGATGTTCCTTTTTGTTTGGGGGTGGGGAATTTTATCAAAATCGTACCCCTTTTGAAAAATTTTGATTTTTGAACCTGATTTTTAAAATTTCGTGCAGTTTCTTTCAACTCACTCATTGATGTGAATTTTCAATCATCCATCTTTCAAAGTCTAGGAATCAAACTAGAGGATTTATCTTTTTATAAATATCTTATGTAATACGTCCCAAGGCATGTTGCACCATGAATTTCTAGACTCAACAAAATTTGCGCACTTATCAAATCACTGCGGTTTAGAGTTGAGGAGTACTATAATTCTGAAGAGAACCTTAAGGATCACTAGTAGAGACTTTAGCTTATGAGATTTGTTCCTTTCTCCCTTTCAGAGTGTTTTACGCAATCTCCGAGTCACAAGTTGATGCAACTTTGTTTGGGTCCGCACTTTAAATTGTTGCATGATCTCATTATTTTTCATAAAATTTTGGCTTGATTACTGAGAATGACATCTTTTTCGAGTTGTAAGAAACGCGTGTCTTGAAATTTAACCCGATCACTAGATTTTCACCCATTCACTTCTCCCATTACATTCCCATGTTTTTCCATATTTCCCACATCATACATTCCCCACTCCATTCAAATATCATCCATCATCATTTTTGAGAAAAATAGTGTGATTTGAAATGTAAATGTCTTCATTGTTGGTTTGAAAAGAGAGAGAAAATATATAAAAAAATATAAAAAAAATAGAGAAAAAGAAAAAAAAAGAATGAACAAAAAAAGAGAGAAAAGAAAAGAAAGAGAGTCTTTAGTTAGTAATAAAAGCATTTGTGCCTAAAGTGCTATACACTCTCTCACATCAGATATCCATCCATCATATCATCCATCCTATCCGACCCACATCATCATATCTTTTCCATTTCATTTCCCCCTCACCCATCATCATCCATATTCCCCTAGGTGTTCGGGCAAATAAGAGTCAACGTGGTGAATAACTCGATGTTCTCACTATAGTGATTAGCATTTTTTTATGAGATCATTTTTCTTTCGTTCTTTCTTATGTGAGTGTGAGACGTTTGAACTTGCTTACATTTACTCACCTCCTCACACACAAGAGCGATACACTTACCCTAATCTCGAGAGTTCGTTTGAGAGAGTTGTATCCAGTGATATTTGAAGTTGAAGCGTTGATTCTGAAAAAACTATCTACAAATTATTCTCGTGATACTCGACCCGTTTTGACTGATTCACACCACACACGTTGAGTTCTAGGGAGGATGTGCCTTGTGTATTTACTTAGCTAACATTTTCTACATTCTAGCGTGTATTTCCTAAAATATTTTACATGTGATGGATTGTGCGATTATTCTATGCCTAATAAGAGATTGACTGCCTTTTGCAAATAAGAATTTTGTGGGTATATTCCCTACAAACCCTCACGAGACACAACTCGTCCTATAGGGAAACCTATAGGTTTAAAGGCTTGTTGCACATTCTAAGTGCAATCGCAAGTGCCCGCGAAAGTGGTACACTTTTGGTTTCTTATCTTTCTCTTTCTCTCTAACTTATTACTCGAGGACTAGCAACGCTCTGTTTGGGGGTGGTGTGATAAGTATCCAAAACTATACATTTTATACCCCTAATAGACGTACTTTAGTTGCTAATTCTCGGTAATATGGGTCTTATGCGCTTAAATATTCATTGTGTATGCTTAATTGCAGTTGCGGTGTGAAAAGCTATATTTTCAGGTAATTTGCAATTAAAATGGGATAAATTCCCTCCCTCGTAACCTTACCCGAGCCTAAACCTACCCCAAACCCTGTGTGTGTTTTGTTTGTCCCTTTTTATTAGTTTTTAGATTTTTAATTTGAGTTTCTTTATTTTTAGTATTTATTTTTTATTTATTTAGTATTTTCTATGGTTTGTTTTCTATTCTTCTATTTTATATTTATCACTGTAATTTTAGTTTATTTTAATTAGTTTTGAGTTTTATTAAGATTAGTTTTAGGAGTTTATTTTTAGTTTATTAGATTTTATATTTTTTAGGACTTTAGTTTTCATTTAAATTTTATGTTTTTATTACTTTTATTTTATTTTATTTTAGTTTTTACATAGCTTAGGATTTTATTTTTTAGTTCTAATATTTTTATTTTCTTTAGTTTGTTTTATTTTTAGTTCGATTTTATTTTTTTTATTTTTATTAATTTTAATTGAGCCTTTATTAATTTTTTATAGGTGTTCAAATTAAACACACACACACAAACCCCTCTTACACCCATTTACACCAAATCAAAACCCCCACTCACACACACCATTCCATACACCCTCACCACACACAACCATACCCACCTTCATCTTCCTAACTCACACCACACTCTCTCTCTTACCACCATAACCACACACCTTCAAACCCAACAGATACCACCTCTCTCACCTCCGACCCCATCTCTCTGACTGACGGCTAGCACCATTTCCGTTGGCGAACCCATACCTAGAAACTCGTAACCCGAAAGCCAGGGTCCCAACCCGCTGGAAACCCAGTGATCCAACAACCCGGACCTCCCGGGCGACCCCCTCGTTATCTTTGATCCCCTTTCCAGCAACTTTCGACACGCCAGCCGGACTTAACCCACCTCCCCAGCAAACCCTCCAACCTCACCCCCTTTCTAAATCACTGCCTAACTCTGGCCAACTCAACCCGAAGCCGCCGAGCAACTTCCTTCTTGACCGACCCCTTCACCGGTCCGGCGGTGCCTCACCTGCCCCAAACCCTATCCGGCCTCTCTCTCTCTCCTCGATCCACTTTTATCCACACCCACATCCAACAATCAAAACCCATACCCACACAATACCCCAAGACCCATTACCCATTTGTTCCACCAAAGTCACGATTTCTCACCTTCTTCCAAATCAACAAAACATATCTCATTAACCCCACATGTCAAAAACCCACTTATCCCCTTTTACCCAAAATACCCCTCAAACCAAATCAAAATATTATCTCCATTACCCCACTTCCCAAATATCCTCACACCTCACACCCCATGAACATGTGCTCACACATCTCCCATATGTTCACCCTAACCCATTACCAAAAATACCCATTAGCCGATGTGTGCCATGCATCTACTATAAAATATGACTCAAGACTCCATTTGGGATATATATCATCAAATAGAGAGAGAAAATTCTAGATAAAAGTAGCGAGTTAGATTAGAATAAATTAGGTAAAAATATTTGTAAATAGTTTTATTTTCATTTTTGTTAGATATTTATGAGGTTAAATTTTGTAAGAGATTTAATTGAGTGATTATTTAATTGCAAATCACTTGGATGCTCAATTAAGGGGATTGTATGCTTCGAATTGGAAGACTGGAGTCCAACTTTCTCAAAGAAATTTGGTTTTCTTATTCTATTCTATTCCCTTCTATTTTATTTTAGTAGCCTTGATTATTTGTTCATCATGTTTAATATCATGTTAGGCTAAATCCTCTTTCAAGGGGTGGGGGAAACCCTTATTTGATGTTATTTTAGTTTAGTTAGTTTGATTACTTGAAAATTCTCTTTGAATGTTAATTTTGATCCCTCACCCTTAAATTTACGCCTCGAGAGAGGGTAAATGATTTTCGAGAGAAAATCGAAATTCTAGTTATAATACCCATTTTAGATTCGAACTAAAGATAGGGGTTTCTTAAGTGGGATATTATAACTTAAATTTCAACTCTAAATTTATTTTCTTTTATTTATACAAAATTTTAGTTCATCGATCCTAGTGGGTGATTAATTAAAAGGAGTGTAGATCAATTTTTCTAGAGTTGTGGGGTGTTAAACTTAATTTTCTAGAAGATTACTATTAACATTACATTTGCAATGAGAGTTGATTTGTAATGTTGATATTATTTTTGGATAATTCAATTAATTAAATTAATTAGTTAGAATAGCTAAAATATGTGGTGTAATCCCACTCCTTGATTGTTCTCACAATTATTTACCTCATTTATCTCATATTTTAGTGTTAGACTTTATTTTCCATAGTAGTCAATTTTTAGTTTGTAATTTGATATTCCATATAGTTTAGAGTTATTTCACCTCACCTCACCTAATTGTTTTAATATTTGAAAAGGCTAAAAAAAATAGAAAAAGCAAAAGCCCAAAAAGAAAATAAAAATTGAATTACAATTGAATTTGTCTCTAGCTTTACCCCCTTAAATTGGATTGATAACCTTACTTACCTCTACACTTTATTTTATTATATTTTGTAGGTAATTGAGGTTTTGACTAACTTGGCTTTCAATAACGACACACAAAAACCAAGTTATCAAGTTTTCTTCAGTTGATCGAGGATCTTGCTTTCCTCGAGGGTCATTTCTTGCATAGGAAGGTTTTCAACGCCTTTCTGTTTGTCATTGGAAGGTAGTGAGCTTGGGATCTGGTAATGTCTCCCTGATCTGGTCATGTGATTTACTAAGGAAGGGAAGAACATGAACATGTTTCTTCATCAATCTCGGGTTGTTCTTCCATCTTGTTTATTTCTCCAAGGAGTTCCTTAAATGATATCATCCCACACAAGTCAGCTCTCGGACCAGTTTTCTCTGAAGCTTGCCCTTTATTTGAATCTTCCAATTCTTCCCCCCATCTGGTGGCAACAATTTAGTCTTTCTATGTAAATTCAATGCATTCCATAACTTCAATGTCTTCTTCATACAGGTCTTACCATTCTGTGGGGATAAGTAAGGGTGAAGGATCAGGCGTCCATGTAGCTTCAGAGTATAAAAAAAATCGGTCATACTACAAAGATTGTTAGTTTGCCACAATAATTCTGCCATGATTTGGACAACGTCATCTAGGATAACTTCATCGGTTGGTGCCACCCAACTGTGTGATTCCCGGGCCTATTTTCATTCTTCCAATAATAATGTACCGAACTTCTGGCAATCAATGATCATTTGTGAGGGCAATTTCAGCACGAACTCTAGGAGTTGGTTTAACACTTACGATAATTCCATGCTTCCATTTTCAGAATGGGTATGGGCAATGATGCATGATCTAGTAAGGAGTGATAGTTCTTGATCAGTGAGGCTAACAGGGTGTAGGAGGAAATATGGGCAAGTTTGGAAAGGTTTGGGAGAGTGTATGGGTGTGATTTGAGTCGAGGGATCAAATTTTGGGTTCATTTCTAGGAAGATAGCATTGGTATGATTTAGGAGTGCGTTGTGAGTAGTGTTTGGCTTAGGATTGGCTGGTGGGGTAATGGTACCTCGGTCAATTAGACCTTGGATTATGTTTCGGAGGTGAAATCATTGGTCGGTGGTATGACCAGCATTTTGGTGAAAGGCATAATGGGCATCTGCCTTAAAGTTTATTGGGAGTGGGTTTAGTAGTGGACGGGAATCCAAGGGTTTAATAAGGTTTCGGCTTAATAGGGCCTGATACACATTGAAGAGGGGAGCATGGACCTCAGTGTATTCCTTTCAGACTGGGACATGATGGATTTCTGGTGCCCACGAAGTGGTTGGTTAAGATATGTTGTTGATGATTGAGACTGCAACACTGGCACGTTTGTCATATTTTCTGGGGATGAACTGCCTAGTCAGTTTCTTTGGTTCAACCTCTATTTTAACAAGACCTTCTTCAATTTCTACTCCTTCTCTGAGAGCTCGAACGTGAGGATATTATTGTCCTCCCATTATTTCTCAGACATGGAGTAAAAAGTTCTTCTTCACTATGTTGACTTGTTCTTCCTAGGATGGCCGATTGGTCATAGTGGCTGCCTTTTTCCCTCCATAGGCCTATGAAGTTACTGACTGATTCCCTAGAAATTTGTTTGAAAATCTCTAAATCACGATGGGTGACTTCAAGCTCTTCATTGTATTTGTACTGCAGCATGAATTCTCAATCTACATCTTCCCAGTTAGGGATTCTGGACTCCTCAAGAGACAAAAACCATCGAAAGGCACTATCCTTCAAAGTTTGCTGAAATAATTGGACCATAACTTCTTCAAAATCCCCTAGGAGAGTCATGGAACGGTGATAACTGCGAAGATGAACAATCGGGGGTCCACTTCCTCTGAATTTCTTTATATTTGGCATCTTGAACTTCTCGGGTAACCTCGCCTTAGGATAAGGATACATGTGGGTGTAGTCCATGTAAATTCCAGAGATTCTAACTTGGTCTAACTTCTTAGTTAGCATCTTGAGATCTTATTTGAACTTGTTCAACTCTTCCTCTTTTGGATCAATGATCATAGGCAAGTTAGCCCCAGGCTAAGCAAGGTTTGGCATAGGAGCTGGGAAGGAGGTGGCCCATTAGAAGAAGGGGCTTGTGGATCGTGCTGATACTCTTAGGGAACCCAGATAGGCTCGGGTGTACCCATAGCATGAAGGAATAGGGTCTTGGGCTCTTGAGGAGCAAGAAACTGGTTTCGTTGCATCTCTCGGACCTTAGTCTGAAGGTTGTTAATCTTAGACACGAGATGAGAAAAAATTATCGTCAGATCTGGCTGGACAACTGGTACTCGATCTGTGTTCTCCATGGGAAGTGGATGGATACCGGACTCAAAAGAGGTAGTAGGGGAACAGACGGAGATCTGGGGTGATTTGACTGAAGACCGAAGCCAATAAGGAGCCATGCTAAGGGCGTGTGATCCACCCGAGAAGGCGTAGAATGGGATTTATTTTTGACAAAAAAGGATGAAAATATTTTTAACGTTTTTTTTTCTTTTTGAGATTGAAAGGGAAAATATTTTTGGATTTTTTATAAACAAAGGAGAAATATTTTTGTATTTTTGATAAAGAAAAGAGAATTTTTTTTAGATTTTTGATAAATAAGGGAGAAATGTTTTTGGGAGATGGGTCTCGACATGATTATTATTATTATTATTATTATTATTATTATTATTATTATTATTATTATTATTATTATTATTATTATTATTATTATGTTCTCACTTGTATTAAATTCTCTTAAATACAAAATGAAATGCCAGACGGGACCCGAGCCTGGAAAAGTTGGGTTTGTAACATATGCAAAGCTATGGCTTGACTTGTAACCAGGCTCGCAGGCAGGGTCCCATTTTAAAAATGTTTGAAAATTCTGGCGGCACGCCAACTCGGAATTTCGGCAGAGTTTCGGGTTAAAACTGGAAATTTAACATGTGTGCCCTAGGCTTGACACCTATATGCGGGTATACAATTGGTTGGGTGAATCAA
The DNA here is from genome assembly GCA_949130495.1 of Sambucus nigra. Lineage (NCBI taxonomy): Eukaryota > Viridiplantae > Streptophyta > Magnoliopsida > Dipsacales > Adoxaceae > Sambucus > Sambucus nigra. Next base: position 173,417,437 of record OX422208.1, read on the forward strand.
AAAGGGTTCCCCCCTTTGGTGTGGCTTCCACGATATACGTCTTGCTTTTGAGGGCAATCGGTACGTGTGGACAAGCCATTTTATATACCTAAGTGTACGTGAACTGCCTCACTATAGACCCCGTGGGGATGGTACGTGTGAGAGAGAATTCGATACACTCGATGTACGTGAATGAGTTCCCTGCGATATACCTCCCGTCATGACTTTGGTCAAGCGGTACGATGCGGGGGAACCATTCGATATACATCGAAGGTACTTGGCCAATGGAAGGTGAGAGTCATATCGCTTAAGCTAACTGCACCCTACCGGACCAGCGCCCATCACGAAGTGACCATCTAGTTACTGGACAAAATTTGGTCAATCACAATGCTCTTTGGTGATGTCGTGTGAATCATGCATGATTCTCTTATTAGTATCTTATGATGAGAGTATCTTTATTGATCATGCCAAAAAGGGAGAAAAGTACAAGTACCAATGGTATACCAAGTATGGATGGGTGATGCGTGCAACATGTGGACATATGTGATCCTAGGTGCACGTGGTGTGAAGTGTACATAGAGAATCTTCTACAAGTGTGTGAATATAAGAATAAGTATGAGGTACACATGAATAGTAAAAGGGGCATGAAAAATAGGGAAAAACATAAGAAAATATAACACCCATGTAAATAGAGTTCATTACACCAAAACTGGCAATTAGTCACGGCAAAAATCCCCGACCAAGACTGTTGGTCGCAGACCTAGGCCGTGACCATTTCGGGCATGAACAATTTCGTGGGTTGCAGCCCAAGTCCGTGACCAAAAAATGGTTACGGCCCACAGTGGGTCATGGAAGATGGTCGCGTACTTGGGACGTGACCCACACCGCGACGGGAAAAAAATGGTTGCGGACAAAGTCCGTGACCCACAACCGTGACAAAAATTGGTCGCGGCCAAAGTCCACGACCCACGCCATGAAGGGAAAAAAAGGTCACGGACTTGGTCCGTGACCCACAATCGTGACAAAAAATGGTCGCGGACTTGGGTCGTGACCCACAACCGTGACAAATATTGGTCTTCGCCAAAGTCCGCGACCCACTCCACGATAAAAAAAAGGAAAAAAAAGGTCACGGACTTTGGCCATGACCTTTTTTCGTCACGGTTGGGGGTCATGGACTTTGGACACGACCATTTTTATGCGCGATGAAAAAAATAAAAATTGTCATGGACAAAGTCCATGACCATATTTAACTATCATGTTTTTAAAAAAATGTCCTTTTTCAGTCCAATCCTAAAATCGGGGGTCTTGTGACAGTACGGTTGGGAATATTTATTATTGGCAAAAAAATAAAAAAAATCACAAATTACGAATCGGGATCGTTGTTAATAAACAAATAAATATACAAATTTAAAAATATTACACGTCTTAATAATTCATAGACCAAAAAAATTGGGCAGAGTTTCCTCTATTTTCTGTACATTCCTAACCCTGTAAATATAAAACCTGCTTATTATAAAGCCCGCACGGCCATAAAAATTTAACAATCAAATTATAAAAGCCTGCACGGCCATAAAACTAAACAATAAAAACCTACACAACTGTAACACATAAAAAACAAAATCATGAATGCCCAAACCATTATATAAACCATTTACATGTCGTAAACCATTGCCTTCTTCATTTTTTCCACGGGCAAAAATCCTACAAATGATAGGTGTTGATGTAAAAAACTAGATTTAACCTAATTATTTAATCACAGATAAAAATAAACAAGACAAGAGATTTTTAAAGTGGTTCAGCCTTGTTTGAATGGCCTACGTCCACTGTTTGTGTTATTGCTAACTGTTTGCAGAATTCTCGATAATGGGTTTACCAAGAAATTTCGAGTCCCCTGCTAATGAGGAGGTTACAATGTATTTATAGTTTTGAGGTGGTACAAATAAAAGAATAATACACAGCTATCCAATAGGCGTATGCGTCTGTGTGATAATAATGAGCATTAAATGCGCAGTCATCCTCTTGATTATCTGGATATGAATGCTATGTACGAGATGCAGCTCGGACCACCTAAGTAGCTCGGTATACATGAGTTGATCGGTACAGTAGAGTTCCTCGGAGAACACTTGTTGCTCGGAGCGTTCTGAGTTGGTCGGGGAGGTTGAGTTCCTCGGAGTCAAGGTGTTGTTCAAAAATGTTTGCGGGTGTCATGTAAGTTGACACGTGTCTCCACATAATCGGTCCATGTCAGCAGACTAAATTTGGTATCAACAGAAGCCCCCAATGTTTCGTAGTTTGATGTTTAAGAAAAGTATGGAACATTACGCTACCTCAACTTTATGGATTTTAGACAATCGTTCGTTGTTTATAGCCCCTTTTTGAGTGCATAGTATCAGGATTTTTAAAGTATTTCGAATTTCAATAATCGCTTCCTGTTTCGTGCCTTTTTCTTCTTTTTAGCCGCCAAATACGCAATCGTCTATCTTGGTAATCATTGATTTTCTCCATTCTCGAGGTAAAGTATTTAAACGCTCCAGAAAATTCGATCATCTTTTACTTTTTCAAATATGCATCTTTAGAACTTCTTCACTTCTTCTCTGTCTTGTGCGTTCGTTTCTTCCATTGTTCGTTGTCACCTGATTCATCTTTTTCCTGTAAGATCTTCTTCCTTCTCTTTTATTTCTTTTGTTCATCATGGTTTACCTTGTTGAGTCGCTTGATAAATTTCGTTCGGATTTTTCTATTCCTTCCTGGGTCATATTGGAAGAGCTTTCTGAACCTTCTGACTATTTTCGTTTCGCTGAGGGACATTGGTTCCCCAGTCTCTTTGTAGCTGAATGTGGAATTTCTTTTCCTCCAAATCCCTTATGTTTGGAGTTCTGTCAGTTTTTTGATGTTGTTCCTACAAAAATAGCACCAAACACCTGGAGAATAGTTAATGGAGTTCATAGGTTAAACAAAATTCATGGAACTCGTTTAGGAATTCCAGAAATTATGTTTTGCTATAGATGGGTTGTTAGTGATAGCACATTTTATTTAAAAACTAGGTTTTTAAATAGGGCTTTAGTTGTTAATCTCCCAGATGTCAACATGGATTACTTCGATCATGGGGTTGTTATGAAAAATTGGCAACATGCTCCATTACATAAAGATAAAGTATATCAGGGGCCTAAGTGTCCCCCTTACACCAATGGGATAGGTTGTTTTTATTTTATTTTTGAAATTATGTTTTCTTTATGTTTGATAAAATGCGTCATTGACATTTTAGTTTTTTTGTTTATTTGCAGTTGATACCAAAATAAAATCCCCTACAGAAACTGATGTCAATTTGAGGCACTGGAAACTTATATGGAGTTTGCACCAAACTGTTGCTGACGAACACAATTGATCATCTTCTTATTTATTGCATTATAAGAGTTACACTTAATCCTTTATGCTCGTCCAGTAGTAGGTGACATCGACCCATTACCAGCCTTTGAAGGTTTCTCTCCTAAATAAAATCTTCCTCTCAGTATCAGAATGAAGAGACGAAAATCTCCCTCATACTTTGACAAACCAGATTCTGCCTCTATAGAGGCAAAGAGAAGTAAGCAAGATGTCCCAGAGGAAGGGACAAGAAAAATTGATGCACCCCCTCCTGTAGCTGTTAAAAAGGTTACCGAGAATCCTCTAGTGGTTCCGAGCAAGGTTGTTGTTATCTCTCCTCCCAACGAGGTTATAGTTATATCATCGACCAAGACATCATCCTTAGTTGAGAATGTTCCTTCTCCTACGAGGAGGTTGAAGAAAAGTTCCTCAGACAAATTGGCTGAATCTATCTCTCAGCCTCTAAATGCAGGAAGTGGTGTTCCCATTTTTGTTGCTCCGAGCTCTGCCAAGAGCTCAATGAAGTCTTGGATTATCCCCGAGATCCAAGGTATTGAAGACAGTCTTTCTCGGGATAGGGTTACCACCTTGGCAACATAATATATTGCCTCAGCAAGTATTACTAATCTAAACTTTCATTTTTCAATGTTATGTCCCAGCACTGACTTATAATTATTTTCTTTTTCCAGCTAGTAACCTGTTTCAACACTATTCTGAAACATGATGAGGCCATCAAGGCCTCGAGCTCCTCGGAAGGTGTAGAGGAAGATTTTGTGGGTCTGACACAGTCCTTAAAGGATTCTCGTCAGAAATATGACGAAGATAAGGTTTCCTGGGAAAAGTAACTAAAATTCGTCGAGCAAGAGAGAGAGAAAGCTGTGGAGGCCTCTCAGGAGTTGGAGAGGAAAATGAAAGAATTTCAGAATAAGCATACCGAGCTTGAGGAAAATCTCAAAAATACTGGCGAGCTTGAGACTAAGCTCAAAGCTGTTGAAGAGGAACTTGGCAGACGCCATGAAGCTGATCGTCAGAGGCGGGAGCTAGAAAGAAAAATGAAGGCTGCCGAGGAACTTCATACTGAGAGGATTTCCTCAGAGAAAGAAAAGAGAAAACTGGCTGTTAAGAAGTCCTTCAGCACTGGCTGGGACAAGGGTTGAAAAAAGGCCTAGCTGCCATGTCCTCTCAGATGGAATTTGCTAGCCTCAAATTCTTCAGGGACGGATGGATTACTTCTCTACAGGAGTTAAAGGTCTCAGAGAGTTCTGAACTTTTTCAGCGCCATGTTCATGGTCCTCCTCCCTCTCCTAGAGCAGAAGAAGAGGACGAAGCTGCCTCAGAAGAGTCTTTGATGATAGTTGGGGATCAGGTTCCTGCTGTTGAACTTCGCTACGAGCAGCCCCAACCAACCAATATGTCTACCCATCAGCTTTATCTGCCCTTCGAGCAACTTACCTCTTCGTCCAAGCCTCCCGAGGAAGTCTTAGGAAGCAAGGAGAAGGTGTAGAGTTGTTCGGACCTCTCTCTCTGCTTTTTATTTTGTTGTTGAATGTAATTCTGAACCATGTACCTCTTTTTCTGATGTAATAAAATTTGAAGTTTTGGTTGTGCATCTTAAATACCTTTTTTTTGCTCTGTTCTTATTATTGATCCATTTCATTCTTCTTACTCTGTTTGCTTTCTTATTGATTCTTTTTATCTCCTCTTTTTGCTAGTTTATGGCTAGAATGGAGCTCTTGTCAGCCCACGATACTGAACTGATGAAAAAATGTAATGAGTACTTCAAGGCTGGACATACTGACTTGACTGAAGCTCAAATCATCAACATCCTTGGTCCATGCACTTTGGAACGAGCAGTCGAAGCCTATCAATATTTGAAATGCTTGCTCGATCGTGCAGTTGCCAACAATGTGGCATATTATGAGATGATTGAAGATCTTCGGGGTATCATCGAGGAACTTCAGCAATAATACAAGGAATCTTCTGCCCTTTTGCATCAGGGGTATGAGAAAAAGTATCAACAACAAAATGCTAACAAAGGATATGATAAGTTATTTGTTGTTTATGATATTAAGGAGAGGACTTTGAAGACCGAGGTTGAAGAGCATAGGCAGATCGTGAAACTGCTCGAGCAGGAAAATAATAACTTGCGAGGAGAGATATCCCAACTGAAATCTGCAGCATCTACCTCGGAAGCCTTGGTCCCTATCAATGACGAAGGTTTCTCATTTTTGGAAATTGAAAATGCCAATTTGAGAGACGAATTGGAAACTTTAAAGAGAATTGGACCCTCTACATCTGCTCGCGGACGAGCAAGAGTTTCTCAGGGACGAGCAAGAGCTGCTCGGGTTACTATTGAAGAGGCGAGAACTCAAGCATCTTTGGAAAATCAAGCAGTTCAGTTATTTGCGAAGAATAAATCTCTCGTAGAGATGTCCAAGAAGATTCTGGACCTTAACGAGAAACTTTCCACATAAGGATCCTCCTTGGAGAATAAAGAAATTTTTGTGAAGAATCTCCACGAGCAGCTGGAAAGATTGACTTCCCAATTCCATAAACAGCCTAGAGAGTTTTGGATGGCTGGCTATAATGAATCCCTCTACCATCTTGATGATCGAATCCAGCAAGCGAATAATGAGGGTTATAAACAAGGATGGCTGAATGCACTAGGTGTATTAAAATTGGAGCAGGGCCATTATCTATGAGATTATCATAACCCTGGATTGCTCGAGTTGCCCGTGCCACCTTTTAAACTTGATATGATCTGGATTCCTGCTCGGTCAATCCCTCAGTGCTTAATCTCCAAATATCTCGGCGACTACAGCCTTCATTCTTACGTTGATATTTCTCTCCCTGAGCATCTGCTTGATCGGCCATCAGTGATGAATGTTCGAATGCTTCGAGATCTGAATTTCATAAATTCCCCTTATTCCTTAGACGATCCTCCTGCTGGAGTAGAACCTATTTCAGAGGCAGAAGGGAAGAAACCAATAGAATAGGATTTTATGTAATAATTTCTACTTTCCACAGCATATGTAATCCTTCTTGTTTTGAATGAAAAATTTTGCTAATACATTTCTCACGCCATTTGTAACTTTACTTAGTATGAATGAAAATTTATCATTTGTCATTTCATTTTCTTCTAAATAATTTATAGATGTTTTTGCTTGTTGGTCGGTAAATATATATATATATATGCTTGTGACATACTGATCTCATTGCAGTGATTTATCAATTTTTAATTCTAAATAATAGAACAACTTATACTTCATGGTATTGCCTAATTGAAACAACCGGAGTTGATTGAAATTGGCTTACCAACTAACTAGAGGGTTGAGATTTTTGTTTCCGACCAACCAGAGTTGGTGAACTTTTATTCCCCGACCAATCAATGTAGGTGGATTTTATTTTACCGACCAACCGTAGTTGGTGGACCGACTAACCGTAGTTGGGGGGATTTATTTTACCGACCAACCGTAGTTTATGGACCGACCAACAGTAGTTGGAGGGATTTTATCTTACCGACCAACCGTAGTTGATGGACCGACCAACCGTAGTTGGAGGGATTTATTTTACCGACCAACCGTAGTTGATGGACCGACCAACCGTAATTGGAGGGATTTATTCTGAACTTGATGCGTAGTGTGTAGCACTAATACTCTGAAAAAATTTCAACAAAAGGAGAGAATTGGGTAAAACATCCAAAGCTTTATTCATATCGAAAAAAGCTGCATTACATAAGGAATAAACTACTGATAATATTTGCGCAGATGCTCTGCATTCTTAAACTCCTCTCCTTCTAAGGTTTCAATCCTATATGTCCCTGGTCGAACAACTTCTGTTACTCTGTAGGGTCCATGCCAGTTAGCTTCCAGTTTATTGTGTCTTTAAATTACTTTCTTTAGCACATAGTCCCCTTCTTTCAAGTCACATTTGTTTACTCTCTTGTTGTAGAACAGAGTTGTTCGTTGCTGGTATGAAGCATTCCTAATTGCTACTTCTTCTCTAACTTCTTCGAGCATATCCAGATCCAATCGCCTCATCAAGTCACTGACAGGAGAATTAAAATTCAGCACCCTGTGTGTGGGGAGGCCGAACTCGGCAGGTATAACAACTTCGCTTCCAAATGCCAGCATGTATGGAGATTATACAGTTATTGCTCGTGGTGTAGTACGATAAGCCCATAGTACATAATGTAGCTCGTTGATCTAATTTGCCTTCGCATCATCCAGTCTTTTCTTCAAACCATTCAGCATCGTTCTGTTCGTCACCTCAGTTTGTCCATTGCTCTGGGGATGGCCTGGTGCAGAGTGGATTTTCAATATGTTTGACTGATGACAATATGTAGCGAACTCCTTGTTATCAAATTGAGTTCCATGGTCTGTGATGAATGCATGAGGAAGACCATATCTACAAATGATGTTCTTCCATATAAATTGATACACCTTATCGTATGTCATATCAATAAGGGGCTCATCTTCCACCCACTTAGTAAAATAATCCACCGCGACTACGAGATATTTCAATCTTCCCCTAGTCATTGGAAGTGGCCCGAACAAATCAATTTCCCACATGGAAAATGTCTAAGGGGAAGTAATCGGTGTTAACAATGCTTGGGGAGTTCTTCGGATAGAGGATAAGCATTGACATTTATCACATTTTTTGGCATAGGCTATACAATCAGCCCTCATTGTTGGCCAATAGTATCCTTCTGTCATTACTCTTTGCAAAAGCGTCTGACCTGCTACATGAGCTCCACGTGACCCTTCATGGACCTCTTCAATCAAGTCTTTCACCTCGGAAGGGTGCACACATCTTTGCAGACCTGCTATAATTCCTCGTCTATATAGAATACCATTAGTCAATATATAACGAGCAGCTTTAAACTTTAGTTTCTTGGCTGCGAATTTGTCGGTTGGTAATTTCCCTTCCTCAATATATGCCCTGATAGGATCCATCCAAGATGGTCCTAAATCAAGGGTAATAAAGTTCATCATCAGATCTTCGTCTATGCTTCGACTAGCCAAGACTTCTATTGGGATTGTTCTTCGTATCTCGGTGCGTGTGGCTGAACCTAATCGAGCTAAAGCATCTGCACTTTCATTCTCCAATCTTGGTATTCTAATTATCTGTACTGCGATCACGCTTGATAAAACTCCATTGATTTTTCATGATACCTGATCATTAATTCTCCTTTGGCTGAATATACTCCCAGCATTTGATTTACGATCAATTACGAGTCACTGAATACGATAACCTGCTCCGCCCCCATGGTTTTTGCCAGGCCAAGTCCTGCAATCATAGCTTCATATTCAGCCTCATTATTAGAAGCATTGAATTAGAAGCGCAAAGCATACTCCACATCGACCTCTTTCGGACTGTTCAAAACAATCCCTGCCCCACAGCCTGTAATGAAAGATGAGTCATCCACATATAGATTCTTTATAGGTACTTCATCCTCAAATTTTTTATCGGATAAAGTTCCTCGGTGGAATATTTGTTGCTTTCTTTTATCCTCCTCTAGTACTTCTTGCTGCTCATCGACCATCTCCCCCTGATCATCAACTGACTTAAGTTGATCGGGGTTTAAATTTGATGATCCTGTAACATCCACAGGTTGGTCAGTATTCAGCTTTTGCTCCTCGAAGGTGTCAGGATAAGTGAATTCTGCGATAAAATTTGCTACTGCTTACCCTTTAAGTGATGACCTAGGCTCATAAATTATATCATATTCACCAAGTTATACTGCCCAGTACATAAATCTCCCTGATTTTTCTGGTTTATGAAGAGCTTGCCTCAGTGGCATATCGGTATACACTACTATGGTATGAGCTTGGAAGAACGTCCTCATTCTTCTACTTGCTTCAATCAACGCTAGTACCAACTTTTATAGTCTTGGATATCTGATCTCTTCTCCTCGGAAGGCCTTGCTGGTGTAATAAATTGGTGGTTGTACTCAATCCTCCATTCTTATCAATGCCGAGCTAACTGTATTTTCTGAAATTGCCTGATACAAGTATAATCTTTCTCCCATCACTGGCCTGGACAACAGTGGGGGTGCTCCCAAGTATTTCTTTAACTCTTGAAAGGACTTATCGCATTCATCATTCCATTCAAATGTTTTTCGGAGTGTTTTAAAGAATGGGAGGCATCTATCAGTTGCTCGTGATACAAATCTATTAAGTACTGTAACTCGCCCTGTGAGACTTTGCACTTCCTTCTTCGTCGTTGGAGATCGTAGCCACTCCAATGGAGCCTTGATATTTTCTGAATTTGCTTCAATACCTCGTTGGTTGACAATATACCCGAGGAACATGCCTTCTCGTACTCCGACTATGCACTTGGTAGGGTTCAACTTGATTTGATATTTATCTAATTGATCAAATGTTTGAACTAGATCAATTAGATGGTCAGCAGCTTTCTTGCTCTTCGTCTTCATGTCATCAACATAAACCTCCATGTTGTGACTAATTTTCTCTACAAACACCTTGTTCATCAACCGCTGATATGTTGCACCTGCATTTTTTAAACCAAAAGGCATAACATTATAACAGTAAGTTCCCCCAGGGGTAATAAAAGAGGTACTCTCCCTGTCTTCATGTTTCATTTTAATCTGGTTGTAAACAGAATAAGCATCCATGAAGCTCAACAACTTGTGTCCCGAGGTAGCGTCCACTAATTGATCAATTCAGGGCAAATGAAAATGATCCTTTGGGCATGCCTTGTTGAGGTCGGTGAAGTCTACACACATCCTCCACTTATTGTTCTTCTTCTTCACCATCACCACATTAGCTAAATAGTCTGGATATTTGACATCTTCAATAAAGCAAGATTTTTGGATCTTCTCGACCTCCTCTTATATAGCTTGGTTCTTCTCGGGGCTGAAAACTCTTCTTCGCAGCTTCACAGGTTTGATTTCCTTGTTCACATTAAGTTCGTGACACAAGAAATTTGGGTCTATTCCTGGCCTATCTTCGTGGCTCCATGCGAAAGTTTGTTTTCTACTTTTTAGGAAGGCTATCAATTCCTGTTTTAGTGGGGTGTCCAACGATGAACCGATTTGATTTGTTCGTTCCGGGTGTTCGTCGTCCAGAATGACATTTTCAGTAGCTTCCACCACCTGACCTTTTACGAGCTACGACTCGTCTCTAGGATCTAACGTTTCAATTTCTGCACCTTCATCCACTTGATATGTGATAGTCTTTTTCCTAGATTCTTCCAGTTCTTCATGCTCGACAGATGAATAGTAGCATTCGCGAGCTACTTTTTGGTCACCCTTCACAATTCCTACTCCAAAGTTAGTTGGAAATTTTAGGCATTGATGTATAGTAGATGGTACTGCTTCGAACTTCTTCAATCCTACCCTTTCCATGATGATATTGTAAGCTGATTGAACATTCTTATCCATCACAAAAAAGCGCACTCTTTCTGTTCGATAAGAAGGCCATGTACCGATGAACATATCCAATTTGATGGTCCCAAGTGGGAAAACTTTCTCACCAGCAAAACCGAGGAGGGGCCTGTGATAAGGCTCCAGCTGAGACAACTTTAAATTTAAGCTGTCAAAGCATGAGTAGAACATGATATCTGCCGAGCTGCCATTATCCACCAATACTCGCGAAATTACTACTTCCTTCATCCTCATTTTGATCACCAATGGGTCATCATAAGGATATAACACACCTGCGAGGTCATTCTTAGAAAAACCGATGACCAGTTTATCTTTGTTCACCTTCCTCGGGGGATCTTCTTCAGCTAGATTTATCCATTGAATATACGAACAAGCTTGAGTCTCGTTGAGTTAAGCTTTCCTTTCTGCAGTAAGGTCTCCACCTCCTGCATCTCCACCAGTAATAACATTGCAATCAAATGACCCAAAACGGATAGAAAATACCTCACGTTCTAGCTGTTTTGGTCCTTTGGGGAGATCGGGGTCATCTTGATCATCTTCTCGATCTTCTTCATGATTTCTCTTCTTATCTTCTTTGGCTCAACGAGGAGATCAAGACCTCTGCCTTGCTCGATCACTGCTCCTTCCACCATTTTGACGATCCACAGACTTGTTCAATTTTCCCCACCTGATGAGCTCTTCAATTTCATTCTGGAGAGCTATGAAGTTTTTGGTTGTATGACCATGGTCCTTATGGAACTCGTAATATTTGAACTTATCCCTCTTGTCAGGATCTGTCTTCATTTTTTCAGGCCATTTTAACTCCTCGTTGTTCTTTATCTCTTCCAGAACATGGTTTATGTCTACTTTCAAAGGAGTATAGTTTACAAATTTCCTCATCTGTTCCAATGCTTGCTTGGCTCTTGACTGCTTGTTACCACCACTATTCTTCTGATCCGTCTTCTCAATCTTCTCGGCCTCAACTTTGGTCTCCTTAGTGTCCATGCTCTTCTTTGCAGCCATAGCTTCCTCGGCATTCATGATTTTGGCTGCTTTTGCCATTAATTCTGACATGGTCCTAGGTGGATCTTTGGCCAGAGTATAGTACAATTTATTTGGCAATAATCCACTCATCAGAGCAGTGATTTTCGTTTTTTCCTCGTAATCAATAACTTCGAGCTTCTCGTTATTGAAACGAGTAATATAATCCCTGGTGCTCTCACCTGATTTTTGCCTAACACTTAACAAGTGTGCTACTTGCTTAACTAGTTTTGCTCCAAAACAGAAGTTTCCAATAAAGAGCTCGACCAGTTGAAAGAAAGTTGCAATCTTCCCCCGAGGAAGATTGTTGTACCATATTTGAGGAGATCCAGTGAGAGTTCCTGAAAATGCCCTGCATCGCATCTCGTCTGGAACAGCATAGATATCAGCAGCTGCCTGATATTGTTCTATATGGAGAACATGATCAGTTTTTCCATCATATTTTGGTGTTACCACTGGAGCTTTGAACTTTGATTGTGTGGGAAAATCCAAATTTTCATGGATAAAAGGTGTCCCTTGGACAAAAGTTCTTTGTAGAGGATTTTTGGACAAAATCCATTTCCCCTAGTCTATCCTCCAACCTCTGAATAGAGCCTTTCCATGCGTCATTTGACTCCTCGGGCCTATTAGTCCGAGTAACTGATCGTGTTGAATTTTCCTGTTGGGATCTTTCATGACGAGCAGCTAGTCGGGATTGGGCAGAACCTTCCTTTAAATCAGAGAATCGTTGAGAGTTCCTAGACACCATCCTAGGGGGACTTTTAAACCTCCTAGGACCCAAACGATCAGAGGGAGAGACTCTACTCAATCTTTCAAGAGCACTGGTCCTTTCTAGAGATAAAGTGACATTTTGTTCAGTATCTGTGGCTCGTACTGATGAAGTTCGGCCAAGTTCATAAGAAAAATCATTAGATCTATCAGTGCGATATGAATTGACATGTCTAGATCGAGATTCCTCTGGGAGTAATTTTCGTCTAGTTCGCGAGGAAGGAAATTGGGTATTTCTCTGAATGCTTCATTGTCCTGACTGGGCAAGTGTTCCACCCTGGATAGTTTGCATGAGTTGTCGCATGGTTTCTTGCATGGCGGTCTGTCCCTGAGCTAAATTAGCGATTATTCCAGCCAGATCTTGGGCAGGTGCTCCAACCTGGATAGTTTGCATGAGTTTTCGCATGGTTTCTTGCATGGCGGTCTGGCCCTGATCTAAATTAGCCATTATTCTAGCCAGATCTTGGACACTTGGAGGAGTGGATAGATTTGGGGGGTTTTCAGCATTTCGATTACTGGATTCAGGATGATTAGCCATTGGAGATGAATTGTTTTGGTGAAAAACGATAGTTTCAGTCGCTTCCCACAGACGGCGCCAATATATTGATGTTAAAAACTAGATTTCACCTAATTATTCAATCACAGATAAAAATAAACAAGATAAGAGATTTTTAAAGTGGTTCAACCTTGTTTGAATGGCCTACGTCCACTGTTTGTGTAATTGCTGACTGTTTATAGAATTCTCGATAATGGGTTTACCAAGAAATTCTGAGTCCCCTGCTAATGAGGAGGTTACAATGTATTTATAGCATTGAGACGGTACAAATGAAAGAATAATACACAGTTATTCAATAGGCGTATGCGTCTGTGTGATAATAATGAGCATTAAATGTGCAGTCATCCTCTTGATTATCCAGATATGAATGCTTTGTACGAGATGCAGCTCGAACCGCCTAAGCTGCTCGGACCGCCTTAGTATCTCGGTATACATGAGTTGATCGGTATAGTAGAGTTCCTCGGAGAACACTTGTTGCTCGGAGCGTTCTGAGTTGGTCGGGGAGGTTGAGTTCCTCAGAGTCAAGGTGTTGTTCAAAAATGTTTGCGGGTGCCATGTAAGTTCACACGTGTCTCCACATAATCGGTCCACATAAGCAGACTAAATTTGGTATCAATAATAGGAAACAAAAAAATGATATCAGTAACCAAGTAGTTTTACAAAAAAATTATTCAAGTTGAAAATTGCATATATGAGTTATAATTATCAACATATCGATGTTTTTAAGCCTAAGTCTAGAAATATGCAAATTATCGTCGTATTCTAAAACCGTGCATCCCCGTTATACAAGTCTCGTGACTGGAGGAGGTGCAAGGGAGGGGAATGTTGGAGGATGAGACATTTGAGAGGGGAATGTTGGTGGATGAGGCATTTTGGATGGGAATGTTATAGGGGAAAGATGTGCGAAACCTTGAGTAGGAGTAGGGTAAGGTTAACCTTTAGGAGGCATTCGAGGCCTATAACTTTCAAAAAAGTTCACAAGTTTCCCAATTTGATTCGTCAATAATCCCAAGGTATTTTTATCTCATGGACATACCAATCGGTCTTCAATTAGTTCTCCTTTTGAGATGAGATAAAATTCTTAACCGAAGAAAGCTCATCCATAAGAGGTGCAAAAGTTTTGTTTTTGGCATATGTGAGACAACACCTCTCGTCCTCCCCCTTTTGTCCTTTCCAAAGGTTTGTGTCAGGGAATCATTTTTAAGGTCAAACTCATAAGTAGGGCTCGAATCAGATTGACTCCTGATGGCCTCTATTGATTCCAGTGTCTACGCCAAGTGCAGCGAGAATTTATTATCTTTGTCCCGTCGAGCATGAAGGAATAAGTTGGACCGATTTGGGTTTTTACCGGCATCTGGACCATCCTTTGTCCTACTCTCCCATTCATTCTTCAAATCCTCATATGATTGGGATCCCACCCTATGGATATCAGTTTTTTGTGCCCTATTTTTTTTTTTTTGATCCCTATGGACAAACTTTTTCTCCTTCGCCTTATTCTCTAAAAAATTATTCCACTGCTCGAACGGCATTTCAACATTGGGAGGCACTCTCTCTTTCAAAGCCAAAATATCTGAGCTCGCTCTTTCGAGAAATGTTTCTTCCGAAGGTTTCTCCCGTATGTCCTCAATCCTTTGGCAACCCGAGATACAAACTTATTCTTGGAACGGTCGGGAAATGAGAAATACTTACGAAGTTGGTCATGTATGTCATCTTTGACAGTTTGAACAATAAGGTTCCAATTGTCTGGTCCACCGACTCCCACATTTATTTTTTCCAACGACAAACACCAGGCTTTAAAGTTCAGCACGTCATTCCTATCACCCGTCGGGTTATTATCAAGAAGGGAGGACCCAGTAGGCTTCTTTCCTTTTGAGCGGGGGGCATCGGGAGTGATTGATGGGGGCATTAAAGCAACAGGAATGTTATTAGGGCGTAGGAGCACTTGGAGTTAGACTTGGTGAGGAGTGAACCATTGGTGGAGTTGTAAATTTCTCAGCCATTGGTGTTGAGAATCCGGGTTCTGCACGAGATGGTGAACCTCGTTTTGGTGTCACCTCGACACTTGGTACCATTGGGTTGTTTCTTCTCGACATTATCTACAAAAATGAAAAACTATAAGTGACTAAATAATTCTAATAATATTAAATTATAACTAATTAATCAAGCTTATGACTATATATATATATATATATATATATATATATATATATAAAGACAGACAGAGAGAGAGAGAGATACCTTTTCAGAGTAAGACTTTAGAATAAGGTCAATGTGTCTGACCTCCATCCATTCGGTATTAGTTTTTAAGAACCTATGAATTTTTGCACGTGTCCAACTAGGAGGAAGGGTATCTATGATTGATGTGTAGATATCCGTGACATGAACTCAGAATCCCATATTTCTGAACTTGTTGGCAAGATTTAATTTTACGTGCATGTGGCGCGAGACATCACAATCTATGTCAATCCTCTTTGTACGCAGTTGTATCCATAACGGGTGGATTTTTTTTCTTCCTTCTCCAACAACATACCCAAGGTCAGGGCTATGTCGAGATTATGTGTGTGAAATATATTTTATATAACGTCATCCCAGTTTTCTGGTAGAGAAAATAGAATACGATCGAACAAGTAATCTTGTTGGAGATCAACTCCACGATTTACAAGGTAGTTAAATTGTTCGATCTTTTTATTTTCATACCTATAAATAGGAGTACCCTCTATATGATGCACACTAATAAAAGAGTTATGTGTCCGGTCGAATTAAAACCTATCCCACTCTTGTTGACAGTAACTATCACCGTGCCTCATTTTTTCTGAGAAAAGTATACGAGGACGTGAATACGAGTCCTACTATTAAGGTTTGGGTTTAAAAGTTATGAGAGTTTAAAATTATATGTGAAATCCCAACAACAACCCGCCATAATTTTTTATAACATGTTTTGTTATGGTTTATTATGAGAGAGTTTAACAGAAACACACACTGTACTTACACACATATTATAGTGCAAACAAACAACCAAAGCATAAACACTACTGCCGAAGGTAAATGTAAAAAATCACATATTGTAGTACTTACACACATATTGTAGTGCAAAAAATCACGATATGCATAAAACCCCCAATATAATATGATGGCACGTATATAACCCCTAATAAAATCACGACAAGGTGGATGTAAATTTTTTTACTCATTAAAAATCCATTTAATTATATTTTGTCAAAAAAAAATACACACACATACAATTTAGGTTTTATTGGCATAATCTTTACAAACACACATACTATTTAGGGTTTACTAAACCCTAATATTTTTTTTCCATAAATCTATACATACACACATACAATATAGGGTTTATTGACAAAAAACAATTTATTTATTCATAGTTACACACATAAATCAACTGAAATTGCTTAGGCCTTGCAAATCCAACTGAAATCCAAACGAAATCGCACGAGCCCTAACAGCCTTGCAAATCGCACATACGAAATAAGAAGCAGCGGGTAACTTTTTTTTAAGACCTGAAGTTGGTCACGGCCTAGACCCGTGACCCCATGCGCGCGACCAATAAAATACAGATGAGGGATTTTTTGCTTCTTCGACCTGGTCACGGCCTAGAGCCGTGACCCACCATGCACGAACCTTTTCCATCAACCCTTAGTGCTTGAATGAGGTATGGTCACGACCCATAACTGTGACCCATACAAAGAAATTTTCATGGCCCCAAGCCGTGACCCTAAATGTGTTATGCGCGACCCTTTTTCATCAATCCTAGTGCTTGAATAAGTTATCATCACAGCCTATATCCATGACCCACACCAAGAAATGGTCATAGCCCCAAGTCGTGACCCAGCCGCGACCAAGCTTGGAGGGAATTTTGGCGCGAGTTGGGCGCCAAGATGGTCACAACCTGGTCACGGCCCAAGTCCGTGACCCACAGTGGTCAGGGATTTGGTCCGTGACCACTTCCAAAGTATCGATAATTTGGTTTGGTAATAAATATGGTCATGCCAAATATTGAGTTGGTCACGGCCCAAGTCTGCGACTAGATGGTCGTGGACTTAGGGCGTGACCCACTAGGCATGACCATTTGCAGGATTTGGTGTAGTGGTGTAGCCCTCAAAATAAATGTTCCCCAGTGGAGTCACCAATGTGTCCATTTCCCGATCCTCACGGGGGGAGGGATGAAGAAGAGGGATGTCTTCAACGTCGAGAGGATCTTGGTCCCACGCATCCCTCTAGGGAGCACTTCGTCCAGCGTCGGTGATGAGGTGAAAAATCTAGAGAGATAGAGTCACCAGTCTATTTTACTCAAAATAGACAAAAGAAAAAGGAGTCATCCAGAAGGAAAAAGGAGCCTTCCCATTTTTCAAAGTGGGAATGTGTTAGGCACCCATTCCGCCCTTACGATCTCTCATGGGTTATTGCTATTTTCCTTTATTTCCCCGTGATATGTGTGCATGTGTATATGTAGTGGAGATAGGAATCATCTACTTGTACCATCGAAGAGATAAAGTGAGTCATCCGTAGGAATGTTCTTAAAAGTAATATTAGAAGATAGGATTTATGTGATTATCCTAGCGTTGATCATTATAAGGGAACGATAACGCATACGGAATAATACTCCATCAAGAACAAATATAGAGAGGGAGAGTCTAAGAGAGTTAAGTTTAAAGAATATAAAAAAATAGGAAAAAAGTAGGAAAATGACTCAAATCTCAGGTTTTACCCCGAGATGCCTACATAGCCTATAGAGGCATCAAAGTCCACGTTGTTCGTATGAAAAATGAGAAGTGGGATTTATCCCATAAATCCAACCAGTGACTTCTCTTATATGTGTGTGTGTGTGTGTGTAAAAAAGTGTTTTAGTTGTGAGAAAAGTGTGAGAATTCCCGTTTGGAATTTATGAGCAAACCCTATTTTTCTTATTTTTTGGGTTTTATTTATATGAAAATAAGATATGTGAAATAATACTAAATAAAAAGTATATTAGGATATGTGATATGAGATAATAAAAGTGCTAATTAATAAAACAAATCAATGCGAATTTAGGAGAATTTAAAGAGAGTGTTGAAAAGGTTGGACCTTCTTGGAGATCTTGAGCTTGATCTTGGATGTTGGAGAGCACACCTTGCACTTGGGTGATGATGGAGGGTACTTAATTCACCAAGTTTGATGAAAAAGATTATGAAAGGTGAAGGTTGAAAAGGGATTTGGATGTGAAAATCACGCTAACTTCGAGAGGGGTTTTCTGAGTTTGCTAAGAGTGATGGGTTTCAGATCTGGTGTCCCTTTGCAGTGAGGTCAGGCCCTCATTTTTATAGTCCCAGGGCATTGCCAATTGGCATAGCCCTGGTCCTTCCAATCGACAGGTGTGTTTAGGCACAATGCTGATAGGCAGGGTTTGGAACCTGCCATGTGGCAGTCTCTTTCAGGTTCTTTCAAAAAATTGGTCGTAGAGCGCAAATCGTTGATCTGAATCGTACATGGGGCGAATCGTTGGAAAGGTACTTTAGAGACCTTAGAAAGTATTTGGACTATTCTCGTGTCCGGTAGATGACTTTAGGTCAAATGTGGCTCGGAAGCATTCGTCGGTCCTTTGGACGGGGAATCTTCGGACGCAAACGGATCGTTCATCCGCATGCTAACTCAGAATCGTGCATGGGGCAGACTGTTGGAAAGTTTAGGAGATTTGCTTCGAAATTACAAAGACCTTGACTCGGTTTGGGTAGTTGACTTTGGTTAACAGGGTCCTAGAAGCGTTCAGTGACCTTTCAGAGTAAAATGGATCATTCGTCCGTATCGTAAGTCAGAATCGCGCACGAGGGGGAGGGGAGGGGGGGACCGTTGGAAAGGGGTTTATGTTACCTTTGAAGATTCATTCAGTCTCGATCAATCTAAAGAGTTGACTTTTTTTCAAATGGATCCTGGGAACGTCCAATGGCCTCCAGATCAAGTTTCGTGGGAGAACGGGTCGTTCATTCGCACCGTAAGTCAGAATCGCGCATGGGGCAAACCATTGGAAAGGGGTTTCAGCGCACTTTAAAGATTCTTTCAGTCTCGATCGAGATGAAGAGTTTGACTTTTGGTCAAACGAAGCCTTGGAGTGCCCGATGGCCTCTAGGTCAGTACTGGGGGTATGACTCACGTTTGTAGCAATGAAGCGAGGTTCTGGGGACCTAAGGAGAGTTTAGGGGGTATTAGAATGGGGTGTCTACAAAAGTTCTATTACGTTGGTCGCAAATAGTGTAAAAGTTAACTTTTGAAAAATATGGTCATAGGTGCTACCTGGTTGGCTGACACGACAAAGTCTATAATTGCAATGAAAGATCCTTCACCAACCCTTTGTTCATCATGCCTATTACTAGTACTCAATCTAATGGTTATTTTTAGCCTTTTTAGCCTTGAACTTTATGCATATAACTCAATCAACCATATATTTTGTGTGGTTTTTTTTTTACTTTTTTGTGTGAATAATAATTATATTAAATGTAGAAATATTGTGTCCATTATCACTTGTTTGATACTTAAGGTCTTCTCCTCCCTTAAACAAGATAGAGGTTGTTTCTATGAAAGCTCGAGTTTTTTACAGAGAAAAACATATGCTGAAAATCATTATTCACTACAGCTTTTTATTCAAAATTCTTTGATTTTTTGCAATATCCCGTGTTGTTATTTCTATTTAAAGTTATTTAAAGTTAATTTACTTATTCTCACGACTTGAACAAACATTTTCCAAAATTATTCTTAATATGCATTAAATATTTTTATATCTCAAAAATATTTATGAGTTTATTTTGATTAGCCAAACACATTGAAAACTTCCATCAACCTTTAGGAATCTCACATCCTAGGAAGTTAGAATTTCATTGGTGGCCTTTCACTTGTTTTATTGTAAGAAAAAGTTTTCTTCAACTATAAATATGATCTGGAGATTGGTTCAAATGCAACATTATCAATGGAAGTTGACATCTGTGACATGGCGAGTAGTTGGAAAGCAATTTGTGTTTTATCTTCCTATGAAAAATGTGGATTATGGAGGTTGCTCATTATTAAGTCTAGGATAGGTTCAAGATTTTAAGTCATTTCTCCTTTTTTGTAAATCTTTACCTATATAGATGAAGGTGTCGGTTTTGCTTGAGATTTTTCCCAAAAAGGGGTTTTCCTCATATAAATCCTCGTCTCAAGTGCAAGATTTGATGTTTTGCAATTTGATTACTTTATATGCTTAATGAACATAGTTAACAAAGAATTATTTTGTAAATCACGTTTTTGTCACTTAGACAATAGGATAAGCTTTTGCCTGAATTTGGTTTAAAGAAAAAATTACCTCAAATTTCGTAATAATTTTAACTTGGGTAGTTTTGATCTAACTATGTTTAGATTACATGCACTCTAAGGGGATATGATCGGTCCACATGTAACTTATGACACATGACTTAGGGTCTTATGCTCAAGATGTCGTTGGGCTTCCATGAGAACGCATCTTGGTTGCTCCTCAGAAAATTGACTAGATCTTGTTATCCTAATTCCTTATAAGTCTCACCATAATGAACATCTTTTCAAGCTAGTCTACGTCGAATGGCACCTATAAGCCAACGAATAGGAAACCCCTTCTAAAATGGTTACTCAAGATCAAAGATGAAGTGGTCAAAAAATTTAACGGATATGATTTTATCATTGCCTATATAGAATACTTCACTAAGTTGGGAATCTCCAACACCTGCCTCCACAAGATCTATAACCACTATATAAAAAATTGACATCATTGGGAATATAACCCCAAGGAAATCGAATGGATATGATTTTATCATTGCCTATATAGAATACTTCACTAAGTTGGTCGTGGTTAAGTCATACATTATCCTTAATGCGAAAAAATTAACAAGTTCATTTACAACAACATTATCTCCGATTACAGGGTTTCATTTGAAATTGAATGAGATAAAAATCTCCTTTTTCGGGAAATCTTACTAAGGTAGTAAAATAAAATGACATTCAAAGGAAAAAAATCTTCAGCATAGCAATCGCATATAAACAATGATATTATTATTTAAAACAAGAGTCTCAAGTACATCATTAGCAAGATGATAGATAACTTTTGAGACTGAGTTGATAAGATCTTGTATTCACTCTGGGTCAAACAATTATTTTCACTCCCATTAGGGCTCCAACCTTCTCCTTAGAATATAACATGGAGGTTGTGCTACCCATTAAACTCTAAGTCCTCTCTCTACATGTTATGATTGAAAGTCGTCCATAATAGATCAATAGGCTTCATAGTCACTATGAATAATTACTTCTCATCTATTATAGATGGCTTAAGGCTATCTATTATATCCAAAGGGAACCACCATCGCATCGTGTGGTCCTTTAATAAAATAGTCAAAGATTGTGGTGTGTAGGACTGTGAATTCACCGTCAAAGATGTTATCTTGCTGATCTGGAACCTTGGGGAAATTTAAAATCAACTGAAGTGGGCCTATATGGGCAATGCGATATTGTTAGTAGGTGTTTCCATTCTAGCCAATCTTGATGGAGATGAATCGATCTAACAGGTTAACCTCAAACGCCTCAAGTAATTATATCCTTGAATATCCATAATCTTTCTCCTTTCCTTCCTTTATCTTCTGTAAAATATATTTTTCTTTCTCACTTTCGACAGGAATACATAGGACCTGATCCTCTTTAAAAAACTCTCTAAAATATGACATTTTCCTCTCCCTTTAGAGGTACGTAGACAACTTTTATAGTGACTATTGGTTTAATCAACATGTCATTCTTTGCCTCCCTCCCGAAGGATGCACATTTCTTTCATCGTTTAACACGAGCACTATGTTATGTCTGATATAGTGATACATATAATTAATTCAAATATAAAGTATTAGTTTAATAAGAAACAACACATATACTCTTATATTAAAATTCTTATCTAATTTCAAGGGAATTTTGACTCCATTTGATCATGAAAAACCAACCGTTACAAATACATCCTTAACCCACATCCCATAGAGAATATTAAAATTTACCTAGTCCTATACTTCCAATGAAGACTTAATTAACCTATTGCATACTTATAAACCTACACAAACCTAGACTTGTCTATTTGTACACATAATTATCCAAAACATCGCATGGACCCACATGTTATCCATCACCATCATTAGTAGGTCACTAAGCATCAGTAGCCTAATCGATCCACCTTCTCCACTCAATCCGTTTGTATGGACCCAAAACTTCAAACCTAACAACCATTCTAGCCTTAATGGTCCAAACACCCAATAACCATGTTGTTCCCATATCACAAGAACAAACCTTGACCTAATATCATGAAGTTATCAGACATGAATGGAGCCTCACTAAATATAGTGGATGAGAACCATGAATGAATATATAATTTCCAAAGATTACTAAGAGAGATGCCCAAAGTTTCATTCAGATACTCAGCTAGAAAGAAACTCCCTATGGATGGCGGAATAACTTGTTCCTAGTTATAGTACCTTAAAATCCCCCAAGAGAGATAAAAGAGGTTCTTCGCAGACCTACAATGTATTGGTTCTCAAATAACATGTTATCACCAAAGTTGTATTATTCTTAATAAAATAATATCTCCCCTCTTCTCAAGTGGACGTATGTAGGGAATACTTCCTAAATAACATATACCCCATGTCTATTTACATTTATTATTATGCATTCAATGCTAGATTTGGCAGTCTATATTATTGTATATTTAATTTTTTTTCATAAACATCTATCAACCTCAATTGCATATAATGTTTTAACCCTATTTAGGACACTAGTCTTATATCTGATTTTGTATCATTGTTTTAGTAGTTTTGGATAACTTTAGACTATTTATACATATATCATTAGTAGGATTAATAATCGATCGTGTATTTTTATTTTTGTAGTATCTTGTGACTCCCTTAATTTTTCATACACAGGGTGACCATTCCCATGTACAATTCACAATGGTTATCTAATAATTAAATATCATTTTAATCATAAAAGAGTAAATAATGACATTAATAAATAAATAATAGAACAATTAAATGAATAAATTCCATCCTTCAACTAAGATAATTGAAACCAATAATCATAATTCTAAAATCCACCATAACAATAAATCCCATCCAAAAGTAAATGAACCAATTAGGGTGACAAAATGGACCATACAGAATCTCTCGCAAAAGAACAAACATAAATAAAAATAAGTAGGAGATTCAACTCCCAACACCTACATAAATGATGAATGGATGAATCCGAATTAAATAAGATGTGGTAAATATCTCAATCCAGGAATTTCTAATGCCGCTAACTGAAATATTCCAAAGCCAGAAGGCCAGTCCCCATCAAACAATTCCCACGTGATCCCAATTATAGGATCCATATAACAATATGATACGCGCTTTATATAGTGGTTTGTTTATATGGGAAAATATAGAAATCGCAGAGTAGGTCATAAAAAAGACAAATTAAATTTTAGTCCAATTTTATCTTCATTAATTAGGTGAACCTAAACATGTAAGATAATGAATATAAATCAAATCAAAACAAACCACAATAGAAGATGTGAGGAAAAAACCCTTTATGGAAAACCCCTTTTTCAACACTGTTACGACTAAGTTATTACCGAATGACATGGAAAAACTTACAAACATAGACTCCTTCCTTATTAATTACTGAAAGAAGTGAAGATCCTACAATGCTCCACATAGCAAGCTCCACTTTTCTCGGTGCCCACTGACCAGCCTTCGGAAACTCCTTTACTATCTATAGCTATGGATAACTAGCTCCATAGGATATGAACACATGATTTTTAGGTTTGATAGAGTGATCATAAAATATCCAATGGGTTTTGATGTAAAAAAAATAAAGTGTTTGTTCACAAAAAGTGTTCTACAAGTCTTGATAAGAATTACAAGTTCGTATCTCTATATATAGGGAGAATAATCTTTAAGAGTTGAACTTGAAAATATTATGTTTGAAACCAAGTAAAAATAAAATTTTGCCATCTTGTTCGAAGAAAGTACTTGATATCATTTGAACCAAATCTAACGACTTATCTAAGGAGAAAACAAAACGAACCAAAAGTAACAAAAATCGATCTCGTCTAAAGTTTTTTCAATGTAGTTCTAACAAGGTACCTGCCCTCGTTCGAATGACAACCAAATGTCATTCTAGAACTTTGCAATTTTTCAAAAAACATTTTTAAAATATCTTGGAAAAACATTTTGGATTCAAAAAATTTAAAAATAACCCCTCAATATAAATAAACACTAAATCAACATCATATACATTCTCTGATGATGTCAACTCTTCGATCTTCAATTTTCGTATTCGATCACTAGCTTGTCTTTGATTAAAGCTCTTGAGAATGGACATGATGATGTAACGAAGCAACATAATATTCCAAACTTAATAAAATAATGCGCAATTATGAATCTTGATCGTACATAGTAATAAAATCACTATGTCCTATGGATAATTAATTAGGTGTATATCCCAACCTAATATTAATAGTTTATCATTACCTAACCTATTATATTATACCATTATATATTTTAGATTTAAATGAAGTTACACACTAAAAAATATAGTGCTAGCTCTCGATATACAAACTAGATAATCAACGCATGAATATAGTCGACATAAAATTTCCATCATAATATACAATATGGGAACTCTCGAGACATCACATAAAATGTAGGGAATTCTCACAACCTTAACACAAAGAATCCCACGAAGGCTAACTCCAATAACTTTGGGTATCTATTTTACTTTTACTAATCCCGACTACTAAAAGGTCACATCTTCTGAAGTCTCTAAATAAAGAACACGGGGACATCACTATGTCATCACATCAATTGTGTAACCACATACCAACATTTACACAGAAAGATAGTAGTCCCATTGTCCCAACTTGGGAGACGACAACTAAATCAACACGTAGGACCTGGATAATAAGCTTATACACGGCAGTTGTTAACTACACAATGTGTAGTACAAATCCCACATGTCTTCCCATGAAATCCCTGACTAGTAGATTCACCATGAGCCGACATACCCACTCGTGGTATGTTCATGAATATAAAGAATAAGAATAATACCAATATAACATAATCAATTTAAACTAACCAAAGAGGCGCATTTCACCTACACACCATCCTTACTAAACAGACATCAATCCCTATCCATTTATGACCATCCTAAACATACACAACCATCTCATAGAGACTAAAGCAATATATAAGTAAGGTTATATACTACGGGTCCTACTTTGTATTTTAGAAGTGTTTTAATATTAATCTTGTTCATTATGTTCCTAACATTGTTAAGGCATACCTACAAATACACACTAAATTAACTTTTTTTTTAATATTGTAGGTTGTTACACGTTTCCAATCCTTAACCCCAACTCATTGGAATAAAATACCAATTAAGATTATTTAAGAATTAACCCTAAAAAACCCAGAACCATTAAAATCCGCTCAAACATAAAAATACACTTTTTCCAACTCTCAGTGCCGGATCGATCCAGATTCCGCCCTAACGAGATCGATCCTTGTTTGGGACCCCTAATTTTATTATTTCCAGCTCTACTTCATTTTATTTCGTAATTTCACCAAAAACTCGACCCAAATGAATTATAATTAATTAATTATACCTCTGAATGTTATGATAATTGTTCAGGGACAAAAAAAAATATTTTAACAATATAAACCATGAATTTAACAATTCTACTAATATTAAATACACAATCTGGGAATAATGTATTACGAATAATTTAAATCCTAAAATATGGATGCTCACATAGGTTATGATAATTCTAATATGAGCTTCATATACAAACATGGTTTCCAACATATTACACATATCCAATGCATAACATAACTTCAATTTGAAAAAAAGAGTTTATCAAACGACAAAATAATTCTTACTAATTTACAAAACTCTACATGAAACAGAATTTCAATAATCCTAAATTAACATATGATAATTCTCCTCAATAATAACTAATTTTCACAAATTAACAAGATTAATTTAGTTATTAATTCAATTATACATTTGATGGTTCTAATTTACACAACTTGGTCCTAACAAGTTAATTTAGTCCATTTTCCCAATCAAAGTTCAATTACATGTATTTTTCACAATTTAACTAAAAATATTATCTTTTTAATTTTATTTAAACATAATTCTAACATATATATTCAAAGGGGAAAATTAAGACAAAGTTCTTACCTTAAAAATGGAATTTAACTTGTGATGAAAATGGTCTAAGTTTGTTACTTCCAATATCCTTCATTATTTTCCCTCATATTTCCTCTTCCAAGCTTGCCCTTTGGGGAGGGGGCAACTTAAAGGTAATATCGTGATTATAGAGAGAGATCCCCCTTAACAGAAGATACTTACGAGAAGGAAGAAGCATGAAGGCAGCGGAGAAGCTCAACGAGGTAGCTCAACAAGGAGACTTACCGAGAGAGATCATATGTATCTTCCGTTTTACTTAGTAAAATTGTATATTTTAATTATATTAGTTATAAGCTATAATGATTATAATTTTGAATGCGAGGTCAATGGTACTCATGAGAGGCCAGGCTTAGCAGGGCTAGGGAGAGCTTACATGCTCCATCGAATGACATCGTCGTGGTAACTTCAAAAGGATTTGGTTTGGAGCATTGAGAAGTAAGGAATTGTTAAGGCTTGTCTTAAAAATTTTAGACACACCTTGTTAAACACCGAGATACCGTTTTTCGTGGAAGCTCGCGTAAAGTAACCTTGAGTTCCATCTTACATTGAGCCTTGAGCTAAACAACCCTCTACCAAAGGTCGCATCTACTTTGAGTGATGTCACGAACCACCTACCCACTATCCAATACAAACTTGAGTAAACCACTATGGTATTGGGGTTGCCAGATGATTTGGTGGACTACCACTGTCATGGTAGTCCTCTGACGCACAGTTGGTAGCCAAAAGGTATGCACAAGAATTTAATGATTATGACGTAGGTTGTACTGACCCATCAGGCATTTAATGCTTGGGCCTTAAAGCGTGAGGGGAATGTCTTTCACATTAATGAGGACTGAGATATCTCAGGAGGGGTGTGGGACTATTTATTAACCTCAACCACTTCGGAGAAGAGAGAGTTCTTCCTAGAGAGAGAGAGAGAGTAAACACATTGAGAGCAAATAAGTTATTACAAAATAGAGTTTATTCACCCACCATTGAAATTTATTACGAAGATTTTATTAGTTAACCAGAGATATTTAAGGCTGTTGGTGTGTTGGCTACCTGCCAAGGTGTATCGAGGGTGCTTGTTTCTCTCTACCTTTGAATGAGTTATTTTTTATGTTCTTTTGTTATTATTTGAGTTATACACGAGTGATTTGTGTTAAATCTAAGTGTTTGTTATGTATAACATTATGTGTATATTTATGATTGTTGAGGATATTTGGGTTAGCATTTTATCACCATATCTATAGGGGTTATGCCTATGATTGTATTATAATACTCATATCCCCAAGCGGGATCCCTTGTTAAATTTGGAGACCCCGCTAGGGAGGTATTCTTCTAAAAAATATGGTGCAAGACAACATTAATCGGGTGCTTGATTTTGATGATATTCAATAAAGCGAGGAACAAGCAACGAGGGATCTTGAAACCTCTAGAGATGGGGCACCTCGGGTGGAGATTCCCCAAGTCCAAACGACATCAGTAATCCCAACGATCACACATGCTTCCACTAGAACTGTGATGGGACTAGTGTAGATGGCCCATCTGATGGGTAAATTTATGGTGTTTTTAAAGAATCCAGGAGCAGCTATGGCTTTTAGGGAGGGATGGACCCTAGCTCTTTCGTCACTCCAATGGTGGATCCAATTGGCCCCATAAAGTGTAGATATGATGGGTCCAGTCCCCATGATAACTATCCCACCACTGTTCCAAAGATGGGAACCCTAAGCATGACCAGTGTTCCACCTATGGTCCCTCAGTCTAGTGTCCCAATGACTGAGAAGGCTTCTTCATCTTCCTTGGAGGAAATGATAAATGAGATGAAAAAAGAGATACTGTATATGATAAAAGCTTCCCCACAGTTATCCAGTGATGTAGCTTCAGTATATGATGATTTTTGTACTCTTTACCCAAAGGAGTAAAATAAGGAGCCTTATCCCAAGGATTAAATACCACCAATCTTTGATAAGTACAACAAGAAATGAGGGAATCCTAAGGATCACATCAAGAGGTTTGTGGAACATTTAGGAGCTCACTGCAACAATAAGAAGTTGTGTTCAAGGGATTTTTCTAAATCCCTCACCAATAAAGAATACACATGGTATAATTACTTATCTCCAAAGAGTGTTTCTACGTAGGTGGAAGTGCACCTTCTACTTAACCAGAAGTTCTTTCTGGCTGAGGATGAATTCACGCTGACACAATTGGCTAGGGAGAAACAATGACCATGTGAGGAGGTTGTGGTGTATATTCTAAGGTTTAGGGAAAGGTCCCTCGATGTGAGGTAGAAGGCCATAGAATCCAAGATACTCTAGATCTGTGCCTAGGGTTTGCTCCGAGAGTAAATCTACCATATGATAAATAAGATACATGAAGGAAATTCTGTGACATTCCTAAAAGCTCCAAGAAACATCTCTCTGATGGTATGCCCAAGCCCCATCGTGGTGTCAATGATGTTTAGGCAACCGATACAACCCATTTGGGGACGTGGATATCTACCACGAGCTGGTTATTGCGATGGAGGAGAGGAAATAGCCAAACAATAAAAAAAGGATAGGCAGAGAAAGAGAGGACCCACCACTATTGCCTTGAACTATTGAGGAGGTTGTTCGTTGTTACAATGCCATGCTATGAGGGGGGAGTATATTCACCTAAGGATGCTCCAACTATGGATTCATAATTAGAAGTAAGGGAAAACTCCAAGTATTGTCAAATACGTTGGAAGATCGATTACCTAACGACGTCATGTCTCACTTTGAGGAAGATTATCAAAAAACACATAAAGATAGGGACTTTGCAAATCCCTTGTAGAAATGTGAACAACAACCCTTTACCAACACATGCAGCAAACCTGGTAGTGGTATACGATGAGGAAGCTAAATGGGAAGCAAGAGAGTTGATGGTGGAGCAACAGGTGTTTAAATAATTCCTAGAATATTGCACAAGGAGGATGGATAATGTCGAGATAGCCTATAATGAAGCAAATGCAAGGGATGTAGAGGAAGTGTACAACATTGACAAGAATAAATAGATCAAGGACTAGAATACCAAGATGTTTCGTAGTCACCTAAGTTCATGTGGTTCTTCGATCAAGTGGGAATGCCCAAAGAGCGAAGGCTAGAGATCACTCATGCAATTTTAGATATTTCCCGAAAGAATGCAATTCCATCATTGTGGTGGAAAGGGCCTATGGCTAGACTTGTGAGGAAATTTTTGTCTAAAGTGACTTTCTCTAATGATGATAGAGCAGGTCGATTCCCTCACAATAGACCACCATACGTAACGACAAGCATTATTGGGTAACCTTTACGAGAGATTTAATGGACGGAGGAGTTTTCATAAACATCATGCATATCAGCTCTTTTTATGCTTCCAACATCTCTGAGGCTAGGTTGATACCAATGCCTTTGGTGATTCCTGGTTATGACAACCAGTCTTCAAAGTCAATCGGGTATGTGAATGTGGGGATAGTGATGGGGAATCTTACTTCACATATTAAATTTCATGTCATTGATAGTGATACTTCCTACATCTCTCGATAGGAAAGGTTTGTATTCATAACCATGGCTTAGTTCCTTTGACATATCACTAGTGTGCCAAAACAAACGTGAAGGGAACATAGATTTTTATAAAGGCAACCAAGAAGCCATTTGCACATGGGGAGGCCAATCTGATTGATGCCTCATTTTACAAAAAATTAGAGGAAGATGCACGAGTCCTAGAAAGGTGCATGGAAGGTATTAGAGTTCCTTCTATTAGATCAAAGATGGGGCATGTGAACGATCGAAACGATGAAGAAACAAGCGAGAGAAAATGAGTTGAGGAGGTTAACAACGCAAGTCCAGCCTAAACCTTAAACTATCTCTATGAAATGAAAAGATAGGATGAGTCCCATGATTGATCCTATAGGGCATGAGGTCAAACATTAGAATGTACTAAGAAGATTTTTAGGAGACAAGCTAGAAGAAGCATCGAGAGAAAAAAATGGAAAGTAGTAGCATCGGTCAATCGCTAGTGCAAGAAGGTACAAATGGAAGATGGAACGGTGGTTTATTACCTCTAAAGGTATGAGATGGAAGTCTAAGGATCTATTGAAGAGGCTGGTGAAGAGGTAGACTTGGAGTATAAGTGCTTTTTGGTGGACAATCAAGGGCAATATATGGTCATCGATAATTCTAATATATAGGAATTTATGGAGGAAGTGGAGGATGAACCAAAGTATATGATGGATAGCCCAAAGCCATAAATACAAGAATTATAATGACTTGAGATGGTCAAAGGAGGAAAAGATCCAAGGACCATATTTACTTTGAAGGATATAAGTGTAGAGAAGATAGGGGCTTTGATTGAGCTAATTATGGAGTACTGAGATGTCTTTGCATGGAAGTACACTGAGATTGGGGGGCTGGATGAAGAAGTAAGTTGCCACAGGGTGAACATTATGTCTTCAGCCATATCGGTGAAGAAAGCTACGAGGACTTACAAGTCGGAGCTAGATCTGAAGATTAAGGAAGAGGTGCAATGGATGTTAGCGATAGGGTTTATCAAATTGGTCCAACACCCCCTTTGGTTTTCTAGAATTATTCCAGTTGATAAGAAGGATATAAAAACAAATATGAATCTTGGTAGACTTCAGAGATTTGAACAGAGATTGCTTGAAGGATGAGTTCCCTCTACCCTCCATTGACCGTTTGATCGATGCAACTTCTAGGCATGAAATGTATAGCTTCATGGATGGGTAAGTGGGGTACAACCAAATCAATATGAATCCAATTGATGTGGAGAAAATAGCATTCATAACCCCATTGGGCCATTTTATATACAAAGTGATGCCTTTGGGGTCGAAGAATGCTAAAGAAACGTACCAGAGCACTATAATGGCCATTTTCCATGATTTATTTCATAACATTTTGGAATTTTATGTGGATGATTTGGATATCAATTCAAGAATGAGGAGTCCCATTTGGTTGATTTGATGAAAGTGCACAACAAATTCAGGAAGTACAATTTGAAAATGAACCATTGAAGTTAGCACTTGGGGTAAGAAGTGGGAAGTTTTTGGGATTTGTGGGTGATCAACAAGGAGTGAAGATGGACAAGGACAAATAATGAGCAATTATAGAGATGTCGTGTTCAAGAACTACGAAGGATCTCAATAATTTCCTCAATAAAGTCTCCTATCTCAGGAGGTTTCTGCCATGACTGGCCAAGATAACTCATCCACTGATGGATATACTGTGAAAGGGAATAAAATTCATGGGTAGGAAGCTCATAAAGAGGCCCTCAACAAGCTGAAGAATCTGCTCACCTCTCCACAAATGATAAGTCCTCCCAGAACAGGGATACCATTACAGCTCTACCTCACCTCTACCACCGGGTCTATCAGGACACTCTTGGCACAATAGATTGATGGGAAAGGTATACTTCCTGAGTCGGATCATACAAGTACATAAAGAAAGTTACACTAGTACAGAGAGGCATTGTTTAGCCTTAGTGTTTGTAGCTCAAAAACTTAGAAATTATACGCTATCTTTCACAATTCATATTGTAACAAGATGCGATCTTATTAAGTTTTTATTGGTGAGAACTATTTTAATTGGAAGATCATCTAGGCAGTTCCTCATTCTTTCAGAATATGACTTGAACTGTGTGGTTCCTCGTGTGATCAAACGTATACAAACTTATTGGCAATATTTCCATCAAGGTTATTTGAGCCACCTCGTGAGATCATTCTAGGAGATGATTTGCAGGCCAATTTTTTGGATGAAAACTTGGAAGAATGGACTATGGAATTCAATGGTTCCTCGGCAAAAAATAAAGGGGGTGTAGGGGTTGTTCTTTCAAATGGGAAGGTGGAATTTTTCCTTTCCAACAAGTCAGGTTTCCCTTCATCCAATAATGAAGCAGAGTATGGGGCATTAGTACTAGGACTGCTAAAATATCTTCAAAGAGGCATCCGCTCACTATGCATTAAAGGTGATTCCAACGTAGTGGTCAAACAAGTGAATGGGGAATAAGCATTGAAGCATCTCAGCTTGGCACCCTACAGAATAATCATCCAATGACTGATAAACCATCTCCATCAGGTCAAAATAAGAAAGCACCCTAGAAAGATGATCAATCATGCTGATGCTTATGCCACTATTACTCATAAAGTGGCCATGAATGGTGAAATAACTATGGTGGTGATACAATTAAGAATAACCCCCTCGGTTGTCCAGTCGATCTTGTCGATGGAAGACGATTCAGATTGGAGAGGTGAGATAAAAACTGATTGGAGTCTATAGGAGGAAAGATGAATCTTAGAGAGTCGGCACAGTATTTTGCAAGCTAAGTAAGTATATACTTCAGGAATGTGGGAGGATCACTATCAAAGTGCATTGGGGCAGAGGAAGAAGAACGCAAGTTGAAGAAAACACATAAAAAAATTTGCGAGACAACTGAGACCCTCTCTATAAAATAATACAGAGATCAGGTTACTTCTAGCCAACGATGAAGTATGATGCAACAGAGGTACAACGAAGGTGCAATAAATGACAACTTTTCTCTCAGCAAGCTGAATGTCACTTCATTAAAGTTCAAGCAGATTGGAGGCAGCCTTACATTGATTTCATCAAATATGGAATTATTCCTTTGGATAAAATGGATAATATGAGACTCCAGAGATGGGACCTATTGTTCTACATTTAAGAGGAGTAGCTCTATAGCAAAGGATACTTCAACAGTCCTTTACGATGCATCACAAAGGAGGAAGAATCAGATGTCCTGAAGCAAGCTCATAAACCAACTGACATTGGAGGGGAAAATCTATATGACCAATTGATGACCTTAGGTTATTATTAGACAACCATAAAGAAAGATTATGCTGAGTTTTATCACACGTGCAAGGCATACTAGTTGCATGGAAACATGATTCAAGCCCCTTCTATGGACCTACACTCATTATCTACTCCTTACCCATCTCATACTTGGGCATTTGACTTGGTAGGGGCAATTAATCCATCTTCGAGAGGAAAGATCTGGATATCAGTGTCAACGGAGTTTTTTACCAAATGAGCTAAGGCAATACCTTTGAAGATATCAATAACAAGTTTGGTGGAAAACATCATAAGGGAGTATATAATTTATCGATTTGGTATTTTAAAGGTCATTCTATCTGATAATGGAACCCTATTTGTTAATGAAGAAGTACGATGCTCATAGAAAAATACTCCATCATTCACCACACCTCAACGGGGCATACCCCAAAGGCAATGGTCAAGCAGAGGCAACTAACAAGACCTTGGTCAACATTTTGGCTAAGATGATGGAAGATTTCCCAAGGTCATGGGTGATAAGATCCCAGCAGTCATGTGTCCAAATCGAATAAAAAAGAGGAAGTCAATAAGGTGTACACCCTTCTCACTAGTCTTTGGATCTGAAGTTATTTTTCCAATAGAGCTAGAAGTCCCCTCGGCCAGATATGGCTTGCGAAGTAAAATTCTCCCTCATAGTAGACACGTTCAGTTGGAAGAAGTTAATGAGCACAGAGATAACGTAATGCAGCACTCTCAAATGTATATGAAGAAACTTTTCAGGGCATATGAAAACTTAGTGAGACCAAAAATTTTTGTGGAGGGGACATAGTTTTTAAGGCAACTACGAAGAACATTCGAGGGATCCTATTACCCATATTTACTGCCAATTGGTAAAGAACTTTCATAGTAAAGGAGGCTCACGGTTTAGTTTACTACTCAATCTCAAAGATATAAGAGAGTAGACCTTTCAAGATTAACAGCAAGTGGTTAAAGGTTTATCATATCTAGAGATGTGTCACTTGAGTTGGGATTTTGTATTATCCTCTATCATGCTAAAGTCCAATATTTTATTTTTTCTTGTTGTTATTTCTTTTCTTCCAAGAATTTAATAGGTATAAGGGAGAGAATGGACTATAAATTGTAAGAGTTTTCACTTTGCAATGAGAATATAGCAGAAAAAATTTAAAACATAACTTCAGATATGATGTGGCCAAAATGATCACTTTTATATATTTCGTATTTAAAAAATTACAAGTATGGGAACTACAACCCATAAATTACATGTAAGGAATGAAAGAAATGCATATAAAATGAGGGATCTCAACCCTGAAGAAACCAAAGATCAGGGGACGAGAAGAAGTCCCCAGGAAGGCCAGAAGAAGCTTTGCAAGCATGTTTGTTGGGCAGCAATGGAACTTTTAAGCCTAGTTAGGACTTGAGTGTGTTGGATAACCAAATCTTCCCATTCTTGCATGGCTCTGGCCAAAGCTTCCTCGGCTACCTTTAATTTTTGATCTCCAGCTTCCAACTAAGGTATCAGTTCCCTCAGTGTTGCGTCCTTAGATCATTAGACCTCCACATACTTCGGTATAGTTCCCTTTGACTTTCTAAGTTAGCGCTCTTCATCAACTTCAAGTGATTGATCAACTAATTAAGTTAGAACCCATCATTTGCTAGTTCTCTCAAATTACTCAAAAGTTTATTTATGAGAGGCTTAGAGATTTCCACAGTTTGATTATTCATGATCTCAATAATGACACTAGCCATTCCATAAAGCCTGAAACTCATCAATACATTATCTGGTCTCAAACAATCGGTTGTAAAAGTATCTGGATGATGAGAGGCCAGTTGTTTAATGATAGATCGATGGCATACAGGGATTTGTGGAGACAACTGAAGGACTCGAAGAAAGAATTCATGAGGAGACATGTCAAATAGAGGAGCCGCATAATCGGGTTCACTATCAGCTTAAATATTAGTGGTTGAACCACAACCATTGTGACTTGACTCATATGGAGAAGCTGGTTCTCTAAGTGGTAAGACGACGAGCGAAGGAGAACGCTGAGGTTCCCTTGGGCAGGTGTGGGCTCCCTCGTGTCCTGAACGTGATACAGAAACATGAGATTTTGTGAAAAGCTTAACAAGTATTTTTTTCATTATTAAGTCACCTTGAAGGTATGAGTTTCTAGAAAATGTTGACAAATATTTTTTCATTGTTAAGTTACTTTGAAGGTGTGAGTTTCTGAAAAATATTAGCAAGTGTTTTTTCATTGATAAGTCACCTTGAAGGTGTGAATTTCTGAAAAATCTTAACAAGTGGTTTTTCATTGTTAAGTCACCTAGTAAGTGTGATATTTTGAGAAAATCTTAACAAGTTATTTTCATTGTTAAGTCACCTCACAGGTGTGAGTTCCTGGAGATATCCTAACAAGTGATTTTCATTGTTAAGTCACGAATAGGTGTGAGTTATATTTTCTTTCTTATTTTTGTCTGAACACAAACATAATGATATACGTAAGCAAATGAAGGGTAAACAAAAGTTACCTCAACAACATGAATATTATAGGAAGGAGCAGTGACTTAACTACCCCTAAAGGCTTTAGATGAACATTCAAATAGAAGAACCTCATCCCCTTGCAAAGCATCTTCCCCGTGAAAATTTGCAAGAGCCAAAATGGGGGAAGACCCCACTGAAGTCTCTTAAACCTTAGTTGTATTAACTACCACAGAGGCTGAAGGAACCTCAGGGTGAGAAGACGAAGCAACAACAACTTTAGGAACCTGTGGAACCTCAAGGCGAGAAGACAAATCAAATATAGCTTAACCTCAAGATAGGAGGGAGGAGAAACACCCTGGGAAGGCCGAAAATAATCACAAAGTGTTAAATAATAAAAACACTACAAGAGTAGGGGTAAATATACATAGAAGATTATGGTTACCTTAAGAGTAGCAGGGAAAAGAGAAAATCCCGTGATGGGTCTCGCCAAAAAAATGTGAAGTAACGAATCCATAAAAGTTATAGCCAATGAAGAAATAACGGCATGATAGAAGGATGAAACACAACACTTAGTATGAAAAAAGTTTAGTTTTAAAAGATTATTTAGATGAAGAAATCGTACTTCTTAGGTACTTGAAGAAATGGGAAGCACGGTCATAGGAAGCACAAGCAGTGGGATGTAACAAAATAAACCCACGGAGTCTCCTCTGTCTGATAGAAGAGTCTGGCAGAGTCATGGGACATAACATCCCTGCAAGCATCCTCCTCTACACACTGAGAGGGAGAAAACCTGAAGTATGTAATCCCGATCATGATAGAATGAGGAGGAGATACAATAATCTTGGAAATACCAAATCGTCCTCCCAAAAAAGGACTTACAGAAGGAGAAAATCCACATGAATGGCATTCTTGTAAAGACAAATACCAATTCTTTTATGCTAAGTATTGGGAGAAAGATATTTTGTACTAACATAGAAGTGATGAATAAGTAAGTTACCTCTTGATCCAGAGACGAAACTGCTAAAAGAACTGCAGGAGAAAAAGGTGATGGGGTAATTATGGAAGCTCCATCAATGGGACCAAGCACATTGATGATGCTGAAATCTAGCACCACCGAATAAGTGATGATGAGCTCAAACAATAGTAACCATGGCAGCCATAAAGATGTAAGTGTATAAGTGTGTAGAAGGATATGAGTATAAGAGGAATAAGACAATGATGTATAGTGGTTCAGCCAATTTGGCCTACATCCACTGTGAGTGTGTGATCCACTAAGTATGGGCATTAATGGACTTGGATACAATGCACATAAGCTCACTTTCTCTCTCTACTGTGTGTACAAGCAGATTTTTAGCTAGGGTTATAATTATCGATCGATCCTCCCTGTAGGGTTGTAGGTGACAAGTATATATAGGTCTTGGGGGGTGTAGTGTACCACCCAAGTATGCATGGTGCATGTGAATGATGATCTAGCCAATCCCCTGTTGACACCTGCAGATGCCAAATGATGACATAATATTCCCTCACGTGAGGGTGCGATTTTGTTATAACGGTCTTCCATGTGCCATGTGAGCCTCACGCGCACTGTTCCACGCATCTCCCAAACCACGTGCTGTGATGATGTCACCCTCGGCCTTTGATATAAGGCCGAGGGCAAAGTTCCTTTCGGAAATGAGTCTGGCCTAATTTGGGCCTCGTACTGTTGTACCCTCGGGGGGTCGTCCGGATCCTGATGAAGGGTCTACCCCTTGAGGGGTCATCCGGTGCCTGATGAAGGGTCGGCCCCTGAGGGGGTTGTCCAGAGCCAGATGAAGGGTTGGGTCGGCCCCCTGAGGGGTCGTTCGGGGAATGATGAAGGGTCGGCCCCTGAGGGGTCATTCGAAGCCTGATGAAGGGTCAGCCCTTGAAGGGTCGGCCGGATCCTGATGAAGGGTAGGCCCCTGAGGGGTCGTCTGGGCCTGATGAGGTGCAGGGCGCCCTTGGCATGGCCGAGGGTATATACGGGTATATCAATCACCCCTCAGCCCTTAGCCATAGATGATGCTGAGATGGCTGAGGGATAATGTTGCTTTTGAGACAAAGTGTATGGTCTGTTTGATGAGTGACACCTGTCAAGCTAATGTGACAGCTGTCAAATTTTTATCCAATGTCGTTCCAGTTTTCAAGGCGCGATGGCTGCATGCTGCTTGGGGCTTTGTGCCCTAATAATGTCCTCCTCATGGGCTGTGCTTTGGCTTGGGTAATGGGCCCAATCATTACTAAGGTTTATAAGCAATTTTTGAAACCATTCATTCTCTTCTTCTTCTTCGCGCCCAAGCTCTCTCTCTCTCTAGATTTCCAACAGACAAACCTCCATTTCTGCAAACTTCAGTATTTTGAGTTTGGCAGTCTCTCTCTTCCCTTTCAGGTAATCCCTCTTCCCTAGCATCCTCTTTTCCTTCATTTCTTGCTTGCTTGCTTTCTTATTTTAGGCTTGTATGGTAGGATTTTCCTTAGGGTGTTTCATAACTTTTCCGGCTTTTCCGGCGACTGGTTCTTGAGTGTGCTTGATTAAAACACTTGGTTTCTTTTATTTCAATCCAAAAGTCCAGTTTGGTTAATTGCAAACTTGTTTATAGTTAGCTCAGAAATTCATCCAAGTGTAGGGTCTCCCCCTTAATGCTTAGGAGGCTTTACAGTTTAGCCGAGGAGTTCCCATCCTTGAGAGAGAAGCTCTTCGTAGAGATTAGGCGAATAGAGGAAGAGGAGGAGAGGAGACGAGGGGCCGAACATAATTGGGTACGACCCATTTTTCCCATTCTTCTTGCCACAATAAAACCCTCTGAGTCTTGCGGGTCGTCCTGTCGTCCAGTC
Organism: Sambucus nigra; assembly: GCA_949130495.1. Classification (NCBI taxonomy): domain Eukaryota; kingdom Viridiplantae; phylum Streptophyta; class Magnoliopsida; order Dipsacales; family Adoxaceae; genus Sambucus; species Sambucus nigra. Next base: position 173,455,911 of record OX422208.1, read on the forward strand.
GAGAGTTATTCGAGTGAGATTGATGAGAGAGCGTTGTCGCCAATTGGCGCTGGACCTTCTGGGAGAGGAGAGGTGCCTGACCTAAGCCCAGACTGACAGGCCGAGGGTATGGTTACTTCTTAGGCTGTCCCTGTGTCAACTCTATCTCCACATGCCTTCCAGATGGCTTTTCCCTTAGGGCCTCTGACAGGTGATGAGGCCGAGGCTGAGGGTGAGGGGACTGAGGATGATGAGGACACAGATGACCCAGTTGACACATCTCATGCCTCGTCTTATATTTCCTTGGTCGGGGATCGTGACCTCCTTCTGTGGAGGCATGCATATGGTGTTCCTCCCACCATATCTATGAGGGTTCCCTCTGAGGACGAGAGGGTCTTAGAGGGTGAAGAGGGAGAGGTTACAGTATATGAACAGATGTTCAAGGTAGGTGTCAGACTCCCTTTACATCCTGCTATCATAGATATCTTGTCAGCCCTCGGTGTTGCCCCCTCTCAACTTCCACCCAACTCTTGGAGGACGATCCTTGGTTATGTCTCCTTATGGAAAAATGCTTTCATCGATGAACCCTCGACCGACGTATTCTTGGCCTGTTACAATATCACCTCCTCATCCAAATAGCCTGGGTATTATCACTTGGGAGCGAGGAGGTAAGACAAAAAAATTCTCCACGTGGCACAAACCTCCAACCACGATTGGAAGAAGAGATTCTTCTTTGTCTCCGGAGAATGGGAGTTTTCTGTCGAGGCACAACTTGTAGCTGACGGTCCGAGGGTCCCTAGAAGATGGTCTAACCCTTCAATGAAGGCCAGGTCAGACCCCGGACTTAGTCTGGAGGAGAAATATATAGTTGACTATCTGAGAGGATGAGGGAGAGGGAGTGAACTTCCAAAGTTTGAAGATCTGATGACACCTCGGTTCCTCAAAGAAGCTGGTCTGAGGGTTAGTCCCCTGACATAACAATGTGAGTTATATTATTTTTTCCATTCTTTACTTTTTTCAAGTGTTTCATCATTGCCTCTGCATTTTTCTGACGTGTCGTCCTCCTTTCAGGTCGTCCTACTGGTACATCGGACTATCTGTGGGAAATGACTGCTCCCAGTTTGCTGTCAGGCTTGGCCAAGAAGAAAGGCAAGGAGCCTCAACAAGCTCCGAGGAAGACACAGACAACAGGGCCAACACCTGCCGAGCCGACCGTCAACAGGCAGAAGAGGAAAGAGCCCAAGGTCCCCGTAGACCCTCGGCCAGGATCACGGACGAGGGCAAGGGTTGAGGCATCTGAGGGAACCTCCTCTTCTTCTAGCATGGGGACCTTCTGGTCCCATAACTTATCACTTCTAAAGGCCGAGCCATCATCACTTATCACGAACTTGAGGGCGGATAAGGCATCAATGTTCTCTGCTCCCTCGGCTGTCGACTATGAATTCTTGTCTAAGATGCCTCCGGAAAAGGTATATGACTACGGTCTGCATGCCCTGGCTCAGGTACTTATCTTGCTTCATTCCCTTAACTGTATTCTTTCACCAACTATTTCCTCGGCCTCTTAACAAGTTCTTTTTCTTATGCAGTCTGTTTGTGCCTTTACCTCGGCCACTAAGTAGATGGTTGAGAATCAATAGAAGTTTCATGAAGCCAAGAGGGCCATTCAGCATGAGGTCGACCTACAGACACAGATCGATACTGCAAGGGCTGAACTAGAGAGTGCCAGGACTGATAATGTCAGGGTCTTAGATGAGCTGATAAGACAGCACGATGCCGACCAGCGGGCCAAGGACCTACTTATAAAGGAGAAGGATAAAGACTTGATAAACTTGGAGGCTCAGCACAAGGTCGACCTTGAGGCGGCTGTCAAGAAGATCGAGGCTGATGCTGTGGAGGCCTATAAACTCTCGGACGAGTTTCAAGTCTTCGTCCTTGAATACTTGGAGAGGGGAATTAGGACGGCCTGTCGGTGGGTCGTCCTCAAGTTCGACGATGTCGTCTCTGCAGTCCGTCCCTCTCTAGAGGCAGTTCAATTGGATGATCCCTTGATTGCCGAGGCTCTAACCTAGGTGGAATCTCAGGTTCAAGTCGAGGGTGTCGTCATGTCTGAAGACCATCCATTCGTGGTCATTGAGGAGACCTCTCTCATTAACGTTGAGGCCCTGCCCTCTGATGCTGCTCAATAGGGTGGCTGTCTGTAGCCCACACCCTCTTAGTGTAATCAATATTTTTGTACTCTATTTTTGTAAAACAAACATCATTTTGTAATATAATTCCTCTTGTTGTCTTCCATACTCGTCTCTTATGTGGTTTGTATTGTGGATTTTCTGTACTAACAATATCACTAACCCAACAATATCACAAACCCCTCCCTTGTCTTTCTTGAGGTCTATGGTGGGGTCGTCCCCTCCCTTGACCCTCATTATAGGACGAGGGTTATAATAACCAAATTAATGGTTAATCAAGTATTCCCTCATCTTTCTTGAGGGTAATGGTGGGGTCGTCCCCTCCATTGACCCTCATTATAGCCGAGGGTTCCAATAACCAAACTAATGGTTTTTAATCAAGTATTCCCTCGTCTTTCTTGAGGACAATGGTGGGGTCATCCCCTCCATTGACCCTCATTATAGCCTAGGGTTCCAATAACCAAACTAATGGTTTTTAATCAAGTGTTACCTCGTCTTTCTTGAGGACAATGGTGGGGTCATCCCCTCCATTGACCCTCATTATAGCCGAGGGTTCCAATAACCAAACTATTGGTTTTTAATCAAGAATTCCTTCGTCTTTGTTGAGGGCAATGGTGGGGTTGTCCCCTCCATTGACCCTCATTATAGCCGAGGGTTCCAATAACCAAACTAATGGTTTTTAATCAAGAATTCCCTCATCTTTGTTGAGGGCAATGGTGGGGTCGTCCCCTCCATTGACCGTCATTATAGCCGAGGGTTCCAATAACCAAACTGATGGTTTTTAATCAAGTATTCCCTCGTCTTTCTTGAGGTTAATGGTGGGGTCGTCCCCTCCATTGACCCTAATTATAGCCTAGGGCCGTTCTCTGAAGATGTTTTCATGTGTACTAGAACTAATAAACACAAGATGAGGGGAAACACTGATATTTCTCATTAATTTTCCAAGTGTTCTATTGGATCAACTCCTATTACAATTATGGTCTATCAAGACCTTACAACACTACTGATAGTATTTTTTCAAATGATCTGCATTCCAGGGATTGGAAAAGGGTTCCCCCTCTAGGTTTCCTAGTCTATAGGTCCCCAGGACGACTTCATCGATGACCCTATATGGGCCATGCCAATTAGGATGGAGCTTGTGGGGATTTTGCCAAGTCTTTTTGAGGACCAATTCCCCCACTCTGATTGGACTCTGTTTCACCCTCTGATTGTAAAACCTTGCGGTCCTCTGCTCATAGGCGACCTGCCTTATCTCGGCATCTTCCCTCCTTTCCTCAAGCAGGTCTAAGTCGAGTCTCCTCTCTTCTGTCTTTCTCTGGGGCTCATACATTTGGATCCTATGAGTAGGAAAACCAATCTCGGTGGGGATGAAGGCTTCTGAGCCATAAGCTAGCATGAATGGGGTCTCTCCAGTAGAGGTCCTCACTGTCGTCCGGTATGCCCACATCACGGCATATAACTCATCGACCCATCTTCCTTTTGCCTCCTCAAGCCTCTTCTTGATTCCATCTAGGATTGTCCTGTTTGTAACTTATGTTTTCCCATTGTCCTAAGGTCGGCCTGGGGTGGAGAAAAATTATTTGATACTCACCCTTTCACAGTACTTCTGTAGAGAGGTATTCTTGAACTGAGTCCCGTTATCCGAGATGAGGGTGTTGGGGAGACCATATCTGCATATAACATTTTTCCAGATGAACTGAAAGGTCTTCTGCTCTGTAACTGTGACCATCGGTTCGGCCTCCACCCATTTTGAGAAATATTCAATAGCTACGATGAGGAACCGATAGTTATTGACTGCTCTTGGTAAGGGCCCTACGAGGTCGATCCCCCACATTGCAAATGGACATGGGGATGTAATGGAGGTAAGAGGCTGATGGGGTTGGTGAGGGATGGTGGCAAATCTCTGGCATTTATCACACTTTTTTACATATGCCATGGCATCTTTCCCCAAGGTCGACCACCAGTGCCCTTGGGTGATCACCTTCTTCGCTAAGGATCTGCCCCCAATATGGCTTGAGCACGATCCTTCGTGCACATCTTGCAAAAGGGATGGGACCTCAGATGGGTTCACACACCTAAGTAAGGGGAGTAAAAATCCATTTTTATACAAGGTGTCCCCAATGACAACGAACTTTGCAGCCCTGTATCTCAACTTCTTCCTTTCTTGCCTTGCTTCTGGCATCTCCCCCTCCTTAATGCATCTGATCAGAGGGTCCATCCATGAAGCTTCCTGCGAAACATTTAGGCAATTGTTAAGTGTTCCCCCAGCGTCTTCAATAGTTGTCCGAAGTAAAATTTCCACTGGGACCATCCTCCTGATGTTTGTCCTAGTTGTCGAGGCCAATCTAACAAGGGCATCAGCTCGGCCATTATCGAGCCTAGGTATTCTCTTTAATTTCACTTCCCTGAAGCCCTTCAGTAATGACCTCACCTTCTCAAGGTACCTATCCATCCTCTCGTCCTTGGCCTCGTAGGCTCCTAGTATCTAATTCACTACTAGCCTTGAATCACTATGAACCAAAATATGGCCGACACTAAGAGATCTGGACAAGGAGAGGCCTGCTATCAAGGCCTCATATTCAGCCTCGTTGTTGGAGGACTTAAAGTTGAACCTCAGGGCGTACTCAATGTCTTTGCCGTCGAGTGCTGATACTATTAATCCAGCTCCATTACCTCTTTCGCAAGAGGACCCGTCGATGAAGAGACTCCACACGATGTGTTCTTCTGAGAAACTTCCCTCGGTGAGTGACCCCTGTCTAAAGATATATCTTCCCTCTTCGTTTTCAACCACTTTCCTTCTAGCGGTTCTCGTCTCAGCCTTATCTGCAGGTGTGTCGGTGAGCTCGCCTTGTCGGGTATCTATCTTCTCGAGGCTCTGACCCTCGGCTTCACCATCTTCCCAAGTAAACTCAGCCACGAAGTCTGCCAATGCTTTCCCCTTAATGGTCGTCCTAGGCTGATACACTATGTTAAACTCCCCCAGCTCTATAGCCCAGGCCATTAACCTCCCTGATTTTTCAGGCTTGTGCAAAACCTGCTTAAGGGGAGAGTCAGTGAGGATGACCATTGTATGGGACTGGAAGTATGGCTTCATCTTTCTAGATGCATTGATCAAGGCGTAGGATAACTTCTCCATCCTTGGATATCTTTTCTCTGCCCCCTGGAGTGCCTTGCTGTTAAAATACACAGGCTTCTCTATTTCGTCTTCGTCTCTCACAATGGCTGCACTGATGGCTAACTCTGAGACGGCGAGGTACACATAAAGTCATTCACCCTGTACGGGCCGTGACAACAGCAAGGGAGACCCCAGGTATGATTTTAACTCCTTGAAGGCCTCATCACACTCGTCACTCCATTCGAAGGCTTTTCTGAGAATTTTAAAGAATGGTAGACACCTGTCTATGGCCCTAGACACGAATCTGTTCAAGGCAGCAACTCTCCCTGTGAGTCTCTAAACGTCTTTAATGGACTTGGGGGTCTTCATCTCAACAAGGGACTTTATCTTTTCAGGATTGGCCTTGATGCCTCTTTGGTTGACAATGAACCCTAAGAACTTCCCTGCTCCGACCCCGAAGACACACTTGGCCGGGTTGAACTTCATCTGGTATTTGTCCATCGTATTAAAGGTCCTCTGCAGGTCTGCCACATGATCTTCTGCCTTCAAACTCTTAGTCAGCATGTCATCTACATAGACCTCCATAGACTTCCCAATTTGGTCTTCGAACATTTTATTTACGAGGCGCCGGTACGTTGCCCCCGCATTTTTCAGGCCAAAGGGCATGACCCTATAACAGTATGTCCCCTTGTCAGTGATGAAGGTTATCTTCTCCGAGTCCTCAAGGTTCATGAAGATATGGTTGTACCCTGAATAGGCATCCATAAATCTCATGAGCTCATGGCCTGCGGTAGCGTCTACCATCTGGTCAATGCGGGGGAGAGGGAAGTTGTCTTTGGGACAGTGCTTGTTGAGGTCGATGAAGTCCACACACATTCTCCACTTCCCGTTGGCCTTTGGGACAATGACTGCATTGGACAACCATTCAGGGTAGATGACCTCTCTGATAAACTCAGCGTCTTTTAATTTCTTGACCTCATCCCTAATGACCTCATACTTTTCTCGAGAATAAATTATCCTCTTCTGCTTTATCGGCTTTGCTCCCTCTACCACATTGAGCTTGTGGAACATGATTTCAGTGTCGATCCCCACTACACCAAAATGTTAATTTTGTGACTGCCTTTTTGTGACTACCAATAGGGGTGACAAACTAGTCACTCCCGGGAGCAGTCACAAAATTATTTGTGACTGCCAATAGGGGTGATAAAATTATTTGGTTAAAAAAAATTTGAGCGCATTAGTTTGTTACCGCTAATGGGAGTCACAAATGTTACCATATAATTAATTTGTGACTCCTATAAGCAGTCACAAATTTATAACTGTCACAAGCTTATTAGTAGACATAAGTTATGACTCTTATGAGCAGTCACGAAATTATAACTGCTATGAGAAGTCACAAATTTTAGTCTTAGATTTAATTTATGACCGCTATTAGCGGTCACAAATTTGTAACTGCTATTAGCGGTCACAAATTTTGGCCTGAGACTTAATTTGTAACTACTATTGGCAGTCATAAATTTTTAACTGCTCCCAGCAGTCACAAATTTTGATCTTAGACTCAATTTGTGACTGCTATTAGCGGTCACAAATTTGTGACTGAAATTTTTCACCTTCCCTCTATCTTACGTGAAGAGCTCCCGCTTTAATTTCTCTCTCTCTTTCATTTGCCAAAAACGAAATTTTGGCAAAAACGAAAATTTCGTTTATATATACACACACACAAATAACATAAATTTCGTTTGTTATTTCATTGGCCAAAAATGAAATTTTTTCTTAGCTGTGAAGAAGACGTTGATGTGAAGAAGCATTTGAGAATCTAAAACCCTAATTTCTGTGAATCAAACAGGTATATTTTTGGGTATTTTTGTTGTATAATTTATGTCTAAAGCCTAATTTTGATTCTTATTATGTGTGGGTATGTGTGTATATTTGTGTGTATGTAGAGATTTCTGTTTATATGTGTGTGTATGTATAAATTTATGTTTACATGTATGTGTATGTATGTGTATGTATAGATTTCTGTTTATATGTGTGTTTATGAGTGTATCTATATACAAATTGTATTTTATGTTAATAAGCCCTAGAAATTGTATTGAGGTTATTTTTTTGACAAAATATTATTCAAAAACTCTAGACATTATATTTTTTTGACAAAATATAATCAAATGGATTTTTAATATTACGAGTTTTGCCCGAGCTTTGTGGTCAACGTTCTCTAGACAAAATATAATCAAATCTGGTTGTTTTGTTGTGAGTATATCTACACATCGTTTAACCTCTTTCGTTTTTTGAATATTATCTTGTTTGGGAATATGTTAGATTTTTTTCAATAATCATTTTATACTATTCATATTTATTTTATCTAAAAATTAATTAAATAACCATTATTTTGTGCTCGTTGAAGTTTTGACGTTTTGTGTTTGGTTGGGTTTTCCTCTGAGTTTTAATGCAATGATAGTATTAATGCAATGATAAGTCAGAGATTATGTTCTAAATATTAGCTCAAACTTCATTTAGTTTTATAATTTACTGAGATTCTATTTGTTTGAATTGTAGAATTAATGGGGTTTTCACAATATAAAGAGTGGATGGGTGAAAGTTGTAGAGTGGGGCAAGTATACGTTAATGGGGTTAAAGACTTTGTGAATTATGCAACGAAGAATCTCGAAACTGATATTATCCCATGCCCGTGCAATCGTTGTAAAAATGGGAAACGCTTGAAAGGGGTAGACGTAAAAGTACATTTGTTTCATTGGGGTATGCAAGCTGACTACACGTTTTGGCATTTCCATGGGGAGAGGGAATTTAAGTATATTCCAGAAGAAATACTTGTCAATGAAACTGTTCACACAAATGGTGACCCATTAGTACATGCTAGGTTAAATGATCTCATAAATGATACGTATGAAGTTCACGCAGCACAAGAAAAGCAAGATAGTAGAGGGAATGCTTTAGGATGTGAGGATCATGTTGGCAATGATACGGACCAAGTTAAGGATTATATACGGTTAAAAGCAGCAGCAGCGACACCATTATACCATAACTCCAACTCCGACCACACAAAGTTATATGCCATGGTTGGGTTGCACAACTTAAAGAGCAAATTTGGCTTGTCGGGAAAAAGTGTGACGGTAATACTCCTCTGGGCGAAAGATTTGCTCCCCAAAGAAAATACACTGCCAGTCAATTATCCGATCATGAAGGATAATTTGAAAGGTTTGGGTATGAAATACAAATCAATTCATTGCTGCAAGTATGACTGCATTTTATACTATAAGGAGCATAAGGACAAACGGGATTGTCCTGTATGTAAGGAACCTAGATATGAACAAAAGATGATAGTACATAATAAACGTTTGTTGAAAGTAGATACACAAATACCTAAGAAGGTGTTAAAGTATTTCCCTTTAGGTCCTCGATTGAAGAGACTTTACACTATACCTTGGATAGCAGAGGCAATGACTTGGCATGGTCGAGCGGAGGTGGGTGAGAATCTCATGCGACATCCGATTAATTCATCTGTGTGGAAATCTGCAAATCAGCGATACCTGGACTTTTCTACAGAAATACACAACGTTCACCTAGGAATATCAACCGATGGGTTTAACCCGTTTGGCAAATTGAGCACAGATAAGAGTATATGGCCTGTGTTTACGGCGCCTATAAATTTTCCCCCGTCGTTGTGCATGAGAAAGGAGTTTTCAATTTTGTCGTTGTTGATACCAGGTCCAAAAGCACCGGGTAGTGACATTGATGTTTTCTTAGTGCCACTAATAGATGAATTGAATGAGTTATGGGTTGAAGGTGTGAGAGCATTAGACTCATACAAAAAGGAGGAATTCATTTTGAGAGTTATGTTGATATGAGCAATTCATGATTTTCCTGCTTATGGGACCTTATCTGGGTGCAATGTACATGGTTACCTAGGTTGTCCTATATGTGGAGAGAAGACTGAAGCCAGCTGGTTTAAGAAAAGTGGTAAACTTTTTTACCATAGTCATTGAAGATTTCTACCCCAAAGTCAAAAATTCAGGTCAATACGAAGCAATTTTCTCCCAGAAGGCACCGAGACGCGACCACCTCCACCAAGACTTTCTGGTTTGGAAATTGAAGAAAGTTCATTAAAGGCTGATCAAAAGTTGAGGGGGAAACACCCCATAATTTTGTCCCAAAAGCGTAAAAGAAAGGATGTTGATGTGAAAACGGCGTGGTCCAGGAGATCAATAATGTTTGATTTGCCATACTGGAAGGAACATCCTGTCCGACATGTGATAGACATAATGCATGCTGAGAAAAATATCATTGAGCATCTCGTAAGCACATGCATTGGTGGTTCTCATTCCAAGGATGGAGAAAAAGCCCGTAAAGATCTTCGTGATTTGAAGATTAAAAGATCATTATGGTTGAAAGAAGATACAAACACTGGAAAAAAGCATATGCCAGTTGCATCTTATACTTTGAGAATTGAAGGAAGAAATATGTTCTTAGAAACATTAAAGATCTTGAAGGTCCCTTCTAATTTCTCATCCAACTTACGCAGGATTGTCTGCGACGCAACAAAAGATTTGAAAAAGTGCAAGTCCCACGATTGGCATGTGATAATGCAACTTATCCTTATGTTGTTCGGACACTATTTTTCGGAACACAAGGATCTTCGAAGGGCCATTCTACAAATTAGCTTATGTTTCTCCTTATTGTGTGAGAAAGTTGTCAACAGGACGCACATAATGGCAGCGAAAGAAACTTTGGTCGAGGCTATATGTGTTTTGGAGAAGCACTTTACTCCCTCATTCTTTGACATAAGCATCCACCTTTTAGTGCATTTGTGCCATGAAGAACTTTTATGTGGACCAGTAAGGTACCGATGGATGTATCCGTTCGTATGATTAATGATAACTTTTGAAGATTACGTTAAGAATACACGGTACGTTGAGGGGTCCATTGCTGAGGAGTAAATTATGGAAGAGGCTTCCTTGTATGCAAAGGAATATATGCCTAACCCAAACGTTGGAGGTCGTGAACGCTTTATTGATGAATTAGAAGACTTTGCTGATGAGGAGGCCCTGAGGAAAGGTAAGGTAGTGAAGCTAACAAGTACACAATATAACCAGGTGGCTCGATATGTATTCGAGACGCATGAAGACATAGATAAATGGAAAATGTGACTTTATTTAAAGTGTTTTGTAAAATAATGTAATATGTTCGATGTTATATTCATTAGAAATTAATATTTTTAGTGTTTTAACCTAGGCAATATAATGAGTGCGGGCATGCCAAGAGGAGGAAGGGAGGCGCGAGCGCAGACAATGACTTTAGGAATTGGGCAGCTTCCGACGTGACTACATTAATACCTCACTTTTATTTACTGTCTTTGCAACATATTCACAATGCAAATACTTTCTTGGTTTCAGTTATTGAAAGCTGGTGAAGTATCGATGAGGCTTGCATGTCTAGCAAATGGGCCTAGTTTTGTAGCCAAGGAGTTTGGACAATATCGTGTCAATGGTTTTGTGTTCTCTTCAAGCGCACACGAGTTAAAACTCATTGGAAAACAAAATAGCGGCATTTCATATAAAGCATTAACTCATTTCAGGGCAAGCGCTAAAGATACAAACTTGATAGAAGCTGAGATGAAGTATTATGGGATTATAAAACAAATTATCCTATTAAATTATATATCTTTCAGCATACCTGTATTTTACTGTGATTGGGTGAGAGTGGAGGACAACAATGCATGTATGGTCGACCCTGACACCCACATGGTGAAGGTTCATTTGGCCATGTTGAAGAGTAAAGACAATGTTAATAATGAGCCATTCGTTTGTGCATTTTAAAACTTAAAGCAAGTGTTTTATGCAAAGAGCCCCAACAATGATCCGTGGTCTGTTGTTTTACATTCTCCTCAGCGCCTGACTACATCGGTAGACGATATAGAGGCACCTATCGAGATTCAGTCTATTCTGGATGACAACCCAGAATTAAAGAAATTATTAAACGCATTAGAGGAGTAGATGTTTAATTGTGGCATGTTATGTTGGTTTCAGTTATCAAAACTTTTAGAATATGTTGAAAAGGTATAACTTATATTATATTTTTTATATTATGTCCTTACTCTTGTATTAACATATGAACTAATGTATAAATTTAAAACTGCAAAAAATGGCGTCCGAGAATACAATTCCTTCATCCAGGCCAGAAAGTTCAAGTCATGATGAACATTCTGCCATTGATTCTCGTGCTAACGTTTCCCTTAACCTATTTGGTTTGCCAATAGTTGGCAAGAATCCTTTTAAAGCTCGAGCCTTGTCTTTGTTAAAATCTTGTATTGGCTTAAAATATGAGATTTGGGATACGGTTGAGCAAGTAAAAAAGGATGACTTGTGGGATACGCTCATGAAATAGTTCAATATTTCGGCCGACTAGAAGGAGGGTTCCATGAAAGCCATTGGTATTCAAATGAAGACTTTTAGAAGTAACCTCCGCGCGACTTATTTTAAGGGATTGCACAGTGATGGGATAAAGGCCCTGAAGGATCAAGTACCATAGAAATAGCATATCCCTGTTCTTGAGTGGAATGAATTCGTCTCGCGCGAAGCATCAGAGGCAAAATTAAAACAACGACACCAAGGCCGGGTGAACAGGGCTAAAAAGACTGACGTCCATTGTCTTGGTCGGATGTCGTATGCTGAGAAAATCGAGGAGATGGTATAAACCCTTTCTTATTTAAATGTGTATATATTATATGTCTTGCTCAAATAGTTAATGGAAAATTAATTTATAGGTTCTTAACAATAAACGAACTGTTGATCGTTCGGAAGTGTATCTCGAAAGTCGTAGGCGGAAAATTGGGGAGTTTCACCCAAAGGTAGCTGATGATATGGTAAGTTTCGTAATCTCAGTTGTAATAATTAAATTCCTTCAAGTTTCGTCGTTCAATGGTTTTAATCGATTCATAAATAATTTCGCAGCAAAAATTGAGTGAGCTGAGAAGTAGTCAAGGTTCTTCAAGCCAAAACAGTATCGATAAAGATGCATTGATTGCCTTTAGAGGAAAAGATACTAGGGAGGAAACTCGTGGTGTTGGACCCGTGTCCAAAAGTAAACTTAAGGAAATTGCTCCTATAGTATCACAGTTGACTAGAGCAAATACACGAGAAGAAAAACATGATGAGGATATGGCATTTCTCAAATCATCTGTTACCATGCTTTTAAGTGCTTTTGAATCGAATGGATTGAAAATACCAAATCCAGTCCTCGCAATAATACTCTTGTCCCACATCCAAGTCCTCGTAATTACACTCCAGTCCCGCATTCAAGTCCCCATGATTACACTCCAGTTCCGCATTCAAGTCCCCATGATTACATTCCTACCCCCCCCCCTCCCCCCCGTCAACTGAGCCAAACTTTGGAGATTCATCTGAGCCAAACTTTGGAGATTTAACTGATCCTCCACATGATCCATATGTCAATTTATTAGATTTTTCAAATCAGAGAAAGATTGCAAGTGGACAAGTTGTTGCTTCAGCTGCTAGTGGAACAGTGGTGCATGGCCATCAATTACAGATATTTGAACATAAGGTTTACATTAGTAGTGTTAATCTAGGAGAAGAGAATCATCCGTTGTATCGTCAAAGTCATGGGGCGGACACTATTAAGGATGTCGAGAAATCTTGGGTGGTTTGGCCGTTGCTTTGTCTTATCCTTAAGTGATACAGAGTAATTTGTCTTGAGAAATTTGAACAAATTGTCAAAGTGAACAATTAGTAGTGTTTGAACTCTATTTTAAATATTAGTAATCTGTTTTGAATCAATTAGTAATCTGTTTTGAATGTCTTCCGATCTAGAACCCGACATAATTGTTAAGTGTGTGAACTTTAGTTGGAACGAAGTCGGAAGAATGGGAAGAATAGGTGTTCACATTGTGAATTACGTCCTAATTATATCTGCGGATTTACAACCGAACATCGTACGCAGCAGCCCCGTTAGCAGGGGTGATTGGGTTCGATAAATTCTTAATTTTGGTGCCGAGCATCCCCCGGCACGTGTGGGGTTGCATTTTTTGGTTCCGGACCTGTTACATACATTAGATATACCATATGGGTCCAAGAAATCCAGTTGAAGGTGGACCAATGATCAAATTTCATGAGATTTAGGAAATCAGCAAAGCAGAAAGTTTGATCCCAGCATCCGAATCGATTCGGTTTATCACTGAATCGATTCGACCCCTTCTAGTAGCCAATTAAGGGTTTGCGAATCAATTCGGGGTACTTCCGAATCAATTCGAAAAACCAAAAGTGTCAGGTCTCTACATCCGAATCGATTTGGTTTATCACCGAATCGATTTGCCCTTTAGACAGTGTTGAATTCGAGAGTTTCGAATCGATTCGGTTTAACTACTGAATCGATTCGGTTCACCTGGTCACTTAAAATACCCTCAAAATCAGCAAATCAACTTCTCATTCTCTCTTCTCCCTTAGCCTAAGACCTCCTCCTCTCCCATATAATTTCCTTTATTTTATTCATTTTCACCCTCATGGCTTCCTCATCCAGGGCATCCTCATCTAAGGTTACTAATTCAACCCTCTTAAATTGTTTTCAAATCTTATTTAGTGTTCTTTGTATAAAAGTAGGGTTAAATGCATTCTTGTAAAATCCACATTTTCTGCAGGAAACTTCATATTTTCTCATTGTTTGTGATGTGAATCTAACAAATACAACTTGTTTATGTTGCTTTGATGATTAAGTTGTATTTGTTGGGGTTGTTTCACTTTGAAAATGTCATTTTCACGCTACATTCTATACATTGCATGCTATATGTTCGATAAAATGCCTCTGTGAAGGTTTTGTACGCTAAAGCTCCATCTTCGCACCTTTTATCGCACATTCTTGTTGAATTATCCTTGTTTGAGTGTGGTGTGCGTCAGTTACGTCTACTCGACCAATTTTTCCCAACGCGCACCCTCCGAGCCTAGTTTCCCCAAATTTCATGATTACTTTGATTTTATGCATCGCACTTATGGTGTGTGTATTGAATTAATGTTTTGTAGGTTCCTTCGATCACTAAGCCATCATCCAATGCGGTTACTGGAAGGGGAGGCGCTGGTTTTGAATCTTTTCATTCCAAGGATGAGATGGAGTGGTATCGGGCCATGTTCAAAACCAGTTGCCCGATTGATATTGAGAAGGAGGTGATTTTAGATGAGATTCCGGCTTCTGTAAGACGATATTTATCCAAATTCAATTGGGAGGCCCATCTGTCCATGAGAGGGGAGGTCAACGAGGACCACGTGCGCCGTTTTTATGCTTCTCTAGTATCTACGCGCGACGGCACGTATGAAGCGTATGTGAGAGGGAGGCGGATTACTATTTCTAAGCCCATCTTGGCTGTGAACCTTAGTGGGGCTTCTAACCCCGAGCTCCATCATTACTCGGTCCTCGCAGATGCGCCTCAGCTTCCACAAGAGGTACTTATTGCGCGTCTTGCACCCGGCAAGATTTGGGCGGGGGATACTTTCCCGACTTCGGGCATACCCGATGTACATCGTATCCTCCATCTCATCGCCGTTAATTCCATCATTCCAACTCAGACCAAGGCTGTCCTCCGTTACAAGCAGGCCCTCTTCTTATACAGTCTTTTAGGGGATGACACGGTCACCAGTCTTCCCGCCCTCATGTTGCATCAAATAGTGAACGCTGCCTATAGCGAGAAGGGAACCACAACTCTTCCTTTTGCGCGACTGATTTCCCGGATTTACAGGGATGCCGGATGTGAGGTCTTGGGCAGCGACAAGATACCTAGGCTGCCCAAGGTGTTTAATGATAAGACCATTTATAAAAGCTTGGGGCAAGATTATTGGGAGAGGAAGAAAAAGCGTTTGTTGGATGCTCCTGATGCCCCTGATGCTCCTATGCCGGATATTCTGGAAGTGCCTCATCCAGTCCCACCTCCTGTGCCTCCTACTGTTGACCCCATTACATATCTTGGGGTGCGGATGGATGAGTTACAGGCTAATTTTACTGAGTTTCGGGGCACCTATATGGCAAACTTCGCATCCTTATGGGCTGACTATCAGCGAGATACTTCCATGATTGCCCGGGCACAAATGGATTTATTTTCTCATATTCGTGGGGGCGAGGCTGCTGTGCCTCTTTACCTTTATGATCCCTATGCCCCTAGTGACCCCACCGTGCCCGAGTCCTCGAGCCGCCATCCGAACCATATGTAGGGCGTTGTCATCCCGCTTTCTCTGCTGCTAACTTTTGTGGTTCTTTATTTTGATTTTTGGGTTTGTAACTTTGTAGTTGTGTAGTGGTGTGGGGAAGAGAGAGTGCATTTAGTCTATTTTCTAATTTTGGTTTTTGTGTCCCATGTACACAACTTGTGATTATTAATGAAATTACTCATTTACTTCTTCTCTACTTGTTCTACTAGCTTTAATTTGCATTTAATTCCATCTCTTGTATTGGTTTGTGTTTAAACTAGATAACTAAATTAATTATGTTGTTAACTAGCATGTGTAGTGTAGTTTCAATTATGAGTAGCTTGACTTATGATTGGGGATCATAATCCCACCTTGGATGCTTGAACTTCATATTTAGGGTTTGGTTTATAATGCGTTGCGATTGATTTGCACTTGAATCACAAGCTTTATTTAGAGCGCACCAATGTGAATTACTATTTCATAAGGTTTATTTGATTGTTGTATTAATAGTCTGGGGGACTTGATTGAAAATAATCAAGAATGGTTTTTATGTACCTATAAATTGTCACATATGCATAGAATGCTTCTGTTTTACAATGATTTTTGTATTCAAGTAAAATGGATGGTTTTTGGTTCAAGTTGTGCTATCATTTTTAATTATCAATTCACATGTCTTATTTCAGGTGAAGGAGTAGGTAAGATATAAGTGAAGCTATCATTTAACGATGAGAAAAGGTAATATGATGGTAATGAAATTCATATATGTTTACCCAACTTTGGGGAAGTTGTTTGTTTGTATCATTCCTATCATATCCACCACCACCCCTTATATAGATTACTTTGTAGTTATTTGTAGATTCAAAGTTTTGGGATTACTATGTAGTTGAACGGTGATGCGTGCGGTTCTTGACGGTGGTGCGTGCGGTTCATGATTCAACATCCTATTCAATAGTTGTCAATATTATTGTTAAATTGATGAAGTGGTTGAAATGAGGTTCAATATGGACCTCGAGTATTGTAGTATTGCTGTTGTTGAGTATTTTTATTTTTTTAAACAGGGTGGATAGTCCTATAAATAAAGGGAACTCTGCCCAAATTTTTTAAAATTAGAACAGAAATATTGTACATTTATTTCACTTTGTTGTCGGGTAATGATTTTTTTTTGTAATTTTCGTCGTGCCTTTAGGCACGGGCATACGCTAGTGTATGTATATATATATATATATACCTAGACTTCACGAATCGTATCCACTGCGTGGTGACTCCTGGTCTAGATTTAGAATGATTTGTTACATGTTCATGGCATTCCATGTCATCTAAGTGTTGTGTCATAACTTTTTTTAGTTTATTTTTTATTCTATGTTCATTTTTTACTTGGCGCCCACTTAGGGGTTGTTTGATGTTAAATTAAGTTTAACAAGTTTTATGTGTACTGGATATTTGGAATATGAGAAATATAAATGAAATGTTGTCAAAATTTTTAGACTTGTTATCATGATATTTATTTTACTTTCATTATTTCATCATTTTGTGAAAATATAAAGATATTTGTAATAGCTTTTACAACATTTAACAAATTTAATTTTGTAACTCCTAATAGGAGTCACAAATTTGTCACTACTATTAATTTTGTAACTGCTAACAGCAGTCACAAATATATGATTCGTAACTGCTGTCAGCAGTCACAAATATAACATTAGTAACTGCTCACAGCAGTTACGAATGTTATATTTGTGACTACTGACAGCAGTTACGAATAACAGTTACAAATTGGGGTCACCAGTCATAGGGATTATAAAAAATTGTGACTGCTGTTAGGAGTTATAAATTTTCTTTTGTCACCCCCTAAATTATGACGGTAAATAGCAGTTATAAAGGTCATTTGTGAGTGCTAACAGCACATACAAATCTCCCATTTTGGTGTAGTGCCCCGACATATCTACATGACTCCACGCAAAGATGCTTCGTCTTCTCCTCAACAGTTTAATGAGGTCTTCCCTGATATTGGGCTTCAGAGACTTGCCGACTTGGACGGTTTTTCCGGGTCATCCTCATCGAGGATGATGGATTCTACCTCTTCCGCGGCCTCTCCTTTCTTTAGCTTTGTCTCATCCCTGGGGTCTAGGGTATCAATATTGTAAGTGGTTATAGCCCTCTTGTGTGCCTCCCTTTCTTCAGCGGAGTTGTAGTAACATTCTTGCGCTGTCGTGTGGTCTCCCTGAACTTCCTCCACCCTGTAAGGGGTAGGAAATTTAATCATCTGATGGATCTTAGACGGCACAGCTTCAAACCTCTTAAGGGCCACATGCTCGAGTATGATGTTGTAGGATGAAAACACATGTTCATCCATCATAAAGAAGATGACCTTCTTGGTAAGCCATCTCGGCCACTCGTCCCCCATCCTGACATCGGCCTCATACACTCCAAGGGTATGAACCTTTTCCCCACTGAACCCAATCAATGGATGATGGTATGGGATGAGTCAATCACGGCTCAGACCTAAGCCTTTGAAGCATAGCCAACACATTATATCTGCAGAACTGCCCCCGTCGACCAATATCCTCGGCACCTCACACCCATGCACCCTATTTGTGATGACGAGTGGGTCGTCGTGTGGGGATAGGAGGCCTTTAAAGTCCATCCTCGAGAATCCCATTATCAGAGTGTCCATATCGACCTTCTTTCTCTTTTCTGACTTGACCTTCAGAGAGGTCGAGTGTACCGTCTTTGTCACTGCCTTGGCCTCAGCCACATGGGCCTTCCTGTCAGTGACCTCAGACCCTCCTCCTGCTAGACCCCCGGAGATCATTCCCACTCCTAGCAAGATTATCTTAACCCTCTTGACAGGGCCTTAGTCGTCTCTCGACGGGAGGTCAGGGTCGTCCTCATTGTCAGAAGGGTCGTCCCTTATTTTTTGAGGACCTTCTCTACATGCATCGCCTCGCTTTTTCCTGGAATCGTCCCCTCGGCCCCTCTTGAAGGCACCTTTGTCGATGTACTTTCTGAGCTTCCCTTCTTTCATCATCTTCTCAATCTCATCTTTCAGAGCAAAACATTTGTCTATTATGTGGTCGTGGTCTTGGTGGAATTCGCACCACAGGTTCTTATTTCTCTTGTTGGGGGTTGCCCTCAACTTCTCAGGCCACTTCAGGGATCGGTCACTCTTTATTTCATTGAGAATATGCTCACAGCTGACCGTTAATGGGGTGTCACCCGCGAACTTGTCATCCGTAGACCTCTTCTTCCCCTCCTTATTCTTCTTAGGGTATTTACCACCACTAGAACCTCCTTTGTCATCTTCGTATTTTGCGGCCATCGCCTCTTCGGCGTTCATCACCTTTCCTGCTGTTGACAGTAATTCAGCCATCGTCCTAGGGGGGTCTTCAGCAAGCTTCCATAACAGCTTCCCCCTTTGGAGTCCTCCAATCAGGGCTGTCATAGCTATGCTCTCCTCATAGTCTTCCACTTCTAGCTTCTCTTTATTGAATCTGGCTATGTAATCCCTCAGACTCTCATTCTTCCCCTGCTTAACATAGAGAAGGTGGGTGGTCTTATTCTGTGGCCTCACCCCAAAGCAAAAGTTGTGGATGAACCGGTCTGCCAACTGCTTAAAGTTTTCAATGGAATTTTTTGGAAGAGATGTGTACCAGATATGTGCAGCCCCAGTCAGGGTACCAGAAAAGGCACGACACCTCATCTCATCTGAGATAGAGTATATGCCTGCTGCTGATTGGTACATCTCAACATGGTGGACAGGTTTGGTGCTCCCATCGTATCTTGGGGTTATCACAGGTGGCTTGAACCTTGATGGCATAGGGAAGTTGACTATCTTCGCCATAAAGGGTGAGCCTATAGTGTATCCCTTCTTAAGAGGGTCCCGGATCTTCAGTATATCGCCAATCTTATCCTCTAGTCGCTGGATCGAGTCATTCCAGGGCCTCGCAGGGTTGGCTTGGCTGATGTTATCCCCTGCCGCCTCTTTAAGGTGGACGAAGGGTTCTGCTGCGGCAGGCCTGTGTCGGCTGTTTACTTCCCTTTGACCGTCATCCCGTCCTTGGGGTCGGCCATCTGCCGCCTCCCTCCTGGACCTCGCAGCACTCCTTGATCTGAACAATTTATCCCGCAGGTCATTTACTGGGCCCAACCTCTCAAAGGCTGACCCCCTGCTCAAGCGATCAAAAGCAGATCCAGTCGGGCGATCATCAGGATTTGATCTTTCGCACTTTCCTCTACTTTCCTGGGGAGGTCGTACAGTATTGCTGGAGACCTCATATGGTTCCCAGCATTCAATAGGGCCTCCTCTCCCTCCAGGTCGTCATACCTGTCCTCGGGGCAAGGGTTTCCTTGCCTCCCCAGGCATAGACGCCGGGGGTCAGTAACATCCCTATACCACTGAGGGGGTGGCAGGTCTTTACGTGGTGCCTGGGGTGGTCCCCTGGCTTCGTACTGTCCTAGAGAAACTGTCGGAGTAATCATCTCAGGTGAAACCCCTGGTGGTCTTAGTATGTTCTGGCTTAGAGCTGTGAACTGCTCCTGCATCATCCGCTGGCTTGCTGCCAGAGACTTTAAGGCTGCCGCCACATCAGCCATCTCAGACCGAGGTGGTGGCTGACTGGAACCGTGTCCTCCCCCATCATCCGGGGGGAATTGGTGGTGGTGGCATCTCAGGTGCCATGTGTTTGAGCTATGAAAAGATGAACTGAAGAAAAGACTGGTGAGCTTGAGAACCTTAGTGGGTCTCTTTCAATGGTGAAACATCTCCTCTCAGGGGGAGAGCTGGCTCACCACCAGAGTTCCCAGCGAGTTCAAGCTGTATAAGGGAAGAGATGTCTTCTCCTTCCCACAGACGGCGCCAAACTGATGATGCTGAAATCTAGCACCGTCGAATAAGTGATGATGATCTCAAACAATAGTAACCATGGCAGCCATAGAGATGTAAGTGTATAAGTGTGTAGAAGGATATGAGTATAAGAGGAATAAGACAATGATGTATAGTGGTTCAGCCAATTTGGCCTACATACACTGTGAGTGTGTGATCCACTAAGTATGGGCACTAATGGCCTTGGATACAATGCACATAAGCTCACTTTCTCTCTCTACTGTGTGTACTAGCAGAGTTTTAGCTAGGGTTACAATTATCGATCGATCCTCATTGTAGGGTTATAGGTGACAAGTATATATAGGTCTTGGGGGGTGTAGTGTACCCCCAAGTATGCATGGTGCATGTGAATGATGATCTAGACAATCTCCTGTTGATACCTGTAGATGCCAAATGATGACATAATATTCCCTCATGTGAGGGTGTAATTTTGTTATAACGGTCTCCCATGTGCCATGTGAGCCTCACGCGCACTGTTCCACACGTCTCCCAAACCACGCGCTGTGATGATGTCACTCTCGGCCTTTGATATGAGGCCGAGGGCAAAGTTCATTCCGGTAATGAGTCTGGCCTAATTTGGGCCTCGTACTGTCGTACCCTCGGGGGGTCGTTCGAAGCCTGATGAAGGGTCGGCCCCCTAAGGGGTCGTCCGGAGCCTGATGAAGGGTCGGCCCCTTGAGGGGTCATCCGGTGCCTGATAAAGGGTCGGCCCCTGAGGGGGTCATCCGAAGCCTGATGAAGGGTCAGCCCTCTGAGGGTTCATCCGGGGCCTGATGAAGGGTCAGCCCCTGAGGGGTCGTCCGGAGCCTGATGAAGGGTCGGCCCCTCGAAGGGTCATCCGGAGCCTGATGAAGGGTCGGCCTATGAGGGGTCGTCTGGTCCTGATGAGGTGCAGGGCACCCTCGGCGTGGCCGAGGGTATATACGGGTATATCACAAATCTTCAGGATTATTGTCAATCTCAATGGTCTCAACAGACGAGGGAGGTGGATGGGGTTGGGGCTTAAAGGATGAGGTGTGGGTTGAAGTGTGTAAGAACATTTCTTCTAAATTTTTGTGCCTAAGGTTTTCTTTCTCCCAGAAGGAATTCCAGTGCCAGTTATTATTTGAGATCTTTTGTGTTTTGTGGGGACTGCCTTTGTGGGAACTACAGGATTAGGAGGAAAATTGTCGAGGGAGGAACAATAGAGGTATATTTTTTAACCCTTTTAATCTTAGCACGACACCTCGCCTAAAGTTCCTCTCGTGTGGCTTCAGACATTTTAGGAGGAACAAAAACAATCAGGAAAGCATCAACAGGGATTGCAGACTTAGAAGAACAACCATGTTTCGAGGTCCTTGCCTTTTTAGTAGTTGGACGAGAGGGACCCTCACTTGGATCATCTTCGGTAGATGGGGCAGGGGAAGTTTATTTTTGGGAAGGAGCTTTCTTAGACTTTGGAGTAGTAGTAAAGACCAAGGAAGAATAGGGAGGTAACTCAGTTGGAGGATACTTAGGAGTACTACTAAGAGGAAACTCAACTCCTAAAATATAATTACCTTTGAGACCCAGCTCCAAAGGTGAAAAAGTAAGAACAAGAGGATAAAAGGGAGGACTATGGATAACTTTAACAATCTTAGCTAGCTGCATCGACAAATATGTAATCACAAAGTGAAATGTCATATCACCTTTCCTTTTAGATCTTGGAATGGTGATTCGACCACTAAATAATGAGCAGAAAGACAAAGCAATTGAAGTTGTGTAGAAAGAGCAAGCCTCAAAAAATGTTTCCTTAAGGTGGGATTCCTAGAAAATAGGACAAGGAGCCCCTTTATCATAGCCAAATTTAAGGGAATAATGGTTTGGGTTGTAGTTCTCCGAAGTAGTACCCCACTCAGTGTAAGAAAGAAAGTAACTTGGATTCAGAAGGAGCACAAAAACAAATGAGGGATCTTCGTCAATAAGCTCCAATTAAGTCGATTGAACTGTTCTAGCTTCACGAGAGAAGAATGACCAAGTATGGGTAAAAGTTTCCTCATCATATGGCCTCATGACAAAGTAACTGAGCTTATCAATGATGGGGTTAATGTCATTTAGACTTTGTTTTTTATGCCAGCGAAGTAAGTGATAGGGCTTGATGTTTTAATGTATGGGTACTGTTACTTCGACGGATGTTATCTCGAGAAAATGCGTATAAAGAAAACCGATTAGGAGTATAGTGTTGGAAAAATTGGCCACGTTATAGGGACCAAGAGAACATTCTATATCAAGGTGGGTCATGTCCAACCAAGTCTAGAGTGACCCCAAAGCCATTACAAGCAGAGGGAGCTTGAACGCCATGGACAATCATATATATACATAAGATCCCTACATGGTTGATCATTGGTCTTAACATGTAAGAGAAAATGGGAAAGAATGACCAAGATGTAAGCAGGAAACTCCAAAGGTGTACCTTTACCTTTTCTATAAGTAAAAGAACCCTCTTTATCAGAAGGGGCATGGAAGAAATAATTGATGAGAGGAGTAAAAGTGGCTTTGTTTGATGCCCCTATGCAACTTTGGAAAATTTAATCTAAGTATTCCCAGGATGTAGCTTCTTCAGAGTCAGAGAAGAGTATAGTGATGTACCTGTGGGTTCCAACCCAAGCAACTCATAAACATATTCCTAGGTAAAAGTAAACTCTCCCAAAGTAGTAAGGAAAGTGAGGGTCGTGATGTTCCAGCGTGATAACATCACTTGGAGAGAAATATTGTGTTTAGAAAAAGTAAACTCCCCAAATCAGGTTATGCGATAGAGACCAATCTTTGTAAGGGCATCATCATAAGTAGATTGCATATATATATTCCAATCAACGAAATGGGTTGGGTAACCTCCAGGACCCACAAAGTCTATTTGTGAACAAGGGAAGTCACATCGATCAAGACGAAACCTCATAGTTCCCTCTGGGAGCAAAAAACCCCAAGCATAAGAATCATCATCTTTGTCACCAAGTGTTAGGGGTCACACTTAGAATTTGTATAAAATGTCTTACACTCGCTTAAAAAATTGTCACCATTGCCAAAAATAAGAGAACGATGGTAGAAACGGAGTTGCTCTTGGTGTGTTGCCATTAAGGCGAAGGCGTATGGGGCAGTGGACAGTATAGCGGTGATGGCGGTGGTGATTGAAACACTTGAAGAAGCCATTAGAGAGGTTGAAAGATGAAAACCTGGGGTAAAGTAGAAAGAATAAGTGGAGAGAGATGGATGAGTGGATGTTGATGGCAGAAAAAGGGAAGAGGAAGAAATTTCATGCAATATTAGAGTTTAAGAGGGAGTTAAATAATGGCAAAAGTTTTATTTCTCTCTCTGAAATCTCTATAAGTGATGAAGGAAAATGAAAGGTAAAGATAAGAAAAATGTTAAATGTTAGAGATATTAGTCATTTGAGAAATTCAAATGGACGTTTGGGTTTCCTACACTAAAACATGCCCAGCCGTCAGCAATGATTTCAAAATACACGTTGAACTTTGGGAACTACTTAGACAATTGAAAATACAGCGTCCAATCATTAATGAGGTCACGCTTGGAGGAGAGAGAATGTTGCTTTTAGAAAAAGTAATGGCTTGGTGCCAGGTTTTTTTAAAAAGTTGATAGAAATCCAAAAGCCTAACTGAAGACTATCCCCTCGCTACAAGATCGGACGATGGCAGAACGAATTGAGATACATCGGGGAGAATTTCAATAAAGTCATGAATTCCTATATAAAAAATGTCAATCGCGGAATATAAGCACCAACCTTCCCTCACAATAAGTCAGAATGTTGATAACTTTGGCTCAAGTACATCGGGGAGAATTATCCTTTTTGAAAAATTCGAACGTTGATAGCTTAAGCTTAAGTACATCGAGGAGAATTTTCCTTTTTTGAACAATGAGAATGATGATGGCTTATATTTAGAGATACATTGGGGGGAAATTTCACTACAGATGAACAACTCTGAACGGTTGGAGACTACTCATAGAAAATGAATGCCAGGCTCCCACCCATAGTGAAAAAAGTTCACGATGTCCCCTCTCCATACGCCCAGATATTGAAGAGATTTGGCAAAGTTACATCGGGGAGAATTTTCCTTTTTGAACAGTCATAATAGCAAAAATCGCAATTGAGGCACATCGAGAAGAATTTATCAAGAGATAACAGGTGATCCATCGAATTAAGAAGTTTTTGTGCAGACATTTCTTGCGCTCACAACAAATATCTTCACAAAAGGGGAAACTAAAGGGGCTTGAAGGTAGTCTCGTGATTAGAGAAAGCTCCCCCCTTAACAGAAGAAACTTAATAGACATAAGAAGCATGAAGGCATCGAAGAAGCTCAGCTCAGCATCTCAGTAAGGGATCCCAGCGAGGAGACTTACCGAGAGAGCTCATCTTTATCTTCCATTTTTACTTAGCCAAATTGTATCTTTTAATTGTATTAGTTGTAAGTTGTAACGATTATAACTTTGAATGCGAGGTCAAACTGTACTTGTAAGAGACCAAGCTTGGTAGGGCTTGAGAGAGCTTACATGCCCTATCGAATGACCTCGTCGTGGGAACATCAGAGGGACTTGGTTTAGAGGTTTAAGAAGTAAGTTCATGTTAAGGATTGTCTTAAACATTTTATATACACCTGGTAAAACATCGAGGGACCATTTTCTGTGGAAGCTTGTGCAGAGTAACCTTGAGTTCCATCTTACATTAAGCCTTGAGCCAAACATCCCTATACCAAAGGTCACATATAATTTGAGTGATGTCAGGAGCCACCTATCCACTATCCAATCCAAACTTGAGTAAACAACAATGTTATTGGGGATGACAAATGGTTTAGTGGACTACCACTATTGTGCCCGTCCTTTGATGCACGGTTGGCAGCCAAAAGGTATGCACTGGCATTTAATGATTATGATGTAGGGTATGCCGACCCATTAGGCATTTAATGGTTATGACTAAAAGAGTTAGGGGAATGTCTTTCACATAATGAGGACTGAGACATCTTAGGAGGGGTGTGGGACTATTTATTAACCTCAACCACTTCTGAGAAGAGAGAGTTCTTCCTAAAGAGAAAGAGTAAACAAATTGAGAGCAAACAGTTATTGCAAACTAGATTTTATTTACCCACCATTGACATTTATTACAAAGTTTTTATTAGTTAGCCATAGATATTTATAGTTGTTGGTGTGTTGGTTTCCTGCCAAGGTGTATCTAGGGTGTTTGTTTCTCTCTCTCTTTAATGAGTTATTTATGAGGTTCTTTTTTTATTATTTGAGTTATATAAAAGTTATTTGTGAGTGCAATCTAAGTGTTTGTTATATATAATACTGTGTGTTCATTTATGATTTTTGAGGATATTTGTGTTACAGCTTTATCACCGTATCTATAAGGGTTATGCTTATGATTGTTTTATACTAATCCCAACCCCAACAGGACTCCCATCTTACACCCTATTTGCCTATTTCCTTACAAAGATTGCCTCCCACTTAACTCTCCCCACTTTAGGGTTTGGTTTAGGTTAAGATGATGAAATGAAGCTAGGGTTAGGTTGATTTTCTACTTAGTTAATAGTTAGAAATTTTTGTCATACACCTAAACATAAACTCACATGGTCTTATGGACCTCCAAATCCATTACAAACATGTTGAAACTTACATCAATGGTCAACTCAGCCCTTGGGTGCATTCTCCTACTACTGTTAACATTACTTAGGCTCCCAAAATGCCTCAAAAGTCCAATCCAAACACAAACCTATCTGAAGTACCATTAAATAAAATTATCACAATATTATTAAATAATTTATTTGAACTTAAGGTACACCAAATTAATTTATTAAACACACTATTAATTTTATTAAATATCTAATAACCTTTCCCCCTATTTTACCTCTTTCCTTGTAAAATTTTAATTAAGTATGTATAATAATATTTGATCATCATTGTAGCCTTGATACTTGTCGAATCGTAGTTTTAATAATGCAAAGTTCTATCGTAGGTAAATATAAGTCGTTCGAACGAGGGTTCATCACACGCACTGAAATCTCGTTAGAACCTATCTTTGGAAGTTTCGTTCGAACAAATGAACAATCTTTTTCGAACGAGACATAAAAGTCATTGGAACGACCGAACCTAAATTTGGTCATTTCAAGTGCCCTTGTTTGATGTATCATTTTAGGCTCTTAGATTGATGATATGTCGACATCTGAGTGCATCTGATGAATAGAAACATGTATAACATGTGGGGGAACGACTTTTCAATGCATTTGTGGGTTTCTTTGGGGTTATAAGAAGAGAGAGAGGATGGGTTCCCTCTCCACCATTATTTTAACATCTCTCTCTCTCTCTCTCTCTCTCTCTCTCTCTCTCTCTCTCTCTCTCTCTCTCTCTCTCCCCCCCCCCTAACTTCAAGGGTTCATCCCCCTTCCCTAATAATTTTCCTCCATAGCCAAACCTTGCCACTACTTTAAAACACTATTACAAACCACTTCCAGGCTTTATTTGTCATCTTCAAGCACTTATCAAGGGTTGAAATGGGTAGGGCCAAAGCTTGTAGGAGGAACTTTGGAGTTATTTAACAGACCTTTTAGAGCCTTTGGATCAAGGAACTTCCATCTTCACACTCGTAATTGTCTCCTCTTCAAACCATAAGAAGAAATGTGGCAGAAAGTATGGACTTTGAAGGGGTTTTGTTAGAGAATTCAAGGAGACAAGCTTGGTGGAGCTAGGTAGCCTCTTTAAGACCACCTTTGGTGGTGGGAGGTTTACATATTCTTCTACATTGATCCTATCATTTTTAAATTTTTTGAGGTGGAAAAACTCTACTCTTAGCTTAGGAACTCTATTTTGTATATTATTGGTCTTGTAGTTAGAGCTTGTTCGAGTAGAAGGGATATATGACTAAAAAGATAATTTCTTAAAGTTTTGTGAAAGTAAAAGATGATTTATGAAAGATCCCAAGAGTTTTGAAAAAAATGATGTATTTTAAGAAATCTTGATATGCAAACATTTTATGGAATAAAATGTTTGAAATGATGTTTCTCTTGTTGAAAATATTTTATGAACAAATGTCTTAAGTTTTTTTAATAAAAAAATGGGATTTTTGTACAAATAGGCATTTACTCAAGTTTTTAAGATATAAAAAATGTCATTTAGCTTGAAAAGAATGTTTATGCCAACATTGTGAAATTTATAGAATGAGCCATATGTTAGACCCATTTAAGATGATTTTTGGACATAAAATCCATCGTCTCATGTACATAAACTTGCAGTATTTTGATGATGAACATACAGACATGTTTAATGAGGGTTTTAGTGGGTTAAAAATGAAATAAAGAAAATATAAATCTAAGCCTTTAAGGTATGGTAAAAGGTGTGGAAAATTTGATAAATGTACATTTAAGGCTACATGTGGAAATAAAGGAAAAATGATATTTTCTTGTGAACTAATCTTCAAAGGGCAAAAAGGGATTTTCTTAGTAAAGAAAGTAGAGAAATAAAGAGATTTTCAGATTGAGAAGTGTGTCAATCCAAAGTGTTAAATAGGTGATAATGAGCTCAAACATTTAAGAAGTTAGTGTCTGTAACTTAACAATATATTTGGAAAATCACACTTATGAAATTGGAGGAAATGAGAAGTTTGGAAACAAATGGGTAAAATAGTAATTTTACGTAAAAAGGAATACTTTTTACGAAATAAAAATATTGGAAAAGGTGTTACATAAAGAGGTTCTAAATGAAAGTAATTTTTGTGATAAAATCAATCCAAATGTATAAAGGACAAGAAATGATGATTTTAAAGTGTAACATAAGTTGGGGTGAGATCCCTAGTTTTGGCTTCGGTCGATTAAGAAAAGCGTGATAATGTGAACATTTAAAAAATGTTAAAACATAATAATAAGGACTCGGATGACACCGAAAATAATTAAGAAGAGCCTGGAGCCCTTGGGTGAAAGGTCTAAAATTATTAGCCAGAGCATGTGGTAGCATAACCAGTGGTGTGGAGCCCTTTAAAGTATGCATATGTTGGAAGATTCCAAAAAATAGATAACGAAAAGTGGAACATGTCAATAAATAGCTTGTGTGGAATATATAAGAAAAGACAACCTAACTTTAATGAAATTCATAAATGTACCGGTAAAGAGTAATATGGACAAGTAATGTAAAAAAATTGATGAATGTCCATGAAGAAAAAGGAATGGTAAAGTGAGGTGACTAAATGGGTAATTAAGAAACCTTAAGAGGTTTAAACCATAATTAGCACACGAGTGTTTTTATGAAAGGCCTTCAAAGAAAATAAGTATTTTCTAACACGGTGTTTGCATGTGTTGAAAGGTGATTTTCATTGAAAATACTAAGGGAAATTTTATATGAGCAAAGGGGTAATTTCGGTGACAAAAAGGCTTTTCCTTTAAAGTATTTAAACGGGTGTGTTAAATTAAGCAGTAAATGTCTATTCATTAAATCGGGTTTCTTTAAAAGATTAAGGCGAATTAATCATAATTAGTAACATTTTTGGTATAAAAACGGTTCCATACACTAAAGTATATATGTGTATATATAAGGTAGCTTCATGTGCACATGGATATAACGTGTTGGAGTCTCTTTTCTTCCATTCAATTCTATATTGCATTATTTTATTTTTTTGACTGAGCATTTGACTCATTCTGTTATCTTTATTATAGCAGGTTGGGTGCAGTTCTGTAAGTATCCTTTTTATTTTATGTTAGTAGATCTATAATTCTTGGATTTCGGGGATGCTTCCCGAAGGTTCCTCACGTATTTTGTTTTAAATTGAAGTCACATGCTAAACAAGTGAACCATTAATTAGATAAAATTGGACTAGATATATTATGTAGTTTGTTTCATTGCACTTCACACCTATCATTCTAGTCAGAATAGGTTGACCTCGGGTAACCCAAAAATCCTAGTCGGGGCATTACAAATGGTATTAGAGTCATATTCAAGGTTCCTTTCGGGAGTAAAGTGGTGAGCTCGGTACTGAATCTTTCGGCACCAGTTTAGTTTGGGCCAATCATGCTAAATTGGTGACGGTTTCGATTTGTGTCCTCGATGGTGGAGTCAAGGAGATTAGCACGATGGGTAATAAATTGCCAAGTGGCATATGGACAAATTAGTTGTCATTAATTTCTTTTGTGCTTCTTATTTAAAGATGTTAGTAATTAGAGAGTGTCTGCGCGAGTCTATAAGGGTGACACAATGGTTTTTAGTATGTGGTGATTGTATTTACACCCTTAATGATGTGAGAGGTCTATTAAGATGTTAATAAAGTTAAATGATGTGTAGTGAGTTAGATACATGAATTGTGTGAAGTCAACCATGGATATTAGGTGACTAGAGTGTCATGCGTAAACGGTGTTGATTACAATAAGAATGCATTAAGTTTGGGGATACGGTACTTACGGGTTGCTAATATCGACGATGTGATTAGGAAAACATGGTTCTTTGGTAGTGCCATGTAGTAAGTAATTAATAATTTGGTAGGCATGTAGAACCGTGTTGGTCATCTCTTGAGGATGTGTACTAGGTCATAGTTGATTGGATACTATCATTATAGGTAAGTGACTTTGTAATAATAGACTAAAAGCCCTATATCATAAGCTATGATGAGTGTTACTATCCACTGGTAGTAAGTATATTATGTACGTAACAATGAGAGTTGAAGTGAAGTTGGAGTCAACAGAAGATAGTCTTCTATGATAGGGTTTTAGAGACTATAATGCAACTTTGAGGAATAGGATCTCTAGTGATCTCAGTAATGTATACCTAGAGGCTTATAGGTTGTATATGACATCCCATATCCTGTCAGAATCCTTAGCAGTGTCAGTCCATGGTTTGATGCGTGTTTTAGGGCATTAGCTATTTTGAAGAAGGTTTTTGAACCTTTATTGGATCCTGAAAAGAGAGTCGTGGGTTAGACTTACGCCGGAGTCTCAGTAAAAAGGGAAACAAAATTCTTTACTAGGTGTTGTAGTATGTCCTATTAGCTTGAGTGATGATGGAATGCGAGGATATTTTAGTGTACATATGATTTAAATAAGTCTTTGGAGTGTCCTTATGACTTATTTCATGTGGCATCCTTAGGAATGGGAGTCGATTTGATGTGATTCTTAAGGTGTTCAATGATTGAAGTTCGCCATGTGTAGAGACTTATAGGATAGTATTTGGGTAAATATCTAACTAGGAAATTGATAGGTCATACCTACTATGAGAGGGTCATAAGCTATGACAACTCATCAAGTCTTTGATGATAATTACATTAGGGTATGCTTGGTATCCTTAGAGATTTGTGTCATGCATGGTATCCTTATAGACTCAGATTAATGATGTCATGTTAGAGACTTAAAAATAGCACCCTGAAGGGATATCAAATCATGATTAGGACATTGACATAGGTCGACAATGTAGTTAGAATTACCCTGGAAGGGCAAGTACTAGCTCTTGGAATGTATTGCTAGACTAGTACGAATTAGGAAGCATAGACCTATGTAGTAATTGCCATCCTTATAGTGCTAATGGCAACCGATTTCACCTCACATAATTTTAAATTGGGTAGAACTTAGAGATAGGTGCAGTGATGGCCTTGTGTTAGTGAAGCTTATAATAGGATGAATGCTTTGATTAGTTGGGACCCTATTTAGAGAGACGTTTGGGATGTGACCATGGCATGATAAAGTAAAACAATAACCTAGGTATGCTAGGTTGGTCACTACGCCACATTAATTCAAAAAAAGGATAAAGTCGGCTTGGATAAAAGTGTTGTCATTCGTCGACTAGAGTGGCTTGCATTCATCAAGGATGAAAGGAGTGAACCTTATTTCTAAGGAGGGAAGTCCAACGTTTGACTTCTCTAAGGACAATAGGTTCTTATATTGGTCTCGCCATGTGGGATGAATGGTTTGTGATCCAATCCATCATGGATAGTGACTCTGGCTAGGTGTATGGATTGCTTAGGATCTGGTGAGAACGTTTAAGAGGAGTTATAGACTTCATAGAGTGTGGAGTAAGTTCTTTTTTCATAATCCATGTCTCGTTGAGTGAGAATGGTATTTTCTCATAATGTTTGTGCATTTTTTCTTATTCTTTGTTTCCCTTTCAGTTTCGCTAGTCGAGGACTAAATTCCTTCCGTTTTTATAGTTGAGGATGATGTCCTTCAAATTTATTATTCCATATTAAGGATTTGGTCATGGCATGACCTGGCCCAGTATGAGTGTAGATGGAACTGACATGGTCATTGTAGTTTGGCAACTGAGCATGCTCTTGTTTAAAATATCCCTTTGTTTACACAAGTTTTATGAACATGGTTGCATGTTCTACAACACAATTTACTAGAAGTAACCTGATCTTTAAAACTAACGACCTTATGGATCATACGGCATGGTAATTAGTAACTCTGGTTATAAAGATCAGGGTGATGGTTTAAGGACATCGTATAACGTTAGAATTCAAGGAAATATATTGCACATTGTTGTTTTTGCACAATGAGTGGATTAGTGTAATACTCGAATGAGTGTTCCATAGTTAGATGCCTAGAATGATCCTAGATTCATGAAAGGATCTTGTGGAAGGTGTTAGTTAGATGCATAATTCCTGATAATATTAGTATGTCTCTCTACGGAGTGGGTGACTAATTGGGTAAAAATAGTATTAGTCTTATATGAAATTGCATGGTCAGGAAGACCCGAGCATTTGAGGGAACTGGATATGTAGACCTAAGATCAAAACAATTTATAATAATGGATTGGGTGTTAGTTATATGTCATTTTACTCCTGGGTGAGTATCGATCACCCCCCCCCCCCCCCCCCAATAGAAGCATCGATATGGTTGGGTGTTGGCAAACAAGAGATAGGACTTAATTAAGTCTGATCATCGAGTAAGTGGAGACTTAAGTACTATTATGTAATTTTAATGTATAACCTAATGGTGATTGTTAGAACACATCTCATGTCGAGTTCTTTGGTGATAACCCCTTGTGAAATGGTGTACGATGAATTTTTGGTGATTGAGGATTTTCATAACCTGGTCGTGAAAGATTTCTATGACTTAGAATAAGGTTTCATAACCCTGGGAATTTGAGGGATTTACGGGTCAATAATTTCGAGGACGAAACCTTAGGAGGTAAGAATGTAATACCCATGCCCTTGATATTACCTCTTTCCTTATAAAGTTGTAATTATGTATGTATAATTAGATTTTATATTCGTTGCAGCCTTCATACTTATCAAATCACAGTTTTAATAATGCAAAGTTTGAACCTAGAAAATTAGAAGTCATTCGAACGAGGGATCCTTCTTGTTCGAACTAGTCATTCAAGTGAGACTTCTGATGACTTGAGTCTAATCCATTCCTCGCAGGCACTGAAATCTCATTATAACCTCTCATTGGAAGTTTCGTTCAAATGAATGAGCAATCTCGTGCGAACGAGACTCAAAATTCATTCGAATGACCACACCTGAGTTTGATCATTTCAAGATCCCTTGTGTTCTATGGCGTTTTCGGACCTTAGATTGATGATGTGTCGATATCTTAGTGCAATTGATGAATAAAAATGCGTACAACACGTGGGGGAGTTAGTTTTTATTGAATTTTTGTATTTCTTTGGGGTTATAAGAAGAGAGAGGGTGGGTTACCTCTCACCATTGTTTTAGCATTTCTCTCTCTCTCTCTCTCTCTCTCTAAGTTCAAGAGTTCATACCCTTTACCCCAAGTATTTTCCTCCATATCCAAACCTTTCAACCACTTTGAAACAAAATGACACACCACTTCCATAATTTATTTATCTTCTTCAAACTTTTATCAAGGGTGAAAGTAGGTAGAGACAAAGCTTGTAGGAGGAACTTTGGAGATATTTTGAAGAGATTTTGGAGTCTTTTGAGCTAGGAACTTCAATCTTCATCCTCTTAATTGTATCCTCTTCAAACCATAAGAATAAATGTGGAAGAAAGTATGGAGTTTGAAGGGGGTGTTCTTAGAGCATTCAAGGAGACAAGCTTGGTGGATCTAGATAACCTCTTTAAGGCCACCTTGGGAGGTAGGAGGTTTCCATATTCTTTTACATTCATAATATCATCTTAGAGCTTTTTTAAAGTGGGAAACCTCTATTCTTAGCTTAATAACTCCCATTTGTATATTATCGGTCCTATAGCTAGAACTTGTTAGAGTAGAATGCATATATGATTAAGAAGGTAATTTCTTAAAGTTCCGTGAAAGAAAAATATGATATATGAAAAATCCCATGGATTTTGACAAAATTTATATATTTCAAAAAATCTTGATATCTAAGATTTTTATGCAATAAAATGTTTGAAATGATATTTCTCTCATTGAAAATAATTTACGAGCAAATTTCTTAAGGTTTTCTTGTGAAAAATTGTTTTTTTTTATAAATAGACATTTGCTCAAGTTTTCAAGAAATAAAAAATGTCTTTTAGCTCGAAAAGCATGTTTATGACAACACTATGAAATTTTAAGAATGAACCATCCCATTTAATAGTATTTTTGGAGTTAAAATCCATCTTTTCGTGTACACAACCTTGTAGTATTTTGATGAGGAGCATATAAACCAGTTTAATGAGGGTTTAGTGGGACAAACATGAAATAAAAGAAAGTAGAAATTTCGGCCTTTAGGTGTGCTAAAAGGTGTGGAAAATGTGGTAAATATACATTTAAAACTCATGTGGAAATAAAGGGGAAATGGTATTTCCTTGTGAAGTAGTCTCCAAAGGGAGAAAAGGGGTTTTCTTAGTAAAGAAAGTAGCGAAATAAATAGATTTTCAACTTGAGAAGTATGTCCCTCTGAAGTGTTAAATAAACGTGAATGAGTTAAAAACATTTAAGAAGTTATAGTGTGTAACTTAACAATGTTTTTGGGAAATGACACTTATAGAAATGGAGGAAAGGATAGGTTTGGAAACAAATAGGTAAAATGGTAATTTAACTCAAAGAGGAATATTTTTATGAAATAAAAATGTAGGAAAAGGTGTTACACAAAGTGAGATAAATTCAACCCAAGTTTATAAAGGATAAGAAATGATGATTTTAAAGTGTAACACAAGTCCGGGTGAGACCCCGGGTTTGGTCTTCAACCGGTAAAGGAAAGAGTGATAATGTGGAAATTTGAGAAATATTAAAACACATTAATATGGACTCAAAAGACACTGGGAAATATTAAGAAGGTCCTGGAGCCCTGAGGTGAAAGGCTTAAAATTACTGGCCAGACCATATGTTAGCATAGCCAATAGCAAGGAGACCGTTACAATATGCAGATATTGAAAGATTTTGAGAAAAAGATAGTGAAAAGTGAAGCACGTCAAGTAATGGGTTGTGTGGAGAACATAAAAAAATACAACCTAACTTGAATGAAATTAATTAATGTTCTGGTAAAGAGTAATGTGGACAAGTAATGCAAGGAAATTGATTAATGTCCATGAAGAAAAAGGAGTGGTAAAATGAGGTGACTAAAATGGGTAATTAAGCAACCTAAATAGGTTTAGCCCATAATTAACACAGGGGTGTGTTTATAAAGGTCCTTCAAATAACATACGTATTTTCTAACATGGTGCTTGCGTGTGTTGAAAGATCATTTTCATTGAAAATACTAAGGTAAATTTGGTATGAGCAAAAGGGTAATTTCAGTGACAGAATTGGTTTTTGTTAAACAAAGGGAACTTCTTCAGAGTACATAACCGAGTGTGTTAAATGAAGAAATAAATGTCAAGTCAAGTAATATGGGGTTCTTTAAAGGATTATGGAGAATTAATCGTAATTAGTAATATTTTTAGAATAAAAAATATTTCATGCGTTAAAGTGTATATATATAAGATAGTTGCATGTTCGTGTAGATATAACGTTTTGGAGTCGATTTTCTGCCTTTCGATTCTGTATTGTGTTGTTGTCTCATTCCCTCATATTTGTTATTACAGGTTGGGTGAAATTCTATATTTTTAGAGCATTGTACATGTAAGTATCCTTTTTATTTAACGGTAGTAGCTCGGTATGACTGAATTCTAGTGATGTTTCCCACATGTCCCTTAGTAGTTTGATTTAAATGGAATTACAAGTTAAATAAGTGAAACATTAATTAAATAAAATTGGACTTGCAACATTATATAGGTTGTTTCATTGCACTTCATACCTAATGCTCGTGGCGGACCAGGTTGACCACAGGTAATCCATATATCTGGGTAGGGGTGTTACAAAATCTATTAGCACATAACATTTATTAGTTCAAATAATTTACTAAAACATACATATAACATGCAAATCGAATGGTAATTTAGTTATTTAATTTGTACTATCAAATTGACATGTCAATCTCAATTTTCTAGTTAGATTTATTTATTTAATTATTTTTCTCAATGAAAAAATTCATTTATAATCTCGGGGTGTTAATTTCTTCCCCTAATAAAGGAATTACATCCACATAATTCACAATATACATTCCTTAACAAGATTTAGATACTTCTCCCATATCTTACTCTCTTGCTCCAAAGTAGACTCTTCCTCAATGTTATGACTCCACTGGACACACATTAAAGGAGTGATCGAGTGAAGAACCCGATATCTATGGCCTAGAACATGTAGGGGACTCTTCTCATAATAGGCATCTTGTGGAAGCTATATGTCACCTAGAACGATGTACTGATACATCTTGAACCTACTGCAAACAAACGGACAATGTAAGATGATAGGTTACCGAACCTACCCAACAAATAATCATAAGAGTACCCATATATCGGGGTGGTGAGTCCCCAAAATCTCATAACTCCACTCATGGAAGACACCCATAAACGTACTTGATCACTACGTTTAAACTCCAAGTTACATTTATGCTTATCTGTGTAACTCTTATGCCCACTCTGGGTAGTCCTTGTGCGATCTTTGGTAACGGTACCCCATATTTGAGGTTTATTGAATGATATTTGGTATCCAAAAAAAAACTCAGAGAATCAAAAGGAGGTTTATACTAAGTTTTGTAAGGCGTCATGATGACTATTATTTTAGGCGAAATTAATTCATGATAAATAATTATCCTAACTTCCCTTGAAGTACAATATACTTTCTATCAGCATTTCTTCCAAGATTTGATTAACTAACTTTGTATGCCTATCTATTTATGGATGTGTGGAGTTGTGGATCCCAAATGGGGGGAGAGTGCGATGCTGCGGGAAGTGACTTTATAGGTTCATCATGATTCGTACGGGGACATAATAGTTCTTGTATCTCGGTCTGTCATTTCTCCCCAAGGTTAGTTTGTCCATTCGATGATTCGATGATTACCCTTAGAATTGTCTTTGGCCCTCAGAATTAGTAGCTCCCTACCTTAAGGTCCTCAGAATTGACTTCGGCTTGCAGAATTGGTCGCTCATATATTAGGTCTTCAGAATTGATCTCAACCAGCTGAATTGGTCGCCCCATAGTTAAGGTCCTCATAATTGACCTTGACACGCATAATTGGTCACCCCTACTTAAGCCCTAAGAGTTGTTTTCGACCCATAAAAATGGTCTCTACAACTTAAGCCCTCAGAATTGGCTTCGACCCGCAGAATTGGTCACTACAACTTAAGCCCTCAGAATTGGTTTCAACCCTCAGAATTGGTCGCTCCAAACCTAAGGTCCTCAGAATTGACCTCGACCCTCAGAAATCGTCATTTCTACTTATGCCCTAAAAATTGGCTTTGACCTGTCCAATTGGTAGCCTCTACCTAAAGCCCTCAGAATTATCTTCGACCCACAGAATTTATCGCTCCTACCTAAATCCCTCATAATTGGTCACTCCCTACCTTAAGGTCCTCCAAATTGACCTCAGCTCGTAAAATTGGTCGCTCCTACCTAAGGTCCTCAGAATTGACCTCAGCCCACAGAATTGGTCGCCCCATACTTAAGATCCTAAAAATCGACCTTGGTATACAAAATTGGCCATCCTCAGCATTTACTTAGGTCCCCAAAATCGACTTAGACCCTTTGAATCAGTCATCCTCATCCCTTAGGTCCGCAGAATCAACCTTTTTCCTAAACATCATGTGGTGTCTATTCGAAGGATTTCACTTGTTCCAAGATCACCCATCGAGGGTATCTGTAGACATCACATTCATGACCATTTAAGTATTTCCTTAGGTACCTAACACCTATCCATTTAAATATAAACCCTAGGTCATACTTCGAGTAGCGATCTAGTGGGCATCAGGCATACCCGAGCCCCGTTTGACTTCGGTAAACTCTATCGTTAGAATGAAATCTCAATGAATATTTGAAGGGCTCAAAATACCCATTTTAATGGGGTAACCCGTGCAGGAATAGGCATAACGATTCAGACGAATGGACCATTTTACCAACAAAAATTGATCTGTAGGCCACCGAGCGCTCCCGAGCTCCGATTTGACCACAAATAACTTCATCATCGGGGTGAAAGCTCCTTGAATCTTTAAAGGTCACTAAAGTCCCTTTCCGACGATCCACCCTGTAAAAAAATGGCATAATCGTTTGGACAAACGATCCATTTTCCCTCGAAAATTGATCTGAAGGCCATCGGGCGCTCCTGAACTCCATTTGATCAAGGTTAACTCTTCAGCTCAAACGAGATTAAATGAATCATTGAAGGACACTAAAATCCCTATCCAATGATCCACCCCATTCGTGGATTAGCCTTACGGTACAGATGAATGATCTGTTTTACTCCGAAAGATCAATTTTTCAAATCGAGTGAAGCTCTTTGGAATTTTGAAATACCTCGCATAACCTTTCCAACGATCCACCCTGTTTGCGATACTGACTTACCGTTCGGATGAACGATTCATTTTCATTCAAAAATTTCTCATCCAAAGGACTAACAAGCGCTTTCGAGCTACGTTTGACCCAACGTTAACTCTCGGACCCGAGAGCAGACTAAATGACTCTTGGACGTCTTTGAATTACCTTTCTAATTGTATGGCTTGGGCGCGATTTGGATCAACAATTTATGACCATTTTTCCACAAAAATCTGCATGAGACTGTCGATTGGCAGGTTCACTTCCTTGCTTATCGATAGTGTGACTAGGATTACTTATCGATTGGCAGGACTAGGGCTATGTCGATTGTCACCCCCTTAACCTATAAATAGAGGGCACCTCACTCCCAAGGTACACCTCTGATCCGTCAACAACATTGTCTTGCAATGAGCGAAGTTTCCTTATGTGAAACTCCTTTCCATCTTACATTCCCATCCTTTTCATACCCAATTTGGTAAAATCTCATTCTCTCACATCCAACATTTATCTCAACATTCAAGGGGAGCTCATTCAAGATCACGATCAAGCGTCAATTCTTCAAAGAAGGTCAAAAATCCTTTTATCTCTCTTTAAATTTCTTATTTTTTCATTAATTACATTAAATTCATAATTTAGTTTTTACTTTAGTTCACACACATGAACATCTCCCATTTTTATTTGTTGTATTTCACATACTTTATTTTTAATAAAAAACCTAAAACAAACGAAAATAGGGTTACACCTATAAATTTCAACGGGATTATCCATAATAATGTCACAAAACTAAAACACATTTTCTATACGCACACATATAATAAAATCTCTTTTGAATCTATGGAATAAACCCCGCCCTTATGACACATGCGAACTACTTGAACTTTGATGCCTTTATAGGTTACATAGGCATTTCGAGTTAAAACCCGAGACTCGAGTCCAATTTTTCAATTTTCTAATTTTCCCAACTTCGCATTTTTCATCCATACATTATTTTAATACATATTGTGTTTGTCATTATTATTAGCGTTTTATCTAACATATGTTATCGTTTCATCATAGCAATCAATATTTCGATAAACACATAAATCATATTTTTTCTAAATATTATTTTAGGAACATTCCTATGGATGATCCCACTCTATCTTTTCTATGGTATGAGTCGGGTGATTCGGATATCCATGTATTATATATATATATATATATATATATAAGGAGTAAAATTTTGACACTATTCCATAAGTTGATAAGCTAAGTAGAGGTGAGGATGAAGCCACCTAGGCACGAAATGGAGGGTTGAGATCATCTTTGAAAAACAAAGGAGAAAAACATTGGGATGGAGGATTTCACTTTATCCCGCTCATTTTTTTGAGCCCCCATTTCTCTCTCTCATCCCTCCTATACTCATTTGCCATGTCGAACAACAAACTCATGTTGAATCCACCATAGCTCCTCACCGCAAGCGACGAACTACACCACCAGGTATCTTAGAAGACATCTTTGTTGTTGTTTTTTATTCTTCTCATGTACAGGTATCCTTCAATTAGGGCTTTTGTGTTATTATTTGTTTCTTTTTTTTCGATTCTTTGTTTCATTTAGGTTTCAAATGCGTACTTTCTTTTTTTCATTTTTTTTATATTCTTTGTTGCATTTTGATTAAGATTTTAAATTCTTTTTGCATTTAGGTTTCAAATGAGATTTTAGGTTTTGATTGTGTTATTATGTTATTGGATTTTAGGTTTCAAAGGAAATTTGTACAAGATGGTTTCTCTATGGTTTCTAAGGAGAGATTACTGGACCCATATGGCCATTGTGAGGTCTGTTTTTCATTTGTTGGGATCTTGAATTGATTTAATATGGAAATTCTTGTTTATTTCTTTATTTTTTTATGTATCTAACTCAATATGTGTTTGATGAAGAACATGAGGGTAAAATGTATAGGAAAAAAGAAAGGTGGGTTATGAGTAAATTAAGTTCTGAACTCCTAAAGGTTATGTAGAGGGTTGGGTATAAAAACCCTTCCCCTGTTCAAATGGTTGTTATACAACAAACATATGTTATTGGTGTTGCTGAGATGGTTTCAGGTAAAACAACAGCGTTTATTTTGCCGATGTTGACGTATTCAATTAAGTTGCCTCATATGAGTTAGGAGAATGAGGTGGAGGCACCTACGGTGAAGTTTCTGCATTATTTGGGGATTAATGTGGTTTCGATTGTGGGGGGGATAGTCGATTGAGGAGAAAGGGTTTAATATTAGGAACGGGTGTGAGGTTGTGATTGTGACGCCGGGGAGGTCAATTGATTGTTTGGATAGGCATTATGAAATTTTGAATTGATGTAATTATGTGGTTCTTGACAAGGCGAATCAGATGATTAGTATGGGTTTTGAGTCTCAAGTTGGGGGGTGCTGGACGCGATGCCGAGTAGTAATTTTAAGACAGAGAATGACGATAAAGAGCTTGATGAGATGAGGATTTATTGGGCGACGTATATATTCAGTGCCACAATGCCACCGGATGTGGAGTCTTGTGAGGAAGTATTTGAGGAATCCGGGTGTGGTGATGATTGGGACGACATGGATGGTGACTGATTGAATTATGACATATATGTTTCATACTTTTCTTTTCATGTAATATATATGTAAAATTGAAGGGTAATTGGATGCGCTACTTCTAACTCTTAATGTTGTTTGCTTTCGGGTTTATATTTTGGAAATAATACAATCTTGTTCCCTGTTTCTAATTACTCGATTTTAAAGCTTGGTGGTGTTGAAAGTTTAACATATTTGTATTTTATGATTAACATGATGCTCGTAAAAATTCCATAGTGGGCAATTTCATTATTTTGCTTATCTTCCTCATTATATATGTAATTTTCTTATATTATATAAAGTTTTAATATTAATTTTCTTCAATGTAGGTACATGAAGTGATTGGATGAAAAAGTAGAAAGCATGAGTCAAAGTCCCAGTTCTCAGAGACCTAGAGGATTCAATACATGATTCAAACACGAACACAAGTTTCGTGTATGTGAAACAACACTATATGATTCTTTACATTATTAATCCATTTCAGTAGTTAATAGATACATCTTAAGTGATTGTTTAAGCTAAAGCTTCTTTTCCTGGCATCTTCGATGCTTTATATGAATCTAATATGTTTCTTATATTCATTCCAGTGTTTTTTACAGATCATTATTACTCAGAAGGTATAGGCCTCAACTTGGTTTGCGTATAAATAATAAATCTCTCTTTTAGGATGTTCTCACTTTCAAAAGTCAAGAAGTGGTAAACATCGAGTTAGTATTCAGGTATATAACCCATTATACATTTAAAGTTGAATCTTTGTTAAGGATCGAAAAATTAAAATTTGGGCATAAACACGTATAAGACCCCAAAACAATGTGTGCAATTATATTTATAGGATTTCTCTAACTTTGATTTGGTGTTTATCTTCTGTTTTCATCTCATGTTTCCATTATGTATTCCTATTTTCTAATGTTTAATATTTCCCTTTCTTATTAGATATTCCAATTAAAGGTTTTAAATTTGAGGCGCTCGGGTGTGTTAGGTTTGGATTGAATATTAGGAGAGTATCTCCATTTTTCCATGCATACATTGTTTATTACACAAATGTATACATTGCTTCCACCTCCCAAGTCATAGAATATCCCCAGCATATGGCCTCAATAATCACTTTTACTCCTTCATCCATGCTCAACCCTTAATGGTATTTTGATTCGAAGGCCAAATATTGCTACAAGAGAACCAGAGCCTATTGTAGGGAATGGCAAGAGTGTAGGTTGATGACCCTGATAGTTAAAAAGGTGGGACTTTAAAAGCATAAGTGTAGAAACAACCCTTGACTCTCGACCAATATGATAGCAGTGTTGCTTCAGCTGAGAGGTGATAGTTTCGATCACTGCCTCTATATCAGCAATAGTCCCTGCTCTATAGAAATAAATTTTTAGTTCCATGTAATGAAGGATATTGGAAATTTATGCTTGGTGTTGTGTAAATTTCTTTGCAAATGTATATACTTTTGTTCTCTCTTCAACACTAACAATACTATTATTCATTCTCTATTGGCACTTTTGCTGAATTGCACTATTTTTACTGTAGGCCCTTATTTTAGTGCTGATTTTTGTGCTTTTCATGCTCAAACCCTCCATATTAAAACCACATTTCCACTATATTATGCATTTGTATTGTCTTTAATTTTCCACTTTCTTTGAAATTTCACTTTTTAACTTTCTAAAGTATAAATGCCAGCTTATAATGTGAAGTTCTGATATGAAAGTTCTTATGTTTTTCCTTCTTTGTGGAGTTTGATAAAAACATGTGCCATTTGTTTTAGTTCCCTGCTATCCTTTATTCAGTTGGTGATTTCAACACTATTTTTGAAGGCTGTGAGTACCTAAAACATGGCAATTATGATTTCTCCAAAATATCATTTTAATTCCATGTTGTCCCTTATAAGTTTTTCCTTCATTGTGGAGTTTGATAAAAAAAAATATTGGGTTGGATTTAACAACTTGGTAACTGGGTGAGGACCCCTAAACTTTATTTTTCTTATAAAAATTTGTGTTGGATTTAACAATTTCGAGGTTCAGAATGTACACATATTGATTTACATGTCTTAAATGCACGTCTGTGTTTGTATTCGCAGCCTTCATTGTGGTAGGGGTTCTTGAAAATATCCCAAACGAGACAAATGAAGACACACTTCTGTCCAATTACCTTCCATGGAGACAATTTGCATATACCCTCCAAAATACCAAGCATATAAGATACTTATTGGAAGGCCATATCCATAACCAGCCATCGTTGCCACATTAGTTGTTCCAAGGTTTGACAGCTTATCCAGAGGATTTTTTTGCAGTGCTCTAAAGATATGTAAAAAATTTAGGGAGACCTCTTCTTAGTATTCCACCCCTTCATCAGATACCTTAAAGGTAACATCCTATAAGCCATCAATAACTATCA
Source organism: Sambucus nigra (assembly GCA_949130495.1). Classification (NCBI taxonomy): domain Eukaryota; kingdom Viridiplantae; phylum Streptophyta; class Magnoliopsida; order Dipsacales; family Adoxaceae; genus Sambucus; species Sambucus nigra. The sequence goes on from OX422208.1 coordinate 173,499,003, forward strand.
TTTGAATAGGTGGTGAATTATTGTCTTCACTAAAGACTTGGGGTGATTTACATGGTTTCTACTTAGTACAGGTTAGAGAATTTGGGTAGTGGATCTAATTGATTTTGTTGCAAATTAACTTTTCTTATAAATTGGGCTTTTGTTTTTTTTCTTTTATCCTTTTGACATCCATCATAACTACCTAATTTTCTTCTATATAAGTGACTACAAAATAAATAAAGATACCAGTTTTTATATATTTCAATACCTCTACTTATATTTCTTCGTGGTTTTATTTTAAGACCTCTGGTCGATTACAATTTATGTAGCAGGTTATTGAAGAAAATGGGGAAGAGTTACGTGATGTGCTTACAAGGCTTAAGCGCAACATTTTAATGTGGTAAATATTGTCTCCCATTTTATTGCTTAATTTTAATGACATCTATGTTTTCAGGTTGTAAGTAGAGCGATTTTGATAAGTACTAGACAAATTTTACTATTTTTCGTATAATATGGTTTAATTCTCTTTATCCCCGTTGTTGTTGCATTTCATTATTTTAGTTGAATTCAGCGTTTAGAAAATATTTGCCCCGCCTTCATCCATTTAAAGTTTCATTGCGCCTATACGAAAATTTCCAATACTCATACGTGTTTGAGGATTACTATATCTTCCAATGTTTTTTAAATATACTTTTTTGATCGTGTAGGCATGTGATTCTCTAGAAATTGGAGATTGAATAATATATTATCCATCCTATTGCAGTGTCCAAGAAGCCTATGTTAGAAACATCTCTAAAGGCGTTGGCAGTGGATAAACCACTTGATACGACCCCGTAGGATGGGACGGGTAAACATATGTTTGTATAATGGATTATGAGGTAGATCTGTCCTTTTTTTGTATTTTCGCATCTCGAATGAAAAGTGAAAGTATTAACTTTTGTTTATGTATAATAGATTATGAGGTACAAAGCTGCTGGACAAGACACCATAGTTCTGGCTGGAGTAGAATATGGAAGTGGGAGTTCTCAAGACTCAGCTGTTAAGGGCCCAATGCTACAGAGATTAAAAGTGGTGACGACCAAAAGCTTTGAGAGAATTCATCGCAGTGCATCATGTAAAGGACCTTAGCATCGAACATAATTGGACATGTCTTAATGGTTGTTGGTGACTCTCCTATGATGTGTGGATCAGATAATGGAGGCGGCATCAGGCTGGGTGAGATCTACCACGATGTTGATTTTTATCGACTACAGTTACAACTTAGGACTAAATCTTACACCTGATGTTGCCCTTGGCACAGCAGATACTTGCTTTCTAGATTAGAGATCCAATATACAGTAGAACTTGGGCGATAACACCTTATTCTCTCTGCTCCCAGTGTCTAGACAGACCATCGTTGGTACAAGCCTACCGTTTCATTTTTGGCCCGGCTCCGCCATAAGTCGAAATCATTGCACCTTAGCCAGATCACATGTATGCTTAGTTGATAGTTTTTTTAATTAATTTTTTTCACAGCGATATATGCTTTGTTGAATTCGATAATGCTTTGGTTAACAAGTTATGATTCTTATGATCCGGCAATGCAGCCCTGCTATGCCGCCCTATCTTGCATTGCACAATAAAGAATATTTCTAATAGAATGGATATTTAGGGGGGACAATGCTTAAACCAAATAAACTTCCAAGTACTGTTGACATATCTGCTAGACCTATATAAGTAGCCCTGTCATTTTAAGCATGATGAACATCACGCGAAAATGAACATGTCGCTCGAAGACACAGCTTGGCACCCTATTCGCAGAGACGAGTTTGATTCATACCCAAACTTCTGGAAGGCAAATATATATGCATACGGCCCTTTACGACCTTTGATGTATATCTCACTGGGTGGTGTGGAATTTTGGTATGAAGAAATTTAAATCAAATGAAGAAATAATGGTGAAGATAAAGCATGTGTTATTGGAATTCATTTAAACAGGATGCTTACCATGCACTTAGTAAGAAAAACTCATTTGATGCACTATAATGTTATTATAATAGAGTAGTTTTTCAATTTAGACACCTATTTTATTCCTATAACCCATGTCTCATAGTTTAATTGAGATAATTTTCACATCCATATAGATATTGGGACAAAGGTCTATTATTTTTCTTTAATTCCCTTAAAATTTCGTACTTTGGTTGGGGGGAGTAAAATTTTTATAGTTTTGTGATTACGTATTGTAGAAATTTTCATCGTTATGCGGTATACATTTTGGATTCCTTTCAAAATTTCACGTAAAGGTATACACTGTTAGTTTAAGATGCAGATGCCCTGTTTAAAGTATGCAGGCGTACTGCCATTCTTTATAGTATGCATTGTTAGATTAAGGTATACTGTCATTCTTTAAAGTATGCAGTTGCCCTGCATTGTATTATTTGACATTTCTCGCAATTCGTGATCTCTCTTTGTATATATTTATTATAATTTATATCACATCTATTTATAGTATCTTGACATGGAGTAATTAAATACAGTAGATTTCTTAGGTTGGTGACTTTCTATTTACCCATTATTTTTCCTGCCATATACATAAATTTAGGGCTGGCAATTTTTGACACGATAACCCGTTTATGGTAATAACCTGAAATGACCCGAACTTGACACGATTAGCTTGTACAGATTTAAGAGTATCCAAAACTTATACTCAAATAAAAATCATCGCGACCCGAAAATGACACGACTAACCCGAATTGCCACCCCTACATAAATTCATTAGGCTTCCATATACATGGACGGATAGTGAGGCTGTCATATACATGGACCAGATGGGGGTAATAGTTTTCTTTTAAATTTCTTTTTAGTTTCTTTTGAATCACTAGTGTTATTTGGACTACTTGCCTGTGATTTATGTAGCAGACTGTTTTTTACGGCTTTTGTGTTAATGAAATACTATTAAATTACTTTGTTTCTTATTCACTATTTTGATCAAATGGGGGAACAATGATGTTTTCTAAATCTAAGTTAGTGTTGATCTTAAAACTTGCAAGAAAGCTGATTGAAAAGAAAAAAGTCCTGATACCTGATATGTTCTACCTGATACCTGATATGCTGATACCCAATCAACAAAATACCTGGTACTGATACTAAAATGGAACTCATATATGTTGTTTTTCCCTCTATATCCATGTTTTACCTCATATATGAGATTCAATTTTTATGCTTTAGTGTTGCGTCTATTTTCTCTTTTATTACTAGATCACTCCATTCGTGTGAATTTCAGTAATCTTTATATTCTGATTTGAAATTAAGTAATTCTATTTTAAGATCATTGATGATCTGTTTTAAAATCACGGGAACACAGTTAGCCCTTTTATTTAGTCCATATTATAATTTGAAGATGTTTTGTATTTTGATCATACCATTTAGGAGGGCATGAACTACAAATATTTTGGATGTTTGTGATTAGCATCTTAACAATAAGACTTTTAGGTTTTATTTTTCAGATCTTTGATTCACTTCTTGAGGCTATGATTAAGAGTCTTGGTCCTATTGTAGTTAGAGTAGTACTCAGTTTATTTGGTCTATATATGTGCTTTGTTTAGTTTATCATTGTATTATGTCACAAGGTTTCATGTTTAATTACCTCACTACTTTTACAGAAAATATTCTTGCCTATTCCATGTTTTAACTAGAAAGGGTTTCATTAGAATTGGGTCTGCTAATCGCAAAAATCTGTATCTTGGGTATAACAAAGTTGCCACTGTTAGGTATTATATTAGGTATGGTAACCTTTTATTAGTGTTATCGTCTTTTTAACTGTTGAATTGATATGACTTCATGTATTTTTAACTATTGGTAACCTTTTCTTATTTTATGAAGTGTAGCAGGTGTGGTAGAATTTGCAATACTTGTTGTTGTCTTGCAACGAAAACTCTCTCGGACCATTAGAAGAAATTGTTAATGACAAATTTAGTGTATTGAACTAGATGTTCATTTAATTTTTTTCATATAATTTTGATAGTAGTGTTGGATTATTTTGTGTAAAATTGTGATAGTATTTGAACTAAATTGTTGGATTATTTTTTTAACAGGATGGGTAGTTCTATAAACAAATAAAACTCTACTTAAACTTTTTAAAATATTTACACTTTTGTGCTATGAAAAAATTTTTGTATTGTTGTGATGTTTCATAATGGTATAAATTTGATTATTATTGTTGTGATGTTTCATAATGGTTTGACAGGACAGATTATTAGTATTGTTGTTGTGGTTTATTTTTATTTCTTAACATGTGGATAGTGCTATAAACTATGAAAATTTTGTCCAAATGTTATAAATTTTTCACATTTGTGTTGTAATAAAAATTGACTTAAATTGTTTACACATTTGTGTTGTAATAAATTCTATCCAATTTTTTGTCGTTTTGCAATTATGTACTTTTGGAAATTTTTGTTGTTTTACAATTACGTACTTTGAAAATTTTCCCCGTGCCTTCAGGCACGGGCATTCAGCTAGTATATATATATATACACACACACACTTTACAGAGAAATTAAGGAAAATATTAACACAAGCTGATGAGAGACTAAAAGAGCGGGATGGGTGCCTAACACCTTCCCATTCTGTAACTTAGCCCTCAATCCTTTGAACTATTGGTTTCGAAAGCATATATTTTCCTTTGAAGCCGCTCTCTTGAGACGACGACATGTTATTTTTCCTATTTTGTGTAAAATAGGTTAATGACTCCATCCCTTTACATTCACCCAACACCGACGATGACTAAAGCGTTCCTAAAGCAGATAGGGATCCTTGTGATTTTTAGGACTCGATCCAGGTCTTTTAAATGTCCTCAGTTCTGACCAGCAACTAATGATAAACTGATCCACTTTGCAAAGGGCTCCTTGTGATTTTCAAGACGTGATACGAGTATTATGAGTTCTTGATGATGACATTCGAGTTGACAAACACACCTAAAACATTCATGGACGTGGTGAATAGGATTTACCGCCCAATCCCATATCAGTTTGTTACTGTATTTATTGATGATATTTTGATCTACTTGGCTTGAAAAATGGATTATAAGGATCCATTCGCACAGCCTTGCCCGTGCTTCATGAAAATCAGTTGTATGTTGTGTTCAGCAAGTGTGAGATTTAGATGAATGAGGTCAGGTTTCTTAGCGATGTCATCTTAGGATAACGAGTTTCAACATATCCAACAAAGGTTGAAGCAGTGGTAAATTAGGAAAATACAAAGACAGTCACGGGAGTGAGGAGTTTCTTAGCACTCATCGGTTATTATAGGCGTTTCCTCCATGGATTCTCACAAATTTCTTCACACCTCCCCATATTGACTCAGAAATATGTTCATTTTGAGTGGAGAGAAAAGTGTGAGGTAGCCTTTTATAAGTTGAAAACCATCTTGACTTCAGTAATGGTACTTATCCGCCCTAAATGGGGAAAGGTATATTCCATGTATTTTGATACATCAAGAGTTGGTTTGGGAGCAGTAATAATGCAAGGAAGTAATGTGGTGGCTTATGAGTCAAGGAAGTTAAAGGTTCAATAAAGTAACTACCCGACACATGACCTAAATCTTAGAATAGTTATCTTTTCCCTCAAGATATGGAGGTATTACTTGTATCCTGAACGATTCGAGGTATACTCGAATCACAAGATCCTATGGCATGCTTTTACTCAGAGATATAAATCTCAGGCAGAGGAGATAGATAGAGCTCGTGGAAGATTATGACTTTGATCTCCATTACCATCCAGGTATAGCCAACATTATAACAGATGCGTTGACTAGGAACACAAGAGTATCTTTGGTGGAAGTGAAGTGCTACCACTGTAATATGACGTAAGACATTTAGAGCTACTAATTTATGGTTAAGTGGGGAAAGAATCACGCATAGATCTATGGGACGGTTGCAATGCTAGTTATACAGTATAAGGTGCTTGATGCACAAGATCTCGATGATGATTTGATGAACTTTAGCAAGCTCATCTTGTTAGGCGAATTAATTAAAGACTTGTTAGTAGACAAGGATATTGGTGTGATATTTAGAGGAAGGTTTGTAGTTCTGGGTATTCGGGAACACAGTGAAGAGGTCATGAAAGAAGTGCACTAGTCTCGTTTCAATATTAATCTAGTCAGCACGAATATGTATAGGGATTTGTGCAGAATTATTGGTGGTCAAGGATGAAAAAAGATTTTGCACTTTTCATGGAAAAATCCCTCACTTGTCAGCATGTAAAGGACGAATATTAAAAACTAGCAGGGTTATTGAAACCACTATCAGTAGCTCCATGGAAGTGGGAGCACATAACGATCGACTTCGTTACAACTTTGGCTAGGATATAAAAGGGGCACGATGCAGTCTGAGTTATGGTTGATCGACTCATCAAGTCATTGAAATTCATTCCCATCAAGGTTATTGATAGTGTGGATAATCTTTCCAGACTCTACATCCAGGATAACATAAGGTTGCATGGCGCACCTTTATCCATTATTTCGAATAGGGATCCATAATTTTTTACCACATTTTGTAAGAAAGTGTAGCAGGAGTAGGTAATAAAAATGAATCTCAGTTCAACCTATCATTAGCAGAAAGATGGACAACCAAGAGGAATATTAAGATACTTGAAGATATGTTATGGTCATTGGCTCTAAACTTCCAGGGTAATTGGGTTGATCATCTACCATTAGCATAGTTCACCTATAAGAATAATTATCATACTAGTTTTGGGATCGCACCTTTTGAAGATTTGTACATAATACCTTGTCATTCACCAGTTTTTAAGAAGTGATCGGCGAGAAGCACATCTCAAGTTCAGAGGTGATTGAGGATGCCATTGAGGATATTCAGGTCATTTGGGTTGACTTGAAACTACCCAAAGACTACTGGAGAACTATGTAGATACATGTCATTTTAATTTGGAGTTTAGTCTGGGTGATCATGTGTTTCTGAAGATCAAGGCTAGACCAGGGGTTATGCGGTTTGGTAAGAAGGGAAAGTTGGCACCGAGGTATAAAGGATCATTCGAGATTTTGGAAAGGATTGGTCTAGTGTTGTATCGTTTGTCCCTACCACCTCAATTAGCCAATGTGCATAACATTTTCCATATATCAATGTTACATAAATACAGTATGGATCGAACTCATTTAATCATTTGGGTTTAGCTATACCTCTAGGATGATTTTTACTACGATACTAGATTATTAGCTATAGTGGACCACAAATAGAAGATGCTTCGCAAGGAGATGATTCCCCTCGTCAAGATTATTTAGGATAACAATGGTGTAAAGGGAGACACTTGGGAATTAAAACCTACCATGAGGAGGCAAAATCTTAAATGTTTTACTTAAGTTTATTTGGTGTTTAATTTTGGGGACGAAAATTCCCAAGGTAAGAAGGTTAATAGCGATATTTCCAGACATGCGTAATTCATAAATTATATGGCTTTAAATTTGTGAAGGAATTAATGGGATTCATTTTTAAAGGTATTATTTACTTCAATATGTTCATAAGTGCAAAAGGAAAAATAGGAATTAAAAATTTAAATAAGGTCATAGCAGATTTTTATTTGTTTAGTTGTCGAGGGGTTTAAGTTTAGGTTGTTATTGTGATGACTTCCCACAAGTATGGAACACATTTTCTTCAGCATTTAACCACTATAGGTATGAGGGAGGACTCCCCTAAAGGCTAGGTAACATATAGGATGGGTTTGAGTGTCTTTTAGAAGAAGAAAAGAGGGCTACCAACTCCATATTTCCCATTTTTGCAGGGCCAAAAATTTGCTAAAAAAACAATCCGTACATTTCTCTCAACTATTCTTTCATTACTAAAGACTCTATTCTCTCCTCCATACTTCATACTAGCTAGAACATATTCCCATCTTCCATTTTCAAGTGTTTCCAAGTGTTCTTGGGCGTAGGAGGGGTTTTCGAAAGAATATATTTTCAAAAAGTTTGGAGCTTGTTGCAATCTTATTCAGCATGTTCTTCAAAGTTTCCTATCTTCTTAAGAGGTAGGGATTATGCACTATTTTCAAGTTTGAATCAATGCAGGCTAGATATATGTATATGTATGTATGATTCACATGCCTATTTATGCTTACTATCACTACATATGAATATATGTTGAACAATATGTGATAAAAATTAATAAAAGCTAAAGGTTGAAAGAAGGATAAATTTCAAAATGTTTAATCCAACTATTTCTTATACAAATCATGTTAAACTTGTTGATTTCATTATTAATGTTGTATTGAACTTGTTAAAGAAATAATAGGATGAATATATGGGGTTTAATAGCATAAAATCCCACTTTCATGAACATAAACTCGTATAGTAGGGATAAATGGGGTGAATATGTTGAAAGTATACTAAAATGATATATTGAAAATAAAATCATAAACTTGATAATTTCATAATGTTAGTCACATGAAATTATACAATATACGTGAAGAAATCCTTACTGAATATTAAATAAGGGAGTAAAAGTGAATATAATAAAGTGTTTGGGGTAAAACCATGAATCGTATAATGTGAACACATAAAATGATAAGAAAACGAGGTAGAAAGTGTTAGTTAAACAAGTTGAATTACAAGTCTTGAAATGGAAAATTTAATGTTTGAGTACAAAAGTGCTATTTTATGTGAAAGCTGGACTTAAGAATAAATTCACTAAACAAAGAGGGATCTAGTTACATAGTTAGACATTAAAGCATATGATGAAAACTCATATTTTGTGAAGTAAAGGTAAAAAGAAAAATTTTGGCAAAATGAATCAAATACAAGTTTTTCTCGCATGCATGAATAGTGAAAAAGTACATAAAAATGTATGAAATGGGTATTTGAACTCAAAAATAAAGGTTCACAAGAAATGGTAAATAAAGTAATTTTCAAAAGGTGAAATACCGAGTTTGAGATCAAATGAAAATATAATTATTAAAAAGTGTGAAACTTAGAAATAAATTACGTCAGGACTAGTCTCATCTAGAGTATTAGGCCTTGTCGTGTGATAAATAGAATAAAAAAGGCTTAAAAGTGAATTAGAAAGAAAGGAAAAGGGTTATAAAGATGTAATAAATAAAAGACACTCGGAAGTAACCGGTAAAGTGGGATTGGATCCTTGGGGTTTAGATTAATGCTTAGACCTAAAACCACTTATCAGGATCATATTACATCATTGTGGCAGTTGGTACAAGGTCGTAAACACACGTGGGGATTGGAACCCTGTAAGGAAATATTTATAATCGAGTCAATTTGTATATAATTGGATTAATTTCAGACAAAACATTTGAGTCACGGGTTAGGCTTTGTGTTATTGATCCCATAATCCTATGATGTGTTTTGATGAAGTTGTAGGGGCCATGCTTCAAAGTTACATCGTGTCGTGTTTATCGTGTTTATCTGAAGAGAACCTATTTCATGCGATGGATTTCGTACTTATTATTTACATGCGGTGGACTCCGTGGTTGTGGTGCTATGGTGAAGAATCGGAGGATTTCATGTTCATATCCATAGACACTTATTTCTACTCATCGTTGGATGCCAAGGCATGCGTGGACTCCAGCGTTATGGTGGCTTATGCGGGTGGACTCCTGCGTTGCACTATAGAGAAGCAGTTGAAGATTAAAGAGCGTTAAGGCTTGTGGGAATCGAGTCGTTGAGTAAGTATACAGTAAACTTTTCTTATTTGTATCATGGTGATCTATTTGGCTAGGTCGTTTGAGGTTTTTCCCTTTGTGGTTTTCCTCGTACATCAATGTGTTGTGGATATTTTTTCATTTTATGTGTATATCACCTACATGCATGTTTTAGGTTATAAAGATAAAATTAGTAAATTTATTTTTCACAACAAAATGATTTTAATTAGTGCAAAGTCTAATTGGGTTTAATATGTTTAAAGTTGTAATCTTTAAATTTTAAAAACATAAAAATAGAATTTTTATTTATTAGGACCATCTTTTCCTAAGCACACATTATAGAGGAACTTGCGTTCTTAAATTGATATTAGAGCGGGTTGTGCTAATTTATTGTGTTTGGTCCCGTGTTTTTAGGCATGAATTTTATTGGATTTGATGGTAATAGAACTCCAATGTTTGATGGGTTGAACTACTCATAATATACATGCATATGAAATCAGCACTAAAGGCTGTAGAAGAGAAAATTTGGTATTTTATTGTCAAAGGTTGGTCTCTACCTGTCACTAGAAAAGGTGAAGCAATTCATTTAAAACCCGTAAAATCATGGAGTGAGGATGAGTATTGGTTAGAAAATTTAATTCTCGATGTTTAAATGTTCTGTTTTATTATGTCATCCCGAAAGAGTTATGTCCTATTATAGCTTACAAAATCTATAAAGAGGCTTGGGACATACTCTAACTCACCCATAAAAGAACTAGTGTTATCAAGTCTTCGAAAGTCCAAAACGTCACCACTTAGTTTAAAACCATTAAGATGTTGGAGAGTGTGTCTTTTAATGAGTTCTACGCTAGATTGTCCGATACAGTTAACCCGTCTTTTAACTTAGGATAGAATATACCTGACAACCGTGTTATTAAGAAAATCTTAAGGTTGTTTCCTGAAAGATTTAACCCAAAAGTGACTATTTTGAATTCTCCGGGTACTTTGGATATTATGAGACTTGAAGAGCTTGTAGGTAACCTATAAACTTATGAACTTAACATGTTTACCTTTAAGACGAAAAAGAAGAAAGATAAATGCATTTCTTTGAAAGCCTCTATGAATAAAACACATGTTTCAGATGATGATTCTGACATCAAGTCCAAGGATATGTCTATGTTAGCGAAGAAATTCAAGAAATTTCTCAAATTTAATAAGCAATCATAAAATGCAAAAAGTTTTGAGGAAAATATGCACAATAAGGTTGATTAATTCCCAAAGAATCGGTATTATAATTTCAAGAGGGGTGCGTCGAAGAGATGTTATGATAGTGAGGGTTATGTCCATAGGGTAGTTAAGTGTCCCACTAAACTAAGGAAAGAGGGAAATAAGTTGATAGCATTTAATGTTATCCTTATTGATAGTGAATCGAAATAGGAATTTGATTTCCCTATTGAGCGCAACTTTACCGTGGTCATAGCTAGTCATGTGACCTTTGATGAGAAATCTTCCATGAAAATATTTCTTTGCATGACACTTACAAGGCCATATTTTGTGGATTCCATGTGAGTGATATTCGAGTGAGTGGAGATAACGCTGTGGATGAATAAAACATGGATGATATTGAACTCCAAGTTGTCTTCCGTTAATTGTACGCATAACCTTTTAAGGTAAAGAAGGTTAATTTGTAGTTGGAAGCTAAGTTGAAATAACGTGACGTAGTGAATGAGGATAGTGTTTTGATTGAGGGTCTTAGGGCACGTGAGAGGACTCTTTGAGAAAAGCTAGAGTATGTTGAGGGTGAGAGAGATAGTCTTTGGGTTTGATGGAGGCAATGAAGAAAGATCTTCTAAATTTTGAGGAGTCTAGGCATTCACGCAAGTTGAGGATAATTAATCTTGAGGAGAGATTAAAAGATTCGAGTAGTGTTAAATTTGAATTAGGGTCTAGGTCTAAAAAGTTGGATAAAATGTTAGGCACCGTCCAAATCAAAGATGATAAATGTGGAATTGGATTCGATTATAAAAATAATTTCGCTACCCCAACCAAGACCATGTGTTTGAGAGAGCCGACTAGGAACATTAGGAAAGGTCAACCCATAGGTAACACCCCTTATTATGTTTATAGTTTCACTGATTGCGATAGGAATGTCACCTTAGGAGGTTTTTCTATAATCATAATAACGGTCCTAGGAAGTCCAATAATCGAGTCACTAAGGTTACCAAAATCCAAGAGCGTCATATTACACCTACATGGGTTAAGAAATTGTATTTGGGGGCTTTATATATTAGACTTGTTAGTTTTTTTTTACTTGCACATGATACTTACCATGCTATATCTAGTGGTTGATTGTGTTAGCTTATTTTCCATACTCTAGTTTATTCTTTATGATATATGTTTGCTACTCTTATGACATGTGTATCTTTTGTATTTTGATTTTTCTTTTATTTAGTCATATTAAAAAATACAAAAGGATTTTTTTTAATCTTTTGAGAGGGATTTTTTTTTCAAATAATGATATTTTATTTTGAAAAATTTTAGAAAAACTCAAAAAGATTTTTTTTTGTGTGTATTTCATTTTTAAACATTTGGCGTGGCATATTGGTGTGTTTGAATCCAATTTAGTCCATGTTATCCATGTGGTTGGACACTTGGTTATAATTGTTGATACTTAGATTGTTCTTAATCATGCTTGATGGAGTTGTGTCAAACTTATTTTGTTTTATGGATTCGACTTTGTATATGCCTCCGCACACACAAGCACGAGCTCTTTGGATTTTAACTTCACATATATATTTGAGCTATGCGAGTTGTTCTCCCATCAGTCTTGCCATCTACATGTTTCATGACTATGGGGGATTTATGCTTGTAAGAATCGTTGCCCGTGAGATTATTTGATTAGCATTAAAAAATATATATGAGGGTGAATGGGAAAAGACTACGAAAGGAGCAAATACCCTTTGCGAGAAAGCCACCATTAGCAAGAGCCTAATGAAAGGGTTAAAGGAAATAAAAATAGAAAAATTGCCAAAGGCCAACATGTTTAGTTTGTTTGATCTTTCAAAAAAATTGAGAAAAGAAAAGAAAATGTGCTATATGCTTTTCTTTTAAGGGTGTTTAGTTGAAGAACAACGGGTTTATAAAATGAATCCTAGTTTCTTTTAAGGATTAGGGGTTTATATTATAAGTATTAACACTCTTAGGGGTTTATATTAAGAGGATTAACACTCTAGGATAGTATGGGGGCAATTGAGTTTAATTCGGGGGTTATTCAATAAAGGTTATGTGACACCCCGACTAATTAAATACCGGGTAGCTACTCCTTTATTAAATTAATACAAAATGCCAAGTTGGTTCAGTTCATAGCATCATTGTCGAAAACATTTTAATATTACTAACCACCTAGTATTTAAAAAAGTAGGTTGTCCATTTTAATTAAAACCAATTAACATGCAATAAATGAATTATGAAAAGTTAACATAACCAACAATATAGTCACAATAGAATAATCATTCATTAAATAATGAGTCTGGAGGAAAACTCCTCACAACAAATCGAATTCCGAAATAATTAAATACAAAGTCCACATCACTAAAATTAACTACAACCCAAAGTCTGAAATAACTCGATAAGTAAAATGCCTATAAAAGGAATGGGGGGCATGCCCAACAAATGATAAAATTGATAATGGAGTCAAGATGATAAATGGAGGAGTCTACTGTCAAGGTCCTGTAACTTCCACAGTAGCTACAGCACGTCACCTGAATAGACTCCTATGCATGATGTCCTTGTGGCTGGGCACCTAAAAAGGTTTTTACAAAAATAGATTTGAAAGCAAACGGGTCAGAGCCCGAATGTGAAAATGAATTTTAAAAATGCAAGTGTTTAATATCATTAAACATTGAATATAAAGTACATGATAGTGTGTGCACTCACATGAATTCCTCACCTCTCAACTAATTGTGCACTCCTATCGTACCCGTGCCCATTTCTAGTTGCTCTCATATCTATCTAGTCCAATGCTGAATCTAACATTTTTATATGATATCCAACTCAAATCCCAACATCTTCTATTTAATAGAGTATTGTACCTTATTACACAGTTTCCCCACTTTAGTATTTCAATATTATAAATCTTACATTTTCACTTTACAAACCGTTGCTATTACTTATACCCACGATCATTCACGACTATTCATTTCAATCAACATTATATTATTCTCACCATAAATATACAATACTAGCACCCCGAGGCTAAGCTGCGGTGCTCACATACTATGCTATATAAATCTCGGTACATCACATACATGAGGACCACGTATTCCGAATCTCTCAAGAAACGTTTCATTAACAACATTCACAAATAGTGGAGGCGAACATAGCTCACATCACATGGGTCACACACATACCTACGCTCCCATGATCAGCAAACTTATTAACTTCTCAATAAGCCCTTCTCTGACCTATGTCCTCGAGGTACCAATCTAAATCCCCCCCGTAGGTACACAAAGATTAGATGGCCCTAAACGAACGCCAACCTCCCATGATAGCAAGTACGATAGGTATGTCATACACACAGATAACTACATATACTAAGCATTCACACATCTTAGATATTAAAATATTTGATTAGTGGTATACTTTTCGTTCTTATACCAACACTTAGTGTTATACAAATCACATGTCCCCGGTTTATATGTATTTGAGTTATCAATTATTCTCACTTCGTGATTAGTTACTCGCTTCCCTAATCCAAAAATGTCATTTGGCTCAAGACATTATTCTAAGTTTTACTCCTCAATGTACCCCAATCTCCCAACTATACCCACTAGTTAATAATGGAAGGTTATCTCATCATTTAAATAAGTCTACGGGATACTAGAAATCAATTCAGGCCAAAATGGCCATTCTGTCAACTCGTTAGAAGTCTCGTTCGAACGAGGTCGTTCGAACGAAGGGCATCAAACGAACTACCAACTCGTTAGAAGTCATACTATCATCTCGTTAGAAGTTCGTTCGAACGAGGTCGTTCGAACGACCTGGGCAGGGCTTCTAACGAGATGGCAGTTTCAGCCCAGAAAATCCCAATTCCATTTTTCTCAATTCTTATCTCCTCTAAATCCACCTTAAGACCATTTGAGTTGTGTTTTAATGTATATAAACCATTTTTAATCACCCTAGGTCACTCCTTATCATATTTAAAGGGTCAAATCTTACAATTTTTCATGGAATTAATATGAATCTTCAAATATTTCTCCAAACCCTATGTACATGAACTTCTAATTTTCCTTATGCCCAATACTCATAATAAATCCATTTTTAAATCGTCATATGTAACTATTCAAGTATTAAATCAATCCCTTATCATACTACATGAAATCCTAACCCAAATTCAAATTTCCTCCAACAAATTTCATGGGGTTTCTTTAAAAAGTTCAATATAAGATAATTCCTACACTAAGCATGGAAGACATATTCAATGCATTAAGGATAATAAATCACTTTCTTTAGATTTCTCTTCAGAATTTGATGTTGAAGGTTGAGGGTTGATCTCTCCCCTTTATGTATAGATTTTCTCCCAAGGTTGAAGATGGTGGTTATGGGTTTTCTCTTGGGAACCTCTTCCAACTCTTCCTATAACTCCCGTAGCCCTCTAACTTGTCAAATGCCAGTAATGGTCTTAGTGGGTTACTAATAATGTATAATTAACTCTTAAAATTCGTAGGCTTTAATTCACAAAATTTCAAAATTACCAAAATACCCTTTTAAGTTGCCGGTATGGCCCAAAAATGCCCCGGGATCCAAACTAAACCCCCAGCTAGTGTTTTTTGACTATTTTGACCCTTCCGAACTCGTTGGCGCACTCAAAATGACCATTCGGTTGATAAAAATAAAATTCACTTTTTAATTCAAAATTTTCATTTCTGACGCAACTGACACGCGCGTCCCAACTAAATTTCTCAAATTGTCGTATTTTAGTCTCGCGACAATTTTAATATTTTCAATATTCATATATTGCCATATATACACAACATAATCAAATACCAACTCACATCTCGTTAGTATATATATCCGTATTAATTCTCAATTAATTCACATTTAATTTAATTAATCCCTTTAATAAATATCAATAAAAATACAGGGTATTACAGGTTAGTGTCGTTTCTTTTAGTGAGCTAGCCTCAGACTAAGGGAGAGTTAAGTGATAGGTTTTAGAATCCTTGGGAGATTAGTATCGAGGATAATTATCATTGATGGCTTATGGTATTACTTTTAACACTTGGAGACTAGTGTGAGGGAAACTATACTTCGTGGCCTATATCATTTATAAAATATGACTTCGTGAATAAGAAATGCATATTTTAAATTGGCACTTAATTGTTAAGCACAAATGATTTTGAGAATGTAAAAGTGAATGTTTTAAATGAAAAAAAAATTAATGATAAATTGCATATACACACCTCTCTAAATGTTATCATAGGGGAAGTATGCGCATGAGGTGAAGTCCCCTGTCTAGTGAATGCAGGGTGAATATAGTCCTCGGCTATAGGACCGATTATTATATATTATGTGATTATTGTGCAAAGTGAGGTAATTTCGGGTGTGGTTATGACTCACTGTCGCAGGTATATGGTCGCTTCTCGATGTCACGCGATGTAGGATGCACAGGTTACTTTGTTTAATAGGCCCTGTAAGATGATAGCCATTTCGGGGCGCGTCCAGTAAGGAAACTCGGAAGTACGGTCTTAGAATTGTTATATGATATGAAATATAACTATTCATAATAATGTGGGACATTATTGATGGCAAAGCACTTTATGAAATAAATTATTTTAATACGTTTCCTGGAGATAAAAAGGGAAATGTGAAGTTATTAGATGTAAAACTGAATTGGTGAAACATTTTGTGAAATAAATTTCTTTTTATATGTTTCCTAAAGAAAAAGGAACTGTGCATTTAAGTGTGTAAAACTGAAATGAAATCGCATTAAGTGAAACATAGATATTTCTCTCATGCGTATATTAACTTTGATTAGTGTCATTGAGATTGCGCTTGGTTGTGCTTTTAGATTAGGAGGTGATAACTCTTATCAATATTTGTGAGAGCGAGCTAAGTTTATGATTGATGATAAAATATTCAAAACTTTCATGCATTTTACTCATATAGTGATCATATCAAATCGGGCCCTGACCCGTCTATATCTCTTTATTTTGCATGAATTCTTTATTCGCCCAGGTGCTCCACCGCAAGGAATACCGTATTGACATCTCCATCACTATTGTCCAGGAGCTATAACCTTTTGCGGATGTTATAGGATATTCGTTGTAGATGCTTCCATCTTTTTTTATAATCTAGCTATGATCAGTTTACATATTCGGGTGTGTTGCCCCGGTTTTGTACTTGTTTAATATAATGTGATATTTAGAGTTTAATACTCGGTGTAACCCATTTGTATTGGTTTTCTAACCGACAACTTATTCAGTTATTTTAATTTTCATAATCGTTTTACAGTTACTCGTTTGTTTTTTGATATCCACCTTCTTTTCAACTGGTATCGTTTAAATGATTTTTTTTATATAAATTAAATTTTGACCGTCCGTTTTCTAGCATAATTGGTGGTTATCTCGTATTATTATTCTAACGACGGTGATGCTAAGAATGGACCATCTATGATTCATGTTATTATTGGAGTATCGGGCTAGCCACCTCTTATTTTAATAGGCTGGTTATCATAAATGGTATCAGAGCATCAGGTTCTAGTGTCCTTAGGAATCTGTGCGGAGGTACAATGCCTTTTGCGTTGATTTTGAATTGATGTAGATCCTTAGGATTAAGATCGTTGAATTCTCTAGTGAGAATTCGTTCTCCTGCCAAAGTGTAAGGGGTTAGTAAATCTTTTGCGCGATCGCTAGAGATTCATGTGTTAAATGTTAAAGGACGGCCAGGGAAGGCCGTTATGAGGGAATAAAGAGACGGGGCTTAATTACAACTGTGAATCGAAGTCAGGGATGAGGGTAGCATTGGAGGATATTCCTCTGTAGCATTTTCTTACATTGCTACAACGTCTACAAGGATACAGTAGCTATAATTTCCCAAGTACCGCTTCAAGAAGAGAGTGGTACTAAACTTCGATTACTCAGTGAAGTCAAATTGGAAAAAGTGTGAAAGGCCCTTGATAAGGACCATGCGTTGAAGTTAAGTTAGGCGGAGGAAGTGTTAATGTATTCAGTGGAAGTATGGGGTTCAGAAGTTGGGCTTAGAGAGGGGTATAGGAATACCAAATGTGAAAAATTGAGGAAAATTTTTCACCCGTTGGAGTAAGGTCGAAATAGGGGGTACGATACTCACCACATTTGATGGAGCAGGAAGATTTTCTCGTAGAGAAACCTCATGGACGGTTTTAACAATAAGTTCCTCTGAAGTATTAGGAATGTAGAGACTCTAGATTTTCAAGTATTCACAAGAGGATCGGTCAGAGGCCGACAGTGAATGAAGAGATATATGGTTAAGGAAACCTTGCACCGATGTAAGGAAGGTACAAGGAAGGAAGAGTCCTTTAATGAAATGATGGGATCACTAGTAAACATTATCAACACTTATGAATAAGTCATGTTCGCGAAACCTCATTGGTGGACTTCCCTCCAAGGAGGTTCATGGAAAAAGGATAGTTGAGGTCGGTAGCATATTTTCCTTTACTAAGGAAGTTAAGGGAACTACGGGGGTGATTGTCAGGATTGAGGATATAAACTCGGAGATACTGAAAACTTTAACATGGTCAGGGTGGCTAGAGTTGGGGAATAATTGTGATGAGGAATGTAGAACCACACGCTTTGATATTTTTCGGTAGGAATAAAGGAAAAGGGGTGCCTAGATAGAGCATTGATTAAAGAAGTTTTTGGTATAGATAGAACAAGGGTACTGTATCCGGGAACTATTAGGAGCGGCCAGGGTAGTTGGCAAGAATACTGTTGTGAGTTTCACTTCCATTAAGGGAAGCGTGTTTCATGAGGAAAGATTGAGACTCAGTATATTATTAACCCTAAACTCGGGTGTGTAATTCGAGCTTTGTGGTAGTATTGATATTAGTTTAGAGATTATATCTATATGTTTTTCGTGGTGTTGAGATTCTATTTTCTTGCATTTATAGTAAGTGGGTGATGATATTTGAAAAGTTTGTTTGGTTTGTACTACTCATTCGGTTTGTGTTATATGAGTATAAAATATTTTGATTTGAGATATAACAGGCTTATGATTGTGAGACTATCATATCTTCAGTTCCAGGGCGGAACTACTTATTCTATAATATCTTTCTTGGATACGGGTTGAGACTTTATAGAGATGGTTTAATTTGAATTGTTATTTTACTTGTCTTCTGCTACCATATCTCCACGACCAAAAAAGTTAAGTAGTAGTGTATCGGAGGGGTTCCTTGTTTGGATTTCTCTTTGCGAGACACTCCACGCATGAACCTTAACGACGTTGGTTGTGGGGAGATGTTACTTTATATTAGGATGTGGGTTTTGGTGGAATTAGCTGAGAGTCAAGTGATTGATTATAGGGCTAATAAAAGGTAGATGTGCGATGCAGAAGCACTGGAAATGTTTCTCTCACCAGGTATAGGTGGGCGAGACAAAGATAAGTAAGTCGGTTTAAGGCTTATAGATAGGCCTTGAAGAGAAGTCAAATTGGAAAGATGTAAATATAAATATTTGGTACAAAGATTCGCAATACTTGGCAGAAAGTAGGCACCCTGATTAATTAGATTTTCATTTCGTCGAACGGTAGGACATAGAAATAGAAGCATGTTAGTAGAGTTACAAGTTACGATTTTAGCGGTCCCGATTTGGGTGCCTTAGGCCACTATATCTTGATGACCAATGAAGCGAGGTAGTAGTGTAATGGGAGGGTTCCTTGTCTGGATTTCGATTCGCGAGACGTCCCATGCATGAAACCGAGAAAATGTCAGAAATTGAGAAAGCTCTTGGGCACCAGGGACATAGTTATTATAGTACTTGTTTCACGTAGTTAGTGGTGACGCATTAATATTAATATTATTAGGAAGTAAGGCCTATGGGTCACGTAGTGTTATTTTAAAAATGCCGTAGTTGGTTAACCACGAGAAAATTGGTGGGTTGACTTTTAAGAAGGATTGGGTTTCCAGGAATAAGGAATACCAGCCTGAGAAGAATGTGAGGCCCATCTCTAGAGGAGTTGTTACGTCTAAGACTTAGCTTTTAATTAGTTGAAGGGCAAGTTGACTCCTATTCATAAATTAGCGTTGCCCAGTTCGGGAGTGGACTATTTAGTTATTATAGACGCGTCCCCGGAAGAGTGGGGTGGTGACCATTGCGTATATATCTTGGGTCTCAAACCCTGTGAAGATAACTACCCCATGCAAGAATAAAAGCACGTCGAAATAGTGTTCTCCTTAAAGATGGGGAGCCATTACCCTTGGGTAAGGAACTTAAGTCTTTTCATGGACCACAAGTCGATACAAGGTTGGTTCTTATGGAAAGATCAAGGTGTACGGTGGTTGGATTCGTAAAAGTTTATCAATTTGACATTCATTATCACTTAGGAAAATGCAGTTACAAGGGCGCTTATATCAGTGATTCAGCATTATGCTTGTTAGTTAGATGAGAGTTGTGTAAGAGCAAGGAAGGGACATTTTTGAGTTTGTCTCCCTATGCACCACTTGTCAATTGGTGAGTGTGGACCACCGACAACCGATTGGATTATTAAAACCGTTAGAAATGTCGGTGCGAGAATGACAGAGTGTATCTATGGATTTTATCACTAGAGTGTCGATGTTATAAAGTGGTCATGGGCATGGATGGATTATAAACTGGACTTTATGAAACCTTGTGGGGTGCCTATCAATATAGGGTCAGATGGAGATAAGATTTTCGTATCCCATTTCTGGAGAAGTTTCCAGAAATAATAAGGGTCGGATAAGGTTGAGTACCTTCTACAACCCAAAAATAATTGGTCGAAACAGGGAGAAACAACGTGTGTTGGAGGGTATACTTTCGATGTACATACTTATTTTGGTGGATGAGAGCAAGAATCTTCTTTTGGTTAAATCTGTAATCCATAGTGAGTATACAACCGTAGGCAGCATTGTATAGTAGGACGCGTAGATTTCCTACTTGTTGGATGGAGGTAGGAGACAATAAGCTTATGGGGCCTAGAATGATCCAATACATCTTTTCGAAGATTGAGTTCATTTGAAACCGCATTCGAATTGCCCAAGATTGTTAGAAGGTCTATGCCGACGAGAATAGAAGTCTTGTAAACTTTGAGGTAGACAATCAAATTTAATGTGGGCATTTTTTTTATGGAGTGTATTACACGCCGTGTGAGAAAGGATAAGCTTGCGCCGTATTAGGTAGTTTTTTTTCCTGTTGTTAAAGTTAGGCCCGATAGTTCATGTGAGGAACACATGGTTATTAATTTTAAATCATGTAGAGTATAGAAAATTTACTTAGGAATGAGAGAATAATAATTAAGAAATGTGACCCTAGTCTTTATATGATTTATGCCTGAATTTTGAGGGCAAAATTTTCTTATAAGGAAGGGGGGGTATGTAACAACCCTTACTTTTGGGTAATTGATTTTATATAATTTTGCCATGTGAGATAATTATATAAAACAATGGAAGTTAGAGTAAATATTATTTTAAGTGATTTCAGAGATAACATTTACTGAGTTTTGCATATTTACCATTGAGAGAAGGTAAATAGTATTATGCTATGTTTTATTGCATCGTTATGCTTTAAGCGGCGGTTATAGCATATATTTTAATTGGGTTATGATTAATGAATTAATATATAACGTCGAAACATGAAATAATTGTACGATATTCCGAATGCCAATTTTGAAGGTATGGTTAGTCCTGGAATAGGTGAGACAGTCAAAATAAGTGCCATAGTGCATTTTTGGAGTTCGGGGCACTTTTGACAGATTATGACTCAATTATGTAGTTATGAGTCATTTTAATGATGTATTAACATTTAAAGGTGGAAGCAAATGTTAAATGAATGATTTAGTCTTCCAACCCTCTTATTTCTCATTTATATGTTCTTAAACTTAGAGAGAGTAGAGAGAAGAGAGAGCTTGGGAGAAGATGGAGAGAAAAGAAGGAGAAGAGAAGAGAGTGAGCTGGAAATCATTCGTATGGGAAGAGAATCCAAGACTACAAACTTGAGGAAAGTTTCTCACTTTCTAGTGTATTATTTAATGTGGGTAAATTGCATATATAGTTGTGTTTTTGGAGTTTTAACCATTATTGGGTTTTATGATGATTTTAGTGTTTAAACCCATAACATTGGATTAAAATTTTAGTTGAGTTGGAAATATTAGTTAGTTATTGTGTAGAAATGATTTGGGTATAAAATAAGTTTAGTTGGTTGAGTTTTGAAGAGAGAAATTGGAGTTTTGTGAATTTAGGGTTCTTGTACCCATAGCCGAAACAGGGCATTCTGGCCTAGGCGAATCGATTCGCCCCTAGAGAATAGATTCTCTAAAGGGGTAGGATACAGTTCTGGGTTGGGCGAATTGATTCGGATGACCCGAATCGATTCGGAGATATAAAGAATGTTGGGTTCTCTTGACCGAATCCATTCGGTCTATCCGAAGCAATTCCCTTTTAAGACCGAATCGATTCGGCTAGGGCGAATCGATTCGAAATTTCTACAGTTTTAGGATATTTTCCCAACTTTGTTTTTATTCCTTTTCTTTTAGGTTTAAGTATTAGGAACCTTCCCTTGGGAAGTAATAAAGAGGATTAGGGGTTTATATTATAAGGATTAACACTCTTAGGGGTTTATATTATAAGGATTAACACTATTAGGGGTTTATATTAGGAGGATAAACACTCTAGGATAGTATAGGGGCAATTGAGTTTAATTCGTAGTTATTCAATACGGGTTAGTGTCGTTTCCTCTAGTGATCTAGCCTCGGACTAAGGGAGAGTTAAGTGATAGGGTCTAGGATCCTTGGGAGATTAGTATCGAGGAGAATTACCATTGATGGCTTATAATATTACTTTGAACACTTGGAGACTAGTGTGAGGGAAACTATACTTCGTGGCCTATATCATTTATAAAATATGACTTCGTGAATAAGAAATGCATATTTTAAATTGTCTCTTAATTGTTAAGCACAAATGATTTTGAGAATGTAAAAGTGAATGTTTTAAATGAAACAAAAATTGTAAATGATAATTTTCATATATACACCTCTCTAAATGCTATCATAGGGGAAGTACGCGCATGAGGTGAAGTTCCCTAGCTAGTGAATGCAGGGTGAATATAGTCCTAGGCCATAGGACCGGTTATTATATATTATGTGATTATTGTGCGAAGTGAGGTAATTCCGAGTGTGGTTATGACTCACTGTCGCAGGTATAGGGCCGCTTCCCGACGTCACGTGATGTAGGATGGCCAGGTTACCTTGTTTGATAGGCCCTGGAAGATGATAGCCATTTAGGGGCGTGTCCAATGGGGAAACTCGGAAGGACAGTCTTAGAATCATTATATGATATGAAATATAACTATTCATAATAATGTGGGACATTATTGATGGCAAAGCACTTTATGAAATAAATTGCTTTAAATACGTTTCCTAGAGATAAAAAGGGAAATGTGAAGTTATGATATGTAAAACTGAATTGGTGAAAAATTTTGTGAAAAAAAATTCTTTTTATATGTTTCCTAAAGAAAAAGGAAGTGTGCATTTAAGTTGTATAAAACTGAAATGAAATCTCATTAAGTGAAACACAGATATTTCTCTCATGCGTATATTAACTTTTATTAGTGTCATTAAGATTGCACTTGGTTGTGCTTTTAGATTAAGAGGTGAGAACTCTTATCAATATTTGTGAGAGCGAGCTATGTTTATGATTGATGATAAAATATTCATAACTGTCATGCATTTTACTCTTATAGTGATCATATCAAATCGGGCCCTGACCCGTCTATATCTCTTTATTTTGCATGAATTCTTTATTCGCCTCCGTGCTCCACCGCAAGGACTCCCGTATTGGCCTCTCCATCACTATTGTCCAAGAGCTATAACATTTTGCGGATGTTATAGGATATTCGTTGTAGACGCTTCCATCTTATTTTATAATCTAGCTATGATTAGTTTACATATTCGGGTGTGTTGCCCTGGTTTTGTACTTGTTTAATATAAGGTGATATTTAAAATTTAATACTCGGTGTAACCCATTTGTATTGGTCTGTTAGCCGACATTTTATTCGGTTATTTTAATTGTGCATAATCGTTTTACAGTTACTCGTTTGTTTTTTGATATCTACCTTCTTTTCTACTAGTATCGTTTAAATGATTTTTTTTATAAATTAAATTTTGATCGTTCATTTTCTAAAATAATTGGTGGTTATCTCGTATTATTATTTTAACGACAGTGATGCTAAGAATGGACCATCTATGATTCCTGTGATTATTGGAGTATCGGGCTGACCACCTCTTATTTTAATAGGCGGGTTGTCACACCTCAGTCGTTTATATTATGATCATAGAAACTATCCTAGGAAGTCTAAGATTAAGGTCGCCAAGGTTCCCCAAACCCTAGATCGTTATATTACACCTATGTGGGATAACGAAACTGATTAGGAGGAACTTAATGGTAGGCTTGTTGATTCTCATATGCTATCAGATGATTCTTCACATGTTATATTTTATGAGTGATGATGGTTGCATATTTTTCATACACTAGCTTTTGTTTTTCATGTTATATGCCTTTGCTATTTGTATGATGTGTATCTTTTTCATTTTGATTTTTGATTTTCTAGGTCTTATTGAGATAAATATAAAAATATTGTGTTTGTCCTTTGAGTCATTTTAAAAATTATTTAATGATTTGTATCGATTATTGCATCCAGTTACCCTCTATACTTATGCATTTCAACCCCCTCGGATACCTTAACTACAATATTTATGCTCGTTAACAACCCTTTTTATATATATTTACATGTTTTGCGAGGTATAATTGAGCTTTTATCGGGATTATAGTGCTCAGCGTGAAGTTTGGTTGAATTTCGGGGAAGTTCGTCAACAATTGCACATTCAGGGGAATTTTAGTCATTCCACTTTTGGGGTTTCTGGTACAATGGCTTCACGAAAATTGAATCCCTCCGAGTCATCTTCACGTGGCCACTGACAGTTCGCTATTTTGATCTGTAACAAAGAAGTTACGCAATTTTTCGCGGAGGGGGAACTACATCAAAACCACTTAGCACATCAATTGCAACTCAAGCAGGTGAGAATCGATTCGGGCCTTTGGTCGAATTAAATCGTTCAGACGCAGGACCGAAGAATTTATTTGGAAAGTAGATTCAGCCCAAATGGCAAATCAATTAGCCCTTGCCTGGCCAATTTTATTTATTTACTAGTTTACCCCTAGGGTTTTTGTATAAATGGTTTTTATTCCCTTTTTTGTAAGGGGGATTTCATTTTACATTAGTTAGGTTAGATTTTAGATTTGGCTCTTTGGTAGCCTCTCTCTATGGCATTCAACCCATTTTGTGTATGTAGGTATTATTCATTCATCTCTTTTGTTTAATTAAAGTTGTATTTTCATGTTCTTCCTTTAATCTCCTTATTTACTTGCTTTAATAATTAGTTTTTGTTGATTAATTAGTTGTTTGCTTTAGTTAATTAGTTGTATTCACTGCACTTGCCATGTTTAATACTTAATTTAAGTGTTGGGGTAACATTTCCACCATTAATGGGTGTTGATATTTGAAATTTAGGTTTTGGTTAGAAATGCATTTAATTGAAACCTGAAGTATTAAAGTTGGATATTATGCATTTAACTTCTTTTCTCACTCAACGGTAATGTTTATAGTGGTATTCAAAAATTAATCCATTTGTGACCATATTCGAGCGAAAGTTTAATCTTTCATTGTTGGATTAAATTTATTCATGTTTGATGTTTATAATTAAATGAATATTCTCAGTTAAATATTTTTGAGCCAAAATCCCTTGTACGTGTTGTTAGCCCATGGTGGGGATGTGATCCTAATCTCGCTTTGTTACTCTTTGTTTAGTTTTAGTTGCGTTATCTTTTTCGCATTCCCCTTTTAAACCAACAACATCCTTTACTTTTTTATTTGAGAAGTAATAAATTAATTAAGTCTATCAAACATTCTTTATGAATTATTTATACTCGTACTAGTCGCTATCCTCCATAAGAGAATAGTTAATTTAAAAAAATTTGCATTATGGTGAAAATCTGATAAAAATGATTAGCGTATCTACACGGACGCTAGGTTTTCTCCACATCAAAATCCCGTTGCTGGGGAATGTTTTGTTATAGATTGTAATTGATTTACTATTTCATGTTACATTTTTCCTTTATATTTATATTCTTTTTTAACCTTTTTATAGGCTTGCACATTTAAGCGCCAAGAAATATTGAATTCTCGGTCGCACACTTTTCTACGTGAATTTTTCACCTTGAAAATATTCGATAATCATGTCTTTTTACAGTGATTTCGCTAATTACAATGGTTCACATTTTTATGGGAATAGTTTTCAAACTTTTTCTTTTCAAGAATCCATGCTTTCACCTATTACTGTGCGTGAAGGCCTTAGAATTATTGAGAATGAAAGGCTTGAAAACAAATATTGGGAAGAAAATCATTTTGGGGGGCAAGAGTTAGATGCATTATTCGAATCCAACGATGATTTTTTTTCGATATTTTTGAATTTGAAGAATGTTTTCAACCAAATGATGAATATGTGGCTCTAGAGCCAAGGAAGCTTACTTTGCAATAAACCATGCTTCTTTTCACCCAAAGCACAATGGATAACGCTAATAGTCTTTCTTTGGAAATGGAATCACTTCACAATGAGATTAGTTCTTATTTGGAAAACAAAGAGGGGGTTGAGACTTGTGTTTCACCTCAAACTTTTTTAGAAGAACGTCTCATTTAAAGTGAGTCTTTGTCCCTTGAAATTCAATATCTAAATAATGACGAATCACTTGAGAATGAATTTATTTCATCACCATTTTTGTTCTCCATTATTGAACCATTACAAGTACCGTTTGACTCCTATGAGTTGGTTGAAAAGTTTGAAATGTTTAAACATTTTACCGATGAGGACTCTTTACTTGAATTGTTTTCCAAGATGGGTTCTTCCTTTTTGTGTGCCCCGCCTCCCATTCTACTTGAAAAACCTTTGGGAGGTGATTCTATTTTTCTTGAATCCCAATTGTACTTATCCCCCTTAGCATCCATATCTCCCATCATCCTCCAAAAAAATTTAATTAGAGATCGATTTTTTCTTCCACCTTACACATGCCTTTCGTTGTTCAAACGAAATTCCTATTTTCCAGGAGGCATGCAACCAAATGAGGGTACACCGTTTATCCCTCAAAGTCAAATCGTATTTTAAGTGGACCCTCAAAAATTTAAACTTCTAGTGTATAGTTAGTTAGAAGTTAAAAATTATAGATTATAAATTGTAAGTTTTTTATTTCTTTATTTATTTTCTTTTTACTTGTAGTCTAGTCTAGTGTAATTAGTTAAAGTTTTTATTATTCTTTTTTTGTTATGCTTGGTTCTAACATGTTTTGTAGATTCAACGGACTGGTACTTATCGGGGATCGCTTCATTTTGGATATTAACTTTATTTTTCTCTCTTTATGTTGTGTTCCCGATTTGCATTGAGGACAATGCAACATTTAAGTTAAAGGATGTGGGATATTATATCCATTCATTGTTTAGTTTCATTGATTTGATCACATATTCGTTCCAAGCGTGCTTTTATTGAAAAAATTGAAAATTTTCACAAATATTTTCTTTCTTGTTTCTCCTTTGTTGGGCATTTTGCCTTTGTTTTCGATGATAAATTTCAATAAATGACAGATCTAATAGACTATTCAATGATGCACGTTCTCAATTTTAGAACTTATTGGACTTTAGTTCTCAAATTATTAATATTATGAAAAGCTCCATGAATTAAACTTTAAACCCATGAGCACATACGCTTTTCTTGTTTTATGATTTGGTTTAAGGCGTTATAACTCAGTAATCCTTTGTTGCATTGTATATACTTACACCTGGTGATCTTTGGATTTCTATTCGTTTGTAAGTGTTTATGCATTTCTCTTTCCTCCTTAAAAGCGTTACATCCGTCGGTAATCTCATTATTCTTTCATTTGATAGTTCATTAATTGAGTTCATATTTTGAAATACGTTACTTGAGCATGATTTTCAAAGTTGTTTTGACTCGAGAATTGCGTAAACTTTAGGAAAGGATCATATGCCATCTTTGTTATATGACCCATATTAACCTTGACCTCACCTAATATATTTCCCTAGTCAATCCCTTTGAGTCTTAATATAGCCTTTTGTTTCGTAACCCAAAATCCCATAACCAACTCCACATTGGAGTTATAAACCATATTTATCACCTTCCATACCTTTGTTTGGAATGATACATGGGATTGAATGACGTTATTGTTATGTGGTTGCAATTAAGCATGTGAGAGTGAAAAAGTTAAGAAAAGGTGAAGAGAAAAAGAA
Organism: Sambucus nigra; assembly: GCA_949130495.1. Classification (NCBI taxonomy): domain Eukaryota; kingdom Viridiplantae; phylum Streptophyta; class Magnoliopsida; order Dipsacales; family Adoxaceae; genus Sambucus; species Sambucus nigra. The sequence continues at coordinate 173,527,153 of OX422208.1, forward strand.
AAGGCGAAAACCAAAATAAAAGGAAGAGAAAAAGAAGAAAAGAAAAGAAAAAGAAAGTAATTCGATTTCGTATATATTTTCAATAATCTTTATTGTTTTCCAATGTTATATCCAATGATTGTTATAGAAATCATATTCCAATTTTGAACTTTCCCACAATCTTCCATTATCTCGAGTTTTCATCTCTAAACACCTTTGAATCCGTAAATATTCTCATCTTTCATAACATCAACCCCAAGACTACTTTAAGACCCTACAAAAATCCTATGTGATCCTAAGGCAAGTGAGATTCAAATGTCATAATAGTTTTGATAATCTGTGAAAATGAATTTCACCTTATTTAATAATGATATCCTTTTGTTGAGATTACAGATTTTTCATTTTAGCGTTCTTTATTAGTGACATGTGCACAGCCTAGTTTCCATTTACATTTACTCTTTATGTCTGCATGTCCCATGTATTACCTCCTATTCTTAGTGATTTCATTTCTTGAGTGTAATGTACACTGAGGATTGATATATGTACACTTTAATTCTTATTCTATTTTTAATTTTTTCTTCCAAATCATACTTTGCATGTGCTCGCTTTTCAGCCTAAACCTAAGGTTTCAATTCGACGAGGTTGATTCTATAATGTTAATAATTATGGACTTTTGTGTGAATTAATTCACTTTTCTAATAACATGTTGAAATCTTTTTCCTTATTGTTTTTGAGTGTGTCTTATATTGTGATTGGGCATATTTTGAGGAAATTTTTTATGTTTGTGGATTTCCTCCCTTAAAACCCTCACGAGACAACACTCATCCACTAGGGTAACCTACGGGTTCAATGGCTTTTTGCATATGCTAAATGCAATCGTTCTCCCGCAAAAGTGTCTTTTATTGCTTTTGTACATATCTCCTTTAATGTGGTTTACTTGTAGTTCTTCTTTCTCTGCTTTTCATTGCTTAGGACTAGCAATGTGTAAGTTAGTGGGTGTGATTCGTATCAAATATTGCATTTATTTACCCTCTATAAGAATTTTAACCCCCCTGGGTACCTTAATTTTTATATTTATGCTCGTTAACCAGACAACCTATGTTATATATGTTTACATGATTTTCAAGGTATAATTGAGCTTTTGTAGATATTATAGTGCTTAGCGTGAAGTTCAATTGAATTCTGAGAATGTTTCATCGATAATCTCATATTTAGGGGCATTTTAGTCATTTCACTATGTGCGCTTCTGGTCCATTATATTCATGAAATTTAATCCCTCTGAATCATCTTTGCGTGTCCATTGATGGTGCGCGATTTTGATCCATAACGAAGAAGTTACGGGATTTTCGACATAGCAGGAACTACACCAAAACCGCTCAGCACATCAATTACAAGTCAAGTGGGTGCAAATCGATTCGGTCATTTGGCTAAATAGATTCATTCAAAGGCAGCACCGAAGATTTTGTTTGGCTATCTATTCAACCCAAATGGCGAATTGATTCACCCCAGCTTTCCCTATTTTATTTATTAACTACTTTGCCCCTAGGGTTTTTGTATAAATGGTTTTTCTTCTCATTTTTGTAAGGAGGATTTCATTTTACATTAGTCAGGTTAGACTTTACGTTTGGTTCTTTGGGAGATTTTCTCTAAGGGATCCCCATTTTGTGTGTGTGGGTACTATTCATTCATCTATGTCATTTAAGTAAAAGTTGAATTTTCTTATTCTATATTTATTCTCCTTATTTACTTGCTTTGATAATTAGTTTTTGTTGATTAATTAGTTGTTTTCTTTAGTTAATTAGTTGTATTTACTGCTCTTGTCATGTTTAATACTTAGTGCAAGGGTTGGGGTCACATTTCCACTTTGAAATTTAGGTTTTGGTTAGAAATGCATTTAATTGAAACCTTGAGTATTAAAGATGGGGTATTATGCATTTAACCATTTAATTGAATCCTTGAGTATTAAAGTTGGGGTATTATGCATTTAACCTCCATTGTCACGCAACGGTGGTGCTTATAGTGATATTCTGAAATTAATCCATTTGTGACCATATTCGAGCAAAAATTTAGTCTTTCATTGTTGGATTTAATTGTAATATCCCGTATTTTTATGCTATACTAATTTGGAGATTTATTAAATTTAATGTGAATTAATTATTTAATACAAATCCGAAAATTAATTATGTTATAATTATTAACATGATGAGAATTAGTAATTATGGAAAAATTTGTTGAATATTACTAATGAGCAAAGTAATATATAATAGTGGCCATATTAAATGTCACGAGTGAATAAAATGACAATTTTAGAAATTTGAGTCGGGACGTGCCCGTGTTGCGTCGGGACAAATATTGATAAATAAAAGTAAATATTTTATAAGTTGTTCGTATGGTCGTTTTGAGTGCGCCAACGCATCCGGAAGGGTCGAGATAGTCAGAAAAGTATACCCGGGAGTTTGATTTGGGCCTCGGGGCATTTTTAGGCCTAATTAGTACCCCGGGAGGGTATTTTAGTCATTTTGTATTTTTGGGTAATTAAACCCACGAAAATTAAAGGGGTTATATCAGATGTTTAGGCTATCTCCTAGGGTTAGATAACTCAAAACACTAGAACGGCCATTGGAGAGGAGAGGAGAGAGCTCTCAAGGCATTCCAAGGCTCAAAACTCACTCGTTTGCACCGCCGCCACCGCCAACGCGTAGATCGCGAGACGGGGAACGCAACCACACCAAATTCAACACCAAACCAGATTTCAGAAAATCCCAGACAAGTGTTTATCTTGCTTATTTCGTTGATGCACCATCCATATTCATTTAGGAGTTATTAGGATGAGATTTATGGAAGAAAAATCCAATTTGAGATGGAAAATTTTCATGTAGTAATGATTTATATGATATTCTGGAAACCCTTTGTCATGTAAAGGATTAAGAGTTTGATTAAGAAAAGAGTTCTAATCATATACAAACACTAAAAAAAATTATTCCGGTCGATCGGACCGTTGGAATTGGATGAAATTTTACAGAGAATTAGCTAAAGACGAGAGGAAGCTACAGAAAAAAATTCAACTCAATCGGACCGTTCAATATTTTTAAGTATTTTTTTTTCTAGAGAGTTTTATGCTCCGAGGACTCTTGGAGAGTTTTATATTTTGAGGACTCTTCTATATAATAAAAATTCAATTAAAACTTTGTTTTAATTCCGATTTCGAAACCGTTTGAAATTCTCATCTTTAAAAATAAAATTCAAAATCCTTTAATGTAAGGCGAAATCTATATTTTTGGGATATTTTGCATAAGGGACAATATAAGTATATATTAAAGGGGAGAGACACGTAAGAGAGAGTTACGTTGGGACATAAATGGATATCTACTGAATTGTACATTTGGAAGAATAGAGTCCATGAGGGTTACGTAGTAAGTTGGAAAAACCCTTCGAATTAAAGTTAGAAAGGAACCATTATACTTGATAAATAATAATGGGAAAATAAGGATAAATGTTGTGAATGTGGGTTATTGGATAAACCTAAATTGATATAATAAAAGTGGTATAATTATATGATTGTGTATGCATATATTATATACTTGTGAAAATCATGCCCGCGCTACTTGCTATCCCTGAGGTTTCCGCGCTGGGACGATCTTATCTCGTGTGCCTTATGGGGGATATTGACTCGTACCCTAGAAGATAGAAATCCTAGGTACAGGCTATCGAATCAGTAGTCACAGTCCTAAGAGACGTGAGGGTATGTATTGACCTCTTGGAATTGGAAACTATGCTTCGCCTCAATATTATTTGTGTATGTATTTATACAGTTCGAGAGTGATTCTGAACGTGTATTCCCTTTAGTACGATTGATACGGGGATTGGATAGCAGAGTATGCCCGCACCATAAAATTTTATGTGGGGTGCTGTTAGAATATATATATTATACGAGTATTTAATATATATATGAACTTCTAAATTATGGGAAACTGCCTACTGTGTTATGGTAAGTAAGACATGCATAATGACTCAAATTGGAAATACTTGTTTTGAAAAGTATAATATGATATTGAAAAACTTTATGAATCAATAAAGTTAAAATGAGCATTTTGTACTAAATGAAATTATCCTTTTTAAACCATGATGTTGTTAACTCTTAAATTTTGAGAGTCACCTAAGATAAGTTAAATCCTTGGGGAAGGATAGTGTGATATATGATGACATAAACCATTGGGAAGGTTAGTGCGATAGGAGTGCACATTAGAAGAGAGGCGATAATTTCTCAAGAGAGTGTCGCACTAATATGTTGTTGCATTGGCCTGTATAAATTTAAATACTTGCTAAACGAATTTTTAAATCATATACACTATCGGGCTCTGACCCGTTTCTATTCCTCTTTCTCTCTTGTATATATATGTATATATTACAGGTGCCCAGACACAGGGGCGTCTTGTTTAGGATCCCTTGGAAGGAACGTGCTGCAGCTTAGGTGGGAGTTGCAGGCCACTTGCTTAGACGATTTCATTTACTTGATTCCACTTCTATCATTCTCCTTATTGGGCATGTGTCGCCCTTTCCACTATTTATCTGTTTTATTGGGACATTTGTATTTCAGTTATTTCTAGTACTGTTACTTTGGGATTTATTTAGCATGTATGTTTTACTTTAAGTTTTAAATGCTGGGGTTTAGTTGTTGAATGTTTAAATTAATTGGATTATATGTTCCAGGATTTTAGTGGTGTGATTCTTTAAATATTGAATTGTTGTAGATAATTAAATATTTATTTTCAAAATAAAATTTGAAAAGTAATGTTAAAAAATGGTTTTGACACTTACCTTAATTAAATAGGGTGTTAAATTTGGAAAAGTTATTTTTACGACAGTGATGCTAAGAATGAACCAACTGTTCACCTTGATTTTAATTTTATAAAGGAGTGATTGCCCGGTATTTAATTAGGCAGGGTGTCACAGGTGGTATCAGAGCATCAGGTTCTAGTGTCCATAGGATCTGTACGACTTATTTTCGCTTTCAGCTTAACGTTTTTGCTATAGAGCCCTATTTTTAGGATTGTTGTATTTCTGCTTTTACGTTACGTCTTCAGCTATTTGAGATTTGATAATGACTGTAGACTAATAAACTACTTCACGTTTCAGATGCCTCCGAGACGTGGACCGAAGGATAGGCGTGCCCAGGCCGAGCATCCAGCAGCTCCGGCACAAGGCACTATGAATGCTAATGAAGTAGCCGCCATTATTGCTCAGGCGGTGAATGTCGCGCTAGCGGTGGTTCAGCAAGCTCCACCCTAGATTCAGGCAGTGGCGCTAGTACCAGCACATCTTTCATTTGCATGGGAGAGGATTAGGGATGCTTTTCAGAAGGCGCATCCCCCTTAGTTCTCTGGTAGCTCAGATATCATCACAGTCAGCCAATAGAAGAAACACATCCAACGGCACCTTCGTATGTATGAGTGCACCGACGTGCAAAGGCAGTTATTGGCTTCCTTTAAGCTGGTGGGGGCCGCTTTGCAGTGGTGGGAGTCCACTACCACCTTGGAGGAGAGGGACACGGTCCCTATTCAGTCGTTTTGGGAGCGGTTTAACCGTAAGTACTTTCCACCCACCGTGCAGACTGAGATGAGGCAGAAATTACTGAATCTGAAACAGGAGAACTCTACCGTTGTTGAGTATGAGGAGGAGTTCACGAGACTTCTCACCATAGTGTCAGATGAGGCACCTACTGATAGTAAGAAGATAATATTGTTTGTGGACGGGTTAGCTTGGAGGATCCGTCAACATCTTATAGGGAATCTATCTCTGAGTACTTTCACAGATGTACTCAATGCTGCGTTACTACATTGCCAGGATCACCGCTTCCATCTGCCGGGAAGCAGGAGAGCAGGAGAGTCCAGCCAGCAGGGCAGGACCGGGGGTAGTAGTGCTAGTGGGGCACCATCTCATGGACAGACTCGTCAACACGAGCAGAGTTCCCATCAGGGGGACCCTGCTAAGAGATTCCGTTCAAGTGATTCCAGGAAGGGATTTGGGGATTATAGGCAGGGCCAGCCTAATCAACAGGGCCAACAGCGTGCTAATCAGGGCCAACAGGGCCAGTGGAGGGGAGGTAACGGCCAGCAGGGCCGTGGTCAGCAGGGTCAGAGGGGAGGTAACTTTAGAGGCCGGTGTTTTGTATGCGGCAAGAATGGTCATAAGCGCCAGGATTGCCCAGAGGGTAATAGGGCCCCACAGCAGCAGGGTGCCCGTAATGAGCCACAGAGACCACTTTTTCCAGCTGCCCTCTCAGCTCCAGCCCAGGTGCCAGCCCTACCAGCCATTCCAACAACTCCAGTGCAGCAGGGGCAGTTACAATACGGACGTGTCTATAACGTCCACCAGGCAGCAGCTCCACAGGCACCACCCGTGATTGAGGGTATGTTTCTTATCCATGGTACTATGGGTCGGGTTTTGTTTGACACTGGGGTGACGCATTGTTTTATAGCTACGCATTTTGCGAAGGCCTTAGGGTTGTTAGCCATAGCAGAGAGCACAATGACGTGTGTAGACTCACCATTGGGGAGTGGGTCTCTTATCTTCTTTATATGCCTCGGAGTGGGGGTAGATATTGGTAGTTTGGTATTACCTGCAGACATGTTAGTCTTAGATATGCATGAGAATGATGTTATTTTTGGTATGGATTGGCTCGCAGCTTATAGAGCCATGATTGATTGCTTCGGTGGGAGCATTGTTTTTGCCATTCCGGGGTAAGAGATGTTTGTAGTGGCGAAGCCTCGCCCAGAGGGAGGTTCGATCGCTCATTTGTTTTATATAGAGGAGGATTCCTCTAAGGAGGTTGTGATTCCTTTAGACTCGATCCCAGTCATTCGTGAGTATTCCGATGTAATTCAGGAGATACCAGGCCTACCCCCCATTCGAGAGATAGACTTTGTCATAGATTTATTGCCGGATACGATACCTATAGCACGCGCTCCATACCGTATGGCTCCGGCTGAGATGTGAGAGTTACGAGATCAGATAGAGCAGCTGTTAGGTCAGGGCTTCATTCGCAGGAGTAGCTCACCTTGGGACGCTCCAGTCTTGTTTGTGAAGAAGAGAGATGGTTCACTGAGGTTATGTGTGGACTACCGCGAGTAGAACAAGGTCACGATACGGAATAAGTATCCGTTGCCTCGAATCGATGATCTGTTCGACCAGCTGAGGGGAGCAACTTTCTTTTCGAAGATAGATCTGAGGTCAGGGTACCATCAGCTACGTATTAGAGAGAAGGACGTTTCAAAGACTTCCTTCTTGACGAGATATGGGTCTTACCAGTTCAGAGTGATGCCATTTGGTCTCACAAATGGTCCAGTCGTATTCATGGACATAATGAACCGAGTATTCAGATAGTTCTTGGATCAGTTTTTCATCGTCTTCATAGATGACATTTTGATATATTCACACTCCGAGGAGGAGCATGCCGAGCACTTGAGGCAGGTTCTTCAGACTTTACGAGAGCATCAGTTGTATGGTAAGTACGAGAAGTGTGGATTCTGGTTGCAAGAGGTACAGTTCTTGGGGCATGTTATTTCTGAACAGGGGATAGCCGTTGACCCGAGTAAAGTGTCAGCGATGAGGGAGTGGGTACAGCCCACGACACCGACGGAAGTGCGTAGTTTCTTGGGGTTAGCCGGATACTACAGGAGATTCATTCGGGGATTCTCCAAAATAGCGGGTCCATTGACGAACCTGACTCGCAAAGGGGTACCATATGTTTGGGATGAAGCTTGTCAATTGGCTTTCGATGAGCTGAAAGACAAGCTTACTTCAGCACCAGTCCTTGCTTTACCGAAGCCGGGTGTGGAGTACCTGGTTTACACCGATGACTCTTTACGGGGACTTGGGGGAGTACTTCAGCATGAAGAGAAGGCTATAGCTTTTGCCTCTCGCAAGCTTAAGCCGCATGAGAAGAATTACCCCACCCACGACCTAGAGTTAGCAGCGGTCGTCTTTGCATTGAGGATATAGAGACACTATTAATTGGGGGATATAATACCCCGTATTTTTATAGCTTTTAAATTATGGGATTTATTAAATTTAATTGAGATAAATTAATTTAATTTTAATCCGGAATGTTGCTTTAAATATTTACTAGCGTGACAAGAGTTAGTAATTATTGGAAATTTGTTATTTGTTGCATATTACTGGATGAGTATAGTAATAAATGAGATTTATTTTTATAATATTGTCACGTGTGAATAAAATGACAATTGTGGAAATTTAAGTCGGGACGCGCATGTGTCGTGTCGGGACTAAATGTGAATTAATAAAAGTGAATATTTTATAAGTCGTTCGTATGGTCATTTTGAGTGAGACAACGCGTTCGAAAGGGTCGAGATAGTCAGAAAAGTGTACCCGGTGGTTTAGTTTGGGTCTCGGGGCATTTTTAGGCCAAATTGGTACCCCGGAAGGGCGTTTTGGACATTTCACCTTTTTGGGTAATTAAACCCACGAAAATTCAAAGGGTTATATCAGATATCTGGATTGTCATCTAGGGTTAGAAACTCTAAACACAAGTGACGGCCATAGGAGAGAAAGGAGAGAGCTCTCAAGGAAAATTCAAGGCCCGAAATCCACCCGTTTGCACCGCAACCACCACCAACGCGTAGATCGCGCAACGGGCTACGCAACCACACCAAAAACATCTGCAAATTAGAATGTCAAAAATCCTAGGCAAGTGTTTATCTTGCTTATTTCGTTGGTGCATCCTTCATATTAGTTTAGGGATGATTAGGGATGAATTTCATTGAAGAAAACCTAAATTGTGATAGGAATTTGCATGTAGTGATGACTTAAACCTTATTTTGGAAATTGTTGGTGATGTAGGAGAATAATCCACGAAATTTTAATGTTGTATTAGGAGGAAATTTTGGGAAAAATAGATTAGAACTATGATTAAGAAATTTCTAGGGTTCTTGATAATTGTATAGATCTTGGGTTGTTAATCCATGATTGAATGATTGAAATTACATGCTTTACGTTGAAAATACCTAATATGATGATATAAGGTTAGTAGTATCAATTATGGGACGATTGGGATTAGAAAATATGGAAATTATTGAAGTTTGGAGATGAAACCCGTAACTGCAGAATTTCAGTTTTCGCAGACCTGCTTGATCGATCGATCGAACCCAGAGCTTCGATCGATCGAAGGTTCGATCGATCGAGCCCCAGACTTCGATCGATTGACCCCTCCTGTCAGACTCCTATTTCCCTTTTTAAATGAGTTAAATTCAATTTATCGTGAGATAATTCTTGGACATCCTTAATAAAATGTTTTGGGAGATAGGGAAGACCAGTAGGACATGTGAATAGATTTTGGGACCCTTGATGTCGGGCAAAGATTATATTTTGGTATAATTACATAAGGTTCGGTGAATTTATGATTTAAAGAGAGAGACACGGGAGAGAGCTACTTTGGGACAAATGTGTATACCTACTGAATTTTATACTTGGGAGGATAGAATCCATGAGCGTTATGTAGTAAGTGGAAAAGTTCCTCAAATTAAAATAAAATGTGAATAGTTATACGTGATAACTAAATAATGTGAAATAAATACAAATGTCGTAATTATGGGAATTGAGAATTTATCCATTATTGATATGGTAATATTAGGATAGTTATATGATTGTGTATGCATATACTATCTATGTGTGAAAATCATGTCGACGCTACCTGCTATCCCTGAGGTTTCCGCGCTGGGACAGTCTTATCTCGATGGGACCTTTATGGGGGATATTGACTTGTACCCTAGAAGATAGATATCCTTGGTACAGGCTATTGGAATGATAATTCAGATGGTCCTAAGAGATGCGGGTATGTGCTTTCCTCTTAGAGACTTGGAATCTATGATTCACCTCATTTTGTTTGTGTATAGGTATCCTTGTACAGGCTATCGGAGTGATAGTTCAGACGGTCCTGAGAGACTTGGAATCTATACTTTGTCTCAATATTGTTTGAGTATGTGTTAATACAGTTCGAGAGTGATTCCGAATTTGTATTCCCTTAGTACGAGTGATATGGGGATTGGATAGTAGAGTATGCCCGCACCATAGTTGTTATTTGGGGTATTGTTGTGTTATATATATATTTTATGACTAGTTAATATATCTATGAAATTCTGAAATCTGGAACTGCCTACTGTGATGAGATATGTAGGACATGGTTGATGACTCAAATTGTAAATACTTGTTTTGAGAAAGTATAATATGACACTGGAAAACTTTATTGATTTATAAAGTTAAAAATGAGAACCTTGGGTTGCTAATTGAAATATCATTTTCAAACAATTGAATCGTTAAATTTTGAATCTTACGAGTAAGCCAAGATAAGTTAAATCATTGGGAAGATTAGTGCGATAAATGATAAGACAAACCATTGGGAAGGTTAGTGCCATAGATGTGCACATTAGAAGAGAGGTGAGAATTTCTCAAGGGAGTGTCGCACTAATATGTTGTTGCATTGTCCTGTATCAATTTAAATACTTGCTAAACAATTTTTAAATCATATACACTATCGGGATCTGACCCGTTTTCCTCTCTCTCTCTCTCTCTCTCTCTCTCTTGTATATATATGTATGTATTACAGGTGCCCAGCCTCAGGGGCGTCTTGCTTAGGATCTCTTGAAAGGAACGCATTGCAGGTTAGGTGGGAGTTGCAGGTATCTTGATTAGACGACTTCGTTCATTCGGATCCACTCTTAGTACTTTCATCTAGTTGGGCATGTGTAGCTCTTTCCATTATTCCATTGTTATTGGACATTTGTATTTCAGTTATTTCCAGTATTGTTACTATTGGATTTATTCAGTTTGGATGTGTGACTTTAGATTTCGTATGTTGACATTCGATTGACGAATGTATTAAATTAATTGGATTATGTTGCAGAATTTATTGTGGCATGATTTCTTACTTATTGAATGTTGTTAATAAAATAAATGATTTTTCTTTAAATAAAATTTGGAAAGTATGTATGAAAATGGTTTTGACACTTAGCTTAATTAATTAGGGTGTTAAATTGGAAAAAAAATTTATTTTTCGACAGTGATGCTAAGAATGGACCAACTGTTCACCTTGATTTAATTTAATAAAGGAGTGATCGCCCAGTATTTAATTAGGCGGGGTGTCACAAGTGGTATCAGAGAATAAGGTTCTTGTGTCCTTAGGATCTGTACGGCTTATTATGCTTTCAGCGTTGCTTTGTTTGTTATAGAGCCCTATGTTTAGGATTGTCGATTCCTTTGATGAGATTTCTTTCTCCTGCTATAATGTATACACTAGTGAATTCTAATTTTGTTCGGATGTGTGCGTGTGCCGAGCGATGACGGATGTCAGAAGAGGGTCGTTAAGCGTACATCAGGAGGCAGGGCTTAGTTGAGATTAGGAAATATATCCGAGGATGATGACCGTAGTCGAGGTCACCTCCATTGTGGCACGAGAAGCCAAGACTAGAAAGGCGACTAAGGTGCAACAATGATTTTCAAATGTTGTTATAGTCAAATGAGGTGTGAGGGTAAACTTACCCAACGTGTTACAAAAACGTGTAGAGACTATCAATGGGAAATTTTAGAAACGCGAAAATTGTATGTGTCTTTACCAAAGGCGGTAAAGTATCCAAAGGCTTAAATATAGGACGGAGTGTGGCAAACCGAAAGTGAAAATTTAGAGAAAATTTTCTTGGCTTTCGGGACGAAATTATAATGGTTGGAGTCAACCACCAATTTTAGAAGTGGAATGTTATGCCTATAGGAGAACCTTAGGTACAGTGCTGACCGTATGTTCCTTCCTTAACTGTTCAGGATTAGAAGAAAATGTGGCTCTGAACTCATTGAGAGAGGGCATGTCAGGGGTCCATTCATGAATATGAATCTTAACCGTTAGCGAATTTTGTATCGGAAGATGTAGATACAAGTGGGGAAACGACTCCAAGTGGAAGACCAACTCGTAATAATAGTTGATAAAACTCGAGGAGGAAATTCTGGTGGACGAACGATTCAGAGGTTGACATTGTCATATTTTTTTCAGAATAGATGATAACGCTTCTTTGTGGGGAAAGTTAAAGGAATCGAAGAATTTAGTCGAGAATGAGACTGAATGCAACGATGGTGGTATAGCACCACAAAAGGATGTGGATACACATCAGGAAAACCATTTAAATGCTTTAGAGAGTTAAATTCTTACCAAGTGATGGTAAATTCAGTAAGTACTATTATAGATAGTAACATGATCTTTATGGCCTGAAAAGTTAGGAGAACAATCGGGATGGTTTACAGGAATCGAGTTTACTAAAGTCCGAGAGGAGGACAAATCCTAACCTGGTTAGTAGGACAGGTGGTAAGTGGATTTTGTACTGAGGTATTTTGTGCGGAGTGAGATCGCTCACGATAATATGTTCCAAAATGAGAAAAAGGACAAGAATACGGTGCCTAGTAAAAGGCAACGATTAAAATAATTTTGTTTTGGTTTGGGCAGACGTGTTACGTCCGAAAACCATTTGTGTAGTCAAGACGATTGCCAGGATGGAAGTATAGGTTGTATCCTTAGAGGATGCGGCGTGTTTATGTGATACGAGCGAGTCACCATATTTTGTTCATTGCTAGATTAGCATGTGAGACGAGTTTAATGCATATAATTATAAATGTTACCATTATGTGAATATTTTTCCCTAGTGTAGCGGGATTTTTCTATAGTGCTATCCGCGGAGGATGGATGAGTATATTAACAAGTTTTGTACTTTATTGAGGTTACTCGTTGTACTGATGCGATACACGAGTATGATATTATCTTTGTTAAAATGTTATAAAAATGGGTAGTATGATAGTGGGCATTTATTGCAAGGCTATCGGAGTAGTTGCATTGGTGCAACATGTTTTATGTTTGTTTTGGCGAGGCTTTACCTGTAAGAAGGTTGGACTTGCACTTATATTATCTATCCAAGAGACTTCGGAGGAGATAGTGGGCTCGAGATGTTCGATGCCAAAGTATGTATAGACTTTGTCAGTATAATTCCGTATGTATCGGGATTTACCATTGAGCGAAAATATTTGACTCAGTATTATGTTTAGCACTCCGGACCTAGTGATAGGAAAAGTGCATTGTTATATTCATCCTTTAGGGATGTGGGAGTTGATATTTATACCCCTATTATTAGGGAAAGGAATTTCGAGAATTCCGAGTGTATGTATTCGAAGTTTATAAAATCCAATTACCATTAACCAATATGGGACGATAGTGAAATTGGTTAAACGTTCTTTGTTAAGCATAATTATGGGAGAAATTGTATCTTTTCTATCAAGGGACAGAATAAAGGGGTATATACTATGGACGGAGGGCCTAACGGATTTCGATAACCGACAATACTAGGTAGTAGTGTATCGGGGGGTTCCTTGTTTGGATTTCGCTTTGCGAGACATACCACGCATGAAACTTAGCGTAAGGTTGGAAATAGGGAGACGTTTGGTCACTATTCCATGAGCTCGGTACCCTGGTCGAAATGGGATCAAGTAATTATGTATGTAAGTTGGGAGTTGAATTTTGTTTTAAGGTCATTGGAGCCGGATTTTTGTGGTACGAAACCATTGAAAGTTATCCCCACGAGTTGAGGGGTGGAACTATGATAAGGAGAATTTAAGAAATTTGATTTCTAGGGTGATTGAGAGTACCCCAAATGTCATAATCGCATACAGAACACAAGGTGAATAAAGAGTTGGAATGATTTTTAGCATGGATTATCTGGAAAGAACTTTATACTATACAAAAGAGATAACCTGTAATCATTTTGATGAATAGAGCGTTAGAGATTTATTTTGGTTGTTGTACCTATTTGGGAAAATTGTTGTACTTATCTGAGGAAGGTTGAGAATTATTATTCCTTTTATTGTCATGGAATTTGAATGCCCTATTCCTTCTATTCCGTTGAATTTTGTTAGTCCTACATAAAAATAGCCGCCGTTCGCTCTCCCAGGGCGGTCGGGGTGTTGCAAAAATTTGGGCATCTGGGTTATCTGCGGTTAAAATAGTCCGAGTTGAAGGGAAGTGGTAATAGACATGTGAAATATATGTTTGTGGGACTAGTATAATGAAGTGGAAGTGATAGAGTGGATTAAACGTCACATAAGGGGTGATAATCCATACATAAGTGTGCAATTAGAATAGCACGCCCTAACTTGATTGGAAGGCTGTGGGAAGCCATTCAAGAATTGGTATTCCTTGAATAGAGTAGAATTTAATTGTTATGAAGCACACCCGGAGCGGAATTTTTATTAGTCAAGTGTGAGAACGACTTGCGCATACAAAGAGTAATGATGTTAGTATAATATAAGAGTTCCATAAGTGCGCTTCGTGGAGAGAAGAGCACGGGTGGAACTTTTGGCATACTACAAGGAAGGAAGGGGAGTATTACGTGTCACTTAATGGGAAACATTTCAAGGGAAGAATCGATGTTTAGCGAGACATAGTGAGTAGTCTCTGCATGCACTGCCCATAGGTAAGGTTTGGTTGAAAGAGGAGAATCAACCAAAGAATTTTGTGTTTATTAAAAATTCCTGAAATTGGAAGAGGTTGGTAAAGTCGATAAAGTTCTTGGATGAGTTGCCATCCTCAAAACAAGATCAAGGGTTTATCCCGAACATGTGAATTAAGTCGCCGAGAGGGAAGTGATTGATATACCTTTGGACTGGCTTACAATATTAACTAGTATGCCCCAGACTTCCTTTGAAAGGAAGGATCGCGCCAGTGCATGGTCCGGCGCAGTATAAATTTCTGAATCAGGATGAGATTTGGTGAATCCCACCTTTGATATGGGATTTCAAGAACCATCGGAGAAAAGATTTTGTTTTGAGTAGGATGTATCACCCTTAGCCAAAGAAGGGGCGCACGGTGGTTAAAGATTTGTGGAGCCACGTGAAGGAGATTTTGGAATCTTGATACGATGATTTCAAGAATGCTCTGTAGAAGCACTCGTACCCGTTTGTCGCGTACAAGGTACTTATTAAGGTTTTGTTATGGAAGAAACTCGACTATTCTCCTTCCGTATGTTTATAGGAGAGTAAGTAATCAAAATTTTTGGATCGGTCGAGAAAACATCGGATAAATGTGGTAGAATTCAACGACTGTTTTAGGCAAGCAAGAGTGATCAAATGTTCGTAATATTTTCTCAGAATGGGAGTTTTGTATATCAATAAATACGAGTATTTGTCATGTAGTGAGGTGCGGCCTCCTAATGTTAGTGAGATAATGAAATTTATAACGTATAGGCGTGACCTATGCGAATGTTATCGGTTGGGAGCACAATGTGAAGTGTCTCCAAAGAGAATGCAAAACAATGTTACTGTGAAGAAAGAGCTATAGTGATTGAGCGTCGTAATGTGTAGTTAGTTTGTGTACGGAAAAGGATATCCAGAATTGTGCTACCTGATAGGCCTTATTTTCCGAATTTCGGGATGAAATTCAGTTATTAGGGAGGAAGTATGTAATACCCCATATTTTTATAGCTTTTAAATTATGGGATTTATTAAATTTAATTGAGATAAATTAATTTAATTTTAATCCGGAATGTTGCTTTAAATATTTACTAGCGTGACGAGAGTTAGTAATTATTGGAAATTTGTTATTTGTTGCATATTACTGGATGAGTATAGTAATAAATGAGATTTATTTTTATAATATTGTCACGTGTGAATAAAATGACAATTGTGGAAATTTAAGTCGGGACGCGCATGTGTCGTGTCGGGACTAAATGTGAATTAATAAAAGTGAATATTTTATAAGTCGTTCGTATGGTCATTTTGAGTGAGACAACGCGTTCAGGAGGGTCGAGATAGTCAGAAAAGTGTACCCGGTGGTTTAGTTTGGGTCTCGGGGCATTTTTAGGCCAAATTGGTACCCCGGAAGGGCGTTTTGGACATTTCACTTTTTTGGGTAATTAAACCCACGAAAATTCAAAGGGTTATATCAGATATCTGGATTGTCATCTAGGGTTAGAAACTCTAAACACAAGTGACGGCCATAGGAGAGAAAGGAGAGAGCTCTCAAGGAAAATTCAAGGCCCGAAATCCACCCGTTTGCACCGCAACCACCACCAACGCGTAGATCGCGCAACGGGCTACGCAACCACACCAAAAACATCTGCAAATTAGAATGTCAAAAATCCTAGGCAAGTGTTTATCTTGCTTATTTCGTTGGTGCATCCTTCATATTAGTTTAGGGATGATTAGGGATGAATTTCATTGAAGAAAACCTAAATTGTGATAGGAATTTGCATGTAGTGATGACTTAAACCTTATTCTGGAAATTATTGGTGATGTAGGAGAATAATCCAAAATATTTTAATGTTGTATCAGAAGGAAATTTTGTGAAAAACATATCAGAACTATGACTAAGAAATTTCTAGGGTTCTTGATAATTGTATAGATCTTGGCCTGTTAATTTATGATTAAATGACTGAAATCCACATGCTTTATGTTGAAAATACCTAATATGATGATATAAGGTTAGTAGTATTAATTCTGGGACGATTGGGATTAGAAAATATGGAAATTGTTGAAGTTTGGAGATGAAACCCGTAACTGCAGAATTTCAGTTTTCGCAGACCTGCTTGATCGATCGATCGAGCCCAGAGCTTCGATTGATCGAAGGTTCGATAGATCGAGCCCCAGACTTCGATCGATCGACCCCTCCTGGCAGACTCCTATTTCCCTTTTTAAATGAGTTAAATTCAATTTATCGTGAAATAATTCTTGGACATCCTTAATAAAATGTTTTGGGAGATAGGGAAGACCAGTAGGACATGTGAATAGATTTTGGGACCCTTGATGTCGGGCAAAGATTGTATTTTGGGATAATTACATAAGGGTCGGTGAATTTATGATTTAAAGAGAGAGACACGTGAGAGAGCTCCTTTGGGAAAAATGTGTATACCTACTGAATTTTATACTTGGGAGGATAGAATCCATGAGCGTTATGTAGTAAGTGGAAAAGTTCCTCAAATTAAAATAAGACGTGAATAGTTATACGTGATAACTAAATAATGTGAAATAAATACAAATGTCATAATTATGGGAATTGATAATTTACCCATTATTGATATGGTAATATTAGGATAGTTATATGATTGTGTATGCATACACTATCTATGTGTGAAAATCATGCCCACGCTACTTGCTATCCCTGAGGTTTCCGCGCTGGGACAGTCTTATCTCGATGGGACCTTTATGGGGGATATTGACTTGTACCCTAGAAGATAGATATCCTTGGTACAGGCTATCGGAATGATAGTTCAGACGGTCCTAAGAGATACGGGTATGTTCTTTCCTCTTAGAGACTTGGAATCTATGCTTCGCCTTATTTTGTTTATGTATAGGTATCCTTGGTACAGGCTATCGCAATGATAGTTCAGACGGTCCTAAGAGACTTGGAATCTATACTTTGTCTCAATATTGTTTGCGTATGTGTTAATAAAGTTCGAGAGTGATTCTGAATCTGTATTCCCTTAGTACGAGTGATACGGGGATTGGATAGTAGAGTATGCCCGCACCATAGTTGTTATTTGGGGTGCTGTTGTGTTATATATATATTTTATGAGTAGTTAATATATATATGAAATTCTAAAATCTGGAACTGCCTACTGTGATGAGATATGTAGGACATGGTTGATGACTCAAATTGTAAATACTTGTTTTGAGAAAGTATAATATGACACTGGAAAATTTTATTGATTTATAAAGTTAAAAATGAGAACCTTGGGTTGCTAATTGAAATATCCTTTTCAAACAATTGAATCGTTAAATTTTGAATCTTACGAGTAAGCTAAGATAAGTTAAATCATTGGGAAGATTAGTGCGATAAATGATAAGACAAACCGTTGGGAAGGTTAGTGCCATAGGTGTGCACATTAGAAGAGAGGTGAGAATTTCTCAAGGGAGTGTCGCACTAATATGTTGTTGCATTGGCCTGTATCAATTTGAATACTTGCTAAACCATTTTTAAATCATATACACTGTCGGGATCTGACCCATTTTCCTCTCTCTCTCTCTCTCTTGTATATATATGTATGTATTACAGGTGCCCAGCCTCAGGGGCGTCTTGCTTAGGATCTCTTGGAAGGAATGCGCTGCAGCTTAGGTGGGAGTTGCAGGTCTCTTGATTAGATGACTTCGTTCATTCGGATCCACTCTTAGTACTTTCATCTAGTTGGGCATGTTTAGCTCTTTCCATTATTCCGTTGTTATTGGACATTTGTATTTCGGTTATTTCCAGTATTGTTACTATGGGATTTATTCAGTTTGGATGTGTGACTTGAGATTTCGTATGTTGACATTCGATTGACGAATGTATTAAATTAATTGGATTATGTTGCATAATTTATTGTGGTATGATTTCTTACTTCTTGAATGTTGTTAATAAAACAAATGATTTTTCTTTAAATAAAATTTGGAAAGTATGTATGAAAATGGTTTTGACACTTAGCTTAATTAATTAGGGTGTTAAATTGGAAAAAAAATTATTTTTCGACGGTGATGCTAAGAATGGACCAACTGTTCACCTTGATTTAATTTAATAATGGAGTGATCGCCCTGTATTTAATTAGGCTGGGTGTCACAGGGGAGAAGTTTTGTTTGTTCACAGATCACAAATCACTGCAGTACCTGTTCACTCAACGAGAGCTGAATATGCGTCACCGCAGATGGTTAGAGTTTGTGAAGGACTATCAGTTCGACATACAGTATCATCCGGGGAAAGCCAACGTAGTTGCTGATACGTTGAGTCGAAGACCGGTAAATGAGGTAGCGGACGTCTGGAAAGCGAAGTGGAAGGAGTTGGGTCACCAGGAGGCAGTAGCCCGTTCCTTCATATCTGTTATGACAGTCACACCCGAGATTGTTAGGAGGGTAATACCGGCCCAAACCACAGACCCGTTTTTCCAGGAGCAGATTGTACGACTTTTAGCCGAGGGTGCTGAGTCCTATTCTGTTAGTTCTGATGGGGGTTTGAGGTTTAATAGGAGGTTAGTGGTTCCAGAAGGTGGCTCATTTTCTGCCGGTGCGGACAGATTATACAACGGGTCAGTATGCTCAGTTGTTCATTTCTGAGATTGTCAAATTACATGGGGTGCCCCTGAATATTGTGTCAGATTGAGACAAGATTTTCGTGTCACGTTTCTGGGAAAGCTTTCAGGAGGCTATGGGTACTGAGTTGAGGCTGAGTTCAGCTTATCACCCACACACAGATGGACAGACAGAGCGTACTAATCAGATGTTAGAGGATATGCTACGCATGTGTGTTCTTGATTTTGGAGGAGGTTGGGAACCACATCTTCCACTGGTAGAGTTTGCTTATAATAACTCTTATCAATTTACGATTGGTATGGCTCCATTTGAGGCTTTGTATGGACGGCCTTGTCGTTCTCCAACTTGTTGGCTCGAGGTGGGAGATAACAAGTTGCTAGGACCAGAGGTAATTCAGGAAACCTCCGCGAGGATTGAGATGATTAGGAGTCGTATTCGAGTAGCCAAGGACAGGCAGAAGAGATACGCCGATGCGAAACGGTTCTTTCGGGAGTTTAATGTGGGGGACCAAGTGTTACTGCGTGTATCTCCAATGAAAGGAGTGATGAGGTTCGGGAAGAAAGGGAAATTGTCCCCGAGGTACGTAGGACCATTTCCCATTATCGAGAGGATTGGGCCGGTAGCATACAGATTGGGACTACCATAGCATTTACATCGCATTCACGATGTATTACACATCTCGTCGTTGAGACGGTATCTTCGGGATGATATGGCCCATACTCACATCGCGATAGATGAGATAGACTTACAGCCTGACAACTCTTACGAGGAGAGACCGGTGGCTATCCTAGACTATAGTGAGAGGAGATTGAGGTCGAAGATACTTCCACTTGTACGGGTCCAGTGGGAGCATCATAACGTGGAGAAATCCCCTTAGGAGCGCGAGGCCGATATGCGCGAGAGATATCCAGATTTGTTCTTACCAGGTATGCCTTATTTTTCGAATTTCGGGACGAAATTCCGTTATTAGGGGGAAGTATGTAATACCCCGTATTTTTATGCTATATTAATTTGGGGATTTATTAAATTTAAGGCGAATTAATTATTTAATAAAAATCCGAAAATTAATTATGTTATAATTATAAACGTTATTAGGAGGGAAGTATGTAATACCCCGTATTTTTATGTTATATTAATTTTGGGATTTATTAAATTTAATGTGAATTAATTATTTAATAAAAATCCAAAAATTAATTATGTTATAATTATTAACGTGATGAGAGTTAGTAATTATGGGAAAATTTGTTGAATGTTACTAATGAGCAAAGTAATAAATAATAGTGGCCATATTAAATGTCACGAGTGAATAAAATGACAATTTTAGAAATTTGAGTCGGGACGCGCCCATGTCGCGTCGGGACTAAATATTGATAAATAAAAGTAAATATTTTATAAGTTGTTCGTATGATCGTTTTGAGTGCGCCAACGCGTCCGGAAGGGTCGAGATAGTCCGAAAAGTATACCCGGGAGTTTGATTTGGGTCTCGGGGCGTTTTTAGGCCTAATTAGTACCCCGGGAGGGCATTTTAGTCATTTTGTATTTTTGGGTAATTAAACCCACGAAAATGAAAGAGGTTTTAGCAGATGTTTAGGTTATCTCCTAGGGATAGATAACTCAAAACACTAGAACGTCCATTGGAGAGGAGAGGAGAGAGCTCTCAAGGCATTCCAAGGCTCAAAACTCACCCGTTTGCACCGCCGCCACCGCCAACGCGTAGATCGCAAGACGGGGAACGCAACCACGCCAAATTCAACACCAAACCAGATTTTTGAAAATCCCAGGCAAATGTTTATCTTGCTTATTTCGTTGATGCATCATCCATATTAGTTTAGGAGTTATTAGGATGAGATTTATGGAAGAAAAACCCAATTTGAGATGGGAAATTTTCATGTAGTGATGATTTATATGATATTCTGGAAACCCTTTGTCATGTAAAGGATTAAGAGTTTGATTAATAAAAGAGTTCTAATCAGATACAAACACTAAAAAAGAATTATTTCGGACGATCGGACCGTTGGAATTGGATGAAATTTTACAGAGAATTAGCTGAAGGCGAGAGGAAGCTATAGAAAAAAATTCAGCTCGATCGGACCGTTCAATATTTTTCAGTATTTTTTTTATAGATAGTTTTATGCTTCGAGGACTCTTGGAGAGTTTTATATTTTGAGGACTCTTCTATATAATAAAAATTCAATTAAAACTCCATTTTAATTCCGATTTCGAAACCGTTTGAAATTCTCATCTTTAAAAATAAAATTCAAAATCCTTTAATGTAAGGCGAAATTTATATTTTTGGGATATTTTACATAAGGGACAATGTAAGTATATATTAAAGGGGAGAGACACGTAAGAGAGAGTTACGTTGGAACATAAATGGATATCTACTGAATTGTACATTTGGAAGAATAGAGTCCATGAGGGTTACATAGTAAGTTGGAAAAACCCTTCGAATTAAAGTTAGAAACGAACCATTATACTTGATAAATAATAATGGGAAAATAAGGATAAATGTTGTGAATGTGGGTTATTGGATAAACCTAAATTGATATAATAAAAGTGGTATATTTATATGATTGTGTATGCATATATTATATACTTGTGAAAATCATGCCCGCGCTACTTGCTATCCCTGAGGTTTCCACGCTGGGACGATCTTATCTCGTGTGCCTTATGGGGGATATTGACTCGTACCCTAGAAGATAGAAATCCTAGGTACAGGCTATCGAATCGGTAGTCACGGTCCTAAGAGATGTGAGGGTATGTACTGACCTCTTGGACATGGAAACTATGCTTCGCCTCAATATTGTTTGTGTATGTATTTATACAGTTCGAGAGTGATTCCGAACTTGTATTCCCTTTAGTACGATTGATATGGGGATTGGATAGCAGAGTATGCCCGCACCATAAAATTTTATGTGGGGTGTTGTTAGAATATATACATTATATGAGTATTTAATATATATATGAACTTCTGAAATATGGGAAACTGCCTACTGTGTTATGGTAAGTAAGACATGTATAATGACACAAATTGGAAATACTTGTTTTGAAAAGTATAATATGATATTGAAAAACTTTATGAATCAATAAAGTTAAAATAAGAGTTTTGTACTAAATGAAATTATCCTTTTGAAACCATGATGTTGTTAAATCTTAAATTTTGAGAGTCGCCTAAGATAAGTTAAATCCTTGGGGAAGGATAGTGTGATATATGATGAGATAAACCATTGGGAGGGTTAGTGCGATAGGAGTGCACATTAGAAGAGATGCGAGAATTTCTCAAGAGAGTGTCGCACTAATATGTTGTTGCATTGGTCTGTATCAATTTAAATACTTGCTAAACGAATTTTTAAATCATATACACTATCGGGCTCTGACCCGTTTCTATTCCTCTTTCTCTCTTGTATATATATGTATATATTACAGGTGCCCAGCCACATGGGTGTTTTGTTTAGGATCCCTTGGAAGGAACGTGCTGCAACTTAGGTGGGAGTTGCAGGCCACTTGCTTAGACGATTTCATTTACTTGATTCCACTTCTATCATTCTCCTTATTGGGCATTTGTCTCCCTTTCCACTATTTATCTGTTTTATTGGGACATTTGTATTTCAGTTATTTCTAGTACTGTTACTTTGGTATTTATTCAGCATGTATGTTTTACTTTAAGTTTTAAATGCTGGGGTTTAGTTGTTGAATGTTTAAATTAATTGGATTATATGTTCCAGGATTTTTGTGATGTGATTTTTTAAATATTGAATTGTTGTAGATAATTAAATCTTTATTTTCAAAATAAAATTTGGAAAGTAATGTTAAAAAATGGTTTTGACACTTAGCTTAATTAAATAGGGTGTTAAATTTGGAAAAGTTATTTTTACGATAGTGATGCTAAGAATGAACCAACTGTTCAACTTGATTTTAATTTAATAAAGGAGTGATCGCCCGGTATTTAATTAGGAGGGGTGTCACATTAATTTCTTTATGTTTGCTGTTTATATTCTATTGAATATTCTCGGCTAAATTTTTTCGAGCCAAAATCCCTTTTACGAGCTGTATAGCCCATGGTGGGGATGTGATCCTAATCTCGTTTTGTTAATCTTTGTTTAGTTTGAATTGCGTAGTTAACTTTTTCATTTTTCCCTTTTAAACAAACATCATCTTTTACTTTTTTTATTTTAGAAGTAATAAATCAATTAAAGTATGTCAAACATTCCCTGTGGATTTTCGATACTCGAACTAGCCGCTATACTCCATAATAGTGTAGTTAAAGTTTAGTTTTTTTTCATTGTGGTCGGAAGCCAATAACAACGATTAGCATATCGACACGAACGTTCGGTTTCCGCCACATCATTTAAAAACTCAAAAAAGGTTTTTTTTTATGTGTAATTTAGTTTTACACATTTTTATGGCATTTCAGTGTGTTTGAATCCCATTCCTTCCATGTATCCATGTGACTATGACATCTGATTATGATTGTCAATGCATTGATTATTTTTAATCATGCTTGCATGGGGTAGTTCGAAATTGATTTGCTTTGATGGATTCACTTTGTATATGCCTCCGTACACACTTTATATGAGCTCTTTTGGATTTTACTGCCTATGTTGCATCAGTTAAGTGAGGTGTTCTCCTATCAATCTTGTCATATACTTAATATTTTTTACCATGTTTGTGCATATAAGAAGCATTGTGTGAGTTTGATCTTATTTGATAAATATGAGTGTGCAATGGGAAAGGGCTATAGAAGGAGAAATCTCCTTTGCGTGAAAGTCCACCATTGGCCAGAGCCTAACAGAAAAGAGAGGCAAAATAAAAGAAAATATTACCAAGGCCATATTTGTTTATTGATATTTCAAAATTTAGTATCTTCAAAATGAGAGGAAAAATGGATATATGTTTATATTTTTAGGGTGTTAAGTTGAAGATCAATGGGTTCTCACAATGAATCCTAACTGAGCTTAATGTTTTGATGTTATTTATTTGAGAATCATCAATATTTTCTAGTCTAGTATGCATTATGTGTGTTTGTCCATTTGTGAGTTCTTTATTTGTCACTATGAGGCCAAACTGAAGTTAATATGTTTATGCGGTCAAATAGAACTCCGTAGACATTTTTGATTGATTGGGTCATTTTTCTTTTGTATCTAGTTTATTCCCATTCACTCTGTACCACATCTTATTTAGACATATGGTACTATGACCGTGTGAAAAATTTATGTGTTTTGTGTCTTTTTGTAGTGTTTATACATATGTACACTTTTATGCTTCAATGGTATATAATTGCTACATATATGGTATGTTTTTTAAGTCTTTGCATTTTCATTTAATCTGTGTTTGTCATATTTTTAATCTTCGATTCATATTAACATTATTTCTGATCAGATTGGCATATTTTGTTGCTTACTATAATTGGTATCTCATTTATGCATCAAAATTAATATATTGCGTCCATTGTGTGGATTATGTGTATTTGTATCGAATTGTTCATCATTGATGTTTAACTTCGCATAATTTCACGATATACTTGTTTTCCTTTATGTTTACATGTGTTACATTTAGGGAAGAAGTTGTTCATATTGTGCACTTTTACTCTTTGTCTATTCCTGAACAAAAAATGGGAGAAATGGTGTAAGGCCCAGAAACACGATTAGGAAGGTTAATTACATGATTAATTATAACTTAGGAGTTATAAGTTATAAATTGGTTATGTGTGTTAAACATGTTAATTATCATGTTTAGGGGATGCATGCTCATGTGATATATGTGTTGTTTACATTAGGTGTTAATTGAGCTTTTGATCGGGGATACCATGTTTAGAACATATGATTAGTTATGTGGTTAAATTCATCATAAATTATATTTTTAATGCATGATTATGTTTATAAAAGTAAATAAGGGTGTTGATACGAAATTGGCAATGTTTGGTCACCAAATGTGAAAGTTTTGAGATTTTCGGTAAATTGCTACTTTCCTGTTCGAAGCCCAAATTAGGCGTATTAGTTTATGATTTTGGGAAAACATAAATTATGAAAGTTGTAGATATATGAATTAATATTATAACACAACAAACGATAGGTTAAACAGAGGCTCTTACAAAAGTTATACCGAAAGTACGAAACAAGGGCAAATATGTCCATCCTTTAAGTGACAATTGTCTTATTAGCACACCATGTGCTATTTTTTGATTGGTTAAAGGGTGGGTGATGGTTTGGCCG
Organism: Sambucus nigra; assembly: GCA_949130495.1. Lineage (NCBI taxonomy): Eukaryota > Viridiplantae > Streptophyta > Magnoliopsida > Dipsacales > Adoxaceae > Sambucus > Sambucus nigra. The sequence goes on from OX422208.1 coordinate 173,552,439, forward strand.
ACTTAAAATTTATAAAATAACCCCTTTTTTCAAAAAATGCATCCATGAACAAGAGTTTTGCCTAAAGAGGGAGAAAGAGAAGAAAGTTAAGGAATAAATCTTTGGAAATGTTCTATAAATCAAGGAATCCTCATAAGGTAATTACATCTTTATTAAAGTTGGTCACATGGATGAGTTCTATACTTATCATGTTTTTATTTTTGATTTGGATATATATTTTAATGATACCCATATTGCTGAATTGTGTTGGAACAAGGATGGGTTAAGAACATAAGTTAAAACTGGAGCTAGGATCGTAAATGCATACTTTAAAGTCCTAGATTTACATCATCTTTTCGTAAAGCATTTTGATTTAGAAAATTCATGACTATGATTTATATTTCTGCTAAAACATGTTTATTATATGTTTCCATGAATTATACTCAAGGTCAAGGTTATGTATGCTTAAAAATGTTAAGTTATGCCTTAATGTTGTATTTTGACCTTGTTATACTAAAAATGGCAGAAATTATGGAATACTTATTGGAATTAAGTGATTCAAGTTGGAGAGTAAAATATACTCATACATGTATAACATATCCAAAAATTGTGTAAAAATACCAAGGAATGAACCCTTGGTGATAGTTTGAAGTTTTGGTTTAAAATCTGCCCTAAAGTAGCAAGAATGCATACCAAGTGTTTGACGTTTTGCTCGACATAGAAAATGAGCCCTAAAAATTGTGAAACATTAATTTTGTATTATTCAATATGTTTACTTATATTTTGTGGAATATCATTAAAATTTATATTGTATAAAAATTATGAAAATTCCAGCAAGTTGAAGTTGTGTTGTTATTTTTCTGGAGAAACGATTTGGAAAAGGTTGTAATAAAATAGGCATAACTTTGTCTAGCAAATTCGTAATTTAATTTTGTAAATTGTGTTAGAACCCTAATTAATTCATTTTTATAGATATGTTAAGTGTCATATATAATTACTCCTTAGTTATTTCTGATTTACCAAATGATGTGATGTATTATCGGGTTTGATGTTAATCGGTGTATTCAAATACTAACGACATTGACTTGTTAGGTGGGGAAGCAGCTATTACTACCATACCAAGGAAGTAGTTGGTATTAATCTTAGCACTAAATCCAAGGTGAGTGACCTTACTTATGAAATAAAAATTCTTATAATTTCATATGGAAATGTGTAGTTAAACACATGGGTTAAAATGTTTATGGGAGTGATGTTGTATTTATGAAATATATGCATATGATTAAAAATGTTAAGCGATGTTATATAATGATATGGACTAGTGAGTCCTTTATATAATGTTAAGGATTGTGGTGGGTCCTACGGGATGTGGTGGTCCTGTTAATCCAACTTAAAGGTTTGTGTACTCGTGCCTAATAAATGGATGTGGTGGTCCCTAATAACTGTGGTGGGTTAATTGGACTGTGGAGGGTCCAGGCTTGCGAGAGTTTCACAATTCCTGTTGGGTTATAGCATTAGAACAAAATAAAAATGGTTATTCAAATTGGTTATATGTGTGGTATGTGGTCATTCACTAAGCCTTTATAGCTTACACTTCTATAATGTTTTGTTTCAGGTATGCTTATAATTTGGAGTTCACTGCCAAGTTAGGACCTTAAAACGGGGGAGTGACGAATATTTAGTATGGTTTGAATATCAAGATTTCTTTTGTGTAATTATTAAACTAAGGATATTGGTTATGTAAAGTTATATAGTACTTATAAGTTATAAGTAAAGGCAGTTATGTTTTCATCTACACATACCTTTCGAAAAAAAAATATGTTATTTTTCCTTAGAGATTTAAATTAAAGCATTGTTTAAGGCAATTTATCTCTAATTAAAAGGATGAGTTTAACAAAATTAAATCGGGGCGCGATAACTTGGTATCAGGGCATGGTTATTAGGTTCTGGACAGGGTGTGAGGGTCTAGATTGGCAGTGGACACTACAAAGTGAGTTTGCTATGCGTCTGGATTTTGACTGACAATGTTAATATTAAACTGTTGTTATTATATTTTTTTTAAGTTAATTATATTTCTGTGAGTGATGGATCCACACGAGCCGCATGATAGAGCAGAGGGTGAGGCATCCTATGTATCTAATAGTCAGCAAGAACATAGACCTATTGAAGTGAATGAACTAGAGGTGAAACAACAACCTGTTGATGATGTGGGAAGAATATTACGTGCTGTGGCACAATTGGTGGAACAAGTAAGAGGTGGAGAACATGGTGGGGATAGGGATAAATTACATGATAGGTTCATGAAGTTAAATCCTCCAGCATTTACTGGGACTACTGATCCGTTAGTGGCAGAGGGGTGGATTAGAAAGATGGAAACAATATTCAAGGTGATGGAAGTGCGAGATGAACAAAAGGTTTTGTTAGCAACCTTTTGGTTAGAGGATGATGCAAAATTATGGTGGGACGCAACAGAAAGGTTACTTACTACAATGGGGGGAGTGGTGCCAATAAATCCTCCACAAATTACATGGGAGAGGTTTGTAAAGGTGTTCTTTGAAAAATATTCTCCAAGGCTTTATAGGAAAGAGAAAGAGGAAGAATTTATCACGTTGAAACAGGGGAATCGAACAGTGGCAGAGTATGAAGCTTTATTTATATCCTTATCTATATTTGCACCTGACTTGGTGAGGACGGAAGAAAGTAAATGTGATCGGTTTCAAACCGGGCTCAGTGTAGATATAAAAAGCATGGTTGCTAATATGAAGATCACGGATTATGTGGACTTAGTGGATAGGGCCATGGTGTCAGAAAAGTCAATAAAATAAATTCAAGTTGAACACTCGAAGAAAGCTAGACATGATGGTATAAGATCATTTGGATGGGAGGCATAAACCTCAACTCAGAGTGTAGCACGAGGAGTACCTAAGGGCCAAGAATTTAAAAATAATATAAGTGCACATGGAAGATTTCAAGCTAGAGGTGGAAGGACTGGGATGAATTGGTCAGAAAATGCATCTGGGTTGGTGTCAAGGGAAATATTTTGTTATAGATGTGGTGGTCAAGGGCACATGTCTCGAGAGTGTACAATAGTTGTTGTCATCAACCGGGGCACTTACGAAAGAATTGTCCAGCGATCGGAGCTACAACTTCAGTTGGGAGTGTGACAGTAGGAGATAGGATTTCTACACCGAAAGTACACAGGGGAGGTAGAGTAGGCGTGTCTCAAAATCAAGGCCAAGGCAAAGTGTTTTCACTGACGCAACCAGATGCACAAGTTATGCCTAACGTAGTGACATGTACACTTCCTATTGGTGATAAAGATCCTTATGTGTTGATAGATCCTAGTTCTACACATTCTTTTATGTCTTTGCTTTATTTGTTGCATCTTAATAAACCATTATCATCATTAGATTCTCGTTTAGCTATTGTTACTCCAGTGGGGGGGTCGGTTTTTATTGAGAGGGTATATAGGGAGTGTGTGGTACGAGTGGGTGAAAAATAATTACTAGTTGGATTATTACCTCTCGATATGCGTGACTTTGATGTGATACTGGGTATAGATTGGTTAGCCTCATATCATGTATGTTTAGATTGCTTTAAAAAGGAGGTAGTGTTTCGATTACCGGGTGAACCTGAATTTAAATTTACTGGGGAAAGAAGTATCACTCCAACATGTTTGATTTCTACTATAAAATGTTATGAACTTCTAAAGAAAGGATGTGAGGGTTATCTTGCTCATGCGGTGGACGCACGACAAGAGGCTGGAAAACTATCAGATATACCAGTAGTTAATGAGTTTGCAGATGTCTTCCCAGAAGAACTCCCAGGGTTAGCACCAGACTGTGAGGTGGAATTTTCGATTGAGTTGGTACCAGGAACTGCACCAATATCTATTACACAATATCTTATGGAAACTGCAGAATTAAAAGAGCTAAAGATACAGTTGCAAAATTTGTTAGATCGTGATTTTATAAGGCCTAGTGTATCACCGTGGGGAGCCCCAGTATTGTCTGTGAAGAAGAAAGATGGAACCATGAGGTTGTGCATCGATTATCGTCAATTGAATAAGGTGACTATCCGTAACAAATACCCACTACCCCGAATTGATGACTTGTTTGATCACTTACAAGGAGCCAAGGTGTTTTCCAAGATCGATCTCAGATTCGGATATCATCAATTGAAAGTAAGAGACTGTGATATTTCTAAAAATGCTTTTCGTTCCAGGTATGGACATTATGAATTCCTTGTCATGCCATTTGGGTTGACAAATGCACCAGCTGTATTCATGGATTTGATGAACCGTATATTTCACCCGTACGTGGATTCTTTTGTTATTGTCTTTATTGATGATATTTTGATATATTCTCGTAGTAGGGATGAGCATGAACACCACCTGCGTATTATTTTACAGACCCTGCGAGAGAAGCAGTTGTATGCTAAATTTTCTAAATGTCAATTTTTGCTTGACAGGGTAGTATTTTTGGGGCATGTTATTTCTGTTGATGGTATTTGTGTTGATTCCAAGAAGGTAGAAGCAGTAATGAATTTGGAGAGACCAACTAGTGTGACCGATGTACGTAGCTTTTTGGGATTGGCGGGGTATTACTGGAGGTTTATACTGGGGTTTTCTTCTATTTCATTTCCATTGACTAAGCTTACCAGAAAGGAGAACAAGTTTGTGTGGATTGGTGATTGTGATAAAAGCTTTGAAAATTTAAAGGGTAAGTTGACATCAGCTCTAGTATTGACTATTCCAACTGGTACAGAAGGTTTAGTTATTTATAGTGATGCTTCGTATCAAGGACTTGGATGTGTATTAATGCATCATGGAAAGGTAATTGCTTTTGTTTCTCAACAGTTAAAGATACATGAACGCAACTACCCTACTCATGATCTTGAGTTAGCTGCAGTAGTTTTTACATTAAAGATCTGGAGACATTACTTATATGGTGTTAGTTGCGAAATTTTCACTGACCATCAAAGCTTAAAATACTTGTTTACTCAAAAAGACTTGAACTTGTGGCAAAGAAGGTGGATGGAACTTATAAAAGATTATGATTGCACGATACATCACCATCCGGGTAAAGCTAATATTATTGCCGATGCTTTGAGCAGAAAATCTCGAGGCATAGTATCTTGTATTTATTGTATTCGAGTTGACCTGCTGAGAGAGTTAGCTTTAATGGGGGTGGAATTAACTTTGAATGAGTCTTACGGAGTAGTAGCACATTTAAATTTTAGACCCACATTGATAGACTGGATAAAACAAGCACAGGCAGGAGATATAGAATTGGAGAAAGTTAGAAATGATATGAAAAAGGGTAAAGCAAAGGAATTTTCTATTTGTGATGATGACATTGTTATGTACGATAACCGTTTGTGTGTACCCAATGTGCCAGATTTAAGAAGAACAATTTTAGAGGAAACGCACTGTTCTTTATATGCTATGCATCCAGGGAGCACGAAACTGTATAGAGATTTGAAACAATGTTATTGGTGGTCGGGAATGAAACACGACATTGTAGATTTTGTTGCTAGATGTTTAGTTTGCCAACAGGTGAAGGCAGAGCATCAGAAGCCAAGTGGTTTACTACAACCGTTGCCTATTCCTGAGTGGAAATGGGAACATGTTACTACAGATTTTGTTGTAGGTTTACCAAAATCATCCCAAGGGTTTGATTCTATTTGGGTTATCGGTGATAGGTTGACTAAGTCTGCACATTTTCTTCTTGTTAAAGTTACTTACTCCATGGATAGATATGCAAAAATATATGTGGATGAGATTATTAGATTTCATGGTGCACCAGTTTCTATTATTTCTGATCGAGATCCTAAGTTCACTTCTCACTTTTGGCCTAGTTTATAACAAGCTTTGGGGACTAAGTTAAAATTTAGTACAGCTTTTCACCCTCAGACTGATGGGCAGTCAAAAAGAACGATCCAGACACTCGAAGACATGTTATGAATTTGTGTATTGGAGTTCAAGGGCAGTTGGGATGAACACTTGCCACTAATAGAGTTTTCTTATAATAATAACTAGCATTCGAGTATTGATATGGCTCCTTATGAAGCCTTGTATGGGAGAAAATGCAGAACTCCAATGTGTTGGACTGAAGTAGGAGAAAGAAAACTACTTGGGCCAGAAATTGTACAGTAGACTACTGAAAAGATCAATCTTATTCATAATCACTTAAAGGTGGCGCAAAGTAGACAGAAAAGTTATGCAGACAACTGAAGGAAAGAATTGAAATTTGAGGAAGGTGATCGAGTATTCCTACGTGTTTCTCCTTGGAGAGGGGTTATGAGATTTGGGAAGAAGGGAAAGTTAAGTCCCAAGTACATTGGCCCTTATGAGATAGTAAAATGGGTTGGAGCTGTAGCTTATAAGTTGTCATTACCACCAGAATTGTCCCGGATACACAATGTTTTTCATATATCCATGTTACGTAAGTATGTGCCCGATCCTTCACATGTGTTTATTTCACAGCAGATAGAGCTTCGAGATGACTTGACCTACGCGGAGGAACCCATTGCTATTGTAAATCGAAAGGAGCAAGTGTTACATAATAAAACCATTTCACTAGTTAAAATGATGTGGAGAAGTCAGAATGTGGAGTATGCCACCTGGGAAGGAGATAATAACATGAAGAAACAATATCCTCATCTATTTGGTAAGTTTCTTATACGTTAAATTTCGAGGACGAAATTTTTATAAGAGGGGTAGTATTGTAAGGCCCTAAAACATGATTAGGAAGGTTAATTACATGATTAATTATAACTTAGGAGTTATAAGTTATAAATTTGTTATGTGTGTTAAACATGTTAATTATCATGTTTAGGGGATGCATGCTCATGTGATATATGTGTTGTTTACATTAGGTGATAATTGAGCTTATGATCGGGGATACCATGTTTAGAACATATGATTAGTTAAGTGGTTAAATGCATCATAAATTATGTTTTTAATGCATTATTATGTTTATAAAAGTAAATAAGGGTGTTGATACGAAATTGGCAATGTTTGGTCGCCAAATGTGTAAGTTTTGACATTTTCGGTAAATTTCTACTTTCCTGTTCGAAGCCCAAATTAGGCATATTAGTTTATGATTTTGGGAAAACATAAATTATGAAAGTCGTAGATATATGAATTAATATTATAACATAACAAATGGTGGGTTAAACAGAGGCTCTTACAAGAAGTTATACCGAAAGTACGAAACAAGGGCAAATATGTCCATCCCTTAAGTGACAATTGTCTTATTAGCACACCATGTGCTATTTTTTGATTGGTTAAAGGGTGGGTGATTGTTTGGACGACTTAAACTTTATAAAACAACCCCTTTGTTCAGAAAATGCATCCATGAACAAGAGTTTTGCCTAAAGAGAGAGAAAGAGAAGAAAGTTAAGGAATAAATCTTTGGAAATTTTCTATAAATCAAGGAATCCTCGTAAGGTAATTACATCTTTATTAAAGTTGGTCACATGGATGAGTTCTATACTTATCATGTTTTTATTTTTGATTTGGATATATATTTTAATGATACCCATATTGCTGAATTGTGTTGGAACAAGGATGGGTTAAAGAACATAAGTTAAAACTGGAGCTAGGATCGTAAATGCATACTTTAAAGTCCTAAATTTACATCATCTTTTCGTAAAGCATTTTGATTTAGAAAATTCATGATTATGATATATATTTCTTCTAAAACATGTTTATTATATGTTTCCATGAATTATACTCAAGTTCAAGGTTATGTATGCTTAAAAATGTTAAGTTATGCCTTAATGTTGTATTTTGACCTAGTTACACTAAAAATGGCATAAATCATGAAATACTTATTGGAATTAAGTGATTCAAGTTGGAGATTAAAATATACTCATACATGTATAACATATCCGAAAAGTGTGTAAAAATACCCAGGAATGAACCCTTGGTGATAGTTTGAAGTATTGGTTTAAAATTTTCCCTAATGTAGCAAGAATGCATACCAGGTGTTTGACGTTTTGCTCGACATAGAAAATGAGCCCTAAAAATTATGAAACATTAATTTTCTATTATTAAATATGTTTACTAATATTGGGTGGAATATCATTCAAATTTATATTGTATAAAAATTATGAAAATTCCAGCAAGTTGGAGTTGTGTTGTTGTTTTTATAGAGAAACGATTTGGAAAAGGTTGTAATAAAATAGGCATAACTTTGTCTAGCAAATTTGTAATTTAATTTTGTAAATTGTGTTAGAACCCTAATTAATTCAGTTTTATAGATATGTGAAGTGTCATATTTAATTACTCCTTAGTTATTTATGATTGACCAAATGATGTGATGTATTATTGGGTTTGATGTTAATCGGTGTATTCAAATACTAATGACATTGACTTGTTAGGTAGGGAAGCAGCTAATACTACCATACCAAGGAAGTAGTTGGTATTAATATTAGCACTAAATCCAAGGTGAGTGACCTTACTTATGAAATAAAAATGCTTATAATTTCATATGGAAATGTGTAGTTAAACACATGGGTTAAAATGTTTACGGGAGTGATGTTGTATTTATGAAACATATGCATATGATTAAAAATGTTAAGCGATGTTATATAATGATATGGACTAGTGAGTACTTTATCTAATGTTAAGGACTGTGGTCGGTCCTACGGGATGTGGTGGTCCTGTTAATCCAACTTAAAGGTTTGTGTACTCAGGCCTAATAAATGGATGTGGTGGTCCCTAATAACTGTGGTGGGTTAATTGGATTGTGGCGGGTCCAGGCTTGCGAGAGTTTCACAATTCCTGTTGGGTTATAGCATTAGAACAAAATAAAAATGGTTATTCAAATTAGTTATATGTGTGGTATGTGGTCATTCACTAAGCCTTTATAGCTTACACTTCTATAATGTTTTGTTTCAGGTATGCTTATAATTTGGAGTTCACTGCCAAGTTAGGACCTTAAAACGGGGGAGTGACGGATATTTAATATGGTTTGAATATCAAGATTTCTTTTGTGTAATTATTAAACTAAGGATCTTGGTTATGTAAAGTTATATATTACTTATAAGTTATAAGTAAAGGAAGTTATGTTTTCATCTACACATACCTTTGGGGAAAAAAAATTATGCTATTTTTCCTTAGAGATTTAAATTAAAGCATTGTTTAAGGCAATTTATCTCTAATTAAAAGGATGAGTTTAACAAAATTAAGTTGGGGCACGACAAATGGTATCTAACTCTTTAACTCGGGGGAGATTTTTACCTTAGGGGCATCCATGTTATCTTCTCGGCATCAACAACATCCTATCTTGGGTGGAGATTGTTTAGACAAAGGGGAAGGGTTTTTTCAATTGTGGTTTGCATTATTATATATTCAAGTTGCATTTGAAAGTTATGTTTAAATGTGTTAGTGTATAAGGATGTGAAAAAGTTTACGCAAGAGTAAAGCTACTCAACATATGTATCTATCTAGTATATAATTTTTCCTTTTAGGTTTGGGATTGAGTCTTTAGTTGATCTTGACAGCCTATGGGTTTTTATTTTTGGGTTTTGTCCATGAATATTCAAAAGGTGACATTTGTTAGGATAAATTTTCGAATAGAGTTAATTTGTATATATTGGCTTAATTCCATTTGGTAAAAACCGTTTGAGTCATAGGTTAGGTATTAAGTGTTTATCCTTTAAAGCCGGTGATGTATGCTTGATTGAAGACCTTGGTGGAAAAGTTAGAACGTCTACATCCTCGTCTCGTGTTTTGTGCCACGTTTCGTCTTCAATATTCAGTGACCTCGTAAGGTATGAATGAATATTATTTTGATCTTCGGATTTTATGTTGGGTGTTGTTTTATAAGTTTGTTTGAGGATATTTTTAAAAAAAATCGACTTTTTCTGAAAAGTTATTTTAAACGAATTTTAACATTATTCAAAGAAAATTATTGAGTTCATTCGAACGAGTGTTTATGCCCATTCAAATGAGATAGTGAAAATGTTTCAAATGAACTTCTAATGTGTATCAATGGACGAAGTTCTACTAACAGGATAAAACTCATTGGAAGCTCATTTAAAAAACATTCGAATGAAATTCAAAGTGTCGTTCGAACGAGACTCGATGTAGTACAAACGAGACTCGATGTAGTTCAAATGAGATTGCAAACTTTGTTCGAACGAACACACTATTTTCATTTGAATGAGATTTTATCACCTTATAATTCGTGCTTCTTATAAATAGGCATGTTGACATCTTTTTTACTTGAGAATTTTGGCAAAAATTGATTTCTTAATCATCTATAAAAGCCTTTGAACCCTAGTTCTACCCAAACGCTTTATGATTCAAGTTTCACCTTTATACGCTCAATTGAGATCTTCGTTTGGCACCAAAGAGTTTTTTTACTTATCAACATACTATTGAGTATCGTTTCGTATAGTGGACTCTGTACCTGTTGTGGTTTAAATGCAATGGAATCCTTATTTATAACAATTTGTTGAGCCTGAATCGATGAATACTGAGGAGTTTGTGGACTCACATGTTGCGGTAGTGTGTAGGTTGACTACCAGTGTCAATCTTTATCTTTCATTATAACAACATGCAAAAAAATTTAAATAACCAAACCATCCATGCAATATAATAGTTTGAACCAATAACATAATAAATAACTTAATAGAATAATACTGAATAAACCATCGATTTCCAAGGTAAATAAAACTGAATCTGAACAAAGTCTGATAAATACTGAATAATTGAAATACTAAATCATCTGAAGGGGAAGCATGCCCAAATGAAATACTGAAATGAAAATTCTAATCTAGGAATGAATAACTGATGTATCTCAATCAATCCTATAAGGTTCCACAAGTGGTGCTGCTATGCATCCCTGGAAGGAATCATCAAGCTTGGAATCCCTATGGATGGACACCTAAAATGTTTTAGAAAATAGATTTGACAAGGATCAGAGCCCAAAATCTTTTTGAAAATATTTTGCAAACATTTAAATCACGGTTTAAAATCAGTTATTAGATACACACGTTGGTTCCAAGTACACTCTCTTGAGTTCCTCACCTCTCAACTAAAGTGCACACCTAATGTCTCTTACCTAGCTATGCTACCCTCCCTAACTAGATAACGTATATAACTAACCACAAAAGGTTTAGCTCCCCCGTATTACTCATATGATATGCTACAGTACTACCAATAATTGATACTACTCGTATATCATTTTTGAATCATTATTTAAGTTTCTTTACTTAAATTTCTTTTTAAATATACATTGTCCACCTTTTCTACCATTACACACAAGTAGAATAATCACATATGTATATATAATCCACACTTGGATATATATATATATATATATATATATATATATATATATATATAACTACAGTATCTCCCGTAATAACTACAGCGATGCAGGCATACTCTGTTATCAAGTTCATGTATCTCTCCTACCAAATCAGGGACTACCGGTTCAGAATGTCTCCTCGAACCATAAATCAAACAACACACATTGCAGGCGAACATAGTTCTAAGACTTTGGGATACGCACATACCTAACGTACCAAATGACACGTCAGTCCCACTAATACACTGAAGATAGTGAGCCACCCTAAGTTTTATGTTCTGGGGCACACATCCATACCTCACTAGAAACGTCAAGGTGGGATCGCCCTCTGCGCGGAACCTCCTGTAATAGAAGGCGGTGTAAGTATGTTCACACATATAACCAAATCACAAAATAGTTATTCACATGACCTACTTATCTACATATATTTAATAGTTATACACACAACCTAACATATAAACCCGTACATAGTATTTATCTCTCTCTAATACTCAACGTACTAATAATTCTCACATAATTTTTATTTCATATTTTCTGAGAATCACTCCCTAACCCAAAGGTCCCATCTATCCCTCACGTTAATTCAGTAGTTTACACATCACTATACTACTTATTTAAGTCTTAGGTTATCGTTCACTCGTCTCGTAACCCAAATTGTAAATTCCCGATATGTCCCTCAATCGATTGAGCGTCGTTGATCCAAGTCCCAATATACCCTCATTAAGAATAATCGAGCCTTAATCATATACCTACTAACCTTCCCTAAGTCTTTCTAAAAATATTAAACTTATCCCAAAGTTTTCCCATAATTAATTTCTTGAAGAATTAAACAAATAAAAAATTTGTCAATAACAGGTCAGCCGAAACAGTTCAGCATGGCAGGCAAACCGGTTCGCTGTCGAACCAGATAAAGGGAGGGTCCGAATCGGTTCGAGTCACCTAACAGTTCATCTTTTTTACTGTTATGGGTTTCCTCTATTTTCATCCAACAAAACCTTTATGTATCGTACCTAAACTCCCAACCAACATTATTAAACATCAAATATATGTATATGGACGATTTCTAACGTAAATAACACGTTAAATCCATATGAAATCTATCCAAGAATATATCTAAACCCTATAACCCTCAAAACCCTAATTTATGGTGTTCTTCATGTTTAATCATCAAGATATCTAAATTTCTTTTTTTTTATTCATCACATATCATCTGATTCAAATCCACTACAAATAGAATTTATTCTACATGCAATCCTATATCAATTCATGGATTACACCCATTAAATCCTCAAGAATTTATCCAAAATATGTAATTGAAACCCTACACCACATAAGTATTATAGAATGCCTAAATAAATCGCAAGATAAACACTTGCCGTTATAGTGTCAGGTCGGATTTCATTTTTGTGTGATGAAGATGTCCTCCTCCTCTTCCGATCCACATTCCGATGTTAAAGACGGTGCAAGAATGGTGTCAAAACTCCAAGAATTCTCTATTCTTCCTCTCTTATGGCCTCTATTGGTTTTCTTTGGTTCTAACCCTAGCCTCCCTAAACTATTGGCTGATATAGAACTTAGAAAAACGTAGCTCCTCCAACCCTAGTCTCCTAAATAACTGAAACGCCCTCATATGTTACTGGGTTGGTCTAAAATCACCCCGGGACCCAAACAATACACATGGGTATACTATTCCGACTCTTTCAGAATCAACCATGACCTCGAAATAATTATCCAAGTCACTCTACAATGATTTCCTATCTCGACCTCAAATGGTCTACTCATGACACTCGATTGAGATATAACACTATCACATCACTATCACTCGCTATGATGTACAATAATTACTTACTATTTACTTAGTAATTTTATTTAATAAGCATTAATCATTTTGTCTCCCGATTAATATTTTAATCAACATGTAATTCATAATTCAATTAAATTACAGCACACGTGTAATGGAAAAAAATTGACCGAATTAAATAAATTTTAAAAGCTCATAAATACGAGGTTTTATGTACTTCCCCCTATAAAGGAATTTTTCCCTTGAAATTAGGACATACCTGCGGTGAATAACTCTGGATACTGCTCATGCATGTTATCCTTCCGCTCCCACGTCGACTCTTCCACAGTATGGTGCCCCCACTGAACTCGAACTAAGGGTACCACCTTAGACCGCAGCTTACGCTCACGACGATCAAGTATTTCCAATGGTCTCACCTCATATGAGATGTCTGGATGCAAGTCGATTTCCTCTAATGGAACGTGCCAAAAATCTCTCTCGCTCCTCTGGTATCTCTTCTGCGATGACACGTGGAATACATCATGAATCCACTATAAGTTCTCTGGTAGTCTCAGCGTATATGCTACTGATCCCACCCTCTCGATAATTAGAAACGGTGCCACACATCTCCGTGATAGCTTCCCTTTCTTGTCGAATCTCATGACCCCCTTACCAAAACCAGGTCACACCCTCGAATTAGCTCAATCTTGGTAGTGGTGTCCTGAATCATCTCTGGCCCTAATAGCTTGTTATAAACCACCTCTACCCAGCAAGCGACCGAACAACAAGGCCATACAAACAATACCTCATATGGTTCTATACCGATAGTGAACTAGTAGGAGTTATTATACGCAAACTCCACCAATGGAAGATACTGCTCCCATCCACCCTCGAAGTCAAGTATGCAAATCCTCAGCATATCCTCTAGTATCTGATTAACCCTCTAAGTCTGTCCATCCATCTGTGGGTGATAAGAGATAATCAAACATAATTGCGTGCCCATCGCCTCTTGGAACCTCTGCCAGAAATAGGACAGAAAGATCTTGTCCCGATCCGACACAATATTAATTAGGAGATCGTGTAGCTATACTATCTCGGTAATGAATAACTGCATATACTACCTCATCTCAAAATCAGTACGAACCGAAAGAAAATAGGACACCTTAGTCAACTGATCCACTATCACACATATGGACTCGTGACCTCGCTGCGATACTTGTAGCTCCGTAATGAAATCCATGGAGATAGTCTCCCACTTCCATACTAGAATCTCGAGTGGATGCAACATCCCCGTCGAACTCTAGTGGTCTAACTTCACTAGCTGGAAGGTAACACACATTGAGAAAAGTTCTGTTATGTCTTGCTTCATCCCCAACCACCAATATTGCTTACGTATATCCTGGTACATCTTATCCACACCAATATGTATCGCAAATATGGACTCGTCAGACTCTGACATCACTGCATGTCTCAAAACTTCATTATCTGGAACCACGAGTCTCCCATTAAAGAGAAAACCTCCCTCTGAACTGATAGAATAAGACTTTGCCCCATCAGCTAACAGCTGGTGAACTCTGTCCTAGAAATACTGATCCCATGCCTGGGCTTTTACCACCCGCATAACAATCTCGAGTGTGATAGCTAGTACGGAAATACAAGTTCAAGCAACCTCGTCATCATGTCAAAGCTCTCTCCACTTTGCCTTCCAAACCTTCGCTACCTCCCCAGCAGGTCATCGTCTCAATGCGTCCGCTACCATATCAGCCTTCCCAGGATGATACTAAATATTAAACTGGTAATCCTTCATGAACTCCAACCATTTCCTCAATCTCATGTTTAAATCCTTCTGTGTGAATAGATACTGAAGTTATTTATGGTCCTTGAACAAGGTAAATTGTTCTTCTAAAAGATAATGCATCCAAATCCTCAAGGCAAACACAACCGCTGCTAACTCCAAGTCATGCATGGCGTAATTCCTCTCATGTAGCATAAGTTTGTGAGACGTAATTGGATATAACCATCTCCTCCTACTGTAGTACACCCCCAAGTCCTTGCAAGGATGCATCTATTTAAACAAGGTACTCCAATCATCCCCTAGGTAGTGCAAGTACAGGTGCTGAGTTCAATTTATCTATTAGCTTATAGAAAGCTAACTGAAAATGGTCGTCCTAATAAATGGCACCCCTTTGCCATTCAGGTTCGTCAATGGACCTGTAATCTTCGAGAAACCCTTAGTGAATTGCTAATATTACCTTACCCGCCCCCAACAAACTGTGAACCTCATTCAATGTCGTGGGTCGTCCCCATTCCCTCATCGTCGATACCTTACTTGGATCGATCGCAATACCTCTATCAGACACAATATGGACCAGATTTTTCACCTTTCGAAGACAAAACCCATACTTCTCGAATTTGGCATACAACTGGTGATCTTGTTGTGTTTGTAAAACCATACGCAGATGCTCGGTATGCTCATCCTCAAAATGAGAGAAAATTATAATATCGTCAATGAACATGATCTCGAACTGGTCAAGGAACTCTCTGAAACCCCGATTCATCAGATCCATGAACACTCCTGGTGCATTGGTGAGCCCAAATGGCATCACCCTAAACTCATATGACCCATACAGTGTCAGAAATGCAGTCTTAGGAACATCATCCTCTCTGACATGTAACTGGTGATAACCAAACCTCAAATCTATCTTGGAGAAGTAAGCTGGTCGAACAGATCATCGATTAGAGTAAGTGGGTACTTATTTCGGATCGTGACCTCATTTAACTCCCTCTAATCAATACAAAACCGAATCACTCCATCCTTTTTCTTGACGAACAACACCGATGCACCCCATAGTGATGTACTCTATCTGATGAAATCGTGCCCCACGAGCTGCTGAATCTGCTCCCTTAACTCTCTCATCTCATATGGGATCACGTGATAAGGCATCCGGGAGATAGGTCTCATACTCGGCACAAGGTCAATAAAGAACTCAATTTCCTGGCTAGGCGGCTGCCCGGGTATCTCCTAAAACACGTCCTCAAACTCTCTCACCACTAGAATCGAGTCTAAAGAGACAACCATATCCTGTGAGTTCTCCTCTTTAATTTAATGCAGATGTGTTCTCGACCCTCTCTCGGGAAGAGGTGTCTCCACTAATAACATCTCCTACTCTAGAATAGAGAACACAATAGTCCTCCCGAAACAATCCACTATCACCCAAAATCCAGTAACCAATCCATACCCAAAATGACGCCATACCCCTCCATATCTAACACTAGAAGGTTTGTGGATAAACATAATCTCCCCACATCAATATCCACACCTCTACAGATCGAGTGTATAAATGACTACCCAACGGTGACTCTACACACATAAGGAGACTACCAGTTGTCTCTAGTAGAATGGTAGCTCATGAAAATCTAGTGATTATGAAAGAGTTCGATGCCCCAGTATCAAATAAAATCCTACCCTCAAGCCCATGAATAGGAAACGTAACCTATACTGTCGGTGGAACCTGTTATACAATTATATCTCGAAAGTTATAGACACATACGTATCGTAAATATCCCTGTTACGGTGAGGCTGGTGAGGCTGGTGATATCAGGGGTAACTACGCTTTTTGCCCCTGCTGAGCACCCTGTTGTTGTGGTGCTTTACCCTATTATGGATAGTATCTTCTCTTGTGGACCATCTATCCACAAATAAAACACTAGCTCAAGAAGTCTCTCTACCTTTGACCCTGATGGCCCTGTCGATGCTACCCCTGCTGCTGGCCCTGATGGCCTTAGCCTTGTTGTCCTCCCCTATTATTCCTTTAGCCCTGATTGCCCTAAGGAACTGGCTACTGCTGAGGACCCTACTGGCCTTGCCTGAAACCTCCATTGGGTCGATAACCCCCAGATCTAAACCTCTTGGCTGGATCGCCCTGCCTAGAATTCTATCCCTGCTGCCTACCCGTCTGTTGATGTTGCGGTTCTCCACTAGCACCACTCCCACCTGCCTTACCCGACTGGCTAGACTCACCTCCTCTCTTTCTTACCTTCATATGGAAGATATGGTCTGAGCAATGTAGAATTATAGCATTGACGAAATTTGTATACATCCTCAATGTGGGGTTGCTAATCAAATGTTGCATGATCCTCTAGATTAGTCCATTAATAAACTTCAATTTCTTCTTATCTTCACTGTTCACCTCGTCTGGTATAAAATTAGCCAAAAGTGTGAACTCCTCCCCATAATCATCCATAGAATGATCTCCCTGAACATCCTCAATGAACCTCTTATGCATCTCTGTCTCAACGACGGGAAAAAAATACTTGTGGTCAAACCACACCCAGAACTCAGTAATGGACATAGTGTCCCTCTCTTAGGTGGTGGTAACAGACTCCCACCACCGTAAAGCTTCTCCGATAAGCCTAAAAGTGGCAAACATTTGCTTTTGCACCTCGCTATAGTCAATCATGCACAGGTGGCGCTAAATCTCTTTCTTCCACTCGCACGTAAAAATCACCTTTGAGCTACCCTGGAACTTAGGTGGGTGGCCCTTATGAAATTCCTCCCTCACTCTCTTCCAATCTAACGGCCATGTGTGGTCCTGAACAATTGGTGCCACTAGCTTCGGTGGCTGTTGGGCCTATGGAAAGTGGAGAGCCATGGAAGTCATAGTGGTGTTAACTGCCTATACCACAATCGCTTCCACCTCTACTGCTGACAATGAGACCTATAGTGGTTGTCGTTGCGGTGCCTGTGGCTCTTGCTGAGCATCCCTCACATCGGCTCTAGTCGATGCCCTCGCTGGTCATCATCTCTTGGGCGGCATCTGAAACCAGATTAAATTGTACGAGTTCAGAGTCAATACAAATATAATAGCAGAAGAATGTAATCTCAAATATGTAATCATGAATGCAACAGTCCTAATAATAGGTATTTATGTCAAAGAATGATACGCTAAAATCGTAGTAAGCCATACAGATACTATGGACACTAGAACCTGATGTTGTGAGACCATCTGTGACACCCCACCTATTTTAACCATGGGTGATCATTCATTTATCAAAATAACCAGGAATATCATTTGGTTCATTCTTAGCATCACTGTCGAAAATCTTTTTAATTACTAACCACCTATGTTAAATTAAATCGGTGTTAATTTTTATCTTTTATTATAACAACATGCGGGAAAAATAAAATTACCAAACCATCTATGCAATATAATAGTCTGAATCAATCACATAATAAATAACTAAATACAATAATACCGAATAAAGCCATCGGTTCCCAAAACAAAATCCAACTCTCAATCTAAGGTAAATAAAACTGAATCTGAACAAAGTCTAAATTCTGAATCGTCTGAAGGGGCAACATGCCCAAATGAAATACCAAAATGAAAATCTTAATCTAGGAATGAATAACTGAAGCGTCTACACCAATCATGCAAGCTTCCACAAGTGTTGCAGCTACGTATCCCAGGAAGAAATCATTAAGCTTGGCAGTTAGACACCTAAAATGTTTTGGAAAATAGATTTGAAAGGGTCAGAGCGCAAAACCTTTTTGAAAATATTTTGGAAGCATTTAAATCCCAGTTTTAAAGCAGTTACTAGATACACACATTAGTTCCCCGTACACTTTCTTGAGTTCGTCACCTCTAAACAAAAGTGCACACCTAACGTCTCCTACCTAGCTATGCTACCCTGCCTAATTAGATAATGTATCTAACTAACCACAAAAGGTTTAGCTCCCATCGTGTTACAATACGATATGCTTCTATACTATCAATAATTAATATTACTCATACATTATTATTGAATAATTATTTAGTTTCTCTACTTAAATTTCTCTTTAAATATACATCATCTATCTTTTCTACAATTACACACAAGTAGAATAATCACATATATATATACAACTACAACATCTCACTACACCAAAATGGTCAATTAGTAACACTATTGTAGTGTTATACAAAAAATAACTATCACTAAAATACCGTTAGAAAAAAGGCATGGGGAAACAAATTACTAACACTTTTTTACCGTTACTAAATTTTGTGTTACTAACACTATTTTACTCTTACTAAGGTGTTACCAAATTATGTGTTACTATCACTATTTTACCGTTACCATAGTGTTACTAAGTTATGTGCTACTAACATTGTTTTTCCGTCACTAGAGTTTTACAAATGTGTTAAAATCCTAACATACTTTTACCATTATCAACAGTTCGTGACACATATCTAGGACAATTTTTGTAACACGATTAGTAACGGTATAGGTCCGTTACTAATATTAAAAAAATAAAATATATATATATATATATATATATGTGTGTGTGTGTGTGTGTGTGTGTATAATACGAATAAGTTAAATTTAAAAAAATTGATAAAATTTCCTTTATTTATAGTAATATCCACCTATGTAAGGTATAAAAATAGTAAAACAATACAAATAGTCCGTAATAACAACAATAATACACATCCAAACAATAACCTCAATAAAAATTAATAGCCCAAATTCCATTAAAAGAAAATTGATCTCAATACATATAATATTCATCTCAATACATGAGGCAATTTGAGAAATCTAAGAATTGCTCATCTCAATACATAAGCTAATTTTGGAAATCTAAGAACTATCATCATGAAAATGAGTTAGAATAAAGTACATAGGTGGGTTGTAGTTAATTCAAAATTTTAACTTGAACTAATACCACCTCCACTCAAGTTGATGCCTTGTTCTTTCGTCATCGATCGCTGCTTAGAGGCATAGGACCAAGAACTGAGTAAAACATCTTGATATAAGACCCTGGATATGATTATCAAAGTTAGTAGAATACATCCAAAACTTAAAGAAAAATGATAATGAGTTAGATGTCCACCTCAAGCTTATTTCCTAGGACAAGCGCACCAAGGTTGGAGCTGTCGCATCTTTATTGCCACTTAAGCTAGTCAGTTAAACACATTTGTCATTATATTACTCAAAAGACGCGATTACAAGCAAAAGCTATTGAAATGCTACTGGTTAAGGATACCCCTGATACTAACGAAAGACCCTAATAATTTCAAGCATGTGCCCCTTTGGGACATTTATTAAGGCCTAGGCCAATCGTGAATAAGAGGATATCATCGATATCAGTGGGTACTGAGACCTTTTAAGGACTTATGAAACTTGTGGTGAAGGTTGTGATGGTAGTTGTGTCATTAAATGCAGGTAGAGAAGCAGAAATGATTTTGGTGGAGGCACAATTGGAAGTGCAAAGGGCGGTCTTGTATTCGAGGATAGCTGTTGTTGTAGTATTGTCAAAGGGGGCACCCTGTGCACTGCCATGGGCACGTGAGGCTATGTAGTATCGAGTTCTCACCTAGTTTGCGGTGATTAGTATGTCTATGGTTTGACCTGGCCTGAACATGATGACTAAAGTTTTGAAGGGTTTGACATAGGATGCATCGGCTCTAACCACTATAAGTTTGCAATTGGCGGAAGTGAACAAAAGTTCTTAATTTAGTGCAGAGTTAATTATTCTTAAGAGGTTGGTTTCCCCAAACTTCATTGGACCTATATCAGTATCTACAACACAATATGAAAAATATGAGTTAAGAGAAGAATTAGTTTTAATTTTTGCAAAGGGTAGAGAGGAAATGATGAGCTTGAAGAAGACACCATTGTGTGAGTAGTTATAAAGATCACCAAGTTGACCGTTACTGGTATATGCATCAGATACATTTGAAGCTACTCCTATTCTCGTGGCCTACCTCACAATGTCTATTTAGTTTTATCCCACCATTCACCTGATAACATAAGTAATCCTCATTGTCATATCATGAGGTACCAAGATCCTTATTTTAAAACATCTATATCTATTATGTGTTATAATAATACTAATAAAATAAGAAAAAGTTTAACGAGAAGAAGTGGCACTTGTTCCACGCTCATTCCCACACGACACGCGATGACCAATAGATACTTGACCAAACCCACCTTACCTAACTTCCTCTAAACCTTATAAATTAGTGATCCTCATACTTGAAACTGAATGCCAAGTCATAATTATATAACATAATTATCACAATTCAATACAATATGGGAGCATCGGGAGAAGTTCTAATTTTAATTATAGAACTTCCCTTTTACGGGAAAGAAGCTTCTCTGTCATTACGTTCGAGCATGTTAAATTATAGTGAATTTTGGTTAATGTTTTTAGTTTTAGTAAATAAAAGGATCCGCACAGGTCGAATTATGTGTCGCACATCATTTATGTAAATCCTTTAGCCTGTGCTAGGAACTATCAAATACATGGGAGTACAATAAAATCCCCAATACAATGGATGGTGTACAGAAATCACTTTAAAATTCTTTTCAAAAAATATATCCTTAAATAAATAAACCTAAATATATAATTCATGTATAAAGTATGCCAAGCAAAACTATCAAATACGGGAAAGAAAAATGTACGCCTTGCAGAACCAAAACTCTTTGTTTGGTTCTTTTTCGGGTCTATGCAATGCATCAAGTTCTGTTTTAACATGTTTCATGTATTTTCATGATAATTGTATAAACGAGAGCTTAATCTTCAAGTGAAAAAAATGTTTAATCACCTTATAGACTAAATTTCCAAAACTTTGATAAAGTATATGGACATCTATGCATTCTAAAAGTTACATTTTTCATAGAAATCAATTTTTCCTCTTAACAGAAGTTGCTTGTTAAGACTGATGATCTTTCTTTCAAAACATTTAACAAACCCATAAAAGCACATATAATCATCATGAAATCTTATGTATATACATATCTAGTTTTGAAGGGTGCCTTGCCAACTACTCCTAAATAATGTAACCAGTTAATAGGAATACTAAATTCTTTATATCATGAAATGGCCATGTACCGAGTACGCAAAATTACATAAACACTCTGTTCCACTTTGCAAATTATAAAAATAAACATATAAATAACATTTTAATCATAAAACTAATGTTGAACAAAGTGCATAACACTCAGTTGTACAAAAAACGTGCATTCCCATAATTGTATCAAATAAAGTGCTAATCACAATAGTCTCAAATAAACATTATCATAATGAAAAAGCACTAATCATATGTATACCTCAATGACTACGTGCATTCCAGTTCAATTCCTCTCATCACGAATGTCACTTATGCCTTCCAAATTATGAAAATATAAAATATAAAAATCAACAATAGCAAGTGCAAATTGTAACTCGGCTACAAATGGAAATGGAAATGGAAATTACTACGTAAAAAGGATGAATATAAAACTAGACACTCTTCATAGTGTGGTAGAATAAATGCAAGGATTTTTCCCTATGTAAGCATAAACATAAATATTCTAGCAAGCCTGAAAAGATCAGATTGAAACAAACATTTATCTTCGTATGTCTCGTACAACTTTTCCATCTCTATGAAATTTAAAATGGTCGAGCCACTACAGTTAAGGATAGATAAAGAAATCGTATCAAATAGAGAAATATGAATATGATTATCAACAAAATTCAAGTTAAAAGATAAAACAGAATCTGAGAGAGAAGGACCTCAACTAGAAGAATGATTAACAATAGTTGTGTTTGTATGTGTATCTTTTATTTCACTACTTGAAATAACAGTAAGATATGGACTATACAACTAACATAATACTCATTTTTATCTCCCAAAAAAGATTTCAATCTCACAAACCGTCATACTTCAAAGATGATTCCTAAGCGAAAATATTTAAGATTCTGTTATGGTCGAGGTCGAGGTTGAGGTCTAGTTTAGATAAGCTTTAGTTGAATACAAAAGTAAAAAAAACTAACAAATAAACCAATATGAGAATGAGAAATCGAATATAACAAATTTAAGGCATGTCGTCATTAATGAAAAGATAAGTGAAATGGGTACAGAGCAACAAAAAAAATTTCACAGAAAATATATATACATAAGAAAAGAAAAAATCTCTTTCGTTGAGAATGAAAATACCTTTGACTATATTATCCCTTTTTGAATGTGAATTATGCACAAGGCAGGAAACCTTTCTTGTGACTAAGGCCTTGAGGGAAGACTGTTTTGAAGATAGCCCCTTCTAGTATTCAGTAAGATTTCTCAGAACAACATAGTGAGAATCTTTACTTTTTTTTTGTGAAAGTATGTTCATGGGTCCTTGTTCGAATTGTAATGGGGTACCAGATTCCCGATATATAAGAAAAAATATGGTGCAAACGAAAGTCGAAACTAGTTCAGCAGCAACCATTGGCTCAAAAGCAGTAAAAGCAAGCCCAGAGTTCCTCGTGAAGTGATGATAAGTGGAGGAAGACACTCTTATATATGTTTGTATCGGCGGGGTTGATTGGATTCCTTTGGTTATTCTGGCACATGAACAAAGATACTAATTTTAGGAGTAAAGAGACATTATCAAACAAGTGTGATCAACGTTCTCGAATACTGCAAAATCAATTCAACATGATCATGAACCATGTTCATGGCTTGGCTATTCTCGTCTCCACGTTTCACCATGGAAAACAATCTGCTGCCATTGATCAGGTAGTGTTTTCTAGACTCTTGAAGCCCTGTTTGGTTCTGGTGATGTATTTACACCTGGGGGAAATTTAAAATGGTGAAAAGTATTTTGACTTATTCGAAGTTAAAATTATTGTTTATATCTTGAATGTGCACGCTATAATTACATGTTGACGGGCAAAACAGTGAATAAAATTCAACTCTGAATACATTTCACGAAGGTGACATTTTATTACTCTGAACGAAATGGGGCCTTATTAGCTCTTTTCTTCTTCAACATGCATGGAAATTAATGTGTGTAGAATAGCGTAACATAATTTTATATTATTTACCACTGTGATGATTTCGATCTTGGAAAAATTTATTAATTTTTCACAGAAAACATTTGGAGAATACACCAAAAGAACAACCTTTGAAAGGCCACTAACTAGTGGTGTTGCCTACACTTTGAGGGTTCCTCACTCTGAGAGAGAGCAATTTGAAAAGCGTCAAGTATTGACAATAAAGACAATGGAAACTAAATATCAAATTTTAGTCCAAGATTGTACCCTAGAGAATTTGGATCCTTCACCTGTTCAAGATGAATATGTGCCCATTATATTTTTTCAGGAAACTGTCTCCTATATTATACCCATAGATATGATGTCCAGAAAAGTAAGCCTTACTAAAAAAAACTTATCTCCTTGCTTATTATGTACTTCAAATTTAGTGAACCACTTTTAATCATTTAATTAACTTATTTTAATTTTTCCACACTTGCTCTATGTATTGAATACATTAATATTTCTACACTTGTTTATCATTTTATTGAATAGATAAAATTTCCTATTTGACCTATATAATGATTTACTATTATATTTTTAACACAATAACAAAACCAATTGACGTTATAGCTAGAGTCCAAATCATCATGAAGTTAAATAATATAACACAGTGTTACAATGTTCTTAAAAGAAATGTGGTGACGAGAATAACCAAGTCATGAACATGGTTCATGTTCATATTGATTTGATACTGCATCTTTTGGCTTCATATAATGCATGTTTTCGAGTGTTACTTTCCTCCTGTAAACAACAGCCTCAATAAAGTGACAATGGACCTAGATGATCAAGTCACCTCCCATGACAAACATAATTCTTCAAGGAAAGAGGAATATAACAACAGTGAAGAGAAAATAGAATGGTTGATTATAGATGCATTTATTACGAGAGGGGAGAAAACGGAGCTACCAGCAATAAATTTTAAATGAAATCGTAAAATATATAGAGCCTGTGATTGTAGATTTTTCTAACAAATAGGGGGAGCATGTCCATTATTTTTTAAGAAATTTGGGCTTAAAACTTACATTTCTTGCCATGCAGGCCACATCTTTCCATTAATAAACCAAACAGTCCAATATTATATTTAAATCACAACATGTTTCATTATTGAATATATTGTGTTTTGTACATGTTTAGCTATGGTTTTGCTACTTCTCTGTCATAATTTGACAGCCAATCTTACTATTCAATTCATGATTCAGTTTTTAATCCTTGATTTACTATATATCTACATTATTCATTTATTTTCATGACTTTACCCTCATACAAAAGTTTCTCACCATTGTCTTCATTGTTATATAGGAAGATTGTGAAAACATCTTACGGGCAAGGACATCTGGGAAGGGATCCTGACATCTCCTTTTAAAAAACTGAAATTAAATAACCTGGGTGTTGTACTTACTTTTGTTGTATATAAAACTCACCTCCCTCCCGACACTACCCAAGAGAAACATATTAATGCAACTGCTGGGTAATTTAATCTCACATAGTTGTCAACGCAAGAATAGCAGGCTCATCAAAATCATTCTCAACGCTCTTAAACTTGTCAAAATTTACCATAACTAAATTGGAGTCTGGACAAAGCTTACAACCATTAGTCTTATCAACCATCCTCACCCAATCACAATATAATACCATATCCTTAGATACGGTATATTTTAGCTCAATTATTTATTCCATGACTCCATACCACATAGTCCAAGTGTTTGTGAGGTTCTAATCACTTTTTCTACGATCACTTAAAGATTTTTTGTAATTTCTTGATGCTAATAATTTGTGGCCAAGTACACTCAACTACTTTTTGAAATATTGATCCAACCCTTGTTTGGGTTATAGAGAAGACAGAAAATGAATGATCGGCTGTGATGCCCTTCGAAATTGTAAAGCAAAGGGACCTAATAAGGTCCGATTAGATTATGATCTTAGAAGAGGTCTTATTAGCTAACCCTAATCAAAATTGGAGTCAACTCAAAATTAAATGGTAGAAACCATAAGCATTTGAGAAGTGTTACATGAAAAGGTTACAACGGTCTAAGAAGGCTCCAATGCTGGTGCGTAATGATCTGATTGTGGGAGGGCAAGGGCGACGGCGAGGACAATAGCAGTGATGAACGGTGATAGTCAAAACAAAAAATAAACTACATTAGTAATAAGAAAACCAACAAATCACATTTTAAATTTAATAAAGGGAAATCAAAGAACTATAGCAATAATCTAAAAATATGAAATAATCAAACAAAACGATATAGAGTAATAATCAAAACACCGAAAGTATACTGGAGCGGTAGATACAATATAGAGTAAGTACCTAACTAAATAATCCAATAAATAACAACCCATAGCCAAGATTAATCTACTTTCTTTAACCTCAATCTTCAAAGCAACCAAAAAAATCCCTATAGATCTTATTTAAACTTGTTCAACTTCAATAATCAATGTACCATTGCTTCAAACACTTAAATGCCATCAAACCCAAATGCAACACACGGTTAAACAGCTAACAATCACCACCATAGCATTGGAATTAAACCCTAACACTAAAGTTCATTGCAGAAAATAGTCAATATACTAAAAAGATAGTGAATATCCCATTAAACACAAATTTAATCAACATTTAAACCGCTAACACTCACACCCATTTCATAAAATATAGCATCAACACAAAAATAAGATTCATAAATATAGAAAAAAAGACAAATAAAAGCGTATAAAAAGACAACTACACACTATTTCGAGATGAATCTGAAATGAAGTGTAGATTGAGAAGAGATAGAATTAAATCTTATAAACCGTGACTCTTCCTAATGAGTCTAAATCATAGAATCCAAACTTTAACTCTTACAGTTTGGGTTTGGTAGAAGAAAGTTAGGGCAAGTCAATTTGGAAAAAGTTAGGGTTTGCAGGTCTTTGACAGGTTGATCTTCATAGGTCTTTAATGGGTTTGGTAGGGACGATCTTGGCAGGTCTTTGATGGGTCTCGTTTGGAATTTTCGGGTTGGAGGCAAATTTACCTCCTTTATTTCTAAGAAAACAATTTTTTTAAAATAAGGAACTAGTATTAATAACACTTATTCGAGATTTGTAACGGTAATTTAGTGTCAGTGACAATAATGGTATAATAGTGTCACTAATAAAAAAAAGTTTTTACTAAATGAGCATTTTGGTGTAGTGTCTCCCAGAATGACTACCGTGATACTGGCATACTCTCCTATCAAGTTTATGTACCTCTCGAACAAAATCAGGGATTACCGATTTGGAATGTCTCCTCAAACCATAAATCAAAAAACACACAATATAGGAGAACATAGTTCAAAGACTTTGGGATACGCACATGCCGAACATGCCCAAACGACAAGTCGGTCCCACTAATATACTACACATAGTAAGCCGCCATAAGTTCTATGTTCTGGGGCACACATCCAAACCTCACTGAATCACCATGTTGGGATCGCCCTCTGCGCGAAACCTCCGCTGATAGTAGGCAGCATAGGTATGTTCACACACATAACCCAATCACAAAATAGGTATTCACACAACCTATTTATATACATTTACTCAGTAGGTATACACACAACCTAATATATAAACCCGTACATAGTATTTATCTCTATCGAATACTCAACGTATTAATAATTCTCAAATAATGTTTATTTCATATTTTTCGAGCATCACTCGCTACCCGAAGAGTCCTATCTATCCCTTACATTAGTTTTGTAGTTTATAAATCAATATACTATTGATTTAAGTCTTAGGTTATCGTTCACTCGACTCATAACCCAAATCATAAATTCTTGATACGTCCTTTAATCAGTTAAGCGTCGTCAGTCCAAGTCCCAATTTACCCTCATTAAGAATAACGGAGTCTTAATCATGTACCTACTGACCTTCCCTAAGTCTTTGTAAAAATATTAAACTTATCCAAAAGTTTCCCTTAATTAATTTATTAAAGAATAAAACAAATAAAAATTTTGGCAATAACGGGTGAGCCAAAGTGGTTCAGCATGGTAGGCAAATCGGTTCGCTGTCGAAGTGGTTGAAGGGAGGTTTCAAATCGGTTCGAGTAACCTGACAGTTCATCTTTTTCACTGTTACAAGTTTCCTCCATTTTTATCCAACAAAACCTTTATGTATCGTACCCAAACACCAAACCAACATTATTAAACATCAAATATATGTATATGGTAATTTTCTAACGTAAATAACACAATAAAGTCATACAAAATCTATCCAAGAACATATCTAAACCATATAACCCTCAAAACCCATGTTTATGGAATTCTTCATGTGTAATCATCAAGATAACCATATTTCTTTCATTTTATTCATCACATATCATTTTATTTCAAATCCTCTATAAAAATGAATTTATTCTACATGCATTCCTATATCAATTCATGGATTACACCCATTAAAACCCCAAGAATTTGTCCCAAATATGTAATTGAAACCCTACAATACAAGGGTATTATAACATCTTCAAAGTAATTGCAAGATAAACACTTGCCTTTCCAGTAGTAGGTCTGATTTCATTTTTATGTGATGAAGATGTCCTCCTCCTCTTTTGATCCACCCTCCGATGGTAAAGACGATGCAAGAATGGAGTCGAAAGCTCCAAGAATTCTCTTTTCTTTCTCTCTTATGGCCTCTATTGATTTTCTTTGGTTCTAATCCTAGCTTCCCCCAACTATTTTATACAACACTTAGTAATTCATGGCTCCTCCAACCCTAATGATGCGACTGAAAATGTGTCTCAGAAATGCGTTCACTCTAGGCTCAAGTGCAAGCCTGTCGCTCAAGTAATAATCCGACAAGTCGGGAATCGATCCTCGGGGAAAAAGGACAACGAAGTTGTGACGACGGGAAAAGACGGAGGAATCCTAACTTTGACTCTAAAAGTAAAGGAAAAATGATTTGATTTTGGGAATGATTATAACTAAATGCAAATATGGAATTATAACAAGATGCAATTACACTAAACTACCTAAAATATGAATGAAAAATAGTCCGAAACTTTTTATTTAAATGATGAGAAAAATAGGACGTGAATACAATCCCCCAACCCTAGTGTAGTGCGGATATAATACTAATCTTAAATTTATCTGATTGATTTGACCCAGAATTTAGTACTCCCAAGCATTACGTATACGAGGTTCAAGCCCGCGTCATACTTAATCTGAGGATGAGTAAATCAGTATCGCGATAGTAGCATTCGAATTGCACTCTAAATCATCACGAGTACCCAGGGGCAAACGAGATATAAAGATCTACAATCGTTGTGAAACTACGCAATACGATCAAGGTCAATCATTAAATTTAGTGGGTTAATTTTATACACACGCACTAACACATCAGGTTGGGTTCATGCATCCCGGCCTTAGGAAATCTAGCCTAACATGTTGAAAAGAATAGAAACAAGGATTAATGTGTAGGAACTCGTAATTACTCTAAGGAAAATAATGATTAGATGCAGAAAAGAATTAGAACTAAAAATTACTCAATAATATTATCCAAGCAATAAGTGAAACAATGAAAGAAACATATACTCACAGAAATCACTGAATAAAATCTTCAATCCTTGAACTAAATCTGAAAATATTAACTAAGTTAGGGTTTCTGGAAAAGAAGAGGTAAAACCTACTAATTCGTCGTGTCCATAACAATACTAAATCGGGTCTTTTATACCCTACAACAATATCGGAAGTCAACTTCACTAGGAGTCTTTTTAGGAAGAGAAAAGATTTTCAAATCTCGAAGACCGGACCGGTCCGAGTCTTAGGCGGACCGATCTGCCCCCAAGGCGGATCGGTTCTTTTTATTTTGGGGCGGACCGATTCTTTTTATTTATGCCTCCTTTGGTTTGCATGCGATCCGGGGTCTTCTGGAGTTTGGCAAGGCGGACCGGTCCGGGGTAGGGGCAGACCGGTCCGGCTATATGACTTTTTTGTTCCTCTTTGACTGCTCATAACTTTTGTTCCGGGATTCCGATTGAGGTGTCGTTTCTTCCTTTGTGCTCGTGAATGAGATTTTTTCAACTTCTCTTTAGGTACCTCATCCGAATTCCGTGTGGAAATTACGCTTTTTCCCTTGAGACCTTTACTTCTTCCTTTCTTGATTCTACCGATTTCCCTCTTTCGTTTCTTGACATTAAATACCTGCAAAATCACTACCAAATACCAGAAACTCGTTGTACTCATTAGGATCAGTCAGTAGCACAGTTATGAGATAAATCCAACTCAATTAAGTTGTTCGAGGTGCTAAAAGTAACTAAATCAAGGGATAAATTAGGAAGAATTTATGCCTAATCAAACCCCCCTAACTTAGAACTTTGCGCGTCCCGAGCAATGTAAAAGAATCCTAGCGTGGCTCAACTCTTTGAAAATCATTTTATGGGGATAAAATACCTTTTTCGCGGGCGAGCGATTACATTTAGCGTATGCAACAAGCCTTTAAACCCCTAGGTCACCCTAGTAGGACGAGTTGTGTCTCGTGAGGGTTTTCAGAGAATATACCCACAAAATTCGACTCAAAGAAAATTCAAAATACGCAAAAATTGTGCAATTCAAACTTTTCTAGAAAAATAGTCATCATCAAGTCATATTTACAAGTCTTAAATCATAGTGCGTGTGTGCGAAGCCGGAACTATAACCGCCAATTTCCACCGATTGATCATTACGTTACTTATCCGAAAATTCGTTTTGATTTCAATTTTCACGGAATGCTCTCACAAACAAATCTATCGAATTATGGCTATTCTCTCGGTATGCGTGATATAAAGAGTAAATATAATAGATGCAAAGTCACGCATACAAGTAGAATGACGGAAATTTCAGAATGATAGGATCTCATCAATGGGTTACCGTTTTAAAAACAGGAACATTATCTCTTTTTCGCGCATTCAATCTCTTATATTATCTTTTGGTGTATTAGCTCTCCACGCGGTAACCAAATTCGCAATTTAGACTCGGTTAGGACTTTTTCGGGTTTTAAGGTATATGGGGTAAAATGACAATTGTCGGGAAGGTTGGAATTGGAAAAGTCATTAATGATGTCCATTTGTGCTTTTTCCAGGCTATTGCTCATTTTTTTTTCTTTTTTTTTGTTTTTTTTCTTTTTTTTTTATCTGAGCATCTTTATTTTTTTTCCTTGCCCCTTTTTATGCACTTTTCGGACTTAAATTCTGAATTTTCTCATTTTTCACAATTTCGGATATTTGGGTTTTTCAGGTTATCAAACGATAGGGACAATTTGTTTGGCTCAAATTGGGTTACAAAAGGGGTAATTTTTTCCTACTTTTTCTGGCCAATATTTTTG
The DNA here is from genome assembly GCA_949130495.1 of Sambucus nigra. Classification (NCBI taxonomy): domain Eukaryota; kingdom Viridiplantae; phylum Streptophyta; class Magnoliopsida; order Dipsacales; family Adoxaceae; genus Sambucus; species Sambucus nigra. The sequence continues at coordinate 173,583,652 of OX422208.1, forward strand.
GGTGACAAACGAGGGCCTACTTCATTGCCCAAAATGCCAATTGTGTTACCATATGCGCTTCGAGATAAATTTAAGTTTAGAGATCAATTTGACACGTTTTTTCAAAGCAATATTACACACATTTTTCAAAACCGATCAAAATGAAAGGATTGAGATCCTTGACAACTTTTTAGGCGCTGAAAAGAACTTTGAGTTAACAATTAACTCTGATTGATTTAAAAACTCGCAACACGTGGTAGGCTCGAATCTCACTAGGTTTGTTAATCTCCACACTTATTCGTTAAGTCGTCAATTTTCGTTCAATTTCCATCTTTGGTCAATTTTGGCTTTGTGTACGTTGAATTTTACAACTTGAGACTTCAATTCGACTTTTAATGATATTTTTGAAAATTTTGAATTCCAATTTTTATTTATTTTGAACAAAAAATATTTTTGAGTTTTTCAAAATTTTATGATTTTTTTGGAAATTTCTGGGCATTTTGGAAAATTTGTGAAGTTATAGAAATACGCACTTGTGACCCCCCCTAACATAGACTTTTGCATTGTCCTCAAGCAAAAAGGACTAAAATCTAACTCAAAGCGAATAAAAAGTGCGGAAAAATAAAACAAACAAATAGAGAAAATGCAGTTTTTATTACAACAGGATTGTGTTACATGTGCAAGGGAAAAACATACAACTGTGAATAGGGAAAAATAAAGAAAAAACTGCCAACACCATATAAAGCTTCACCGGGGTGGGGGATGGGAGGAACTGGTCGCGTTGGGGTCATAGGGATTCTGGTAGTAGGAAGGTAGTGGCTCATTAGGATACCCTATGCGCCGATAGATGTCCGCTTGGAAGCGGAGAACGATGCTCATGTCACGCTCGTAGTTGGTCTGAAAGGTGTTGAAGTTGGTCTCGAGCGCCGACATACGCGCGGATAGGTCCGTGCCCTCCCACTCGAAATCTGGGTCGTCCTCCTCGTCCGCCGACTCTTCGTCCGGACCAAGATCCCCCATTTCAACGTCCTCACTAGCTGCCCCTACGTCTTCCTCGTTGTCGCTCGAGGTAGCCTCCTCTTCGACATCATCACCCCGCTTAGCCCGGAGGACGGCTAGCTGTTTAGCGCTTTTGGTGCGAGTCCCTAGTCCGAAAGGACCGGGGAGGTGCGTATGGTCGCTCGGCGCCTCTATGCCAGCATCCTTAAGGATGGACGTGATCAATCGGGCATAAGGAAGTGGGGCGATGCCCTTCTCATCCAAGGACGCGTTAATGATGTTAGCGTATAATGTGCGGCCCAAATGGATGGAAGTTTGGGGGTCAAAGAGATGATATGTCAAGGTATCTTGCCGAGGCCGCATGGCAGAGTCATTGGACGTTTGTAATAGGTTGGCGCACACAATCTGAAATGTAAGGCGCGCCTTCTCGTTGAGGCGTCCAACAGCGACGGTTAGCCCCGCCCAAGCCACGTTCGGTGCAATACGGGCCATGATAATGTCCTTGTCGACCGGGGGGACGTTTTGGGGATAACTAAATTCTTGGACATCCGGGACATCAAACTCGGCCAACTTGGCCGTGAGACGGGCCAAGGAAAAGGGTATGGGAGTCCCATCCACGAAAGCTTCGGCCTCGAATTATCCCATACGGACGAGTGTACCGTAGAATGAGCGGACTTCGATTGCCCAAACCGCTACGTGAGGTTGGTTGAGGAAACGGCACCATCCCCGGGTCATGAAAAGGGTGGTGACGGAGTTGGGCAGAGCTTCCCATTGGACTGGGCGCTCCATATGGAGTTTGCGTCCCAAACCGAAGTATTAATCGCACCATCGCTCCTCTTGGCGGGAGCGGTATTCACCGTGACCGGAGGGGTGGATCACGGTGGAGTCAAATTTCGTGGGGGCAACACGGGGTGCCATGGAAATAGGAGGGAAGTATTGCTTGAAAAACTAGAGAGGAAGAAGAGAGTATTTAGGTTGAAGGTGTGAGGAGAAAGGGAGGATTGGAGGTGTATTTATAGTGGAAAGGGGAAGGGAGGGGTTGGTTTTGGAGGGAAGGGGTTTGGAGGGAAAAGGGGATGGATTTGGGAGGGAAAGGTTGGGGTTGGGAAGAGGAAAAAATGGATTGTAGGGAATGAATGGGATTGGGGGGAAAGGGGGGTGAATCTTGGGAAGGGGGGAAGACAGATCTGCAGAAGGCGGACCGGTCCGGCCTTTTGACTTTTCAAATCCTCGACAGGTGGACCGATTCCTTTAAAAATAAAAGGAACCGGTTCGGGGTCGGACCGGTCCGCCTAAGAAAGGAACCGGTCCGCCCCAGGGTTTTTGGGCTGGACTTCTTCTCCTTCGGTTGTGAGCTCTCTTCTGCAAAAAAATTTCACGTTCCCGATATCCTCTCTATCCAATTGAACTAAAGACCCTCTCGATTTCACTGGTCAACACCCTTTGACTCAGAATTCCCAAAACACACGAATGCTTTTCCCGAACGAAACCTGGTCCTAACGACTCTCAAAACATACACGACTCTCAAAACATACACGACTCTCACACACACGACTCCCACCCCATACGCATCGGGGGTGCGACGACCTCACTTCAACAGCTCACTCAACCCCGTAAACGGGGTCCGACAACCAGACGGTGTCGACTTCTTCTGCACACGCCTCTAGATATGGATTAAGGCGTTGTCCATTCACTTTGAATGTATTTCCCCCTTTTAAATCGTCCAATTCAACAGCTCCATGGGGGAAAACATTCTTCACAACGAACGGGCCAGACCATCGTGACCGCAACTTGCCCGGAAAGAGGTGAAGCCGAGAGTTATAGAGGAGAACTTTTTGCCCGGGGAGAAACTCCTTTTGTCGAATGATGCTATCATGAACGAGTTTCATCCTCTCTTTCGAAATTTTGGCATTATCATGCGCATCATTGCGTAGTTCTTCTAACTCATTCAATTGAAGCTTGAGAGTTTCACCGGCCTTGTCCATGGCATAATTTAATTGCTTAATCGCCCAATACACCTTGTGTTCGAGCTCCACGGGAAGATGGAAAGGTTTGCCATACACAAAGCGGAAAGGGGACATGCCGAGTTGGTTCTTATATGCGGTACGATAGGCCCATAGTGAATCATTCAATCTAAGGGACCAATCTTTTAGGGTAGGATTGACGGTCTTTTCGAGAATGTTCTTGATCTCCCGATTCGCTAGCTCGGCCTGCCCATTCATTTGCGGGTGATGCGTCGTTCCAACCTTGTGAACGACACCATACTTTCTCATGAGCTTCGCAAATGGCTTATTGCAAAAGTGGGTGCCATTATCGCTAATTATTTCCTTCGGTGCACCGAAGCGGGAAAGTATGTGTTCCTGCAGGAACTTTATCACCACTTTGTTGTCATTAGTCTTCGTAGCTATAGCTTCCACCCATTTAGAAACGTAGTCTACCGTGACGAGGATGTATAGGAAATCAAAGGATGGAGGGAAGGGACCCATGAAGTCAATACCCAAACAGTCGAATATCTCAATGATGAGTATAAGGGTAAGAGGCATCATGTCTCATCGAGTAATGGCTCCCATCCGTTGACACCTATTGCATGATTTGCAAGCATCGTTCACATCTCGAAAGATTGTGGACCAATAGAGGCCGCATTGCAGAATTTTAGCGGCCGTCTTTTTCGTCGAAAAGTGGCCTCCACAAGCTTCCGAATGACAAAACTGGATGACTTTTGGGATTTCGTCATCCGGTACACATCGTCGGATGATTTGGTATGCACAGTATTTAAAAAGGAATGGATCATCGTAAAATAACATGTGCGACCAAGTTAGAAACCGCTTCTTATCTTGCGGTGTCCAGTCGGGAGGGACGGCTCCCGTGACAAGATAGTTTACCATGTCCGTAAACCAGGGATACGAAGAGGTAGCGAAAAGCTCCTCATCCAGAAAATGTTCGTTTATGGGTACGAGATCACTAGGTATGTCGAACGAAAGCCAAGATAAATGGTCTGCAACGACGTTTTCTACTCCTTTCTTATCTTTGATGGAGAGATTGAACTCTTGTAGGAGTAGGATCTACCTTATGAGGCGCGGCTTGGCGTCTTTCTTCGCAAGTAGATATTTCAAAGTCGCGTGGTCGATGAAAACAGTAATAGGAGAACCAATGAGATATGACCGGAACTTATCAAGGGCAAAGACTACCGCTAGTAACTCTTTCTCCGTGGTCGAGTAGTTGAGTTGAGGTCCGGTAAGAGTCCGGCTAGCGTAGTACATGACATGATCTTGCTTATCTTTTTGTTGGCCCAAAACAGCCCTGATCGCATAATCGCTGGCATCACACATAAGTTCGAATGGTAAGGACCAGTCCGGCACTTGCATGATGGGAGCGGACACAAGAATGTTCTTCAATTTGTCAAAGGAGCTTTGGCATGCTTCTGTCCACTCAAATGGGGCGTCCTTCATAAGTAAGTTGCTTAAGGGCCTAGCGATGGCGCTAAAGTCCATAATGAACCTTCGATAAAACCCCGCTTGGCCCAAAAAGGAGCGCACGTCCTTCAGCGATTTCGGTGGGGGAAGGTCAGCTATGAAATCTATCTTTGCCCTATCAACTTCTATTCTGTTGGATGATACAATGTGTCCTGGAACTATTCCCTCGGTTACCATGAAATGGCACTTCTCCCAATTCAGCACTAAGTTCTTTTCCACGCATCGGGTAAGTACTTTTTCCAGCTTTTCTAGACAATGATCGAAAGAGGTGCCAAAAATGTTGAAATCGTCCATGAACACTTCGAGTCCTCTCTCGACCATGTTGTTAAATAAGCTCAACATGCACCTTTGAAAGGTCGCGGGTGCATTACACAAGCCAAATGGCATACGTTTGTAGGCAAACGTGCCAAAAGGGCAAGTGAAGGTCGTCTTCTCCTGGTCAAGTACATCTACCTCAATTTGGTTATACCCGAAATAACCATCAAGGAAGCAATAGTAAGGGTGGCCCGCTATTCTTTTAAGCATTTGATCAATAAATGGCAAGGGGAAATGGTCTTTCCTGGTTCCCGCATTGAGTTTCTGGTAATCAATGTAAATGCGCCACTCGGTGGTGGTACGTTGGGGAACTAGCTCTCCCTTGGCATTCTCAATCACAGTCATACCCGACTTCTTCGGGATGACTTGAATAGGGTTATCCACTTGCTATCCGAGATTAGGTAGATGATCCCGGCATCCAACAATTTGATTATTTCGGTTCTCACAACTTCTTTCATGTTGGGATTCAGTCTTCTTTGATTTTCTCTAGAAGGTTTGACATCCTCTTCGAGATGGATCTTATGAGTGCAAATTAAAGGACTTATCCCCTTCAAATCAGCTATGCACCAACCAAAAGCACTTTGGTGCTTCCTCAGAATTTTTAATAATTTACCTTCCTGCCCTTCATTTAGGCTAGAGGAGATAACAACAGGAAATGTCTCATCCTCTCCTAGATAATATGGGAGGGAAGTTTCTTTAACTCGAGGGTTGGAAATTTTTCACTGGAGGGAACCATATGTGTATCCCTCGGAGGTAATTCCTCGAATCTAGAAACCCAACTAACCTCTTTCACGTCCTCGTCCGACTTACTCTCATCGAGTAGCTCGCTCAACTCTTCAACCTCCCTATCGAAGGCAGTGTACGTCCCCTCACTCTCGTGTCTCACTGCTAAACAGGATTCTAAAGCGTCGCCAAAGTAATTCTACTCAAAGTACTCCTCTACTATCTCATCTATGAGGCTTACTGCGTGAAGATCGTCTTCCTCCCCTGCATTTTGGGCTATGTGGAAGATGTTGGTTTCCAAGGTCATGTTCCCAAATGTGAGTTGCATTCGCCCATTCCTAGTATTAATGATTGCGTTAGCCGTAGCTAGGAAAGGGCGCCCAAGGATGATGGTACCATGATTACTCGAGTGGAAGGAGGGCTCTGTGTCCCAAATGACAAAATCCACCGGAAAAGTAGAAAGTGTCAACTTGAACAATCACGTCCTCGACTATACCTCATGGGATCTTCACTGTTCGATCCGCTAATTGGAGAGTGACCTTTATGGGCTTGAGGTCGCCCAAGTCAAGTTGCCTATAAATGGAGTAAGGGAGTATATTTATGCTTGCTCCCAAGTCAAGTAAGGCTTTTTCAATTTTATTCTCCCCAATGATGCAGGATATGGTGGGTGCACCGGGATCTTTGAATTTAGGTGGGAGTTCATTTAGTAGGATGGATCTCACATTTTATGCTAGAAAGACGTTCTTATTCACTTTCATCTTTCTCTTAACCGTCAACAGGTCTTTGATAACTTTTCCATACGTTGGAATTTGTTTAATGGCCTCAAGGAAGGGTAAATTCAGCTTGACCTACTTTAGCACTTCTAGCACATCATCACGGGGATTTCCTCTGTGGGAGGTAATCAACCTTTGAGGAAACGGTGCCGCGGAAGGAGATTTCACTACTACCTCTATCACACTAGCAGCTTCTTGGTCACTCTGATTCAAGTGGACATCTTCGGTCTCTTTCGTGCAGGGCGAAATCTCCTTGGCTTTCGTTGTGTCGGGTGGGGGAGGTGATAAATCAACAACTCTCCCACTACGAAGAGTGGTTACAGCTTCACATTGCTCCTGATGTTCAGTGGAGGTGGAGCTAACGCTAGGTTGACCTTGGGAGGTCGTTGGCTGATATAACCGTATATACCCTCGACCATGTCGAGGGCGCCCTGCACTTCATCATGCTCCGGCCGACCCCTCAGGGGGCCGACCCTTCATCAGGCTCCGGACGACCCCTCAGGGGCCGACCCTTCATCAAGCTTCAGACGACCCCTCAGAGGGCCGATGACGCGAGGGGAACCGAGTGCTCGTATAGGGACACTATCGTTGATTTCGGCTCCCGCTCGACATGCAAAAGAACCTAAGCTACGGCTACACTTGACAAGCAAGTAAAGCGGTAAGTCGGGTATCGAGAATCCACAGGGAGTTATTAAATTTTAGATGTTAATTGCTTTAAAACTTCAAGAATAAAAGTGTAAAAGGTGATAGATGGTTATGGTGACAAAAGAAAATGAGAAGTTAACGCTAAATTAAAGGAAAGCGAGAATCGGGACCGCATTCTACCAAACGGATCGAAACAACTACTAACTAGAGTTAAGGCTCGAAAGCAATTTAATCGAGCATATCCAATTAAGCATAAACATCACACAATAAGGAATTTAAGCCAAAGTTGCGAGATTAAACATTTAACTGAAAAATGGTCACGCGCGGATTAAATTCGGATTGTCGCTATAAACTCTAACGTTGCATGACAAAGAAAGATAAACGCTTAACAATCCAACTTTGATACACGCGGTTTCAATTAAACGCGATTTTGCACTAAACCTAGTTTTCGGAGCTCGGGGCCCGAAAATGGCGGAAATGAAATCCCGACCCTATTTATCTAAGGGTGCATGGTGAGTTAAACTAAATTATGCTAATTAGACTAAGAAAGCAAGAATTAAAGCATGTAAACTAGTTAGAAAGCATTGAAACTAAATTACAAGGCAAGAGAAGAAGAAGAACAAACTAGATTAATGGAGAGGAAGTGAATAGTTCAATCTTACAAACCCATGGGTTGTCAATCCAAGAAGAAGAAGAAAAGAAATCTCCACACCAAACCCTAACTACCCTATCTAATTCAGAATATAAGTTATATCCCTTATTACAACAAAAACCAACTTATATAGTAAGTTGTAATAAAAGAAAAGAAGAAAGAAATAAAGGAAAATATCTGCAGGGGAAAACAGGGGATCGATCGATCGACCCCTTTGGTCGATCGATCGACAGTATAATTCGTGGCAAAAATAAGAAGAGTCGATCGATCGACCCTTATGGTCGATAGATCGACCAAGCAGGGCAGCCTGCAATCCTCCCTGTTTTGGCATACAATCCAACGTCGCTCCAATCGCCGTAACTTTGTCGTTATGCATCGGAATCGCGCACCGTTCGCGGCCACGCGAAGCTAGCGAGGAGAGCTACAACTTCCGTGTAGATGTCGGGCCAGGTGCCCAAGCTGTCAAAAGACTAAAATGCCCTTGCGCGTGCGGTTGTGTACGGAAATCGAGCGAAACGCATCCGGACTTCACACTTAGCATCCAAATACCTACAAAAGCTCAATTAACGCCTGCAAAACATGTTATCATAGAAATTCGAGGGTTGTCTGGTTAACGAGCATAAATATAGGGAATAAGATACCCGAGGGGGCTAATAACGCGTAGGTTAACGGGTGAAATATGCAATATTTCCGCCGTATCACACCCCCTAACTTACACATTGCTAGTCCCTAGCAATGAAATAAGATGCAACAAGAAGAACAAGTAAACCAACACAGGAGAGAGTTCAAAAGTATGGTATAAAAGCAATAAAAAGATAAGGCCACTTTCGCGGGCGATTCGATTGCATTTAGCGTATGCAATAAGCCGTTAAACCCCTAGGTTACCCTAGTGGACGAGTGTCGTCTCTTGAGGGTTTTCAGGGATGAAACCCACAAACATCATAAAGTTTCCTCAAAATATGCCCAATCAAGTAAGACAAACTCATCAGTGCGAACAAGATTTCAACATGTTATTAGCATAGCAAACGAATTCGCATGAGAAGTCCGTAGTTATTAACATTATCGAATGCACCTCAATGAATTGAAACTCTAACATGTGGGAGGGAAGTGAGCATATGCAAAGTATGATTTGGGGAAAAACTTAAATAATTCGGATACTAAACATCAAAGCATGCATACATTCAATCCTCACGGGCATTACGCTCAACAAATAAATTCACTATGAGAAGGGAGGTAATACACGGGACATGCGGGCATAAAGAGTAATTGTAAATGGAAACTAGGCCGCGCACATGTCACGAATGAGGAACGCTATATAGGAAATAAAAATTGCAATCTCAGTGAAAGGATACCGCACACTAAAAGAGGCGAAATGCATTTTCACAGATTATCAAAACTATTTAAACTTTTGAATTACATCTACTTAAGATCACATAGGACTTGTAATAGGGTTGTAATGTATGGCTAGGTTAAGGTACGAAATGAAAGGTATATGTACGGATTCAAAGTGTTTGGGGATGAAACTCGGAATAATGTAAAAAGTGGACAATAACAAAAATTGGACAAGAATGTCCAAACGAGCATAGATATAACAATCGAGAGAGTAATCAAAGCTTATTGAAACACTACAAACAATATTTACAACTTTCTCTTTCTTTTTCTTTTCTTCCTTTTTCTCACTTTTTCTTTTGTTTTCTTGCTTTTTGCTTTCTCTTTTCACTACTTTCTTTTTCTGACACTTCTTACTCTTTTCATACTCAAATTGCAACCACACAACATTAATAACATTCAATTCCAAGCAACAATCCAAACAAGGGTATGTAAGGTAATATATATGGCTTAAAACTCCAATTTGGAGTTGGATATGGGATTTTTGGGTAATGAAAAGAAAGGCTAGTATATAGGCTCAAGTGGGTTGACTAGGGAACATATAAAGGTGAGGTCAAGGTCATATGGGTGATATATCAAAGAGGGCCTATGATCATTTCACAAAGTATACGCAATTCGCGAGTCAAAACAACATATGAAAATCATGCTCAAGTAACACATTTCAATGATGAACTCAGTTAATGAACGGTCAATGAAAGAATAAAGAGATTACCAACGACTGTAACGTTTTCAATGAGAAAATAATAGTGTATACACTCACAAATGAAGATAAGTCTCTAATCTCACTCGGTGTAAGTATATACAATGCAGCAAAAGCATACCGAGTTATAAAAATCTTAAGCCAATTCAATATAACAAGAATGGTGCATATGTTCACGGATAAAGTTTAATTCATGAAGTTATTCATAATATTAATGATTTAGGGACTAGAATCTAATAACTTCTAAAATCGAGAACATGCATAGTTGAATTGTCTATTTGATCGGGCAATTATTAAAATTTATCATTGGAAACAAGGCAAAATGCCCAACAAAGGAGAAAAAAGAAAGAAAATATTTTTGAAAATTTTCAAATTTTAACAAAAACATGCTTTGTAACTAAATTGTAATCAAATCCAAGGACTAAACAGCAAAATGGATAGACTATCCTACACCCCCTAACTTAAATGTTGCATTGTCCCCAATGCGTCCATTAAAGAACACAACACAAAGCTAGGAAAAGAATGATATTACTCACACGTGGAGCGATCTCCATAAGTACAAGTCCAAATGAAGCTTCAAAACAAGTTAGTACAAAGCATATGAAGAATATGTACCGATGTATCAAGTGAAGAGAATCTATGTCACAAGTCACAATATTATAGAGGGGCTGAAGTGCAAATACTAGATAAATTGATGGTGAACTTTTTGATTTTATAAAATGGAAGGTCACACACATCAAAATCCAATAAACAGCCACAAACTACATTTTCATTTCTCATTTCATAAGTTCAATACAAAATTACTTAATACATTACAACTTCTGAAATAAAAGAAATACAAATAAAAATAAAAAGTACAATACAACATACTATCCGGTCCCAAAATACAAAAATGAAACCCAGCATAACAACAGCCTAGTGTCCAGAACCACTAGGATCGGAGGGGTCCTGAAAATGAGGAGGCATTGGCGCGTCGGAATCACTACGCTGCAGATAAAGATCTCTCATCATCCGCTGCATCATCCGGTACTCCTGTCTACTCTGTGCCCTGGCCTGCCTCTGCACAGACCACTCCTGCCGCTGATCGGCCTAAAACTGCTCCTGATGAGCCTGCTACTGAGCCCACTGCTACCGCTGATCGGCCTGCAAGTGGTCCAGGCGCGACTCCCAAGTCGCCCACCTGAGCTGGGTCTCCTCCCAGCGCTGGTCCTGCACAGCCTGGTATGCCGCAAAGCGGGCATCATCCTCTGTGTGTGGCATGCCAGAACCCTCCCCGGTCTCCATCTCTCTAATCTCCTCCTCCTCAGCCAAATCGTCAGCAACCTCTGCCCTCTGCCTCTTCGTCGCCGGTTGCCCCCACTCGCGCTTCAGCATTCTTGTGATGTTGGCCTGTGTTAGAAGCCCGAGTGGATCATGTTTGCGGTCGGCGATTAACTCTGGGAAACCGTGAGAAATACAAATCTTAGTGATGAGGGCAGGAAAAGGGAGGGAAAATGTCTTGGCTCTCTCCTTGGCAGTAGCGCACATCATATCCAGAAATATGTTGGGCAAACTGATATTGCCCAAATTATTAATCAGTGCGTAAATAAATGCGGCGTGCTTGTGACGCACCTCAGATCGGTTGCTCGTCACCATAAAGCAGTGGACATTGATGTAGTGAAGTAGCCTCGGTAGGTCCTCCATTGCAGCCGAACGAAAAGCCATTCTTTTCCATTCTTCACCCGGTGCAAGGCTCTCTATCAATGTCGTCAAGCCAAAAACATCCCCATCGGTTAAACTGACAGCGTTCTCGGGGTTCGGTACATGCATGAAGGCGGCCAAATCTGATAAGCGGAAAGGTACCCTCACCCCTCGAACCATGGCCTCGAAAGTGGTCGGCCCGTCACCTTTCACCACCACTAATGTCGCATAAAATATTCTTACCAATTCTTCATTAATGCGCCCATTAGTGGCGAGAAAAGTCTCCCATCCCTGGCGCCTCAGAATAATACGCGCCTCACTCGGCAAATCCTCAAGCTTCCAGGCATAATTGTAGGCCAACGGCCTCTGAGCAGTCTCAAAATAGGCCTGAAACCATTCCCGTTCCTTCTTGCAACGGAAACCCTCGAAACCCAAGGTGGGCATGCACACAGTGGAGTTATATTTCTTTGATTGTGCCATTTCAACCTACAAAACAAGAATTAAGCAATACAAAAAATATTGTAAGCGCAATTAATGGTTAGTTTAGTGTACGAGTTGAAATGGGGTGCGAGTGCGCAAAATCGAGGTAACAAAGTGCAACATTGCGCTAAAATATGTCGGAGTACGACAACTAGTAAAAATCACCCAAGTGTGCGCCAAAAAATGCATTGAAAACTATTTTGGGCATTTTGGTGAACACTTGGCGCGCGCAATGTGCATCAAGGGTGAGAAATGCCAAGTTTGAACCAACAAAACCACCCCACTCATGAACAACCAACAATGCAGCAATCAAAACATGTTCATGAGTGGATATATAACAAGAATCATGCATAAATTCAGTTGGAACAAAACGAAATCAGGGGAAATCACCAAAATTCAACCAATGTGTCAACCTAGGGTTTAAACATGCATTTTGTGACACAATCCTAACAAAAACTACAAATTCATGTAGAACAAGTTAATATTATACCTGAATGTGCAGAAATTGGAAGAAAAATGAAGAAATTTGGTGAAGGTTAATATTTAGGGCACAAATCGTATGTAGAGGAGAAGAGGGAAATAAGAAGAAAGGGGAGAAATAAGAAAGCAGTTTCGGTTTTACTGGTCGATCGATCGATCGACTCCCAAGGGTCGATCGATCGACCAAGCAGAAAAACCTCACTGCATTGAAAATTTAAAGTGGGGGGGAAAGATGCAATTTGGGGATAAATATGGGGTATAAAAAGAAAATAACTTTAAATATAGTATATATATATATATACACATAAAAATATGAAATAAAAATAGAAAAATAAAAATAAAAAAATAAAATAAAAATAAAATAAACATAGGCCTAAAAATACACACCAAAAAGGCCTAGGCTAAAGAAAATAAAAAATATAAAAATGAAAGAAAATAAAAATATGTACACGAGCAACGCACACGCATAATCATGACAACAAATGAAAAATAAAATAAAAGAAAAATAAAAACAAATGCAATTGCATGAGGATGCGTGTGTGAATATCAAAGGGAAAAAAAATGTTTTTGTGATTTTTGATTGTTTTCTTAACAAATGTGTGCCGGGGCGCATATCTCCGCAAATTCAAGTCCGTTGAACCTACAAAAGAGTTAGAACCAAGCATACGAAAAGAAATAAAAAGAGATTAAGTAATTACACTATGCTAAAATCAAGAAAAACAAAAATAAAGAAGTTAGTATATACAACCTACACTTGGGATGTGCAATTAACTATACACTAAAAGTTTGAACTTTTGAGGGTCCACCCAAAACACGATTTGACTTTGGAGGATCGACGGTGGACCCTCCCGAGCATGCATGCCTCCCGGAAAATAGGAATTCCGTTTGAACAACGGAAGGCATGTGGGCGGTGAAAGAAATGAACCATCGCCAATTTGAAATTCTAGGCGGACGATGGGGGATTTGGATAACAAGGGGGAAAAGTACACTTGAGTTCCAAGAAAAATAGATTCATCTCCCACAGGTTTTTCAAATGAAATGGGAGATGGTGCACACATCGGGATAACATCCATCGAAAACAAGTCCGGTAAAGAGTCCTCGTCGGCAAAAAGTGTAGAAGTTTTAATTTCTACCGACTCACAGGAATCAACCGGTGACTCTAATGGTTCAATGACGGAAAACAAATATGGTGATGAAACAAATTCAATCTCAATCAACTCATCGTCGGAAGGAGATGGAATTTTGGGGGAGAGAGATTCACATTCGATGAGAAATTCTCTGAAAAATCGAGGTGAAACACAAGTTTCCACCTCCTCGTTGTTTTGTGCATAAGAATTCATCTCATCGCAAAGTGCGCCTAGTCTCATTCCAGCATCATTTAGGCTTTCCAAACCATGGGAGTAAAGAAGCAAAGTTTCTTCCAAAGTAGGCTTCCTCGGCTCAAGAGCCTCGGACTCCTCATTTGGTTGAAACTCGTCTTCGAAAGTAATGAAATAAGAATCGTCATTGGATTCGAATAATGAATCCAACTCAAGCTCCCAATAACGATTTTCATTCCGATAAATGTTTTCAAGTCTTTCATTTTCAAGAAAATCTTGAAAATGAAAAACTTGAAAACTATCCCCAAAGTAAGAATCATTAGAATGACCGTAATAACTATAATAGTAGGACATGATTACCTCGTTGTTTGTAGATGGAGAATCCAAGAAAGAAAGTGAGCAACCGCGAATCAAAGTTTCTTAGCGCTCAAGTATGCAAATCCTGCAAGAAAGGTTAAAACAAAGAATACAAATACAAAAGGAAAAATACTATGAAATAATAAAACAATTACAATCTAAAACACACTCCCCGGCAACGGCGCCATTTTGACGCGAGGGGAACCGAGTGCTCGTGTAGGGACACTATCGTTGATTTCGGCTCCCGCTCGACATGCAAAAGAACCTAAGCTACGGCTACACTTGACAAGCAAGTAAAGCGATAAGTCGGGTATCGAGAATCCACAGGGAGTTATTAAATTTTAGATGTTAATTGCTTTAAAACTTCAAGAATAAAAGTGTAAAAGGTGATAGATGGTTATAGTGACAAAAGAAAATGAGAAGTTAACGCTAAATTAAAGGAAAGCGAGAATCGGGATCGCATTCTACCAAACGGATCGAAACAACTACTAACTAGAGTTAAGGCTCGAAAGCAATTTAATCGAGCATATCCAATTAAGCATAAACATCACACAATAAGGAATTTAAGCCAAAGTTGCGAGATTAAACATTTAACTGAAAAATGGTCACGCGCGGATTAAATTCGGATTGTCGCTATAAACTCTAACGTTGCATGACAAAGAAAGATAAACGCTTAACAATCCAACTTTGATACACGCGGTTTCAATTAAACGCGATTTTGCACTAAACCTAATTTTCGGAGCTCGGGCCCGAAAATGGCGGAAATGAAATCCCGACCCTATTTATCTAAGGGTGCATGGTGAGTTAAACTAAATTATGCTAATTAGACTAAGAAAGAAAGAATTAAAGCATGTAAACTAGTTAGAAAGCATTGAAACTAAATTACAAGGCAAGAGAAGAAGAAGAACAAACTAGATTAATGGAGAGGAAGTGAATAGTTCAATCTTACAAACCCATGGGTTGTCAATCCAAGAAGAAGAAGAAAAGAAATCTCCACACCAAACCCTAACTACCCTATCTAATTCAGAATATAAGTTATATCCCTTATTACAACAAAAACCAACTTATATAGTAAGTTGTAATAAAAGAAAAGAAGAAAGAAATAAAGGAAAATATCTGCAGGGGAAAACAGGGGATCGATCGATCGACCCCTTTGGTCGATCGATCGACAGTATAATTCGTGGCAAAAATAAGAAGAGTCGATCGATCGACCCTTATGGTCGATAGATCGACCAAGCAGGGCAGCCTGCAATCCTCCCTGTTTTGGCATACAATCCAATGTCGCTCCAATCGCCGTAACTTTGTCGTTATGCATCGGAATCGCGCACCGTTCGCGGCCACGCGAAGCTAGCGAGGAGAGCTACAACTTCCGTGTAGATGTCGGGCCAGGTGCCCAAGCTGTCAAAAGACTAAAATGCCCTTGCGCGTGCGGTTGTGTACGGAAATCGAGCGAAACGCATCCGGACTTCACACTTAGCATCCAAATACCTACAAAAGCTCAATTAACCCCTGCAAAACATGTTATCATAGAAATCCGAGGGTTGTCTGGTTAACGAGCATAAATATAGGGAATAAGATACCCGAGGGGGCTAATAACGCGTAGGTTAACGGGTGAAATACGCAATATTTCCGCCGTATCAGCCGACCCTTCAGCAGGATCCGGATGACCCCTCAGTGGGCCGACCCTTCAGCAGGCTCCGAACGACCCCTCAGGGGCCGACCCTTCAGCAGGCTCCGGACGACCCTTCAGGGGGCTGACCCTTCATCAGGCTCCGGACAACCCCTCAGGGGGCCGACCCTTCATCAGGCTCCAATTGACCCTACGTGGGTACGACAGTACGAGGCCAGAATTAGGCCAGACTCACTACCCGAAGGAACTTTGCCCTCGGCCTCGTCTCATAGGCCGAGGGTGATGTCATCACCGCGCGTGGTTTGGGAGACACATTGAACAGTGCGCGTGGGGATCACATGGCACATGGGAGACCGTTATAACAAAATCACACCCTCACGTGCGGGAATATTATGTCATCATTTAGCATCTACAGGTGTCAACAGGGGATTGTCTAGATCATCATTCACATGCACCATGCATACTTGGGGGGTACACTACACCCCCCAAGACCTATATATACTTGTCACCTACAACCCTACAGGGTATCGATCAATTTATTGTAACCCTAGCTAAAACACTGCTTGTACACATAGTAGAGAGAGAAAGTGAGCTCATGTGCATTGTATCCAAGGCCATTAGTGCCCATAATTAGTGGATCACACACTCACAGTGGATGTAGGCCAAATTGTCTGAACCACTATACATC
The DNA here is from genome assembly GCA_949130495.1 of Sambucus nigra. Classification (NCBI taxonomy): domain Eukaryota; kingdom Viridiplantae; phylum Streptophyta; class Magnoliopsida; order Dipsacales; family Adoxaceae; genus Sambucus; species Sambucus nigra. Next base: position 173,599,934 of record OX422208.1, read on the forward strand.
ATTGTCTTATTTCCTCTTATACTCATCCCCTTCTACATACTTATACACTTATATATCTCTATGGCTGCCATGGTTACTACTGTTTGATCTCCTTATCACTTACCCGGTGGTGCTAAATCTTAGCATCATCAGTTTGGCGCCGTCTGTGGGAAGGAGAAGACATCTCTTCCTTTGTACAGCTTGACCTCACTGGGAACTCTGGTGGTGAGCCAGCTCTCCCCCTGAGATGAGATGTTTCACCATTGAAAGAGACCCACTAAGGTTCTAAAGCTCACCACTCTTTTCTTCAGTTCAGCTTTTCATAGCTCAAACACATGGCACCTGAAATGCCACCGCCACCGCTTCCCCCGACGGATGATAGGGGAAGACCCAGTTCCAGTCAGCCGCCACCTCAGTCTGAGATGGCTGAAGTGGCGGCAGCCTTAAAGTCTCTGGCAGCAAGCCAGCGGATGATGCAGGAGCAGTTCACAGCTCTAAGCCAAAACATGCTAAGACCACCAGGGGTTTCACCTGAGATGATTACTCCGACAATAGTTCCAGGGCAGCATGAGGCCAGGGGACCACCCCAGGCACCACGTAAAGACCTGCCACCCCCTCAGCGGCGTAGGGATGTTGCTGACCCCCGGCGTCTACGCCTGGGGAGGCAAGGAAACCCTTGCCCTGAGGACAGGTATGACGATCTGGAGGGAGAGGAGGCCCCTATAGAATGCTGGGAACCATATGAGGTCTCCAATAATAATGTACGACCTCTCCAGGATAGTAGAGGAAAGTGCGGGAGACCAAATCCTGATGATCGCTCGAGAGGCTCTGCTTTTGATCGCTTGAGCAGGGGGTCGACCTTTGAGAGACTGGGCCCAGTAAATGACCTACAGGAAAAATTATCCAGGTCAAGGAGTAATGCGAGGTCCAGGAGGGAGGAAGCAGATGGCCGACCCCAAGTACGGGATGACGGTCAAAGGGAAGTAAACAGCCGACACAGGCCTGCCGCAGCAGAACCCTCCATCCACCTTAAAGAGGCGGCAGGGGATAACATCGTCCAAGCCGACCCTACGAGGCCCTGAAATGACTCGATCCAGCGACTAGAGGATAATATCGATGATATACGGAAGAGCCGGGACCCTCTTCAGAAGGGATACACCATAGGCTCACCCTTTGTGGCGAAGATAGTCAACTTCCTCGCGCCATCAAGGTTCAAGCCACCTGTGGCCACCCTAAGATACGACGGGGGCACCAACCATGTCCACCATGTTGAGATGTATCAATAAGCAGCAGGCATATACTCTATCTTAGATGAGATGAGGTGTCGTGCCTTTTCTGGTACCCTGATAGAGGCTGCACATGTCTGGTACACGTCTCTTCCAAAAAATTCCATTGAAAACTTTAAGCAGTTGGCAGACCTGTTCATCCACAACTTTTTCTTTGGGGTAACGCAACAGAAGAAGACCACCCACCTTCTCTATGTTAAGCAAGGGAAGAATGAAAGTCTGAGGGACTACATAGCCAGATTCAATAAAGAGAAGCTGGAGGTGGAAGACTATGAGGAGAGTATAGCTATGATAGACCTGATTGGAGGACTCCAAAAGGGGAAGCTGTTATGGAAGCTTGCTGAAGACCCTCCAAGGATGATGGATGAATTGTTGTCGACAGCAGGAAAGGTGATGAACGCCGAAGAGGCGATGGCCGCAAAATGTGAAGACGAAAAAGGAAGTGCTAGTGGGGGTAAGTACCCTAAGAAGAACAAAGAGGGGAAGAAGAGGTCTACGGACGATAAGTTCGCTGGTTACACCCCTCTAACGGTCAGCTGTGAATAGATTCTCAATGAGATAAAGAGTGACTGGTGCCTGAAGTGGCCTTAGAAGTTGAGGGCAGCCCCCAACAAGAGGAATAAGAACCTGTGGTGAGAATTTCACCAAGATCGCGGCCACGTAACAGACAAATGCTTTGCTCTGAAAGATGAGATTGAGAAGATTCTGAAAGAAGGGAAGAACAAAAAGTACATCGATAAAGGTGCCTTAAAGAGATCCCGAGGGGACGACCCCAGAAAGAAGCGGGGCGATACATGTAGAGAAGGTCCTCAAAAAAGAGGGGACGACCCTTCTGATGATGAGGACGAACCTAACCTCCCGCCGAGAGACGACCAAGGTCCTATCAAGAGGCTTAATATGATCTCGCTCGGAGTGGGAATGATCATCGGGGGTCTAGAAAGATGAGGGTCTGAGGTCGCTGACAGGATGGCCCATGTGGCTGAGGCCAAGGCAGTGACGAAGACGGTACACTCAACCTCCCTGGAGGCCAAGTCAGAAAAGAGGAAGAAGGTTGATATGGACACCCTGATAATGGGGTTCTCGAGAATGGACTTTAAAGGCCTCCTAGCCCCACACGACGACCCACTCGTCATCACAACTAGGGTGCATGGGTGTGAGGTGCCGAGGATATTGGTCGACGAGGGCAGTTCTGCAGATGTAATGTTTTAACCGTGCTTCAAAGACTTAGGTCTCATCCGTGCTAGACTCCTCCCATACCATCATCCATTGATTGGGTTCAGCGGGAAAAAGGTTCATCCCCTTGGAGTGTATGAGGCCGATGTCAGGATGGGGGAGGAGTGTCCAAGATGGCTTACTAAGAAGGTCAGTTTCTTTGTGATGGATGAACATGTGTTTTCGGCCTACAACATCTTACTGGGGCGTGTGGCCCTCAAGGGGTTTGAAGTTGTGCCATCTACGATCCATCAGATGATTAAATTTCCTACCCCTTACGGGGTGGGGGAAGTTCAGGGAGACCAGATGACAGCGCGAGAATGTTACTACAACTCCGCTGAAGAAAGAGAGGCACACAAGAGGGGTACAACCACTTATAATATTGATACCCTAGACCCCAGGGAGGAGACGAAGCTAAAGAAAGGAGAGGTCACGGAAGAGGTAGAATCCATCATCCTCAATGAGGATGACCCGAAAAAAACCGTCCAAGTCGGCAAGTCTCCGAAGCCCAACATCAAGGAAGACCTCATTAAACTGTTGAGGAGAAGACAAAGCGTCTTCACGTGGAGTCATGTAGATATGCCCGGGATTGACCCTGAAATCATGTACCACAAGCTCAATGTGGTAGAAGGAGTGAGGCCGATAAAGTAGAAGAGGAGAATTTACTCTAGAGAAAAGTATGAGGTCATTAGGGATGAGGTCAAGAAATTAGAAGACGCTGAGTTTATCAGAGAGGTCATCTACCCTGAATGGATGTCCAATGCAGTCATTGTCCCAAAGGCCAACGGGAAGTGGATAATGTGTGTGGACTTCACCGACCTCAACAAGCACTGTCCCAAAGACAGCTTCCCTCTCCCCCGCATTGACTAGATGGTAGACGCTACCGCAGGCCATGAGCTCATGAGCTTCATGGATGCCTATTCAGGGTATAACCAGATATTCATGAACTCTGAAGACCCGGAGAAGACAGCCTTCATCACTGACAAGGGGACATACTATTATAGGGTCATGCCCTTTGGCCTAAAAAATACGGGAGCAACGTACTAGCGCCTCGTAAATAAAATGTTCGAAGACCAAATTGGGAAGTCTATGGAGGTATATGTAGATGACATGCTGACTAAGAGTTTGAAGGCATAGGATCATGTGGCAGACCTAGAGAGGACCTTTAATACGATGGACAAATACCAAATGAAGCTTAATCCGGCCAAGTGTGTCTTCGGGGTCGGAGGAGGGAAGTTCTTGGGGTTCATTGTCAACCAAAGAGGCATCGAGGCCAATCCTGAAAAGATAAAGGCCCTTGTTGAGATGAAGACCCCTAAGTCCATTAAAGACGTTCAGAGGCTCACAGGGAGAGTTGCTGCCTTGAACAGGTTCGTATCTAGGGCCACAGACAGGTGCCTACCATTCTTCATAATTCTCAAAAAATCCTTCGAATGGAGTGAAGAATGCGATGAGGCCTTCAGGGAGTTAAAATCATACATGGGGTCTCCCTTGCTGTTGTCACGACCCGTACAGGGTGAACGACTTTATGTGTACCTCGTCGTCTCAGAGTCAGCCATCAGTGCGGCCATTGTAAGAGACGAAGACGAAATACAGAAGCCTGTGTATTTTAACAGCAAGGCACTCCAGGTGGCGGAGCAAAGATATCCAAGGATGGAGAAGATGGCCTACGCCTTGATCCATGCATCAAGAAAGATGAAGCCATACTTCCAGTCCCATACGATGGTCATCCTCACTGACTCACCCCTTAGGCTGGTTTTGCACAAGCCTGAAAAATCAGGGAGGTTAATGGCCTGGGCTATAGAACTGGGGGAGTTTGACATAGTGTATCAGCCTCGGACGGCCATTAAGGGGCAAGCATTGGCAGACTTCGTGGCTGAGTTTACTAGGGAAGATGATGAGGTCGAGGGTGAGAGCCTCGGGAAGATGAATACCCGATAGGGTGAGCTCACGGACACGCCTACAGATAAAGCTGAGACGAGCACCGCTAGAAGGAAAGTGGTTGAAAACAAAGAGGGAAGATATCTCTTTAGACAGGGGTCACTCACCGAGGGAAGTTTCTCAGAAGACCACACCGTGTGGAGTCTCTTCGTCGACGAGTCCTCTTGCGAAAGCGGGAGTGGAGCTGGATTAATAGTATCAGCACCCGACGGCACAGACATTGAGTACGCCCTGAGGTTCAACTTTAAGGCCTCAAACAACGAGGCCGAATATGAGGCCTTGATAGCAGGCCTCTCCTTGGCCAGATCTCTTAGTGTCGGCCAGATTTTGGTTCATAGTGATTCAAGGCTAGTAGTGAATCAGATACTAGGAGCCTACGACGCCAAGGACGAGAGGATGGCTAGGTACCTTGAGAAGGTGAGGTCGTTACTGAAGGGCTTCAGGGAAGTGAAATTAAAGAGGATACCTAGGCTCGACAATGGCCGAGCTGATGCCCTTGCTAGGTTGGCCTCGGCAACTAGGACAGACATCAGGAGGACGGTCCCAGTGGAAATTTAGCTTCGACCAACTATTGAAGACGCTGAGGGAACACTTAGAAATTGCCTAAGTGTTTCGCAGGAAGGTTTGTGGATGGACCCTCTGATCAGATACATTAAGGAGGGGGAGATTCCAGAAGCAAGGCAAGAAAGGAAGAAGTTGAGATACAGGGCAGCAAAGTTCGCTGTCATTGGGGACACCTTGTACAAAAAGGGATTTTTACTCCCCTTACTTAGGTGTGTGCACCCATATGAGGTCCTATACCTTTTGCAAGATGTGCACGAAGGATCGTGCTCAAGCCACATCGGGAGCAGATCCTTAGCGAAGAGGGTGATCACCCAAGGGTACTGGTGGCCGACCTTGGGGAAAGACGCCGCGGCATATGTAAAAAAGTGCGATAAATGCCAGAGATTTGCCACCATCGCTCACCAACCCCATCAGCCTCTTACCTCCATTACATCCCCATGGCCATTTGCAATGTTTGGAATCGACCTCGTAGGACCCTTACCAAGAGCAGTCAATAACTATCGGTTCCTCATCGTAGCTATTGACTATTTCTCAAAATGGTTGGAGGTCGAACCGATGGTCATGATAACAGAGCAGAAGACCTTCCAGTTCATTTGGAAAAATGTTATATGCAGATATGGTCTCCCCAACACCCTCATCTCGGATAACGGGACTCAGTTCAAGAATACCTCTCTAGAGAGGTACTGTGAAAGGGTGAGTATCAAATAATTTTTCTCCACCCCAGGCCGACCTCAGGCCAATGGGCAAACAGAAGTTACAAACAGGACAATCCTAGATGGAATCAAGAAGATGCTTAAGGAGGCAAAAGGAAGATGGGTCGATGACTTATATGCCGTGTTGTGGGCATACAGGACGACAGTGAGGACCTCTATCGGAGAGACCCCATTCATGCTAGCTTATGGCTCAGAAGCCGTCATCCCCACCGAAATTGATTTTCCTACTCATAGGGTCCAAATATATGACCCCCAGAGAAAAACAGAAGAGAGGAGACTCGACTTAGACCTAATTGAGGAAAGGAGGGAGGACGCTGAGATAAGGCAGGACGCCTACCAGCAGAGGACCGTAAGGTTTTACAATCAGAGGGTGAAACAGAGGCCAATCGCAGTAGGGAACTTGGTCCTCAAGAAGACTTGGCAAAAGCCTAACGAGCTATATCCTAATTGCATGGCCCATATAGGGTCATCGATGAAGTCGTCCCTGGGACCTATAGACTAGAAAATCTAGAAGGGGAACCCTTTTCCAACCCCTGGAATGCAGATCATCTGAAGAAATACTATCAGTAGTTTTGTAAAGTCCTATCGAACGACAGTTGTAAGAGGTGTTGCTTCGATAGAACACTTGATAAATTAATGAGAAATTTCAGTGTTTTCTCTCATATTGAGTTTATCAGTTCTAGTATGCATGGGATCATCTTTGGAGAACGACCATCGGCTATAATGAGGGTCAATGGAAGGGACGACCCTACCATTGTCCTCAAGAAAGACGAGGAAAGAGTTTAAAAACCATTAATTTGGTAATTGGAACCCTCGGCTATAATGAGGGTCAATGGTGGGGACGACCCCACCATTGCCTTCAAGAAAGACGAGGCAAGACTTTTATTAAAAACCATTAATTTGGTAAGTGGAACCCTCGGCCTATAATGAGGGCCAGTAGAGGGGACGACCCCACCACTGTCCTCAAGAAAGACGAGGGAATACTTTGTTTAAAACCATTAAGTTGGTGATTAACCCTCGGCTATAATGAGGGCCAGTGCAGGGGACGACCCCACCACTGTCCTCAAGAAAGATGAGGGACTACTTTGTTTAAAACCATTAAGTTGGTGATTAACCCTCGGCTATAATTAGGGCCAGTAGAGGGGACGACCCCACCACTGTCCTCAAGAAAGACGAGGGCATACTTTGTTTAAAACCATTAAGTTCGTGATTAACCCTTGGCTATAATGAGGGACAGTGGAGGGGACGGCCCCACCACTGTCCTCAAGAAAGACGAGGGAATACTTTGTTTAAAACCATTAAGTTGGTGATTAACCCTCGGCTATAATGAGGGCCAGTGGAGGGGACGACCCCACCGCTGTCCTCAAGAAAGATGAGGGAATACTTTGTTTAAAACCATTAAGTTGGTGATTAACCCTCTGCTATAATGAGGGCCAGTGGAGGGGACGACCCCACCACTGTCCTCAAGAAAGATGAGGGAATACTTTGTTTAAAACCATTAAGTTGGTGATTAACCCTCGGCTATAATGAGGGCCAGTGGAGGGGACGACCCCACCACTGTCCTCAAGAAAGACGAGGGAATATTTTTATTAAAAACCATTAATTTGGTAAGTGGAACCCTCGGCCTATAATGAGGGCCAATGGAGGGGACGACCCCACCATTGTCCTCAAGAAAGATGAGGTAAGACTTGAGCATCAATTAAAATTGGTTAAAAACTATCGGCTATTAGGAGGGCCAACGCAGGGAACGACCCCTCGTTCACCCTCAAGAAAGACGAGGGAGGGGTTAGTGACTAACATAAAGATTCACAACGCAAATCATACAAATGGAAAATATGGAAGACAGCAAGAGAAATGATAATATAAATGAAATATTAGTGTTCTACAAGTAGAGTACAAAAATATTGATTACATCAAGAGGGTATGGGCTACAGACAGCCACCCTATGGAACAGCATCAGAGGGCAGGGCCTCAACATCTACAAGAGGGGTCTCCTCAATGACCACAACTGGATGATCTTCAGATGTACCGACCCCCTCGACTTGCACTTGGGATTCCACTTGGGTTAGAGCCTCGGAAATCAGGGGGTCGTCCAGTTGAACGGCCTCCAGAGAGGGACGAACGAAAGAGACGACGTCACCGAACTTGAGGACGACCCACAGACAAGCCGTCCTTATCCCTCTCTCCAAGTACTCAAGGCCGAAACCTTGGAACTCATCTGAGAGTTTATAGGCTTCCACAGCGTCGGCCTCGGCTTTCTTCAAAGCCTCAGACAGCTCAATCTTAAACTGGGCCTCCCGATGGGTCATGGCTTCATCCTTATCCTTCAGAAGCAAGTCTCTGGCCTTCAGATCCTCATCATGCTGCCTCGTCAGCTCATCCATAATTTGTGCATATTCGGTTCTGGCACTCTCTAGCTCAGCCTTTGCAGTATCTAAGTCAGCCTGCAGGTCAGCCTCATGCTGGATGACCCTCTCGGCCTCATGGAATTTTTCCTGATTCTCAGCCATCCATTTAGTTGCCGAAGTAAAGGCGCATACAGACTGCACAGAAAAATAAACAGATGTCAAAAGGCTGAGGAAACAGTTGGTGAAAGAATGCAATTGAAGAAATGAATCAAGACCGATATCTGGGATAGAGCATGTAGACCATAGTCATACACTTTGGATGGAGGCATCTTTGACAGGAAATTGTAATCAGCAGCCGAGGGAGCAGAAAACATTGATGCCTTGGCTGCCGTCAAATTTGCAATGAGCGATGATGGCTCGGCCCTCAAATGTGCTAAGTTCTGGAACCAAAAGGCCCCCATGCTGGATCAAGAAGCACTCCCATCAGATGCTTCGACCCTGGCCCTCGTCCGAGAATCCGGCCGAGGTTCAACAGGAATCTCAGGCTCTTTTCTTTTCTGACGATCGGCTGTCGGCTCAACAACTGTCGGCCCCACGACCTTCGTCTTCTTCGGAGCCTGCTGAGGCTCCTTACCCTTCTTCTTTGCCAAGCCTGATAGTAAACTGGGAGCAGTCATTTCCCAAAGGTAGTCTGATACACCAGCATGATGACCTGAAAAGGGTACGACACATGAGAAAAATGTAGAGATAAAAAGGAAACACTTGAAAAAAGTAAACAAAAGTACAACTCACATAGTTCTGTAAGGGGGCCGACCTTCAGACCAGCTTCCTTTAGGGACCTAGGGGTCATCAGATCTTTAAAATTTGGAAGTTCACCCCCTCTCCCTCTTCCTCTCAGATATTCAGTAATATCTTTCTCTTCCAGGCTAAGTCTGGGGTCTGACCTGGCCCTCATTGACGGGTTAGACCATCTTCGGAGGACCCTCGGACCATCGGCTATAGGAGATGCCTCGGCAGGGAATTCCCACTCCCTAGAGACGAAGAAGAATCTCTTCTTCCAATCATGGTTGGAGGTTTGTGCACGTGGAGAAGTTTTTTCTCAGACCTCCTCGCCCCTAAATGATAGTACCCAGGTTGTTTGGACGAAGAGGTGGTATTGTAGCAGGCCAGGAATATGTCAGCCGAGGGCTCATCTGTGAAAGCATTCTTCCACAGGGAGATGTAACCTAGTATCATCCTCCAGGAGTTGGGAGGAAGCTAAAAGGGGGTAATACCGAGGGCTGATAGGATATCTACGATAGAAGGATGCAGACGGAACCTGACGCCAACCTTGAACATTTGTTCATACACTGCATCCTCGCCCTCTTCACCCTCAAAAACCCTCTCAGACTCAGAGGGGACCCTCATGGTTATGCCGAGGGGCACTCCATAGGCATGTCTCCATAATAAGAGGTCACGATCCCTAATGGAGGAGATATAGGACGAGGCATGGTAGGTACCAACCTGGTCATCTGAATAATCGCCCTCGCCCTCAGTCCTCTCTCTCTCGGCCTTGTTATCTGCCAGATGACCATGGGGAAAGGCCATCTGAAAGGCATGAGGAGATAGGGTTGTCACAGGGATAACCTCGAAAGCAACTATACCCTCGGCCTCTCGGCCTGGGCTTAGATCAGATGTCTCCATTCTACCAGAAGGTCCAGCGCCAGTTAGCGAGGAGGCTCTCTCGTCCATCTCACTTGAATAACACTCGGCTGGACGATGGGACGACCCACGAGACTCAAATGGCTCAAATGGTTTTATTATGGCTAGAGGAATAGGAAAGATGGGTCGTACCCAATTAGGGTCGGCCCCTTGTCTCCTCTCCTCCTCTCCCTCTATTCGTCTGATCTCAACAAATAATTTCTCTCTCAGGGAAGGGAACTCCTCAGCTAAGCAATAAAGCCTCCTAAGCATCAAGGGGGAGACCCTACACTTGGAGGAATTTGGGGAACTTAACTACAAATAAGTTTGCAATTGACCAGATTAGACTTTTGGATTAAAACAAAGGGAATCGATGGGTTTCACTCAAGAACACTCAAAAACCAGTCGCCGGAAAAGTTGTAAAACGACCCAAATCAAGCCCTACAGGTCTAAAACCAAAAAGCAAAAAAAGTAATGAAAGTAAAGAGGACGCTGGGGGTGAAGGATTACCTGAAGAGAAAGGGCAAAGTTGCTAAGCTTGAAGGATCGAAGACTGAAGAAATGGCAACAAGGATGAAAGCTAGAAAGAGAGTTCAGGCGCGAAGAAGAAGAAGAAGAAGAAGAAGAAGAAGAAGAAGAAGAAGAAGAAGAAGAAGAAGAAGAGAAAGAGAGTTCAAAAATCTCTTAAATACCTTAGTAATTAGTGGGCCTATTAACCCAGGCAGGGCACAACCCACGAGGAGGGCATCATTAGGGCATAAAGTCCTAGGTTGCATGCAGCCGCCATGCCTCAAAAACTGGAACTACATTAGATAAAAATTTGACAGCTATCAAATCAGTTTGACAGGTGTCACTCATCAAACAGACCATACACTTAGTCTCAAAAGCAACATTATCCCTCAGCCATCTCAACATCATCTATGGCTAAGGGCTGGGGGTGATTGATATACCCGTATATACCCTCGGCCATACCGAGGGCGCCCTGCACTTCATCATGCTCCGGCCGACCCCTCAGGGGGCCGACCCTTCATCAGGCTCCGGACGACCCCTCAGGGGCCAACCCTTTAGTAGGCTCCGGATGACCCCTCAGAGGGCCGACCCTTCAGTAGGCTCCGGATAACCCCTCAGTGGGCCGACCCTTCAGCAGGCTCCGGACGACCCCTCAGGGGACGACCCTTCATCAAGCTCCGGACGACCCCTCAGGGGGCCGACCCTTCATCAGGCTCCGAACGACCCTCCGAGGGTACGACAGCACGAGGCCAGAATTAGGCCAGACTCACTACCGGAAGGAACTTTGCCCTCGGCCTCGTCTCATAGGCTGAGGGTGACGTCATCACTGCGCGTGGTTTAGGAGACGCATTGAACAGTGCGCGTGGGGCTCACATGGCACATGGGAGACCTTTATAACAAAATCACACCCTCACGTGAGGGAATATTATGTCATCATTTGGAATCTACAGGTGTCAACAGGGGATTGGCTAGATCATCATTCACATGCACCATGCATACTTGGGGGTACACTACACCCCCCAAGACCTATATATACTTGTCACCTACAACCCTACAGGGGATCGATTAATTTATTGTAACCCTAGCTAAAACTCTGCTTGTACACAGAGTAGAGAGATAAAGTGATCTTATGTGCATTGTATCCAAGCCCATTAGTGCCCATACTTAGTGGATCACGCACTCACAGTGGATGTAGGCCAAATTGGCTTAACCACTATACATCATTGTCTTATTCCTCTTATACTCATCCCCTTCTACATACTTATACACTTATACATCTCTATGGCTGCCATGATTACTACTGTTTGAGCTCCTTATCACTTACCCAGTGGTGTTAAATCTTAGCATCATCATTGGCCTTGGGCAGGAAACTTGCCCTTCTCTTGAACACTCAATGAGGATTGTATTTTAGACAGATTCGCATTTATGTCGCCAATCAGACGATCATATTTGGCATTGGTTGCGGTCTGGCTTGCGATGAATTGATTCATGGTATCCTCGAGAGTTCTTCCCTGTGGCGGGATATAATTTCCTTGAGGTAGTGGTGCTTGCACATGTCCTTGCATGTGTGGAGCTTGTTGAAAGTGTTGTGGTGGAGGAGGGGCAACATGCGAATGAGGGTTCATTTCGGCATGTTGTTGCCCATAGCTACAACCGGGGTGATTTTTCCATGAAGGGTTGTATGAATTCCCGTGCGGGGAACCGAAATTACCTTTAAAACCTCCTACACCACTAACTTGCTCTTGAAGCATTGCTTTGTAGGCGGGTATCGTCAGGCATTCCTCAGTTGAATGTCCCGCCTCATAAATAGCACACACTTTTACAATTGGGTTTGGAATGGGTCCAGCTGGTCCTTTTCCATATATCTCGCACAGATCTCGAAATCCTATCTCAAGAGTCTCTAATCGGCTATCCGTCATAGAATTCTTATCTACATGGAATAGGCCGTATGCTGACGGAGTGGTGGTTCCTTGTCTATTTCGATTTTGAGTGTTGGGATCGGAAGTTTCATAGGATTGGGTAGTCTCGGCGACATACCTCAAGTGAAGCTCAGCATCCTGGGCATCTAAATCGATAAACGGACCACTTCCCATTGTTTTAACAAGTTGTTTGGAGTTAAGATTCAACCCATTATAGATAAAAGAGATGACTTGCGCTGAATCAAATCCATGATTGGGGCATGAAGCAACTAACTCGTTGAAAATTTCATAACATCGATGGAATGGCTCATTTTCAGCTTGTCTGAATGCCTGAATTTGAGCCTTTATGGAGATTGTTCGATGTGATAGGAAGAATTTCTTGAGAAATTTCGACTGTAGCTCATTCCAGGATGGAATCGAGCTTGGAGGTAAAGACCATAGCCATGCCTTAGCTTTATCTTTGAGAGAGAAAGGGAAGAGTTTGAGACGAATTACCTCTTATGTGCAAGTTTGATCATTGAGAGTATCACACACGTCCTCAAATTCCCTAATATGGAGGTATGTCTTTTCAGAATCCATACCGTGGTAATGCGGTAGCATCTGGATCATCCCATTTTTAAAATGGAATTGCTCAGAATTATACGGGAGTATAATGCATCCCGGAGTGACAGTACGCTCGGGATATAAAAATTCTCTAAGCGGACGGTATGGGGGCTCTTCCTCACCGACGGGTGCACTGTCGTGTTGAGACATCTCTACCTCACTTATTGAGTCGGTGTTCTCACTGGGCGTGCTCGAAGTGTGTCCTAAGAAGGAAAAGGGAGTGTTATCGGAGACTGAGTGCGATGGTGTGGGAGGTGGGATCCAGAACTGTGGGGCGTTTGGAGTGTGGGGACTATCAGGATTATACTCAGCAATTGGATTTTCGTGAATCTTGGTTGGAGTATTATGGGGTGTGGGAGTGGTTTCAGAATTTTGTATTAAAGCTTAGGAGAGATGATGGTGAATCTTTTTTGTTTTTTTCTTTTCGAATTTTTTATGTTTTTGGATTTTTGGAATTTTTGGTCAAAGCTTTGGATTGACTCAATCTAATCCTAAGTCTACCTAATTCCCCGACAACGGTGCCAAAAACTTGACGCGACTGAAAATGTGTCTCAGAAATGCGTTCACTCTAGGCTCAAGTGCAAGCCTGTCGCTCAAGTAATAATCCGACAAGTCGGGTATCGATCCTCAGGGAAAAAGGACAACGAAGTTGTGACGACGGGAAAAGACGGAGGAATCCTAACTTTGACTCTAAAAATAAAGGAAAAATGATTTGATTTTGGGAATGATTATAACTAAATGCAAATATGGAATTATAACAAGATGCAATTACACTAAACTACCTAAAATATGATTGAAAAATAGTCCGAAACTTTTTATTTAAATGATGAGAAAAATTGGACGAAAATACAATCCCCTAACCCTAGTGTAGTGCGGATATAATACTAATCTTAAATTTATCTGATTGATTTGACACGGAATTTAGTACTCCCAAGCATTACGTATACGAGGTTCAAGCCCGCGTCATACTTAATCTGAGGATGAGTAAATCAGTATCTTGATAGTAGCATTCGAATATCACTCTAAATCATCACGAGTACCCAGAGGCAAACGAGATATAAAGATCTACAATCGTTGTGCAACTACGCAATACGATCAAGGTCAATCATTAAATTTAGTGGGTTAATTTTATACACACGCACTAACACATCAGGCTAGGTTCATGCATCCCGACCTTAGGAAATCTAGCCTAACATGTTGAAAAGAATAGAAACAAGGATTAATGTGCAGGAACTCATAATTACTCTAAGGAAAATAATGATTAGATGCAGAAAAGAATTAGAACTAAAAATTACTCACTAATATTATCCAAGCAATAAGTGAAACAATGAAAGAAACATATTCTCACAGAAATCACTGAATAAAATCTTCAATCCTTGAACTAAATCTAAAAATATTAACTAAGCTAGGGTTTCTGGAAAAGAAGAGGTAAAACCTACTAATTCTCTGTGTCCATAACAATACTAAATCGGGTCTTTTATACCCTACAACAATATCAGAAGTTAGCTTCACTAGGTGTCTTTTTAGGAAGAGAAAAGATTTTCAAATCTCGAAGACCGGACCGGTCCGGTTCTTAAGCGGACCGATCTGCCCCCAAGGCGGATCGGTTCTTTTTATTTTGGGGCGGACCGGTTCTTTTTATTTATGCCTCCTTCGGTTTGCATGCGATCCGGGGTCTTATGGAGTTTGGCAAGGCGGACCGGTCCGGGGTAGGGGCGGACCGGTCCAACTATTTGACTTTTTTGTTCCTCTTTGACTGCTCATAACTTTTGTTTCGGGATTCCAATTGAGGTGTCGTTTCTTCCTTTGTGCTCGTGAATGAGATGTCTTCAACTTCTCTTTAGGTACCTCATCCGAATTCGGTGTGGAAATTACGCTTTTACCCTTGAGACCTTTCCTTCTTTCTTTCTTGATTCTACCGATTTCCTTCTTTCGTTTCTTGACATTAAATACCTGCAAAATCACTACAAAATACCAGAAACTCGGTGTACTCATTAGGATCAGTCAGTAGCACAGTTATGATATAAATCCAACTCAATTACGTTGTTTGAGGTTCTAAAAGTAACTAAATCAAGGGATAAATTAGGAAGAATTTATGCCTAATCACCTAGTCTCCTAAATGACCAAAACACCCTCATATGGTACCAAGTTGATCTAAAATCGGCCCCGAACCCAAACAATACACCCGAGTATACTATTCCGATGATTTTGATCCTTTAGGAATCAACGTTGACCTCAAAATCATCATCTGAGTCACTATACCATAATTTTCTATCTAAACCTCAAATGGTCTACTCATGACACCCGGTTAAGATATAACACCATCATGTCACTATCACTTGCTATGACGTACTATAATTATTTATTGTTCACTTAGTAATTTTATTCAATAAATATTAATCATTTTCTCTCCCGATTAATATTTTAATCAACATGTAATTCATAATTTAATTAAATTACGGCATACGTGTAATTTAAAAAAAATAAGACGGAAGTAAAAAAATTTTAAATTCTCAAAAATACGGGGTGTCATAACAACATAACAATAGTCGTTAATATATTAAATATTTGAAGTTCCGTAGTTGTAATTTATTTCTTTCTTATGCAATTCCTATTATGAATTTATATGTATTAGAAGCACATTCAATAAATTTTGAGTTGACTCGGAAATATGAATATAACCTTCACATCATTATGGAGAACACATAACTAAATGTACAATACCATAACATTACATAAATTTAACCATATAATAATATAACACAACATTAATATAAATGAATAAAACACACTTAGTTAGATAATCAATTTGATGATTTCACGTGGAGATTCCAAATTTGTTCCATAAGGTCATCATGCAATTGGTTTTGGGCATCCTTATTTTTCATCTTCTCCTCTTGCACCTGGTACTGATAATATTATGAGAGAATTTGCCTTCTTAGGCAGGGGTGTCTCACGAAGAGGTTGGTAACACTCTAAGTTTCGTGCCACAACTCATCATTGATAATCATATTGTGTAATATAACACACGCCTTCATGATTACACATAAGTATTTATATTTCCAAAAAATTTATCGTGTTCCTAATGAAATGGAAATGTCGTTATAGGGTGCCTAAAGCCCTTTCAACATCCTTTTGGTCACCCTCCTGAGCTCTTGTGTACATGCTTTGTTTTTGAGTGGTTTGTCCCTTAAATTTTTTTACAATAGTAGAGATAGGTGGGTAAATACCATCTGCAAGGTAGACCTAGTGTCATATATTTTTCCATGGACCTCAAAGTTCATATGCATTCGATTTCCTTCCAACGTCTCTTCAAACACGTGTGATTTTTCCAAAACATTAAAATCATTTCATGTATTGGGCATGCTAGAGAACGCATATCGTATCCAAGTGTTATAAGATGATACAACCTCTAGGATTACAGTTCCAGTGTGAAAGTATTGTCATTTCCATGCATGTGGATAGTTTTCCATTTCTAGTTTATGCAGTCAATGCTATCGATCATTCCGAGAAAACCACGACGCTCACTCTCAAGCTGCATGCGGGCAATATCTTCCAAATTTGACATGTGACAATACTCCAAGCTAAATACATTTACCAAAGCCCAATATAAATATTTCAAATTCTCAATAGATCCGGTCTCAGGAATTTTTAGATATTCATCTTGTAATCTCATCATCCATTATACGCTAACATGTGTGGTGAACACACAATCTTTTGGTGGGTGCTTAATCCCATCCGGCGAGCTCAATGGGGATTCTGGATGAAATATGCATCTCTGTTATGAAGGGATTCTAGAATACGGTTGAACATGGACTTTTTTAACCTAAAAATGACTCTTAAACTTATCTTATGGGTCATTTGGGTTTTCCTTAAAGTAGTCATTCGATAAATTAAGATGTGTCGTCTCGAGATCCCGGTGCACCCTTCTTCTTTCATGAATTTCTCCGCTACTATATAGAAGGTGCGATTGATAGTTTATGATTTTAAATGTATTGTATATGATAGTGACTTATTTATCTTCGTCGAGGTCATAATTAAGTGCGATTTGAGCGAGTTTCATTTCTTATATATCATTATTAGACATAACTGGAATAAATTCAATATTTTGAAATGTTTGTAGGATGTTTTGAATCTGATAACCGAGGGTGTTGATAAATGTGTATAACTTTGAAAAATATGGCTTAAATTTATAGTGGAAGGGGTATGGGTCATTTGGTCGTTTAAAGTGTTACGAATAGTATTTTATACATTAATTTATTTGTGCGATGGAAATTTTTTTAAGCCCTCGTTTATTAATCTCATTAAGTTATATGTAGCACTCTCATTGGATTTGTCAATAAACTTTGAAAAGACTACACCCTGCAATACCATTACAATATGGAAAAGTATGTAGGGCCCAATTACCCATTCGTTTGACATGTAAATATTGTCGAAAGTGACTCAACCTCGCAACACTATTGCAATAGTGGCATTGTAAGTAGGGGCCAATTACCCATTTTTGAATCTGCTAATATTTTAAGAAAGGACAACTCCTTACAATACTATTACATAATGATTTAATAGGTAGGTATTTATGCATCATTGAATCTGCAATTACCCATTCTTTAGATTTGCAAATATTTTAGGAACTGACTCCACCCTGCAACACTATCACAATTTATGCTTTTAATTTGAATGTTCATAATTAATTTTTTGATAATTAATTGTAAAAACTACATTTTAGGATCCCCTAAGCCTCTCCTTAGGTCGCTAGCACCTCCCCATTTCACTACGAAACCTAGGTCATACTTCGAGTACTGATCTAGAGGCCATTGGGCGCTCCCAGGCCCCGTTTGACTCCGATCAACTTTATCATCAGAGATAAATCTCAATGAATCTTCGAAGGGCTCTGAATCCCCTTTCCAAAGGTCTTCCTTGTACACAAATCGGCATAAAAGTTCGGATGAAAGGACCATTTTACCATCAAAAATTGATTTAGAGACCACCGGACACTCCCGGGCCTCGTTTTGACACCTCTCAACTTCATCATCAGAATGAAAACTCTTTGAATATTCTAAGGGAACTGAAACTCCTTTCCAACAGTCCACCCCATTGGAGAAACGGCATAATCATTCATACAAATGATTTAATTTCACCAAAAAATTAATCTGAAGGCTACTGGCACTTTCGGGTTCATTTGACCAAGGTCAACTCTTCAGCTTAGACAAGACTGAATGAATCATTGAAGGGAAATGATTACCCTTTCCAATAGTCCACCCCGTATGCAAATCAACCTTGATATACCCATATATACCCTCGGCCATGCCGAGGGTGCCCTGCACTTCATCAGGATCCGGATGACCCCTCAGGAGGCCGACCCTTCATCAGGCTCCGGACGACCCCTCGGGAGGCCGACCCTTCATCAGGCTCTGGATGACCCCTCAGGGGGCTGACCCTTCATCGGGCTCCGAATGACCCCTCAGGGGGCCGACCCTTCATCAGGCTCCGGACGACCCTCCGAGGGTACGACAGTACGAGGTCCAAATTAGGCCAGACTCATTATCGGAAGGAACTTTGCCCACGACCTCATATCAAAGGCCGTGGGTGACATCATCACAGCGCGTGGTTTGGGAGACGTGTGGAACAGTGCGCGTGAGGCTCACATGGCACATGGGAGATCGTTATAACAAAATCACACCATCACGTGAGGGAATATTATGTCATCATTTGGCATCTATAGGTGTCAACAGGGGATTGGCTAGATCATCATTCACATGCACCATGCATATTTGGGGGGTACACTACACCCCCCAAGACCTATATATACTTGTCACCTACAACCCTACAGGGGATCGATTGATAATTGGAACCCTAGCAAAAACTCTGCTTGTACACACAGTAGAGAGAGAAAGTGAGCTTATGTGCATTGTATCCAAGGCCATTAGTGCCCATACTTAGTGGATCACACACTCACAGTGGATGTAGGCCAAGTTGGCTGAACCACTATATATCATCATCCTATTCCTCTTATACTCATCTCCTTCTACACACTTATACACTTACATCTCTATGGCTGCCATGGCTTCCATTGTTTGAGCACATCATCACTTATTCGGTGGTGCTAAATCTCAGCATCATCAGTTTGGTGCCGTCTGTGGGAACCGAGAAGACATATCTTCCTTTGTACAACTTAACCTTACTGGGCACTCTGGTGGTGAACCAGTTCTTCCCCTAAGAGGAGATGTTTCACCATTGAAACAGACCCACTAAGGTTCTCAAGCTCACCAGTCTTTTTTCCAGTTCAGTTGTTCACAGATCAAACACATGGCACCAGAGATGCCACCACCACCACTTCCCTCACCGGATGATAGGGGAGGACCCAGTTCCAGTCAGCCACCACCTCAGTCTGAGATGGCTGATGTGGCGACAGCCTTAAAGTCTCTAACAGGCAAGCCAGCGGATGATGCAGGAGCAGTTCACAGCTCTAAGCCAGAACATACTAAGACCACCAGGGGTTTCACCTGAGATGATTACCCCGGCGACAGCAGCTCCGGGACAGCATGAAGCCAGGGGACCAACCCAGGCACCACGCAAAGACCTGCCACCCCCTCAGCGGCGTAGGGATGTTGCTGACCCCCGGCGTCTATGCCTGGGGAGGCAAGGGAACCCTTGCCCAGAGGATAGGTATGACGACCTGGAGGGAGAGGAGGCCCCTATAGAATGATGGGAACCATATGAGGTCTCCAACAATACTATACGACCTCTCCGGGACAGTGGAGGAAAGTGCGGGAGACCAAATCCTGATGATCGCCCGAGAGGCTCTGCTTTTGATCGCTTGAGCAGGGGTCAGCCTTTGAGAGGCTGGGCCCAATAAATGACCTGCGGGAAAAATTGTCCAGGTCAAGGAGTGCTGCGAGGTCCAGGAGGGAGGCAGCAGATGGTCGACCCCAAGTACGGTATGACTGTCAAAGGGAAGTAAACAGCCGACACATGCCTGCCGCAACAGAACCGTCCGTCCACCTTAAAGAGGCGGCAGGGGATAACCTCGGCCAAGCCGACCCTGCGAGGCCCTGGAATGACTCAATCAAGCGACTAGAGGATAATATTGGTGATATAATGAAGAGTAAGGACCCTCTTCAGAAGGGATACACCATAGGCTCACCCTTCGTGGAGAAGATAGTCAACTTCCCTACGCCATTAAGGTTCAAGCCACCTGTGGTCACCCCAAGGTACGATGGGAGCACCAACCCTGTCCACCAAGTCAGACATACACTCTATCTCAGATGAGATGAGGTGTCGTGCCTTTTCTGGTACCCTGACTGGGGCTGCACATGTCTGGTACATGACTCTTCCAAAAAATTCCATTGAAAACTTTAAGCAGTTGGCAAACTTGTTCATCCACAACTTTTGCTTTGGGGTGAGGCCATAGAAGAAGACCACCCACCTGCTCTATGTTAAGAAGGGGAAGACTGAGAGCCTGAGGTACTACATAGACAGATTCAATAAAGAGAAGCTGGAGGTGGAAGACTATGAGGAGAGCATTGCTATGACAGCCCTGATTGGAGGACTCCAAAAGGGGAAGCTGTTAAGGAAGCTTGCTGAAGACCCCCTAGGACGATGGCTAAATTGTTGTCAACAGCAGGAAAGGTGATGAACGCCGAAGAGGCGATGGCCGCAAAATGTGAAGACGAAAAAGGAGGCGCTAGTGGGGGTAAATATCGTAAGAAGAACAAATAGGGGAAGAAGAGGTCTACAGACAACAAGTGTGTTGGTTACACCCCTCTAACGGTCAGCTGTGAACAAATTCTCAATGAGATAAAAAGTGATCGATCCCTGAAGTGGCCTGAGAAGTTGAGGGCGGCCCCCAACAAGAGGAACAAGAACCTGTGGTGCGAATTTCACCAAGACCACGGCCACGTAACAGACAAATGCTTTGCTCTGAAATATGAGATTGAAAAGATGCTGAAATAATGGAAGCTCAGAAAGTACATCGATAAAGGTTCCTTCAAGAGGGGCCGAGGGGATGACCCCAGAAAGAAGCGAGGCAATGCATGTAGAGAGGGTCCTAAAAAAATAGGGGACGACCCTTATGATGATGAGGACGACCCTGAACTCCCGTCGAGAGACGACCAAGGTCCTGTCAAGAGGCTTAATATGATCTCGCTCGGAGTGGGAATGATCTCCGGGGGTCTAGCAGGAGGAGGGTCTGAGGTCGCTGACAGGAAGGCCCATGTGGCTGAGGCCAAGGCAGTAACGAAGACGGTATACTCAACCTCCCTGGAGGTCAAGTCAGAAAAGAGGAAGAAGGTCGATATGGACACTCTGATGGTGGGGTTATCGAGAATGGACTTTAAAGGCCTCCTAGCCCCACACGACGACCCACTCGTCATCACAACTAGGGTGCATGGGTGTGAGGTGCCGAGGATATTGGTCGACGGGGGCAGTTCTGCGGATATAATGTTTTGGTCGTGCTTCAAATCCTTAGGTCTCAGCCGTGCTAGACTCATCCCATACCATCATCCATTGATTGGGTTCAGGGGGAAAACGTTCATCCCCTTGGAGTGTATGAGGCCGATGTCAGGATGGGGGACGAGTGGCCGAGATGGCTTACTAAGAAGGTCAGTTTCTTTGTGATGGATGAACATGTGTTTTCAGCCTACAACATCATACTGGGGCGTGTGGCCCTCAAGGGGTTTGAAGCTGTGTCGTCTATGGTCCATCAGATGATTAAATTTACTACACCTTACGGGGTGGGGAAGTTCAGGGAGACCAGACGACAGCGCGAAAATTTACTACAACTCCGCTGAAGAAAGAGAGGCACACAAGAGGGCTACAACCACTTACAATATTGATACCCTAGACCCCAGGGATGAGATGAAGCTAAAGAAATGAGAGGCCACTGAAGAGGTGGAATCCATCATCCTCGATGAGGATGACCCAGAAAAAACCGTCCAAGTTGGCAAGTCTCTGAAGCCCAACATCAAGGAAGACCTCATTAAACTGTTGAGGAGAAGACGAAGCTTCTTCGCGTGGAGTCATGTAGATATGCCAGGGATTGACCCTGAAATCATGTGCCACAAGCTCAATGTGGTAGAAGGAGTGAGGCCGGTAAAGCAGAAGAGGATAATTTACTCTAGAGAAAAGTATGAGGTCATTAGGGATGAGGTCAAGAAATTAGAAGACGCTGAGTTTATCAGAGAGGTCATCTACCCTGAATGGCTGTCCAATGCAGTCATTGTCCCAAAGGCCAACGGGAAGTGGAGAATGTGTGTGGACTTCACCAACCTCAACAAGCACTATCCCAAAGGCAACTTCCCTCTCCCCCGCATTGGCCAGATGGTAGACGCTACCACAGGCCATGAGCTCATGAGCTTCATGGATGCCTATTCAGGGTACAACCAGATCTTCATGAACCCAGAAGACTCGGAGAAGACAGCCTTCATTACTGACAAGGGGACATACTGTTATGGGGTCATGCCCTTTGGCCTAAAAAATGCGGGGGCAACGTGGAAGTGCCTCATAATTAAAATGTTCGAAGACCAAATTGGGAAGTCTATGGAGGTCTATGTAGATGACATGCTGACTAAGAGTTTGAAGGAAGAGGATCATGTGGCAGACCTGGAGAGGACCTTTAATACGATGGACAAATACCAGATGAAGCTTAATCCGGCCAAGTGTGTCTTCGGGTTCAGAGCAGGGAAGTTCTTGGGGTTCATTGTCAACCAAAAAGGCATCGAGGCCAATCCTGAAAAGATAAAGGCCCTTGTTGAGATAAAGACCCACAAGTCCATTAAAGACATTCAGAGGCTCACAGGGAGAGTTGCTGCCTTGAATAGGTTCGTATCTAGGGCCACAGACAGGTGTCTACCATTCTTCAAAATTCTCAGAAAAGTCTTCGAATGGAATGAAGAATGCGATGAGGCCTTCAAGGAGTTAAAATCATACCTAGGGGTCCCTTGTTGTTGTCACGGCCCGTGCAGGGTGAACGACTTTATGTATACCTCGTCGTCTCAGAGTCGGCCATCAGTGCAGCCATTGTGAGAGACGAAGATGGAGTACAGAAGCCTGTATATTTTAACAGCAAGGCACTCCAGGGGGCAGTGCAAAGATATCCAAGGATGGAAAAATTGGCCTACGCCTTGATCCATGCATCGAGAAAGATGAAGCCATACTTCCAGTCCCATACAATGGTCATCCTCACTGACTCTCCCCTTAGGCAGGTTTTGCACAAGCCTGAAAAATCAGGGAGGTTAATGGCCTGGGCTATATAGCTGGGGGAGTTTGACATAGTGTTTCTGCCGAGGATGTCCATTAAGGGGCAAGCATTGACAGACTTCGTGGCCGAGTTTACTTGGGAAGATGATGAAGCCGAGGGTGAGAGCCTCGGGAAGATAGATGCCCGATAGGGTGAGCTCACCAACACACCTACAGATAAGGCTGAGATGAGCACCGCTAGAAGGAAAGTGGTTAAAAACAAAGAGGGAAGATATCTCTTTAGACAGGGGTCACCCACCGAGGGAGGTTTCTCAGAAGAACACACCGTGTGGAGTCTCTTCGTCGACGGGTCCTCTTGTGAAAGCGGGAGCGGAGCTGGATTAATAGTATCAGCACCCGACGGCACAGACATTGAGTACGCCCTGAGGTTCAACTTTAAGGCCTCCAACAATGAGCCCAAGTATGAGGCCTTGATAGCAGGCCTCTCCTTGTCCAGATCACTTAGTATCAGCCAGATTTTGGTTCACAGTGATTCGAGGCTAGTAGTGAATCAGATACTAGGAGCCTACGAGGCCAATGACGAGAGGATGGCTAGGTACCTTGATAAGGTGAGGTCATTACTGAAAGGCTTCAAGGAAGTGAAGTTAAAGAGGATACCTAGGCTCGACAATGGCCGTGTTGATGCCCTTGCGAGGTTGGCCTCGGCAACTAGGACAGACATCAGGAGGACGGTCCCAGTAAAAATTTTATCTCGGCCAACTATTGAAGACGCTGAGGGAACACTTAGCAATTGCCTAAATATTTCTCAGGAAGCTTCGTGGATGGACCCTGTGATCAGGTACATTAAAGAGGGAGAGATGCTAGAAGCAAGGCAAGAAAGTAAGAAGTTGAGATACAGGGATGCAAAGTTCACTGTCATTGGGGACACCTTGTACAAAAAGGGATTTTTACTCCCCTTACTTAGGTGTGTGCACCCATCTGAGGTCCAATCCCTTTTGCAAGATGTGCACGAAGGATCGTGCTCAAGCCACATCGGGGGCAGATCCTTTGCGAAGAGGGTGATCATCCAAGGGTACTGGTGGCCGACCTTAGGGAAAGACGCCGCGGCATATGTAAAAAAGTGCGATAAATGCCAGAGATTTGCCACCATCCCTCACCAACCCCATCAGCCTCTTACCTCCATTACATCACCATGGCCATTTGCAGTGTGGGGGATCGACCTCGTAGGACCCTTACCAAGAGTAGTCAATAACTATCGGTTCCTCATCATAACTATTGACTATTTCTCAAAATGGGTGGAGGCCGAACCGATGGTCACGATTACAGAGCAGAAGACCTTCCAGTTCATCTGAAAAAAATTTATATGCAGATATGGTCTCCCCAACACCCTCATCTCGAATAACGGGACTCAGTTCAAGAATACCTCTCCACAGAGGTACTGTGAAATGGTGAGTATCAAACAATTTTTCTCCACCCCAGGCCGACCTCAGGCCAATGGGCAAACAGAAGTTACAAATAGGACAATCCTAGATGGAATCAATAAGAGGCTTGAGGAGGAAAAAGGAAGATGGGTTGACGAGTTATATGCCGTGCTGTGGGCATACAGGACGACAGTGAGGACCTCTACCGGAGAGACCCCATTCATGCTAGCTTATGGCTCAGAAGCCTTCATCCCCACCGAGATTGGGTTTCCTACTCATAGGGTCCAAATGTATGACCCCCTAAGAAATACATAAGAGAGGAGACTCGACTTAGACCTGATTGAGGAAAGGAGGGAGGACGCCGAGATAAGGCAGGCCGCCTACCAGCAAAGGACCGCAAGGTTTTATAATCATAGGGTGAAATAGAGGCCAATCGCAGTGGGGGACTTGGTCCTCAAAAAGACTTGGCAAAAGCCCAACAAGCTCCATCCTAATTGGCATAGCCCATATAGGGTCATCGATGAAGTCGTCCCTGGGACCTATAGACTAGAAAACCTAGAGGGGGAACCCTTTTCCCACCCCTGGAATGCAGATCATTTGAAAAAATACTATCAGTATTGTTGTAAGGTCTTGATAGACCATAATTATAATAGGAGTTGCTCCATCAGAGCACTTGGAAAATTAATAAGAAATATGAGTGTTTCCCCTCATCCTGTGTTTATCAGTTCTAGTACACATGAAAACATCTTCAGAAAATGGCCCTCAACTATAATGAGGGTCAATGGATAGGACGACCCCACCATTGCCCTCAAGAAAGACGAGGGAACACTTGATTAAAAACCATTAGTTTGGTTATTGTAACCCTCGGCTATATTGAGGGTCAATGGAGGGGACGACCCCACCATTTCCCTCAAGAAGGACGAGGGGATACTGGATTAAAAACCATTAGTTTGGTTATTGTAACCCTCGGCTATAATGAGGGTCAATGGAGGGGACGACCCCACCATTGCCCTCAAGAATGACGAGGGGATACTTGATTAAAAACCATTAGTTTAGTTACTGTAACCCTCGGCTATAATGAGGTTCAATGGAGGGAACGACCCCACCATTTCCCTCAAAAAGGACGAGGGGATACTTGATTAAAAATCATGTTTGGTTATTGTAACCCTCGGCTATAATGAGGGTCAATGGAGGGGACGACCCCACCATTGCCCTCAAGAAGGTTGAAGGAACACTTGATTAAAAACCATTAGTTTGGTTATTGTAACCCTCGGCTATAATGAGGTCGCATGGAGGGGACGACCCCACCATGGTCCTCAAGACAGACGAAGGAAAAATTTATTTAAAGCAATTAATTTGGTGATTATAACCCTCGGCTATAATGAGGTCGCATGGAGGGGACGACCCCACCATGGTCCTCAAGACAGACGAGGAAAAACTTTATTTAAAGCCATTAATTTGGTGATTATAACCCTCGGCTATAATGAGGTCGCATGGAGGGGACGACCCCACCATGGTCCTCAAGACAGACGAGGGAAAACTTTATTTTAAGCCATTAATTTGGTGATTATAACCCTCGGCTATAATGAGGTCGTATGGAGGGGACGACCCCACCATGGTCCTCAAGACAGACGAGGGAGGGGTTAGTGATACTGTTAGTAAAAAAAATATACACAATGCAAATCCCATAAGAGGAGAGTATGGAAGGAAACGAGACATTATATTACAAAATGTTGTTCGTTTTACAAAAATAAAATACAAAAATGGATTACACGAAGAGGGATTTGGCTACAAACAGCCACCCTATTGAGCAAAATCAGAGGGCAAGGCCTCGACATCAGTTGGAGATTCTTCTATGACCATGACAGGCCGACCCTCAGATGTGCCCATGCCTTCGACATGCTGAGACTCCACTTGAGCTAAGGCTTCAGCAATGAGAGGATCATCCAGTTGAACTGCTTCAAGAGAAGGTCGAACAGACGACACTGCATCAGTGAACTTTAAGATGACCCATCGACAGGCCGTCTTAATTCCCCTCTCCAAGTATTCAAGGTTGAAGCCTTGAAACTCGTCTAAGAGTTTGTAGGCCTCCACAGCATCGGCCTCGACTTTCTTGATAGTTGCTTCCAGATCGGCCTTGTGCTGAGCCTCCAAGTTGAGTAAATCCTCATCTTTCTCCTTTATCAGCAAGTCCTTGGCCTGCTGGTCGGCATCGTGCTGCCTCATCAGCTCATCTAAGACCCTGGCATGCCCGGTCCTAGCATTCTCCAGTTCGGCCCTCGCAGTCTCGAGCTCTGTCCGCAGGTTGGCCTCCTGCTGAATGGCCCTCTCGGCTTCATGAAACTTCTGTTGATTCTTAGCCATCCACTTAGTGGCTGAGGTGAAGGCACAGACGGACTGCATAGAAAAAGACATTTGTTAATAGGCTGAGGAAACAGTTAGTGAAAAATTAAATTAAATTAGATGAGGTAAAGATAAGTACCTGAGCCAGTGCGTGCAGACCATAGTCATACACCTTGGCCGGAGGCATCTTTGATAGAAATTCGTAGTCAGCAGCCGAAGGGGCAGAGAACATGGACGCCTTGGCTGCCCTTAGTTTTATGATCAAAGAAGATGGCTCGACCTTCAGTGATGTCATGTTTTGGGACCAGAAGGCTCCCATGCTAGAAGAGGAACCATCCCCCTCAGATGACTCCACCCTCACCCTCGTCCTAGAATTCGGCCGAGGGTCAGCAGGGACTTCAGGCTCCTTTCTTTTGTGACCATCGGCTGTCGGTTCAATAAGTGTCGGCCCCACGGCCTTTATCTTCCTCGGAGCCTGTTGAGGCTCCTTGCCCTTCTTCTTGCCTAAACCACACAAAAATCTCGGAGCAGTCATTTTCCAGAGTTGATCTGATATACCTGTAGGGCGACCTGAAAGGAGGACGACACGTTAGAAAGATGCAGAGACAAAGATGAAACACTTAAAAAAAGTAAAGAATGAGAAAAAATTAATGTAACTCACATAGCTCTGTCAGGGGGCCAACCCTCAGACCAGCTTCTTTGAGGAACTTGGGGGTCATCAGATCTTTAAATTTTGCAATCTCACCCCATCT
This sequence comes from Sambucus nigra, assembly GCA_949130495.1. Taxonomy (NCBI): domain Eukaryota; kingdom Viridiplantae; phylum Streptophyta; class Magnoliopsida; order Dipsacales; family Adoxaceae; genus Sambucus; species Sambucus nigra. The sequence continues at coordinate 173,627,402 of OX422208.1, forward strand.
CCCTCGTTCCCTCAGATACTCAACTATATCTTTTTCATCCAGACTAAGCCCGGGATCTGACCTGGCCTTCATCAAGGGGTTTGACCATCTTTTGGGAACTCTCGGACTGTCGTCCAAATGTTGAGACTCGGTGGAAAATTCCCACTCCCCAGAAACGAAGAAAAATCTCTTCTTCCAATCGTGGTTGGAGGTCTGTGCCACGTGGAGAAGTTTTTTTTCAGACCTCCTCGCCCCCAGGTGGTAGTACCCAGGCTGTTTGGACGAGGAGGTGATATTGTAACAGGCCAAAAATACGTTGGCCGATGGCTCATCATTGAAAGCATTCTTCCACAAGGATATGTAGCCAAGGATCGTCCTCCAGGAGTTGGGAGGAAGCTGAGAGGGGGCAACGCCGAGGGCTGACAGGATATCTACGACAGCAGGATGCAGAGGGAATCTGACACCTACCTTGAACATCTGTTCGTATACTGCAACCTCTCCCTCTTTGCCCTCAGCCCATAGTAATATTTGGGGGCACTCCATAGGCATGCCTCAACAGGAAGAGGTCACGAGCCCTAACTGAGGAGACATAGGACGAGGCATGGGAGGTGTCAACCTGGTCATCATCTGAGTCCTCACCCTCGTCCTCTGTCCCCTCTCCCTCGGCCTCATCACTTGCCAGAGCCCTCTGGGGAAAATCCATCTGGAAGGCATGCGGAGATAAGGTTGTCACAGGGACAGCCTCGGAAGTAACCATACCCTCGGTCTATCAGCCTGGGCTTAGGTCAGACGACTTGTCTCTCCCAGAAGGCCCAGCGCCAGTGGGCGACGGCGCTCTCTCGTTCATCTCCTCTGAATAACTTTTGGCAGGACGACAAGACTCAGATGGCTCAAATGGCCTTACTGTGGTAAGAGGGATAGGAAAAATGGGTCGTACCCAATTGGGGTCGACCCCTCGTCTTCTCTCCTCCTCTTCCTCTATTCGTCTGATCTCTATGAAAAGCTTCTCTCGCAAGGATGGGAACTCCTCAGCTAGATTATAAAGCCTCCTAAGGATTAAGAGGGATACCCTACACTTGGAAGAATTTGGGTAACCTAACTTAACTACAAACAAATCTCACCATTGACCAGGGTGGACTTTTCGATTAAAGCCTAAGAATTGAAGGGTTTTTTATCAAGAATAATTCAAGAACAGCTTACCGAAGGTTACACCGAAAAAGCTATGGAACAGCCTAAGGAAATCTAGCCCTATGAGCTTAAAACAAGAAAGCAAACAGAAATGAAGATAAGTAGGACACTAGGGTCAAGGTGTTACCTGAAGAGGAATTGCGAAGTTGCTAAGCTTGAAAGTGCAAAAACTGTAGAAATGGCAAGAAGGCTGGAAGGAGAGAGAGAGAGAGAGAGCTTGGGCTCGAAGAAGAAGAAGAAGAGAATGAATGGTTTCAAAAATTGCTTATATACCTTAGTAATGAGTGGGCCCATTACCCAAGACAAAGCACATCCCACGAGGAGGACATCATTAGGGCACAAAGCCCCAAGCAGCATGCAGCCGCCATGCCTTGAAAACTGGAACGACATTGGATAAAAATTTGACAGCTGTCAAATCAGTTTGATAGGTGTCACTCATCAAACAGACCATACACTTAGTCTCAAAAGCAACATTATCCCTCAGCCATCTCAGCATCATCTATGGCTAAGGGCAAGGGGGTGATTGATATACCCATATATACCCTCGGCCATGCCGAGGGAGCCCTGCACTTCATCAGGCTCCGGACGACCCCTCAGGAGGCCGAACCTTCATCAGGCTCCGGACGACCCCTCAGGGGGCCGACCCTTCATCAGGCTCCGGACGACCCTCTGAGGGTACGACAGTACGAGGCCCAAATTAGGCCAGACTCATTACTAGAAGGAAATTTTCCCTCGGCCTCATATCAAAGGTCAAGGGTGACATCATCACAGCGCGTGGTTTGTGAGACGCGTGGAACAGTGCGCGTGACGCTCACATGGCAAATGGGAGACCGTTATAACAAAATCACACCCTCACGTGAGAGAATATTATGTCATCATTTGGCATCTACAGGTGTCAACAAGGGATTGGCTAGATCATCATTCACATGCACCATGCATACTTGGGGGGTACACTACACCCCCCAAGACCTATATATACTTATCACCTACAACCCTACAGGGGATCGATTGATAATTGGAACCCTAGCAAAAAACTCTGCTTGTACACACAATAGAGAGAGAAAGTGAGCTTATGTGCATTGTATCCAAGGCCATTAGTGCCTATACTTAGTGGATCACACACTCACAGTGGATGTAGGACAAGTTGTCTGAACCACTATACATCATCGTCTTATTCCTCTTATACTCATCTCCTTCTACACACTTATACACTTACATCTCTATGGCTGCCATTGTTTGAGCACATCATCACTTATTCGGTGGTGCTAAATCTCAGCATCATCAAACCTTATGGTACGGACGAATGATTTGTTTTATTTTAAAAGGTCATCGGGCACTTTCGATCCTCGGTTGACCAAAGTCAAGTTTCCAAAATGAGTAAATCTCTTTATAATTTGAAATACCTCGCATAACCTTTCCAACGATCTGCCCCATATGCGATTCTGACTTATCGTTTGGACGAGCGATCCATTTTCGTCCGACTATTTCCCGTCGATCGATGACCACTTTTGAGCCACATTTGACACAAAGTTAACTCCTGGACCCGGTAGCAGACCAAAGGACTCTTGAAGGTCTTTGAATTACCTTTATAAGCCCCATGCACGATTTGGATCAACAGACTGCATTCTATGATCATTTTTTCAGAAAAATCTACACGAGACTGCCAATTGGCAGGTCCATTTCCCTGCCTATTGGCAGTGTGCCTAGGGTTACCTTCCCATTGGCCAAGTTAGGGATATGCCGATCGGTACCCCCTTACCCTATAAATAGAGGGAATGGCCTCACTCCCAAAGCACACCTCAGATCCATTAATATTAGTGATCTCAACAACAGTCTCTCGTAATCTGCGAAGTTTACTTATGTGAAATTCCTTTCAATCTTAAATTCCCATACTTTCCATACCCAATTTGGAAAATTCCCATTCTCTCACATCCAACATTCATCTCAACATCTAAGGGAACTCATCAAAGATCAAGAGCAAGCTTGAATTCTCCAAAGAAGGTCCAAAATCCTTCTCTCTTTAAATTTCTTATTTTTTTATTAATTACATAAATTCATAATTTAGCTTTTACTTTAATTCATACACATTAATATCTCACCTTTTTATTCGTTATATTGCACATACTTTATTTTCTATTAAAAACCCAAAAAAACAAAAAGAGGGTTTCACATATAAATTCCAACGGGATTACCCATCACAATTTCTAAAAACTAAAACACATTTTCCACACACATACATATAATCAATTATCGTTCGAATCTATGGGATAAACCTCATCCTTATGTCGCATACTAACTACACGGACTTTGATGCCTTTATATGCTACACAGGCGTTTCGGGTTAAAAATCGAGACTCGAGTCCAATTTTCTCATTTTCACATTTGTCACCTTTTCATCATACATTATTTTAATATACATTATATTTGTGATCCTTATTGGCAGTTTATCCCAACATATATTATCGTTTTATTATAACGATCAATATCTCGATAAATGCATACATCGTATTTTCTAAATATTATTTTGGGAACATTCCTATGGATGACCTCACTCTATCGTTTCCATGGTATGAGTTGGGAAATTTCGATCTCCATTTATATATACAAGCACACACACTTCACGGAGAAATTAAGAAAAATAGTAACACAAGCCCATGAGAGATCGAAAGGGCAGGATGGGTGCCTAACACCTTCCCATTCCATAATTTAGCCCCCGTACCTTTGAACTATTGGTTTCGTAAGCATCAGTTTGTCTTTGATTCCTCCCTCTCGAGGCGATGACATGTTATATTGCCTGTTTTGTGCAAAATAGACTGGCGACTCTATTCTTTACATTCACCCCACACCGGAGACGGCTTAAGTGCTCTTAGATAAAGTGGGAATGAGACCTTTTCTCGTCCATTTTTCCCCTACCTGAGAAAAGAGAGCGAGGAGATGATCTAGGATGGCCGCACTTATAAGCATACATAATTTGTTTTTAATAAAAAAAAAAGTAGAATCCACTTTCATAATGAATGTAGTTGTTTTCAGGATCAAAGACGCTAAGTTTGTAGAAGTGAACAAAATAAAATTTACTTCAAATGAAACATAACAATTCATTTAAGTATTTACAAGTCATTAGGACCATGATCTTGACTAAAATACTTATCGTATGGAAATGTGGAAAAATTTCCAAAAACATCATCGGCAACCAATGGATAAGTTGATGATACTTCGGGTTTTTGTGGGGTATATTTGAGGATAAACATTTGGATATGCCACGCAATACTCATCCCGATACAGATACGATAATATGTGTTACGGAATGGGGTATTGTTTCGAAAATGTATTGAGTCCCTCGCCTCGCAATCTACCATTTTCTAGATTGTTCTCCCTATCCCACCTCGTCTACTTTAGCATTTGTTCTACCATTTCTGTTTTCAATTTTCGAAGTTGGCCATCTCTAAAAAATGCTATATCCCTGCCATTGTGTGCGTCAGTATACTGGAGCTGATGGTAAGTCGTTAGGCTTTATTAGTGGGTCAATTTGTCTAATCATTGTCCCATGAAAACTAAAATCTACCACTTCGATTTCGCACAATAAAGGTAGAAATTTAGACAATGAAGATGTCCCTTGTATGTCGTATGTATGTGGGCCCTCCCACCTTTTTTGCAGGAGCAATGGGTATCTGAAAGTCTAATGGTGCAATGGATGCAAAGCCAAACCTGTCATGGTTGCACCACCAAAATAATGGAGGGGGAATATGTCCCTTACTAACAATACTCCGGTACATACTCCACTCATGATGCGACGTTGGTGTGACATGAGCAACTAGAGCTTACTAATTTCCAATATGTTTTAAAAAAATGTGTCAGGTAATATATGTTATGGGGTGGGGTGGATTACTTGGAATAAAAATTTAAGTTATTAACTGTCGGTAACAGCGATCTCCGAGATACAAAGTGCCATACAAATCCAGATCAACTAATATGTAATGATCCTGAGCAAAATCATGTGCAACTCGGGCGCCATGCAACTCATTCTGTGCCGATTAAGCAAGTAGTTTCCATATTATTGAATCGGAGATCGGATTTTGATTTTCTCCCGCATGACCAACCCTTTGAACTGCATTTATCCTAAAATGGCTCCCCGTTAACTGGTTACCCACCATAAAATATGAGGACATCTTTCATTTGCATCATCGTGTAGGGTAGGAGACCCAGTGTGTAGGTACTCATCACCAAAATTCTGCAATTTTGAATAACTTTTAATTAATGAGTGATCTACATTAACCAAAAAATCATAAAAATAATTTTGACAAAAATGTAAATTTATATTAGTCGGATAATTACCTCTATTACTTGCCAAAAAAAATTCACCATTTTTTGGCGCATTTGTAGTAAATGCATCTAGGGCATAATACACTTGGGCAAGACTAGCAACACCCAATCCTTCACAGCCATGTCATTCAAGTCAAGTAAGTAGGTGGCCTAGTCCACAAATAGTGAATTATGGCTGGTGGAAAAAATATTGAACTCGTGACATATATGATAAATGTGCGTCCAATTTGATCAAAGAACACTAGTCTCATCTCTGTGGCTTGTTCTTTCTAATGTAAGATGCACACTTTGAGTACACTGAATTGAATATTAAATCCTCAAAAGGGGGGGATTTCTTATCAAGTGAAAAAATAATTCTATTAATTCCTCCATAATATAAGTACTTGATGTGGGAATGGTGGAAAAATTGGACTCGTTCCAATTGAAATTCATAAAAAAATGCATTTAGTCAAATATGATATGAGTTATGATGGAAATAAACATGTGAAAAGCCAAAAATATAACTATATACCTTTAATATGCACAAAATCATATGGGGGTAATGCCTAACTCAATGTAGGGGATATGAAATGTGTGTGTTATCTCCAACCATCGGGTAATTAGGGAATCATTCATTTGGTTATCGGTGTTTGGAATTTTTTTTGAAAACAAATGAATAAACCTAAAATTATCTATGGCCTATCACATTTAGGGAATGAGAATAAATTTCGGTTGGCCCATTGTTGATACCTCTCATAGTGAATTGACTATCATTAGTGTAAGGATTAATTTACGAATCGAGTCAATTTTTCTGTATTGGCTTAATTTTGTGTTTGGACAAAGCGTGTTTAAGTCATAGGTTGTTAGGTTTTTAGTTATTTGTCCTTCAAGCTTGTGATGCGTGTTTGAAGATTGTAGTAGCTAAGATAATCAACATTGCGTACACATCGACTTTCGAGTCGAGTAAGAAAAATCAATTTTTTAAGTCGTTCGAACGATATGGTTAAGTTCATTTGAACAAGTTAGTGAATGTCATTAAAACGACCTTCAAACAAAGTTCAAATAATTTTTCATCTATTTATCAGGAGAATCTTGTTCGAAACTTGTTCGAAGTGTCTTCAAACGAGATGGTTTTGTATTCAAACAAGATTGTGACTTCATTCAAACGAACCTACAGTTTTTATTCGAACAATATTTCGCTGCCTCAAAATTTTTGTTTTCTATAAATAAGCATGCGTCGAATGTATTAATTTGAGAATTTTGGCAAAAATTACTTTCTTATCAAAATCTAAAAGCCTCCAAACCTTAGTTTACACCCAAGTTTGTGATCCAAGAATCCTACATCTATATATATATTTGAGATTTCTTATATGTTGCACCATAGCTATTTGTTCTACATAGTGTGAGTGTTTCAAGCGATGGAGACTGTGCTTCGTGTTGTGTGATGGTTGAACCGATCATAAGACAAGTAAGATCGGTGGGATACCGATACGTGGGAAGCGCTTGCAATGTGTGGAAGTTGGAAGGCATCCAACAGTTATTATGAAAAAGGTTACAAGGAACAATGATGTATGTCAAGGCTTAAAGGCGTCGAGTCTGTGAGTAAATCTAAATTTTTCTTGTAAACATACCTATATCGTAATGGACTTATGTGGCTAGAACATACAAGGTATTTCCTCTAGTGGGTTTTCCTCGTACATCATTGTGTTATGATTTACTGTTTTATTCTTGCTTTATCTGACCTAGATGCTTGCTTAGGTCAAGACTAAAATTGATAAATTATTTAACACAACACTTGGTTTATTAAGTGTGTATATAAAAAAATAACAAAATTAAAATTTGGCGGTGTTTCCATATAACCCTAGGTCACTAGCATTTTCTTAATTAGTATCAGAGCAAGACACTAAGATATCATGTAAAACCCTGTTTTATGCACGTTTAGGGTTTAGATGGATTTTAACTGAGAGGGAAGTTCCATTACACATCCTCCCTTATTTGATGGGATAAACTATCCCTATCAGAAGGAGGGGTTGTGATATTTCTTGAAATCGATCAATGAAAACTTTTAAAACTCAGTTGAGTATAGGTAGACTCCTCCCACTAAAGGCGGTGCTCCGAAAGCCTTCAACTCTTGGACAACATCTAAAAAGAATGCCTCAACTTTTAATGCCATGGGTGTAAATGATATTTTTTACACTATAACCATTGAAGAATTTATAAGAATTATGGCTTCGAGCGTGTGAAGTATGTTTGGGGTATTTTATAATCCACACACAAGGGTATGGATATTGTTAAGGTTTACAAGTTATAAAATTTGACGACAAAGTTTGAGATGATTAAGATTTTAGAGAATGAGTCATTTGATGAGTTTTATGGCAGGTTATCGGATATTATAAATTCCTTGTTTAACTTAGCGAGCCTATTTTCGAGCCTGGAGTTGTGCAAAAAATGTTAAGGTCATTTCCTGAAAGATTTAATGCCAAAGTAATGGTCCTAGATTACCTAGGTGGTGTCGACACTAGAAGAGTCCAAGAACTTGTTGATGATATTCAACCCTATGAGATGAATATGTGTCCTCTATAGAAAAAGGATGAAAATAAAGATAAGGGCATTACATTGAAAGCTTGAAAGGAGGATATGTTGAATTTCGATAATGGCGGTGAGCTTGATGTTGAAGAGATAGCTAGGCTTGATAGGAAGTTCAAGAAGTTTCTAAAGCTTTAAGAAGGTAATAGTTTTGAGAAGAAACCTAAGAGCTTTAATGACCATTATAGGAAGAAAAAGGATGGCCTTAAAAAGGTGGATGGCCATATGCTTTGAATGACAAGGTTTTACGAATTATTCTCATGAGTGTCCCACTAGACTAAGGAAGGAGGGCAAGAAATCGAAGGTGTATAATGTCACCCCTAGTGATAGTGAGTTGAAGAGGAATGTGATTCCCCCGTTGAGGGTAACTACACCACGTTCACGGCTGGTCGTATGGGCTTAGATGAAAAGTCTTCCATCATTGAAGGTGATCACTTTTATAATGGTTCTGAGGTCCGATCTCGTGATTCCAAAATGCGGAGCAGTGAGGAGGAAGAAGAGGAAGATGATGAGGATGATGATGAGAAGGAGGAGGAAGAGGAGAATAATGAGTTTTAAGTGGAATTTCGAGACTTGTACAATGAGTCGTTGAAGTTGAAAAAGCCCAACTTCCATTTATAATCTAAGGTAAAGGAACGTGCCATAAGGAATGATGATGCTAGATTAATTGAGGATATGAGGGCGCATGAGAAGACTCTTAGGGAGAAGATCGAGTATGTTAAGGGCGAGAAAGATAACCTTCATTATGTGATGGAAGTTTTGAACAAGGAGTCCCTTGAGTTTGAAGACTCTAAGCATTTACTTGAGCCTAGTATTACGGAGTTAGAGAAGAAAGTGAGACTCTCGAATCATATCACATTTGATTTAGAATCTAGTTAAAAAAAAACTAGATAAGATGTTAGGCACCGTCTAAGTCAAATATGATAATTTTGGAATTAGCTTTTGTGGGCGTAAAAAATATACCTACATAAATAGCAAGACACATGGCGAGCACGCCAGTCAAGATAGAGAGAGCATACGCTCCAACAAGATAAGCACAACAAGAGTCCTTGATAAAGTAGAAGACTAAAGAGCAGTATTTGATTGTAATTTAAACTCTACGAAGATAGGACTTATCCAAATGTAACCCCTAACTCTATATAAAGGGTACACCCCCATTGTGAAAGTGGTCTTAGAGGCTAGAGAAACACATTCATGTAAACTCTCTCATTATTCTAATGAAAAACAGCAGCAAACTCGTGGACGTAGGCCATTCATGGTCGAACCACGTAAATATTTATCTCTCTTTTATTTATTACTGTACATCCATAGTGGTGATTGGCCACCCTCTACGGGTGAGTTTTTTTGCTACCACAATTGACGTTGTCTGTGGGAAACGACACAAAAACTCTTTCCTTCTTGTTGAAAAGACGAAGATTTACGTTGCGACGCAACGATTTACATGCACGAAATCCCATCAAGAGCTAAGTTTTAAACGTCTTTCTCTGCATAAATAATTACATATTTTGTATGTACACAGTTTCATTATCACATAATTATCATATATTTATACTCATGAACGGTGTGTTGGTTATTAATTATTCACGTGAGTCTGCATAAAAAGAAAAGATCGATTTTGGATAAATATCGTAAATAAGATCTTCAAACAAAGACTCCTCGATTATATTGACTCTCATAATAAGTCTACAAGAGACGCACAATCACTCCCTTGATTTTTCTCTCCTCAACTGAAATATAGAAAGAGATAAATATCAATAACAGTTTTTTATCTCCTAAAAAACCCAGATATTCGTAATTGTATCTCAACTCCTAGTTAAACACACTAGTTTACTGGGTTACATCTTACAGCTCCCATATCCAAAAATTTATTGGGCACAGGTAATTCTGACTTGCCAAGACTCAGCGACCCAGAGACTGTCCGATTTCTATATTAGTTTCGATGGATTCTCAGAGCTCGTGTTTGAGAAAGACTCGTCACAACAACATATATAAACCAAACTCATCTACGAGTTAATGGCAAACCCAATTTTCATTCCAATGAACGATATTTGGTGGCCTCCTAGGTCAATGATGCTACGATCCTTTTCTAGAATGGCATTTTTAATCCAACCAGCTTCAGTTGTCCGACTAATCTGAATCGGATCCCAGCTTGTCATGTGTTTTCTACCAGTCAGAAATAGGCCCGGCCATTCAACCCATTGATCGTCATCATCAGCAACTCCCTCCTTGCTGATCGACTAACCCCGTGCGAATAAGAGAGCCTCAGCTATGTTAAAGGACCACCCTGGTGGTCGGCGACCACCGGCCTCTTTGCGGAGACCATCATCACACATCGCTAGCATAAGATAAATGCAAAATAAAGTTTCTCTCGGGCTGATTTTCATCAGCAACAACATCTTTCCTCTGTCTAGTTGACATCTACGATGAGGACGACCTGATAATAGATCTCCCCAACGACTTGGATACGCATCTTATCGAGCCCAACCTTCGGGGGTAACTCACAAATAGGGACGACTAAATTCTAATACCATTTTTTTAATCTCTTCCTGGATGCGAGGTCGAAAAATAGTATGCCACAGTGACGAGCTCGAAGGAGATCACCACTGGACCAAATCACTGGTCGGCAGCGAAGACAAGCACATCCTTCAGTTCAACACGCCATGTGCATTGATTAACATGGACAAGATGACTTTGGGCCTGGGTTTCAAACCAATTTAACTTTACTAGAGCATAATTTGCATTGGCCTATCTCCCTATTTTTTCTTACTTCACATATTTATGTGAGAACGTATTTTGGAAACCAACGTGTAACTCATTATTTATTTAGGCTTCAAATAATTTTTGCAAAAATTTTGAGTCTAATCCTATGTCCTAAATCTGGAATATATTTGACCAATTCATGCACTGCTCAGTTCTCTCTGAAATTTTTTTGAGGGATTATGAGACTTTGTTACAATTGTTGCAGAGATACAATTATTTTGTTCACATAAATAGTGGAGCACACTTGTATAGCACCCATGTCATTTATTCAACCATTTTAATTTTCAGTATTGTCGTCGAGCTACAGCAATTTAATCTCGACGAAAGGAGATTGATGGTTATACTGACGGATGGTCGGTGTAATATTTTTACTAGTACTTAGCGCGGCTCCGAAGGATGCTCAGGCAAGACCATCCCCGTGAAATTTTATCATAAAAATTATGGGATCATTCATTACATTCATTCAATATCATGAATCTTTTCCTTGGCACGTGGTCGAGCAGATGCACATCATACATTCCTTGATTAAATACATGAATCGTATGATAATTTTTATTTGATTTAACCTCGAAAGATGGTCGAGCAACTTACTAACTTCCACATGTACAAGATTCAGCCCTGACGAATGCTCGGCCACAATCTTAAAACTCTTGGAAATCTTATTAATGCGTTGGCAGATGCTCGAGCACATATCGCTTGCTATATGTACTCGAAACTGTATAACTTTACCTCGACAAACTATCCAGCCACCATTTATTTTATTAATGCTCTGACGGATGGTTGAACACGTTACAACACTTTGGACCAAACAAATTCTTGGGCAAGATTATTTGTTATAACCGACAGATGCTTGGAAATTGACATTTCTTCAATTTCAATATTGATCATCTGGCTCTATGATTCTTAACCTGAAGGACGACCAGGCATATTCAAGTTTCATCTCGTCAAATGATCGGCAAAATATTTCTATATATTTAGTCCCGGAGATATTTATCACACATGTCGCATTTTATCCCCGACGGATGGTTGGTTAGGATAATTCTTATATTTAGCACAGGCCCAATTGATGGATACGCACATTAATTTGTGCATTGTTCATTTTTGTCTCATAATATTTTATTTTATGACAAATTATGCTCACGATTTCTATCATTATAATTTTTTTAGCATGGGGCTATCTATACTTTATACTACACAATTTTCTGTGAAAATAATTTTTCTTTTTTTTAAAACCAACTTACAACTGAGTATTTGCTTAGAGATATTTGCAAAAATTCCAAATTAACCCCTATGTCGTACATCTGGATATATTTGACAAATTTTTCATCTTTTATACGGCTTTATTATAATTATTTTACTCACATAAATAGTGGGGGCGCACTTATATAGCACTCATGTCATTTATTTGGTCATTTAATTTTCAATATTGTCGTATAAGTTAATGCAATTTAATCTCGGAGGAAGGAGATTATTGGTTATACCGATGGATGGTCGGTGTAATATTTTTACTAGTACTTAGCGTAGCCCCGACAGATGATCGAGCACGGACACCCCCGTGAGATTTTATCATAAAAATTATGGGATCATTCATTTCATTCATTCAATACTATGAATTTTTTCCTCGGCACATGGTCGAGCGGGCGCACACCATATTTTATTTGACTAAACAAATCAGTCTCATGATAATTACTTTTTGATTTAGCCTCAACAGATGGTCGGGCAATTTATTAACTTCCACATGTACAAGATTGAGTCCCGACGGATGCTCGGCCACAATCTTAATCTCTTGGTAAACTTATCAATGCTCCGGCAAATGCTTGAGCATGGATCGCTCGCTATATCTACTTGGTACTGAACAGCTTTGCCCTGATGTAATTTCCAAGCACCACTTATTTTATTAATGCACCGATGGATAGTCGAGCATACTACAACACTTTAGACCCAACGAATGCTTGGGCAAGATTATTTGTTATAACCGACGGATGCTCGGGCGTTGATATTTTAATTATCTGACTCTATGGTTCTTAACCTGATGGACAATCAGGCATATCCAATATTCATATCGGCAAATGATCAGCAAAATATTTCTATATATTTAGTCCTGAAGATATCTGCCACACATGTCGCATTTTATCCCCAATGAATGGTTGGTTGGGATAATTATTATACTCAGTCCCGATAAGTGATCGACACAATCGATTAATGATCGACATTACATTTATTATTGTTATTAAACCCTAATAAATAGTTTGGAAATATGTTTCTCTCTAATAATGCAAGATTATTCGTAGTATCTACTCAATCCTCTAATAGTTTGCCTAGACGAATGTTCAGGCATAATTTATCTTATCAATTCTCTGACAGATGCTCGAGCATGGATCTTTTGCAACATCTACTAGATCCTTTGTAATTTTGCCTCGACGGACCCTCAGCTTCGATGGATAGTCGACATTATATGATCATGTCTCAAGCTCCAATGGACGGTTGGGCAATGCAGTTCTTATTTAATTCAACCTCAACGAATGGGAAGTTGGGCGATCTGTATAATAAAGATCCAATAGCACATAAAGCAGTATGGAGTGCAATGATCAACTATATTTATCAACAATAATGAATCCAACATGTAGGAAGTCACATATCCAGCAAGATCACAATCAACCGTGGTTGTTAAGGATTGAAGTCGCGCATCACCGAACTTCTCTTTATCCACCCCGACCAATGATCTCATGGTTTATGGACGAATCAAGTCTCATCTAGACCAGCCCGCTTTGTGGTCTGCTAATTTTTATCCCACCAACCTGCGAACTGGAGCTATCACAGCCAAGCGCCCAAAAATTATTTTTAATCCTCTATCCAATCATCCTCGGCCTGCGATCGGGTCTGCCCTTACTGGTCAAAGTTCTTTCATGTGCGACGAACAGAACACGTTGGAAGAAACACTAGACCGCCGTGAATGTATCATCAACATTGTCGGACCACTCATGGTGATCGGCGATCACTAGGCAACGAAATTTCACTTTTTGATGTCGAAAGGGTGCCATCAGCACTAAGATATCCACTCTAGAGGAATAGCGTTTCTAGAATGCCATATCAAATTAACGCATTTTTGTATGAAGATGCTTTGAACTCATGTCATTTTCTTCAGAGGCACGAGCTATATGGAGTTTTCCATATATCAGTCGTATCCTGGAACCAACTTGCATGGTCAACGAACAAGTGCGCCCTGAGGAATGATGCATTACATGGTGCTATATGGGCAAGATAATCCTTAATTATATCCAGCTCGATGAACGATCCATGCGATATTCTTCAACACAACAAAACCTCGAGGAACGGTCGAGCACACTTATCATCTCGATTATTCAGATGATCAACATTAAACTGAATCAAATACTCTATGGATTGTCGAGCATTATCTTTAGTCAATCTTCTCTTCACAACCCGATTGGGGGTTCCATGGCAATGTTGACACGAGAACAGATTCACCGCAACATTAGTCAAAAAAGAAAGGAAAATAGAAAAGGACAACTTTAGGTAGTCGCCAACAGGTTTAACATTGGCATTTGTCTTTCAAATGCCAATTAGAATTAAGCTTGATTTAATTACAACAACTATCTTTCTTGTTTCAATGAATTTAAGAAAGTCCTCAGGTCTTTGTCATCACCAAACACAAATGGCCTCACAAGTTGCCCCGACAACAATAAAAGCCCTACGGGGGATCCCTAGACAAAAATCCAACTCAGGTTGGTCGCCAACTATGTTGGTCGATTAAAATCCTGAACGGGTGGATGGCCCTTAAACTAGGTGCATTTTTTCCATCATCTTTTAGGCCTAAGGAAGTGTGACGACACAACCTAAAAGGTAAAATTGAGGGATATTTATATGCAAGGCATTACAAAATTGAAAAATGGAAACAAAATTGGTATTACATTGACTTGCGGGAAAGTCCTAAGTATAATAAGTGTACTGATTACATATCAAACATTAAAGACCTAATGTAGGGTGATACCCTAACTAGGTGCATGCTCGAGTAAGCCTCAGTGCATAGGCATGTGGTCAGCCTCTCCAGTGGGACCATATAAAAAACCTAATTCAGGGTCTTACCCCAACCAGGTACATGCCTGAGCATGGCTCGACGTATAGGCTTCTGGTCAGCCTCTCCAATTGGGACATGTAAAAAACCTAATGCAGGGTCTTACCCTGACTAGGAACGTGCCCGAGCAAGGCTTGACGCATAGGCTTTTGGTCGGCCTCTTAAATTGGGCCATGTAAAAAACCTAATGCAGGGTCTTACCCTGACTAGTTATATGCCCGATCAAGCCTCAGTACATCGACCTGTGGTCGGCCTCTCCAATTGGACCATATGAAAAACCTAATGTAGGGTCTTACCCCGACTAGGTACATACTCGAGCAAGGCTCGACACATAGGCATGTGGTCAGCCTCACCAATTGGACAATATAAGATAAAAATACAAGGAGATGCCCTAAACTTGATGCACGCTCGAGAAAGCCTCGACAAATGAATTCTTAATAGGCCTATAGTCGTCCTCGTGAATTGGGCCATGGATTAAAACAGAACAATTGTGACAACCCGAATATAATTATGATTAATTATACGTAAATCATGCCTAGCTTGTGTGATATGATTAGTGTGTTATTAATATATGTGATGTTAATTTATTATGTTTAGTCTAATCCTACCTCCAAAAAGCATGAAATGTCGAATTAGTTACAAATACAAAATTTGAAGGTTTCGATAGGAATGTCCATGTTTAAGGCTAGTTTTGACCTTTATGACATAACAATTGACTTGAGGTGAAAACTACATAATTGTATACAAGTGAGTTATGGTTGTAACACAACAAACGGTGAATGAAACGGAGGTTCGAGTGAGAAGTTATACCAAAATTACGAAACAAGGGCAAAGTAGTCCATCCGTTAAGTAGTATTTTGTCTTAATATGGCAACAAATGTTTTATTCTCATTGGTTGGGAAGGGTGGTGGCTTTGGCCGACCTCAAACCCTTAGAATTACCTCTTTATTCAGCCAAAATGCAGCCATGAGAGATTTTAAGCCTAAGGAAAGAGAAGTTGGAAGTTAGGAAGAAAAAGTGAGGAGAAAATTGAAGAAAATTCATAGAAAATTACGAAAAAGCCCCTAAGGTAATTCCAACCATGAATCTTGCTATTTTTTCTTTCATTTACGATTTATATGATATAGATCCTTGATTTTTATTGAACTTTCATGTTTGGGTGCATATGTATGGATATATGCAAGTTTAAGTTAAGTTGAATGTACAAAACCCTAAGATTGCTTTGTTTAGAAACTTTGTTTATTCAAACTTCCATATATTTTTGTATAGTTACTGGAATCGATTGATTCCAATTGGATATTAACATGGACTCATATATGTATGACATATCCGAAAATCATGTGAAAATACCAACAAATGAGTCCTTGGTGAGGGTTTGAAGTTCGGGTAAGAAATCTGCCCTAAGGGTGAAAATATGCCCGCCATGTGTTCGGTGTTTTGCTTGACATAGCAAACGAACCTTAAAAATTATGAAACTTTAATCTTATATTTTTCAATGTGTTTACTGATATTGGGTGAAAGATCATAGAAATTTATGATGTAGAAAAATCATGAAAATTCCTGGAAGTTGAATGAACGATAAAAGAGCCTATAGGGCAGATTTGCTATGTAGTGAAGAAATAGGCTTATTTTGCTCTAGGAAACTCGGAATGATGTGCCGTCTTTTGTTTTGGAAACATGATATAATAAGGATTGGATTAACAAGAATAATTAAAAAGGGTTTGGGCTGTAATTTGAATATGTTAGATATCAGAACCTGAGTCTAGATGGGACTTCATTTTAATGAATGATTTGAATTGAATAATATGATGCTTATGAATTGAGTTATGATTGAAGTTATTATTTGGACTATTAATATTCTTATGATGATACTAATATTGTGAGAATGATAGGAAGGGAAGGAGAGCTGATTGAACAAGTACAGGATAAAGGCAAGGGAAAATCCAGTTAAACTGTCAAGGTGAGTGTACTTATGATTTGTTTCATATATAAATATGAATATAGCTCTAAGAGCGGATTTGTTTGAATACTTCGGTATTCAGGATTTTTTTGGATATTAAAATATCCAGGATTGGTTGGGTCTTATGATCCAGGATTGGAATTGGACAAAGATCCAATGATTTGTTGGAACTTATGTTCCAGGATTTGTTATTGCCAATGGGCAGGATTGTTCAGATTTTATATCCACTTATTCTATATAGAATTGTTATTACATTGTAGGGAAGGAGTACCTCACTAAGCTTAATGCTTACAGTTATATTTTAACAATTTCAGGTTTCTATGCTGCCAACTAGAATACCATATGACCGGTAACTTTGAGAGTTGCACCGTTGGAAGGAGCCGGGGTTTAAATGTGGGGATTTTATCATTGTCACACTGAAGATTTTAATTTACTCACACATTGTATATTTTGCGTTAGTATGGATTGAGTTGATGATTGTGAAATTTTATCGTAGTTAATCATAGTATTGTATGTCCGCTTAAATTATGACTCTGATATTGATTTCGTTATGGCACAATAATAATATTATGTTGATTATGCGCATTATACAGTAAAATATGGATAGATGAATTATATTTCCAATGGGCTCTAGATTATGATTTAATTATTCTAATAATAAATGATTAGTATGGATATTGGGTTTGGGGTGTGACAATTAGTGGTATCAGAGCGTCTAGGTTATTAATTCTGGACGTGTGTGACGATTAGATGGCAGTTATTGATTGATTTGATATTATTGAATTGTTTATATACTAACAAATAGTATAGTACTGTAAACTGTTTATATTGGTTGTTAGAATTTTATTGTATTACAGATAATTCTAGATGGAACCTGGGAATGGACAACCTAGAGAAGAGGGAGTCGCTTCTCGTACAGAGAATACTGAAGTGGAGCAAAGTGTTGCTGGAAGGGCTAGAGAGCAAGAGCAGCCTACAGAGATGCAAATAATGGCGCAGGCAATGATGAGGATGGCAGAGCAACAAGAAAGAAATATGGCGCAAATGGCAGAACAACAGGCTAGATATCTAGAATCCAAGACTGTGGCCAGGATTGAGAAAGAGGCAAGGAAGGAAATGAAAGATTCCATGCATGAGAAGTTTTTGAAGTTGAATCCTCCAGAATATTCAGGGTCAGTTGAACCTACGGAAGCTGAGATGTGGGTCAGGGATCTTGAAACTATCTTTGCAGTTATGAAGGTTCCAGATAACCAGAAAGTGAATCTAGCTGTGTTTAAGCTCAAAGGAGAGGCGAAATATTGGTGGGAAGCCAGCAACCATTTGGTGCCCAGGATGGAAGGTACTGATGTTATTACTTGGGCTGAATTTATTAAAGCTTTGTATGTTAAGTATTTCCCTAAGGTCTATAGGAGGGAGAAACTGAGGGAGTTTATAAATTTGACCCAAGGGAACATGTCTGTGAGGGAGTATGATGCTAAATTTACTGCTTTGTCTAGATTTGCTACTAAGTATGTGCAGGAGGAAGAAGATAAATGTAGTAAGTTTCAAGATGGACTGATTTTGCCTATTCAAAATAGAGTAGCCACTTATGAGTTAGAAGATTATGCTTCTCTGGTAAACAAAGCCATGATAGCAGAAAGGTAAATGAACCAAGGGGTGGTGAGCAGAGAGAGTTTTAAGAAAAGTAGATTCGACGCATCTCAGTATAGGGGAGGTGAGAGTGGAAGTGTTAAGGTGGAACCTCATAAATTTCAGAGAGGTGGTGGAGATAGTGGTAGAGGTCAGGGGAGGTTTGGTAGAGATACCAGGGGTGGAGGATCTTTTGGTTCAGCCAGAAAGTCAGGGAGAGGTGAGGCCCCAATAGGAGGTGTTACATGTTTCTTTTGTAAAGAGGAAGGACATTATAAATCTGAGTGTCCTAAGCTTAAAGGATTGGAATGCTACCATTGTCATCAAGTGGGGCATATTAAGAAGAATTGTCCGCAATTGGCACAGACTCCAGCAGCACATAGTGAAGTAGCAAGCAGAATGTTATCTCCAGGCAGTATAGTGAAGAGTGTGGGTAGAGGACAAGCTAGTGGTTCCAGGCCAGGTGGACGAGTCTTTACGATGAAAGAAGCTCAGATTACGCCAGATGTGGTGACAGGTACACTTTCTGTTAGTGATAGAAGTGCTTATGTTTTGGTTGATCCTGGTTCCACACATTCTTTTGTGTCCTATGCTTTTTCCATATACTTGAATATACCGTGTGCTCGTTTAGATGTGGGGTTGGGTATTTATATGCCTATGGGGGATATGGTTGTAACTGAATATGTTTTTCATGATTGTGTTTTGACTGTGGGGTCTAGAGATACAGTTATAGATCTACTTCCATTGGATATTTCTGATTTTGATATAATTCTGGGAATGGATTGGCTATCCAAATATCATGCATCCATGGATTGTTTCCGTAAGGAAGTTGTTTTTAATATGCCCGGTGAGCCTGAATTTAAATTTGTGGGGGAAAGGAAAATTGTTCCCAGTTGCATCATTTCTGCTATTCAGACGAGGAAATTATTGAGTAAGGGTTGTGAGGGTTTTATTGCATATGTTCTTGACACTAGGAAGGGGGCTTTACAATTAGTCGATGTTCCTATTGTACGGGATTTTCCTGAAGTGTTTCCTAGTGAGTTGCCAGGGTTACCTCCAGAAAGAGAAGTTGAATTTAGTATTGAATTAGCACCAGGGACAACCCCTATTTCTATGGCACCGTATAGAATGGCACCTGCTGAGTTGAAAGAACTCAAGATTCAATTGCAAGATTTACTTGATAGGGGGTTCATACAACCTAGCGTATCTCCATGGGGTGCGCCAGTTTTATTTGTGAAAAAGAAAGATGGTACCATGCGTTTGTGTATTGATTATAGGCAACTGAATAAAGCTACAATTAAGAACAAGTATCCTTTACCTCGTATAGATGATTTGTTTGATCAGTTGCAGGGTGCTAAAGTGTTTTCAAAGATAGACTTGCGATCGGGTTATCATCGGGTGAGGGTGAAGGAAAGTGATATTTCTAAAACCGCTTTCCGTACTCGGTATGGTCATTTTGAATTTCTTGTGATGCCTTTTGGGGTGACTAATGCTCCAGCTGTATTTATGGATCTTATGAACCGGGTACTGCATCCTTTTGTTGATTCATTTCTGATAGTTTTTATTGATGATATTCTGATTTATTCCCATGATATGGTTGAACATGAAAAACATCTCACAACTATTTTGAATCTGTTGAAAGATAAGAAGTTGTATGCCAAGTTTAGCAAGTGTGAATTTTGGCTATCACAAGTTGCATTTTTAGGCCATGTTATTTCTGGAGATGGTATATGTGTTGATCCTAAAAAGGTAGAGGCTATTGTGAAATGGGAGAGACCCGATAATGTGACTGAGGTGAGGAGTTTTCTGGGTTTAGCTGGGTATTATAGAAGGTTTATTAAGGGATTTTCTTCGATTGCCTTACCAATGACTAAACTGACTCGGAAAGATGTTAAGTTTGAATGGAATTCTGATTGCGAAAATAGTTTTGATGAATTGAAAAAGAGGTTGGTAACCGCACCTGTTCTTACTATTCCGCATGGTGGAGATGGTTTTGTTGTTTATACCGATGCTTCACATCAGGGGTTGGGTTGTGTTTTTATGCAGCATGGTAAAGTTATTGCCTATGCTTCTAGGCAGTTGCGTACACATGAACGTAATTATCCTACACATGATTTGGAACTTGCTGCTATTGTATTTGCTTTGAAATTATGGCGTCATTATCTATATGGTGAGGTATGTGAAATTTTTACTGACCATCAAAGCCTTAAGTATTTGTTTACTCAGAAGGAGTTGAATTTGAGGCAGAGGCGGTGGATGGAGTTAATTAAAGATTATGATTGTACAATTCACTACCACCCAGGAAAGGCAAATGTAGTTGCAGACGCTTTGAGTAGAAAGGCTTCAGGCAGGTTATCGTGTATTCGATGTGCTAGAGTTGCTCATATTATGGAGTTGAGATTGATGGGAGTGGAATTGCAGCTAGCAGATGGGGACAGATTCTTTGCTCATGTAAGCGTGAGGCCTTTGTTAGCTACCCGTATTCATGATTTGCAAAGTCAAGATCCTTTCCTTGAGAAGAAACGACAAGATCTCCGAGATGGTAAGTCTGAAGATTTTTGTATTGTGAATGATGGCACTTTATTGTATAAGCATCGGTTGTGTGTGCCTAATGTGTGTGGATTGAAAGAGGAAATTTTAGATGAGGCTCATAATTCCATTTATACTATGCATCCTGGTAGCACTAAAATGTATAGGGATTTAAAGGAGCATTATTGGTGGAATAATATGAAGAAGGAAATAGCTGATTTTGTTGCGAGGTGCCTTATATGTCAGCAAGTGAAAGTGGAGCATCAGAAACCTACTGGTCTGCTTCAGCCATTGCCGATACCGGAATGGAAATGGGATCATGTAACGATGGATTTTGTGGTTGGGCTTCCTCGATCTCAGAAGGGGTCAGATTCGATTTGGGTAGTGGTGGATAGATTGACAAAGTCCGCTCACTTTCTAGCAGTCAAGACTACGTATACAGTTGATAGGTATGCTAGATTGTATGTTAATGAAATTATTCGATTGCATGGAGCACCGGTATCTATTGTTTCAGATAGGGACCCTACTTTTACATCCAGATTTTGGGATAGCTTGCAGTATGCTATGGGTACTAACTTGAAGTTTAGTACGGCTTTTCACCCCCAGACAGATGGGCAGTCTGAAAGGACAATACAGATTTTGGAAGATATGCTTAGAGCTTGTGTGCTTGATTTCAAAGGTAATTGGGATGAATATTTGCCTTTGATAGAATTTGCATATAACAATAGTTTTCAGTCTACTATTGGTATGGCTCCATATGAAGCCTTGTATGGTAGACGATGTCGTACACCGATATGTTGGGGTGAAGTTGGTGAAAGGAAGATAGAGGGTCCAGAATTAATTGAAGTCACCACTGAAAAAGTGAAGATTATTCAAGATAGAATGAGAATAGCTCAAAGCAGACAGAAAAGTTATGCGGATAAACGACGAAAAGATTTGGAATTCCAGAAAGGGGATTATGTGTTTCTTCGGATATCTCCATGGAAAGGAGTTATGAGGTTTGGAAAGAAAGGGAAATTAAGTCCACGCTACATTGGACCTTATGAAATCCTTGAGAAAGTCGGGATGGTTGCCTACAAGTTAGCGTTACCACCAGAATTATCTCGGTTACATGATGTTTTCCATATTTCTATGTTGAGAAAGTATGTAGCAGACCCTTCACATGTATTGGTGGAACAACCTATTGAGTTGAAGGAAGATTTGAGCTACGTGGAAGAACCGCTTGCTATCGTTGATAGGAAAGAACAAATATTAAGATCAAAGGTGATCCCACTTGTGAAAGTTGTGTGGAGAAGGCATTCCATGGAAGAAGCTACATGGGAGAGTGAGGATAGCATGAAAATGCGTTATCCCTATTTGTTTGATTCGGACAACCAAGGTATGTCAATTTCGAGGACGAAATTTCCTAACAGGGGGAGAATTGTGACAACCCGAATATAATTATGATTAATTATACGTAAATCATGCCTAGCTTGTGTGATATGATTAGTGTGTTATTAATATATGTGATGTTAATTTATTATGTTTAGTCTAATCCTACCTCCAAAAAGCATGAAATGTCGAATTAGTTACAAATACAAAATTTGAAGGTTTCGATAGGAATGTCCATGTTTAAGGCTAGTTTTGACCTTTATGACATAACAATTGACTTGAGGTGAAAACTACATAATTGTAGACAAGTGAGTTATGGTTGTAACACAACAAACGGTGAATGAAACGGAGGTTCGAGTGAGAAGTTATACCAAAATTACGAAACAAGGGCAAAGTAGTCCATCCGTTAAGTAGTATTTTGTCTTAATATGGCAACAAATGTTTTATTCTCATTGGTTGGGAAGGGTGGTGGCTTTGGCCGACCTCAAACCCTTAGAATTACCTCTTTATTCAGCCAAAATGCAGCCATGAGAGATTTTAAGCCTAAGGAAAGAGAAGTTGGAAGTTAGGAAGAAAAAGTGAGGAGAAAATTGAAGAAAATTCATAGAAAATTACGAAAAAGCCCCTAAGGTAATTCCAACCATGAATCTTGCTATTTTTTCTTTCATTTACGATTTATATGATATATATCCTTGATTTTTATTGAACTTTCATGTTTGGGTGCATATGTATGGATATATGCAAGTTTAAGTTAAGTTGAATGTACAAAACCCTAAGATTGCTTTGTTTAGAAACTTTGTTTATTCAAACTTCCATATATTTTTGTATAGTTACTGGAATCGATTGATTCCAATTGGATATTAACATGGACTCATATATGTATGACATATCCGAAAATCATGTGAAAATACCAACAAATGAGTCCTTGGTGAGGGTTTGAAGTTCGGGTAAGAAATCTGCCCTAAGGGTGAAAATATGCCCGCCATGTGTTCGGTGTTTTGCTTGACATAGCAAACGAACCTTAAAAATTATGAAACTTTAATCTTATATTTTTCAATGTGTTTAATGATGTTGGGTGAAAGATCATAGAAATTTATGATGTACAAAAAATCATGAAAATTCCTGGAAGTTGAATGAACGATAAAAGAGCCTATAGGGCAGATTTGCTATGTAGTGAAGAAATAGGCTTATTTTGCTCTAGGAAACTCGGAATGATGTGCCGTCTTTTGTTTTGGAAACATGATATAATAAGGATTGGATTAACAAGAATAATTAAAAAGGGTTTGGGCTGTAATTTGAATATGTTAGATATCAGAACCTGAGTCTAGATGGGACTTCATTTTAATGAATGATTTGAATTGAATAATATGATGCTTATGAATTGAGTTATGATTGAAGTTATTATTTGGACTATTAATATTCTTATGATGATACTAATATTGTGAGAATGATAGGAAGGGAAGGAGAGCTGATTGAACAAGTACAGGATAAAGGCAAGGGAAAATCCAGTTAAACTGTCAAGGTGAGTGTACTTATGATTTGTTTCATATATAAATATGAATATAGCTCTAAGAGCGGATTTGTTTGAATACTTCGGTATTCAGGATTTGTTTGGATATTAAAATATCCAGGATTGGTTGGGTCTTATGATCCAGGATTGGAATTGGACAAAGATCCAATGATTTGTTGGAACTTATGTTCCAGGATTTGTTATTGCCAATGGGCAGGATTGTTCAGATTTTATATCCACTTATTCTATATAGAATTGTTATTACATTGTAGGGAAGGAGTACCTCACTAAGCTTAATGCTTACAGTTATATTTTAACAATTTCAGGTTTCTATGCTGCCAACTAGAATACCATATGACCGGTAACTTTGAGAGTTGCACCGTTGGAAGGAGCCGGGGTTTAAATGTGGGGATTTTATCATTGTCACACTGAAGATTTTAATTTACTCACACATTGTATATTTTGCGTTAGTATGGATTGAGTTGATGATTGTGAAATTTTATCGTAGTTAATCATAGTATTGTATGTCCGCTTAAATTATGACTCTGATATTGATTTCGTTATGGCACAATAATAATATTATGTTGATTATGCGCATTATACAGTAAAATATGGATAGATGAATTATATTTCCAATGGGCTCTAGATTATGATTTAATTATTCTAATAATAAATGATTAGTATGGATATTGGGTTTGGGGTGTGACAACAATGAACTATGTTTAACCTGATCGCATGAGGGTATGTAGGCAACTTGACACTCTCAAGTCCAATGCCCATATCGATTGAACGTCTCTCAACTCAAGACAAGCATTCATCTAAAACCTTATGAAGGCAAGAAAATCAATCAAAAAAGTCTTAAAAGTTGAACAACAACTCAAAGAACGACAATCCAGTTCACATTAGCAACTACACACGTTTGAAGAGATTACGGACCAGCTCCCAACTCATCTCAAAATCAACTTAGCTGAACTGCGACCTGTGGGAATATTGTGGGGGTACAAAATATACCTACATAAATATCAAGACACATGGCGAGCACACCAGTCAAGATAGCGAGTAGCGTACGCTCCAACAAGATAAGCACGACAAGAGTCCTTGATAAAGTAGAAGACTAAGGAGTAGTATTTAATTGTAACTTAAACTCTACGAAGATAGGACTTATCCAAATGTAACCCCTAAATCTATATAAAGGGTACACACCCCATTGTGAAAGGGGGATTAGAGGCTAGAGAAATACATTCGTGTAAACTCTCTCATTATTCTAATGGAACACAATAGCAGCCCCGTAGACGTAGGCCATTAATGGGCGAGCCACGTAAATCTTTGTCTCTCTTTTATTTACTATTGTGCCTGCATCGTGGTGATTGGGCACCTCCCTACAGGTGTTTTTTTTTATCTACCATAGCTTTAATGATATAAATTCTTCCATGACTAAAGCCAAGACCATTTTTTTTAGAGAGCCATTTGTTGCTAGGAACGTTAAAAAAGGTCAACCAAATGGTAATATTCATTGTGTCTACACTTGCCCACATTATCGTAGGAAAGGTCACCTTAGGCGTTTCCGTTATGATCTTAGAAATTGTCTTAGGAAGTCTAAGATTAATGTCACCACAGTTCCCCAAACCCTAGATCATCATATTACACCTATGTGGGTTAACATATTCGATTTGGAGGCACTTAATGGTAGGATTGTTGATTCTCGCATGCTATAAGATGATTCTTCACATGTTATATTTTATGAGTGATTATGGTTGCATGTTTTTCATACACTAGCTTTTATGCTTCATGGTATATGCCTTTGCTAGTTGTATGATGTTTATCTTTTGTATTTTGATTTCCATTTTTTAGGTCTTATTGAGAAAAATACAAAAATATTTTGTTTTTTCTTTTGAGTCATTTTGAAAAATTATTTAAAAACTCAAAAAAGGTTTTTTTGTTTATGTGTAGTTTAGTTTTATACATTTTGTGTGGCATTTCAATGTGTTTAAATCCCATTCCTTCCATATATCCATGTGACTATGAAATTTGATTATGATTGATATGCCTAAAGTTCACCCTCTTACTTAGAGTAACAAACCCCGGCCAGTCTCACAACCGAGGTGACCAGAAGCTTATGACAACCATCAGCAAGGTCGTCTACCATAAGGTTGTCCCCAGCCGATGTTGCAGCTACCTCATACACCAACCTTGGTTGGTCATCAGCTGAGGGCAGCAAAGTCTCATGGGCTCAATCATCTGCCAACGTCATCATCATCCCCCAGTCGACGTTGTAGCTACCTCATACCTAACCTCGGCATGCCCTTCTGGCCGATATCTTCACATTTAGACAAGACAAAGCAACTACATTTGACTCCACTAACCTCATACTCATCCAGACCGAGGTTACATCAGTCAGGGACATAGGGCCGAGAATTTACAAGCACGTGTAAGGTTTGGCACACGTGGCCAAATCAGTTATAATCGAATCATTCCCCTCAGCTAAGGGAATATTGAGCTCATCATTATCTATATGAGATCCTCCAGGTGCCATTCTCATACTGGTTCGATCCTCACGTACATGCCCATCGCATGCTTGGGGGTACATTACACCCCTCAAGCACTATATATAGAGGTCATCCTCTACCTTGTAAAAGGATCCATAATTGTAACCCTAAATGAAACTCTGTTAGTTTACATAGTAGAGAGAGAAAGCTTGAGAGACTGTATATATGGCCGTTAGTGCCTTCATCTAGTGATTTTATTCACACACTCATAGTGGACGTAGGACAGATTGGCTGGACCACTTACATACAAGTGTTCATCCTCTTCTACTCACCTCCTTCTACTATATATACACTCTTGTGCTGCCATTGTTATTGCTAGCTTGAGCTTGTTAACATCTCATTTAGTGGTGTTATTTCCGACATCATCATTTTAGCGTCGTCTATGAGAACAAGAAGATTCATCTCTTATTTTTTGCAGCTTAACCTCACCGGAGACTCTAGTGGTGAACCAGGCCTCACCCCACGTGTGAAGTTGTGTCACCATTGAAAGAGGTCCTTTAAGGTATCAAGCTCTCTAATATTTTCATTATAAGCACTCTAGTCACATCATATGGCACCAGAGTTACCACCACCTCCTCCACCGTCTGGTGTTGAAGAACCTAGTTCCAGCCAGGTACCACCCCAGTCCGAAATGTTTGAGGTGGCAGCGGCCTTAAAGTCCTTGGTTGTAACACAACAAGCGATGAAGGAGCAATTTTCCTAGCTAAGACAAAATATAATAAGACCACCTGGGGTCTTACCGAAGATGAATACTCCAGCAGCTGTTCCACCACATCCTAAGGGCAGTGGACCGCCCCAAGCACCTCAAAAGGACCAAGCTACACCTCAGCCGAGGAGGGACATTGTTGACCCTAGACGTTTTCGCCTGGGGAGGCAAGGGAACCCTTGCCCTGAGGACAGGTACGATGACATTAAGGCAGAGGATGCTCTAGCAGACTTTTGGGAGCCATACGAGGTTATAAACAACATAATACGTCCTATACAACAGAGCCGAGGTTATGGAGCAAGACGAGATGATGACCCGTGATAAAGAGGATCAGCTTTTGACCACTTAAGTAGAGGGTCAGCCTTTGAAAGGTTCGGCCCAGTTAATAATCTGAGGCATAGGTTATCCAAGTCAATAAGTGCAGTTGGCTCATAAAGGGAAGGTGGTGAACATCGGCCTCTTCATGGATGACCCCAACATGGCCAAAATTATGGCCAAGAAGTCAACAGCCGACGTTATGCAGCAGCTGGGGAACCCTCGGTACACCCCTTGAAGGTGGCCGGGGATAACCTCGGCCATGCCGACGTTGCTAAATCTTGGAATGAATCCATTAAATGACTGGAAGAGAAGATAGGGAACCTCATAAAAGCCGAGACCCACTACAAAGGGACTTCTCAGAGGGTTCCCCATTTGTGGAAAGGATTGTCAACTTCCCAACCCCTGCCAAGTTTAAACCACTAATGGTGTCTCCCAAGTAGGATGAAAGTACCAACACACTGCATCATATTGAGATATACCCGTCTGTAATAGACATTTATTCTATCCTTGATGAGATGAGGTGTCGATCTTTCTCAAGCACTTTAAGGGAGCTGAACATATTTGGTTTACTTCTCTTTCAAAAAATTCTGTTGAGAACTTTAAGGGGCTGGCTGAGCGATTTACACACAACTTTTGTTTTGGGGTAAGACCTCAAAAGAAGACAACACGCTTGCTTTATGTAAAAAAAAGGGAAGAATGAAAGCCTCAGAGACTACATCGCGAGGTTTAACAAGGAAAATTTTGAGGTGGAAGACTATGAGGAGATCATAGCAATGACAACCCTTATTGGAGGTCTTCAGAAGGGAAAGATACTTTAGAAGCTTGCTAAAAACCCGCTTAAGTCCATGCTCGAGATGTTATCAACAGCCGAAAAGGTCATGAACGTAGAGGAAGCAATGGCTAGAAAATATGAGGATGAGAATGGAAGTAGCAGTGGGAAATTTCAGAGGAAGAAGGATGGAAAGAAGAGGGCTGGAGAGGAAAAGTTTGCACACTACACTCCTCTTATGAGTTGCGAACACATCCTCAATGAAATAAAGAATGACAAGTCCCTGAGATGGACAAAAAAGTTGAAGTCTCCTCCACATAAGAGGAACAAAAACCTATGGTGCAAGTTCCACCAAGATCACGGCCATCTCATCGAAAAGTGTTTTGCCTTGAAGGACGATATTGAGAAGATGTTGAAATCTGGAAAGCTCAGGAAGTATGTGGATGTTAGAGCTTCTAAGGGAGGAAGAGATGACCCTAAAATGAATAGAAATGACAGATGCCGGGAAGATCCCCTACTAGAAGAGATGAGGTCTCAGATGATGATGATGATAACCCAGACCTCCCACAAAAAGACGACAATATCCTAGTGAAGAGGGTTGGTATGATCTCTTTTGGTGTGAACAACATCTGTGGAGGACTAGCAGGGGGTGGCTCAGAGGTAGCCGATTGCAAAGCTCACATAGCAGAGGCTAAGTCGGTGACCAAAGTCAAGGTTATGAACTTAACATCTTCAGAGATTAAACACGAGAAGAGAGAGAAGGTAGATGTGGATACCCTCATAGTTGGATTCTCATGACTTGATTTCAAAGGTATCTTAGCTCCACACAATGACCCCCTGGTAATCACCACAAGGGTGCATGGGTGTGAAGTTCAGAGGATACTCGTTAATGGGGGTAGCTCTACAAACATTATATTTTGGCCCTATTTTAAGAGCCTAGGCCTCAGCAGAGCTAGGCTTGTCACTTATCACCATCCCTTGATTGGCTTTAGTAGAAAAAAGGTTCATCCGTTGGGTATGTATGAGATAAATATGAGAATCAAAGATCAGTGGCCTAAGAGGTTGACCAAAAAATCAATTTCTTTGTGATGGATGAAAATGTTTTCTCTGCTTACAACCTCATCATAGGACGAGTACCCCTCAAGGAATTTAAGGTCGTGCCTTCAACAGTCCACCAAATGCTAAAATTCTCGACTCCCTATGGATTAGGGGAAGTGAAAGGTGACCAAACATCGGCACGTGAATGCTACTTCAATTCTGCAGAAGAGAGAGAGGCTCATAAGAGGGCAAAAACCACATACAACATCGATACACTTGATCCTAGAGATAAAACAAAGCTCAAAAAGGGAGAGGCCGCGAAAGAGGTAGAATCCATCATCCTTAATGAGGAGGAGCTAAAAAAACATCCAAATCGGTAAAGCCCTAAGACCTGAGATCAAGGAAGAACTGGTGAAGCTCTTAAGGAAGAGACAAAGTGTCTTTGCCTAGAGCCATGTAGACATACTAGGTATTGACCTTGAGATTATGTGCCATAAACTCAATGTTGTAGAAGATGCTAAGTCCATCAAGTAGAAAAGAAGAGTATACTCAATAGAGAAGTATGATGTCATCAGAAAGGAGGTTAGAAAGCTTGAAGAGGCCAAGTTCATCATAGAGGTTATATACCCTGAGTGGTTGTCCAATGTTGTCATAGTGCCTAAAGAAAATGGCAAATGGAGGATGTGTGTAGATTTCACTAATTTAAATAAGTCTTGCCCAAAAGACAGTTTCCCCTACCTCGTATAGATCAAATGGTGGATGCCATAGCAAGACATGAGCTCATGAGCTTTATGGACGCATATTCAGGATATAATCAGATCTTCATGAATGTGGAAGACTCAGAGAAGACAACATTCATCAAAGATAAGGGGACCTATTGCTACAAGGTTATGACCTTTGGGATGAAGAATGTAGGAGCTACTTACCAATATCTTGTAAATAAGATGTTAGAGGATCAGATAGCCAAGTCCATGGAAGTGTATGTGGATGACATGATAACGAAGAGTCTGAAGGCCGACACTCATGTGGCCGACCTTGAAAGAACTTTTGACACCATGGACAAGTATAGAATGAAGCTCAACCCAGACAAATGTGTCTTCAAAGTAGGAGCAAGAAAGTTTTTAGGCTTCATTGTCAACCAAAGGGGGATAGTGGCTAAACCTGAGAAGATCAAGGCCTTGCTAGAAATGAGGACACCTAGAACTATCAAAGATGTTCAGAGGTTAACAGGAAGAGTTGCATCACTTAACATGTTTATTTCAAGAGCCACAGATAAGTGTCTTCCTTTTTTCAAAGTGCTTAGAAAGGCCTTCGAATGGGATAAAGAATGCGACAAAGCTTTTAAGAAGCTCAATTCCTGCCTCGAATCCCCTCTACTCCTATCTCGTCCCATTCTGGGGGAGAAGTTATATGTATATCTAGTTGTCTCGGAGTCAACCATTAGTGCTGCCAAAGTATACTTTAATAGTAAATCTCTTCAAGGGTCTGAACAGAAGTACCCTCGGATTGAAAATTTAGCCTATGCTCCGATACATTCTTCTAGGAAAATAAATCCATACTCCCAAGCCCACTCCATGGTTGTCCTCACTGATTCCCCACTCAGAAAGGTCCTCCATAAGCCTGAGAAGTCAGGTAGGCTGATGACCTGGGCCATCAAGTTGGGGGAATATGACATTATTTATCAACCCAATGTTTCCATCAAGGGACAAGCACTCGCATACTTTTTAACCGAGTTTACCTGGGAAGAGAATGATGTTGAAAATAGTAAAAAGGCTGCAGATGAGCCAGACAGAAACGTCTTCCAAGATTCGGATGAGGTTGAGTCAAGCAAACCCAAAAAAAGAATAGTTGAGAATGAGGAAGACAGGTACCTCTTCAAGCTAGGGACCCTATCAGAGGGGAACTTATCTTCAAATGAAGATGTTTGGAACCTCTTCATTGATGGGTCGTCCTGTGAAAGCGAAAGTGGAGCGGGGATGATAGTGTCAACATCAGATGGTACCGATATTGAATATGCACTAAGGTTTAACTTCAAAGCTTTGAACAACGAGTCAGAATATGAGGCATTAATAGAAGGTCTCTCCTTGAAAAAAGCCCTTAGTGTTGGCCAACTCTTAGTCCACATTGACTCAAGGTTGGTCGTCAACCAAATCCTGGGAGTGTATGAGGCCAAAGATAAAAGGATGGCCAAATACTTGAAGAGGGTGAGAATGATGCTAGAAAGCTTCAGGGAAGTGAAGATGAAGAGGATACCTCGGTAATATAACAGTCGAGCCGATGCACTCGCGAGGTTAGCCTTAGAAATAAGGATAGACATAAGAAGAGCACTACCCGTTGAAATTCAGCTCAAGTCGACCATTGAAGAAGAAGAGGTTTCCAGAACTTGCCTCAACTTGAATATGGGAGCCTCTTGGATGGATCCCCTTATCAGATACATCAAAGAGGGAGACCTATCAGAGTCAAAGTCAGAAAGAAGAAAGTTGAGGTCCAGAGCTGCCAAATTCTCAATTGTGGGAGATGTCTTGTACAAGAAGGGGTTCCTACTTTCTCTCCTCAGATGTGTCCACCTTTCATAGGTTCCATGCATCTTACAAGATATACATGAAGGCTCTTACTCCAGTCACATAGGAAGACCTTCAGCTAAGAGGATAATCACTCAGGGGTACTGGTGGCTGACCTTAGCCAAAGAAAAAGCTGCGTACGTGAAGAAGTGTGATAAGTGTCAAAGGTTCTCCACTGTCCCTCATCATCCTCATCCACCTATGACTTCAATCAGCTCTCCTTGGCCATTTTCAATATCGGGCATTGATTTGGTAGGACCCCTACCAAAAGCTGTGAACAATTATCGATTCTTGATCATGACAATTGATTATTTCTTCAAATGGGTAGAGGCTTATCCAATAATCACAATCACTGGGCAAAAGACCTTCCATTCCATCTAGAAGAACATTATATGCAGGTATGGTCTTCCAAACACCCTCATATCAGATAATGGAACCCAGTTCAAGAACGTTTCCTTAAAAAAATACTGCAAAAGATTAGGGATCAAACAGTTCTTTTCTTTTCCTGGATGACCCCAGGCAAACGATCAGACCGAGGTTACAAACCGAATAATTCTTAATGGGATAAAAAAGAGGTTGGAATAGTTCAAAGGGAGATGGACAGATGAGGTATATGCTGTGTCATGGGCCTACATGACAACAGCAAGGACATCAATGAGAGAAACTCCATTTATGTTAGCCCACGATTCAAAAGATGTCATCCCTATAGAGGTAGGACTTCCCACTCATAGAGTTCAGACCTATAACCCTCAGAGGAATGGGGAAGAGAGAAGACTTGATCTTAATTTGATCAAGGAAAGAAGAGAGGATGTACAATTAAGACAGACAGCCTACCAGCAGATAACTGTGAGATTCTATAATCAAAGGGTGAAATCAAGGCCTATAGATGTGGGAGACCTAGTCCTAAAGAAGACATTGAAAAAGGCAAATAAGATCCATCCAAACTGGCATAGTCCTTACAGAGTAGTTGATGAGGTTGTGCCTGGTACCTATCGGCTAGAAATCTTGAAGGAGAACCTTTCTCCAATCCTTGGAATGCCGATCACTTAAAGAAGTATTACATATGAGGTTGCAGTTGGTTCTTATCTTTTTGTAATGCATGTATCAATTTAAACAGAATATGGTAATGAAAAGATAGCAATGTTGTGCTAGTACTCTTATTATATGCTTTAAACATCGTTAGTTTGGTAAAAAAAAATATGAGGGTAAACATCATAATTTGGTGAGCTCAGACCTTAAACATCATTAGTTTGATGAAAAAATATGAGGTGTAACATCATTATATGGTGACCTCGGACCTTAAACATCATTAGTTTGGTAAAACTATTTAAGGTGAAACATCACAATTTGGTGACCTCGGACCTTAAACATCATTAATTTGGTAAAAAATGTATGAGGTGAAACATCATAATTTGGTGACCTCTGACCTTAAACATCATTAGTTTGGTAAAATGTATGAGGTGAAACATCACAATTTGGTGACTTCAAACCTTAAGCATCATTAGTTTGGTGAAAAATGTATAAGGTGATACATCATAATTTGGTGACCTCATACCTTAAACATCATTAGTTTGATGAAAAAATATGAGGTGTAACATCATAATATGATGACCTCAGACCTTAAACATCATTAGTTTGGTGAAAAATATATGAGGTGTAACATCATAATATGATTACCTCAGACCTTAAACATCACTAGTTTGGTGAAAAATGTATGAGGTGAAACATCATCATTTGGTGACCGCAGACCTTAAACATCATTAGTTCTATGGAAAAATATATGAGGTGTAACATCATAATATGATGACCTCAGACCTTAAAAGTCATTAGTTTGGTGAAATGTATGAGGTGAAACATCATAATTTGGTAACCTCGGACCTTAAACGTCATTAGTTTGGTGAAATGTATGAGGTGAAACATCACAATTTGGTGACCTCAGACCTTAAACATCATTAATTTGGTAAAAAATGTATGAGGTGAAACATCATAATTTGGTGACCTCAGACCTTAAACATCATTAGTTTGATGAAAAAAATATGAGGTGTAACATCATAATATGATGACCTCAGACCTTAAACATCATTAGTTTGGTGAAAAATGTATGAGGTGAAACATCATAATTTGCTGACCTCAGACCTTAAACATCATTAGTTTGGTGAAAAATGTATGAGATGAAACATCATAATTTGGTGACCTCGGACCTTAAACACCATTAGTTCGATGAAAAAATGTATGAGGTATAACATCATAATATGATGACTTCAGACCTTAAAAATCGTTAGTTTGGTGAAATGTATGAGGTGAAACATCATAATTTGGTGACCTCGGACCTTAAACATCATTAGTTTGGTGATAATATAAGAGGTGTAACATCATTATATGGTGACCTCAGACCTTAAACATCATTAGTTTGGTGAAGTGTATGAGGTGAAATATGACAATTTGGTGACCTCAGACCTTAAACATCATTAGTTTGGTGAAAAATGTATGAGGTGAAACATCATAATTTGGTGACCTCAGACCTTAAATATCACTAGTTTGGTGATAATTTATGAGAGTAAACATCATAAATTGGTGACCTCGGATCTTTAACATCATCAATTTGGTGAGAGTTTAAGAGGTAAGACATTCAAGCATAACATCGTATAAAGCAACAAAGCCTAAAGAAGATTGAACTAATGATTATCATAAAGATGAATTACAAGTCAGAGGCATTAAGAGGCCATTAGAAGTTCGCAAAATTTAAGAGGTTAAAACAAAAGGGAAACCAAAATTACAACTCTTAAAAGCTTCATAAGAAAAGGACTAAGTCTCTGCAGCTACAGTCGTGTCATCGTGGCCGACGTTTGTCACCTCAGCTCCATCATCCTAATGATTAGCATCTTCAGTCTCAGTAACCTCTAGGGAGCAGTCTAAACTTGAGCAGCATAAACTTCCTCAACTTCTTGCAAGGCCTGAACAAACAGGGGATCACAAAAGCCAAGACCCACAAAGTCTGAGGCAGATAGGCTCCCCAACTCTTTCTCCTTGATGGCTGCCCATTTTCCAGTTGCTTTGATACCTCTTTGAAGGTATTTAAATCCAAAGCTGATAAATTCATCAAAGACCTTATAGTCTTCAATGGTCTTTTCTACAGGATCATCTAAGGAAGCCTTGACTACATCATTCACCTTAGTTTTATGGGCATTATCCTTAGCCTTTTC
The DNA here is from genome assembly GCA_949130495.1 of Sambucus nigra. Classification (NCBI taxonomy): domain Eukaryota; kingdom Viridiplantae; phylum Streptophyta; class Magnoliopsida; order Dipsacales; family Adoxaceae; genus Sambucus; species Sambucus nigra. Next base: position 173,662,447 of record OX422208.1, read on the forward strand.
AGTCCAGTCTCTTAAGATTTCTCATTGTTGGAGAGAAGTTAACACTGTAGCTGATTCATTGGCTTCGATGGCTGCTTCTTCTCAAATCTCAGTTAATTATAGGTCCTTTTCTTCTCTCCCTGGATTGATAAAGGGCTTTCTTCAATTGGATAGAATAGGTATTCCTCATTTTAGGAAATTTTTTTTGTAATGGGGTTGTTTATAAAACCCCAAATTTACTTTCCATCAATTCTTATTTCTTTGTAAAGGGGATATTTATAAATCCCCTATTTTATTGCATTCAAGATAGAGCTTTGGGCTCAACCTCTAGTTTTCTTTATGTGCGAGCTATTGCCTATTTTTAGGCTTGGTTGAATAATATTTGTGGGGGTTCCGTCCCTCTTCCCAAAAAAAAAAGAGCTACGTCGTGGTCCTTCTTGAGTTTAGACATGTCATCATCCCTCTGCTTAACAACCCCCTTCAGCCTTTCAACCTCTATATTCAAAGAGGCTTGAACCTTGTCAGCTTCTTGGCCTTTGTCTATAAGGGTTATCTTATTCAGAGCCCAATCAACGAGACGATGCAAGGATAAGACACCCTGTAGTAGAAGGTCAGACGTATGAACATAGGATCTATAATTTATAAAAGAGACGAGGTTACACTTGTGGAAAGTAAATAAAAACTAATTCCTAAATTGATTTGTAGAGAGTAAATTCGGCCAGCAATGGGACGTCCAAAGAGCGTAAGAAACACTTATCTTCTTCAGTCATTATTGTGTTAATAGCATCGTCAGCCTTCATACTGTGGCCAATGAGGATATCACTGATTTTTAGCCGAGCAAGACGAGCATCCAGGGCATCGTCTGTAGAGATGGGAATGGCACGATCCCCTTTATGAGTCTTGCCCGACCTCAGATGCTCCGGGTCAGCTGTGGTCTTCCTCTTTTTAGTAATATCGACCTGCGATGTGACGATGTTCTTCTTGGTGGTAGGAGGGGGTACATTTTTTCCACCCCTCTTTTGCATGAGCTTTACAAGACTGGGAACAGACATTTCCTAAAGATCGTCTGATATGACTTCAGGGCGCTCTACAAAATACAAGTCTTTGAGTTAGTCAGTCAGAGGTATAAAAAGTAAGAGGTATGACATATAAAAAATTAAGACTTATGAAGCTCTCCCAAAGGACCACCCCCCAAGCTGTGACACCCCGACTAATTAAATACCGGGTAGCTACTCCTTTATTAAATTAAATCAAAATGCCATGTTGGCTCAGTTAATAGCATCACTGTCGAAAACATTTTATTATTACTAACCACCTAGTATTTAAAAAGTAAGTTGCCAAATTTTAATTAAAGTCTGATTAACATGCAGTACAAGATTTAAAGCAAGAATAATATCACCATTCACCATAACGAAATAATAGAATAACCATCACATGATATAAATAAATCCGGAGGAAAACTCCTCACAACAAACTCCACAACTGAAATGAATAACTAAATACTGAATAGTGAATCAATACATGCCAAAGTCTGAAAAACTGAAATGGAAATGTATCTCTAATGGAACTGGGCAACATGCCCTAAAACTGAGGAATACTGAACATGGAATCCAAATGATAGAAGCGTCTAAAAGCAAATCCTTGTAACTTCCACAAACAGCTACAGCTCGTCATCTGAATGAGTATCCTATGCATGGTGTCCTTGTGGCTGGGCACCTAAAATGGTTTTACAAGAAAAATAGATTTGAAAGCAAACGGGTCAGAGCTCGAATGTGGAGATATTTTAAAAACCTGCAAGTGCTTTAAAAACATTTAAAACATTAAATGCAAAGTACATGTTAGGACGTGCACTCACATGAAATTCTCACCTCTCGTCTAACTGTGCACTCCTAACGTAAGTACCCATCTAAAATGACACAACCCACTAGCTAAGTGACATCATATCTAGCTAGACTGTCATAGGTTCTACCCTTATTACTCGGTTCCCATTAACATTATAACGCTCGCAATTAAATAGGGGCTTAACGTAAATTCAGGTTCCCACGTAAAAGTAATACAACTCATTATAGATCATCCCTTTTGTTATTCCATAGTTATACACACAATACCATATGAAAGTTCCCAGTTTATTAAGTGTATATTTTCCACAACATAAATATACAATATAAGCACCCCGAGACTAAGTTGCGGTGCACACATACTCTGCTATCCATCCCGGTACATCACGTATATAAGGATCACGCATTCCGAATCTCTCAGGAATCGTTCAGATAACACAAATCACAAATAATGGAGGCGAACACAGTCACATCACATGGGTCACGCACATACCTGCGCTCCCACGATCAGCAGACTTATTAACATCCCAATAAGTCCTTCTCTGACCTATGTTCATCGAGGTAACCAGTCTAAATCCGGGAAACACAAGGATTAGAGGGCCCTAAGCGAATGCAAACCTCCCGTGATAGCAAGTGTGGTAGGTATGTCATGCACACAAATCATATATCAATACTAAGTAAACGCGCATCTTAGTAATCACCGTAGTTTAATTGTAGTACATATCGCCTTCTCGTACCAACTTATAATTTATACAATTTATATAATCCCGGTTCATAATTCATACACGCCATAATTTATTCTCACGTAGTAGTAGGCACTCACGTCTCGACTCAAAATGTTTATTTGATTCGTTCCACAATTATATAATTTACCCCTCATTATATCCCAAATGTCCCAAGTATACCAATCCATCATCAAAGGAATGTTATCTCTATCATCGAACAAGTTTACGGGACTCCCAAAATCAAAACAGGCCAAAAAGGCCTAAACTGCCAGCTCGTTAGAAGTCTCGTTCGAACGAGGCTGTTCGAACGAAATTTCGTTCGAACGAATTGGGCTATCTAACGAGATCTCGTTCGAACGAGATTATCGAACGAACATCCCTCTCGTTAGAACCCCAAACTGTCAACTCGTTAGAAGCTCGTTCGAACGACCTGGGTAGGTCTTCTAACGAGTGACCAGATTCAAGCCCAGAAATCCTATCTCGTTTTCCACCAATTTCTACACCTCAAATCTCAACCAAAATTCGTCCCAACGATGTTTAAAGGTCTCTAATCAATCCTAAACATATTAAAATCACATACTAACGTTTTTTTTAAGGGATTAATTCATCCTCAACATCATTAAATCATCAAGTCTCATCACTTTTCCCCAAATTCTCAAGAACATAAACCCTAGAATTTTAAATCTTCCATTCCCAGAAATAGATCCGTTTTTGTATCACATAAATTAGTAATTCTCTTAATTCGATCTTCCAATAACATTTCTACATGCAACCTATCTCCAAAATTAAACTAACAACTCCAATTTTATGGGTTTTTAATTATCTCTCAATTAATTATGATTATGGAATTGTCTAAGCATGGAAGAAGCATTTACTGCATAAAAATGTAAATTAAACCACTTGCCTTGATTCAATCTCTGATTTTGATGACGATTTGAAGAAGTTCTCTCTCTCTTTCTGCAGAATTCCCTTCTATCTCTCTCTCTCCAAGCTTTCTTCTCCAATGGCTATGGTGGCTAGGGTTTACTTTGGGAAATATTAGAAAACCCAATTCTAATAACCTTCGTAGCCTTCTAGGTTAATATGGGTTGTTAATGGGTTAAGTGGGTCAATTCCCAATCAGATAAAAACTCTTAATTTTCGTCACTTTTAATTCCCAAAAATACAAAATTACCAAAATACCCTTTATGTTGCCGGTATGGCCTAAAAATACTCCGGGACCCAAACTAAACCCCCGGCTAGTGTTTTCTGACTATCTCAACCCTTCCGGACGGGTTGGCGCACTCAAAACGACCATACGGTTAATAGAATTTAAATTCACTTTTATAATCAAAATAATTATATCTTGACGCGACTGTCTCACGCGTCCCAATAAAATGTCCAAATTGTCGTATATCAATCTCACGAAAAATTTCAAAATTCAATATTCATATAACATCATATATACTCAATATAGTCAAATACCAACTCACATCTCGCTAGTATTTTATCCGGATTAATTCCCAATTAATTCTCATTTAATTAATTAATCCCAAAAATAAATATCGTCAAAAATACGGGGTATTACATACTTCCCCCCTAATAACAGAATTTCGTCCCGAAATTCGGAACTAGAAAGTACCTGATAAAAAAAACTCTGGATAACGATCGCGCATCTCATCCTCGTGTTCCCATGTGGACTCCTCGACATTGTGATGTCGCCACTAAACACGCACTAACGGAACTATCTTTAACCGCAGCTTCCTCTCACTTCGGTCCAAAATAGCAATCGGCCCCTCCTCGTAGGAGCTATCAGGCTGTAGATCAATCTGCTCCCAAGCGATGTGAGAATGAGCCAAATCGTTCCTGAGATATTTCCTTAGCGAGGAAATATGAAACACATCGTGAATCCGGTGTAAATGCTCCGGTAACCCGAGTCTATACGCAACTGGTCCAATCCGCTCAATAATAGGAAATGGCCCCACATACCTCGGTGCCAACTTCCCCTTCTTCCCGAAATGCATAATCCCCTTCATAGGAGATACTCTGAGCAAAACCTGGTCCCCCACTTGGAACTCCCTGAAAGATCTCTTCGCATCAGCATAGCTATTCTGCCGGTCTTGAGCTACCCGAATGCGACTCCGAATCAACTCAATCCTTGCCGAAGTATCCTGAATCACTTCCGGCCCAAGCAGTTTGTTATCCCCCACCTCCAACCAACATGCTGGGGAACGACAAGGCCTACCGTACAACGCCTCAAACGGAGCCATGCCAATAGTGAACTGGTAGGAGTTATTATAAGCAAACTCTACCAGTGGAAGGTATTGCTCCCATCCACCTCCAAAGTCAATAATGCACATGCGTAACATGTCCTCCAACATTTGATTTGTGCGCTCGGTCTGCCAATCGGTCTGCGGATGATAAGTCGTACTTAAGCGCAATTCCGTGCCCATGGCCTCCTGGAAACTCTCCCAAAATTGCGATACAAATATCTTGTCTCTGTCAGACACGATATTTAGGGGCACACCGTGAAGTCTCACAATCTCTGAAATGAAGAGCTGGGCATACTGTCTCGTAGTGTAGTCAGTCCTTACGGGTAAAAAGTGAGCGACTTTGGACAATCTATCCACAATTACCCAAACGGAGTCGTGACCCCTCTGCGACGTAGGCAACCCCGTGATAAAATCCATGGATATGCTTTCCCACATCCATACCGGAACCTCCAACGGCTGTAGAAGTCCTGTCGGTCTCTGGTGATCCACTTTTACTAGCTGGCAAGTGGCGCATTTCGAAACAAACTCAGCAATATCTCTCTTCATTCCGCTCCACCAATACTGGCGTCTCATGTCTTGATACATTTTGTCCCCTCCGGGATGTACCGCGAACCGTGAGCCGTGCGACTCTTCCATCACCTCGTGTCGCAATTTCTCCCCTTCCGGAACCACCAATCTCCCATTGAAGCGCAATCCCCCGTCTGAGCTGACGGTATAGGACTCGGCTCCCTCTGCTAGTAATCAAACTATCTGCTCCTGACAGAACGAGTCATTAGCCTGTGCCCGTACTACCTTCGTGACAATCTGCGATGTAACGGTCATCACGGACATGAAAGATCGGGCCACTGCATTCTAGTTTCCCAACTCCTTCCACTTTGCCTTCAACACCCCTGCCACCTCATCTGTTGGCCTACGGCTCAACGCGTCTTCTACCACGTTGGCCTTACCCGGGTGATACTGGATATCGAACTGGTAGTCCTTCACAAACTCAAGCCACCTCCTTTGCCGCATGTTCAACTCCTTCTGCGTGAACAGGTACTGTAGGGACTTGTGGTCCGTGAACAATTGGAACTTCTCCCCCAAAAGATAGTGCCTCCAAATCCATAGGGCAAATACCACCGCCACCAATTCCAAATCATGCGTGGGGTAATTCTTCTCATGAGGCTTAAGATTACGGGAAGCATAAGCTATGTCATGTCTCTCCTGCTGCAATACACCTCCAAGTCCTTACAAAGACGCATCGGTGTAAACCAAATACTCAACTCCCGGTCTCGGCAATGCTAACACAGGTGCTGAGGTCAATTTGTCATTTAACTCATCAAATGCCAACTGACAGGCATCACTCCAGATGAATGGCACACCTTTACGAGTCAGATGTGTCAAAGGACCCGCTATCTTTAAAAATCCCCGAATGAACCTCCTGTAGTATCCTGCTAGGCCCAAGAAACTACGAATCTCAGTCGGTGCCGTGGGCTGTCCCCACTCCCTCACCGCGGATACCTTCCCCGGATCAACAGATATCCCCCGGTCGGAAATAATGTGTCCCAAAAACTAGACCCCCTTCAGCCAAAACCCGCATTTCTCATATTTTGCATACAACTCGTTCTGACGTAGTGTCTGCAAAACTTGCCTCAAATGTTCGGCGTGCTCCTCCTCTGTCTGGGAGTAAACCAGAATATCATCGATGAAGACAATGACAAAATGATCTAGGAAATCCCTAAACACTCTGTTCATCAAGTCCATAAACACTGCTGGAGCGTTGGTCAAACCAAAAGGCATAACCCGAAACTCGTAAGAACCATATCTCGACAAGAACGCAGTCTTCGAGACATCCTCCTCCCTGATACGCAACTGATGGTATCCCGATCTCAAATCAATCTTCGAGAAGAAAGAAGTTCCTCTCAACTGGTCAAATAGGTCATCGATTCGAGGCAACGGATACTTATTCCGTATCGTGACCTTGTTCAACTCTCGGTAGTCCACACACAATCTCAGTGAACCGTCCCTCTTCTTCACAAACAAAACTGGAGCGCCCCAAGGTGAGGTACTCCTGCGAATAAAGCCCTGACCTAACAACTGCTCTATCTGATCTCGTAGCTCTCGCATCTCTGCCGGAGCCATACGGTACGGTGCGCGTGCTATAGGTCTCGTATCTGGAAATAGGTCTATAACAAAGTCTATCTCTCGACTGGGGGGTAGGCCTGGTATCTCCTGAAACACATCCGAATATTCCCTGACGACTGGGATCGAATCTAAAGGAATCACAACCTCCTTAGAGGTATCCTCCTCTAGGTAATACAAATGAGCGATCGAGCCTCCCTCAGGGCGAGGCATCGCCACTACAAACATCTCTTACCCCGGAATGGAAAAAACAATGCTCCCACCGAAGCAATCAATCATGGCTCTATAATCAGCGAGCCAATCCATACCGATAATCACATCATGAACATGCATATCTAATACCAACATATGTGCAGGTAATACCAGAATACCAATCTCTACCCCCACTCCCCGGCATATAAAGAATATAAGTGACCCATTCCCCAATGGTGAGTCAACACACGTCACTGTGCTCTCTGCCGTAGCTAACAACCCTAAGGCTTTCGCGAAATGTGTAGCTATAAAACAATGTGTATCCCCCGTATCAAATAATACCCGACCCATAGTGCCATGGATAGGAAACGTACCCTCAATCGCGGGCGGTGCCTGTGGAACTGCTGCCTGGTGGACGTTATAGACACGTCCAAACTGTAGCTGCCCCTGCTGAGCTGGGACTGCTGGAATGGGTGGCAATGCTGCCATCTGTGGCGGTGCGGGGAGAGCGGCTGGAAACATAGGCCTCTGCGGCTCCTGGCGAGCACCCTGTTGCTGCTGCTGTGGGGCCCTGCCCCTATCAGGACAATCCTATCGTTTATGGCCAGTCTTGCCACAAACAAAACACTTCCCTAGGAAGTTCCCTCCTCTCTGCCCCTGCGGTCCCCGGCCCTGGTGGCCGTTACCGTTCCTCCCTTGGCCCTGCTGAAACTGCTGCCCATTCTGCCCTTGTTGGCCCTGATGGCCGTTTGGACCCTGATGGCCCTGACGGAAACCTCCCTGTCCGTGCCTGAAATTTCCTGATCTGAACCTCTTCTGATCCCCCTACTGGAAACCCTGCTCACCCTATCTCTGCCCCTGAACAGATTGTGCCCCACCGGCACCATATCCTCCAGTCCTGCCCTGATGGCTAGACTCTCCCGATCTCTTGCCCTCAGCCATATGAAAGCGGTGATCCTGGCAGTGTAACAAAGCAGCGTTAACCACATCAGAATAAGTGGCCAACGAAAGGTTCCCTAACAGATGCTGACGGATCCTCCATGTTAACCCGTCGGTGAATTTCTCAATCTTCTTCTTTTCTGTCGGTATCTCATCCGGAACGATATTCAACAGATTCGTGAACTCGGCCTCATACTCGGCCACGGTCTTACCCTCTTGCTTCAGATTCATCAGTTTCCTCCTCATTTTCGTGTGAACAGCTGACGGAAAATACTTGCCATCGAACCGCACCCAAAAGTCCTGAATAGTGAGAGTATCCCTCTCCTCCACGGTGGTAATAGACTCCCACCACTGCAGTGCAGATCCAACTAGCTTGGAAGTAGCTAGCACCTGCTTCTGAACGTCCGTGCACTCATACATCCTCAAGTGCCTCTGTATATCCTTCCTCCACTGGCTCGAGACTACCACATATAAGATACCTGCAAACTCTGGCGGATGCGCTTTCTGAAAAGCGTCACGTACACGTTCCCAAGCAGACGGGAATGCATTTGCCTGTACTGGCGCGGCAACCGGCGCCTGAGGTGGTGCCTGCTGAACTACGGCAGTTGCGGCATTCACCGCTTGGGCTACAATGGCTGAACCTCAGCGACGTTCATCATGCCCTGAACTGGAACGGGCTGGGGTTCGGGCGTTGCATCCATGGGAACTCGTCGTGCACGTCGTCGGGGCATCTGAAATAAGAATAAAGTTTAGAAGTTCGCTGTTTATAAACTTAAAATAGCTGAAGAACGAAGCATACACAAAAAGAGTACAACAGTCCTAAAATATAGGGCTCTATATCAAAGAAAACTTAGCGGAAACATAATAGCCGTACAGATCCTAAAGGACACTAGAACCTGATGCTCTGATACCACCTGTGACACCCCGACTAATTAAATACCGGGTAGCTACTCATTTATTAAATTAAATCAAAATGCCAAGTTGGCTCAGTTAATAGCATCACTGTCGAAAACATTTTATTATTACTAACCACCTAGTATTTAAAAAGTAAGTTGCCAAATTTTAATTAAAGTCCGATTAACATGCAGTACAAGATTTAAAGCAAGAATAATATCACCATTCACCATAACGAAATAATAGAATAACCATCACATGATATAAATAAATCCGGAGGAAAACTCCTCACAACAAACTCCACAACTGAAATGAATAACTAAATACTGAATACTGAATCAATACATGCCAAAGTCTGAAAAATTGAAATGGAAATGTATCTCTAATGGAACTGGGCAACATGCCCTAAAATTGAGGAATACTGAACATGGAATCCAAATGATAGAAGCGTCTAAAAGCAAATCCCTGTAACTTCCACAAACAGCTACAGCTCGTCATCTGAATGAGTATCCTATGCATGGTGTCCTTGTGGCTGGGCACCTAAAATAGTTTTACAAGAAAAATAGATTTGAAAGCAAGCGGGTCAGAGCCCGAATGTCGAGATATTTTAAAAACCTGCAAGTGCTTTAAAAACATTTAAAACATTAAATGCAAAGTACATGTTAGGACGTGCACTCACATGAAATTCTCACCTCTCGTCTAACTGTGCACTCCTAACGTAAGTACCCATCTAAAATGACACAACCCACTAGCTAAGTGACATCATATCTAGCTAGACTGTCATAGGTTCTACCCTTATTACTCGGTTCCCATTAACATTATAACGCTCGCAATTAAATAGGGGCTTAACGTAAATTCAGGTTCTCACGTAAAAGTAATACAACTCATTATAGATCATCCCTTTTGTTATTCCATAGTTATACACACAATACCATATGAAGGTTCCCAATTTATTAAGTGTATATTTTCCACAACATAAATATACAATATAAGCACCCCGAGACTAAGCTGCGGTGCACACATACTCTTCTATCCATCCCGGTACATCAGGTACATAAGGATCACGCATTCCGAATCTCTCAGGAATCGTTCAGATAACACAAATCACAAATAATGGAGGCGAACACAGTCACATCACATGGGTCACGCACATACCTGCGCTCCCACGATCAGCAGACTTATTAACATCCCAATAAGTCCTTCTCTGACCTATGTTCATCGAGGTAACCAGTCTAAATCCGGGCAATACAAGGATTAGAGGGCCCTAAGCGAACGCAAACCTCCCGTGATAGCAAGTATGGTAGGTATGTCATACACACAAATCATATATCAATACTAAGTAAACGCGCATCTTAGTAATCACCGTAGTTTAATTGTAGTACATATCGCCTTCTCTTACCAATTTATAATTTATACAATTTATATAATCCCGGTTCATAATTCATACACGCCATAATTTATTCTCACGTCGTAGTAGGCACTCACGTCTCGACTCAAAATGTTTATTTGATTCGTTCCACAATTATATAATTTACCCCTCATTATATCCCGAATGTCCCAAGTATACCAATCCATCATCAAAGGAATGTTATCTCTATCATCGAACAAGTTTACGGGACTCCCAAAATCAAAACAGGCCAAAAAGGCCTAAACTGCCAGCTCGTTAGAAGTCTCGTTCGAACGAGGCTGTTCGAACGAAATTTCGTTCGAACGAACTGGGCTATCTAACGAGATCTCGTTCGAATGAGATTATCGAACGAACATCCCTCTCGTTAGAACCCCAAACTGTCAACTCGTTAGAAGCTCGTTCGAACGACCTGGGTAGGTCTTCTAACGAGTGACCAGATTCAAGCCCAGAAATCCTATCTCGTTTTTCACCATTTTCTACACCTCAAATCTCAACCAAAATTCGTCCCAACAATGTTTAAAGGTCTCTAATCAATCCTAAACATATTAAAATCACATACTAACGTTTTTTTAAGGGATTAATTCATCCTCAACATCATTAAATCATCAAGTCTCATCACTTTTCCCCAAATTCTCAAGAACATAAACCCTAGAATTTTAAATCTTCCATTCCCAGAAATAGATCCGTTTTTGTATCACATAAATTAGTAATTCTCTTAATTCGATCTTCCAATAACATTTCTACATGCAACCTATCTCCAAAATTAAACTAACAACTCCAATTTTATGGGTTTTTAATTATCTCTCAATTAATTATGATTATGGAATTGTCTAAGCATGGAAGAAGCATTTACTGCATAAAAATGTAAATTAAACCACTTGCCTTAATTCAATCTCTGATTTTGATGACGATTTGAAGAAGTTCTCTCTCTCTTTCTGCAGAATTCCCTTCTATCTCTCTCTCTCCAAGCTTTCTTCTCCAATGGCTATGGTGGCTAGGGTTTGCTTTGGGAAATATTAGAAAACCCAATTCTAATAACCTACGTAGCCTTCTAGGTTAATATGGGTTGTTAATGGGTTAAGTGGGTCAATTCCCAATCAGATAAAAACTCTTAATATTCATCACTTTTAATTCCCAAAAATACAAAATTACCAAAATACCCTTTATGTTGTCGGTATGGCCTAAAAATACTCCGGGACCCAAACTAAACCCTCGGCTAGTGTTTTCTGACTATCTCAACCCTTCCGAACGCGTTGGCGCACTCAAAACGACCATACGGTTAATAGAATTTAAATTCACTTTTATAATCAAAATAATTATATCCTGACGCGACTGTCTCACGCGTCCCAATAAAATGTCCAAATTGCCGTATATCAATCTCACGACAAATTTCATAATTCAATATTCATATAACATCATATATACTCAATATAGTCAAATACCAACTCACATCTCGCTAGTATTTTATTCGGATTAATTCCCAATTAATTCTCATTTAATTAATTAATCCCAAAAATAAATATCGTCGAAAATACGGGGTATTACACAAGCCTGTCTGAAAGAGGTAGTAGGGGGTCGTCAGATGTTCATATTTTACAAGACGAACCTTGTCACCCTGATTGCGAAGATCATCAACTTTTTGGCAACTGTCCTGGCTGATTCCAGGGTCGACTTTAGCATCAAGGGAGACCTTCCCCCATCTCAGAGGGGTCCTTGGAACAGACGTTCCAGAGGCCTCATTTGGAATAAATTACCATGCCCTAGAAGCCAAGAAATATCGAGGTTTTTAGTTATGGTTTGAAGCTTGGGTAACCAGCAACATTTTCTTCTCTGATTTCCTAGATAAGAAGTGGTAATAGGTAGGGTGGTTTTTGGCAGAGGAGGGAACATAACAACCTGCAAAAACCCTAACTAGAAGGTCTGAGTGGTGGACAACCCTCCAAAGGACGATGGCCCCAATAATAACCCTCCAAGCATTAGGAGATAATTGGGAATGGGGTAGATTTTTATGGAAAAGTATAGCCCTAATGGTTGGGTGAATAGGAAGATGGAAGCCCAACTTAAACATCTGCTTATCGACGCAGATCTTTCCATCTCGGTCGTCAAAGGCCCTCTCATTCCTCAGAGGTTTCCTAAAGATGATGGAATAATTTATAGAGTAGAGGTGCCTAAAAGAAAGAAGGTCATACTCAGTGACGGTACTCTCATACTCGATTGCCTCAGATGTATCAATATCACTATCCTCACCATCATCATCATCCCTAGAAATGTCAGCCTGGGCAGGTGTAGGAACACCACCAGGAAACCTCTGAGCGAATTCATCCCCAGTGGCAGCCGATAGAGGAATGGCATCAATGATGGGCGGAATGGCCACACTTGGACCTATGATTTCAACATTAGAAGACCTATGTGAGGTATTAGCAGCGTGGTGAGACGAGGCACGACTCGAAATCTGAGTTTCCTTAGGAACCTTACCCTATCTAGGGGAGTCATCCATAGCCTTTTGAAAAGATTCTACAGACATGGGGTGTGAGGAACATGACTCAGACTCAGACATTGGTCTGGGATCCTCAGGGACCTCTGTAGGCTCAGTAGGATCGGCTGGCTCAGGTTAGATAACCATCAGAGGTGGAGGAAAGATGGGTCTGAGAGGAAAGGCCTCAGCCCTACGAGCTTCCTCCTGGGCTAGCTATATTTGTCTAATTTTCTCAAAGGTCTTCTCACAAAGAGATGGGAACTCTTCTGTGAGCTAGTACAAGGGTCTGAGCATAAAAAGGGACGACACTACACTTAGAAGGACTTAAAACCATAAACAGGTACTCAACTTGAAAGAATTTAAACTCAAGATCAAAAGGGAAAGTTGGAAAGTTCCAAATGAAGAACCTCAAGAACAAGGTCGTCGAAGAAGACGATTGGAGGTTCACCGAAAACCTAAAGAAGGGGTATTTCTAATTGAAATAACCTCAGAGCTACCTACAATTGTCCCTAAACCACTCAACCACCAATACTGGTGCAAATCATTACCGAAAAATGCAAAGCTCGCAGAAAACTCAGAAATGATGATAAATTGACCAAAAATAGAAAAGAGGTTGAAAATGATACAAGGTTAGTCGCGAGTGAGGGACGAGGATGATGGAAAGCGAAGGAAGCCTTCAAAGGCAGTCAGCAATAGAGGTTTGAAGGAATTTTCAATTACAGAGAAAGGTAAGGCGGTAAGAAATTTGGAAGAAAGAGAATGAGGAGAGAGAAGAAGGTTTTTAAACCCACCTAATGATGGGGCACAAGTCCTAATGTCCCATTATTTCCCTAGGGAACCTAAAGGACGAATCAGAATCACATCATCTTGGGGAACATGCTTCACTTCAGCAAGTGACATGTGTCAAGAAAATATTGGCACCCAAAGAAATTCAGCCTCGGCCTTAATAACATACCCCTCAGTTATCTAATTACATATAAGACTAAAGGCTAGGGGTGATTGATATGCTCAAAGTGAACCCTCTTATTCAGAGTAACTAACCTCGGCCAGTCTCACAGTCGAGGTGACCATAAGCCTATGACAAATGTAGATGGGTGTCTATCAATAAAAAAGAAAAGAAAATAAAATAAAATAAAAAATGCTTCTTTTATTAATGATATCCGAGAGGTGCCCGCGAGGGTCACCCAGAAGTCCAAAAGCCATGGCAAGGTTTAACGCGGCTGCAAGGGTCAGCGCCGCTGCAAGAGCCAGCGCCACTTCAAGTGCCAGCGCCGCTGCAAGTGTCAACGCCGCCGCAAGTGTCCGTGCCGCTGCAAGTGTCGGCGCCGCTTCAATTGTCTACGTCACTGCAAGGGTCAGCGCCGCTTTAGGTGTCGGCGCCACCGCAAGTGCCAGCGCTGCTGCAAGTGTCTGCACCACTGCAAGTATCAGCGCCACTGCAAGTGTCAGCGCCACCGTAAGTGTCGGCGCCGCTTCAAGTGCCAGCGCCGCTGTAAGTGCCTGCACCGCCGCAAGTGTCGGTGCCGCCGCAAGTGTCTACGCCACTCCAAGTGCCTGCGCCTCTACAAGTACCAGCGCCGCCGCAAGTATCAGCGCCGTTGCAAGGGTCGGCGCCGCTTCAAGTGTCCGCGCCGCTGGTGGGGTCGGCGCCGCTGCAAGTGTTCGCGTCGCCGCAAGGGTCGGCACCGCTTCAAGTGCCAGCGCCGTTCTAAGTGCCTGCTCCATTGCAAGGGTCAGCGCCGCTGCAAGTGTCCGCGCCGTCGCAAGGTTCGGCGCCGCTTCGAGTGCCAGCGCCTTTGTAAGTGTCTGCGCCATTGCAAGGGTCAGCGCCGCTGCAAGTATCGGCACCGCTCCAAGTGCCAGCGCCGCTTCAAGTGCCAGCGCCACTACAAGTGTCAGCGCCGCCGTAAGTGTCCGCACCGCTGCAAGTGTCGGCGCCACTTCAAGTACCAGCGCCGCTTCAAGTGTCTGCGCCACTGCAGGTGTCAGCGTCGCTGCAAGTGTCTACGTCGCTGCCAGGGTTAGCGCCGCAGCAAGTGTCAGCGCCGTCGCAAGTGTCCGCATTGCTGCAAGTGTCGACGCCTCTTCAAGTACGAGCGCCGCTGCAAGTGACCGCGTCGCTGCAAGTGTCGGCGCCGCTTCAAGTACCAGCGCCGCTACAAGTGTCAACGTCGCTGCAAGGGTCGACGTCACTGCAAGGGTCGGCGCCGTTGTAAGTGTCCGCGCCACTCCAAGTGCCAGCGCCGCTACAAGTGTCAGCGTCGCTTCAAGCGTCAGCGCCACTACAACAAGGGTCACTACAGCAATAACATTCGAGAGGTGCCGGCGAGAGTCACCACAGAAGTCCAAAATTAAGAAGTACCACTGCAAGGGTCAGCGTCGCTGCAAGGGTCACTGCAGTAATGACAGTCGAGAGAGTCAGCGTCACTGCAAGGCTCAGCGCCACTAAAAGGGTCACTGCAGAAATGTTATTCGATAAGTGCTGCTACAAGGGTTTCGACAGAAACTTACATTGAGGGAGTAGCTATCACGAATAACTCCTCATCATGAAACATCAGTCTCTAAATGAACAACAGTACTAACACTTTACTTTCTTATACAGGTTGCCTAGTCGAGCAAGCAGGCCTCGAACAGGAGCGTTGGGACCTCCTGGGAGTTTTGGCTTGGCGGCTGAGGGACAAGGTATGTTGAGCAAGCTCAACCACTTAGCACTATAGGATTGAGAGAATACTAGTAGGAAGACCCAGAAGTCACTCGAGACTACATACACTGCACACTTGGTCACAAGTGAGGTGAGCAGCCAAAGAGCTGGCTACTCACAAGAAATAAACTCTTTACAAGAAAATGACTTTTCCAGAAGAGGGGGTCCTCAAGGTCCCTCTCAAGAAAAACAACATTTTTTAGAGGAAAGGAGTCCTTAAGGTCTCCTCTCTCAAGATTTGCAAAATTGCACCACAAGTTACCGTTTCAAAGGATAATTACCAAATCTGATATTTTATCTCCGTTAGGGGACATATGTGCTTTTTGACCTTTGGTCGGCGCCAGGTGGCGCCTGCAGAGGGGACAGGCAGGCTGCCACAGGTAGGGACAAATGGTACACTTCAGACATTGTTCCCCACCATCTCTCTCAATTTTGGCGCCCAAAAATGCCACTCACCCCTAACGCCCCAGTATAAATAGACCTCTGGGCAAGGTCAAGGATAGGTAATAGAAATTGCATTGTTACTCTGCCAAAATATCACCAGATCTACCTAAGTATTCTCTCCCTGCTCATTCTCTTAGTGCTGAGTGCCTTGTTTCTTCACTCCCCACTGACAGCCATCACTCTCAGGTGTTTCCCTTGAGAAAATTACTATTTTTGCTGTGAAAGTTCATCTACTTGCAGGGAGTGAGTTGAAGCTTGAGTTCCATTGTTACCAGAAGGAGAAGTTTTCTTCAGAATTTGCACCAGGAGACCTTGAAGACCTTACAGGCAGCGTCCATTGGAGTGGGTCACGCCTCACCCTTTCCAGTTATTCATAGACCCCAGTCTCACTATCCTCCAACATTTAGCGACTCCGCTGGGGAGGTATCCTCACTTCCATGGACAAAGAAGGTTTCAATGTCTCTAAGCAGTTGGTTTTTTAGGACATTCCGTCTGGTAATGGAGCTCACAGTGACCAGACTACTCAGGAAGAAGTGGTGGTGATCGGAGCCAAGGCGCCAGCGCCTCAGGGAGGGCAGACCAGTTCACCGGAAGTGGATCCAATGGCAGGTATGAACCTTATGGCAATGTTTTTTGACTTTTTAAAGCAAAACAACGTGGATCTATCAAGCTTGGGTCAAGGTTGTGCGACACCTGCTGCTGCCCCTTCTGGAGGGGTAGCCACTCCTATTACGATTCCGGCAGAGGCGATTTTGTCCCGGAAGGCGGCGCCGGAGCAGGTCCTGGCACTAACAGGTTCTCCAGCTGCTAAGAGCAGGTGTTTGGAGGAGTCACCCTCTAAGGCTATTACTATGGAAGAAGTGAGGAAGCTCCTATCCTCCTCTCAAAGAGAGGGTTCTCACCTATACGAGGAGTTACAAGTCCCCTATCCACAGGGAGTAAGTGAGAAGCCATACCTTGAGGGGTATATTCCACCAAAATTTATCAAGTTTGGCGGTAGGGGGGAGAACCCTAGAGAGCACGTGAAAAGGTTCGTCGAGTACCTGGGAGTACAAGCTGGCGACAAGAACCTGAGGTTGAGAGAGTTCTCTAAAACTCTCACTGGGAAGGTTTATACATGGTATTCCCACTTGGCACCTAACAGCGTCCCTACTTAGGAGAGATGCACAGGCAGTTCCTCCAGAAGTTTTTTGTAGCGAAGGATGAATTTACACTGAGGCACCTGGCGCAAGAGGTCCAGAAGCTAGGAAAATAGTTGATGCACTACATCAAGAGATTTCGCGAGAGGGCCTTAGATGTTCACGAGGACGTGGCAGATGCCAGGTTGCTACAGATATGTGTGGAAGGACTCTTAGAAGAGTACAAGCTGCACTTGATCAACGAAACTAGAGATGGAACTTTTAGAGAATTCACCAAGGCCACCAGCAACATAGCTATGACAATCAAACCAAGAACCCCGGGTTGGAGGACACAAGTTCCACTGACTCCCGGGAGGTTTCAAATCTTGAGGAGGCAAGTGGTTAACTATGTGGACGGGAGTAACAAAGGGAAGAAGGGAGGCTCTGGGGCCAAGACCGATAGTCCCGGCAACAAGAGAAAGTTTGGGGAAGATGCCCCGTCGCCACTACTGTGCAGCGTAGCTGAGGCTATGGACTGTTACCGCACCTTAGTGCGAGAAGGCGTAGCAGGACCTCCCCACCTAAAAGGAGAAATCCCCACTACAGTTGACAAGGCCAATCCAAAGTACTGCGAATTGCACCAACGAGTGCAGCACTCTACCAAGGATTGTTACTACTTGAGAAGGATCATTGGTGAGCAGATGGCCAGCAGTACCTTGCAGATACCCCCTGTGGATGTTAACGAGAACCCACTTCCTACGCATCACTTTGGCACCGCCAATATGGTAGTTTCCTACGATGAAGGAGCTACAAGAAGTCTTGTGAAGCAGGAGAGTGGCGAGCAGTTATGCGAGGAGTTAGAAAATCTATCACTGAGCAGACTTGAGCTAGAAAGAAAGCAAGAGGAGTGGTTCTTCACTCCGGAACATGAAAATGGAAGTGGGGAAGTTCAGGAAGTCGCTCTCTCAAAAGGTGAGGTAGACTTCATCCTCGCTCTAGACGAGGGAGGGACCTCTGAAGCGGAGTATGTTTGCAGTGCCCAGACGTACGAGGTAGACTTAGATTCTGAATGTGAGGTCATAGCGAGGAGCCCCAAGTTCAAGTGGTTTTTCGACCAGATAGGGGTGAAGTACGACACGAGGGTGTCCATCATGAGGAAAGTCTTGGAGGCAGTGCAGCAGTGGGGAGACCCTTCGCTAAATTGGCAGGGGCCAATCGGAAGGATGATTAAGAAGTATACCTTTGAAGTGGTGTTTTCAGAAGCAGATAGGGTAGTGCCCTACTTCCACAACCGCCCGTTGTACGTCACAGCCATAATTAATGGAGTCTCATTTCCCAGGGCGTTGATGGATGGAGGAGCATCCATTAACATCATGCCCATCAGTACATTATATGAAACATGAATTGACCGGGAGAAGGTGGTTCCGGTACCGCTAGTAATTTCCTGATTCGACAACGCCGGAATGCAGTCCATTCGATACGTGAATGTGGGAATTAAGTTGGGAAATTTCACCTCCCACATCAAATTTCATGTTATTAACACTAACACCAGCTACCAATTACTCATTGGAAGGGTATGGATGCACACTCATGGCGTAGTGCCTTCCACCTACCATCAATGCGCAAAGGCAAACATTAGAGGTACAGAGATAGTGATTAAGGCCATGCAGAGACGCTTCGCCGTTGAGGAGGCCCACCTGGTAGATGATGCCTTCTACACCGAGTTAGATGAGGAAAGAAAGGTCTTTACAAGAAAACTAGTAGGAATCAAGGTAGCTGAGGGAAGGGTCCCGTAGAAAAAATCCATTCATGACCGTCTAGGGGAGAGGATAATCCCCCATATGGCAAAAGGCAAGAGGAAAGCAGAGGAGGTAGCTAGACCCCCTCGAACTTGCAAGAAAGTGGTCTTGCCCGATGGAAAAATCATCTACCGTTTATAACGGTCTGCGCGGGCGGTGTTCTGGGACGAGAGCATCGACCCGACGCCCAAGTGTTTTATTATTGATGAATCCCATATTGTTGAGCATGTTGAAGAACCAGAAGAAGCGCCAGAGTGTATGCAAGACGGACCTAGAGAGCACCTGCAGGAATTAGAGGAAATCAAGTTGGGGTTAGAAGAGGGCGAGAGTAGACCCATTCTAATCTCCAAGTGCCTGAAACTGAAGCAGAAGGAAGATCTCATTGAGCTACTTAAGGAGTTCACTGATGTATTTGCTTGGAAGTACACGAAGATTCTAGGAATAGACGCAGAAGTGAGCTCTCATGATTGAACATCCTTCCCAATGCCCTTCCGGTAAGGCAAGACACACGCACATATAAATCAGACCTTGATTTGAAAATAAAAGCTGAGGTGGAGAAGTTGTTAGCGACAGGGTTCATCAAGCCTATTCAGCACCCCATATGGCTGTCCAGCATAATGCCAGTGGCAAAGAAAGACAAGACCCAAATTAGAATCTGTGTAGATTTTCGTGACTTGAACAGGGCGTATCCTAAGGATGAATTCCTACTACCCAGCATATACAGCTTAGTGGATGCCATCGCGGGACATGAGATGTATAGCTTCATGGACGGGTATGTTGGCTATAACCATATTAAAATAGACCCCGCCGACGCAGAGAAGGCTGCCTTCCGCACACCGTTAGGGAACTTTCACTATACAGTCATGCCCTTCGGATTGAAGAACGCTAGAGCCACATACCAGCGGACCATGATGGTAATTTTTCATGACTTATTTCATGATATACTAGAATTCTATGTGGATGATCTGGTGGTGAAGTCTAGGAAAGAAAACAAGCATATTCAGGATCTCAGGAGAGTATTCGAAAGGTGTCGTCGGTATAAGATGAGAATGAACCCCTCAAATTGTGCCTTTGGGGTTACTACAGGGAAATTCTTAGGTTTTGTGGTAAATAGACAAGGGGTGCAAGTGGATGCAGAGAAGATGAAAGCCATTGTGATGATGCCACCGCCCAAGAGTCAGAGACAACTTAAGAGCTTCCTGGGAAAAGTATCCTACCTGTGGAGGTTTATACCTGTGTCTGCAGAAGTAACTCATCCGTTCGCACCTCTACTAAAAGACAAAGCCAAGTGGGTTTGGGGAGAGAGGTAAGAGAGTGCGTTCGAAAAGATTAAAGAAATCATAGCCTCTCCGTCCACAATGATTCCCCCCGAAGCCGGAGCGCCGCTGCTGCTCTACCTTACTTATACAGAGAGGTCGATAGGGGCCCTCTTGGCGCAAGAGAAGGAAGGAGTGGAAAAGCCGGTCTACTACCTGTCAAGAGTAATATCCGGAATAGAATCGAGATACACCAGCGTTGAGAGGCACTGCCTGGCGCTGGTATTTGAAGCCCAGAAGTTGAGACACTATCTCCTAGCCTTCACCATTCACATAGTCACCAAGTGTGATCCCATCAAGTACCTCCTCGTGCGGACTATACTCATGGGACGAGCAGCAAGGTGGTTTTTGATCTTGTCAGAATACGATCTAAAATGCTTAGTGCCTAAAGCCATTAAGAGCCAGGCAGTAGCAGATCTGCTGGCCCACTTCCCGAGTGGGGTTTTCGAACCACCTAGTGAAGAGCTGCCCGGAGAAAGTTTCCAACCATGCATGGCGTAGGAGGTGAAGAAGTGGTTTATGGAGTTTGATGGTTCCAGTGCTCAAGGAACAGGTGGGGCCGGCGTCATACTGTCAGATGGGAAGGAGAAGATTACCCTCTCTTTCAAGTTAGATTTTAAATGCTCAAATAATGAAGCTGAGTACGAAGCCCTCATTCTAGGGATGTTGGAAGCACTCAGAAGAGGGATCAGAGTACTGTGTATACGAGGGGACTCCAATATGGTAGTAAGGCAAGTCAATGGAGAGTTTTCCCTTAAACATGCCAACTTAGCACCGTACAGACACATCATCCAAAGACTGTTGGGACAGTTCTTAGAAGTAACTGTGGAGAGGCAGGTGCGAACGATGAACAGACACCCTGACGCGCTCGCCACCATAGCACAAAAGTTGGACATGGAGGATTCAGAAGCAACCATCACAGTGAGGCGGAGAATGGTACCCACCACCGTAAAGTCCTTATTCCCAAGTAACGAGCCGGAAGATTGGAGGCGTCTGGTAGAGAAGCAACTTGAAACCAGGGAAGGGACAATGAAAATATTAGAGTTAGCCAACTATCATATGCTGCAGGGAACTCTCTACTTTAAGAGTCCTGGAGGATTTCTGGCAAGGTGCGTAGGGGAGCAAGAAGCCAAGGAGAGGTTAATAGAAATGCACCAGAAGCACTGTGGAGATACGGATATCCCCCTTTACAGACGACTGCAGCGAAGCGGGTATTTTTGGCCCTCCATGAGCATAGAAGTGGCCCGCTTGCAACAAAGTTGTTTAAAGTACGAAGATAATTTTGACCAGCCGACGGAGGCTAACTTCGTGGAAGCCTTCGAAGATTGGAGACAGCCGTACCTAGCATATCTAAAAAATGGGGAGCTGCCCGCCGAGAGAGCGGATGAAATTTACCTTAGAAAAAGGATAGCACGTTTCTGCTTGGTCAAAGGAGAGTTATATAGGAAAGGGTACAATGAGAAGGCGCTAAGGTGCGTAGCCAAAGACGAAGTGGAAAGGTTGCTGAAAGAAGCCCATGAGCCCTCCCACATGGGAGGCGCCAAGCTGTATGATCAACTGATGACGTTGGGATACTACTGGCCGACCATGGAGGCTGACTCCATTGGATATGTGAAAAAGTGTAGAGCATGCCAGGTGCATGGAAACATGGTGCACGCTCCCTCCGTCAGTCTATAAAGCTTGGCAGCCCCCTATCCCTTCCACACATGGGCGTTCGACCTGGTGGGAAAGATCGCCCCAGCATCTCACGGCAAGGCTTTTATCATTGTTGCTACAAAATTGTACACTAAATGGGCGGAGGCCATTCCTTTAAGGAGAGTCACTGCCCAAGTGGTAACCCAGTTTATAAAGGAGTATATCATATGTAGGTTCGGTATACCCAAAGTGATCCTAACGGATAATGGGAAGCAATTTGTATGCAAAGAGATGGCCCTTCTCACGGACAAGTATAAGATTGTGCATAATAGCTCAACCATATCCTACCCCAAGGGCAATGGCCAAGCAGAAGCTACTAATAAGACCCTAATAAATATTTTGAAGAAAATGTTAGAAGACATGCCGAGAGCATGGGATGAGAAGTTGCCTATGGTGTTATGGGCCTACCGTACTTCGAAAAGAAAGCCAACAGGGTTCACTCCCTTCTCTATAGTATATAGGACCGAAGCTGTCCTACCAGTGGAACTAGCGGTACCTTCAGCCAGAATTTCTCTTAGCAATGGGTTCATCCCAGACCCAAGGCATGTGCAACTGGAGGCACTGGACGAGCACAGAGACAAGCCGAGAGAGAATTTCAAAGTCTACACTTAGCAACTATCCAGGGCCTACGAAAACTTGGTCAAGCCTAGAGAATTCCACGTGGGAGATCTAGTCCTGCGAGCATCAACTCCCCATCTCCGTAGCATGTTGGCATCAAAACTCAAACCTAACTGGGAAGGCCCTTTTGTTGTCAGAGGAGTGGGGAAGTCGGGCTAATGTCAAATATCAGAACCAGAGAGTGATTGCCTCCACTCCATCAACTGCAAGTGGCTGAAGAGGTACTATGCTTAATAACAGCTAACAAGTTTTGTTTGTGTTTTGCATGTTTGTAATGGATTTCGAGGATTGCTCCTATACTAGAAAAGTTTTTTGTAAATATTTTTTTAAGAGCAATACTACACTGTAAACAGCACACAAAGGTAAAAAAATGAAATAGCAACACTTTTGATCATTGTTGACATTTGCTTTGCTTTCTCATTTATACATACATATACACTCCCTATTAAGTTAGAAGAGAGTACAAAAAAAAAGATCAGGAACTTTGCTCACTACACTTGGGAGGTAAGTCCATCCTAAGAGAAAGTATACTAAGCAAAGCCCCCCAGACATAAATTAATACAGTTTTTTATAATAAAATCAAGCTTTCGAAAAGGGGCAGGGGTCACCCTCCTCTCCAACCTAGCCTCTACGACTATAAGCAGTAATATGCTGGAATACCCCCACAGACAGGAGGGGCAACCCAAAAAAGTCACATGCCAATACCTCACAGCTACAAGAGGTGCATTTTCAAAAAATATATACAATATGATAATACATAACTTTTCATATCAATGCAAATACCCCGCAGTATATGGGGTAGCCACCAGTAGACCAAATTCTCACAGAAATTAGAGCAAGTCATATAAAATAAACACCCACAGTATAAAGGGAGAACAAAGGAAAAGGAAAGTGCAGAAGAAACGAAGTGTCTCATACAGGAATGATAAGTGATGTACACATAGAATTCTGAGCACTACAAAGCAAGAAGTAGCCTATCTGCTATAAACCACAAAAAATAAATCATCGCACGCGATGGCGCCAGCAAATGACGGACCAGCCTCCCGCAGAAACTCTTCCTCCAACCTGAAGAATTTAGCCTCATCCTCCTCATCGCCCGAGTCTGGAAAGCTTCACCTGTAGTAGGGCGATCTGATTCCGGATCCTCGTAGCCTCAGCATGCCGTTGCTCAACCCTAGACTGTCGAGAAGTGTGAAACCTCACTATCTTTCGAAAAGGAACACTCAGAAAGGGGCGAACCCCTACGTCAAGCCAATCCAAATGAAAATGATAGAACTGCTATAAGTCGCGGAGAGCATCCAAGAATAGCAAAATAGAAGAGCTAGTCAGCTTAGCAGGGGAGGTAGCCAAGAACTCATGAACATGGCTGGCAAGAGCCCTTAGGTTGAAGGCCGTAAGCCTGTCAACCTGAAGTATACTCTAAGAAGTGAACGTCTCGGGATGGTGCTCCAAGATGAGATCCAAGAGCTGATGCTCGTGTACCCTGAATCGGCCTGGTAACTCCTCACGCCATAGCCTACTAGAAATAGTCGCAGCATCCTCTGCTTCATCATCTCCATCGGAGTGACGAGACCCCGCCTTAGAAGGAAGGAAAGAATACTCCCCACTAAAATCAGCGTCACCGACCAAAGAAGTGAACTCAGAACTATGATCTCCCTCCACGGTTTCCCCACTACCAGTCTCCACAGTTATCAGAGTACTCTCATGCACCTGGAAGCAATGAGACAAGGGTGAAATGAGAATGCTTGCACAGTATACGCAAGAAGAAAAGAGGGGAATAGTAAAAAAAAGGGGGTATGCCAGTCTAATACCTCTCTCGCAGTTGCCCCATAGCCCGACTCCACAGTCATCGGAGTACTCTCATGCACCTGGAAATAATGAGACAAGGGTGAAATGATAACGCTTGCACAGTATACGCAAGAAGAAAAGAGGGGAATAGTAAAAAGAGGGGGTATGCCAGTCTAATACCTCTCTCGTAGTGGCCCCACTACCAGACTCCATAGTCATCAGAGTACTCTCATGCACCTGGAAACAATGAGACAAGGGTGAAATGAGAATGCTTGCGCAGTATACGCAAGAAGAGAAGAGGGGAATAGTAAAAAGAGAGGGTATGCCAGTCTAATACCTCTCTCGCAGTTGCCCCACTGCCAGACTCCACAGTCATCGGAGTACTTTCATGCACCTGGAAATAATAAAACAAAGGGGAAATGAGAACACCTACACAGTATACGCAAGAAGAAAAGAAGGGAAATAGTAAAAAGAGAGTATGCCAGTTTAATACCTCTCTCGCAGCCGTCTCATTCTCTAACTCCACAAGTATTGAAGCAACTTCATCCGGCTCCTTAGTCATCAGAGCGACCCCGCTCACCTGGAGATAATGCAACAAAGGTGAAGAGGGGAATTCTTGCGCAATTTAAACAAAATAATAAAGACATAAGAATGACATGATGGAAGTAGATACTCTTATACACGGTACCTGAATAACGCCCTCTATAACGGTCATAGAAGGAGGAGCAGGGGCTCCCATAGGGGCAGCAACACTGATCGATGCTCCACAAGGGGTTGTCTCAGCGACCAATGATTCCAAAGAAGCTACCTCAACCTCAGGCACTTTCGGAAGAACAATCTCAGCGACGGAGGGCGCGAGGGGTAGTCAGGGCTGCGAGTGACAAGAAAGGGCGAGAGGGGCTGTTGAAGAGACAGTGGCAGGAGCTGCACTCGAAACAGCGCCAAGGGATAATTGCGACAAAGTAAAAGAGGGCTACGATAAGTACAAGCTGGATAGATAAGAAATATAGAACCAAGAAAATAAGAGAGTACCTGAACCCCATCCAAAGGGGAAGCGCGAAAAAGGAGGGTCGGTGCAGTAGGGGCTGTGCTGATAGCCTACAAAGAATGAAAGTACGTTATTCATCGCATGATCGAGGAGAAAGAGATTCCATGCTTAAGCGAAAAGGCCTGACCTGAAGCGTAGGCTCGCTGGATGAAGCCACAGTAAATATCGGGCCACGAGAGATCACCTGAACCAAAGGTCTACCGTCCATAGATGCACGGACCCTAGGGATAGAAATTCTCCCCGAAGAGGATAAACCCAGGGCGATAACGCCAGCTAAGGGAGGAGTCCCTACCTAAGAAGAAAGTCCAAGATCCATTAGGACTCCTATTAAAAGGAAATAAATATTCAAAAGTAAAAATGCATACCGCAAACGAAGAGGCCTCTCGGGGCTCAGCTGCAGAAGTGCCCACCGCCGAGACAAGAGAAGATGAGGTGACAACACCAGAAGACACAACCCTCTACGCATGGTAAATGGGTAAATAAAAGGAAGAAGTAAGAAAATGGCACAATGAAAATTTTGAGAATAGCGAGGCATACCTGAGGAGAAGGGGAAGCCACAAGGGTGGTCCTGGTGATGGTAAAGTGCACAGACGAAAGCTGCGAGGAAATGACAGCATACGCAACTAAAATGTAGTTAGAAGACGAATAAATTACAACAGATGGTGAAAGAATTAAGGAGACAGCAAACCTCTCTAAAAAGACCTCGGGAAGAAATGAGCATGGAGTTCCTCTCTCGCTGAAAGGGCGTCGGTCGTAGTGGGGGAAGAGGAGAACTACTTGCCTCTACGGAAATGACCTGCACAAATATGGCAGAATGCTTTAATTCACAAATAAAAAAATAATGAGGGGAAGAAAGAAAATCATATGCAAAAAAAAAAAAAATATATATATATATATATATATATATATATATAGAGAGAGAGAGAGAGAGAGACAAGTAAAGGGGGAACGCTTACAGTAGCAGGGCGCGTAATCTGTCTATAAGGGAGATGGGTGGGGCTAAACCCCCCCCAGGAGAATGGGAGGCCTCATCATCACTAGAAGACTCTCGGGAGACTGATCACAAAGCATAAGTGTCAATAGTGCTTTCGCTATGGAAACCCAGGCCGCCCATATCACCCGAAGAAGAACTATGGTCGTCATAGGAAGGGGTGCTTCCATAATCAACTAGTTCCTCTTCCAATGAAGGGGAGGGAGATAAAGAAACTCCGAGAGAACTAGTTCTACTAAGTAAATAATTTCGTGATATAGTACCTTCCGCAATGGGAATAGACGCGACCCGCGCCTCCTAGGAAGCAAGGCTCGGTGAGGAGTAGCCTTTCCCTCTCGCTACTTGGGAAGTCTTCCCCACCCCAAGATTGCCAGTATCAGACTCTTGATCCACTGTAGAGGAAGCAGCCATGCCAGCGCCATCTCCTTTCTTTTTCTTCGCATCCCGAGTCCTCACATGAGAAGAAGGAGGAAAAGCAGTAGTAGCAGGAACAAAAGTGGATACGTCGGCATCAGGGTGTTTCCTTTTGCTCGTAGTAGAGGTGTTTGCTTTCCCTCTACTTTTTGGTTGGCTTCTAGACTTCACAGGGGGGAGCTCAGCCGGCGGAGACGAAAGTGACTCGTCAATGAGAGGTTTCACTAAAACGGGAATGGCATGCTCCAAGGGTGGCATGGAGGTGGTGCTGAGAAACCAAGGATCTTTCTGCATCCGCCTGACCAAAAACTGAGCTCTGGTGTATTTAATGGGGTTAGTCTCATGAGGGGGGCCAACTACACATTCCTGGATAAGACGGACCTGCTGCTACCAAAGAAGGAACCAAGATGAAGTGAATGAAGGATGATAATCGCAGGGAGGCACATAGAGGCCACCCAAACCACTGACCCTATGGAATAATCCCTGAAGAGTAAAGCCAGCACACGCCTTTGAAAATGCCTCAGAATGACTGCTGTAGGTAGAAAGAGGAGGGGTGTGGACGCCCTGGACATAGCCGAACTGTCGTCTTGCCCTCTCAGAATGATAAGATTCACCACGCGGACCTAACTCGGTCCAATAAGGGAGGTGACATGGTAAGAGCATCGTCACCACATTAATATGAGGACACGTGGAAACCGACCCCACTGCTGAAGGGAAATAGAAGGTCCCGCCATCGCCAGGGAAAGAAAGCCAGCTGAAAGTCCCCCCAGGGTGCCTGGTATAAGATCGAAACTGAAACTCTTTGATATCATCAATCAACATTCCCAGAGATTGCTTGGGAGTTTTCTTATGCCACCGAAGAAGTCTCGCAGCGTCGCTATGACAAGCGTGAGCCCCTGAAGTAAAGTGGGGGAAATGCTCAAACAAAAAGGCCATCAAGAGAGGGGCATTAGCTTGATTAGCAACATCATACCGACCGTAGGACCTCTCTACATCTATGTGTGCTCGGTCCATCCAGGTGTAAAGAGAACCTAAGGTCAGGGCAGCCATGGGTACCGACCTACCGCGAGACAATCATACAGCCAATCTAAAAAGAAGTTCGGGATGACAGTCCTCGGGCTTACCTGGTAGAAGGAACCGAGTCAGAAATGTAACGAGGAAAGAGGCTAAATGTGCAGGAGAGTGGAGCTTAGGACCATCCTGGGATCTGGGGGCTGCACGTGAAGTCTCCCCCTTCTGCAACTGCTCAAAGTCTCTGAACCAGTATCTTTGCCATTTGGCAAAGGAATGCTTGGAATGACCAGTTATATTTATGGCCACATACCTCGAACACTCTCCGAGAGCTGACCGTAAATCCCTTACCATCTCCTGCTCTAGGGAGTCCTCGTAGTCATCAGAAAAGACATGTTGCCCAAAGAAAGGAAGGGTGTACAACTCACATATATCTTCTAGGGTAAGGGTAAATTCCCCCCAGCCTGTGACAAAGGTGTGAGACTCCATACTCCACCGAGACAATAAAAGATTGAGTGAAGAACCATGCTTAAATATGGTG
The DNA here is from genome assembly GCA_949130495.1 of Sambucus nigra. Lineage (NCBI taxonomy): Eukaryota > Viridiplantae > Streptophyta > Magnoliopsida > Dipsacales > Adoxaceae > Sambucus > Sambucus nigra. Next base: position 173,690,755 of record OX422208.1, read on the forward strand.
CAGGACTTTAGGCTGCTGACGGAGGTAAAGAGTCCCACCTCCCTAAGGATAGCCACATAATCAGGAACGCTCAGAACATGATCAACCCAGCTGGCGCACTCCTCTGTGGGACCACCCGGGGTTTAACTTCAACATTAGAATAAGGAAAGTTATCGCGGTCAACTCAGACTCGGAGAACGAAATCCGGAGAAATAGTAAGGAGGTCAGCAGACTCACTTAACCCCACATGAGAACGTTCGAGAACAGAACCCAAATTTTTTTCCCCAAAATCAGAAAGTGAAGTCATGAAACTGTCAGCGGGACCAAAAAAAGGAGCGCGACGATAAATACCAAAGTCTCGCCCTTGGCGAATGTGCATATAGTCCTTCCATGCCTGAGAAGAAGATGGCGTAGCTGATGAACCACCAAGAGCCATTGGCTCAAGAAAAGAACTCATCCTAGTGGGAACTCCGAACGAGGGACCCTGGGTGTCCCCTGTCGCAAAAAAAGAAGTGGAGGCGGAAACCCCAGCAAAATCATGTGAAGAGCCCCCGATCAGTGGAATACTCTCCACAACACCAATAGTTGGCAAGACACCCTGGGTCACGGAACCCTCGATGTGACAAAATGTCGAGATACCCCCTTGCACGAACGAGAGACCCGTGGACGTGAGGCCAAGTCGTGAGACCCCAGGCTGCTGACGAGAGGTCACCATACTGCCATAAGCCGAGACCCCCATTTTAGAAAAACTCAAAGGCATCGAGATATGGGTTACCTCGGGCATGGGGTTGCCTCGCGGTAAACCATGGGACAAGATTCCCCCTTCCTCAATAAAAATTATGGGTGTCGAGACACCCGAGGTCGAGATACTTACGTCAGCACTAATACATGTCAAGACACCCCCTTGCACTGACGAGAGACCCATTTCTAAAAAACTCAAAGGCGTCGAGACCCGCGCGCCGCTGCAAGGGTTGCCCCGCGGAAAAAAAGGGGTCGAGACCCCATCTGCTTCAGAAAAATTCACGGGTGTCGAGACCCCCCTCCCTCCAAGCTCATTTTCAATAGACAAAGAACTCCCCGTGCCTAGATCAACGCGCGAGGAGCCACTGACGGCACCAGAAAATTCCGAGATACCCTTATCCAAACCAACTAGATAAACTTCATGAACCGAGGTCGAGATACCCCTCCCAACGCAACTGATTTTTTGCTGAGAACCCAACGCGACTGGCGAGAGACCCTCGGACGAGGGGTCCACTCGCTTCGAGCCCTCATCAACAGCCACATCAAGGGGGACGGGAGAGACACCGACCATCTACAACTGAGCGCCACTAGTCGAGATACCCCTCCCAATGCAACTGATTTGTTTATCAGAACCCAAGGCGACTGGCGAGAGACCCTCGGATGAGAGATCCACTCGCTTCGGGCCCTCATCAATAGCCATATCAAGGGGGACGGGCGAGACACCGATCTCTAACTAAGCGTCGCTCCTCGAGATACCCAAGACTTGAACATCGTCCGCGGAAGGAAATCATGAGGAACCCATGGGGGTTATCGAACCACCAACCGAGGGAAATGAGGTGGGTAGCACAGAGGAGGCGTCGATGGCGGTAATAGGGGCGGTCGGAACCGTTGGGATGGACAAGGAAGAAGGCATAGAACCAAAAATCATAGGGGCTTTGGAGGTGTCTACATTTGAAGAAGTATTGCTTGGATTAGAATCCATGAATGAGAGGCTACGGTATTTGGAAAAGCTAGAGCAAAAAATGAGGGGATGGGTGGCTATGGTGTTTTAAAAATCCTTTTCTCACTCTCTCTCACTAAAAATCCAAAAGTGTCTTATGTTTTTTGAAGAAGATGAAAGATCCCAAGAAGAGGGGCTTATGTTTTTTTGCATCAAAATGGGAAAACGTGCAGGAAGGCAAAAAGGTGATGACCTTATTTTCCCAAATGACGAGATGACAGTTCCCACACTGACGCGTGGGTTCTCAAAAAAAAAATTTAAAACCTCGGATAAAGAGACATCGCAGTTAATGATCCTAGGGTCCCTCAGAAAATATATATATATATATAATTGTTGAAATCAGATTTATAGCGTACAAAGTTTTTTTAGTCTACCCAACCAAAAAATCTTTGCACGAGGGGCTAATGTAGATGGGTGTCTATCAATAAAAAAGCAAATAAAATAAAATAAAAAATGCTTCTTTTATTAATGATATCCGAGAGGTGCCCGCGAGGGTTACCCAGAAGTCCAAAAGCCATGGTAAAGTTTAACACCGCTGCAAGGGTCAGCCCCGCTTCAAGAGCCAGCGCCACTTCAAATTCCAGCGCCGCTGCAAGTGTCAGCGCCGCCGTAAGTGTCTGCGCCGCTGCAAGTGCCGGCGCCGCTTCAGTTGTCTACGCCGCTGCAAGGGTCGGCGCAGCTTCAGGTGTCGGCGCCACCGCAAGTGCCAGCGCTGCTGTAAGTGTCTGCACCGCTGCAAGTATCAGCGCCGCCGCAAGTGTCGGCGCCGCTTCAAGTGCTAGCGCCGCTGTAAGTGCCTGCTCCACCGCAAGTGTCGGCGTCGCCTCAAGTGTCTACGCCACTCCAAGTGCCTGCGCCGCTACAAGTATCAGTGCTGCTGCAAGGGTCGGCGTCGCTTCAAGTGTCTGCACCGCTGGTGGGGTCTGCGCCGCTGCAAGTGCCAGCGCCGTTGCAAGTGTCCGCACCGCCGCAAGGGTCGGTGCCGCTTCAAGTGCCAGCGTCGTTCCAAGTGTCTGCTCCATTACAAGGGTCAGCGCCGCTGCAAGTGTCCGTGCCGCCGCAAGGGTCGGAGCCGCTTCGAGTGCCAGCGCCGTTTCAAGTGTCTGCGCCATTGCAAGGGTCAGCGCCGCTGCAAGTATCGACGCCGCTCCAAGTGCCAGCGTTGCTTCAAGTGCCAACGCCGCTGCAAGTGTCAGCGCCGCCGTAAGTGTCCGCACCGCTACAAGTGTCGACACCACTTCAAGTACCAGTGTCGCTTCAAGTTTTCGTGCCACTGTAGGTGTCAGAGCCGCTGCAAGTGTCTACGCCGCTGCCAGGGTCAGCGCCGCTTCAAGTTTCGGCGCCGCAGCAAGTGTCAGCGCCACCGCAAATGTCGGCGCCGATGCAAGTACCAGCGCCGATGCAAGTGCCCGCGTCACTGCAAGTGTCGACGCCGTTGTAAGTGTCCGCGCCGCTCCAAGTGCCAGCGCCACTACAAGTGTCAGCGCCGCTGCAAGGGTTAGCGCCGCTTCAAGCGTCAGCGCCACTACAACAAGGGTCACTACATTAGTAACATTCGAGAGGTGCCCGCGAGAGTCACCACAGAAGTACAAAATTAAGAAGTACCACTACAAGGGTCAGCGTCGCTGCAAGGGTCACTGCAGTAATGACAGTCGAGAGAGTCAGCGTCACTGCAAGGCTCAGCGCCACTGCAAGGGTCACAGCAGAAATGTTATTCGAGAACTGCTGCTACAGGGGTTTCGACAGAAACTTACATTGAGGGAGTATCTATCACGAACAACTCCTCATCATGAAACATCAGTCTCTAAATGAATAACAACACTAACACTTTACTTTCTTATACAGGCTGCCTAGTCGAGCAAGCAGGGCTCTAACAGGCGCGTTGGGACCTCCTGGGAGTTTTGGCTTGGCGGCTGAGGGACAAGGTATGTTGAGCAAGCTCAACGACTTAGCACTATAGGATTGAGAGAATACTAGTAGGAAGACCCATAAGTCACTCGAGACTACATACACTGCACACTTGGTTACAAGTGAGGTGAGCAGCCAAAGAGCTGGCTACTCACAAGAAATAAACTCTTTACAAGAAAATGACTTTTCCAGAAGAGGGGGTCCTCAAGGTCCCTCTCAAGAAAAATAACATTTTTTAGAGGAAAGGAGTCCTTAAGGTCTCCTCTCTCAAGATTTGCAAAATTGCACCACAAGTTACCGTTTCAAAGGATAATTACCAAATCTGATATTTTGTCTCCGTTAGGGGACATATGTGCTTTTTGACCTTTGGTCGGCGCCAGGTGGCGCCTGTAGAGGGGACAGGCAGGCTGCCACAGGTAGGGACAAATGGTACACTTCAGACATTATTCCCCACCAAATCTCTCAATTTTGGCGCCCAAAAATTCCACTCACCCCTAACGCCCCAGTATAAATAGACCTCTGGGCAAGGTCAAGGATAGACAATAGAAATTGCACTGTTAATCTGCCAAAATATCACCAGACCTACCTAAGTATTCTCTCCCTACTCATTCTCTTAGTGCTGAGTGCCTTGTTTCTTCACTCCCCACTGACAGCCATCACTCTCAGGTGTTTCCCTTGAGAAAATTACTATTTTTACTGTGAAAGTTCATCTTCTTGCAGGGAGTGAGTTGAAGCTTGAGTTTCATTGTTACTAGAAGGAGAAGTTTTCTTCAGAAGTTGCACCAGGAGACCTTGAAGACCTTGCAGGCAGCGTCCATTGGAGTGGGTCACGCCTCACCCTTTCGAGTTATTCATAGACCCCACTCTCACTGTCCTCCTACAACAACCATCAGCCAGGTCGTCTACCATAAGGTCAGCCCCAGCCGATGTTGAAGCTACTTCATACACTAACCTCGGTTGGTCATCAGTCAAGGTCAGCAAAGTGTCATGGGCTCAATCATCTGCCAACGTCATCATTGGCCCTAGACGACATTGCAGCTACTTCATACCTAACCTCGGCCTTCCCTCCTGGCCGGGTCCTCATGGCTAGACAAGAAAAAGCAACTACATCTTACTTCACCAACTGCGTACTCATCCAGGCTAAGGTTACATCAGTCAGGGACACAAGGCCGAGCATTTACAAGCACATGTAAGGTTTGGCACACGTAGACAAATTTGTTATAATCGAATCATTCCCCTCACCTGAGGGAATATTAAGGTCATCATTATCTATATGAGATCAGTCAGGTGTCATTCTCATACTGGTTCGATCCTCACGTGCATGCCCATTGCATGCTTGGGGGTACATTACACCCGTCAAGAACTATATATAGAGGTCATCCTCTACCTTGTAAAAGGATCCATAATTGCAACCCTAGCTGAAACTCTGTTAGTTTACACAGTAGAGAGAGAAAGCTTGAGAGATTGTATTTAAGGCCGTTAGTTCCTTCATTTAGTGATATTATTCACACACTCATAGTGGACGTAGGCCAGATTGGCTGAACCACTTACATACAAGTGTTCATCCTCTTATCCTCACCTTCTTCTACTATATATACACTCTTGTACTGCCATTGTTATTGCTAGCTTGAGCTTGTCAACACCTCATCTGGTGGTGCTGTTTCCAGCATCATCATTGATTATCAATTCTTAGATTGTTCTTAATCATGCTTGCATGGAGTATTTCAAAATTGATTTGCTTTGATGGATTCACTGTGTATATGCCTCTGCACACGCTTTGTACAAGCTCTTTTGAATTTTACTTCCTATGTTGCATGAGCTAAATGAGGTGTTCTTCGATCAATCTTTTTATACACATAATAGTTTGTACTATGGGAGATTTGTGCATGTTAGACCATTGCGTGAGTTTGATCTTATTTGATAAAATATGAGTGTGTAATGAAAAAGCGCTATGAAAGGATAATTCTATTTTGTGTGAAAGACCACCATCGGTAGGAGCCTAAAAAATAGAAATAAAAGAAAATTTCCAAGGACAAATTTTTTTGCATCAATGCTTTAAAATTTAGTATCTTTAAAAGAAAAAGAGATAAAAATGATATATATATATATATATATATCATTTTTTTTAGGGTGTTAAGTTGAAGATCAGCGGGTTTTCACAATGTGTCAGTTGAGCTTAAATGTTTGACACTATTGATCCAAGAATCATCAAAATTTCTAGATGAGTGTGCATTTTGTATGTTTGTCCTTAATGAGTTCTTTATTTATCACCTATAAGGCTAAACAGAACTTGATAATATTTGTCAGTCAGATAGAACTCCTTAGACATTCTTCAGTGATTAGGTTATACTTCTTTTGTTGCTAGTCCACGCCCCTTAACTCCGTACCACTTTTGTTTAGACACATCAATACTATGTTGGTATGGAAAACTTATGTGTTTTTATGTTTTTTGTGGTGTTTATATATATATATATATATAGCCTGTATATTATTGATATATGTTCGGTTATATATATGGTATGTTTTTATTTTCAGCCTCTGTGTTTGCATTTAATCCATCTTTGTCATATGCTTAATCTTTGATTCATATTGGAATAATTTATGATCACATTTGTATCCTTTATTTCTTGCTATCATTGATGTCTCATTTATGCATCAAAATCAATATCTTATGTTTATTTTGTGGATTATATGTACTTATGTTGTCGAGTTGTTTGTCATTGTATGTTTTACTTCACATAATTGCATGATATTACTTTCTTTCCTTTATGATTACTCATGTTACATTTAAGGAGAGTATTATTATTGTGCACCTTATTTTTTGTATATTCCTGATCAAAAATGGGGAGAAATAGTATGTAACTCTTTGACTCGGGGAGAGATTTTTACCTCATGGGGAGACGTAATATCTTAGGTGGAGATTGTTAGACAAAGTGGAAGGGTTTTTCATATGCAAATTTATATTGTTATATTCAAGTTTCATTTAAAAAGTGTGTGCAAGTGTGCAGGTTTATCAACGATACGTTAAAATTTCACAAGAGCGAAACCTCTCATGTTTGTATCGGTTAAGCATTTATACATTTTATTTTTGGGATTAGGATTAAGTCTTGGTGAGTTTGACGACAAGTAACGTTTTTATTTTTGAGTTTTTTCCCCAAATAGACAAAATGGGAGATTTATAAGGACAAATTTCCGAATCGAGTCAATTTGTATGTATTAGCTGAATTCCGTGTTTGGACAAAACTTGTTTGAGTCATAGGTTATTAGGATTTAGTTGTTTATCCTTCAAGACTGCGATGCGTGTTTGAAGATCGTAGAGGCCAAGATAAATTGACATTGCATACACATTCTGCAACATCTGAGGGATGTCATTAAGATATGAATATATGTTTATGTTTGATCCCTGGATTTGATTAGGTGTGCTTTTATAAGCTTACTTGAGGATATTTTCATAAAATGGGATTTTTAAAGAAAAATATTTTTTTATTTTAATGTCTTTTGAACGAGATGGTTAAGTTCGTTTGAATGAGTTAGTGAATGTTATTGGAACGACCTTCAAACGAAGTTTAAACGAGTTTTCATCTGTTTATGAGCAGATTCTCATTCGAAATCTGTTCAAACGAGATATGTTAATTCGTTCGAACGAGATGGTTTTGTGTTCGAACAAGATTGTGACTTCATTCGAATGAACCTATAGTTTTCATTCGAAAGAGATTATGTCGCCTCAAAATTCATGTTTTCTATAAATAGGCACGCTTGAAATGTTTTCACTTGAGAAATTTGGTAAAAATTACTTTCGTATAAAAATCCAAAAGCCTCTAAACCCTAGTTTACACCTAAGTTTGAGATCCAAGAATCCTACATCTATATGTCTGTTTGAGATCTCTTCTGTGTTGCACCATAGTTGTTTTCTCTTCATACTGTGAGCATTTCGAGCGATTATGTTGTGTGATGGTTGGACCGATCATGATAAGATTGGTGGGGTACCGAGATGTGGGAATCGACTATGATATGTGGTTGTTGGAAGGCATCCAAAAGTGGAGGCAAATACGATTTCAAGGAATAAGGAAGTACTTCAAGGCTTGAAGGTGTACCTATATTGTAGTGGACTTGTGTGGCTGGGCCATCTGTGTTTTTTCCCGTTGTGAATTTTCCTCGTACATCTTCTTGTTGTGATTTATAATTATTATTCTTGCTTTATCTCACCTAGATGAATGCTCAGGTAAAGACTAAAATTGATAAATTGTTCAACACAACAAGTGGTTTATTTAGTGTGTATATAAACAATTAATAAAATTAAAATTTGGTGATGTTTCCATATAACCCTAAGGCATTAGCATTTTTAAGTTGGCATGTGCCGTTGGATCAATTATCATGTCTCGTGACTGAGATGCATCGTTGTACAACCTCACCAAATTTTGATACACAATGAGGCGGTGAGGCATTGGGGGAGGGCTTTCAGTTGGTTTTGGTGGTTTCATACACCATTTTCTTTGAGTTACAATCGTGGTGTAAAATCAAAGATAGCGAGTAGTTGAAATACTAGATATATATAAAATGAGAACATTTTTTGTGAATTATATTTGGTAATGAAAGTATGAAAATTGTACGTGAAAGAAAAATAAATTGAAAGGATTTTTTTTTTGGGGGGGGGGGGAGGAGAAATTGAAAGTCTTTTGGCAGAATGTGGTGGAAATAATGGGGTTATTTGTGCAATTTATATTGAATAGGGATAAATGGTAATTGACATCTGCAACGTTCACTGATGGAAAGTTGGAGGGTAAGAACATCCACCTGCTACGCACTAAAATGTTAACCGCCCAAGGTGGACCCCACGATCCAGCCACTTGCTGGGCGCTAAAATGTTTCCCGCACAGTGCAATTTTACATTATCCCACTATGGTTTCACCCATAGAAATGGAGAGGTAAATTTATAAATTTCCAACCTTTTACATTAACCTGTCGTGAATGACATTAAAAAATATGTTTGAGAACCTCACTGTACACATAATAATAAGGGTCTTGATAACATGTGCCCTAAGGGCACACATTTATAACCCAAAAATAGTAAGGACGGAGTTCCGACATACAATTGATATGGCACAGATAGTTATATAAAACTTTTAAGCATATTGTTGTAAGACAATGCATTCTTGTAAAGTTGCCATTACCCAGGTGTGTCATTTCCTTTACTATAATTTTTTAGTGCTTCATTATTATTTAACTTGGCTTCCAATTTTACGTATTTTTGTTTATGATTACAGAATATTTACTGGAGTTGTCTTTGATATGCCCAAGTATAACCTCGTCTAAGGATAGCTCTTACTCGGCCTAGCCGTCCTTATAAAGCACGCATATTACAAGGAGCCCAACATCAACAATCTCGATCTCATCCATCGTCTTAGACTGAGACCCTCCAACATCCATGTCCTCCTTGTTCCATCTCGTCTTCCATGCTTAGAAACCGAGACCTCGTGGGTTCATGCTACAACCTCATCTTGGTGTGACGCCTACTCAGCTAAGACTACACTCAGCAATCCCCCAAACTATAATTGAATATGACTCTGTGGGTATCATACTCGGCCCAACCAAGACCCTTCTGGATGACATCTCCACCACGCGAGAGGCAAGGCTCCAGCATAATCAGTCCGTGTGGAAAAATAGTTATAACCGAATCTCATGTGCATGTGGGGGGAATATTTAATTCATCATAATCTACCTATGTTAGAGACGGGTAGCTTAACCTCATTGGCTAGCAAATACTGTGCACGCTTCTTACATGCTTGGGGGGTGTATTACACCACCCAGACACTATATAAGCTTGTCTTATCCACTATTGTAAAGGATCGATAATTGTAAACCCTAGCTAATACTCTGTTAAAATCATAGTAAAGAGATAAAGTTGAGTGTGTTGTATCACAAGGCCATTAGAGCTCTTTTTCATAGTGAAATTCACTCACCCTTGCACAGTGGAGTAGGCAAGATGGCTAAATCACTTACCTTATAGTATCCTTCTACATTGTCTAACCTCCTTCTTTATTTATATTATTGTATGTTCACCATTATTTCTCCTTCAAGGTTTTACTGATTTGAGCTCTTACTCATTACTAGGTGATACCATAAGAGCTACCATCAGTTGTCACCATCTATGGGAAGTGATATTATCTTCTTCTTCCTCTCATTCACAGCTTACTCCTCACCGAAATCTCTGGTGGTGCTCCAATCCCAGGCTTGGTTGGGCTTGAACCACTATTGCAAGAGCTCTAGTTTTAGTTCAAGATTTCCTCCAGCTCATTTATCTCTTCCAATGCACCTTTTGTTTTTTCTTTCACTGGAGTCAATGGCATCAGATCTTCCACCAGGTATTGGACCTAGTTCCAGCCAAGCTCCACATCAATCAGAATTGACTGAGGTCGCGACATCTCTGTAGTCACTGAAGACAAGCCAAATGAAGATACAAGAGCATCTGGTCGCTTTCAGCCAAAATTTATTGACTTGGTCCATTGGCACAAGAGCAGAGATGATAACTCCAGCTTCCAGGGAGGGAAAAAATCAGGTGACATGGGGACCACCCTCGGCCCCAGATAAGGAAGCACAACAGCAACAAAGACGAAGGGATATTATTGACCCTAAGCGTTTATGCTTGGGGAGGCAAGTTCAATAGTATTGTTGATGAAAAAAACTAGACTAAGCCTAATTAATTGATCACATATAAATTAATTAAAACAAACATGACACAAGAAATTTTTTAAGTGGTTTGGCTTAATGGAATAGCCTACGTCCACTGTTATGTATTGACTGCCTTGAGTTATTTTTTCGGTCCCTTGCAATGATGGTGATACAATGTATTTATATTCCAAGGGGAGTCTTGATCGTTCTCATGTGAAAGGATGGAATGCCTTTATTTGTTAGGCATTTACGTCAATACATAATGAGAATTAATTATATGAACGTTGTCGCTTCATAGGCAATACAGGCTGTAAGACTGCTTGCGCTTCGTTGGCTGTACATAATGGATTTTTGGCTGTTGGTCGGGCTTCCCAGTTGGTCAAATAATAATGTTAGTCGGGCTTCCTTGTTGGTTAGGCTTTTCTATTATGCGGACTTGGACTTGTGCCACATAGGATGACACGTATTGTCTTGTAATTGGTCCATGTTGGATGGTAAATTTTAGTATCAACAGAAGCCCCTAATGTTTCATACTTGGAGTTGATGCGAAGGTGTGGAATATCATGCTTTGGCAGTATCTCGGGCTATTTGGTTGGCTGCAGAGCTTCCAGACATGTGAAATTTACTCACTTAATTAACAGTTTTTTAGCGTGAATGAAAATTTAGTATATGTTTCAAATTTTAGCGAATATTTTTGAGGTATTTTTATCTTTTTCTCTATTAGCCACCGTAAATCCAACTGTCGTTCACTTTAATCATTAATTTACCCAGTTTTCGATGCATCTTATAAAAAGGGCGGTAAAAACTTCGATCATTTTTTACCTCTTACTTCTGATTCTGCTAATGTGTTCTTTACTTTCGTACGACCGTTTTCTTTTTTGTCTTCAGTTCTTGCTGAATCCTTAAATCTTTGTAAGAATCTTTCTTCTCTTCTACTTTATTTTCTTCATCATGGTTTACTCTATCGAGTCACTTGATAAGTTCAGAACCGATTTTAATATTCCATCTTGGGTTATATTAGAACATCCAATTTTTCCTTCTGATTTTTTTTCTCTTGCTGAGGGTCACTGGTTCCCCTCCATCTTTATTATTGAATGTGGCTTCACGTTTCCTCCCAATCCCTTGTGTTTGGAGTTTTGTCAATATTTTGACATTGTACCTGCAAGAGTGGCTCCTAACATATGGAGAGTTGTTAATGGAGATTATAAGTTAAAATAAATATATGGAACCCATCTAGAAATTTCAGAAATTATGTTTTGTTACAAATGGGTAACTAGTGATGCCACCTTTTATTTGTAAACTAGGGCTGTTAGTAAAGATTTGGTAGTTTATCTCCCTAATTCTAATAGGGATTATTTTGATCATGGGGTCCTTGTAAAAAATTGGCAGCATACCCCTTTAGTTGAAGGTGACAAATACCAAGGACCTAGATGTCCTCTCTTTGGCAATGGAATAGATTATTTTTATGTTTGAGTAAATCTGCTCTGTTTATATTTGATAAAATGTTATATAGACTATTTTTTTATAAATTGATTTGTAGTTGAGCAAAAAAGAAAGTTCCCCAAAGAGAGTGAAGCAAATTTGAAAGAGTTAAAGTTTATCTAGGGTATTCATAAGGTAGTTGCTGAAGAGCACGTTAGGTGTGCCTCCTATCTGCTCCAGTATAAAAACACTATTTCCTCTTTTATTGCCTGACTTTCTGCCTCTACAGCTCTGGTAATTAATCTCGAACAAGTGGTTATTATTGATTCTGATACTCCTCTGTCTGAAATTATGAAGAGGAAGTTTTCTGACCTTTAGAGCGATAGTGTCTTTGGTTCCCAATCATCTGTTGAAGGATCTAAAAATAAAATAGGGGATGTTATGAAGCCCCCGGCTCCCAAGGGTCCAGCCCCTAAGGATCCAGCCCCTAAAGACCTGGCTCCTAAGGATGTAGCTCCCAAAGAGGTTAAAGTTCCTCTGAGGAGACTTAGGAGAGGACTTACAGAGAAGCAAGTCGACCAAGTGACCGATCAACTGTCCTTAGTTGATTTACCCTCTTCTGATGTTGTTCCCCCAACAGCTATTACTCCTGGTTTGGCTAGGAAGTTGATCAAGTCTGGTACTCTTCCAGACCACAATGGGGTGGATGTCACGCTCCCAAGAATGAGGGTATCTGAATTGGTTGTCCAAAACCTTGCATCAGTAAGTAATTTCTCTTTTCTTGACTTGGTTATTTTGTATATCTCTTGTATACTCATTTTATATACCTTTTCTTTGGCAGTTCTTGGCACACTTCAATAATATGCTGGAGAAGGATGATGCAATCAAGGATTTTTCTTCTTCTAATGAGATGGAGGAAGATTTGTCTGGTTTGAAGAAGTCTTTTCTTGAATCTCAGCAGGCCTTGGAGACTGAGAGGAGCACTTGGGTAGAGAAACTGAAGATAACTGAAACTGCTCGTCAAATGTTTGATACAAATGCCCTTAAAGTTGAGCGCAGGGCTAAGGAGGCTGGGCTCCAAAAAGAGGAAGTTATGCACAAAAAAGAGGAAATTGAGCACCAAAAGGAGGAAGCTGAGCGCGGGGCAGAAGAAGCTAAGCGCGGGGAAAAGGCTGCTGAAGAGCTTGTGTCCTCTGCCAGAGCTAAGAGAAAGTTTGTCGTGAAGGTTTACTTCAGTGCTAGTAGGGACAAGGGCTGGAATAAAGCCATTTCTACTGCTTTCACTCAGATTGAGTATGTAAAGCAAAAATAGTTCAGAGATGGTTGGGTTACTGCCCTTCAAGAGTTGAACACAAACAGAGGTATATTCATGGTCCTCCTCAAGTCATAGAGGATGAGGTTGAAGATGAAGCTTCTTCTGAAGAGTCTTTATTTGTGGTTGAGTCTGTTGCCAAATAACCTGAAGTCCATGAGTGTTCTATTCCTCTAGCTGGGCAAACCGAGCAAATCTAGCCTGCAACCCCTTCTTCTGAGCAAAGCAAGAAAGTTAAAAGTGATAGGGAGAATGTATAATGTTGTTTGACATTTTTCTCTTTTACTTTTGTTGTTTATTTTTCCTTTGTTTTGATTGTACTTAAACTCTTTGTTATCAATAAAAGAACCTTTTATTGTTCCTTCTTGTCTCATGATGATTATACCTATTCTACATTATTGTTCTTGATTGGTGATTATTTCTTCTTGCTAGTTTATTACGAAGATGGAATAACTGTCTTCCCATGATAACGAGATACTGAGAAAATCCAATGTTTTTTTCAAAGTTGGCCATATGGACTTGTCCGAAGAAGAAATCACCCAGTTTCTCGGTGATGATGTCTCAAAGTAGGTTAAAGAATCCTATAAGTATTTGAAGTACTTACTTGATCGAGTGGTAGAAAATAATGTTGCCTATTATGAAATAATAGAAGAACTTTAAGAATAGTATAAGGAATCCACTGCGCTGTTGCATTAGAGCTATGAGAAGAAATATCAAAGTTTGAGTATAGATCGAGGCTTTGACAAATTTTTCTCTGTTTATAATAGAAAAGGAAGCTTTGCTTAAGCTTGAAATTGAAGAAACTATGACTATTGCCAAACTCATGGAAGAGGAGAATAATAATTTGAGGGATGAAGTGAATCTTCTAAAGTCTTCCTCTAGAGTTGTTGCTACTACTACAGATGAAGGTTACTCCTTTTTAAAAGCTAAAAATGCTACATTAAGAGATAAATTGGAGGCCTTAAAAACATTAAGTTCCCTTCTTCTTCCCGAGCTAGAAATAGGCCTGGCCGAGGAACTACAGAGGAAGTTAGAACCCAACAGGCCCTTGCTAATCAAACTGCACAGCTAAAAGCAAAAGACCGAGCTATCACTGAGATATCCCAAAAGCTGCAGACCTTATCTGAACCACTATCCACTTAATCATCCCAATTGGAGGTTAAGGATGGGGTACTGAAGAAGCTGAAATCACAAGTTGATAAATTAACTTTTTAATTCCATAAACATTCCAGAGAATTTTGGATGGGTGGATATAATGAATCTTTGCGACATTATGATGATAGGCTTCAGCAAGCCCATAACAAATCCACAAATGGGGTTGGATAAACGCTTTAACTGTGTTGACGGTGGATGGGAACGACTCTCTCTAGGATTGGTATGATCCGGGATTACTCTAGCTTGAAAATCCTCCATTTAAGTTGGATGTTAACTGGGTACCTGCTCACTGTATTCCCCAATGCTTGATTTCCAAGTACTTGGGGGATTACGAACTGCATGATGAACCAGAGATCATCCATCCTCCTTATTTTCTTTACCATCCTAATAGTAGCAATACCAGGATGCTTCAGAACCTTAACTTTATCAACTCTCCTTTTACTTTGGATGATCCTCCAACTGGCATGGATCATGTCTCTAAGGCTGAAGGAAAGTGTCCTATAGAATAAACTTTTGTATTTTGTTTTTCCATGTTTGAGCAATAATATGTAATCATTTATCGTTAATGAAAAGCATATTTTATGAATGGCTTAACTTTTAGTTAATATTTGAATGTATGTGAATGTTTTCTGAATGAATCAACTTTTAGTTAATCTTTAGTTTTTCATCGGTTCTATTGATATCCTTAGGATTATCCTAAGTTTCATATCAATTACCAATGTTTCGCCATGGTTCTACTAATGTACCTAAATTTTATGGTAATTGCATTAGTTACCTTGGTTCTCAGGCGTGAGTGGGACATTTGTCCATCTTTTAGCCCAATTTAAATGAATATTATTCATCCGGGTCTTCGTTAGCCAAGCATTTGGGACTTACAATTTTGCCTTGCATGGTTTTATATGTTTGAAAATCAACTTTTTTGGTGCTTTAATTGATGTCGACCAACTTTGTTGGAGGCTTAGTTTTTACCCACCAACTTGTTGGTGGCCTTCATTGATGCCGACTAACTTTGTTGGTGGCCTTAGTTGTTACCGACCAACTTTTTTGGTGCCTTAATTGATGCCGACCAACTTTGTTGGTGTTTTTATTGATGCTGACCAACTTTGTTGGTGGCTTAGTTTTTACCTACTAACTTTGTCGGTGGCCTTCATCATTGCCGACCAACTTTGTTGGTGGCCTTAATTGTTACCGACCAACTTTGTTGGTGGCCTTCATCGATGACAACCAACTTTGTTGGTGGCCTTAGTTGTTACCAACCAACTTTGTTGGTGGCCTTCATTGATATTGACCAACTTTATGGGTGGTCTTTATTATTACCGACCAACTTTGTTGGTGGTCTTCACTGTGTTTGTAAGTGCATAGCACTATTACTCCGAAAAAGAAAACAAAAATAATAATTTTGGGAAAGTCATGTTCTCATTAAATTTAAAGTGAAATGAGTACAACATAACTATATTTAATGATAATACTTCTTCAGGTGCTCTGCATTCCATGGGTTCTTGAATTATTCTCCTTCCAAAGTCTTAATTCGATATGTTCCTGGTTGGATAACTGCACTAATACGATAAGGCCCATGCCAAATAACTTCCAGCTTATTTTTCTTCTGAATCACTTTCTTTAAAACATAATCACCCTCTTTTAAGTTACTCGACATGACCCTCTTATTGTAGAAACATGCAGTCCTTTATTGATAGGTTTCATTCCTTAAAACTGTATTTTCACGGACTTCTTCCAGCATGTCTAAATCAAACCTTCTCATCAAATCGCTGACTGGGGGTACTAAACTTAAGAACTTTATGCGTAGGTAAACCTAGATCAACAGGGATTACGAATTCAATACCAAACGTCAATAGGTTTCTCCAATAGTTATTCTGGAAGTTCTTCGGTAAGTCCATTAGACCGAATGCAGCTCATTGATCAAATTTCCTTTTTTCTTCAGCCCATTCAGCAAAGTTATACTAGTTACATCTGTTTGGTCGTTGCTTTGAGGATGGCCGGGAGCATAGTGGATTTTTTGGACATCGAACTGGGCACAATAAGCAGCGAATTCATCATTGCCAAAGTGTGTGCCATGATCAGTTATAAAGGCATAAGGTAAGGCATACCTGTATATAATACTTTTCCAGATGTACTGATAAACCTTTTCATAAGACATATCAATCAATGGTTCAGCTTCCACCTGCTTTGTAAAATAATCAACAGCTACTACCACGTACTTGAACCTTCCTCTGGTGGTTGGTAAGGGCCCGACCAAGTCAATTCTCCACATAGCAAAAGGCCAGGGATAAGTGATTGGTGTTAATAGAGCTTGTGGAGCCTTATGTATACTGGAAAACCTCTGGCACTTATCACATTTCTTGGAAAAATCAGCACAATCTGCTCGCATGGGTAGCCAGTAGTACCCTTACGTTTGTATTATTTGTAACAACATTCTTTCTGGTACATGGGCTGCACATAACCCTTCATTGACTTCTTCAATTAAATCATTTACCTCATCTAGATGCACACACCTTTGTAGACCAGTAGTTAATCCTCTTCTATATAACACACCATCATTTAGCACATATCTTGAAGCTTTGTATTTTAGCCTCTTAGCTTCAAGTAGATCGGCTCGAAGAATCTCATCTTCAATATATGCTCTTATGGGGTCCATCCAAGACGGCCCCCTATCAACTTTAATAAAGTTAACCATCAGATCTTCATCAATGGTCCTATTATCAAGTAGCTTAATAGGAATAGTTCTTCGTATCTCTGTTCTGGTTACTGAAGCTAATCAACCAAGTGCATCTGCGCTGGCATTTTCTAATCTTGGAATCCTAACCATATGGACATCTAACAAAGTGGCAATTGTATCCAAAGTTTTTGCCAAATATCTGGTCATTAACTCTCCTTTTGCTTCATATAATCTTAACACCTGATTTACCACCAACTCTAGTCACTATACACTACAACTTGCTCAGTGTTTAGTGATTTAGATAGATTTAAACCAAACATCACAACTTCATACTCTGCCTCATTATTTGAGTCTTAAAACTGTAAACGTAGAGCGTAATCTATGTCTAGATTGTCTAGAGTATTGAGAATAATTCTAGCTCCACATCCGATTACACAAGACGACCCGTTAATATACAGATTCCATATGGGGATATTGATGTTAAACGCTTGGTTGGTCTTTTTCTACAGTGTCTCCTGTTTGAAGCTGGTCGAGTGTATCTCCAGTTGGTCTGCTGACTCCTACGTGTTGCTCGGCTCGAGTCCATTATTGCTCGGGGATCTCCGGGTAAGTGAATTCTGTAATAAAATTATCCACATCTTGACCTTTTAAAGCAGTCATTGGTTCGTGTACAAGGTCATATTCCCCCCAACTCCACATCCCAATACATCAATCTTCTAGATTTCTCCGGCTTATGCGAAGCCTGTATTAGTGGCATGTTAGTGTATACCATTATGGTGTGGGCTTAAAAATATAGCTTCATGCATATGCTAGCCTCAATTAAGGCCAGAGCTAATTTCTCCAGTCTAGGATATCTTACTTCTGCTCCTCGGAAAGCTTTACTGGTGTAATAAACTCGCCTTTGAACTCTATTTTCCTCCCTTATCAAGGCAGATCTAACTGCTGACTCAGATACAACCAGATATAAATACATTTTTTCTCCTAACACTGGTCGGGAGAGTAGTGGTGGTACTCATAAGTACTTATTCAACTCTAAGAAGTCTTTTTCACATTCATCGTTCCATTAAAAGGTTTTTATAAGTACCTTAAATAATGGTAAATACTTTTCCGTTGCTCGTGACACAAACCTGTTGAGCGCTTCTATGCGCCCAAATGGCCTTCGAACCTCTTTTCTAAAGGTTGGAGACTTCATTTCGATCAGAGCTTTAATCTTATCTGGATTATCTTGAATTTCCCTTTGATTCATTATATACTCGAGGAACATTCCCTCCTGAACTATGAAGATGCATTTGGTGGGGTTTAACTTCATTTGGTACTTTTCCAATTGATCAAATGTCTCACAGGGGTCGACAATATGATCAACAACTTTTTTTGCTTTTAGTGATCATATCATCAACATACACCTCTATATTCTTGCCAATCTACTCCTCAAATACTTTGTTCACCAGTCTCTGATAAGGAGCACCTACATTTTTCAGACCAAATGGCATAACATTATAGAAATAAGTTCCTCAAGGAGTGATCAAGGAAGTACTTTCTCTATCTTCTGGCTTCATTTTGATATGGTTATAACCAGAATATGTGTCCATGAAACTCAACAGCTGGTGACCTGAAGTATCATCTAGAAATTGATCAAATGATCATTCGGGCACGCTTTGTTCAAGTCAATAAAATCCACGACATCCTCCACTTATTGTTTTTCTTCTTGACCATAACTATATTAGCCAACCAATCAGGGTACTTCAGATCTTCATTAAAGGAATATTTTTGAAGCTTCTCCACCTTTTCCAGTATATCTTGGTACTTCTCCAGGCTAAAAACTCTTCTTCGTTGCTTCACAGGTTTAACCTCCTTATTCACATTAAGCTCATGGCATATGAAATTTGGGTCTATGTCTGACATATCTTCATGACTCCACGCGAATAGATATTTCCTTTGTCTCAGGAAAACCAGTAACTCCTGTTTAAGAACTGGTTCCAATAACGCTCTTAATTGAGTTGTTCGTTCTGGTTTATCATCGTCCACGACAATGCTCTCCGTTGCCCCTATCACTTTTCCTTTTACAAGCTCAGATTCAACTCGTGGATCTAAGGTTTCAACCTTAGACTCGCTGTTCTGCTCAGATATATCCACTTAATAAGTGGTTGTTTTCCTCTTTGTCTTCAATATATCCTCTTCCTCGACAGAGGAATAATAGAACTCCCGAGCTACTTTCTGATCTCCTTTCACTACTCCAACTCCAAAGTTGGTCAAAATTTCAGGCATTGATGAATTATTGAGGGTACAACTTCGAATTTCTTCAGACCAACTCTTCCCATAATCATATTATAAGCAAAATGAACATTTTTGTCCAATACGAAGAATTTCACCTTCTCTGTCCTGCTCGCCGGCCATGTCAACACATCTAGCTTGATAGTCCCTAAAGAAAACATTTTCTCGCCTGAGAATCTAATGAGTGGCTTGTGATAAGGCTCCAGCTGATTGATTTTTAAACCTAAACTATCAAAACAGGGATAAAATATGATGTCTATCGAACTGCCATTATCCACTAATGTTCTTGCTACCAATACTTCTTTCGTCCTGAATCCCATCACTAAAGGATCATTATGAGGATACAACACTCCCGATAAATCATTTTTGGAAAAGCCAATTACGAGCTTATGCTTGTTAACTTTTCTTGGTCGGTCTTCCTCGACTAGGTTGATCCGCTGGATATAGGAACAAGCTTGAGCCTCACTGAGGTAAGCTTTAAATTCAGCTGTATGATCTCTTCCTCCGGCATATCCACCTGTAATCATATGATAATCAAAAGATCTAAAACTGAGTGTGAATACCACACGTTCTGATTGTCTAGGATTCTTGAGAAGATCGGGATAATCTTCTGAATCATCATCGTGGTTCCTCTTCTTCTCTTCGCTGGGCTTAATTGGAGATTTAGATCTCTGTTGACTTCTTCCTCCATTTCTTCTACCATTATGTTGATCGACAAATCTATCAAACTTTCCTCTTCGAATAAGTGTTTTTATCTCATTCTGAAGGGCAATACAATGGTTGGTAGCATGACCATGATCTTTGTGAAACTCATAATACTTGAACTTATCCCTCTTATTAGCATGTGACCTTAACTTTTCAAGCCAAATCAAATCATTGTTGTGCTTGATTTACTCCAACACATGATGTATATTCATCGTTAAGGGAGTGTAATTAGTAAATTTCCAGAGCCGATCCAGGCCTTCCTTTACCTTCGAACTCCTGCACTCATTATTATTCTTTCGCTCCTTCTTATCTAACTTAACTTCTATTTTTGCTTTCGCCTTTGCGTCTGAATTCTTTTTAGCAGCCATAGCTTCCTCGCCATTCATAATCTTCACTTCTTTGGCCATCAATTCTGTCATCGTCTTTGGTGGATATTTTGCCAAAGTATAATATAGTTTATCAGGGAGCAAATCACTCATGAGGGCAGTGATTACAGTCTTTTCTTCATAATCAATGACTTCCAATTTCTCGTTGTTGAAACGAGTGATGTAATCCCTAGTACTTTCTCTCTCCTTATATCTTACACTGAGAAAATGAGCTACTCGTTTCACTGGTTTTTTTCCAAAGAAAAAATTACCAATGAATAGCTCGACGAGTTATTGAAAGCAAGAAATCTACCCCTGGGGAAGGCTGTTGTACCAGATTTGAGCAGATCCAGTGATTATTCTCGGAATTCCCTACATCTCATCTCATCAGGAACAACATAGATATCAGTAACTTCTTAGTACTGCTCTATATGGAGAACTGGATCAGTCTTCCCATCATATTTGGGAGTGACTATTGGAGCTTTAAACTTGGTTGGCGTAGGGAAATCTACAATGGTTTGCACAAAGGGGGGCCCCTTAATAAAACTTCTTTGGAGGGAATTCTTAGCTTTGGCCATTTCACCCAATCTATCTTCCAAACGTTGAATAGAACCTTTCAAAGCGTCATTACTAGCGTCATGGATGGCATCTATTTTATGCCGATTAGCAGATCGTGCCGAACTTTCTTCCTGCGAACCTTCTATCTGACTGGGCCTATCAGTTCGTTGGGTATTTAAACTGGATCGGGCTGAACTTCCCTTAAATTTCTTGGTCGTCGAGTATGATGCACCCATAGGGCATTTACCTGGGGTCCTAAATGATCGAAAGGAGAGGCCCTACTTAGCCTTTCTAAGGCACTCAATCTTTCTGGGACGAGGGATTGTCCATTAGTGGAATTAGTGACTCTAATAAAAGAAGTTGTTCTAGGTAGTTATGAAGGATCCCTAGAAGTTATGGAACGGCTATGCCTAATACTCCTTGTTGGCGATGGTGGCATATTTATTGATTAACTTGTGTCGGCACTCCAACTTAGTTTGAGCCAACTGTCGTATAGTATCCTACATAGCTTCTTGACCCTTGTCTAAGCTAGCCAAAATTCCTGTTAAATCATTGTTATTTGGAGGGACAAAGGGAATAGGCCGAATTCCCTCGTTTCTGACACTTGATTCTAGAATTTCATGGATGATGAATGATAAATGAGTGAAAACATTTAGAAATAGGTTCCCACAGACGGCGTCAATCTGTTGATGCAAAAACTACTCTAAGCCTAATTAATTGATCACAAAAAAATTAAGTAAAACAACCAAGACAAAAGAAATTTTTAAAGTGGTTCGGCTCAATGGAATTGTAAGAGGGTAGTTTAGATAAGATGGAGGCGTAACCCCTTTTGGAGTATAGTAATGATAAGTTAAATAGAAACACTATGGATTAACCACAGGGTATGCAAACACGACTCAATGAAGATAGACTCAGTTTGAACTCACAAATCTCTCATGTATAACTCATAAGATAGTAATGAACTTAGAAGCAACTTAGCTAGAGGGAGAGAGAAGTAAGCACCCTAGATACACCTTGGCAGGAAGCCAAACACACCAACCACCCTCAAGAATCTATGTCAAGTATTAAATATTCGTAATAAATTCTCAACTCCTTATGGACTAGGGGAAGTTCAAGGTGATCAACTTGAGGCACATGAATGCTACTTTAATTCGGCTAAAGAAAGAGAAGCACATTAGAAGGCCACTACCACCTACAATATCGACACTCTCGACCCTAGGGACGAGAAGATGGAGAAGGGTGAGGTTGTCAAGCAGGTAGAATCCATCGTCCTCAATGAGGACGAGCCAAAAAAAACCATCCAGATAGGTAAAGCCCTAAAAGAAAAGATCAAGTAAAAGTTGATCAAGTTACTGAGGAAGAGACAAATTATTTTTGCATGGAGTCATGCAGACATGCCGAGGATATATCCGAAGATCCTCTACCATAAATTGAATATGGGCAAGGGAGCCAAACCAGTCAGACAGAGGCGAAGGATCTACTCATGGAGAAATATAAAGTCATAAGAAAGGAGGCGAAGAAGCTAGAGAAATCAGAGTTTATAAGGGAGGTCATCTATCCAGAATGGTTGGTAAATACGGTTATTGTGCCTAAGCCCAATGGCAAGTGGAGAATGCGTGTTGACTTCACTTATTTAAATAAGGTATGCCCAAAAGATAGCTTTTCCTTGCCGAGAATGAATCAAATGGTTGATGCCACGGCTGGGCATGAACTGATGAGCTTTATGGACGCCTAATCAGGCTACAATCAGATATTCATGGACCCAACCAATACGGAAAAGACCTCACTCATCACGGATAAGGGTTCATATTGCTACAAAGTCATGCCCTTCATCCTCAAGAACGACGGGGCTACATATTAAGGGCTAGTAAATAAGATGTTCGAGGATCAAATAGGCAAGACCGTGGAGGTATATATTGATGACATGCTAATCAAGAGCCTCAAGGTCGAGATGCATGTGGCTGACCTTGAGCATACTTTCAACACGATGGACCAGTATAGAATGAAGCTAAACCCCGCCAAGTGTGTATTCGGGGTCAGAGCTGGCAAGTTTTTAGGGTTAATTATAAATCATAGGGGGATAAAGGTTAATCTAGAAAAAATCAAAGATTTGGTGAAGATGAAGACTCTAAAAACCATAAAATACGTCCAGAGGTTAATTAGATGAGTTCCAACACTGAATAGGTTCGTGTCCATGGATACAGACAAGTGTATACCTTTCTTCAAGGCGTGGAGAAAAGCCTTTGAGTGGAATAAGGAGTGTGAGAGATCCTCTCAGGATTTCAAGCCTTACCTCGGCTCCCCACTTTTGTTATCCCAACTTGTTCAGGGAGAAAAACTATATTTGTACCTGGCTGTATCTGAGTTGGTCATCAGTGCAGTTATTATACGAGATGACGAAAGAGTGCAGAAGCCATTTTATTTCAATAGCAAGGCCATTCAAGGGGCCGATCTGAGGTGACCAAAGATGTAAAATCTGGCTTACGCCTTGATTCACACATCAAGGAAAATGAAACCATACTTCCAAGCCCATACGATGGTCATCCTAATAAACTTTCCTCTCATAAAGGTCATCCATAAACCCAAGAAATCAAGTAGGTTGATGACCTGGTCAATAGAGTTGGGGGAATTTAACATCGTCTATCAACCGAGAACAACCATCAAGGGGAAGGCTTTAGCTAATTTTATACTCGAGTGTATATGGGATGAGGCCGATACACAAGAGATTGTAAATCCAACAAATGAGCAAGAAAAAGCAAGTGATGGCCCGACTGAGGCTCAGACGAGTGCAGCTAGAAAGGTGGTGGCTGAGAATGAGGAAGAGAGATTCTTGTTTAAGAAGGGAGTGCTGGATGAGGGCACTTTTTTCAAAGAAAATAATGTTTGGAGCCTGTATATGGATGAATTTTCTCACGAGAATGGAAGTGGTTTCGACTTAATATTGACAACCCGAGATGGGACCGACATTGAATATGCTTTAAGATTCAGTTTCAAGCTATCCAATAACGAGTTAGAGTACGAGGCTCTTCTAACAGGACTTTTTATTGCCAGAGCATTGAATGTTAGCCAATTGTTGGTTCATAGTGATTCCCGACTGGTGGTGAATCAAATTTTAGGGGTGTACGAGGCAAAGGATGATAGAATGGCCAAGTACCTGGACAGATTAAAAATAATGCTGAAGGTAATACGCCGTATTTTTATGGCTTTTAAATTTAGGGATTTATTAAATTTCACTAAGATAAATTAATTTAATTTTAATCAAGAAAGTTGTTTTAAATATTTACTAGCGTGACGAGAGTTAGTAATTATTGGAAATTTGTTGAATGTTACTGGATGAGTATAGTAATATATGAGATTGATTTTATAAAAAAATTGTCACGTGTGAATAAAATGACAATTATGGAAATAAAGTCGGGACGCGCCTGTGTCGTGTCAGGACTAAATTATTATTATATAAAGTGAATAAATTATAAGTTGCTCGTATGATCATTTAGAGTGCACCAAAGTGTCCGGAAGGGTCGAGATAGTCAAAATAATGTACCTGGGGGTTTAGTTTGAGTCTCGGGGCTTTTTTAAGCTTAATTAGTACCCCGGGAGGGCGTTTTGGACATTTCGTAATTTTGGGTAATTAAACCCACGAATTTTCTAGGGTTATATCATATGTTAAGTGTTGTCTTCTAGGGTTAGCATAACCAAAAACTAACGACGCCCATTGGAGAAGAAGAGGAGAAGCTTTCCAAGGAGTTCTAGGCTAAGAACTCCTCCGGTTGCACCGCCGTCACCGCCAAATGGTAGATCGCGCAACGAGGATCTCAACCACACCAAATTCTTCCACAAATCAGAACTTTGAATTTCAGGCAAGTATCTATCTTTCTTTAATCAAGTTAATGCTTATTTTATATTAGTCTAAGGTTGATTAGAATTAGTGTTCTTGAAAGAAAACATTAATTGGAGATAAATATTACATGTTGTAGAGGTAAAGATCACATTCTGGAAATCCATTCCACATGTAGAGGTTGAATCACGAATTTCCATGGTGTTAATGACAGAAAATCTGGAAAAAGGAGGGAAGAAACTAAGTGAAAGAAAAATATTAGGGTTCTTAAGATTTATATAGATTTTACCCTTTTATTTTGTTATAGTTGATGAAAACTCGCATGTTTTACGTAGGATATTATTTATATGGGTATACAGTACTTGTAGTATAAGTGGTTGGGAGTTTGGGACTGAAACATGATGATTTGGATGAGTTTGGGGTAAGATTTTTGTAGCTGGGTTTTCTGCAGTTTCGCCATAACTGCTTGATCGATCGATCGAGCCTAGAGCATCGATCGATAGATCCCTCCTGGAAAACTGCATTTTTGCTCGTGTTAGCTTAATCCGATTTTATGCGTAGTAAACCTTGATTATGGTTTCTAGAACATAATGGAACATAAAAAGGACCAGTAGGGTCAAGATAAACCCCGATAAGTGGGACTTTAATGTGAAGGGGAAATGAAGGGGTAAACGGGAAGATATTCATACTTAAGAAATCATACGTGTGTTGATTTAATAATTGAAATGTCTAGTAAGTTGGATTAGAAGGTAAGTGAGGGCCTACTGAAATTGTACTTAGGTAAAGAGACTACTTCGAGAGACGAGAAGTGAATTTATAATAACTTAATGACAAGAATAAAATGAATGAGTTCGTTATACGAAATAATCGAGTAAAATGTGTAATAACGAATAATTATAATTATGGGTCGTGAGTGCCCCTAATTTAGTAATGTGGATGTGAATGATTATATATCTATATGACTGTGTGATGGTTCATATATCTTATATACGTGTAAAAATCATGCCCGCGCTACTTGCTACCACGGAGGTTACCGCGTCGGGACAGTCTTATCTCGATGGGACCTTTATGGGGGATATTGACTTGTACCCTAGAACATAGAACTCCTTGGTACAGGCTATCTGAACGATAGTCAGACGGTCCTAAGAGACGTGAGGGTATGTGCTTACCTCTTAGTGACATGGAACTATGCTTCACCTAATTTGTATATGTTTTGTGTTAATACAGTTCGAGAGTGATTCCGAACTAGTATTCCCTTAGTACGAGTGATACGGGGACTTGATAGCAGAGTATTCCAACACCATAGTTTGTATGTGGGGTGCATATAGTATATATATATTATATGAGAAATTGGTATATATATCTACTTATATATGGAAACTTTGCACCATAGATTTTTATGTGGGGTGCCGTTAGTATATATATTATATGTGTAACTAATATATATACGTATATCTATATGGGAACTTTATATTGTGCATATAATTAGTTAAGAAATGAATAAACACTTCACTTCACTATAAGAATTCGAAAACTTTATAATGCTACGGAGTTATTCTAAATAACGTAAGAAATCTTGAAGAGATAGATTTTTTTTAAGTGTATCGTAACCTTAATTTCACGTGATAAGACTTATGGAGATTAAGTTAGAGAGACATATGAGATTCATTAGTACGATAGAAGTGCACACTAGATGAGAGGTGAGAATTCTTAAGAGAGTGTCGCATACTAATATGATTGTTGCATTAGCCGATAAGCGTTTCAAATACTTGCTAAACTATTTTAAAACTGTTTTACAATTGGGCTCTGACCCGTTTGATGTTATCTCTTCTCTCTTGTGTATATATATATATATGTATTACAGGTGCCCAGCCACGGGGGCGTCATGCTTAGGATTCTTTGGATGGAACATGTTGTAGCTTTTGTGGGAGTTGCAGGCCATTGCTTAGACGACCTCATTGTTGACTCCACTTCTACTTCTATGTTATCCAGTTGGGCATGTGTCGCCCTTTTCCCTTATCCAGTTTTTTTTTCCAGAGATTTTAATTCATTTACTTTTAGTATTTTTACTTTGGGATTTATTAATGCCAGGATGTTTTCCTTTGGTGTTTTAAAGCTAGGATTTGTTATTTGATTGTTAAATTCTTGAATGTTCATTTACATTCTTACTATTAATGTGTGTCTCTTAAACTGTTAATTGTCAAAGCTTTTATAATTGGATTCAATAAAAATGGAAATAAGGTTTTAAATGGTTTTGACACTTAGCTTAATTATTTAGGGTGTTTAATTTGAAAATTTAAATTGGCGACAGTGATGCTAAGAATGAACAAACTGTTCACCTTGATTTTAATTTAATAATGGATTGATCGCCCGGTATTTAATTAGGCGGGGTGTCACAGGTGGTATCAGAGCATCAGGCTCTAGTGTCTTTTAGGATCTGTGCGGCTTGTTATGCTTTCAGCATTGTTTTATTTGATATAGAGCCCTATGTTTAGGATTGTCGATTTCTGTGATGAGATTTCATTATCCTGCTATAACGTATATACATTAGTAAATTCAAATTTCGATCGGATGTGTGCGTGTGCCGAGCGACGATGGATGTCAGAAGAGGACCGTTAAGCGGACATCAGGAGGCAGGGCTCAGTTGAGGTTGTAAAGTATATTCGAGGATGATGACCGTAGTCGAGGTCGCCTCTATTACGACACGAAAAGCCGAGACTGGAAAGGTGACTAAGGCGTAGCCATAATTTCCAAATGCTGCTATAGTCGAATGAGGTGCGAGAGTAAACTCACCCAACGTGTTACAAAACGTGTAGAGAACTGTCAGTGGGAATTCTAGAAATGCGGGAATTGTGTGTGTTTACCAAAGGAGGTAAATTATCCAAAGGTTTAGATATAGGACGGAGTGTGGCTAACTGAAAGTGAAAATTTAGAGAAAATTTTCTTGGCTGTCGGAACGAAATTATAATGATGGGAGTCAACCACCAATTTTAGAAGTGGAATGCTATGTCTATAGGAGAACCTTAGGTACAGTGTTGACCGTATGTTCCTTCATCAGATGTTCAGGATTATAAGTGAACGTTGTCCTGAACTCGTCACAGGAGGACGTGATAGAGGTCCATTTGGGAATATGAATCTTAACCGTTAGCGAATTTGGTATCGAAAAATGTAGATACAAGTGGAGGAAATGACTTCAAGTGGGAGATCGACTCGTAATAATAGTTGATAACACTCAAAGAGGAAATTCTGAGGGACGACCGATTTAGAGGTTGAAAATGTTTTATTTTGTCAATAAAGATGATAATGCTCCTTTGTGTGGGAAGCTAAAAGAATCGAAGAATTTAGTCGAGAATAAGACTGAATACAACGGTGGTGGTGTAGCACCACAAAGGGGTATGGATACACATCCGGGAACCCATTTAAATGATTCGGATAGTTGAATTCTTACCAAGTGATGGTAAATTAAGTAAGGACTATTATAGACAGTGACATGTTCTTTAGGGCCTAAAAGGCTAAGGGAATAACCGGGGTAGCCAACAGGAATCGAGTCTACTAAAGTCCGAGAGAAGGAAATCCTAACATGGTTAGTAGGACAGGTGATAAGTGGATTATGTGTTGATGTATTTTGTGGGGAGTGAAATCGTACGCGATAAAATTTTCCGAAGTGAGAAAAGGGACAAGAATACTATGCCGAGTAAAAGACAATGATTAAAGTAGTTTTGTTTTGGTTTGGGTAGACGTGTTACGTCCGGAGATCATTTGTGCAATCAAGACGATTGGCAAGGTGGAAGTATAAGTTGTATCCTCAGAGGATGAGGCGTGTTTATGTGACACGAGCGAGTCACTATATTTTGTTCATTGCTAGATTAGCATGTGAGACGAGTTTAATGAGTATAATTATAAACGTTATTATTATGTGAATATTTTTCCCTAGTGTAGCGGGATTTTCTTTAGTGCTATCTGCGGAGGATGAATGAGTATATTAACAGTGTTATGTACTTTATTGAGGTTACTCGTTGTAGTGATGCGATATGCGAGTATGATATTATCTTTATTACAACGTTATAGAAATGGTTAGTACGATAGTGGGCAATTATTGCAAGGCTATCAGAGTGGTTGCATTTAACATATTTTGTTCTGGCGAGGCTTCACCTGGAAGAAGGTCGGACTCGCACTTATATTATCTATACTAGAGACTTTGGAGGGGATAGTGGGCTCGAGATATTCGATACCGATGTATGTATGGACTTTGTCATTATGATTCAGTATGTAGCGGGTTTACTGTTGAGCGAAAAGATTTAACTCAGTATTATGTTTAGCACTCAGGACTTGGGGATAGGAAGATATATCTATCCTCTAGAGATGTGGGAGTTAAGAGTTATACCCCTATTATTAGGGAAAGGGATTTCGAGAATTCCGATTGTATGTATTCGAGGTTTATGGAATGCAATTACCACCAACCAATACTGAACGATAGTGCAATTGGTGAAATGTTCTTTGTTAAGTGTAATTACGGGAGGAAATGTAACTTTTCTATCAAGAGACGGATTAAAGGGGTACATGCTAGGACCTAACGGATTTCGATAATCGACAATGCTAGGTAGTAGTGTATCGGGGGGGGTTCCTTATTTGGATTTCGCTTTGCAAGACATCCCACGCACGAAACTTAGCGTAAGGTTGGAATTAGGGAGATGTTTGGTCATTAGTCCTTGAGTTTGGTACCTCGGTCGTACTAGGGATAGGTAATTATATCTATAAGTTAGAAGTTGAATCATGATTTAAGGCCAGTGGAGACTGTTATGTGGTAAGAAAGCATTGAAAGTTATCCCCACGAGTTGAGAGGTGGAACGATGATAAAGAGAATTTAAAAATTTCAATTTCTAGGGTGATTGAGAGTACCCAAGTGTTGTATCCGCATTCAGAACACAAGGTAAATAAAGAGTTGGGATGATTTTTAGCGTGGATTATCTGGAAAGAATTTTTATTATACAAAAGAGATGACTTGTGTTTAATTTGATGAATAGAGCGTTAGTGATTTATTTTGGTTGTTGTACCTATTCGGGAAAATTGTTGTATTTATTTGAAGAAGTTTGAGATTAGTTGTTTCTCTTTTGTTATCATGGAATTTGGATGACCTATTCCTTATATTTTTTGGATTTATTTAGTTTTATATAACAGTAGCGCGCCGTTCGCTCTCCCCGGGCGATCGGGGTATTACAAAATGTGGGCATCCTGGTTAGCGGATGTTAAAATTTTCCAAGTTAAAGGGACGTGGTAATAGACGTGTGGAATATATGTTTGTTAGACTAATCTATCGAGGTGGAAGTAGTAGAGTGGATTAAGCGTTTCATGAAGAACGAAAAATCCATATAGGCGAGTGCAATTAGAGTACCACACCCGAATTTGGTTGGAAGGTTGTGGGAAGCCATTTAAAAAGGGATATTCCTTGAGAAGAGTAAAATTTAATTATTATGGAGAACACTCGGAGTAGAGATGTAATTAGTCAAATGTGGGAACGACTTGCGCATACAAAGAGTGATGATGGTAGTATACACCAATGAAGGAAGGGGAGTATTAAGTGCCACTTAATGTGAGACTTTTCAAGGAAAATTCGATGTTTAGCGGGACGTAGTGAGTAGTCTCTGTATGCACCACCCATAGGTAGAGTTCGGTTTAATAGGATGATCAACCAGAGAATTTTGTGTCTATCGACAATTCCTGTAATTGGAAGAGGTCGATAAAGTCGGTAAAGTTTCTTGGATGAGTTGCCATCCTCAAGGCAAGATCAAGGTTTCATCCGAACATGTGAATTAAGTCGCCCAAGAAGGAAGTGATTGATATTCCTTTGAGGTGGTTTACAATATTAGCTAGCGTGCCCTAGGCTTCCTTTGAAAGGAAGGATCGCGCCAGTACGTGGTCCGACACAGTATTAATTCCTGAATCGGGATGAGATTTGTGAATCCCACATTTGACATGGGATTTCAGGAACCAGTGGAGATAGGGTTTCATTTCGAGTAGGATGTATCACCCCTAGCCAGGGAAAAGGCGCACGATGATTAAAGATTAGTGGAGCCACATGAAGGAAATTTTGGAATCTTGGTACGGTGATTTCAGGAGTATTCTGTAGAAGCACTCATACCTGTTTGTCGCGTACAAGGTGCTTATTAAGGTTTTAGTGTGGAAGAACCTCGACTATTCTCCTTCCGTATGTTTAGAGGTGAGTGGATAATCAGACTTTTGGATCGGTCAAAAATAATCCGATAACTATGGTGGAATTCCACGACTGTTTTAGGCAAACAAGAGTGGTCAAATGTTCGTATGGTTTTTCTCAGAATGGGAGTTTTGTATATAGATAAATCCGAGTAGTTGTCATGTAGTGAGGTGCGGCCTCCCAACGATAGTGAGATAATGGAAATTTATAATGTATAGGCATGACCTATAGGAATGTTATCTGTTAGGAGCACCATGTGAAGTGTCTCCAATGAGAATGTTAATCAAGCTTGCTGTGAGGCGGGGGCTATAGTGATTAAGCGCCTTACTATGTAGATAGTTTGCGTACTGAAAAGATATCCATAATTGTTCTACTAGGTAAGCCTTATTTTTCGAATTTCGGGACGAAATTCCGTTATTAGGGGGAAGTATGTAATACCCCATATTTTTATGGCTTTTAAATTTAGGGATTTATTAAATTTAATTGAGATAAATTAATTTAATTTTAATCCGGAAAGTTGTTTTCAATATTTACTAGCGTGACGAGAGTTAGTAATTATTGGAAATTTGTTGAATGTTACTGGATGAGTATAGTAATATATGAGATTGTTTTATAAAAAAATTGTCACTTGTGAATAAAATGACAATTATGGAAATTAAGTCGGGGCGAGCCTGTGTCGTGTCAGAACTAAATTATTATTATTATATAAAGTGAATAAATTATAAGTTGCCCGTATGGTCATTTAGAGTGCATCAAAGTGTCCGGAAGGGTCGAGATAGTCAAAATAATGTACCCGGGGGTTTAGTTTGGGTCTGAGGGCGTTTTTAGGTTTAATTAGTACCCCGGGAGGGCGTTTTGGACATTTCATAATTTTGGGTAATTAAACCCACGAATTTGCTAGGTTTATATCAGATGGTAAATGTTGTCTTCTAGGGTTAGCATAACAATAAACTAATGACGGCCATTGGAGAGGAAGAGGAGAAACTTTCCAAGGAGTTCTAGGCCAAGAACTCCTCCGGTTGCACCGTCGTCACCGCCAAATGGTAGATCGTGCAACGAGGATCTCAACCACACCAAATTCTTTCACAAATCAGAACTTTGAATTTCAGGCAAGTATCTATCTTTCTTTAATCAAGTTAATGCTTCTTTTATATTAGTCTAGGGTTGATTAGAATTAGTGTTCTTGAAAGAAAACATTAATTGGAGACAAAAATTACATGTTGTAGAGGTAAAGATCACATTCTGGAAATCCATTTCACATGTAGAGGTTGAATCACGAATTTCCATGGTTTTGATGATAGAAAATCTGGAAAAATAATGGAAGAAACTAAGTTAAAGAAAAATATTAGTGTTCTTTAGATTTATATAGATTTTACCCTTTTATTTTGTTATAGTTGATGAAAACTCGCATGTTTTACGTAGGATATTGTTTATATGGGTATACAACACTTGTAGTATAAGTGGTTGGGAGTTTGGGACTAAAACATGATGATTTGGATGAGTTTGGGGTAAGATTTTCATAGCTGGGTTTTTTACAGTTTTGCCATAACTGCTTGATCGATCGATCGAGCCCAGAGCATCGATCAATCGACCCATCCTGGAAAACTGCATTTTTGCTCGTGTTAGCTTAATCCGATTTTACGCGTAGTAAACCTTGATTAGGGATTCTAGAACATAATGGAACATAAAAAGGACCAGTAGGGTCAAGATAAACCCCGATAAGTGGGACTTAAATGTGAAGGGGAAACGAAGGGGTAAACGAGAAGATATTCATACTTAGGAAATCATACGTGTGTTGATTTAATAATTGAAATGTCTAGGAAGTTGGATTAGAAGGTAAGTGAGGGCCTACTGAAATTGTACTTAGGTAAAGAGAATACTTCGAGAGACGAGAAGTGAATTTAGAATAACTTAATGACAAGAATAAAATGAACGAGTCCGTTATACGAAATAATCGAGTAAAATGTGTAATAACGGATAATTATAATTATGGCTCGTGAGTGCACCTAATTTAGTAATGTGGACGTGAATGATTATATATCTATATGACTGTGTGATTGTTCATAAATCTTATATACGTGTAAAAATCATGCCCGCGCTACTTGCTATCACGGAGGTTACCGCGTCGGGATAGTCTTATCTCGATGGGACCTTTATGGGGGATATTGACTTGTACCCTAGAACATAGAACTCCTTGGTACAGGCTATCTGAATGATAGTCAGACGGTCCTAAGAGACGTGGGGGTATGTGCTGACCTCTTAGTGACTTGGAACTATGCTTCACCTAATTTGTATGTGTTTTTTGTTAATACAGTTCGAGAGTGATTCCGATCTAGTATTCCCTTAGTACGAGTGATACGAGGACTTGATAGCAGAGTATTCCAACACCATAGTTTGTATGTGGGGTGCATATAGTATATATATATATATATATATATATATATATATATATATATTATATGAGAAATTGGTATATATATCTACTTATATATGGAAACTTTGCACCATAGATTTTTATGTGGGGTGCCATTAGTATATATATTATATGTGTAACTAATATATTTACGTATATCTATATGGGAACTTTATATTGTGCATATAATTAGTTAAGAAATGAATAAACGCTTCACTTCACTATAAGAATTCGAAAACTTTATAATGCTACGGAGTTATTCTAAATAACGTAAGAAATCTTGAAGAGATAGATTTTTTTTAAGTGTATCATAACCTTAATTTCACGTGATAAGACTTATGGAGATTAAGTTAGAGAGACATATGAGATTCATTAGTACGGTAGAAGTGCACACTAGATGAGAGGTGAGAATTCTCAAGAGAGTTCCGCATACTAATATGATTGTTGCATTAGCCGGTAAGCATTTTAAATACTTGCTAAACTATGTTAAAACTGTTTTACAATCGATCTCTGACCCGTTTGTTGTTATCTCTTCTCTCTTGTATATATATATATATATATATATGTATTATAGGTGCCCAGCCACGGGGGCGTCATGCTTAGTATTCTTTGGATGGAATGTGTTGTAGCTTTTGTGAGAGTTACAGGCCATTGCTTACACGATCTCATTGTTGACTCCACTTCTAGTTCTGTTTTATCCAGTTGGGCATGTGTCGCTCTTTTCCCTTATCCAGTTGGTTATTTTTTGTTAGAGATTGTAATTCATTTACTTTCAGTATTTTTACTTCGGGATTTATTACTGTCATGTTGTTTTCCTTTGGTGTTTTAAAGCTGGGATTTGTTATTTGATTGCTAAATTCTTGAATGTTCATTTACATTCTTACTATTAATGTGTGTCTCTTAAACTGTTAATTGTCAAAGGTTTTATAATTGGATTCAATAAAAATGGAAATAAGGTTTTAAATGGTTTTGACACTTAGCTTAATTATTTAGAGTGTTTAATTTGAAAATTTAAATTGCGACAGTGATGCTAAGAATGAACCAACTGTTCACCTTGATTTTAATTTAATAAAGGATTAATCGCCCGGTATTTAATTAGGCGGGGTGTCACACTAAGGAACTTCAACGAAGTGAAGCTAAAAAGGATCCACCGGCTAGACAATAGCCGAGCCAATGCCTTAGCCAGATTAGCATATGTAACCAGGACAAAGATTAGAAGGTCGGTGCATGTGGATATCCTACATCGGTCGATCATTGAAGAGGCAGTCAGTACAATGGAATTTTGCTTGGTCTTAGGCGTAGGTGTATCCTGGATAGACCCTATAATCAGATACATCAAAGATGGTGAACTACCAGAGTCAAAGTTGGAGAGAAAAAATCTAAGGTACAAGGCAGCTACGTTCTCAATCATTGGGGATGTTTTATATAAGAAAGGATTCTTGCTCCCTCTACTCCGATGCGTCCATCTAATAGAGGTGGAATACATTCTGAAAGATGTACATGAGGGTTCTTGTTCTAGTAGTCATATATGAAGTAGATCGTTGGCAAAGAGAATAGTCACTCAAGGGTATTAGTGGTTGACCTTGGCCAAAGATGCACCTGGCTATGTGAAGAGATGTGAAAAATGCCAAAGATATACAAACATTCCTCATCAACCCCATTAACCCTTAACATCTATTACTTATCCCTAGCTGTTTGCAGTTTGGGGGATTAACTTGGTAGTACCCTTACCTAGGGCAACCAACAACTACAGGTATTGTGGCGATCGACTATTTCTCTAAATGGGTTGAGGTTGAGGCTATGATAACCATCACGGAAACAAAGACCTTCAAATTAATTTGGAGGAACATTATTTGTAGGGCTGGTCTACCCCACACCATCATTTAGGATAATGGAAAATAATTTAAAAATTCATCTCTGGAAGCCTATTGTAAGAGGATCAGCATCAGGTAGTTCTTCTCAGCTCCAGGTCGACCTCAGGTAAACGACTAAAATGAGGTGATAAATAAAATTATTTTAGAAGGGATAAAAAGGAAACTGGAAGGTACGAAAGGTCTTTGGATGGAAGAGGTACACATTGTCTTGTGGGAATACTGGACGACAGAGAGAACACCAATGGGGGTGGGGGGGGGAACCCCATTCATGCTTGCCTACGATTCAAAGGCAGTGGTACCTACAAAGATTGGCCTACCAAGTCACAGAGTTCAGACATACAACCTAAAAGAAAATACTGAGGAACGAAGGTTGGATCTGGAACTCATTTAGGAAAGGAGATAGGACACAAAGGTTAGGCAGGCTGCTTATCGGCAGAGGAAATCTAGATTCCACAACAAAAGTGTGAAGGCTAAGTCACTAGCTGTTGGATACTTAGTTTTGAAGAAATCTTGGCAAAGGCTGAATGAACTCCATGCAAACTAGCATTGCCCCTATAGAGTTCTAGAAAAAGTTATTCCAGGCACTTCTCGGCTTGAAAACTTGGAGGGAGAGTAGTTTTCCAACCCCTGGAATGCTAATCATCTAAAGAGATATTATCAATAGGATTTTGTATACTGGTTTTATTTAATAATTATATGAGAGTTGTAAAGAAAAATCAATAGTGATGAATGAAAGATGACAAATGTTCCCTCATATTTTCGTTGTATGAAGTGATCAAATTATATGTTTCAAAATATCATTTATGGCAATGGCGTTAACTCACACACGAGAATCGAAAGGGGGCTCACCACGTCAGTGCATTCTTAATAACACTGAGAGGGGGGAACAATGTGATAGCATCATCTTTGATGGTGAAAAACATAGAGTTTATTTAAACACCATTAACTTAGTGGAATTAGGGTAAAAAATTTCTCAGTAGGAATGACAGTGTAAGACGAGACGATGCTCATCCATACACTCTCAAAATGATGAGAGGGGGCTTGTGTGATTAAACACCATAGTTTGGTGCATTCAAATTCAAAATAATTTAATTATGGTTCATTTAAACACCATTAATTTGGTGGAATTATTGTCAAAACTCTCTCGGTCGAGGCGACAATATAGGACGAGAAGATGCTCATCCATACACTCTTAAAACGAAGAGAGGGGACTCGTGTGATTAAGCACCATAATTTGGAGCATTCAAATATAAAATCATTTAATTATAGTTCATTTAAACACCATTAATTTAGCAGAATTAGGGTCAAAACTCTCTCAGCCGAGATGATAATGCAGGACGAGACGATGCTTATCCATACATTCTCAAAAAGATGAGAGGGGACATGTGTTATTAAACACCATAATTTAGTGCATTCAAATTCAAAATCATTTAAATGAGGTTCATTTAAACACCATTAATTTGGTGGAATTAGGGTCAAAACTGTCTCGATCGAGACAACAATGTAGAAGAGATGATGCTCATCTATATACTCTCAAAACGACGAAAGGGGACTTGTGTGATTAAAACACCGTAATTTGGAGCATTCAAATTCAAAATCATTTAATTATTATTTACCTCAACATTATTAACTTGGTGAAAAATTCTCTCCTTCGAGAGGAGATGACACTCGTCCATACACTCTCAAAACGATGAGAGGGGACTTGTTATGGTTCATTTTAAAATAATTATAAATTTGGTTGAGCTACTTCTAGGCTAAGGACGAGAATAGATTAATAAAAGTAGATAACATACATGTTCATTCATTTCATTGCAAATTAAAAACAATTATAAAAGCCAAATATTGTCACGACGTCAAAGATGAGAATAATTATGTCACAGATTACATCATAGAAGGGCATCGAGCCACATACAACCTCCCTGACCAAAGAAAAGAGAGATCAAGCTGCTAGGCCTCCTTCGGCCTCCACACTAGCTGACTCGTCTACGACATCATCTTTCTCGACCACAACATTCTTCTCACTAAGGGTGGTCTCGGCCTCGTCATCACCAGGCTCATTATCACCTTTATCATTACCACTCTGGAACGTTGACTCAGGTTGGGCCAATCCCTCAATCTCGGATAGAGCGATCATAGCCAGAGGATCAGAGAAGCTGAAGGCCTCAAGTTGCTTCGTTAGGTGAGATATATCTAGGAACTTTAAGGTCGCCCAACAACAGGCCGTCCTACCTCCTCTCTCTAAGTATTACAGGTTGTATCCTAGAAACTCTTTTGATTACTTGAAGTCTTCCACGACCTTATTTTTTGAATCCTCCAGGGCCTAGTTAATAGCAGTTTTGACCTTCTCTTGAATCTCAGGTGCATGCTTTTCAGTTAGGGACTTAATGGAAGTACTATGGTATGAGTTCATCTTATCAATAGCCTCTGTGTGTCGAGTATTCAGATTCTCCAGGTCCGTCTTGCGGTTATCCTCCAAACCTAGGAGCTTCTTCTTTATCTGATTCTCAGACTTTATAGCTTCTCAGGCGCACCGAAGTTCAGGGGCCTTTTTTTTACCCATTGGTGGATCTTCTGTAGACATATAGACACTACGGATTAAAATATGAGTTAAATGAAGACATAAGAGTTCCCCTGAATAATTCTATGGAAACATAAATCATTTAAGAGGGAAACATTGGTGGATTATAAGAAACAGACATAGGCTTTTGGGGTTATTTAATTCAGAGCCTCAAAATCTTTCTTTTTATTCCCCATCTGGGAATCTGAGACGATCTTGAGATTTTCCAGATGAGCCACCGAGGTGTCCTTAGAAGAGATTGGGATGGCCTGTATCGACGTCGTCTTAGATGAGGTTTCCTTGTGCTTCTTCTGCTAGTGGGTCATGTGAACATCCTCAGGAACTTCCTTCATCTTTTTGTGGTCCTCGACAAGTGTGGATTTCTTGGTCTGAGGCTGGGGGACAGTTTTCTTCTGAGCTTGCTTCATCAAACTTGCAAGGCTTGGAGCAACCATCTTCCACATAGCTTCAAGGGTGTTGGGCGGATGATCTACAAGAATAAGGACGAGATCAATAACAAAGATAAAAAAAAGTACGACACAACAGTTGCAAGAAAAACACTTACATAATTAAGTTAGGAGGCCCACCCCTAGGCTTGTCTTCCCCAAGAAGTAAGGGGTCATCAACTGCTCAAATTGTATAAGACCACCCTCCTTTCCTTGTTTCTCATCCTTCTGTACATCTTTAGTGGCCTCAATGCTCAGAACCGAAGCACAACCTTTTCCCATTATTGAGGAACCCTGGGCTCAAAGGCACTGCAGGAAATGTCAGGGCCGAACTCCCAGGCTGTGGATATGAAGAAATAACGAGGCTTCCAGTTATGGTTGGAAGTCTGGTTCACGAGTAGAACTTTCTTCGTTGGTTTCCTGGCTATGAGATGATAGTAGTCATGTTGAGTTTTGAGAGATAAGATAGTATAACATCCCTTAGATACATTAACTGGAAGGTCCTTATGATGAACAAACTTTTAGAGAGACACAAACCCGAGAATAATCCGCCAGACATTGGGGAAAAGATGAGAAGGGTCGAGACTTAAACTTTTTAAAATAACTCGTATAGTTGGGTATATAGGTATCCTGAATCCGACCTTAAACAACTACTCATAGACACAGATCTCGCCTTCTCTGCCATGAAATTCTCTCTCATCCTCGGAAGGCACCCTCATATTGACAAAGGGTCCTATGCCATAGAGATGTCTCTAGGTTAAAAGATCTATTTCTATGAATGTGTTGACAAAAGATTTAGCATAGGAAGTGTTAAATGTATCATTGATTGTACCATCATGGTCATCTCAATTTTTAGCCGAGACATTACCTAGAACAGTTTAAGTAAATTTTTACCCCGGAACGATCGATAGTGGGACTACCATGACAGCGGGTGGAAACGTAACCTCTACCCTCAACTCGTTTGTATCCGATATAACTTACAAATATGAGTTAGACTGATTAGAAGACTCAGCATGTTGAGAGGACGAGGCATGTGAAGAGTCTTCAGTTTCTTCAGACCCATTATAAGGGAGTCTCATAGCCTCGTTATAACAATCCACACTCTCAACGGTGTGGGAGATGGACGGATTATCGTCTATAGAAGCAGGTGACTCAGACATTGAGTCACTAAGTTCTACAATGGAAGGGTATATGACATGTAAATGAATAGGATATATTGGACGAAAGGCCTCAGCTTTACGCTTAGCGGCATCCTCGACTTCCATCCTTCGTATCTCCCTAAAGTACCTCTCCCTAAGGGTTGGAAACTCCTCGGTTAATTTATATAAGGGTCTTAACTTCCAAAACAAGTTTTTGGGTTTACTAAGTTGGCTACAATATCAAGAGAGGGAACTTAATCATTTTCA
Organism: Sambucus nigra; assembly: GCA_949130495.1. Lineage (NCBI taxonomy): Eukaryota > Viridiplantae > Streptophyta > Magnoliopsida > Dipsacales > Adoxaceae > Sambucus > Sambucus nigra. Next base: position 173,730,256 of record OX422208.1, read on the forward strand.
AAGAAGTTCCTCAAGAACACTATAAGAACAAGGAAAGAAAGAGGGAGAACTCCGCCAGAGATGGTGGTCGGAGACCCACCGGAATCTCTAAACTCAAACGATTGAGACCCAAAACACCTAACCCTAGTCCAAAGAACACCTCCTGCTGCCTAAAAACCTCCTAAAAACCCTAAGGGCTTGGCCCCAAACCACCAAGCTCATGGGCAAAAAATGCAGAGATCGACGAAATTTTAAAATACAATAGAAAACACTATAGTAAATTGTGAAACAATAAGAAATTAATGGAAATGGTTACCTGATCGAGGAGGAATGCTTAAAAGCAAGAAATTGCTCAGAAAATACGAGGAACAATGAGGATCGATGGAAGGTTAAAGGACGGTAATGGCGATTTTTGCACAGGAAGGTTACAGGAGGGAAAGAAAGGTTTTGGCAAAGAAGAAAGAGAAGGGTAAAATATTGGTTTTTAAACCAAATAATGATAATGCACGGTTCCCCATAAGAGTCATAATTTGGGCACTAAACCCTAAACGTTTAGCCGTTGCTTATACTTAGGGCATAAGCTACCCAATGGAGACTGAGACATGTGTCCTATCAAGCCTGACAAGCCACTAATTGAATGCCAATTGTCACTTCGATGACCATTATCAACTTAGATATGACTCTGTGGGTCTCATACTCGACCCATTCGAGACCCTTCTGGACGACATCTCCACCACGCACGAGGCAAGGCTCCAGCATAATCAATCCACGTGGGGGGAATATTTACTTCACCATGATCTACCTGTTCCAGAGACATGTGGCTTAACCTCATTGTCTAGCAAATACTATGCATGCTTTTTACATGCTTAGAGGGTGTATTACACCACTTAGGCACTATATAAGCTTGTCTTCTCCACTATTGTTAAGGATCGAAAATTATAAACCCTAGCCAATACTTTGTTGAAATCATAGTAGAGGAGAAAGTTGAGTGTGTTGTATCACCAGACCATTAGATCCCTTTTTCATAGTGAAACTCACTCACCCTTGCACAGTGGAGTAGGCCAGATGGTTGAACCACTTACCTTATAGTCTCCTTCTCCATTGCCTCACCTCATTCTTCATTTATATTATTGTATTTTCATCATTGTTGCTCCTTCAAGGTTTTACTAGTTTGAGCTCTTACTCATTACTAGGTGATACCATAAGCGGTATTATAAGTCTTCTTTGATAGTTTTATCGTCCACAATTTTATGGGCTAGAGTTATTATTATTATTATTATTATTATTATTATTATTATTATTATTATTATTATTATTATTATTATTATTATTATTATTATTATTATTATTATTATTATTATTATTATTATCTTAGCACATTTATTTTAGTTAATTAATTTGTAAGAATGTTTAATTAATTAATCTATTTACTAATTGATTATTTTTTTTGGCTCTATCACTGCCTGTGCCCAAGTCCGGATGTGAAACGAGATAGGTTAGTGTCACATTGACAGTCAACTGTAAAAATTTACGTCAAATCTTGATGGTAGATTCTCTAGTTAAAGAAGAAGCATAAATAAAAATAACATACAAAAAAATTAGATTTGGTAAGTGGAATTTAGGAACACTAACTCGCAAGTGTAAAGAACTTATGGATACCTTAAACGGAGAAAAATTAACGTAGCATGCCTATAAGAAACTAAATGGAAGGGTGAAATGGCTAGAGAGATAGGTGAATATTATAAATTATTTTATTCTGGAGGGCGATATAATCATAAAAATGGGGTAGGTATTGTTGTTGATCACTATATGAAAGATAAAGTAGTGGATGTTAAAAGACGGGGAAATAGATTAATGAACATTAAGATTGTCATATATAAAATAATTTTGAATGTGATAAGTGCTTTCTCCAATGAGCTTTAGATGAGAATATAAAGAAATTATTTTGGGAGCTATTGAATGAAATATTACAACAAATTTCCACGCATGAAAACATATTTGTAGGAGGTGATTTAAATGGACATGTAGGAGTAGAGCGAGATGAGTATCCAATGATACACGGAAGTTGTAATTTTGGTAAGAGAAATGAATGAGGGAAAACTATTTTAAAATTTATGAAGGTCTATAAATTTTTGACTGATCCCATGTAATGAAATTAAAACAAAAATGATAATAATGATACTTTTAAGGCTCCTAATACATACACCGAGAGCACGTATTAACATTTTCTTAATAACTAGTATGAAAGCCACGCGATGCGTGACCGAATATAGGTATACTATTATATACGTGGATTTGTATATATAAAAAAATAGAAAAAGTATCATACTCGGTTGTGAGAGTTTCATCTATGACTGTCCCAACTTAAAAAATAAAACTTAGAAAAAAAGAACTCTATGTCATAAGAAATGATTTGGAAAAAAAAAACTCCTTTACAATTATTTATTACTACTAAAATTATAAATTTAATTGTAAAAATGACTAAAATAATAAAAATGACAAAAAAAAAATCATAGGGTACCTGTAGTGTTGCGGCCTTGAATGTTTTGCATTCACAGGTAAAAAAGTTACTTTCAACACCATTAGTGTCCATTTTCTATTTCAGCATGCAAATACATTTTCTTTTGTCTAGCAACTGATATGAACGAAAATAAAATAAATAAAAAACTGATAGAACTCAAAAACTGATAAATATATTACAAATCCCTAAAAACAATAACTCAAATCCACTAAAAGAGATCAACATATTGCAAATACCTCAATGGCATCAAAGAAAAAATATCAAATGTCGAAATCCTCCACCACAAATTGCAAATCTCTAAAAACACATAAATCATAACAAATAAACATTAATAGCAGTAATAAAGCAAATCAAAATACAATATTTCATTACTAAAAAGAGCATCCAATTTAAGGTTATAATTTGGAGAAATAAATTAAGAGCTAACAAAATATTTGGATACCAACATATACAAATTAGTTAAAGCTAAAGTATAATATTTTTGGATACCTACATATCATCCCAAACAAAAATGGCTCTTGGATATTGTAAAAAGAAGGAGGCAAAAATGGATCTTGGATTCAAAACGATATGTCAAATGTTTGTCCCTACCACCTCTTTACTTTCTCTTCTAAGTTCAAAAATATATCCATAAGATTTATCTTTATTTATGTTAAATATTGACCTTTTTTTTAAAATACCAAAATAAATCATTTTGAAATATTTTTTTAGGGCCCCGAAACATTGAGAATTCAATTTTTTTTATAAAAAAAACGCACTTGAGAGTTTGTAAGAAGAGGCAGATAAAAATATATTGTTTGTGTACTCGTAAAGTAGGGCAGTGGTTGAGTGAGAACGGAGATAAAGAGTGAACGGAGATTGAATGAAGGAGATATTTGACCAAAAGAATGCCCCTCCTCTTTTTGGGGCTTCAAAGGGTCATTTATATTTAACATATCTAAAACAGAAGAATACCCATTTGCTTTTGCAGTATGCACCAGGATTCCAGTAGGATGAAAACCTAGCTTCTTCCTACAATAGCCAATTTTATAACTCATCAACACACATGCTTTTCACCAAAAAAAAAATCAACACACATGCAAAATTACTTCAATGATGGAATTGTTATAGATATTTGACAGAAATAAACACTTACAGCATGTCTGCATTTGGGACATTTTTAATCACCCAATTTGGCAACTGAAGAATAAGTTCGACAATCATTAACGACCATATATGCATCAACTCATCCAAATAAGTTCGGCAATCGAAGAATAAGTTCGGTGACCATTAACGACCAACCCTAGTTCAACTCTACAAAACCTGTCTGACACTGGCTCTCTCGAATTCTCTGCATAAAAGCTGCACAATGATGGAAATAGAAACAGAAAGCAGCAAATGTGAAATGGGGTGGAGGGTAAGGAGGAGAGAATTTTGAAGAAAGATTTGAGAGCTTGGTAAGTACGGGTATTGGATACTGTGTGTGCACAGAAAATAGGGAGTTAAAACTGTTGAAAGGTTGGCTTTTGGGTTCCTACACAATTGTGTGTTGGAGTCTCAATTCAAAGCACTATTTGTTCTTATGTCGTTGGATTTAAAGAAGAAGAGATAAAGAGTTCGTTTTGGGAAAATGAAGGGTTGTATGGAAGAAAGAGAAAACGTTTTTGGGTTGAGAAAGGTTTAAAGTATCATTAATAATGAGATCCACGTGTCATAGCATGAGAAGCAGCCACAATTTCACGCTACAGTAGATTTGTATTTATGTTAATGCCACGTGGATAGGTAATTGCAAAGCATAATAAATGTCTTGTTTTGCATTTTATATTATATAGAGATAATAGTAATACAATGGTAAAATTTTGACAAAAGTTAATATGCATGAAAAGTTGTGTCGATAATTCAACTCAATTTTTTTTTTATTTTTTTATTTTTAAAATATAGTCATTATTATTATTATTATTATTTTATTTGAATATGTGTTCTATCTATCACTTGGAGTAAATAGTTGCGCTGCGCGGAACGAATTTTCATCAGCATCTTGCCTTTTTCTGATAACTGCCCCCGGTGCCCACATGAGAAATGTGCATCCAACCCCCCAATTTGAAGCATAAATATTAAATAGCTATTTAAGGTTCCATTTGTTTACTTCTGTCCGCCGCCCACACAGAGCAGTTGAGAACTTGAGGCAGAGGAGAGAGAGAGAGAGAGAGAGAGAGCGAGAAACACAAATACAAAAACTTTCAAAAACCAGAAAGTTTAGAGGATCCAAATTCGTTAAAGCCTCTCTCTCCCATGGCAATGATATCTCTTTCTCTGTCCTTAATAGGCCACCCCTCACATTTTTTCATACTCATCTCCTCTTAATATTGAAAAAAGGCAGAGAAGGGAAAATTGAAACGAGAATGATGATTTTTATGGCATTTTTACTTATTCTTCATGGTCCCATTTGGATTTCTTGCATACAAGTTCACTCTTTTTCCCCAATTTCTTCACCTCTTTCTTCACCAGCAATTCCACCGATTCATCCTATTCCATCTTCACTGGCTGCCATTTCTCCTGGTACACGATGTGTGAGTGGGTGTGTCGGTGCTTTTATGTTTTTTTTTTTAATTTATTTATTAGTTTAAGATTTACTCATTATGTCACTAGTAACTGTTTTCTAGGCCTGAACCATTTCAAATTTCAAACTTTCAAATAATTTTGAGACTGAAACATATTGATTGCATTGAATGCAAACTATATTAAAATTCAAAATATTTATTTTCTTGGTTGTTGTAACTTGTAACTTGTAACTAGTTCTTTTTTCAGACACACCTACCAAACCATATCTTTTGGTTTTATTATTCTGATTATTGCCAAATTCTTTTCTAACTGATTATAATTTGTTCAATGAATCGGTCATGAAATTAGGTACTCAAGTGGGAAATGAGAAGCAGCAAATGGGTTCAAATAGTAAACTTCTTGTAGCACTCATAGTTGCTTCCACTGTACTGGGAGTAATCATATTGTTTGTGATGTGCTTGTGGTTCTACTTGAGAAAGAACATGTACAAATCTCAGGAGGAAAGTGGTTATACCTCAGGTAATCTCTTTTTGCAACACTATATTCAACATTTCCCCTATTGTTTGTGATTTTCTGGGTTTTATATATTGTTTTGTTTTGATTTTTTGCTATGTATTGGGAAGATGCTGTTAAAGCACTTGCATTACCTCCGTTTATGAGTAAGCGTAGTGCCTTGAAGATGAGTAAAAAGGGATCTGTGTCATTGATGGATTATAGATTACTAGAAACTGCCACAAACAGTTTTAGGAAAAGTGAAATTTTGGGTGAAGGGGGATTTGGGTGTGTATATAAAGCTCAGTTGAGTGAGAATTCTTATGCTGCTGTGAAGAGACTGGACGATGGTAGTCAAGATGCCATAAAAGAATTTGAGGTACCATTTGTGTTGGAAATTGAAATTTATTTATTTCAGGGGATTCGTTCATAAATTGTTAATTGTAATTGCAGACTGAGGTGGATTTGTTAACTAAAATTCAGCATCCCAATATAATTTCTCTGTTGGGATATTGCATTCATGGTGAAACTAGGCTTCTTGTTTATGAATTGATGCAAAATGGATCTCTTGAAAGTCAATTGCACGGTAAGGTGTTTCTACTTGTTTTATCCTTAATTTATTAATTTATATGGATGTGTAACTGAAACCAGGAATGGAAGAATGAAGAAATTAACAATTTAATCACTTTTGTATTTTCATTGTTTTGTAGGACCTTCTCATGGATCAGCTTTAACATGGCACATCCGGATGAAAATCGCTCTTGATGCAGCAAGGTTTTTATATTCTGAAAACATTACTTATTTTAAGGCAAATTAAATTACATAGATCTTCCCTCGTGATAGATATAGTTACTACCTGCTTTGTGTCCTAACAATTACATCCGGCTTGTATAAAATATTACACTCACTCCCATTCATGTTCTTTTTAAAATACCTGCTACCCCGGCCGTCTGCCATACAGCTACGGAGGGTTAGTGAGTGTGAAATTTCAAAATAAGAGGAGAAGGGAGTGTAATATTTCTAACAAGAGGAGAGGTGTGAGTAATTCTTAAAGCTGGGAGTGTGATATCTGTTATTATGCCTAAAATGAGGGATGACCATGTAATTTACCCCTGTTTTCGATTTCAATTATTGGTAATGAATGTTGACATATTTGTTGTTATTTGACCAGAGCTTTAGAATATTTGCATGAGCACTGCAACCCACAAGTGATACATAGAGATCTGAAATCATCTAATATTCTTCTAGATTCCAGCTTCAGTGCCAAGGTAAAAAAAGCATAACAAATGCAAGTAGAGTCTATTCAGTCATTTGAAATTATTCGTGTTGTCCCAGAATTTTTCTTTTGTGCATCTCACTCATATCCATCAAAATTACTAAAATCTCTCTTTCTGTTTTGTTTGGATTAAGCTTTCGGATTTTGGGCTTGCGGTAACTCATGGGACCCAAAACAAATGCAACATCAAACTTTCAGGAACTTTGGGTTATGTAGCCCCAGAGTACCTTTTAGATGGTAGGCCAACTATACTTCAATTGCTAATTACATGGTAGATGCTTAATTTCCAGCCTATATCTATCTATTAATTTATATCACACGCGCGCGGCGTGCCCCACCCACCCACCCAGTGGCGGATCCAGGATTTTTGGTCAACCGGGGCCAAAGTTTCGAGTGGTGCCGGGGGTTCGGTGGCGGGAGCCCCCGAGACAATTTTTTTTGGGATTATTTCGAGTTTTATACAAATTATAACTTTATTTCGAGTTTTATACAAATTATAGTTCATCCAAATTGACTACAAATTGTATGTTTCAAGTTTATTTCTAGTTTCTTTTGGGCATATATGTTTGGGACACAAATTACAAAAATTTGATAAGGTTTAGGTTTTTAATTAATTACAATCTTACACCCTCAATTTTTAATATATTTAGAGTTATACCATAAAGTTTGAAATTTTACCAAAAAAAACCTATATATATATATATATATATATATTTTTTTTTTCAAAAATTGAACTGGGGCCAAGGCCCTCCTTGGTCCCCACCCCCTGCACCCACCCACCCACCCACACATACATACACACACACACACACACATATATATATATATATGTAGAGAGAGAGAGAGGGACTCTAGTACATACCAAGTTTACATACCGTTTTTTTAACATAATAAACAAATTATTTTTGAGTTGAGTTTTTTTGTGTAGTATTTAAACATATCAAGGAACCAAAAAAAAAAAAATCAACTCAAAATAATTTTTTTTGCTATTTTAAAAAAATCAGTCAAATTTTCACACTTTTAAAGCATTTTAAGAGTTTGACGCAATTTTTTAAAATAGCAAAAAACGTTATTTTGAGCTGATTTTTTTTATATGGATCATTTGAAATGTTTAAATATCACATAAAAAAATTGAAGTCAAAAATATATTTTTTAATATTTAAAAAATTTAGGTTTGCGTTAGCAAATATATACACTTGGTATGTATGAGAGTTTACTCCTCTCTCTCTCCCTCTCTCTCTCTCTATATATATATATATTAATTATTCTGGAGATGTATTCACGAATATAATATCCAAATGTGATGCAATTGCATGTCATTGGGACCCATTGCAAAAGTTTCATTTTATTGTTCTCTTTTTTATAAAGGATTAAAGGTGTGTTGTAACTTGTATAGTACACATCTGTGCTAACTCAGGAATTATTTTTTATATAAAGTTGGTGTGGTATATGATTGTAAACATGTGTCACCTCATCTTTGCGTGTTAGTAGTTGAATTTGGGTATATTTTGAGTTTGACCGTGACGTTTAGTTACACTTTTGAGTTATCTCCATAAACAAAAACAATTTGAGTTGCACCCCAACTCAGGGTTTTAGCAACAGTTTTTAAGGATCTTGTATGGCATTTGCGACATTTTTGGAGGTGTAACTCTTATATTTTCTAGTTTCTTGAGATATTTGTAAACCGAACCTAAAAGGCGGGACAAAGTTAATTTGGAACTAAAGATTACTAAGGAAATCACAAAAGTTACAAAATTTGTATTACATTTAATATGCTGGAAATTTCTGAACGGTATTGAAGAAATTGAATGGAATTGTTCGAAATAAATTAGGTGTAGTTTGAAGTGTCTTGGTTAGCTTTACAACTTACTACTATTACGTGGGACCAGTTGAAATTTATTCTTTGCGTTTGTATCTACTTTCACTCGATTTATTCAGCAACACAACTTCCACATTTCTCATGCTGCTGGCCAGAAACAGTAGGCATGTCGTACTTATTAGTGAAGGGAAATATCAGTTCTAACTATGTTCATAGCAGTTAGTAAGTAATTTTTTCCTTTCAATTTTATGCTAAGAAATTGGTTGTTCCTATTCTTTACAAGGGAAATTGACTGATAAAAGTGATGTCTACGCCTTTGGAGTTGTGCTTTTGGAGCTTCTTCTAGGAAGAAAACCTGTAGAAAAACTGGCACCATCTCAGTGCCAGTCTATCGTCACATGGGTACGCTTTTCTTTTCATCCAATCTTGTTAAATGCCTAAGGTCCGTTTGGTTTAGTACAGAAATACTTTTACATAGCTTAAATGTAAAATGGTGAAAAACATTTGAACCTATTTGGAGTTTATTTATATATTTTTTATTTTATTATTATTCAAAGATTAAAGCCACCCTGAAACAAACAGAGCCTAAATTGCTTTAAAATTAAACACAATGAGATGTAGAAGTTAAAAACCAAATGCGATTCTATCTTCATTTGTGCAGGCCATGCCTCAGCTTACAGACAGATCAAAGCTTCCAAACATTGTGGATCCTGTGATCCGAAATACGATGGATCTAAAACATTTATACCAGGTTTGTGATCGAAACAGTAATTAGTTATCTAGAAATAAGTCTACTTCATAGAGATGTAGAAAATGTATTTATATGACAGTCATGGAGAATATATTGAAGAGAACCCTGCATAGTATCTCAAAAGGTTTCTTGTTTTCTCGTGCTTAAAAAAATTGCAATAATGTTGTTGGTGTGTAGGTTGCTGCTGTAGCTGTGCTGTGTGTGCAGCCAGAACCGAGCTATCGCCCGTTGATAATGGATGTCTTACATTCTCTTATTCCCCTTGTTCCAGCCGAGCTCGGTGGGACCCTCAGAGTTGCACAATAAAGGCCTCCTTTGCTCATGTAACATTCTACTGATGTTATCCTGCATCACCATCGCTTAAATATCATACTCGCATTTCAATTTTCCGTTGGCATGCATATATGATATGATATGTCCTCGGTTGTTGGATCCGTTTGTGTATAGTTCAAGGGAAATTGACTCTCGATAGAGTAAAAGAGTCTTTGATTACTGTTATTAATCACATTTGTAAATTTTTGTGTTGGTTACATTTTCTTTTTCACTAATTGGGGGAGGGGGCGAATTAATATCACATTCTGTGTAATGTATAAAGGGAAATATCACCTTCTTTTTCCTTTTTTTTGGGTGGGGGTGGGGGGTGGGGGGGGGGGGGGGGGGGTAGAGGGGGTAGTAATAAGAATTTTATGGACATTTTCTGTTTTTGCCTATTGCATCCAATGTTTGTTAGATTTATGAAGCAAACTAATTTACTCAATTTTGACTCGTGTTCAAGAGGATTGTGTGTTTGAGATTGACTTAAAAATAGAAACTTCTATTGATATTCCGAAAATCGGTTTCCCCCACTCAAAGCACCCAATCTCTCTCTCTCTCTCTCTCTCTCTCTCTCTCTCTCTCTCTCTCTCTATATATATATATATATATATATATATATATATATATATATATATATATATATATATATATATATATATATATATAATGCTCTTGTATGGACTTTTTTGCATTTTAACTGTGCGGACTGTATATGTGTCACCTAACGATGAGTTTAGAAATTATCGGTTAAATTATAGGAACTATCTATATCTTTTCAGGGCTCACCGTCAGGTGACACATGTCCAGTTCGTACTGTTAAAATGCGAAATAGTCCGCACAAGAACAGTACTGTATATATATATAACCCGAGGTCAAACCCCAAATGACCATCCCCGCTTCCCAAAAACACCACCCAGATTGGGATCGATTTGGGTAGTTTGGTTCAAATCGGATATGGTTATTGGTGGTGGTGCGGGGTGGTGGGTGTTGGTGGTGGTGAAGGGTGGTGTGATTTGGTAATTTAGCGGTGGTGTTCAGTGGTGTGATTGGTGTTTGTTTAGTGTTGCAATTTGGTGATCGTGTTGGATGGTTTGGATTTAATGTCGATGGGGATTCCAACGGAAGTAGTGTGTGTGTGTGTGTGTGAGAGAGAGAGAGAGAGAGAGAGAGAAAGTGCCAGGACATATTTTACATAGTTCGGTTTACATTAGAGAATGTCATATACCGCTACAACCGTCGAAGAAAAGTTCAAGTTCAAGTTAAATCATTCATCAAAACGGTTCCGAATATCAACATTCTTCAACAATAAGCTTCTGCGAGATATATTTTGATAAGTTTGTGTTTAAGTTCCTTAATGGTTCATTTAAAGTGTTGGGGTAACTTTTTCTAAATTGTTTTTAAACATTTAAGGCGTTATTTTTTGTCAAAAGAATTTTTTGTATGTGTTGAGCCTGAGTTTTAATAAAGTTTAATTTTCGCTTATGTTGTTCAAACGACATGTCAATATTGTTCAAATGACATGGCAAAGTCGTTCGAACGAAGTCTTCAAATGACATGCAATGTCGCGTGAAGTTTCGTTTGAAGTATTTTATCAAACGACCTCACACTGTTTTGGTTTTAATATCTCGTTTGATACCCCGCGCGAAATCTCTTCAAGCGACGGGGTGATCTCGTTCGAAAAACCCACTGACTCAATTTTGTTATATATACCTAGTTAAATAAATCATTTTTCCTGAAGAAGACCTGTGTTTTTCCATTTTACGAAAACTGCAACCTTCAGAATTATTTTGTCTTCTTCATTTAGGGTTTAAAACTTTGTTTTTTAATTCACAAAAATTCCAATAGTTTAGTGAATTGTTTTGGAACCCAAAATACGATCTTATTGAAGTTTCTCTTGTAGAGAGGGTAAATCTATGGCTGACGGTTGTGTGTCATTGGGAGTACTTGTGGGTGTTCCTGACTGCTTCAGAGCTGCGTGTTCTTGTGGGTTGCTGCGATTGATGCTGACTCTAGTCTGCGTGTCTATGTGAGTGTCTGCGGATATTCATTGTAGATTTCATTGTGTACATAAGTTGCGATTTACTTTTCATAGTGAAATAAAAAGGTTTTTCCTTTGGGGTTTATCTTGAAATCTACGTGTCAGCAATTTATTGGTGATGGTTTGATTTTATCCACCTAGATGTATGTATTAGGGTTTAAATAAAATTGGTTTAAAAATTGACTTCAATTAAATAAGTTTAAATTGGAATTTGCGGATTGGTTGAAATTGATATTACATAGCCTTCTCAAATTGGTATCAGAGCGCGCTGCGTTAAGTTATTGTGTTTGATCCTTGTTTTTCGCAAAATTTTTGGGATATTGATTTAAAAAAAAACTGATTTAGAGATTTCACAATGTTTCCCAATGAAAACTTATATAATAGGTTGCGAGTTTTTGACGAGTCTAATTATGCTTATTAAAAAGCTCGCATGAAATTTTATTTAAAAGCAACCGATGAGCGAATTTGGGTTGTTTGTGAAAGAGGCTGGACTCCTCCCACTGTCATCACTAATAATGTCAGAAATCTTAAGTCTTTGACTGACTGGATCGATGACAGATTTAAATGGAACACTTTTAATTCTCGTGGGCCAAGTTCAATTTTTAGAGCTGTCATCCATGATGAGTTTCAATATATTATGGCGTGCACTATGTTAAAAAAAGTGTGGGATGTTTTATAACTTACCCATGAAGGCACGAATGCGGTTAAAGAGTCTAAGCTGCAAAAGTTAACTACTTAATTTGAAACGATTACCATGCTTGAATCTGAGTGTTTTGATGACTTTTACGCACGATTATTTGATATTGTCAACACTAGTTTCAATATTAGTGAGCACATTCTTGATGCACGAGTGATTAAAAAGATTTTGAGATCGTTGCCTAAACATTTTATCCCGAAAGTGACTGTTATGAATTTTTTAGGAAATTTGAGCAATTTAAAGTTAGAAGAACTGGTTGGAGACCTCCAAACATAAAAAAATGACATGTTTCTTGACACTGTCACGCCTAAGGATAGAGTCATAGCACTTAGAGCCCAGTCTAGGAAGAGCGAAGAAGTATCCGAGAGAGAGAAGAAAAAGAAAGTAAGAGTTTGTGATTCAGAGTCTGAAGGAGAGTTTGATTTTAATGATGTGGCCATGCTTGCGAATTTTTTTAAAAAGTTTCTCAAATTTTCAAAAGAAAATTCTTCCAATAAAAGATTTTTTGAGAAAAATAAAAAGAAAGATAACGCCAAAGAGAGCGGTGAGAAAGCGAGAGGAAAAAAGAAAGAGGAAGAGGAGAGATGTTTTGAATGTGAGGGTAAGGGCATAAGGCGTTTGAGTGTCCCAATAAGCTAAAGAGAAAGGGCAAGAAGATTGCCATGCCAACCACTCTTAGCGGCAGTGAGAAAGAGGTGAAGGATTCTGGGGATGAGTCTTCACATGGGATGTGTGTAGACTTTTTAGATTGTCATGTGAGAACACATAGTTTGTCCTACGATGATGAGGATACTTGTGCACGTGAGAGTCTTGATGATGATTTGAGTGTTTCTAGCGAGTGTGAGAGTGAGTATGCTAGTGAAGGTGAAAGTGAGATCCATATTGTGTTTAGAGATTTGTACGCCGAGACCTTAAAGACGAAGAAGTTGAATGAGGAATTAGGTATTGGGGTGTTAGATTTAGAGATAGAGATTGAGATTTCAACGGGATTTGAAGCATCAACGAATCAACTCAAGAAGGTAAAGGGTACTTTGAGTGAGCAGTTGATCGTCGTAGGTCGGGAAAAAAGTGAACTTAAAGCCCGTGTGTCACAACTAGAGAGAGATATTAAACGTACCCGGGAGGTAAAGGTCACTGATAAGCACCCAAAACTATACAATTTATACCCCGAATAGATGTACTTTAGTTGCTAATTCTCGGCAATATGGGTCTTATGTGCTTAAATGTTTATCTTGTAGGTCAAATGCACGTTTACGATGTCAAAAGCTGTATTTCAAGACAATTGTGCGTTTTATGGAGCTAATTACCAATCCCGTAACCCTAGCCTACCCTAAACCGTCTCTAAACCTAGCCCAAACTTACCCCAAGCCTGTGTGTGTTTTGTTTGTGGCTTTTTATTACTTTTTAGATTTTTATTTTGAGTCATTTCTATTTTTAGGATTTATTTTAGATTTATTTAGAATTTCTAGAATTTATTTTAGGATTATTTTAGAAGTTTTAGGTTTTATTTTCTATTTTTCTATTTTATTTTATTTTATTTTATTTTTGATTTTTATTCTATTAGTTTTTAGTTTTAGTTTTATTTTATTTTATTAGGATTTTAATTTTTAGGATTTTAATTTTTTTATTAGTTTTTACATTTTCTTTTTAAGATTTTAATTTTAAGTTTTATTAGATTTTATTTTTTATTTCTTTCTAGTTTCATTTTTAATTGAGTCTTTGTTTTATTTTAAATAGAATTTTATTTTTTTTAGGTTTTTATTTTATTTTATTAATTTTATTTTTTTATTAGTTATATTTTTTTAGTTGGGTTTGAAATTAAACACACACAAAGACACACCCTATCCTACACCCTAATACACCCTCACCCTGACCCAACTTACCATACACTCATCTACACACTAACCATCCCACTTCTTCTTCAACCTCTCACCTTCTCTCTCATCATCCATCACCTCCATTATCACCCACCAAAAACCCAAACTCCATTAAAACCACAAACTCACCTTACCCTCCTGCCAACCCGGCGACCTCCTGCCCTCTGACCGACCTCCTGCCTAAGCCGCAGGCGGCAACCCTCTACCGGCGTAGACTCCATACCGCTGGCGACAGCCCCAGTTAAACCCAGCCGGAGCCCTTTACCTGCTCCGGCCTGAAAACCGAGCAGCCCACACCCTCCACCTGTTCACCCCATCCCTCTCTCTCCTCGATTACGCATCTCCCGCTGCCTTTCCGGCGACCCCTACGCCGGCGATTCCATCTCCGGCCGATGACCCCACCGTCGTCGGACTTCCCAACTCGCCTCCGGCGCACCCACCTGCTCACCAACCCATTACTGTCCCAGCTCCGGCGAAACCTCCGGCCAGAACCTCAACCGACCCATTCTCCATTTCTAGCTCCAAACCCGATTCCCATTTTTAAGACCCACTTTCCATTTGAACTTTTCCAAAACCAAAATCGTGACCTGGTCTATAAACCAAACAAAGGCATTCCAAAAGCAAGACCAAATAAAGCCACATGTGCCAAATAAAACCCATTTAATTTCTTTTACCCCTTATACCCCCAACTAACTCTTTTATCCAATACCCAAAAATACCCTCACCCATATCAGATTTTTATATCCTCTCAACCCACATGCTCCTCTCACCATTTCCATGCTCACTCATGTCAATTATTCAATAAACCCCTAGCCTCCACGTGCACCATATAAATTGAAGACTTGGGCCATTTTCAAGAATCTCAAAATTAGTTTTAAGTTTGGTGTGATAAAATTCTCCCCATCCCTCTATGTTGAGTATTTGCATTTTTAGCAAATACCTCAATATAGAGGTGTGTGTTGAAAATTATCTATAGGATAAATTTCACCCCTCCCATCTATAATGAATCTTGGCATTTTTAGCCATTAATTCATTATAGATTGATGTAGTTGAACTTATCCCTCATGGGAGGTAAATTCTAACCCATTCCTTTATGTTGAGATTTTGTATTTTTAGCAATTATCTCAATATAAATAAATGATCTAGAATTTATTTCTTTGGGTGAGTTATAATGTACAATTTTATAATTTTAGGATTTGCATTTTTAGCAAATCTCTTTTATTATTTAATTGTCCATTATGAATTCATCCAATATCCTTTTTATTTTTATTTTGTAAATTTTAGTTTAGATTCAATAAATACTAGTAGAGACTTTAGCTTGTGAGATTTGTGCCTTTCACCCTTTCAGAGTGTTTTACGCAATCTCCAAGTCACAAGTTGATTCAACTTCTTTTGGGTCCGCACTTTAATTGTTGTATGATCTCATTATTCTTCATTTTTGGTTTGATCACTGAGAATGACATCTTTTTCGAGTTGTAAGAAACACGTGTCTTGAAATTTGTCCCGAATACTAGATTTTCATCCATACTCCTACCACTTTTTCCATTTCGCATCCATTTATCACATTTCCATTCACTCACCCATTACATTCCCATGTTATTCCATATTCACATCTATTCCCCTCACCATCCATATACTTTCCCCACTCCATTCATTATATCATCCATCATCATTTTCAAATAAAAGAGTGTGATTTTAAATGTAAATGTCTTCTTTGTCGGTTTGAAAAGTGAGAGAAAAACAAAGAATTTTTTTTAGAGAAAATAGAAAATATAGAAAAAAGAAAAAAAATAACATAAATATAGAAAAAAGAAAAAAAATAGAGAAAAAGAAAAGAAAAAAAAAAGGAAAAAAAAGAGAAAAGAAAAAAAAGAGAGAGTTTGTAGTTTTGTAGTGATTGCTTTTGTAAATAAGACATTTGTGCCTAAAGTGTATACAATCTCTCACCTCACACATACATTCATCCATCATCCTTCATATCACTGTCACCATCCCATCTTATCCCTCATACCATCCTATCTCATATCATCATATCCTTTCCATCTCATTCCCCCTCACCCATTATCATTCATATTCCCCTAGGTGTTCGGACAAATGATAGTCAACGTGGTGAATAACTCGATGTTCTCACTATAGTTATTAGCATTCATTTCATGAGATCATTTTTCTTTCTTATTGTTCGTTCTTTCTTATGTGTGTGTGAGACGTTTGAACTTGATTACATTTACTCACCTCCTCACACACAAGAGCGATACACTTACCCATATCTCGAGAGTTCGTTTGAGAGAGTTATATCCAGTGAGATTTTGAAGTCGAAGCGTTGATTCCAACAAGGCAATCTAGGAATTACTCTTGTGATACTCGACCCGTTTTGACTGATTTACACTAAACACGTTAAGTTCTAGGAAGGATGTGCCTCGAGTATTTACTTAGCTAAGCTTTTTACAAAATTCTAGCTTGTATTTCTGAAATCATTTCTCATGTGATGGATTGTGCGATTATTCTATGTCTAATAAGAGATTGACTGCATTTCAAAAAATTTTTGCAAATAAAGAATTTTGTGGGTATATTCCCAGCAAACCCTCACGATACACAACTCGTCCTGTAGGGCAACCTATAGGTTTAAAGGCTTCTTGCACACGCTAAGTGCAATCGCAAGTGCCCGCGAAAGTGGTACACTTTTGGTTACTTATCTTTCTCTTTCTCTCTATCTTATTGCTCGAGGACTAGCAACACTCTGTTTGGGGTGGTGTGATAAGCACCCAAAACTATACAATTTATACCCGAATAGATGTATTGTAGTTGCTAATTCTCGACAATATGGGTCTTATGTGCTTAAATGTTTATCTTGTAGGTCAAATGCACATTTGCGATGTCAAAAGCTGTATTTCAAGATAATTGTGCGTTTTATGGAGCTAATTACCAATTCCGTAACCCTAGCCTACCCTAAACCGTCCATAAACCTAGCCCAAACTTACCCCAAGCCTGTGTGTGTTTTGTTTGTGGCCTTTTATTATTTTTTAGATTTTTAGTTTGAGCCATTTCTATTTTTAGGATTTATTTAGAATTTCTAGAATTTATTTTAGGATTATTTTAGAATTTTTAGGTTTTATTTTCTATTTTTCTATTTTATTTTATTTTATTTTTTATTTTTATTCTATTAGTTTTTAGTTTTAGTTTTATTTTATTTTATTAGGATTTTAATTTATTTATTAGTTTTTACATTTTCTTTTTAAGATTTTCATTTTAAGTTTTATTAGATTTTATTTTTTGTTTCTTTCTAGTTTCATTTTTAATTGAGTCTTTGTTTTATTTTAAATAGGATATTATTTTTTTTAGATTTTTATTTTATTTTATTAATTTATTTTTTTATTAATTAGATTTTTTTAGTTGGGTTCAAATTAAACACACAGAAAGACACACCCTATTTTACACCCTAATACACCCTCACCCTCACCCTCACCCTCACCCAACTTACCATACACTCATCTACACACTAACCATCCCACTTCTTCTTCAACCTCTCATCTTCTCTCTCTTCTCTCTCATCATCCATCACTTCCATTATCACCCACCAAAAACCCAAACTCCATTAAAACCACAAACTCACCTTACCCTCCTGCCAACCCGGCGGCCTCCTGCCCTCTGACCGGTCTCCTGCCTAAGCCGCAGGCGACAACCCTCTATCGGCGTCGACTCCATATCGCCGGCGACAGCCCCAGTTAAACCCAGCCGGAGCCCCTTACCTGTTCCGGCCTGAAAACCGAGCAGCCCACACCCTCCACCTGTTCACCCCATCCCTCTCTCTTCTCGATTACGCATCTCCCGCTGCCTGACCCCTTTTCGGCGACCCCTACGCCGGCGATTCCATCTCCGGCCTATGACCCCACCGACCCCGCCATCGCCGGACTTCCCAACTCGCCTCCGGCGCACCCACCTGCTCACCAACCCATTACTGTCCTAGTTCCGGCGAAACCTCCGGCCAGAACCTCAACCGACCCATTCTCCATTTCTAGCTCCAAACCCGATTCCCATTTTCAAGACCCACTTTCCATTTGAACTTTTCCAAAACCAAAATCGTGACCTGTCAATTTCTATAAACCAAACAAAGACATTCCAAAAGCAAGACCAAATAAAGCCACACGTGCCAAATAAAACCCATTTAATTTCTTTTACCCCTTATACCCCCAACTAACTCTTTTATCCAATACCCAAAAATACCCTCACCCATATCAGATTTTTATATCCTCTCAACCCACATGCTCCTCTCACCATTTCCATGCCCACTCATGTCAATTATCCAATAAACCCCTAGCCTCCATGTGCACCATATAAATTGAAGACTTGGGCCATTTTCAGGGATCTCAAAATTAGTTTTAAGCTTGGTGTGATAAAATTCTCCCCACCCCTCTATGTTGAGTATTTGCATTTTTAGCAAATACCTCAATATAGAGGTATGTGTTGAAAATTATCTCTAGGATAAATTTCACCCACCCATCTATAATGAATCTTGGCATTTTTAGCTATTAATTCATTATATATTGATGTAGTTGAACTTATCCCTCATGGGAGTTAAATTCTAACCCATTCCTTTATGTTGAGATTTTGTATTTTTAGCAATTATCTCAATATAAATTAATGATCTAAAATTTATTTCTTTGGGTGAGTTCTAATGTACAATTTTATAATTTTAGGATTTGCATTTTTAGCAAATCTCTTTTATTATTTAATTGTCCATTATGAATTCATCCACTATCCGTTTTATTTTTATTTCGTAATTTTTAGTTTAGATTAAAAAAGGAGCTTAGAAATAGGAAAATTCTAGAGAGAGAATTGTAGGGAAAAACACCATTTGTAAATAGTTTTGTTTTATTCTTTTTTTTAGATATTTGTGAGGTTAAATATTAATTGAGATTTAATTGAATGTTGATTTTAATTTCATATTACTTGGATTCTCAATTGGAGGGTTGTATGCTTCTCATTCAAGGATTGAAGTTTATTGAATACAAGAGATTGGTTTGATTATTCTTCTCTCTACTCTTTTATATTAAATGCCAATTGAATATTTGTTTATTATGTTTGATACCATGTTAGACTAAATCCCCTTTCAAGGGGTGGGGTAAAATCCTTATTTAATGTTATTTTATTTTAATTAGTTTAATTACTTGAAAAATTCATTTAAATGTTAATTTTGATCCCTCACCCTTAGATTTACGCCTCGAGAGAGGGTAAATGATTTTCGAGAGAAAATCGAAATTCTAATTATAATACCCATTTTAGATTCGAACTAGAGATAGGGGTTTCTTAAGTGGGGTATTATAACTTGAATTTCAACTCTAAATTTAATTTCTAAGATTGACATAAATTTTAATTAATCGATCCTAGCGGGTGATTAATTAAAAGGAGTGTAGATTTATTTTTCTAGAGTTGTGAGGTGTTAAACTTAATATTCTAAAATGTTATTATTAAAAATACACTTGCAATGAGAGTTGATTTGTAGTTTTGATATTAATTTGGTAGAATTCAAATAATTAACTTAATTAATTAGAATAGCTAAAATTTGTGGTGTAATCCCACTCCTTGATTGTTCTCACAATTATTTACCTCACTTATCTCTTATTTTTAGTTTAGACTTTAATTTTCATTTTAGTTTAGTGTTATTTCAACTCACCTCACCCTATTGTTTTAATATTGAAAAAGCTAAAAAAATTAGAAAAGTGAAAAAGCACAAAAAGAAAATAAAAAGTGAATTAAAATTGAATTTGTCTCTAGCTTACTCCTTAGAAAGTGGATTGATACCCTTACTTACCTCTACACTTGAGTTTATTATATTTTGTAGGTATGTGAGGTTTTGATTAGAAGGACTTTTCAAGCAACGACGAAAAAATACACGCAAAAGTTCTTTTCTATCAGTCACTATTGAGGATACATCTAAGAAGGTTGGAAAGATGCTCCTCGGTCCCGCTTTGAGTAATGTTGAGAGATTAATCTACTTCCCATGTTGCACCAGTGCCGGTTCCCAAGTTTGTGATTGATCCATATGGCTCTCAACATAACCCACCTAGGCGTTCGTTACCTGATAGGAGAGTGCTTTCTAGAAGTTTTGTAAGAGGTGTTCCTAGGCCCGTGTATGTTTGTACCCAGTGCAAAAAGAGAGGACACCTTAGGGAATTTTTCTTTAAGTTGGGTAGTATGTCGCATATAGTTTTGCCACATGTTTCCACACACGCACCCACACATGATGCTTCTGATGATTACATGAGAGAGTTTGCACATATTAGGGAGCAAGTAAAGTTTTTGGTCAAGACTTCACATGATTTAGTGAATGTTTTTCATAGGATGTCATCATCTTTGAAAAACTCCACCGCACACATGATGCTTCTGATGATTACATGAGAGAGTTTGCACATATTAGGGAGCAAGTAAAGTTTTTGGTCAAGACTTCACATGATTTAGTGAATGTTTTTCATAGGATGTCATCATCTTTGAAAAACTCCACCGCACCTAATGATTGAGGTTTAGACTTATTTTCTAGCATATGATGTTTTTCATGATGATATTTTATGCCTGTTGCTAGTATGTGCCATATTTGTATTTATATTTTTCATTTTTGATATATTTTTCGA
Source organism: Sambucus nigra (assembly GCA_949130495.1). Taxonomy (NCBI): domain Eukaryota; kingdom Viridiplantae; phylum Streptophyta; class Magnoliopsida; order Dipsacales; family Adoxaceae; genus Sambucus; species Sambucus nigra. The sequence continues at coordinate 173,751,188 of OX422208.1, forward strand.
AAAAACAAAAAGATTTTGGTCAAGACTTCACATGATTTAGTGAATGTTTTTCATAGGATGTCATCATCTTTGAAAAACTCCACCGCACCTAATGATTGAGGTTTAGACTTATTTGCTAGCATATGATGTTTTTCATGATGATATTTTATGCTTGTTTCTAGTATGTGCCATATTTGTATTTATATTTTTTATTTTTGATATATTTTTCGAAAAAACAAAAAGATTTTTGTTTTTGATTTTTTTTGAAAAATACAAAAAGATTTTCTATTATTTTGAGAAAAAATTGAAAAAAACCAAAAAGATTTTATTTTGATAAATTATTTGAAAAAAGACAACAGTTTTGTATTTTGTTTACACCGTTTATGTATGGACATTTAGAATGACCAAGGTACAACATCATTCCATATCTATGTGACTATTTGATAGTATTTTGAGACTAATAGTTTTGAGAATACATCATTCCATATTCATGTGATGATACATCATTTCGTCCATGTGCTTTATAATGTTTCGAGTCATTAAGTGTAATTTGATATTACTTTCTACATGTTTGACTCATGATCTTCTTTAATGCACACTTGCACGAATTTGTTTGATTATTGTACTTGTCTATCACATGTTGGTCGAAGTGTTTCCATCTCAATACTGTCTTAAAAACGAACCATATGTGATAAAACTTGACAATGAAAGAGCGCATGTAAGAACCGTTGCACACGAGGAATTTTTTTATATGAAAAATGATGAGTGAACACGGGAAAGGGTTGCGAGTGAATAATAATCACGTCGTAAAAGCTACCGTTTAAAAGTGTCCGAGAAAAAATTAAGGCAGTAAAAATAATCATATGCCAAAAGGGGGCCAATAGGATTTCTCTCAGTTGAGAAAAATTAGAAACCTCAAACGAGCTTGAAAAAGAAATATTTATTTGAGGGAGTTAGGTTGAAAATAAATCAACGGGTTTGCACGTCCTGACAAAGTCTTAAAAAAATATTACATAGTTTTAGATGTTATTGATGTGGAAATCATTTTAGACTTTGATTTGTTGCTATGATTGAGTCAATGTCATTTGAATTCAACAATTTTTATACCTAAGGATGATTGTGAAGTTCATTCGTTAGGAGTATTTATATTCATCGTGCACATTTGTTATGTATGTTTGAGTTGATTTACCTATTGAATATGTTCTCACCCATTCATTCTGAATCCACGATTTGATTATGGTAGTGTAAATTCATGGTGTGTGATTTTTTGTAAAATTTGATTTTGTTGAAAAAATTGAAAAATAAAAAAATAGTTGGCGAGTGCTTTCAAGATTACCCTTGATGATCATAGTTGATTTGCTTTGCTTGTTGTGACACTTTATGCTTGTTTCATTTATTCTTTTCCTTGTCTATTTCGCACAAATAAAAAGGGGGAGAACGAATTATGATTTAATGTTTTTTTTTAAAATTCTGGAGGAGATTTGAGCTTTGATTTGATTTATGTTTATCTCATTTCAAACTCGATACGTCATGAATGTATTTGTTTCTTGTCTCATGTGTGTAGGTTCAAAATTTAAGGATCATTATTGTTGCCCATATTATACTCAAAATGTGTGTGTGTTGGAGGGGGGGGGGGGGGGGGGATTGAGTTTAACAAATTTTTAGTCAAATTAAAATTTTTCAGATTAATACATCTTTAAAGAATAAATCCAAGAATATCAAATAAATGAAACAAATTAATTTAGACAAGCTAAAACGCAGATTTTAGCACTCCACAAATATTAAATTAATTTTCGTATTTAATATAAATTAATATTCTGAATTAATTAATTAATTTGAAAATAATTATTTTAACGTTAAAGAATAAATTTACCAAATTTCGGAATTAATATATGTGAAAGTTTAAGTGCTGAAAAATATAAATTAAAGCAAGCACAAATAAATAAGCAAATAAAGTGCGGAAAAATAAATGACATCGAATTTAATATGGTTCGATCAAAATCCAGCCTAAGTCCACGCGCCTAGATACATACTCCCTGACCGACATATTCCCCTGAGTCAATGATAAAAGTTCTCTCTCCTTTTGCTTCTGATACATACGAGGAAAATACTTTTCATATAAGACTTTAATAAAGGAATCCCATGTAATTACCTCCCCTCCCCCCGGAGTAAGCAATAAATGTTTGGAAGACTCCCACCAATATTTAACTTCGCCCTTTAACATGAAAGTAGCCAAAATTACCTTCTGTGCACCAGGTACATTAATCGCCCGAAGATAGTTTATGTGTGTTGTAAGGACACAAATTTCCAATTGAGTTCATATATAGTTTTGGCTCAATTCCGGACAAAAACATTTATTCATAGGATAGTATTCAATTGTAATATTCTCAAGCCTATGAAGTGTATGTTGAAGACGTAGCGGGAAAGAATTTAAAGCTTCATCAAAATGCCGATTTGTGTGCCTCGTTTCTACGTTATCAACTAAGGTTCCATGCTTCCAAGGTATGAATGTAATTATATTTATATAGGAGCTTGGAACAATATGTATTGGGTGTTAGGTGTAATAAAAAAACTGCATTTTATTTTCAGAAAGAATCAATTAGAACTTTAAAATAAAGTATATAAAAGTTTCTGGGCCAAAATCGAATTTTACAAACTTTCTGGTCGTTCGTTAGAAATGTCGTTCGAACGAGTTTTTTCGTTCGAACCAAGTTTCGTTCGAACGAGTTTTTCGTTCGAACCAGTTTTCGTTCGAACGAGTTTGCCAACGACCCTAAACTGGTCAGTCGTTCGATATGTCGTTCGAACGAGTTTTTCGTTCGAACGAGTTTTTCGTTCTAACGAGGTATCTAACGAGATTCTAATGAGCCTAGGCTGGTCGCTCGTTAGAAGTCTCGTTCGAACGAGAGTCAAGTTCGTTCGAACGAGACGCCAGGGCGGGAACAGTTTTGAGCAGTTTTTGGCAGTTTTCACCCACTTTCCCCACTTGATTTTTAACCAACTTTTTCAAGACTTATTAAGGACGGGAAACACATTTTTCTAATTAACTTTTCCAACCTTGTTTATCTCCTAGAGAGAGTTTGAGAGCAAAAATAGTTTAGGAAAATGTTCAAGTTTTGAGTGTTGTTTTTCAAAGAAAAATTCATATACCACTCTAGTGTTTACACCCAATAGTTGTGTTTATCCAAGTTCTATATACATATCTTTACTTGGAGTTTTGGCACCGATTTTCTCTACGGAATGAAAAAGAGACGTTTCGGATTTGCTTCTACACCCCATCACAAAGAAGACTTTTTGTTGAGATTCTACCCACTTGGAGAAAGGCTCCATGCTTGGGTGACGGTGACCATATAAAGTCCCATCAGTGGATTCCGAGACCACGGTGGTGTTCCGAGGTTGTTCGCTAGGAAGAGGTTTCTACGAGAAGAAGCGTCGAGGCTTGAGAGGGATCGAGTCAGTCGTTGTAAGTCTATCTGTCTTGTAATTGTAATTCCATATCTAGTGGACTTGTGGCTAGGGCCGTCCGAGGTTGTTTCCCGTCTTGGGTTTTTCCTCGTACATCTCGACGTAGTGTGATATTGTTTATTTTATCTTGCACAATAATTTAGAACGCATGCTTAGGATAAATTCAAGATAAAATTTGGTTTAATTATCACACTCATTTAATTTGGACTATATTTAAATATTGGGTACAAATTGTTTTAATTCAAGTCACGTACTAAACTTGGTTTGGCCTAACTTTGTTTAAAAATGGAAATCATCACTTAGGCAAATTCTAGGACTTGAATTGGATTAATGAATTGGTTTAATTTATTTTGAAGAAATTAAAATTCGGCCTTGTTTATTTATTGAACCATCTCTTATATACGCTTCCGCATCATTTATTGTTGTTTATATAAAAGGAAATTAACTTTGATTTTAATTGAGAAAATCACCATCCGGGGTCCTTCATGTGTCTAACCTAAACCTCAACTTCTAAAGGATCTACAGAACCTGAGAATGCTGGGGGGTTCAATTTGATAAACTTCTCATACAAAGTATTATTCTCCTCTCGTTGTCTTTCCATTTCTCTTCTGGCCAAAGTCTGCTCCTCCAAGTACTTGGCTTGTTGTTTTTCTGTTTGCGTCATAAACATGTTTTGTTGTTCTGCCATTAAAGTCATGGAACGAGCCATTCTCTGCATATCTGTAAGTTGTTCAGGTGCCCTCTATACATTATTTGGATTTTGTTGATTTACTGTATTTGAAGACTCCTCATCCACTATCTCATGAACATTTGCTCCTTCCATATCTTACAATCTGTCATAAACCACAAATCCAGAAATAAGAGTACAACATTTACATCTAACATAATGGTTAGTATTTCTCACAAGTTAATATAAATGACCCACACCACACTATTTCTGCCACTGCCACTGCCACAGCCACATATAGACTCTATAAACCCAAAATATAAAAAACTGAAGCTCTGATTACAAGTTGTCACCCCTAACCCCAATAGGATATAATTAACTAAATAGTTCACAAACCACATTTATTATTTATTTATTTATTTTGTACTACATATTGAAACAACTTCAAGGTTAAAATGCAGAATACTAAAAATCCAATCATTTTAAGGAGACATAATTTAAACATAACTCACATACCATTTAACTTAATTACAACTAGTACAATGTATAAAACAAAACTAACAACATTCTACTACTATTTACTCAACCTCCTAGTCCTGGCAATGGCAGCTTCAGAACCTTTAAATGTAAACATATAAAACCATGAGTTTAAAAACTCAGTGAATGTACTACATCTCTATATAGTAAAAGTACTATATTAACATCTCAACATCTCAATATATATCCATCTTTGTGCCAAATTAGGCCATATACATATCCGGAGTTTATAAACCCCACACCTGTTTCTCATAGGCAATAATCATATCCATAGGTTTTAATAACCTAACATATCCTAAATTGCATAGCAACTCAACATATCTTGAATTTTATGAAGCCATAACATCTCATCATCTCTTGACTTTTAATAAGCAATACGGGTTACATACACCACTTATCTCACATGTGAACAAATACATATTATCACAAAGGAGGATGGAATTTTAATGAATAATTCACGATTTATATACTTTGAAATAAGTATAATCCACGATTAAAATAATATTAATAAATAATTATACCTTGGAAATTTGTTGGAATTTTTTCTAGCTTTTAATGTAACCCTTTCTGCCTTAAACTTCCACTTTTTCTTTCCTCAAGCTAAAAACCCTCAAAAACTGAACCTAGGATGTTATTTGCTGAAGAAATAGGTTAGAAGAAGAGTTTTAAGTCGGCCAAGGCTGACTCCCATGCCAACCAATCAAATTATACCATTTGGTTTCCTAAAGGACAATTTACCACTTAAAGGGAATGGACAGATTTGCCCCTTATTCGTAAATTCGACCTAACTTCTTACTCGGACATCCGTTTGATGCGCCATTTGTTATGTACCAAATCTAACTCATAAATATATAACTATATACTTTTCACCTTGAGTCAATTGTTATATTATAAGGGTCAAAACTAGTATCCAACAGGAACATTTCTACCGAAAATAACAAAATTTTGTGTTTGTACATAATTCAACATTTCATGATTTATGAAAGTAGGATTATACCAACCATAATCACTTAACATTAGATATAATAATAACACATTATTAATATCACATAAGTTAAGAATTATTTAAATATAATTTATCATAATTATATCCGGGTTGACACAACTTCCCCCCTTAGAAAATTTCGTCCTCGAAATTTAATATGAATGTCACTTACCAAATAAATGGGGATATTATTTATTCATGCTATCCTCCATTTACAAAGTTGCTTCTTTAATTCCATGGCTCACCCACATAACTTTAACTAAGGGAATAACTTTATTCTTCAATACTTGCTCCTTACGATAAAAAATTTCCACTGGTTCCTCGATGTACGACAAGTCTTCTTTCAGTTCAATAGGTTGGGTTTTTAGTTGATGAGATGGATCTTCAAAATACTTACGAAGCATAGATACGTGAAACACATCATGTAAACGAGAAAATTTTGGAGGTAATGCTAATCTATATGCCAGGGTCCCAATTCTTTCCTACACTTCATATGGTCCAATATATCTTGGACTTAGTTTCCCCTTTTTTCCAAATCTCATGACGCCTTTCCACGGTGAAATATGTAGGAATACAAAATATCCCCTTTGAAATTCTAATGGATACTTCCTTTTATCTGCATAAAATTTATGCCTGCTTTGCGCTATCTTTATCCGTTCCCGAATCAGTTTAATCTTTTCGGCCGTCATATTTATCAATTCAGGACCCAGGATTTTCCTTTCACCTACTTCATCCCAACATAATGGCGTTCTACATCTCCTCCTTTATAAAGCTTCATAAGGATCCATACCAATGGTGGACTGATAACTATTATTATACGCGAATTCCATCAATGGCAAATGATTATCCCAACTACCTTTGAAGTCAAATACGCAGGCTCATAATATGTCTTTTAATATTTGAATTGTTCTTTCTGATTGCCCATCGATTTGTGGATGAAATGCAGTACTGAACTTCAAGCTTGTGCCCAGGGCATTCTGTAAATGAGGCCAAACTTAGAAGTGAACGTTGGATCTATATCTGATACTATTGATGCTGGAGCCTCATGTAAACGGATAATCTAATTAACGTACATACGTGCATACTTGTCAACAGTGTAGGTGGTCTTAACTGGAAGAAAATGAGCTGACTTCGTCAATCGGTCTACAATCACTCAAATAGAATCATGCCCCTTTGGTGATCGTGGTAATCCTATAATAAAATCCATCGTTATATGTTTCCACTTCCATTCCGGAATAGGCAATGACTGTAATAATCCTGCCGGCTTCTGATGCTCCACCTTCACTTACTGGCATACTAAACATTTAGATACAAATTCTGCAATCTCACGTTTCATATTATTCCACCAGTAATACTCTTTAAAATCTCTGTACATTTTGGTACCTCCAGGTTGCATAGAGTAAATAGAACTATGTTCCTCTTCTAATATATCCTTCTTTAAGGATGGATCATTCGGTACACAAATTCCGTTTTTATAACACAATGATTCATCTTTCTTAATTTCAAAGTCATTCTCTTTACCATTCATGATTTCCTATTTCTTCTTCTCAAGAAATGGATCATCGATTTGCAAATTTCGTATGCGTTCTGCTAGTAAAGGTCTCACTGTAACATGTGCAATTAATGCCCCCGTTTTAATTAAGTTCAACTCGACTCCCATCAGTCTTAATTCTTTAATATTGCCAACTCGTGCACATTGAATACAAGATAACCTCCCTAATGACTTCCAACTTAGAGCATCTGCAACAACATTGGCCCTCCCAAGATGATGGTGAATGTTACAATCATAGTCTTTAATTAACTCCATCCAACGTCTTTGTCTCAAATCCAACTCTCTCTGTGTGAATAAATACTTCAAACTTTGATGGTGAGTGAAAATTTCACACGTCTCTCCATATAAATGATGTCTCCATAATTTCAAGGCAAAAACAATAGCCGCAAGTTCTAAATCGTGTGTAGGATAATTACATTCATGCGTCTTTAACTGTCTAGATACATAAGAAATTACCTTTCCATATTGCATGAAAGCACAACCCAGACCTTGATGTGTTGCGTCAATATAAATCATAAAACCTTCTCCACTGGATCGAATAGTGAGAACTGGAGCTGATACTAGTCTATTTTTTAACTTTTCAAAACTGTGCTGACATTCATAACTCCACACAAATTTAACTTACTTTTCGGTTAATTTAGTCAAGGGTAAGGCCATAGATGAAAACCCCTTTATGAATCTTCTATAATATCCAACCAATCCTAGGAAACTCCTTATCTACATTACATTTCTTGGTCTTTCCCATTGCATAATTGCCTCTACCTTCTTAGGGTCAACATAAATTCCATCTCCCGAAACAACATGCCCCAGAAATACTGTCTGATTTAACCAAAACTCACATTTGCTAAACTTAGCAAATAATTGACAATCTCGCAAAACTTACAATACAACTCTTAGATTCTTCTCATGTTCCTCTTGGATATGTGAGTATTGTAGACAACCCATTCTATACCCCCTAAACTTTCCTTCGGTCCCTAGCACCTCCATTCATCACTACAAACCTAAGTCATACCCCGGGTACTGACCTAGAGGCCATCGGTCACTCCCAGACTCCGTTTGACCAAAATTCAAACTCTTTAGTTCAACCAAGACTGAATGAATTTCCAAAGGGCACTGAAACCCCTTTCCAATGGTCCACCCCGTGCATGATTCTAACTTTCGGTGCAGATGAACAATCCGTTTTCCCCCGAAACTTGATCAGGAGGTTACCGGATGCTCCCAGGCTCCGTTTGACCAAAGTCAACTCTTCATATCTACCGAGACTAAATGAATCTGTAATACCCCGTATTTTTATGCTATATTAATTTGGGGATTTATTAAATTTAATGAGAATGTTTATTTAATAAAAAAATCCGAAAATTAATTATGTTATAATTATTAACGTGTCGAGAGTTAGTAATTATGGGAAACTTGTTGAATATTACTAATGAGCATAGTGATATACTATATTGGTTATATTGAATGTCATACGTGAATTAAATGACTATTTCGGAAATTTAAGTTGGGACGTGCCTGTGTCACGTCGGGACTAATTTTATTAATTAAAAAGTAAATATTTTATAAGTTGTTCGTATGGTCGTTTTGAGTGCGCCAACGCGTCCGGAAGGGTCGAGATAGTCAGAAAAGTGTACCCGGGGGTTTAGTTTGGGTCTCGGGGCGTTTTTAGGCCTAATTAGTACCCCGGGAGGGCATTTTAGTCATTTTACATAATTGGGTAATTAAACCCACGAATTTCAGCCATCTTTATCAGCCATTAGGTCAGCCTTTTAGGGTTAGAACTTTCATAAATCAAGTGACGGCTATTGGAGAAGAGAGGAGAGAGCTCCAAGGCAAACCAAGGCCAAAAAGCCACCGGATTTCACCGCCTCCACCACCACCGCGTAGATCACGAGACAAGGAACGCAGCCATACCAAAATCATCCGGGAATCTGCATACCAAAATCCCAGGCAAGTGTTTAACTTGCGTATTTCGTTAGTGCAATGTTCATATTAGTTTAGGATTAATTAGGAATGTAATCCATGTAAGAAAACCCCAAATTTTGATAGGAAATTGCATGTAGAGAAGATTAAAACCTTATGCTGGAAACTTTTGATGATATAGATGTATTACCCACGAACTTTTGATGTTATATTAGGAAGAAATTCTGGAGAAAAACTGAATTGAATCATAGTTATGAAAACTTTAGGGTTCTTGATGATTAGATGAGATTTTGAGGTGTTTAACCATGTTTAATGATGAATACACGCATGCTGAACGTTAAAAACATCTGGAATTATGTTATTATGTTAGTAGTAGAATTTGTGGGTCGATTAGTGTTGAAAAATATGGAATTTGATGAAGAATAGTGGTAGAACCCGTAACTGCAATTCTGCAGAATTTTACCCAGACCTGCTTGATCGATCGATCGAACATAGAGAATCGATCGATCGAAGGTTCGATCGATCGAGCTCCAAGCTTCGATCGATCGACCCCTCCTAACAGACTACTAGTTCCCTCTTTAAAATGCGTTAAATCCAAATTGTCGTGATATAATTCTTGGGCACTCTTGATAAGTTGATTTGGGAGACATTGAGGACCAGTAGGGTATATGAATAAATGTTGGAACCTTAATCTTTAACGAAAATGGTATTTATGGGACATTTACTTTAGGTTAGTGGACTTATGAATTTAAAGGGTGAGGTACGTAAGAGAGTTACGTTGGAACCTAATAAAGACACTTACTGAAATTCAGATTTGTGAGGATGTAGCCCATGAGTGTTAGGTAATAAGTGAGAAAACCCTTCGAGTTAAGGTTAGGAATAAAACCTTATACGAAATTCTATAATTGTGAAATTAAGGATATATGGTATAATTACGGGTGATGAGAAGAACCTATATCAATATGATAAAGTGGTATATTTATATGATTGTGTGTACATATATTATATGCATGTGAAAATCATACCCACGCTACTTACTATCCCTGAGGTTTCCGCGCTGGGACAAGTCTTATCTCGATGGGACCTTTATCGGGGATATTGACTTGTACCCTAGGAGATAGATATCATTGGTACAGGCTATCGATGTGATAGTTCAGACGGTCCTAAGAGACGCCGTTATGTGCCATCCTTTTAGAGACTTGGAATCTATGCTTCGCCTCAATATTGTTTGTGTATTTCTGTTAATACAATTCGAGAGTGATTCCGAATGTATTCCCCTTAATATGAGTGATATGGGGCTTTGGATAGTAGAGTATGCACGCACCATAGTTTTATTCGGGGTGCTGTTATATATATATATTATACGAGTAGTTAATATATATATGAGATTATGATATTTGAAATTGTCTACTGAGATTTGATAAGTAGGACATGGTTGTTGACTCAAATTATTAAATACTTGTTTTGAAAAAGTATAAGATGTCACTGTAAAACTGTATTGATTTTATAAAGTTAAAATGGAGGACTTTGATTACTGTTTGGAACATTCTTTTAAAATGGAGTCGTGAATTATAAATCTTGCGAGAAATCTAAGTTAAGTTAAATCTTTTAGAAAGACTAGTACGTTAAATGATAAGAATCCGTGGGGAAGGTTAGTGCGATAGGTGTGCACATTAGAAGAGAGGTGAGTATTTTCTCAAGAGAGTGACGTACTAATATGTTATTGCATTGGCCTGTATCAATTTAAATACTTGCTAAACGTATTTTAAAATCAAACACACTTTCGGGCTCTGACCCGTTTCTTTTTCTCTCTCTCTCTTGTATATATATGTATATTTTCAGGTGCCCAGCCACAGGGGCGTCTTGCTTAGGATCCCTTGAGAGGAACGTGCTGCAGCCTAGGTGGGAGTTGCAGGTCACTTGAGTAGATGGCTTCTTTTATTGACTCCACTTCTAGCATTCTCATTTATTGGGCATGTGTCGCCCTTTCCATTATTTCATTTATTGTTGGGACATTTATATTTCAGTTATTTCCAGTATTGTTCTATGGGATTTATTCAGGATGGATTTGTGATTTTTAGTTCCATATGTTGACATTTGATTGACGAATGGTTTATGTTATTTAGTTTATTGTGGTGTGATTCTTAACTGTAGAAATGTTGTTTTAATTAAATAAATCTTTTTAGTCAATTAAAATTTGGAAAGTTTGTATGAAAAATGTTTTTGACACTTAGATTAATTATTTAGGGTGTTAAATTGGAAAATTTATTTTTATCGACAGTGATGCTGAGAATGAACCAACTGTTTACCTTGATTTAATTTAATAAAGGAGTGATCGCCCGGTATTTAATTAGGCGGGGTGTCACAGAATCTTCAAAGGGAGCTGAAACCTCTTTCCAATGGTTCGCTCCGGGCCCAATTCTGACTTACGGTACGAAAAAACGATCCGTTTTAATGCAAAAGGTCATCAAACGCTTCCAGGTCCCGATTGACCAAAATTAACTCCCCAAACCGAGTCAAACTCTTTGGAATGTCTAAGTACATCTTCTAACCTTTCCAACGGTCCACCCCGTACGCGATTCTGACTTACCATACGGACAAACGATCCGTTTGCGCTCGACAGTTCCCCGTCCAAAGGGCCGATGAACGCTTCCGAGTTACATTTGACCCAAAGTCAACTCCCAGACCCGGGAGAAGTCCAAGAGACTTTTGAAGGTATTTGAATTACCATTCCAATGGTTCCCCTCGTGCGCGATTCGGATCAACTGTTTGCGTTTTACGACCGATTTTTTGAAGGAACCTGAAAGAGATTGCCAAACGGCAGGTTCCAAACCCTGCCTTTCGACAGTGTCCCTAAAAACACCTGCCGATTGGCAGGACCAGGACTATGCTGATCGGTAATTCCCTGGGCCTATAAAAAGGAGGGCCTGACCTCATTGCAAGAGGAACCAAGATGTGAAATCCATCACTCTCAGCGAGCTCAGAAAACCTCTTTCGAAGTCAGCGTGATTTCCCCGTCCAAACCTCTTTCCAACCTTCAACTTTCATCATTTTTTTTCAAACTTGGTGAATTAACTACCCTCCATCATCACTCAAGTGCAAGGGCTGCTCTCCAACATCCGAAATCCAGCTCAAGATCTTCAAGAAGGTCCAATTTTCTCAACTCTCTCTTCAAATTCTCCTAAATTAGCATTAACTTCTCTTATTACTTAGCACTTTTATTCTCTCATCTCATATATCCTAATATACTTTTTTTTCTAGTATTATTGTACATCTCCTATTTTCATATAAATAAAACCCAAAAAATAAGAAAAATAGGGTTTGCTCATAAATTCCAAACGGGAATTCTCACACTTTTCTCACAACTAAAACACTTTTTTACACACACACACACACACACACACACACACACACATATAAGAGAAGTACCCGATTGGATTTATGGGATAAATCTCACCCCTCGTTTTGTATACTAACTACGTGGACTTTGATGCCTCCATAGGCTACGTAGGCATCTCGGGTTAAAACCCGAGACTCGAGTCATATTCCCACTTTCCTCTCATTTTCTTTTCTTTTTATATTCTTTAAACTCAACTTTCTTAGACTCTCTCTCTATATATACATATATTTGTTCTTAGTGGCATATTATTCCATATGCATTATCGTTCCGTTATAACGATCAACGCTAGGATAATCACATATATCCTATTTTCTAATATTACTTTTGTGAACATTCTTACGGATGACTCGCTTCGATGATATAAGTCGATGATTACTATCTCCACTACATATACACATGCACACATATCACGGGGAAATAAAGGAAAATAGCAATAACCCATAAGGGACCATAAGGGCGGAATGGGTGCCTAGCACTTTCCCATTTTGTAACTTAGCCTCCGGACCCTTCTCGAATCATTTTTGGTTTCGTATGTATCAGTATGTCTTTGGATGCTGTCTTTCGGGATGGATCCCTTTTCTTTTGCCTGTTTTGATAAAATAGACTGGCAACTCCATCTCTCTACAATTTTCACCTCATCATCGACTCCGATCGAAGCGCTCCCAAGAGGGATGTGCGAGACCAAGATCCTCTCGACATTGAAGACACCCCTCTTCTCCGTCTCTCCCACCACGAGGATCGGGGATGGTCACAGTGGCGACTCCATTGGGGATGCTTATTTTGAGGGCTAGACTCTATTTAAATGGGTGTTATATTTGCTTATCTTTTCCCCTATTTTTATGCCCCTTTACTATTCATGTGTACCTCATGCTTATGCTTCTATTCACACACTTGTAGAAGATTCTCCATGCACACTTCACACCACATGCACCTAGGATCACATATGTCCACATGTTGCACGCATCACCCATCCATACTTGGTATACCATTTGTACTTTTACTTTGCTCCCTATTTGGCACGATCAAGAAAGATACTCTCATCATAAGATACTAAATAAGAGAATCATGTATGATTCACACGACATCACCAAAGAGCATTGTGATTTACCAAAATTTTATCCAGTAACTGGAGGGTTACTTCATGATAGGCGCTGGTCCGACAGGGCGTAGTTAGCCTAAGCGATATGACTCTCACCTTCCATTGGCCAAGTACCTTTGACGTATATCGAACGGTTCCCCCGCATCGTACTTCTTGACTGAAGTCATGATGGGAGGTATATCGCAGGGAACTCATTCACGTATGCCGAGTATATCAAATTCGTTCTCACACGTACCGTCTCCATGAGGTATATAGTGAGGCAATTCATGTACACTCAGGTATATCAAATGGCTTGTCCACACATACCGATTGCCCTCAAAAGCAAGACGTATATCGTGAAAGTCACGCCAAAGGGGGGGGGGGGGGGAACCCTTTCTGATTCACCCAAACCAACTGCATACCCACATATAGGTGTCAAGCCTAGGATGCATATGTTAGATTGCTGATTTTGACCCGAAACTTTGTCTAAATTTCGGGTCGACCTGCCGCCTAAATTTTTGCGCATTTTTAAAACGGGACCCTACCTGTGAGCCTAGTTATAAGTCCAGCCATAACTTCTGTACATGTTACAAATCGAAATTTTCTAGGACCGGTTCCCATACGACATTTCATTTTTCATTTAGGAGAATTTAATACAAGTGAGAATATAATAATTATAATAATCATGCTGAGACCCATCTCCCAAAATATTTCTCCTTTCTTTATCAAAAATCCAAAAATATTTCTCCTTCCTTTATCAAAAATACAAAAAACATTTCTCCTTTCTTTATCAAAAATCCAAAAAAATTTCTCCTTTCAATCTAAAAAAAAATGTTAAAAATATTTTCCTTATTTCTTTTCAAAAATAAATCCCATTTTACGCCTTCTGAGGTCGATTGCACGCCCTTGGCATGGCTCCTTATTGGCTTCGGTCTTCATTCAAATCACCCCGGAGTTTCATATATTCCCCTTATACTTCTTTTGAGTATGGTATGCATCCACTTTCCATGGAGAACACAGATCAAGTACCAGTTGTGCAGCTAGATCTGACGGCAGTTTTAGCTCAGATCATGTCTAAGATTGACAACCTTCAGACTGAGGTCCGAAAGATGAAACGAAACTAGGTTCCTGTTCCTCAAGAGATCGAGGCCCTATTCCCTCGCATTATGGGTCCACCCAAGCCTATTTGGGTTCCCAAAGAGTATCAACACGCTCCACATGCTCCTCCTACTAATGGGCCGCCGCCTGCCCAGCTTCGTATGCCAAACCTTGCCCAGCCTGGGGCTAACTTGCCTATGATCATTGATCCAAAAGAGGAAGAGTTGAACAAGGTCAAAGAAGATCTCAAGATGCTAACTAAGAAGTTCGAACAAGTCAAAATCTCTGGAAATTACATGGACTACACCCACATGTCTCCTTATCGTAAGGCGAGGTTACCCGAGAAGTTCAAGATGCCAAATATCGAGAAATTCGGAGGAAGTGGACCCCCGATTGTTCATTTTCGCAGTTATCACCATTCTAGGACTCTCCTAGGGGCTTCTAAAGAAGTGATGGCCTAATTATTTTAGCAAACTTTGAAGGACTTCGCCCTCCGAGTATTTTTGTCTCTGGAGGAGTTCAGAATCCGTAACTGGGAGGATATAGCCCGAGAATTCATGTCGTAGTAAAAATACAACGAAGAGCTTGAGGTCACCCACCATGATTTAGAACAACTCAAATAGAACTCTAGGGAATAAGTTAGTAACTTCATAGCCCGATAGAGGGAAAAGGCAGCCACTATGATCAATCGGCCATCCGAGGAAGAACAAGTCAACATAGTGAAGAAGAACTTCTTGCCCCATGTTCGAGCAACAATGGGAGGACAATACTATCCCCACTTCCGAGCTCTCAGAGAAGCAAGAGTAGAAATCGAGGATGGTCTTGATAAAATGGAAATTAAACCAAAGAAAGTGTCCGGACAGTTCACCCCTAGAAAATATGATAATCCTGCCAGTGTTGCAGTCTCAACCATCAACAACATCTCTCAACCAACTAATTCGTGGGCACAAGAAAGCCGCCCTATCCCAGTCCAAAAGGAATACACCGAGATCCATGGTCCCCTCTCTAAAGTTTATCAAGCCCCGTTAAGCCGAAACCTTATCAAACCCTTTGATACCCGTCCATTACCAAATCCACTCCCAAGAAACTTCAAGGCAGATGCCTATTGCGCCTTTCACCAAACCGCTGGCCGTACCACCGACCAATGCTTTCACCTCCAAAACATAATCTAAGGTCTAATTGATTGGGGTACCATTGCCCCACTAGACAATCCTAAGCCAAACACTACTCACAACCCACTACCAAATCATGCCAATGCCATCTTCTTAGAAGAGGTCCCATAATTTGATCCCTCAATTCAAATCACACCTATATACTCTCCCAAACCTCTCCAAACTTGCCCATATTTCCTTCTACACCCTATTATCCTCGTTGATCAGGTACTGTCACTCCTTACCAGAGCATGCACCGCTGTCCGTACCCGTTCCAAAAATGAAAGTATGGAATTATCAGAAGTGTTAAACCAACTCCTAGAGTTCGGGCTGAAATGGCCCTGATAGATGATCATTGATTTCCAGAAGTTCAGCACGCTGTTCTTGGAAGCACAAAAATGTGCCCGAGAGTCAGACAGTTGGTTGGTACTAACCGATGAAGTCAACCTAGATGACGTTATCCAGATTATGGCAGAATTATTCAGGCAAGCCAATGATATTTGCAGTATGATCAAGTTACCTGATACTCTGAAGCTACAAAGGCGCCTGATCCCTTCACCCTTACTTATCCCCACATAATGGGAAGACCTGTATGAAGAAGCCATTGAAGTTGTGGAATGCATTGACTTTACATGGAAAAATAGAATTGTTGCCACCGGATGGGAGGAAGAATTTGAAGATTCAAATAAAGGGTAAGCTTCAGACTGCCTAGTAGCCGACATGTGTGGGATGATATCATTCGAAGAACTCCTCGGAGAAATAAATAAGATGGGAGAACAAATCAGAATTAACGAAGAAACAGGGTTCATGTTCATCCCTTCTTCAGTAAATCACATGATCAGGCCAGGGAGGCATTACCAGACCCCAAACTTACCACTAGCCAATGACAAAGGGAAGGGTGTTGAAAACCTTCCTATGCCAGACATGACTCTGTAGGAAAGCAAGATCCTCGATTAACTAAAGAAAACTCAAGATAACATATGTCTTCCCAGCTACACATAAATGCTTTGATCAAATTGCTCACTGGACCCACAGTTACTCCTTCCACCACATCAGAAAAAAGGATAAATTTAGTTGGATCCTTGACCTCTACCTGAATACTATCCTTTTTCGTAGAATAAATTCCCTGAATTGGGCCAAACCACAATCATGCACTCAACATCTCCGTCGAAGTTATGGGGAAGATCGTACCACCCTCTCTTGTCGATAATGGATCCGCCTTGAATATATGCCCATTAAGAACCTTCAAATGCTTAGGACTGAAGGAAAGTGACCTCTCTCCAACCTCCGCTGCTATACGCGCCTATGATAATACTCGTCAAGGAGTGATGGGATCCATAAAACTTGTAATAGGGACTGACCCTATAAACCCTGTCGTTGAATTCCAAGTTATTTACATCGCATCTTGTTTCAACCCGTTGCTCGGATGACCTTGGCTCCACAGTATCAAAGGTGTGTCTTCCTCGCTCCATCATAAATTGAAGTTCTTCGCCGATGGACGAGTCATCACAATTTTGGGCAACGACCAACAGTCCAATCCTTGAGATATATCACGGGTAAAATGATATGATCCTATTAGGATTTTTAGTTGAACCACTTCTACTCCCGATAGGAGACGATTTCAAAGAAAGGGTTTGTCCGGAGTACGACCCTCATGTCAACGTCAATGTGATTCAGATATTAAGAAACATGCACTTCATTCCCGGACTGGGGCTAGGGAAAAGACAACAAGGGATACTTGAGCCCATTGTGCTGAAAAAAAGCTTTATCTCCTTGTGGTTTGGGGTATCAACCATCAGAATAAGAGCTCAGAATGATCCGCCAGTCTCGACCAAAGAGAAGACTAGACTGCATCCAGACTATCCCAGGTGACTCCTTGAATGGATGATTCATTAAAAAAGGCAAGGATTTCCCCTTTTGTGGCTTCCCAGAACCATGGTATGACTATACAGACAAAAATATAAAGCCTGGAACGAAGATCTTTTTTTAGGACAGCTACCCATGGGCCGAAGGTTCCCAACACCATGTACAACCGCTCATCAAAGATACTGAAGATTCTGAGGAAAGTGACTTTGAGGACTCTTTTAACTTACAGACACTGGGGATGACACTCTGCATGGTTCATTAAAACACTACATCACTGGATCCATCCCACCTGATTAAAGCTGCTGATACACCTCTCCTCAACTGGCATGCTGCGCAAGTTCTCCCTGTTGAAATACCACCTAACCCCAATGTTCACCCCATTTCTTCTTTTGTTGTCTATCCCTGATCAAATGTAATCGAAACCTCCTTTGATGAGGTTCTCAATGCTATTTTTCCTATCACTGAAATAAATGAAGATTTTGAGTATCTTGCTGTGCCTTACATTAATTGTTCAGATTCTAATCAAACTTTTGATGATGATGATTTTATAAATGAATAATTCTTAACTGATCTAAATAAAGTTAATAACAAATAACAAAACTGCATTCAAGTTAATAAAGAAGAAACTATTATTGTTAACCTTGATTCTAGTAGCCAACTGTGCGAGATTAGGATAGGGGCTACCCTTGACGACCATGCGCGCACATAACTCGAAGAATTACTCAAAGAATTCATGGATGTCTTCGTGTGGTCCTACGATGATATGCCCGTCACTGATCGTGAAATAGACCAACATGAGATCCTCACTCTCCCAAATTATAAGTCGGTTAAATAAATTTGAGAAAGCTTTGCACTGAATGGTCGCTCATAGTCAAAGAGGAAGTGGTCAAATAGGTGAACGTGGGTTTCATTCGAGTGATCGAATATCCCACATGTCTAGCCAACTTAGTGCCTGTGCCAAAATCAGGAGGGAAAGCTAAGATGTGTGTAGATTACCGGGAATTGAAAAAGCCTCTCCAAAGGATGATTATCTGCTACCCAATATCGACATGATCCTGGACAACACAGCCAATCATGCTCTCAAGTCATACGGGTTTTCCGGATACAACCAAATCAAAATTCACCCGGACCACCAAGAGAAGACCGAATTCATCACCCCATGGGGAACCTTTTGCTACACTATTATGCCATTTGGTCTAAAAAATGATGGGGCTACCTACCAGAGGGGTGCCAAAACCATCCTGCATGATATGATTTACAAGGATGTTGAGGTTTATGTGGATGATATGATTATCAAATCCAAAACTAGGGAAGGTCGTGTTCCCTCCCTCCGAAAGTTCTTCGAACGACCGTGGAAGTATCAGATGAGACTCAATCCACATAAATATGTCTTCGGCATTACAAAGGGAAAACTCTTGGGATTCATTGTCAGTGAAAAGGGGATAGAAGCATATCCTACCAAGATGAAAGCCATACTTGAGATGCCACCTCCCCGAACGGAGAAATAAGTTCGCGGTTTTCTTGGAAAATTGCAATACATCAGCCGGTTCATTAGAAAACTAACCTCCATCTGCGAACCTATCTTCAAACTCCTCCGAAAGGATTCAACTAAGATTTGGAATAAGGCCTGTCAAGAAGCTTTTGACCGAATCAAACAATATCTGACCTAACCCCCGGTACTCATGCCACCACAGCCTGGTCTCCCCTTGCTCCTATACCTAACCATAACCGACCCTGCAGTTGGGGATTTGCTAGCCCAATACCTTAAGGATTCTCGCAAAGAAAGAGCCACTTATTACGCCAGTCGCAAATTGTCCGGATACGAAGTAAACTACACTGCTTTGGAAAAAGCATGCATCGCACTTTTTTGGGTCACCCAAAAGTTGCGAAACTACATGCTCGCCTTCCTCATTAAACTTGTATCCCGAATGGAACCCATAAAGTACATGCTTGAGAAAACCGCCTTATATATCCTAATGGCCTGATGGATGATGCTCCTAAACGAGTTTGATATAGTTTACATCACACAGAAAGCCATGAAAATAAGAGCCATCTTTGACTACCTCGCTGATTACCCCATAGAAGAAGCTGATGACTAGATTTTTGAATTCGCAGATGAAAACATTCTCTACACTGCTCAAGACGACCTGCGATGGCAAATGTTCTTTGATGGCACTACTAATAAAAAGGGATATGGCATTGGGATACTTCTGATCGCCCCAAATGACTCCCACACTCCCATCGCCATCAAGTTAGATTTCCCCTGCACCAATAACATGACTAAATACGAGGCGTGTACGGTAGGCCTCAAAGTTTCTCTCAATAAAGTAATCCAATGCCTAGATATCTACAGGGACTTTGCCCTCATCATTGGTCAGGTGCTTAAAAAATGGAAAGTCAATGACGAGAAACTCCAACCCTTCCATGCCCACTTAGAACAACTAGCCTCTCAATTCTAAGACATCACCTTCCATTACTTACCTCGAGCAAAAAATAACCTAGCCAATGCCCTTGCTACCTTGGCCTCCATGGTAAACATGCCCGTAGGAATAACAATGACCCCATTCCTAGTGCAAAAGTAAGACAAACCAACCCATTGCTACCACATTGAGCTCATCACCAAAGAAGATCTCGAGCTATCCAATTATTGGTACTATGATATCTGGAACCTCCTCAAGAATGGTAAGTATCCCGAGGTCTCCAACAAGAAAGACTGGGCAACCCTCCGAAGTCTGGACGCCCAATACATCATCTGTCACAAAGCACTGTTCAAAAGAAACTTCGATGGAACTTATCTACACTGCATCGCAGGGGCTGACATTGAAGAGGTAATGTAAAAAATCCAAGGCGGGGAGTACGGTCCCCACATGAATGGTCACATGCTTTCCAAGAAGATCATACGACAAGGATACTACTGGACCACCATGATCCAGGATTGCACTGCCTATGTTTGGAGATGCATCAAATGCCAATAGTTTTCCAACCTTCAACACCTGCCTCCACGTGAATTTTACAACATGACTTCTCCCTGGCCATTCTCCACCGGAGGCATCGACATTATAGGGAAGGTTACGCCCAAGGCCTCCAACGGTCATGAATTCATCCTAGTTTCCATTGATTACTTCACCAAATGGGTCGAAGATGAGTCATATGCAGTCCCAAATGCCAAAAAAGTGGCTAAATTCATCAAGAAGAACATCATCTGCCGATATGGGGTCCCGCATGAGCTAGTGTCAGATAACGGGTTGCATTTCGAGGAAGAAGTCACAGAAGTGGTAAAAAAGTATGGGATCCAGAGACACAAATCTTCTCCCTACCGAGACCTCAAACTAAGAGTGCAGTTGAAGCCGCCAACAAAAATCTCAAAACCATCATCAGTAAAATGACTGAAAGCTATCGAGATTGGGCCAACAGAATCACTTACTCCCTCTGGGGATACCGAACCTCAATTTGAACCTCTACTGGGGCTACCCCTTCTATCTAGTCTATGGCATGGAAGCAGTCCTATCCGTGGAGCTGAAAATACCCTCGTTGCGCATCATGCTTGAAAGCAAGGTCAGCGAAAAAGACTGGTACCAAAGCCATCTTGACGAGCTAAACCTCCTAGATGAAAGGAGATTAAAATATCTATACCATATACAGGGGTACCATCACCATATAGAGCAATCATTGAATAAGAGAGTCAAGGATCGCGTGTCCAAAAAGGGGATTTAGCCCTTAAAGGAAATAGTAGAGCCCATCTAGGACTCCAAAGGGAAATTCAAGCCCAATTGAAGCGGCCCATACATGGTCAAGAAAATTTTGTTCGGCGATGCCGCCATGCTCACCGACCTAGATGGAGAACAGATGGCTCGTCCAGTCAATCTAGATCGTCTCAAGAAATTTTACCCCTAGTCCGAAATCTCGACGCGCTACGACTCTTCTCATCTCCCTTCTATTCTAAAAAAAAACATTTCTTCATTTCCCTTTACCCAGAACTATGTGGGCCTGATCCTCTACAAAAACCATTCTTAGAAAAATTAAAATTTTTTAAAACCCCCAGAGGTACTTAGGAAGCTCATATATCTTACATGAGCACGGCCATTTTTTTCACAAAAAACTATTCTTTTCCTATCTCCGAGAACGATAATTCATTCTAACATATACTTGAACAAAAGGATTATGCATGCCTTAGCAATCGGTATAGATAATTCAAAATATAAAATTCATCAAAAGGCACAGATGGATGATAAAAAACTTGTTTATTTCACTAATAAGAGATTACAGTGCAATTACATAAGAAAAGGAATGGATGACTCCCTTCCCCCTACCTTCCTAAAAAGACAAATAAAATTCCTAAATTTATTCCCCATTACAAAAACAAACTCTCAAAGAGTCCGAGCCACAACTACCAGAGGAGTCTTCTCCATCATCATCATCATCTACATCCTAGGGTCCCTAAGCTTCCCCTGCCTGGATAGAGTGTCGCAGACGCTCCATGGATCGATAAGCTCGAACCAGCCTCAGAAAAACTACCACACCTCCCTCCATGGTATCAGATAAAACAAACCACCTCTATCCAGTCTCCACTTCCAATATCTTGTTAACTACTGTTCTCCACGACCACTTCATATAATACCTAGGTATGTGCCAAACTCTCCCAACAGATTGAGAGGGACAGGTCGATGGACACCGACTCTCCCACAAAGAGCCAAGCCACATGCACAGATGCTCTATCAAATCTTCTACCGGGAAGAAATCCAGTGTTCGAGGTGGCACAATCTACTCCCAGCCAAATTGGTGTAGAAGCCGCCAAGGGAAATAAAAAGAGGTCTGTTTGAGACCAACCAACCGAACGTATTGGTATTCTCCCAGTTCTAGAATAGACAGCAGCTGTCCCAACAAGGCACTAACTAGCACAAATTTAGAGCCCTATGCTCTAAAAACCAGTTCTCCCAGCTCTCGATATCCAGACCAACACTGACGAAATGGCACGAAAAGAAGTTGGGTACAGCCGAGAAAGGATATTTCGGAGGATTCACCAGGCGGAATCTTTCAGACAACCACATGAACAGCATCACAGGGCTACGCCTCAGAAAGTCAGAACGACCTTCTCTCCAGGCATCCAGGCTATTTAGAGTCTTCGCTAGTATCATCATCGCAGGATTGCAACGGTAGGACATCCATGAAGTAATAACTGCAAGTTATGGGTCCACCAACAGTTCTCCAGTCACCAGTAGAAATTTCAAAACCAGGCCCAAAACAATAGCTCCGGCATATCCAGCATCACCAACCTCTTACAAATGCACATACCGCAGCATCGCCGAAAGAGAAATCATTCCTCCAGTAACCAAGGATCTACTCGTCGAGGGTGAGACAAAGAGAAGTCCAACCAATAGCTCCCGAGGAGAACGGGAAAACTCAGGCATAACAGCTGCCACAATAGGATTTACTCCCAACATGGAAGAAAATTCCTCATAAATCGGACAAACTTCTTCTAAGCCAAAGCGAAATACATGGTCTTCGGGGTACCAGAATTGTACCGCCGCCATCAGCATATTCCATTCTATGGGACGATTATTCCATAAAGAAACTTGATGCATGTTGAAAGCATCATAGTCGACATTGTAGGAACACATCGCCTGCAAAGTCTCGACGTAGTTGGAAAACTCAACACTACTAGGGAGAGTCATCTCACAGAATAAGAAAGATAGAATTTGAAGGTGTGATGAAAACACTATACCCTTACCCCTTTTTATACTAAAAAACCCTCACAAAAGACATAAACCCTATAGAAATCGGAGGAAATCCTGCCCTACAAGGTACCAAAGGATGAAGAGGGTACCAATCAAAGCTTTGATTGATTTCACTAGATTGACCTACCAATAAGTAGGAAAAGGTGCTTGCCGATGACAACCCCCTATTTTTAGAAACTTACCTTTTTCCTCTTTTGTCAAAATCAGAAAACTCAATAAAACAATAAATCGATATTCTCAACAGAATTTCAAAAAACCCCTTCCATCTTTATATATATTATCTCATTATGAATAAAAATTTCTTTCAAACTTCCAAAAATATTTTATGATCTCAGCAGCAAAGTAAAAAGCGCATGTGCATGAATTCATTCATCATTAAACATAACATAATAAAAACTTCCATTGCATTGCATAGATATGTTTTTATGTTACGTCATTTTGCAGGAAAATAAAGAAAAGAAAAAACAACGGGACTCATCCCGATCCCACATTCTCCCTCTCTCTCTCTCTCTCTCTCTCTCTCTCT
This sequence comes from Sambucus nigra, assembly GCA_949130495.1. NCBI lineage: Eukaryota > Viridiplantae > Streptophyta > Magnoliopsida > Dipsacales > Adoxaceae > Sambucus > Sambucus nigra. The sequence goes on from OX422208.1 coordinate 173,775,147, forward strand.
CTCTCTCTCTCCTAAGAACTCCCATACCTGCGACGCGCGCTCTTTCCCCTATGGCGAGATGACGCACCACCACTACCCGAACCAGACTCCTCTCCGGATGAGGCAGACGGCACCAAGCAAGAATAAATAGGAACCGCGTCCCGAATATGGGCATTCGTCGAAGATATCGAGTCCCTAATGTCCCTCAGCCAAGTTGTGGGCACCCGAACTTGCTTCAAGAAAAGGAAGAATCAATATCAAGCATAAAAGGTCAAAATAAACCAAAAAGAAGGAAAAAAGAAGAACAGAAAAATATACCAAAGGATGAAGAACCTCCTCTTTCAAGACTAACTGCTTCGGGTTCATCGCACGAGGACGATGCAAGATAGGCACCATCCCTCCATCAGCCCGTCGGATGTTATATGAAGGGGTATGTAACCTCACGAAGGGGACCTCCGAAGTCGCTGCCATCGCAGATGTCGACGGATCTCCACCGCTGTGGGAGGACCCCACTGGCCGACTTGAACCCGTAGGAGGGAAGGGCAGTGCATCATATATGTTGGGCGCCATCAACCAGCTCATCACCAAGTCCATATAATCATACAGAACAGCTGTATCGGTGTACAACAGATAGAACTCACCAATCATCGTCGCGATCCTCGCATCCTCTGGTAACAGCCGCTCCCGCCTCATAGACATAGGGGGCCTCATAGTCGTCACCACCACCTCCTCCTCCTCAGCAATCTATCAGAACAAACTCTCCTCGAGATACTAAGAGTGGCCAAACTCATGCGCCAAGAAACGCCTCATCTGCACATTCACTCCAGTCAACCCCGTATCCTGAACAACCGTCCACCAAGGGTTAAAAGTCTCCTGAAAAATCTCTAACAGATATGAGTTAAATACAGAGTCAGAGCACACAAAGACCATGGCTGAAGAAGAAAGGAAAAGTCTTACCCTATCAATGGTTAGGAAATTCAAGATCTGACGCACCGCCTCCACAGAAGGAGACTTCCCCCACTGCCGATTGGCCTTCCGCCACTGATACAACCGACAAAGGTCCCCAACAGTGTCGTCCTTCAGAGAAATCACCTAGGTATTACATCCAATCATCTAGGGGTGGCAATTTTAGAAACGACACGAAAAAATGACACGGAACGACACGAAATTGACCCGAAATTGACACGATGTTTCGTGTTCGTGTCGTGTTCGTGTCGTGTTTTTTAGACACGAAGTCGTGTCATGTCGTGTTCGTGCCTTAATTATGAGTCGTGTTGTGTCGTGTTATCGTGTTTTTTAAGCCTAAAATTTAAGAAATTAGGGTTGTCGTGTCGTGTCATGTCATGTTATTTTTTATTCGGGTCGTGTTCGTGTCAGCTAAAAAAACACGAAGTCGTGTCGTGTCGTGTTCGTGTTAGAAAAAATCTTGTCATGTCGTGTCGTGTCGGGCCAAAACACGGCCCGTTGACCCGAATTGCCACCCCTACAATCATCTCGTAGAACCACGTCTGCCAAAGACAAGAATCCGTAATAAAAAAGTGACGCATAAGTAAAATGTGAATGCATGAAAAGAAAATGCACAAATTAAAAGAATACCTCAAGAAGATATTTGGCTCTAGTAAAAGTCTGCCGGCAGCACCGGCTAAATGCATCCAGAGAAAAATAAAGGGTCGCCAAAGTCAGACTCCCCCAATCATAGAGAGGGATGTTCGAAAACATCCTTAGATATGGCAAAAGCCATAAGTGGACAACGTCGTCGCTCGACGCCACCAAAAATCCCCCCAGCTCCAACAAAATAAACAACCGGGCCATCTTCTTCACCTGTAGCCCATCCTTCGCATCAATCACCCTGCCCAACTAAACATCCCTTAGCAGTGACAGATGGATAGAATCCTCAGATACTATCCTCCCCACATCACCAAGCGCCACCCTCACAGCCTCCAGCCTCACCCACAAAGAATGATCCACCTCTATCTGCTCTCCATCACAATCCAGCCCCAGCAGGTGCTGCACATCTATGGGAGTCACAGTCATCTCCCCAAAGCCAAAATGAAAGGTGTGGGTAGTGTCCCACTACCTCTCCCCCAGATCACATAAAATCGCCATCGAACGAGGCGTCTCATCCAGTACAGACGCCAACCTCCCAAAGCCTGCTGATGATACCACCCAACGCACCATAGGTGGAAGATGCTCCCAAACATCCTTAAGCCCCATCGTCCCACGGGCACGCATAGTCGATAAAGAAACATCAGACTGTCAAAAGAAAAACCTTGTCAAAGTCCTAGAGAAAAGGAAAATCACCCAAAAAAGAATCCCAAAAGTCATTTTACTTACATAACCGCCGGGGTTCACCACCCTCGAAGAGAGATGACACGATGACTCCCGCAGCAAAGTCCGCTCATCCGCAAGCGGCTCGAATGCATCAAAATAGTTCTCACTTCCCAAAGCAAGAGGCGCCCTGGCCCTCCACTCCACATTCGCCCAGTCGTGAACAACCAACCACTCCTTGTGTACCGCAGTGCTCACAAAAGCGGCCATTTTTAGATTACGGAATGTTAGAACCATTAGCAGAAGAAAATCGCAGAAAGAGAGAAGGCAAGAAGCTGTGAAAAATGAAGGGAACTCGCCCCTTTTGACAGGATGCCAAGTGTTATGACGATCGACATTGCACCCCCACATACCGATCGACACTAACCTTTTACCTTATCGAGGAAGTCCAAAAGTTCGTGCCACTGCCGAATGACACCCTCCACACCATGCCGACCTGCACCCCCCTTAAATTTTCGTATAAAAACTCCCAAAAAAATACTAGGAGACCTTCAAAAATCCTGAGAAAATTCCTTAAAATCCCAGGGGGGATTTAGAACATTTTTACCAAGAAAATTTCACACTCCCTCAAATGAAACCCCTATTTCCCCAGTGGAACTCTCAAAAGCCAAGTGAATCTCCTCCCGGCAACGTCCCTAGAAGACCTCTAAAGTATCCCGAACTTCAGGTTATCTCTTATTCCCCAAAGGTCTCCAATTTCCCTGAGCAATGTGTCCAAACCCTGGACCACCTAAATCATTTCCCTAGTGGAATTTATAGCATCAGATTGGCCATTACCCAAAGTCTCCAAAAGATATAAGAATTTCCCTAGCAATCGGCTCCCCAGCTCAAATCAAAATCACGAGGTAATTTCCCCCGTAGAGTTCCTCGAGAACATCTATCCTTAAGCCCTCAGAATTGTCTTCGACTCGCAGAATTGGTCATCTCAACTTAAGCCCTCAGAATTGGCTTCGACCCGCAAAATTGGTCATCTCAATATAAGCCCTCAAAATTGGCTTCGACCCGCATAAGTGGTCATCTCAACTTAAACCCTCAAAATTAGCTTCGACCCGCAGAATTGGTCATCTCAACTTAGCCCCTCAGAATTGGCTTCGACCCTCAGAATTGGTCATCACAATTTAATCCCTCAGAATTGGCTTCGACCCGTAGAATTGGTCATCTTAATTTAATCCCTCAGAATTTCCTTCGACCCGCAGAATTGGACATCTCAATTCAATCCTTCAGAATTGGCTTCGACCCACAGAATTGGTCATCATAGTTTAAGCTCTCAGAATTGGTAATCACAATTTAAGCCCTCAAAATTGTCTTCGACCTGTAGAATTGGTCATCTCAACTTAAGCCCTTAGAATTGGTTTCGACCCGCAGAATTGGTCATCTCAATTTAAGCCCTCAAAATTGGCTTCGACCCGCAGAATTGGTCATCTCAATTTAAGCCCTCAGAATTGGCTTCGACCCCCAGAATTGGTTATCTCAATTTAAACCCTCAGAATTGGTCATCTCATCTTAATCCCTCAGAATTGGCTTCAACCAGCAGAATTGGTCATCTCAACTTAAGCCTTCAGAATTGGTCATCTCATCTTAAACCCTCAGAATTGACTTCGACTCGGAGAAATGGTCATCTCAACTTAAGACCTCAGAATTTGCTTTGACCCGTAGAATTTGTCATCTCAACTTGAGCCCTCATAATTGGCCCCGACCCCCAGAATTTGTCATCTCAACTTAAGCCCTCAGAATTGGCCTTGACCCGTAGAATTATTCATCTCAACTTAAGCCCTAAGAATTGGCTTCGACCCGCAGAATTTCTCATCTCAACTTAAGACCTCCGAATTGGCTTCGACCCGCAGAATTGGTCATATCAACTTAAGCCCTCAGAATTGGCTTCGACCCGCAGAGTTGGTCATCTCAACTTAAGCCCTCAGAATTGACTTCGACCAGCAAAATTGGTCATCTCAATTTAATCCCTCAGAATTGGCTTCGACCCACATAATTGGTCATCTCAACTTAAGCCCTCAGAATTGGATTCGACCCATAAAATTGGTCATCTCAATTTAAGCCCTCAGAATTGGCTTCGACCCACATAATTGGTCATCTCCACTTAAGACCTCAGAATTGGCTTCAACCCGCATAATTGGTTATCTCATCTTAAGCCCTCAGAATTGGCTTCGACTCGTAGAATTGGTCATCTTAATTTAATCCCTCGGAATTGGCTTCGACCCGCAAAGTTGGTCATCTCAATTTAAGCCCTCGGAATTGGCTTCAACCCATAAAATTGGTCATCTCAATTTAAGCTCTCCAAATTGGCTTCGACCCGTAGAATTGATCACCCTCATCTTCAAGCCTTTAGAATTGGCTTCGACCCACAGAATCAGTCACCCTCATCTTTAAGCCCTCAGAATCAGCCTCAACCAGCAGAATCGGTCACCCTCATCTTTAAGCCCTCAGAATCGGCCTCAACCCTCTGAATTGGTCATACTCTTTCAAAGGCATCATGTGGTGTCTATTCGACGACTATCATTTGTTCCAAACTCACCCATCGAGGGGCTCTGTAGACACCCTATTTTAGTACCCCTAAACTCTCCTTAGGTCCCTAGCACCTCCCTTCATCGCTACAAACCTAAGTCATACCCCGGGTACTGACCTAGAGGCCATCAGGCACTCACATGCTCCATTTGACCAAAAGTCAAACTCTTCAGTTTAATCGAGACTGAATGAATTTCCAAATGGCATTGAAACCCTTTTCTAAGGATCTATCCCGTGCATGATTCTGATTTACGGTGCGGACGATCGACTCGTTTTCCACCGAAACTTGATCAGGAGGTCACTTGACGCTCCCAGGCTCCGTTTGACCAAATTTAACTCTTTAGCTCGACCGATACTAAATGAATCTTCAAAGGGCACTGAAACCCCTTTGCAACGGTCCTGTTCGGGCCCAATTCTGATTTACGGTATGGACGAACGATCCATTTTACTCCAAAAGGTCATCAAACGCTTCCAGGACCCGGTTGACCAAAATTAACTTCCCAAACTGATTCAAACTCTTTGGAATGTCGTAGTACATCTCCTAACCTTTCCAACGGTCCACCCCGTGTGCGATTGTGACTTACCATATGGACGAATGATCCGGTTGTGTCCAACAGTTCCCCGTCCAAAAGATCGACAAACGCTTTCGAGTCACATTTGACCCAAAGTCAAATCCCGAACTCGGGAGCTGTCCAAAATAATTTCTAAGGTCTCTAAAGTACCTTTCCAATGGTTTGCCCCATGCATGGTTCGGATCAATAGTTTGTGTTTTACGACCAATTTTTCGAAGGAACCTGAAAGAGACTGCCAAACGGCATGTTCCAAACCCTACCTATCGACAGTGTGCCTAAAAACACTTACCGATTGGCAGGACGAGGACTATGACGATCAATAATACCCTGTGCCTATAAAAAGGAGGGCCTGACCTCATGCAAGAGGACCCAAGATCTGAAATTCATCACTCTCAGCGAGCTCAGAAAACCTCTCTCGAAGTCAACGTGATTTCCCCACCCAAATCCCTTTCCAAACTTCACCTTTCATCATATTTTTCATCAAACTTGGTGAATTAACTACCCTCCATCATCACTCAAGTGCAAGGGTTTCTCTTCAACATCCAAAATCCAGCTCAAGATCTTCAAGAAGGTCCAACTTTCTCAACTCTCTCTTAAAATTCTCCTAAATTACCATTAACTTCTCTTATTACTTGGCACTTTTGTTCACTCATCTCATATATCCTAATATACTTTTTATCTATTATTATTGCACATCTCTTATTTTCATATAAATAAAACCCAAAAAATAAGAAAAGAGGGTTTGCTTATAAATTCCAAACGGGAATTCTCACACTTTTCTCACAACTAAAACACTTTTTTACACACACACCCACCCACACACACACACATATAAGTGAAGTCCCCAATTAGATTAATGGGATAAATCCCACCCCTCATTTTTCATATGAACTACGTGGACTTTGATTCCTCCATAGGCTACGTAGGCATCTTGGGATAAAACCGAGACTCGAGTCCTATTCCTACTTTTCTCTCATTTTCTTTTCTTTTTATATTCTTTAAACTTAACTCTCTTAGACTCTCTCTCTCTCTCTATATATATATATATAAATATATTTGTTCTTAGTGGCGTATTATTCCATATGCGTTATCGTTCCGTTATAATCATCAATGCTAGGATAATGGCATATATCCTATTTTCTAATATTACTTTTGGGAAGATTCTACGGATGACTCACTTTATCTCTTCCATGATCCAAGTCGATGATTCCTATCTCCACTACATATACACATGCACACAAATCACGGGGAAATAAAGGAAAATTTCAATAACCCATGAGAGACTGTAAGGGAGAAATGGGTGCCTAACACCTTCCTATTGAGTAACTTAGCCTCCGGACCCTTCTCGAATCATTTTTGGTTTCGTATGTATCAGTATGTCTTTGGATGTTGTGTTTCTGGATGACTCCCTTTTCTTTTGTCTGTTTTGAGTAAAATACACTGGTGACTCCATCTCTCTACATTTTTCATGTCATCACCAACGCCGGCCGAAGCGTTCCCGAGAGGGATGGGCTGGACCAAGATCCTTTCGAGATTGAAGACACCCCTCTTCTCCATCTCTCCTGCCATGAGGATCGAGGATGGCCACAAGTATATCAAAACATCATCAATAAATACAATCATAAAGGAATCTACGAAAGGATGGAATACTCGATTCATTAAATCCATAAACATCGCAGGAGCATTTGCTAACTCAATGGCATTACCAAAAATTCACAATGACCATAGCGAGAACGAAAAGTTGTCTTAGAAATGTCACAATCTCTCACCCTTAATTGATGATAACCCGATCTCAAATCATTTTTTAAAAACACTTTAACACCCCGTAATTGATAAAATAAATCATCAATACGAGGCAATGGATATTTATTTCTAATAGTTACCTTGTTCAATTACCAATAATCAATGCAAAGTCGCCTGGTACTGTCTTTCTTCTTCACAAATAATACCAGAGCAACCCATGGTGATACACTATGTCGAATAAAACCTCTATCTAGCAAATCTTGTAGTTGAACATTTAACTCCTTTAGTTCCACAGGTGCCATTCTATATGGAGAAATATAAATTGGAGCTGTACCAAGCACTAAATCAATAGTAAACTCTACCTCTCTGCTATGTGGCAACCCTGGTGATTCATCTGGGAACACATCTGCAAAATACTTAACTACTGGGATATCTTCTAATATTTGAAATTCCCTATTTGTATCCACAATATATGCTAAAAATCCTAGACAACCCTTATTTAACAATTTCCTTGCCCGAAGGGCAGAAATAAGACAATTTGGAACCACATTTATTTCCCCAGTAAATTTGAATTCTTCCTCCCCTGGCATATTTAATGTAACAACCTTGCGAAAACAGTCAATCGATGCATGGTAGGAAGATAACTAGTCCATACCCAAGATAATATCAAAATCTCGAATATCTAATGGAATTAAATCAATGGTAAACTCCCTCTCCCCCACATACAATACACAATTTTTATACACAAGCTCCACTAACATAACATCCCCCATAGGTGTAGAAATATATAAACCACAATCTAGATAAGAACATGGCCTACCCAAATGCATGGTAAATGACAGTGCTACAAATGAATGAGTAGAACCTAGATCAATAAGCACGTAAGCATTTTTGTTCATGATAGAAAATGTACCTATACCCACCTCTAGAGTAGCCTGAGCATCCTGTAAAGTCATAGCGAATATTCTTCCCGGAGCCCTGGAACCACTAGCCTGTCCTTTACCTCCTCCTCTCCCTATGCCTCCAGGTGATGAAACTCGACTAGAAGTAGCTGATTGAGTCCTTCCTATTAGCATAGGACAGCTCTTTTTGGTATAACCAATTTGATGACAGTGATAACACTCTACCCCCTATAAATTGGGACAATCTGGACTGATATAGCCCTCAGCTTTGGAAAAATACCATGTAACAGGTTTAGACTGCCCATTGTCATTCCACTGTTGTCTATTCTATTGGCCCATCAATCCATCACCCCTAAAACTTCTTGGTGTCCTATTCTGAACAAAATTTCCTGTCCCTCTACTATGCTGAAATCTTTTACTCCCCCCTTTTGAGTATTCTATATTTCCTTCCTTTTACTGAGATGGATGAAATATACTCCTCTTTACCCTTTGTTCCCTATTCTTTATTGCATCATTAACATCTCCTTTAACCATCATAGCTTTGTTAACTAAATAAGTATAATCTACCATTTCAGGTGCAGTGAGTCTAGACTTGATAACCAAATTCAACCCATCCTGAAATCTGGTGAATTTATCCTCCTCATCATGTAAGAAACGTAATAAAAATCGAGACAACGATATAAATTTAGTTTCATACTTCATGACCGATATATTCCCCTGAGTCAATGATAAAAATTCTCTCTCCTTTTGCTTTTGATACATATGAGGAAAATACTTTTCATATAAGACTTTAATAAAGGAATCCCAAGTAATTACCTCACCTCCCCCCGGAGTAAGAAATAAATGTTTGGAAGACTCCCAAAAATATTTAGCTTCGCCTTTTAACTTGAAAGTATCCAAAATTACCTTCTGCACACCAGGTACATTCATCACCTCGAAGATAGTTTATGTGTCTCTAACCCAAGCCTTAACTTCTAAAGGATCTACAGAACTTGAGAATGCTGGGGGGTTCAATTTGATAAACTTCTCGTACAGAGTATTCTTCTCCTCTCATTGTATTTCCCTTTCTCTTCTGGCCAAAGTCTACTCCTCCAAGTACTTGGCTTGTTGTTCTTCTATTTGCGTCATAAACATGTTTTGTTCAGGTGCCCCCTCTACATTATTTGGATTTTGTTAATTTATTGTATTTGAAGACTCCTCATTCACCCTCCCATGAACATTTTCTCCTTCCATATCTTACCATCTGTCATAAACAAAAAATCAGAAACAAGAGTACAACATTTATTTCTAACATAATGGTTAGTATTTCTCACAAGTTAATATTAATGACCCACACCACACTATTTATGTCACTGCCACATCTAGACCCTCTAACCCCAGAATATAAAAACCTAATGCTCTGATACCAAGTTGTCACCCCTAACCCCAATAGGATATAATTAAATAAATAGTTCACAAACCACATTTATTATTTATTTATTTATTTATTTTGCAATACATATTTAAACAACTTCAAGGTTAAAATGCAGAATACTAAAAATCCAATCGTTTTAAGGAGACATAATTTAAACAGAACTCACATACCGTTTAACTTAATTGTAACTAGTGCAATGTATAAAACAAAACTAACAAGACACTACTACTATTTACTCAACCTCCTAGACGTGGCAGTGGCAGCTTCAAAACCTAAAAATGTAAACGTATAAAACCATGAGTTTAAAAACTCCGTGAATGTACTACATCTCTATATAGTAAAAGTACTATATTAATATCTCAACATATAAATATATATCCATCTCTGTGCCAAATTAGGCCATATACATATCCAGAGTTAATAAACCCCACGTCTCCTTCCCGTAGGCAATAATCATATCCATAGGTTTTAATAACCTAACATCTCCTGAATTGTATTGCAACTCAACATATCTTGACTTTTATAAAGCCATAACATCTCAACATCTCTTGAATTTTAATAATCCATAACATCTCAACAACTCATGACTTTTAATAATCCATATCATCTCAATATATAATAAATACACATCAGATCCATAATCAACTTAGTAAGTACACTCACATTGGGTTGTCAACTATGTATTCACGTTTTCTTCGGGTGGAGCAGAACTGGGTTGATTTGACCTTACACCTGTTAGTACAACTAAATCAGTACTGAATATCAATCATAAGTATTATCTTAATATATCTATGTAACTTTCAATGACTATAAAATAACAATATAATTCTACTCAAGTCACATTCCATGAAACATGTGTAAAGACGAAACAATGGTATATATGTTGATAAGGTTATGAACATTCAACCATAGAAAATACCTCGTACGACATTTGTAGCTAAATCAAGTAAACATAAAAGTATACTTCTCAATGTATATACACATCAAACATTTACTCAAAATACCCTTGGGAAAGAGCAGATAAAACATCCTTTCATGGGGTATCTAGTATGGCCTCAAATTATTGTTCTCCATACTTTACCATCCCATATTCATAAATTGTACCTATACTGGTATACAAGATTATCAATATGAAAACATATCTGAATATACTTTCCATTACAAGTGAAGGTGTAATTTTTCAAGCTTCCTAGAGAAAGTATGACCAATTCTTTACAACCTATTAAATCTGCCCCACAAGATCCTTTATTGTTCCTTCAACTTCCAAGAATTTTCATAATTTTTCTCCATCATAAATTTCCATGATTTTTCACCCATTTTCAATAAACATACTAAATAGTACATAATTAAAGTTTCATAATTTTTTTACTTCATTTTATATGTCAAATCTTGATTAAACTCAGGGAATATCGAAATGAAATATACAAACAATAACTATGTACCAACTTGCAACCATCACTAAATCCAAACCACAAGGAGTTAGACTCTAAATTTAGGATATGATATGAATATATGAGTATAGTTTAATATCCAATTGGAATTTATCAATTCTAGTAAGCATAAAAAAAAAAATATAAGTTTGCATACAAGGGATTTCAATAACAAGCAATACGAGCTACATACACCACTTATCTCACATGTGAACAAATACTTATTATCACAGAGGAGGATGGAGTTTTAATCAATAATTCACGATTTATATACTTTGAAATAAGTATAATCCAAGATTAAAACATTATTAACAAATAATTCTACCTTGGAAACACCTTAAGGATTTTAACGGAATTTTTCCTAGCTTTTAATGTAACCCTTTCTTCCTCCAACTTCCACTTTCTCTTTCCTCAAGATAATAACCCTCCAAAACTGAACCTAGGATGTTATTTGCTGAAGAAATAGGTTAGAATAAGAGTTTTAAGTAGGTCAAGGCTGCGTCCCATGAAAACCAATCAAATTAAATAATTTGGTTTCCTGAAGGACAATTTACCACTAAAGGGAATGGACTGATTTGCCCCTTGTTCGTAAATTCAGCCTAACTTCTTACTCAGATATCCATTTGATGCACCGTTTATTATGTCACAAACCTAACTCATAAATATACAACTATATACTTTTCACCTTGAGTCAATTGTTATATTATAAGGGTCAAAACTTGTCTCCAACAGGAACATTTCTACCGAAAATAACAAAATTTTGTGTTTGGACATAATTCAACATTTCATGATTTATGAAAGTAGGATTATACCAACCATAATCACTTAACATTAGATATACTAATAACACATTATTAATATCACATAAGTTAAGAATTATTTAAATATAATTTATCATAATTATATCCGAGTTGTCACAACTTCCCCCCTTAGAAAATTTCATCCCCGAAATTTAATATGAATGTCACTTACCAAATAAATGAGGATACAATTTATTCATGCTATCCCCCGTTTCCCAAGTTGCTTATTTAATTCCATGGCTCACCCATATAACTTTAACTAACGGAATAACTTTATTCCTCAATACTTGCTCCTTACGATAAAAAAGTTTCATTGGTTCCTCGATGTACGACAAGTCTTCTTTCAGTTCAATAGGTTGTGTTTTCAGTTGATGAGATTGATCTGCCAAATACTTAAGAAGCATCGATACGTGAAACACATCATGTAAATGAGAAAATTTTGGAGGTAATGCTAATCTATATGCCAGTGTCCCAATTCTTTCCAACACTTCATATGGTCCAATATATCTTGGACTTAGTTTCCCCTTTTTTCCAAATCTCATGACGCCTTTCCATGGTGAAATATGTAGGAATACAAAATCTCCCCTTGAATCAATTGTTACATTATAAGGGTCAAAACTAGTCTCCAATAGGAACATTTCTACCGAAAATAACAAAATTTTGTGTTTGAACATAATTCGACATTTCATGATTTATGAAAGTACGATTATACTAACCATAATCACTTAACATTAGATATACTAATAACACATTATTCATATCACATAAGGTAAGCATGATTTAAATATAATTTATCATAATTATATCCGGGTTGTCACAATCTCATTCTTGTGTTGTGTTTTCAATGCAGTACTCTGAATGATTAAGTTGCAACTTAAAAAATAGCTGTTAGACACAAGCTTTATGAGAATTAAATGCTCCTGATTTTGTTGAGATGGTGTAACTTGAAAAAATGATCTCCAAATCTCCATTTTGGTTCTCAAGAAAAAAATGGCCACTGTAGAATAAAAATGGTAAGAAAGTCTCTTGACTCATTTTTAGAGGAGATAAGGTCCTATGAAAATATAAGACTGAAAGAGATTTTGAAATATCTCAAAATAACTCCTGGAAAATATTAGTCCACACTAGAGAAAGAAACAAGTACATTTAGCAGATAATATGACTGAATGGAAAAAACGAGTTTTGAGTCTGATATAATTCAAATTGTTGCCCAAGGATTCTACTTAGTGTAGCTACTATCATAATTCTGCATAGGTATAAAAAAAACTTGTGTCCAATAAATTCAACATAAAATAACAAAACTTCTCAAGGCAGTGCACGGGTACCAGGGCCAACTAGGACGCAAAATTATATTATGAAAGTCATGGCACAAGGGTAAAAGACATTCGATAATACATTTGAATAAATAATGCAAGACCCAATGACTTATCTCTTTAACAAATAATATTGTCCAAGGTACTTATTTTAAACAAATATGGTGATGTTTAGTATTATATTTTATGACAACAGACTGTCGACGAATATTAAAACTATTGACTTCTGAAAATTATATATACATAAAGAATATAATCGTAACTAGCTTAAGATTTAACAGAGACTTTAAAATATATATACATAAAGAATATAATCGCATTAAAAAAAAACGTACTAGTATATATAAAAAGTAGTCTTTAAAAAATACAAATAGAACATATATGAAAATACATATTTTATAGAACGAAATATATTAAGAAATATTTACGTAATACTTAATTAATATATGTTTGGAATCATTAAAATCAAAATATTATATTAAACTAAAATGTACAATAATTACAATTACATTAATTAAATATTAATTAAAAGGAGTAATTTCATTTTCGTTCACAATCTTCCCCTTTTTTATGATGACAAACAATGATTCACACATATCAGTAAAATAAATAAATTAAGCACAATTAGTGAATCATACATATTTCTCCCCCTATTGACATTATCAAAAAGATTTTTCAATTTAAATCGAGTGTCACGAGTAAAAGGTGAAGCTCCATCTATAAAAAATAATATGTGCATAGGATCCAACCATAAATCATAAGGGGCCACATATGAATATCATGAAATTTTCAATAGGCACACATTCATCATAAATGTTCTTATAGCATGTATTTGATTCATGAGATATACAAGAATAACATCAAATAATGCATAAGTCACCAAAATGATAAAATTAATTAATATCAAGCACATAATGGTGAATATAGCACAACTCAATGTTATTCAAATAGTTTTGAATGAAGCATAAAATGAGTGAGAATATAGCGGGGCATAAGTATATATATACGAAATTTTCATTTTGTTCAAGCTTTGTCATTTTTGAGATACAAGCTTAAAATTCTTGTAATATATCAATAATAGTGCAATATTCACAATAATGCATTAAAGGTCATGGTCAAGTATTTTTCTATGAATAATATTTAATAAACATTTATCTCCCTATAAGGGATACCAATTATGGCATATATACATATAATAAATATGGTGCATCTTTTTCATGAGATAAAGTATTTTCAAAAAGTCTAAAAAAAATATTCACAAATCATATCAGTTTCAATAATCATATGATTTCACAATTCAAGCATACATAACATAAATGTTACTATCTTCCAATTTTTTTAACAAGAATATCACAAATATTAAAATAATGGTACTAATCATGTAGCACGTCACATACCTAACTCACAAAAATTAATATATTCATAACATCAAAGTCAATAAGTGAATGTCTGAATATTAACATGTAGCTTATATAACTAGTATACTAGAATATTCTCAAATGACTTTTTCGTTTCAAATTAATATACAATAAAGTCATGAATTAGTCTAATATAATTATTCATAAAAATATCTCAAGATGAAAAAAAATATGAATTTTCTTAAAAAACATTTATCATCAAAATTGAATGCATGTGTCATACAACAAAAAATCAACAAAGGTAAATAATACAAAATTACATGTGAAGACTTAAATCATCAACAACAGGAAACACATACTTTAACAAATAATCTATGCACGAAAAAAAATATCAATTAATATAATAAAATTAAATCATCAAAATGATATTCACCATTCAAGAAGGGTGTGACGTACCAGCTTACTAATACCAAAGATATATTCATGAAAATTTCTCCAAGTGTGGCATTTCCAATATTGGGCAATGATACTTGAAATTTGTAATGTTATCAAATCGCATGCCTTGAAAATCCACATTACATCTAACCATGCAACCTACACAACTTTGAAAATTTTCTCTTTTGCTACCCAAAATGTGTTAGGTCTATAGGGGTTAGTATACATTTTAGTTACTTTAGAAATCCAAGATAATTTTCTTTTTCTAAATTCATATGGACACAAAGCTGAAAAATGTGTGTGTCTACCACAATAAGTGCACAATGAGTTAACTTGATGATTGGAATAATTTTGAAGTTTTTTCTCATTTTCCTTAGTGTTGTACCCAAATTCGATTTTATCAAACATCCATCTTTGACTACCTAACAACTTGTCTAAATAATCTCTACCATTTACAAAATTTGACAAGATAGGCAATAATATGTCAACTTTCCTTTTCAATTCTAAATTTCTAGTTCAAGTTTTTAAAAAGATATGCTACTAGTATTTTCTATTTTCAAAAATTCAACTTCTTTTCTTAAAGAATGATTTTCTAATTTCAACTCATTAATTTCTTTTGAATATAAATTAAATTTTGTAGATAATAAAGAATGAGAATTTTTAACTTCAATATATTTATTTTTAAGTTCTTCAAATCTTTCACATAATTCATCAATTTTTTTTTTTAATTCCTCATAATCATCAATATCATTATCATCATCACTATCACTAGGAGTTTCAAGGTTAAAGTGTACCCCATTTTCCATAGCCATGAAAAATGATGAGAAACTTCATTTTCGTTCGAATCTTCATCAGAAGAGCTAGTGTTGGAGTCACTCCATGTTGTGGCCTTCAATGCCTTCTTCCCTTTCTTATACTTTGGAAAATTAGGCTTAATGTGTCTAACTTCATCACAATGATAGCATCTTAATTTGGAATGAGTATCATCATTGAACTCTTCTGAAGAAATTTTCCTTTTTCTTTCCTTGGCTTTCTTTTTGGAAGAGATATATTTTTTGAAGTCTTTAGCCAATAAGGAAATAACATCATCATCTTTACATTCTACATCTTTTCTTGAAGATTTGAGAGAAATAATTTTATTTGCTTTAGGTTTTTCTTCTTTCGCATGTTCCTTGAGTTCCATCTCATGAGTGATTAAAGAACCTAATAGCTTATTAAGAGAGATTGGTCTTGCTCTTATTTCTTCTTTGGTGGCCAACGTTTTGGTCATTCAAGTTACCGATAATGACCTAAGAATTTTACTTACGAACTCATTGCTAGTATAGGTTTTTCCAAGAGATTTAAGACCATTGCTAATATTTGTAAACCTAGTGAACATATGAGAAATAGACTCATCGAATTTCATCTTAAATAACTCATAACTATGAACAAGCATGTTGATTTTATCTTCTTTGACTTGACTTGTTCCTTCATATGTAACTTGTAATCTATACCAAATTTCTTTAGCAGATTCACGACAACAAGTTCTATTATACTTATTTACATCCAATGCACAATGCAATTCATAACTTTGGCATTTATTTTAATTTTCTTAATGTCTACTTCACTACTACCTCGTCGTAAGGTGAGTCTAATAACGTCACATCGCACCCATCGTCTCTAGTGCCACTGTGACACCCCGCTTATTAAAATAAGAGGTGGCCAACCCGATATTCCAAATAATACAGGAATCATAGATGATCTATTCTTGGTATCACTGTTCTGAAAATATTAATACGATATAGCCACCAATTATTTTAGAAAACGAACATCAAATTATTTGTAAGTTTACAGAAAATAAATTTAGACAATCCAATTTAAAGAGATGGTGGGTAAAAAGATAATTAACGATTATATTCATACACAATATAATAACCGAATAAGCTGTCGATTAACAGACCATTACAAGCATGTTACACCGAGTATTAAAATAAATATCACAATATATTAAATAGGTACAAAAATTGGGCAACACGTCCGAATGTGTAGATTGATCATAGCTAGAGTACAAAAAGATAGACGCGTCTATAAAAAATATCCTTCAATATTCGCAAATGTTATAGCTCCATGAAATTTGGATGGAAGGGTCACTACGAGCGTCCTTGCGGCGGAGCACCTTGGCATAAATAGGATTCATTGAAAAACAAGAGATATAAACGGATCAGGGCCCGATTTTATATGATAAACATGTGAATAAAATGCATGACAATTATGAATATCTAATCATCATGAAAAAGCTTATCTTGCTCTTCACAATTAATAATAATCCTCACCTCTACATCAAAACGCACAACCTAGCGCAATATCAATGACAATGAAAAATAATCATTTATGCATGAGAATATAACTCAATTTCCTTTAATAAGATTCCATTTCAGGGTTGCACATTATGACTTTACAAGTCTATTCCTCATTAGGAAACTTATTCCCAAATAAATTTATTTCATAAAATGCTTCACCATTTATGAAATACAACTTTCATATGAATTGTTATACTCACAATATATAACGATTATAAGACCATCCTTCCGGGAGTCGCCCCACTTGATGCCCCCCTAAATAGCTATCATCTTCCAGGGCCTACCACCAAGACAACCTAGGCATCCTTAATCGGGTGACATTGGGAAGCGGGCATACACCTTTGACAGTGAGTCATAACCATACCTTGAATTACCTTACTTCGAAAAATAACAACACAATATAACAACCGGTGCTATGGCCGAGGACTATATTCACCTTGCATTCACTAGCCAGGGGACTTCTCATGCGCGTAATTTACCTTATGATAGCATTTAGAGAGGTATGTGTATGCAATTCATCATTCACAAAATATGCCAATTTAGAATGTATATTACATTTTATCCGGAGCCATAAGCTTTTCATGTCATAATTTATAAACCACAACGTTTAATTTATTTCCATATTAGTCTCCAAGAATTTAGCGACAAACATATAAGTCCACAAGTATGATATTACTTTAACCCCATTTCTAAGAGTCCACAATTACATAACCCTATTTCCCTTAGACGTAGATTAGTTCACTATGTAAAAAGGACCCTTACTTTCTTCTAACAACTAACTAAATTAAGTTCTCGATCTAACCCCCAATCTCTCATTTCTAACTTAGGTTCTTAATTACCTTAATAATATATTCTAATTATCTAGTTTTACTTCATTCAAGAAGGTTCCTAGGTCCCTACCTTAAAAGAAAGGAGCTAGAAAAAAGTAAAGATTTCGGGTGAAAATAGGGGACCGGTCGACCGACCCCTGCCCCCCGGTCGACCGCGCCTATAAGGTTTTATCTACTAAGAAATGCAGTAAGCCCAAATCTGAAGGTCCAGCCGACCGGTCATTGGATCGTGGTCGACTGCGCTTTTAAAATATGCCTATCGATAAAATAAGTAAGCTTTTCCCTTTAGGCCCGGTCGACTGGGCTTTGGACCGCGGTCGACCACGCTCACCAGACCCACAACTAAACCTTCTTCTAAGATACCAAACCCAAAACCTAAAACCCCTTTCTCTTACACTTCCTTCATTCTCATTAACCAACAACATAAACCCAACATTTCTACACAAAAATAAACCCATATACCTAACTTCAATCATCCAAACAACAAAATCTAAGTGTTAAACACTAAAATTCATCAAAACCTACTATTTGTTCAATTCTTCCAAATACACAACTATCACTACAATTTATCCACATAAAATCATATATTTGCAAGTTTAAAACTTGCCTTAAGGCTGAAATCTCAGATTGTCTTCCGGTAGAAACAAGATCAAGCTCAATTTTTTCAATTCTCTTCCTTTTCTCTTATTTTTCCCCAAATTCTCTTTCTATATCTTTCTCTCCAGGTTTAGGAACATATAATTGAGGATAAAAGGGGTTGGAAGACTTAAACATTCATTTAACACTAAATTTCATATATAAATAATACTACACCATTAAAATGACTGGTAACTACATAATTAAATCATAACCGATCAAAAGTGCCCGGAACCCAAAAATACAATTTGGCACTTATTTTGACTATATCAATCATTTCATGACTAAGCACGCCCTCTAAATTGGCATCCGAAATAATACAAACTATTTCATGATCCAACAATATTTTAAACCAATACTGTCGCTTAAAGCACAACGACACAATAAGACATAACATAATGCTGTTTACATTCACTCAAAGTATATATGCAAAAATTTAGTAAATACTATATTTTAAATCACTTAAAATAATATTTAATCCAACTTCCATTATTTTATATGATTACCTCACATGGAAAATTTATATAAAAACAAGTACTCGAAAATAAGGGTTATTACATACTCCCCCACTTATAAGGAAATTTGCCCTCAAAATTTAGGCGTACCTTGCAAAAAGAGATGTGGATACTTTTATCGCATGTCGTCCTCACGCTCCCACATTGATTCCTCCGCATTGTGATGTCCCCATTGGACTCGAACCAAGGGTACCACTTTGGACCTTAACCTATGCTCCCCGTGATCTAAGATTGCAACTGTTTGTTCCTCGTATGAAATATCGGTCTGCAATTCGATATCATCTAAAGGAATGTGCCAGTGAGCTCCTTTACACCTTTTGTACTTTTTCAAGGATGAAACATGAGACACATCATGAATCTGTTGTAGGCATTCCAACAAGGTGAGTTGATAAGCTATGGGGCCCACCCTTACAATAATGGGAAGATGGACTACATAGCGAGGCGCAAGCTTCCCTTTCTTCCCAAATCGTGTTATGCCCTTCATTGGTGACACCTGAACCAAAACTTGATCTCCAACCTCCAACTCCATATGACTTATATTCTCATCGGCATAATTCTTTTGACGGTCTTGGGTGATTCGGATGCGGTTGTGAATAAGTTCAATCTTGGAAGAGGTATATTGGATCATTTCAGGTCCAAGAAATTTATTATCTCCTATTTCCAACCAACAAGTAGGCGATCTCAACGGTCGGCCATATAATGCTTCATAAGGTGCCATACCTATAGTGAATTGTTATGAATTATTTTAAGTAAATTCGACAAAGGGAAGATATTGTTCCCATCCTCCTTTGAAGTTAAGTACACACATTCTAAGCATGTCCTCCAACATTTGGTTGACTCTTTTCGTCTGTACATCCGTTTGAGGGTTGTAAGAGGTACTCAACTTCAATTCGGTTCCCATTGCTTCTTAGAAACTTCACCAAAAATGGGAATCAAAAACCTTATCTCTATCGAAGACTATATTAATGGGCACCCCATGGAGTCTCACAATCTCCGCGATAAATAGCCGGGCATAACGAGCCGTATTGTAATCTGTGCATACCGGTAAGGAATGAGCCGACTTAGTTAGACGATTGACGATAAACCAAATGGAATCATGACCTCTTTATGACGTTGGCAATCCCGTGATGAAATCCATCAAGATACTTTCCCACTTTTATACCGGTATTTCTAAAGGTTGTAGCAATCCCATCGAACACTAATGGTCTACTTTCACCAATCGACAAGTAGCATATTGGGAAATAAATTCAGAGATGTCCCGTTTCATACCCTCCCACTAATATTGACGGCGCATGTCTTGGTACATTTTGTCTCCACCAGGATGTACTGTAAATCTGGATCCATGAGATTCAGTCATTACGGCACGCCTCAAATCTCCTTTATCCGGGACAATAAGTCTCTCGTGGAAATGTAACCCACCCTCCAAACTTAGAGAGTAGGATTTCGCTCCCTCGGTTAGTAACTGGCGTATACGGTCCTGACAATCTTTGTCCTTTCCTTAAGCTTCCACAACTCTCATCACTATCGTAGGCATAACCATTAACATTGACATAAATGCCCTTGCTACCGCATCCTCGTGGCTAAGTTCCTTCCATTTAGCCTTCCATACACTAGCTAACTCCCCCTCGGATTTTCGGCTCAACGCATCTGCCACCACGTTAGCCTTGCTCGGGTGATAGTGGATATCAAATTGATAGTCCTTCACAAACTCTAACCACCGACGTTGTCCCATATTAAAATCCTTCTGCGAAAATAAATATTGCAACGATTTGTGGTCCCAAAAGACTAAACTTCTCCCCCAGGAGGTAATGTCTCCAAATCTTTAAGGCGAATACCACTGTGGCAAGTTCCAGATCATGTACTGAATAATTCTTCTCATGGGGTTTTAGTTTGTGAGAAGCATAAGAAATAGCCCGATGCTCTTGCTCTAACACACCTCCAAACCCTTGCAGAGATGCGTCAGTAAAGACCAAATAGTCCACCCTCGGCCTCGGTAACGCAAGTACTGGAGAAGAAATCAACTTATCTTTCAACTCATCAAAAGCCAGTTGACAAGAATCATCCAAAACAAACTTCACTCCCTTCTGAGTCAAATTTATCAAAGGGCTAGCAATCTTAGAAAACCCCTTAATGAAACGACGGTAATAGCCAACCAAAACCAAAAAAACTATGAATCTCTTTAGGTGTCATGGACTGACCCCATTCCCTCACTGTGACAACTTTACTCGGATCTACCGAAATTCCCTCAGCTGTCACAATGTGACCCAAAAACTGCACTTCCTATAGGCAAAAACCACACTTCTCAAACTTGGCATATCACTTAAAAGCGACAGGCCCCCAATTTTCAAATCTTATTACAAAAAAGTAATTTCCTTTTAGATATGCAGAAGCGTTGATGGTTCAAATTAAACAAATTAACTAATTTTAATTACTTTTCAAATTAAAATTAAACCAAGTGAAATTAGGGTAAAACAATTAATACATTTTTCACTTAAACCAATTTAACCCAAGTTAGCACTAAATTAAAGATGAGTAGTGATTTGAATCAATTTTATCTTTTTACCTACGCATGCGTTCTAGGTGAATTTTGCAAAAGATAAAAATACGCAAATAATCACTACACCGCGATGTATGAGTAAAAACCCACAACGGCAAAATACCTCGGACGGACCTAGCCTTAAGTCCACTAAGTATGGTTTTACAATTACAAGACAAATGACTTACTTCCTCGACTCTAACCCTTTCAATCCTTGATGCGTCTTCTTGTAAACACGTCCGCCTAGTCGACAACCTCGGAGCTCCACCGGAACCTTGGACTTCACCAATGAGATATAGGTACACCGTCAACCACACATGGTGCGTTTCACCATGTGAGAATGCCGCAGCACAACAAACTTCTTCTTCTTTGAGGGATTGATAAGTAAACCCAAACTTCTCTTCAATGCGGTAGAGAAAAACTAGGTGCCAAACACTCCAAGCAAGATGTCTTTATATTGAAACTTGGAATAAACAATATGGGTGTGTAAACCTTGATTTTGTTCTAAGGATTAAAACATTTTAACAAAAATTCAAGGGGACTTTTTCTTTGGAAGAATTACTCTCAAAACACTCTAAGTGAAGAAAAGGTTATGAAAAGTCTTCACAAAAATGTTGCTCCCTCACTAGTTAAATCTGTCAAAAAGTTAGTGGGGAAAAGTAGTGGGAAAAGTGGAAAACTGTCAAAAATTGCCCAAAAAATCGTTCCCGCGAAATCTCGATTGTACGAGATTTTCATTCTAACGAAGTCTCGTTTAAACGAGCCTTCTACGAAGTTCCAGTGTATAAAATTTGAACTCATTAGAAATTTCGTTGGAATTCTCATTCGAACAGCCATCTCGTTTAAACGATAATTCGAACGATGTTCCAGCGGCCAGTAAGGGAATTCGTTGGCAAACTCGTTCGAACGACATTCTCGTTCGAATGACAAAATCGTTTGAACGACAATATCGAACAAAAAACCAAAAAGTATAAAAATTCTATTTTTAGCCCAGAAACATTATTTTAAAGTTTTAAAGATACTTTATGAAAATAAACAACAGTTTAAACTAAACTTACACCCATATAAATATTATTCCAAGCTCCTATATATATATATATATATATATATATATATATATATATATATATATATATATATATATATATATATATATATATATATATATATATATATATATTAAAATGCATTCATACGTTAGGAGCAATGGAACCCTGTTGATGACGTAGAAACGAGTCATTACAAACACGACATTTGATGAAGCTTTATGAGCTTAGCCGCTACGTCTTCAACAAACACGTCATAGGCTTGAATGGGTGGTCAATAACTCTATCCTATGACTCAAACGTTTTTGTACGGAATTGTGCCAAAACTACAAAGGACTCAATTGGAAATTTGTGTCCTTACAAATCTTCCCCTTTGGCTATTCCGGGACAAAAACCAACAAAAATCCTAAAGGGCCGTCAAGCTCTACTGGACATAACAAAAATGTCCCACCCAAAATAAAATTACAATGCTTTACTCAAACAACCCAAAGGATCAATATCTTTGCCGATGAAGAAAGTTGCCATTTAGAAGTATTCCTGCACTCTTAAGCAAACTATCAAATGCATAGGGAATATTAAGAATATTAAATTCATATAAAATAAATGCACCCCCTAGATTAATTCTCCTCTTTATCAAATAAATGATCAACCTAAGAAGACAGCGCTCTACCCCTAAGTAAAATCTCCTAAACTAAGATTAGATGATAATAGGATTAGATACCATTTCTCCCCCTATCATTCTCCCCCTTTTTGTTCAGGAATAAACAAAGGCTAAAGAATAAAAACGAAACTTATCTCCCCCAATAAAAGCATAGACACCCCTTAAACTAAACAAGGGATAAATAGAATGGGATAACAAGCTAAACATGCAAATGTGCATAAAGTGATAAGAACATGAAAGTATATGGACAACAATAACATAACTAATCCATACAAATGAATACCAACTATGATGCGAAAACAAATGATACCAGTTTTGACAAATAAGATTCTAAGCATTTGATATCAAACAAACTACGCAACAAACAAGGTAGACACCAAAAATGAATTAAAAGCATAAATGGACTAGCAAAACATGGCAAAGACTTAAACAAAATATCATATATATGTATACGCAATAGATTTAAACTAACCATAAGTATGCACATATAGATATAAACACCAAAATGACACAAAACTAACTAACATAAGTTTTTCACACTCTTATAGCATAAATGTGTCATATGGAAACGAAAGTGTTGGGGTGTGAACTATCAACAATTAAATTTGGATTCAATCACTTAAAAACATGTTCACAGGGTTCTCAATTGATTGCAAACTGCATCAGATTTAAATATAACATCATGTGACAATATATATATTAAACTCAATGAACAAACATACACAATACATATAAGCCTAGACTTTTGATGATTCTACAGACCAATAGAGTCATGACATTGAAAGTACAACTAGGATAAATGGACATTGTGCAAAACGTTGATATACCGTCCAATCTCCCTCAATAAGCATATATATATTTGAATGAATATATCAAACAAAAATAGGCCTTGGCAATTATTTTTCTTTTTATGCCATATTTTCTTTTAGGCCTTTGGACCACGTATTTATTTTAGGTCCAAACAAACGGTGGCTTACTATTCGTAAAGGATAATAAATCCGTTCGGAGCCCTTCTCCGTGCACATTAAAACAAATTATTTTTATATCTCACAAATCTCACGTGCAACGAATTTTGACATGCACTAGTACTCCTAGGTCACAAATATGTAGATTCTAAGATTGGTAGGAAAACACCTCACAAAACTCAAATATAATGAAGTTAAAATTTCAAAAGAGCTCGTGCATGTGTGAATTGAGGCATATAAAAATAGAATCCATTTAATCAACACAAAATCCAACTACACCATGTAAGCATGGTAAAGAACATAATAAGGATTGACAATCTAAACCAAAAGTTCTAGCCACATGGGAGCGAAAAAGATGGGATTCAAGAACAAGTATATACCACATATAGTGTGTCAAACTAAAATACACACACATAAAAAATCTTTTTGAGTTTTTGAATTTTTTAACCAAAAATAAAAATATATACTCAAAATACAAACAAAAATAATTTGAATTTTTCATTAAGCTTAAATTTCCAAGAGATAAAAACCCAAATGATAAACAAAAAATCTTTTTGTATTTTTCATTTAATGCAAACAAAAATGAAAGAAATATAATACAAAAGATAAAAAAAATCATAGTTCTAGCATGGGATTAAGCATGAAGCATATACTAGAAAATGATTAAACATGCATACATCTAGAAATGATATATAATATGAAGCACAAAAAGCTAGAGTATGCAAACAAAACTAACACATTCAACCTTTAAATTTAGCAAGGGAGGCTTCATGTGAAAGAAAATGAGAATAAAAAACTCCAATATCTAGTGTGTCTAAAAATGATTTCCTAACCCATATAGATGTATATTCAAAATGATGGGATTTGGAAACAAATGAAATTCTAGACATAGACTTCCTAGGACTTGTTTTAAGATAAAAACAAAATGACCTAAGGTGACCTTTCCTGCCACAATGCAAGCATGAGAAAACAGGAGGAATGATACCAAAGGTGTGACCTTTCTAAAGTCTTTGGATGACGTTGACCCTCTAAAACAAAAAATGGTTTTAGCTTTAGCAACGGGAATATTTGAACTAGATGAGCTAGAACAATTACAACTACTACTCGAGTCTTGTAAGTCATTTTTCATTTTTAAAATATTGGACTCAAGTAATAAATTAGACTCCTCAATTTTATGGGACTCCTTCTTTAAATTTTATATAACTCCTAGAAGGTTATCACGCTCCCCCTCAATGTGAGTGAACTTGTCCCTAAGAGTCTTTTCTCGACTATCACTCTCTTTCTTGAACATTTCTAACATATTCAAATTGTGATTTATGTCCATGAGCTTTTCACTAAAAATATCTTTTTGAGATAGAAAATTTGTAAAAATTCAACTTTAGCTTTAAAACAAGAATTTTCAATTTCAAGAAATTTAATTCTTTTTGCAAATCTCAAATTTAATTCTCTTAATTTTTCATTACACTTATTAAACCCATTAAATTCGTCTCGAATAGAAAAAACTTCATTATCATTAGAAATGGACAAATTCTCATTAAGGCATCCCATCGAGAGATACAAAAAATGGAGAGTAAAAAAAAATGAACCACCTAAAAATACAAGGAGCACAAAAAATATGGAAGCCGAACGGATCTTTGACGCGATAAATTAGCGCTCCGGCTCTGATAACAATTTGAAAGTGATAAGCCCCCAGTTTTGAAATCTTATTACAAAAAGTAATTTCCTTTTAGAGATGCGGAAGCGTTGATGGTTCAAATTAAACAAATTAACTAATTTTAATTAATTTTCAAATTAAAATCAAACCAAGTGAAATTAAGGTAAAAAAATTAATACATTTTTCACTTAAGACCAATTTAACCCAAGTTAGCACCAAATTAAAGATGAGTAGTGATTTAAACCAATTTTATCTTTTTACCTACGCATGCGTTCCAGGTGAATTTTGCAAAATATAAAAATACACAAATAATCACTACAATGCGATGTACGAGGAAAAACCCACAATGGGAAAAAACCTCGGAGGACCCTAGCCTTAAGTCCACTAAGTATGGTTTTACAATTACAAGATATATGACTTACTTCCTCGACTCGACCCCTTTCAAGCCTTGACGCGTCTTCTTGTAAACACCTCCGCCTAGTCGACAACCCCGGAGCTCCACCGGAACCTTGGACTTCACCAATGAGACATAGGAACACCGTCAACCACACATGGTGTCTTTCACCATGTGAGAATGCCGCAGCAAAAAAAACTTCTTCTTCTTTGAGGGATTTAGAAGTAAACCAAACTTCTCTTCAACGTGGTAGAGAAAAACCAGGTGCCAAACACTCCAAGCAATATGTATATATATTGAAACTTGGAATAAACAATATGGGTGTGTAAACCTTGATTTTGTTCTAAGGATTAAAACATTTTAACAAAAATTCAAGGGGACTTTTTATTTGGAAGAATTACTATCAAAACACTGTAAGTGAAGAAAAGGTTATGAAAAAGTCTTCACAAAAATGTTGCTCCCGCACTAGTTAAATCTGTCAAAAAGTTAGTGGGGAAAACTGTCAAAAACTGTCCAAAAAACTATTCCCGCCAAATCTCGTTCGAACAAGATTTTCATTCTAACGAAGTTCTAACGAAGTTCCAGTGTATAAAAGTTGAACTCATTAGAAATCTTGTTGGAATTCTCGTTCGAACATCCATCTCGTTCGAACGACAATTCGAACGATGTTCCAGTGGCCAGTAAGGGAACTCGTTGGCAAACTCGTTCGAACGACATTCTCGTTCGAATGACAAACTCGTTCAAATGACAATATCGAACGAAAAACCAGAAAGTATAAAAATTCTATTTTTGGCCCATAAACTATTTTTTAAAGTTTTAAAGATACTTTCTGAAAATAAACAACAATTTAAACTAAACTTACACCCATATAAATATTGTTCCAAGCTCCTATATATATATTAAAATGCATTCATACCTTAGGAGAAATGGAACCATGTTGATGACGTAGAAACGAGGCACTATAAACACGACATTTAATGAAGCTTCATGAACTTGGCCGCTTTGTCTTCAACAAACACGTCATAGGCTTGAATGGATGGTCAATAACTCTATCCTATGACTCAAACATTTTTGTCTAGAATTGAGCCAAAACTACATACGACTCAATTGGAAATTTGTGTCCTTACGTCACTGATGATCCCATAGCGTTTGCAGGACCAACCGTAAATGTTTAGTATTATTGGCTTCAGTCTGAGAATAGACTAATATGTCATTAATAAAAATGATAACAAACTGGTCCAGGAAGTCCCAAAACACTCTATTCATAAGGTCCATAAACACTGCAGGAGCATTGGTTAGCCCAAAAGGCATGACCAAAAAATCATAGGACCTATACCTTGTTAAGAATGCAGTTTTGGACACGTCCTGCTCTCGTATCCGCAACTGATGATACCCAGTCCTCAAATCTGTCTTAGAGAAGTACGACGCTCCTCTAAGTTGATTAAACAACTCATCAATCAGAGGTAGTGGGCATTTGTTCCTGAAGGTAACCTTATTCAATTCCCGGTAATCAACACACAACCGGAGGGAACCATTTCTTTTCTTCACAAACAAAATAGGAGCACCCCACGATGACGTACTATGCCTAATAAACCCCTATTCTAACAACTTCTGAATCTGATCTCTTTACTTCCTCATTTCCACAGGAGCCATACGGTACGGAGCCCTACCAATCTTCCACGTTCCCGATGCTAAATCAATCATAAACTCAATCTCCTCACTTGGAGGTAAACCTGGTATTTCCCGAAAAACATCCTCAAAGTATCTAACATCTGGAATCAAATCTAGCCAAACGACTATATCATGAGAAGTCTCGTCCGCAATGTAATATAAATACGTGCTAGAACCTCCCTCCAAAAGAGGCATAGCCACTAAAAACATCTCTTGCCTCGAAATGGCAAAGACTATACTCATCCCATAATAATTTACTATCGCATGGTATTTCACTAGCCAATCCATACCCAAGATAACATCATACCCGACCATATCTAGGATGAGTAAATTGGCCTCTAAACACAAATTACCAAGGTTTATCTCTACTCTTTTACAAATAAAGGAAATGAGCGAACCATCACCCATTGAAGATTCGACACTAGTAAAGGTACTTTACACAGACTTAATTAACTCCATCATTTGAGAAAATCTTCTAGAAATAAATGAGTATGTTGCACCCATATCAAATAACACATGACCCATATATCCTTGAATGGGAAACTTACCCTCGATAGCTGGCAGCGCGGGCGGGGCTGGTGGAAGTAAAACATCCTGAATGTGGTAAACACGCCCATACTATAATTACCCCTGCTATGGAGGGACAACTGGAATAGGCATTGGGGGCAGTAGATGTGCTTGGTGATGCTGTGGACCCCTAGGAAACTATCCCCCAATTAACTGGGGATAAGCTCTCTTAAAGTGACCCGTTTCCCCATATTGAAAACAACGGCCCGCCATATTATCCTGATAACGGCCGCTATTATTCCGGAACTGCCCCAAGCCTTGACCTGGATGTCCTCGACCACCATTATTACCCCGACCTGCCAGGATTTTCTGGCCCACTTGCTGCTGGGCACCTTAATCGTGCCTAAAATTTCTACCACAAAAATTAAAGCCCCTAGAACACTGTCTCTTGGACAAATCACCTTGTTGGGTGTCCTTTTCCTTTTGCTTGCTTCCCGATGGTTGAAATCAAGGTAGTGCCCCACCAACACCATTTCCTCCTTGCTTACTAGGTTTCCCTGACACTGAAACCATATTACTTCCCTGTATATGCAGACGATGATCTTGGCAATGAAGCAATGTGACATTTATTACATCACCAAATGTTTATAAAGTTGGATTTCCCAGCAAGTGTTGCCATATTCTCCAATGCAAACCCCCAATAAACTTTGATATCCTCCTTTCCTCCGAAACTACCTCATCTGACACAAAACTAACCAAACGAGTGAATTCCTCCTCATACTCTATCACAGAACGTTCTCCTTGAACTACATTTACAAGTTTCCTCCTTATCTCCTTTGGACTGCGGGAGGAAAATACTTTCGATCGAACAAAACCCAAAAATCCGATATAGTCATAGTATCTCTTTGCTTCGGCGTGGTCACTGACTCCCACCAGTGTAAGTCTTCTCCCACCAGTTTAAAAGTAGCAAGGATTTTCTTCCATTCCTTACTAAAGTCTACCATGCGAAGATGCTGCTGCATGTCCTTCTTCCATTAGTTTGCCACTATTACATCCGAACCACCTTGGAATTCTGGGGGATGACCCTTCAAGAAAGATTCTTTGACTCTTTCCCACGGGGAAGGTCCCTCATGGGCCTATACCTCCTGTACTATCGATTGCTGGGCTTGAGGAAACTGTTGATCCATGGCAGTTATAGCATCATTGATCGCCTAGGCTACGATATTAGCCACTTCCATGACATTTATCGTTCCTTGCTGTGACGGGGGTTCTACATCATCTTCTACAACTCTATTTCTCCTCGCTGGGTGACCTCTTTTTGGTGGCATCTGAGACGTAGAAACAACTAAATCAGAATATAATTTAAAACAATTTATCTTCGCAGGAAATCACAAGCGAATACAAACAAAATAGTCCTAACAATAGGGCTCTATATCAAAGAACCCTATGATAGAACGTGATAAGTCTGCATAGATCCTAAGGACTCTAGAACCTGATGCTCTGATACCATCTGTGACACCCCGCTTATTAAAATAAGAGGTGGCCAACCCGATATTCCAAATAATATAGGAATCATAGATGATCCATTCTTAGCATCACTGTCGTGGAAATATTAATACGAGATAACCACCAATTATTTTAGAAAACGGATGTCAAATTATTTGTAAGTTTATAGAAAATCAATTTAGACAATCCAATTTAAAGATATGGTGGGTAAAAATACAATTAACGATTATATTCATACACAATATAATAACCAAATATGCTGTCGGTTAACAGATCATTACAAGGAGGTTACACCGAGTATTAAAATAAATATCACAATATATTAAATAGGTACAAAAATTGGGCAACACGCCCGAATGTGTATATTGATCATAACTAGAGTACAAAAAGATAGAAGCGTCTATAATAAATATCCTACAACATTCACAAAATGATATAGCTCCATGACACTTGGATGGAAGGGTCACTATGGGCGTCCTTGCAACGGAGCACCTGGGCGTAAATAGGATTCATTCAAAAACAAGATATATAAAAGGGTCAGGGCCCGATTTGATATGATAAACATGTGAATAAAAAGCATGACAGTTATGAATATCTAATCATCATGAAAAATCTTATCTCGCTCTTCACAATTAATAATAATCCTCACCTCTCAATCTAAATGCACAACCTAGCGCAATATCATTGACAATGATGAATAATCATTTATGCATGAGAATATAACTCAATTTCCTTTAATAAGATTCCATTTCAGGGTTGCACATTATGACTTTATAAGTCTATTTCTCATTAGGAAACTTATTTCGAAATTAGTTTATTTCATAAAATGCTTCACCATTTATAGAATACAACTTTCATATGAATTGTTATACTCATAACATATAATGATTCTAAGACCATCCTTCCGGGAGTCACCCCACGGGAAGTGCCCCTAAATAGCTGTCATCTTCCAGGGCCTACCACCAAGAAAACCTGGGCATCCTAAATCGTATGACGTTGGGAACTGGCCATACACCTTTGACAGTGAGTCATAACCATACCTGGAATTACCTCACTTCAAAAAATAACAACACAATATAACAACTGGTCCTATGGCCGAGGATTATATTCACCCTTCATTCACTATCCAGGGGACTCAACCTCATGCGCGTAACTTCCCTTATGATAGCATTTAGAGAGGTATGTGTATGAAATTCATCATTCACAAAATATGCCAATTTAGAATCTACATTACATTTTATCAAGAGCCATAAGATTTTCATGTCATAATTTATAAACCACAACGTTTAATTTATTTCCATATTAGTCTCCAAGAATTTAGCGACAAACCTATAAGCCCATAAGTATGATATTACTTCAACCCTATTTCTAAGAGTCCACAATTATATAACGCTAGTTCACTATGTAAAAAGGACCCTTACTTTCTTCTAACAACTAACTAAATTAAGTTCTCGATCTAAGCCCCAATCTCTCATTTCTAACTTAGGTACCTAATTACCTTAATAATAGATTCTAATTATCTAGTTTTATTCCATTAAAGAAGGTTCCTATGTCCCTACCTTAAAAGAAAGGAGCTAGATAAAACTAAAGATTTCGAGTGAAAAACAGGAGACCGGTCGACTAGCCTCTGACCCCCGATCGACCGCGCCAATAAGATTTTGTCTACTAAGAAATGCAGTAAGCCCAAATCTAAAAGCCCGGTCGACCGGTCATTAAATCGCGATCGATCGTGCTTTTAAAATATGCCTATCGAGAAAAGCAACAAGCTTTTTCCTTTAGGCCCGATCGACCGGGCTTTGGACCGCGATCGACCGCGCTCACCAGACCCATAACTAAACCTTCTTCTAAGATACCAAACCCAAAACCTAAACCCCCTTTCTCTTAGACATCCTTCATTATCATCAACCAATAACATAAACACAACATTTCTATGCAACAATAAACCCATATACCCAACTTAAATCATCCAAACAACAAAATCTAAGGGTTAAACACTAAAATTCATCAAAACCTACTATTTGTTCAATTCTTGCAAATACACAACTATCGCTACAATTTATCCACATAAAATCATATATTTGCATGTTAAAAACTTGCCTTAAGGCTGAAATCTCAGATTGTCTTTTGGTAGAAATAAGATCAAGCTCAATTTCTTCAATTCTATTCCTTTTCTCTTTTTTTCCCCAAATTCTCTTTCTCTCTAGGTTTAGAAACATTTAATTGAGGATAAAAGGGATTGGAAGACTTAAACATTCATTTAACACTAAATTCCATCTATAAATAATACTACACCATTAAAATGACTCATAACTACAAAATTAAATCATAACTGGTCAAAAGTGTCCTGAACCCAAAAATACAATTTGGCACTTATTTTGACTATCTCATTCATTTCAGGAATAACCGTACCCTATAAATTGGCATCTGGAATAATATAAACTATTTCATGATCCAACATCATTTTAAACCAATACTGTCGCTTAAAGCACAACGACACAATAAGACATAACATAATGCTGTTTACATCCACTTAACAGTAAATATGCAAAAATTTAGTAAATACTACCTTTTAAATCACTTAAAATAATATTTACTCCAACTTCCATTATTTTATATAATTACTTCAAATGACAAATTTATATAAAAACAATTACTCAAAAATAAGGGTTATTACAGCCACATATAGAGAAAATGATCCTATTGCCGCCGCTCTAACGTCTAAATCTCACCGGAGAACCATGATTCTAAGCGTCCGCTTATCTACATCAGGATATCTAATTTCCCTTAAAAAAGGAAATTACTATAACGCTTGACTATTCCCATCAGTCTCATCGCTTATCTTGGGCATGTTACCTCTTATTTCCCTATACAATTAGATTATCGCATACCTCTTACGAGATTCCATCCGACCCATTCCAATTCCACTTATACTGCCTTGCGGCATAATTTTCAACTTTATACACTACGCCCCTTTTATTTCACGCGTTATATAAAACCAACTTTCCAGGGTGCCCATACACCTTTTAACCCGTGCTTCTCTGCACAACCATTTTAAACATCCGACACATACACCCTCTCTAAACAATGGGCCTTATTTCCTCGGTGTAATACTCACACGTGGATTTTACTGACCCGTAAAATTCAATTCTTCCTATACATGCAAATCCAATCCTTCTTAAGGTTACCCAACCAATTTTTCTGATATCGACGCGATTATTCATCTTGGCCATACTTCCCAATAATTCTAAGATCGATATGTTTCCTACACCCAAAAAATGAATACTATCCTAACTATGTCCCTAGTTCCCAAGACCTTTCTTAACTTCCAACAATTACTCGGTTTCATGCGTGGGACGTCTTGTAAAGCGAAATCTAGACAATGAACCCTCACGTTACACTACTTCCTTGCACCGTCGGTCATCGAGATATAACGGTCTAAGGCACACCAGCGGAATGTCCTAAATCCTATCTCGCTAACCTACTAATGTACCTCTACCACTCTATCCTTCCACCTTGGCGAAATGAAAAATCTAACTAATCAAGGCGCCTACTCTCTTCTAATATATTACGAACATCACATCCAATACCTATCCCATTATGTACTACCTCCAAATTAGCCTTCTCATCAAGGCCTAGCTACATGACTTAAATCAGTTCCTTTACCTTGCCTCACTTACATACTTGTGGTGAGATAAACATTTCAGTGCTTTTCTATAGCACTTATATTTCCATAAACATACCATCATCATACGACTCTCACTCTATAGTGTTTTCTCCACACTAAGTGATTTATCATCAAAACCAACATCCTTGCATCCCATAATATCTCTCCACTCTCGACGTCGTTAAGGTTCATACGTGGAGCGTCTCGTAAGAAAAATCCAAACAAGTAACCCCTCTAATACACTACTACTTAACTTTATCGATCGTGGAGTTTCGTTAGATTTAATGTGCAACCGGGATAACCCTATCCCCTCTTTCAACATAATGTGGTCTGAACTCCTATTTCTTTCCAGGAGCCACACCACCAAGCGCTCGTACTAGCACTAAGTCCTTAGCTCAAATAACAATGAGCTTAAACTCACAGCTCAATAATAAACCACACATACCTTAAATCATATCTATAGGGTCGCCACGCACTCAAATCATGATAATGAAATATCTGCTCTCCGAAGTTCCATCTATACATATAATAAAGGCGAACTCTACCTGTATCCAGGTGAGATATTGTAACAATGACCTATTCCACTCTAGAACTGTGGACACGATAGTCTTGCAATCACTAGCCTGCTATCGCTCCGATAAACGAAGAACATATTATACTCAAAATAACACCATATTCTTATAACACATACAAAAAGGGATATACAAACCTGATATAAACTCAAAATACTAACACCAGCTAGATCCCCGCTATCGCGAAAAAAACACATAAACATATACTATATAATGTTATCGATACTACTCGTAAACTCGAATCACACACGAATCTAGGGTTAATAAAATACTATGATATAGTCTTGTCACGCAGAATATACCTCCTTCATCCGAGATGAAACTACAAATGGTTCCCGAACATGACATACTTGCCCTAACCGAAATAAAACTACCTTAATTGATGCCTTATCTCAACATCCTATTCTTTCCCTTTAACTCCTACCGGGCAAGGTCATAACGCGTGGTTATACATTCCACGTTGCAACTTTCCCCACCTATGGCCACCCTGACTTGGTTAAGGTTATCAGTATCTCAGACTCTATAGCCTCGATCCTGATGATTGCCTTTATAGTTCCTTTAACTTCTTCGCTAAAAGGAAACTCCTCCACCGACCTTAACAACCCTGGTTCAATGTGTTCCCCGGGTGGATGTCCGCCAATGGGGTTCCATGGATACAAATTCTCCACAAGTGTTACCAACACATATCCAGTGAGCCTAACATTCCACTGAAGGACTCTGTCTTTATTGTACCTACCTTACTTCGGTACTAGGTTCACTTCTCCATATCACTCTTTATTCACTGTCGGCCTCTGGCCGATCCTTATGTGAATAATCCAAAGCTGCATTCTTTTCCTTCTTAATCAACCGAAGGAATTTGCGGTTAAAACTGTCCGTGAGATTCCTCTAAGAGGAACACATCCTGCTTCTCCGAATATGGTGACCATCGTTCCCACCATTTCAATATTTCTTCCACGAGTGAAAATTTTTCCTCAAAATTTCACATATGGGTATTTCCACACACAGCCCTAAGTCAAAGCTTTGAGCCTTTCACTTCCACTGAATCACATTACACTACTCTGCATAACTTAACTTCATGGTATGGTCCTTATCGAAGACCGTTCGAACCTTTTTCTCAATTTACTTCACTGTGTAATTCAAGTTTTGCACCACTCTCTACTACAGCGGTACTTGGGTACCCATAACTACTATTCTTTAGTAGTCATTGCAACCATCCTTGACAAATGCCACAAGGAGAGTGACCTCTACTACGATCCTAGTCTCTGACTTTAACTAACTGCTCCAAATAAGTCCCGCCTTCTGCTACCCTTACAATGGCCTTCTGTGGTCGTCCTTCATCGATCAGCACACGAATCTCGTACGAACACATAAAAGATTACTATAATCTTATGAAATGGCAGGAGAAAGAAATCTCACAAGAGGAATCAACAATCCTAATTCTAAGGCTCTATATCAAATCCAGAGCAAAGTTAAAAGCGTAGTACATCCGTACATATTCTTAAAGACACTAGAACGTGATGCTCTGATACCATCTATGACACCATGCCTAATTAAAATACCGGGCGATCAATCCTGTACCAAATTAACACAAGAGTCTCATATGGTTCATTCTTAGCATCACTGTCGAAAACCAATTTAATTACTAATAACCTTTTAGGCTGGCATCAAAATTGTTATTCAACTTATCTTTTTAAACAAAGCATTCAAATAAAACTTTCACACAGTTATATATAAGACTGAAAATGAAATAAACTAACCGAACACTCGATTTAACAATAATACAACCCAATCAAATTCCGCATCAATAGGAGGTAAAAGAATAAATAAATGCAGTTGGGTTATCAGCCCGAATTATCATACAATACCTCCTATCTAGATTACAAGGATAAAAGTGTCTATAGTAAACCTACATGCATCCACAGCTGCTGCAGCAGATTTCAGACTCGAAAGATTTCGTCATCTAGGCCTCCCTGTGTCTGGACACCTATATATATATATATATATATACATATTGCAAAAGAGAGGAAAAATAGATAAACGGGTCAGAGCCCGAGTTGTGAAAATATTTTGCAAGTTCATAAATGCTTTATTTATGAAAAATATGTTTTATCTCATACTTAAATTGGTATCGCACTCTCATGAAATGCCCCTCACCTCTATTCTAATAGTGCACACCTAATGCATCCTAATAGACAACATAGTTAAACTACCCTGACTAATTAATCCGTTCCATCAAAACTCTAAAAATCCTAATTGATCCGAGTACTAAGGGCTAAATTTCCCCGAAGTCTCAATACTGTGCCATGTTCGTGCGTGAGGTGTCTCGCCAAGCGAAATCCAAACAAGGAACCCCCCGATACACTACTACTTGGCAGTGTCGACCGTCGAGATCCATTAGACCCTCAGTACACAACGTATATACATACTCGTATAAATATATACATATAATATTCCCTTTAATATACAATCATAATTGATGTCCGGATAAAATCTCTCGAAATGAGAATAAATCCTTATTCATTTTATATCTTTACTGTAGTAGAGATATATAATATCTTTGTAACACCCCACGATTTTGGGACTGAGAAATTAAATTTTTGGGAGAAATAAAATTTATTTAATTTGGAGAATTTTAAAATTTGGAAATTGAAGCCCAAAAATAGAGGATATTTTAAAGTATTCCGAATAATAATTTTGAGTGTACCATCGATCCCGGATGGGTCGAGATAGTCAAAATGACTGTCATTGGGTTTTATTTCGGCTCCGGAATATTTTTAAGTCAGTTTGACTCGAATTGGAGTAAACAAG
This sequence comes from Sambucus nigra, assembly GCA_949130495.1. Classification (NCBI taxonomy): domain Eukaryota; kingdom Viridiplantae; phylum Streptophyta; class Magnoliopsida; order Dipsacales; family Adoxaceae; genus Sambucus; species Sambucus nigra. Next base: position 173,812,245 of record OX422208.1, read on the forward strand.
TCATTTAAAGTGTGTATTAACATTTAAAACTGGGTTTATTGTTTTAAGGGATTTAAGGGCTTACGAATCAAGCCTTTCTCATTTGTGAGAAGAGAGAAATAAAAGAAAAGAGAAAGAGGAAGAAAGGAAGAGATAGAGGAAGAAAGATTGGAGATTCCGGCCAAAACGCGATTTCGAGGATGATCCAACCTCTACAACTTTGAGGCAAGTGTTTCTCCTGGATAAATATTTCATTTGTGTACTTCATTTCATAATTTGTGGATAAGAAAATTGAATTTTGGGTATATATATAAAAACCTAGATTTTGTGGTATAAATATTAAAATTGATATTCACACATGGATTTAAGGAGTATAACTTGATGAAACTAGATATAGGACGAAATTTGATGTTGGTAACATATTTGGGTTGAGGATAATTGGGTGGAAGTTGTATAATTTGGGTCTTGGAAACTTTGGGTTTTGGAGAATTTTCACTATTTTGTGTCTTGTCGCACAAGCCGAATCGATTTTCTATGTTGCAGAAGCATCAGGTCTTTAGGGCCCAATCGATTCTCCCATAGCGAATCGATTCGGTATGTAGCAGACTTACAGGTCTAGTTGGGCCGAATCGATTTTCTAGGGCCGAATCGATTCGCAGCTAGGGCCGAATCGATTCGGAAATAGGGCTGTTTTGTGGAAATTTTCTAGAATGATTTCAAACCCTTTTTGGTTGGGTTTATTGATTTGGGACCTTCTTTTATTATGTAAGAAATATGATTTGGAGACATATAAGGGGTTTCTCACATGTTATGATTTTGGGGACTTCTTGAAATAATTTGGAATATATATATATATATATATATATATATATATATGTATTTATGCAATGGAATTGTGTATAGAGATGGTGAGAAACCTCATTGGGGATGGGAATCCTAATTATAGATCAAAAGTGAGCCTAGTTAGGATGTAAGGGTAAGGTCCCTTCGAGAGAAAGTTGTGAGGGTAAGACTTGAATTCGTAGGCCGAGGTTTGCGCCGAGTCCTTATAGTAATAAGATCCTACTTAAAAATTGATTGGGGACCGACGAGAGAGAGTGGTCGTGTGTCCTTAGTAATGTTTAACTTAAGGAATAGATTGCAAGCGCAATAAGGTTTAGGGGTTCATAGGAGTAATCGAATCGTAGTCAGGATAGTGAATATAAATTGATGTGGTAATTCCCTAAATGATGGGATCATGAGATGAATTTAAGATTGAGTTTGAGGTTTATAGACTATTAGTTAGGTGTAAACCAATGGTCGAATTAGTACTAGAGATATTGATATCTTTCTGATATAGATGAGATGTGTAGTGATGGTTTCCTACACTAAACTTTGGGCGATAACCTTAATGTTGGGTATATATATGTTGTAAGACTTTTCATATCATAGGACAAATGGATGAATATGCTTCAAGTAAGGGATCATATTCACATATCGAGGTAAATTAAATGTGTTGGGACGACGGCTAGTATAGTGAGGATTATGTATACTTATAGCCGAGTTTATAAATCTTATACATACGGACGAGAGATAGTGTGTATATATATATATATATATATAATTATATAGATATGGATATATGTGCATACTCATGTTGTGAATATCTAAACCGTATGTGATGGTTTAATTATATGATGGGATCATATGGATGTATATATATTATGCATGTGAATGATATATACACTTATGTGGGTAGGCATACCCCACTCATGCTTTCCTTGGGATGTTTTCGCGATGAGGGTGAACACCCTAGCTCGAGGAGCAGAGTGTGGATATTCCCCAGGTCATAGTCGTCCGTTGTGTTATTATGTGATTTACATTTTTTTGGGATGAGACGTGGTGGGTATGTTTCGTCTCATTGCCGGTTAGGAACTATGACCGCTTTCCGGATGTTGTGTGCATGAGTTTATCATGAGGTGGGTGTTGTTTAGCCCCACCAGGTGGTCCCCAATATGCTACGTAGGATGGGAACTGGGAAGATGATAGCATGGTGCAGTACATCGACAATATATAACTGGGTATATTATGTGTATGGCCATTGTACATCATATGTGGTATTTACACTTGGCTATGGGAATGAATGATTGCATCTATATATATGTTTAGAGTAAATACATATATATTTATACATCTCCTATAGGTGGAAGAATATAAAAGTTCTATGGTGTACATCTTGGGTGATTATGGTGTACTAGATTGTTGGGGGTTGATGTATCGCATTACGGAATATTTCGGTTACATCATCCCAAGGATATTTATTGGAGATATTGAGGTCACTCTTAGAGAGTAATCTAATTTAAGTAGTTGCAGAAATAAAAATTGTGTGGATGACATAATAGATCCCTACAATCAACATGGCCAAGAAGTAGTGTATCAGGGGGTTCCTTGTTTGGATTTCGCTTTGCGAGATGCTCCACGCACGTAACGCAGTGCCATATTGAGAGTAGAGAGAAGTTTTGTCCTTAGTAGTTATGTATATCAGTGGTATGATTATGTGGTTGACATAATGGATCCCTACGATCGACATTGCCAAGAAGTAGTGTATAGGAGGGGTTTCTTGTTTGGATTTCTCTTTGCGAGACGCCCCACGCACGAAACGTAGTGCAATGTTGATAGTGGAGTGAAGTTTTGTCCTTATTAAATTATGCATGTTAATTAGAGAATAAATTCTTAATTTGAAATTAAATGTTAATCATGTGAAACAACAAAAATGAATAACTATTTAAGTTAATAATTGGAATCAATTAAGCCTAGTATGGCAACTATATGTGTATGTACATTTAAGTGTGATTAGAATGGGAAGGATTCTTGGGTTATGTTAGAATGGCAGGTCTTATGGGTATAGGATGTGCCTATGGTAAGTTAGTTTGTCCTTATGGGAGGGGTAACTAAATAAAGATTCCGAGACGCGAATAGGTGCGCGCTTTTAGATGAGAGGTGAGATTGGTGTTTCACGAGAGTGCGACTCCACCTTAATTATAAAATAAGTGCCTTGATATTTATTACGCACGGTTAACACACTTGTTAAATATTTTTACACCTCGGGCTCTGACTCGTTTATATTTCTCTCTTGCTATATATATATACACACACTTTACTACTGGTGTCCTACTGCATGAATGCCGGATGCCCTTCTATCCAAAGTCTTGGGAGCCGTAACAGGTGCGGATTGTTATGGGATTTATGTTGTAGTCGCCCCTATTTCTTTGTAAATCTAGATAGGATTCATTGTGTACATCGGGATTATACTTTAGAGTTATTTATATTTGTTTATATTTCTTCCCCATGGATGTTGTACTGCCCGTGACCTGACAGCTTATTCGGGTATATTCATTTGATGTACGCAATTCACGTTATACTGGCACTTTACTTCATCATCATACTTGTTCATTCTACCTTTGTTAGTAGATGTACATAGTTAGTTTGATTTCCATTGCATGTTTTATTTAGTTTTTGGCATCCATTTTTAATAAGTTTCGTGTAGTTAGCCTCATATTCTTTAGTATTGTAAGTTGATGTTGAGACTGAGCCATCTGATATACCTGATTTATGTAGTATATGACTGGCCACCCATTATTATTTTAAGCAGGTTGTTACAGATGGTATCAGAGCATCAGGTTCTAGAGTCTTTAGGATCTGTGTGGGTTTTGTGTGTTCTTCTGTTAGCATTCTTGATATAGATCCCTACTGTTAGGGTTCTTGTGTTCACTGTGTTTATCTTCATCTCCTAATGTATTCACTTGATTTTAAATTATGATAACAGTTGACCTCGTTTCAGACGTCGTCTAGAATATGTCGTACAGGAAAGGACAAGATTAGAGATGCAATACCCATCATAAGATTTTGGGTACGCTTTGATCAGGGGCATTTGTTTTTCCCAATTTCGACGGAGATAAAGAGGAGATTTCTAGCGGTGATTCAAGGTGATCTATCGATGGTTGAGTAAGAAAAGGAAATTTACTCGAATGGGGAATCCTGGATTTAATAAGGTAAGTTATGAGGAGAGGCATGTAGTGAAGTCCTTGGGAGGTTTAGATTGAGAAACCCGTCAACCTTTGTTAGAAAACCTGGTGATGCGGGATTTTTCTGGTGGAAGGTAGGTGGCATTGTCCTACTGTTAGGAGTATCGTCTTTATTTAAGTAGGGAGTAAGAAATTTGGACGACCGAAAGAGTTATCGGAAGTCGAAATAGCGCTTTGTCCTTCAAAATGGTTAAAAAGAATTTTCTGGAAATGTCTCTTTGAGGAGAATTAGGCCTTATGAAGAAAGATTGTCCTAGAAGAAGTAGAGGACTTTGAATAGGGATTCAAGGTAGAATTAAATCAATTGGATTATGGAAATATATGGTAGAATGCCTTTCTTTGGGGTTAAGTCACACTTTATGAGATATCGGGAACGTCGTGCATAAGGTATATGAGTGGTTAGCCGCTACACCCCTAGGGTGTATAGCATTTCCTTAGAGGAAGGAGTGAGAAAGTTCGGCCTTTGTATGGCATCTTTTGAATTAATAGACCGTCTCGTGAGGAGACAGTAGAGAGTTGTGTTATTGAGTTCCAGAAGTGACGACTATTAAGGTTTGTTCCGTAATGGTTATTATTGTATAGATAGGCTAGTGCGGGTAATTGTAGTGTTCCAATGAGGGAAGGAATTACTCGTGGCAATGCTTTAATGTGATGTAAAGGATTTGGATAAATGAAGAGGTTAAGAGTTTAGGAGATTCGTTGTTGCGCGGAGAATTTAGCTCATGGTTGCGCTAGTTGTGAGATAGTTAATTAGTTAGAGTATTGTATTTGTTAGGGATTTGTGCATTAAACACAAGATGTTTGATTGGCGTGTCGAGAGACATGTAATTATTTTATATTATATTGCTACATAGGCCTTCGGGCAATACCTATATTTCAAAAATATATTATAAAAACTTAACCCTGGTTCAACTGATCTCAATCCCCGACATAGCTACACATTAGTGTATTGGGAGGGTTCCTTGTTTGGATTTCGCTTGCGAGACCTCCCCGCATGAATGTAGCTTATGTCAGGAATTTAGAAGAGTTCAACCATTGGGAATTTTAAACTTTCATATATACTTAATATGCTAGTATAGATTATGATTGTTGAGAGCTATATTACGATTTGAGGCTAGTGGAGCCGAGTTATTGTTGTACGAGTTGAGCTCGGGTACGGGGTGTATGGGCGCCCTAGGTAGCTAGTTTGATTATAAAATCCATATAGTTCGATGTGAGAACCGGGAAGGATTGGTATAGTGATCTAGAGGGTATATGTAAGTACTAGATGAGATTGAGGTCCTAGGCATATCTTAAATTTCGCGGGCGAAATTCTTGTAAGGGGGGAAGAGTGTAACACCCCACGATTTTGGGACAGAGAAATTAAATTTTTGGGAGAAATAAAATTTATTTAATTTGGAGAATTTTAAAATTTGGAAATTGAAGCCCAAAAATAGAGGATATTTTAAAGTATTTCGAATAATAATTTTGAGTGTACCATCGATCCCGGATGGGTCAAGATAGTCAAAATGACTATCATTGGGTTTTATTTCGGCTCCGGAATATTTTTAAGTCAGTTTGACTCGAATTGGAGTAAACGAGTCATTGAAAGTGTGTATTAACATTTAAAACTGGGTTTATTGTTTTAAGGGATTTAAGGGCTTATGGATCAATCCCTTCTCATTTATGAGAAGAGAGAAATGGAAAGAAAAGAGAAAGAAGAAGAAAGGAAGAGAGAGAGGAAGAAAGCTTGGAGATTCCGGCCCAAAAGCGATTTTGAGGATGATCCAACCTTTACAATTTCGAGGCAAGTGTTTAATCTTGCTAAATATTTCATTTGTGTACTTCATTTCATAATTTGTGGATAAGAAAATTGGATTTTGGGTAAATATATCAAAATTTAGATTTTGTGGTATAAATCTTAAAATTGATATTTACACATGGATTTAAGGAGTATAACTTGATGAAACTAGATATAGGATGAAATTTGATGTTAGGAACATATTTGGGAAGAGGATAATTGGGTGGAAGTTGTATAATTTGGGTTTTAGAAACTTTGGGTTTTGGAGAATTTTCACCATTTCGTGGCTTGCTGCACAAGCCGAATCGATTCGCCCCTAGCGAATTGATTTGCTATGTTGCAGAAGCAACAGGTCTTTAGGGCCGAATCAATTCTCCCCTAGCGAATCCATTCGGTATGTAGCAGACTTACATGTCTAGTTGGGCTGAATCGATTTGCTGGGGCCCAATCAATTCGCAGCTAGGGCCGAATCAATTCGGAAACAGGGCTGTTTTTTGGAATTTTTCTAGAATGATTTCTAACCCTTTTTGGTTGGGTTTATTGATTTGGGACCTTCTTTTATGATGTAAGAAATATGATTTGGAGACATATAAGAGGTTTCTCACATGTTATGATTTTGAGGACTTCTTGAAATAATTTGGGAATATATATATATATATATATATATATATATATATATATATATATGTATGCAATGGAGTTGTGTATAGAGATGGTGAGAAACTTCATTGGGGATGGGAATCCTAATTATAGATCAAAAGTGATCCTAGTTAGGATGTAAGGGTAAGGTCCCTTCGAGAGAAAGTTTTGAGGGTAAGACTTGAATTCGTAGGCCGAGGTTTGTGCCGAGTCCTTATAGTAATAGGATTCTACTTAAAAATTAATTGGGGACCGATGAGAGAGAGTGGTCGTCTATCCTTAGTATTTTTTAACTTAAGGAATAGATTGCAAGCGAAATAAGTTTTAGGGGTTCATAGGAGTAATCGAACCTTAGTCGGGATAGTGAATATATATCGATGTGGTAATTCCCTAAATGATGGGATCATGTGATGAATTTAAGATTGAGATTGAGGTTTATAGACTATTAGTTAGGTGTAAACCAATGGTTGAATTAGTAATAGAGTTATTGATGTACTTTCTGATATTGATGAGATTTGTAGTGATGGTTTCCTACACTAAACTTTGGGTGATAACCTTAATGTTGGGTATATATATGTTGGAAGACTATTCATATAATAGGACAAATGGATGAATATGCTTCAAGTGAGGGATCGTATTGACATATCGAGGTAAATTAAATGTGTTGGGACGACGGCTAGTATAGTGAGGACTATGTATACTTATAGCCAAGTTTATAAATCTTAAACGTACGGACTAGAGATAGTGTGTATATTTATGTGGATATATATATATATATATATATATATATATATATATGTAATTGTATAGATATGGATATATGTGCATACTCATGTTGTGAATATCTAAACCATATGTGATGGTTTAATTATATGATGGGATCATATGGATGTATATATATTATGCATGTGAATGATATATATACTTATGTGGTTAATCATACCCCGCTCATGATATCATTGGGAAGTTTCTGTGATGAGGGTGAGCACCCTGGCTCTAGGAGCAGAGTGTGGATATGTCCCAGGTCATAGTCGTCCGTTGTGTTATTATGTGATTTACAGTTTTTTGGGATGAGACGTGGTGGGTATGTTTCGTCTCATTGCCGGTTAGGAACTATGACCACTTCCCTGACGTTGTGTGCATGATTTTATCATGAGGTGGGTGTCGTTTGGCCCCACCAGGTGGTCCCCAGTATGCTACATAGGATGGGATCTGGGAGGATGATAGCATGGTGCAGTAAATCGGCAGTATATAGCCGGGTATATTATGTGTATGGCCATTGTACATCATATGTGGTATGTACACTTGGCTATGGGAATTAATGATTGTATCTATATATATGTTTAGAGTAAATACATATATAGTTATACATATCCTATAGATGGAAGGATATAAAAGTTCTATGGCGTACATCTTGGGTGATTATGGTGTACTAGATTGTTGGGGGTTGATGTATCGCATTTAAGGAATATTTCGGTTACATCATCCCAAGGATATTTATTGGAGATATTGAGGTCACTCTTAGAGAGTAATCTAATTTCAGTAGTTGCAGAAATAGAAATTGTGTGGATGACATAATGGATCCCTACAATCAACATGACCAAGAAGTAGTGTATCGGGGGTTCCTTGTTTGGATTTTGCTTTGCGAGACACCCCACGCACGAAACGTAGGGCCATATTGAGAGTGGAGAGAAGTTTTGTCCTTAGTAGTTATGTATATCAGTGGTATGATTGTGTGGTTGACATAACGGATCCCTACGAGCGACATTGCCAAGAAGTAGTGTATCGGGGGGTTCATTGTTTTTATTTCGCTTTGCGAGACGCCCCACGCACGAAACGTAGTGCAATGTTGAGAGTGGAGTGAAGTTTTGTCCTTATTAAATTATGCATGTTAATTAGAGAATAAATTCTTAATTTGAAATTAAATGTCAATCATGTGAAACAACAAAAATGAATAACTATTTAAGTTAATAATTGGAATCAATTAAGCCTAGTATGGCAACTATATGTGTATGTACATTTAAGTGTGATTAGAATGGGAAGGATTCTTGGGTTATGTTAGAATGGCAGGTCTTATGGGTATAGGCTGTGCCTATGGTAAGTTAGTTTGTCCTTATGGGAGGGGTAACTAAATAAAGATTCCGAGACGCGAATAGGTGCGCGCTTTTAGATGAGAGGTGAGATTGGTGTTTCACGAGAGTGCGACTCCACCTTAATTATAAAATAAGTGCCTTGATATTTATTACGCACGGTTAACACACTTGCTAAAGATTTTTACACCGCAAGCTTTGAACCGTTTACATATCTCTCTTGCTATATATATATACTAGGGTATGCCCGTGCCTGAAGGCACGCTAATAATCGCAAATCGGTGAAAATTTTCAAAGTAATTAATCGCAAAAACAAAAAAATGTCGTTCCCCAACAAAACTAAGTATACTTTAAAAAAAAATTGATCATAATTTCCAAAGTCGTGCATGTGCCTGAAGGCACGACGACAAATCTCCCAAGTATGAATCAGGTGGTCTAGTCATAAAAGTTTTGTAATATAGTCTAATTTTCAAAAATATCAATCGTGGTTAATTTTCAGAAGGGCGAATATTTTTTCAAAATTATTTAATCGATGCTAATTTTTGAAAGTGTACATCTTTGATAGGACCATACATCTTATTTAGTTCACAATAGATAAACAATTTTTTAAATAACCTATGATATGGACCTATTAGAAAAACCTTAGTCTGTTTTCCATATCGTAAGAAGTTTTTGGAAATAAATTAACAAAAAAGAAATTTGTTATGGACCTATTTGCAACAACATTCAAAGGATTCAAATCATGCTATACATAAAAAAATTACATCATTGTTCAAAATGATGAGAGAATTGTTACATACTTATCACAGTTCAGAGGACAAAAATTATTCAAATATGAAAAATGAAATGATTAGAAAATCAAGGGCATTGAAGACAATAAACGGTCCCCCATTATAGATAGACTGCAAGATCATTCTCAGCAATCATATTCTCGGCCTCGTTTGACACATCAGAAGGAACATGACGGTTGACAGTATCTCCCTCCTGATCATTTTCATTCTCAGCCTCTGCCTCAGCTACCTCACCCACCTTCTTGGCTGCCACCATAGCCTCGGTAGTAGTAGTCTGACCCTCTGCCTCAGCATGAAGTTGGTTTAAAGCATCCATGCTCTTAGGGTCTCTCAAGTTAAATGACTTCAAAACTCAACCAAGCTATGGATCGGTCGATGCCAAGTCTCCATGTTGAGCACTCGGTGACAGGAGACTTTGGCATTATCCTTAGAACTACATACTCGAACAATAACATGCTGAATGGACACACACATTAGCTAAATTTGTCGATTTGCACTTTTTTCTTTAGAGCCCTTTGACCATGGTAGATAAATGAATATAATATTTCCTCTACTATCAAGATACCTAAAGAAAAAAGGCAAGGAACTTGCTTTCTTAATAGAGGTTAACACAAAGTAATGTCAAGAACAAACAGTTTTATGATAAATGAAATTAAAAGTTTTGTGTTGTTGATAAATGTAGTACCTATATCATGAACTCTCCTTCAGGTCAATGCTCCGCTTACCTTCTCTTGTGACACAAATACAGGTATCTTAAAGTGATACATGTTCACTCGTTGCTGTCTTCAAATCTTATGACATCAACAGCAGTATAGGTATCGTAGCAGCAGAACAGGTATCGTAGAAGCAGTGCACCAGTCACTCCAAGTTGGATACTGCACCTCTCACTTCTTCATTGTACCTATATTCATATATCATTTCTACACCTTGTAAACAACACGATACATTATTATTTTAACAAAACAACAACGCATAAACATATTAATGAAAAAAGAGTACCAAATTAATAGTTTAAATAAATGTACCTCATTTGCCACAACTAATTTATCATGGTGTCAGTGGTTGAGCATCTAATGTTTTGGCAGCTTGTACATTTGGTGTTACAACATACAATTTGAAATTGTATCAGATTTGTTCAGATTTGTCATAAGAGGAAAAGAATCAGTGCAATTTGAAATTGCATCAGATTTTACAACATACAATGTAAAATACTCCAGCAGTGAACATGTATCACTTGATCTGATGGAATATTTTACACTGCCTCATGAGGTTCGTAACTTAAAATTCACAATAATTTTGTATAACAGCGTAGTACAGAGAGTAGTAGCTACATTTGATCGGATGGAAGTGTGAGTATAACATCAAATGTATGCATTACAAACCAAGAGATCCATAAGCATTCTAAAAATAAAAGAAAAACTTTTAATTTATTGTCTAGGACCTACATTAGAGGATGAAGTCTCCCTACCTACCAAGATATCCATAAGCATTCTAAAAATAAAAGAAAACTTTTAATTTATTGTCTAGGACCTACATTAGAGGATGAAATCCCCCTACCTTGAATAACTGAGGTGTACAGAGAGCAAGAAAGACAATTTTTGCAACCTAAAATCACTTGGTATGACTGATAGAGGAAGAAAGTAATAACCTTATTAGCGTCACCCCAGCTACTGCAGCACCCTGTGTTATTTCTAACTCTCATAACCTACGGTGCACACGTATTTTAAAACCTGTGCAACAGCTCCATTTATCTGACCTGGGAAGAAAAGAATTTAATTTTCTCTATCATTAGAGACCTAAAACACACTAATGAGCTAGTAATAATGGAAGTTGTGTATAATTGTACGGGGGCAATATTGATTAACTGATACGGACACAGTTGTGGTAGCATTCATGTGTCGCACACAGTTGATTCTGGCCTGTGGGAGAAAAAAAAATTCTTAGTGCATATGTAAGTGTATAAGAAACATATAAAAGAAAAAAAATATTAGATATTGAAAAAATTAGCCGCCACCACCACCACAAAAGGCATTCATCGAACTTTGAGTGGTAATCCAAAATAATTCTTCCAAATAGCCATATACCCATACTTACAGTATTGCACATATATACTGAGAAAAGAAACAATTAGTTATAAAGATAGATTAATAAATTCATAGAAATAAACTCACCGAATGAGAAGACGGTTTAATAATAGGACCATTCAAGGCTTCCAATGATTTAATTCCGACTCCAGTTTAACATTCAAAGAGAACGACGATCGGCTTGGCATCCACATAGTTTATAAAAAAATATAATCACAAATAACAATATAATTTAAAAAATCAAATTAAAATGGTCTTTACAATTCCAATCATCCAAGGGTTCACACATTACACCAGCATGCGATTTCCAAACACACGTGACATCACTAACACACCTCCTACCCTTCATTTGCTTGAAAGGATTCAAAAAAATACAAACTCAGATAAAATATCTGCTATGAAAGGAACGGGCTTTAATTCTGATTAAAAACACGCTTGGAAATGAAAAGATTGGGCTTTCATAATCTAACTGTGAACATAGTACACACATGGTTATTATACTCTATCACAACAATAGAATGCCAACACAGTAACATACAAACAATATAAATAAAAAATCAGTAAAAACAAAGAAGAAAAGTCCTAAATCATAACGACATACACGAATCTGCAAAAAAGAATGTCAATTTAAAGAAATAGTAGTGCGTTAAAGTATAGAGATGCAAACAGAGATGCAGGGGCATAACATAATTAAGATGGCTCCAAATAGAGATGAAAATAGTCAGGTTAGGGGCATAACATAATTAAGATGGTTCCAAATAGAGACGAAGAATCACTAATATTTCAAAACATGATACTTGAATCAGATATGAACATATTTGAGAATTATTCAAAACCATTTTTATTCACCTCTAATGACACATAAATATATACACAAATTGAATTTGAGACATTTGAGAATTATTCAAAACCAAATTAGAGTGGCCAAATTAGTACCTCACAAACCCAAATGCACAAATTACTCAAACACACACAGACAAAATTGGATATGCAAAAAATCTTTATAAATGTAAGCATTAGGGTTTATAAAGAGAAGAAAGGTTTACCCTATGGATCTGCAAAAAATCGTTAAAAAAATTGGATCTGCAAAACACATAAAAATAAATTATCAAAAACCATGATTCCCAACCAAATAATGTAGAAGTTACATCAAACCCCGAAAATGTTACCTGCTATAATACCTGTTTATGCTCAGATACAAAACAAAAGGTGAAAAAAATGATAGAGAGAGGGTTTCAGGTATGAGATACCATATTCACAAAATCTGAGATACCCAAACACAAATATTAACAAATCAACCCCCAAACACAAATAAAAAAGGTTAGCTAGGGGCGGCAGCAAGGGGGAGTGTCTTAGGTAGCGCCGCTCAGGTATGAGATCTTCCAGTGCCGCTCAGTTAGCGCCAGTGAGCGTGTACGTGTGGGGAAAAAGGTTAGCTACGGGCGACAGCAAGGGGGAGTGGGCGGTGGCGCTGGAGGGGTGAGTGAGGGTTTTCTCATGTCACCACCGAGAGAGAGAGGGGGGGGGGGGATAGGGAGAGACGGGCAAAAAAGCAAAAGAGAATGAGGAAATGAGAAATTGGATAGGGTGTGTGCAATTGAGAGAGGAGGAGATAAGGTTATTGAGGGTAAGAGTATGAATTTACCCTTGTTTTTGAATTTTAAAAAGAATGGGACGGGGGAAATAAATTAGAGTGTGTCAAAAGAGGGGGAGGTCAAAATTTTAAGGGGTAAAAGAGGAAGTGTAAAAAAATCATAGTGATGACATCATCGATCAAACTTATGACGTAAATAAGTTTCCTACTTTATTATATATATACTTTACTACAAGTGTCCTACCGCATGGATGCCGGATGCCCTTCTATCCAGAGTCTTGGGAGCCGTAACAGTGCAGACTGTTGCGGGATTTATGTTGTAGTCGCCCCTATTTCTTTGTAAATCTAGATAGGATTCATTGTGTAAATCGGAATTATACTCTAGAGTTATTTATATTTGTTTATATTTCTTCCCCATGGATGTTGTACTGCCTGTGACCCGACAGCTTATTCGGGTATATTCATTTGTATATACGCATTTCACGTTATACTAGCACTTTCCTTCATCATCATACTTGTTCATTCTACCTTTGTTAGTAGTTGTACATAGTTAGTTTGATTTCCATTGTATGTTTTATTTAGTTTTTGGCATCCGCTTTTAATAAGTTTCGGGTAGTTAACCTTATATTATTTAGTATTGTCAGTTGATGTTGAGACTGAGCCATCTGATATACCTGATTTATGTAGTATAGGGCTGGCCACCCGTTATTATTTTAAGCGCGTTGTCACAATGTTGTTCTCATACACAGGTAATATACTATACACACAAGTATAATAGCCATCCCATCGAGCTATAACTCGATGATGCGGTCTACCAATGCTATCATCTTCCAGAAATTACTCACATACCATCCTGGGCACCAGTGGTTGGTCTAAATAACACCGACGTGGTAAAAATACAAATCAGAACGTATGGGAAGCGGTCATAGTTCCTCTCCGAAAATGAGACGAAACATACCCACCATGTCTCACCCTAATAAAAATCACAAAATATAATAATGGACGCTATGACTTGGGGACTATGAGCTCCTAGCTCCTCAAGCCAGGGGCCTCACCCACATCGCGCAACTCCCCATGATAGCATTATAGGGGGTATGCTTCACATAAATATATATATACCATTCACACATAGATATATATACAAGTATCTCATATATATATATATATATATATATATATATACACACACACTAACAACTCCCGTATATAAAGTATATATCACTTTTTAGTATAAACATATAGCTATAATTGCCAAACTCATATCGCGATAGCCAATAACCTCAACAGATCGTAATTTATAGTAATTGAATAAATATCCGCAACTTATTCTTAATCCTGTAGGTATCACGTTACATATAATCCTCGTTGTCAGCCGATTCCGGATAGCCATTCATAAATCTCTAGCCCCTATCCTCAATTTCCATCCTACCCACATCCTAGGATTTACTCGAATGCAATTAGCTCATAAACATTCTAACCACGTACATGTATCTACACTCTTATCGAAAACCTTTCTCTCGAATGTTACTCGACCCGAACCCTTACTAGGTCCATCCCTCGAATTGTACCCTAAATTAATCCAAGGTTCTCTCTTTCATCAAAAGGTTTACTCATCATCAAAACCATCATTTAGGAGTCCCACTATCATAAATAGTATCCCCCAAACAAATCCCCAAATTGTGATTTATCTCCCCATACTTAAGGAAATAAAACTATTTATTCTGGCAAAAGCGAATCGATTCGCCCTTAATGCGAATCGATTCAGGTTGGCGAATCGATTCGGTCCCCAATCCAAATCGATTCAGAAAGTTCTATGCAAGAAGGTCCTCAAAGGAGAATCGATTCGGTCTAAATTAGAATCGATTTTGACACACCCCAACCCAGTTACTTATAATTAAGTTTGAAAGTCAAAGTGAGTCAAACCATGATTAATTTAACCAAACCATAAACAAGATTTTAATTTCAGAGTCATCATTGTAAATCCATATAACTGAAAACCTTTTTACAACATCAAAGTAGTCATACATATACAAACTTGCTTGAAGGATAATTTAACTTAATTACATCATTTACATTTAAACAAAATCTTTGTTTCTCCCATTCCTGGCTAACCCAACCCGATTTCCTAGATTTGGCAGTGATGTCGCGTTACCTGAAAAATGTGGACATAGGAACCGTGAGCAAAATAGCCTAGTGAATGCATCACTACTATACTACTACATGAATTTAAATAAAATAAATCATGCCCATATAATTATTTATTAAATTATCCGGCTCATTCATAATGATTGACCAACTTTTTCGAATCATGATTCACATATCCTGTCTAAATAGATAATTCTCCCCCATTCCTGGTCAAGGAGTAACCCCTTGTCATTAATAGAAAAATCTCCCCCATTCCGGGTCGAGGAGTAACCTCCCATTTCGGTAAACCGAAATGAACAATTTTATATTCATAACATTATGATCATATTCGTAATAGTATACAAATACATCATTCCAGTGAGTACAATCACCTTGGGTTGTCAACTACGTATTCACGTTTCCTTCGAGAGGAGCTGAACTGGGTTGATTAGACCTTACACCTGTCAATCCAACTAAATCAGTACTGAATCTCAATCATAAGTATCATCTTAATATAATTATGTAACTTTCCATGACTATACAACGACCATATAATTCCACTAAAGTCACATTCCATGAAACATGAGTAAAGACAAAACAATGGTGCAGATACTGATAAAGTTATGAACATTCAACCGTAGAAAATACCTCATAAGGAATTTATAACCAAAGTCAAGTAAACATGAAATTATAATTCTCAATGTATATACACATGAAACATGTACTCAAAGTACCCTTTGTAAGGACGAAAATCAAACATTCATTCAAGGGGTATCCAGTATGGCCTGAAATTATTGTCCTACATACTTAACCATCCTATATTCCTAAATTGTATAAATACAGGGGTCCAACCTTATCAATATGGAAACATATATGAATATAATTTCCATTACAAGTGATGGTGTAATTTTTCAAGCTTCCTAGAGCAAGTTATGACCATTTCTTTACAACACCCCTACAAGATCCTCTATTGTTCCTTCAACTTCCAAGAATTTTCATAATTTTTCTCCGAAATAACTTTACATAATTTCCAACCCAATTTCATTAAACATACTTAATAGTATATAATTAAAGTTTCATAATTGTTTGACTTCATTTGATATCTCTAAATCTTGACTAAACTTAGGGCATACCGAAATGAAGTATACAAACAGAAACTATGTACCAACTTGAAATCATCATTACGGCCTAACCACAAGGAGATAAATTCTAATTTTTGGATATGATATGAATATATGAGTATAATTTCAAATACAATTGGAATGTATCAATTCCAGTAAGCACACAAAGAGATATGCTGGTTTGAATACAAGGGGTTTCAATACAAAGCAATTTGACCTATAAACACCACTTATCTCACATATGAACCAATACATATTATCACAAAGGATGATGGAATTTCAGTCAATAATTCACGATTTATATACTTTGAAATAAGGATAATAAAATATTGAAACAATATTAACACATAATTTTACCTTGTAATCACCTTAAGAATTTTCTTGGAATTCTTTTCCTAGCTTTTCCTTGTAATCTTTTTTCCTCAACATCTACTTTCTCTTTCCTTAAGCTTAAATCTGTCAAAACTGAACCTAGGGTTATATTTTCTGAAGAAATAAGTCAAAGGGAGAAGTTTAAGTCAGAAAAGACATGCCTCCTTTCCATCCAATCAAATTAAGCCATTTGGTTTACTAAAAGACAATTTACCACTTAAAGGGAATGGTCAGATTTGCCACTTGTTCGTAAATTCGGTATAACTCTTTACTCGGGCATCCGTTTGATGCACCATTTGTTTTTTTTACAACCCTAACTCACTTTTATACAACTATCTAGTTTTTAACTCAAGTCAATTGTAATGTGATAAGGGTCAAAACTAGTCTCTAATAGGAACATTTCTACCGAAAACAACAAAATTTTGTGTTTGTAAATAATTCGACATTTCATGATTTATGAAAATAGGATTAGACTAAACATAATCACTTAACATTAGATATACTAATATCATATTATCCATATCACATAAGCTAATCATGATTTAAACATAATTTATCATAATTATATTCGGGTTGTCACAGATTAGACCTAAGGCAGCCATACAAATCCCCTTAGGCGAATCGATTCGGCCTAAACCCAAATCGATTTGTCCTGTTCGAGGGGCACTGTTTGGGAGATTTTTCAATCTCCAAAATACCCAAATATCAATTCAAACTCCATTTTTATGGTTTCTAATCTCAACCAACAACCCTAATATCATCCTAACACTAATTTACAACTAATACTTCAATAAATTTGTGGTATTAAACCATTGCTCTTAAGTTTAAACCTTTTTAAACCATAAAAACACTAGTTTGACATTTCTCTCATCTCAATTCAATTTTTACAAATCCATTAACATGGTTTTAACACTAGAAATCATTTAGAGTTAAAAAGACATCAATTTGTAAACTCTTAATCAAGTTTTCCCAAATTTACTTTAAGGGTTCTAACCCAAAATTACATAATTTACCAATTATGATATGAGAGATACACACTAAATTAAATAAAGCAAGTAAACACTTGCCTCGCGGATAAAATTCGACGACCCCAAGTCGAATCCCGCAGAGTTTGGCCAGAATCTCCCCTTTCTTCCTCTTTTCTCTCTTCCTTTCCTTTCCTTTCCTTTCCTCTCTCTTTTCTCTTTTTTTCTTTTTTTTTCTCCCACTCTCTCTTGCCTTATATAGGAGAGAATAAAGGTTTATCCCTTTAAAACCCAAAAATGACTCGTTTACTCAATTACGAGTCCCTACTGGTCCAAAAATTTCTAGAACCAAACAATACTCTCGGATACTCTATTCTGACTATCTCGGCCATTCTGAAATCAACCGCACACTCGAAATCTCCATCCGAGGTACTTGACCGCAATCCACTAATTTAACCCAATACATCTCAATGCGGGTTTTCCAAATAAAACATCATCCTTTGTCGCTTTACTCAACTGCGACATATAATTAAAATACTCCAACTCATTTACTTAATCCCAAAAGTAAATATATAACACACATCGAAAATCATCTAATCCACATAAACTTTACAAATTATTTTTCTCAGAAATTTCCCAATTTCCAAATTACACCCATTTATGAAATTTAAATTATCCATAAGAGTACGGGGTATTACACTTCATCACAATGATATCATCTTAATTCAGAAGGAGTATCATCATTGAACTCTTTTGAAGAATTTTTCCTTCTTCTTTCCTTGGTTTTCTTTTTGAAAGAAAGATATTTTTTGAAGTCTTTAGCCAATAAGGAAATATCATCATCATCTTCACTTTTTACATCTTTGCTTGAAGATTTAAGAGAATTAATTTTATTTGCTATAGGTTTTTCTTCTTTAGCATGTTATTGAGTTCCATCTCATGAGTGATTAAAGAACTTAATAGCTTATCAAGAAAGATTGGTCTTGCTCTTATTGCTTGTTTGATGACCAACCTTTTGGTCATCCAAGTTTCCAATAATGACCTGAGAATTTTACTTACCAACTCATTGTTAGTAGAGGGTTTTCCAAGAGATTTAAGACCATTGCTAATATTTGTAAAACTAGTAAACATATGAGAAATAGACTCATCAAATTTCATCTTAAATAACTTATAACTATGAACAATCATGTTGATTTTATCTTCTTTTACTTGACTTGTTCCTTCATATGTAACTTCTAATCTATCTCGATTATTCACGACAAAAAATCTATTACACTCATTTACATCAAGTGCACAATGCAAAATATTCATAGCTTTGACATTTATTTGAATTTTCTTAATGTCTGCTTCATTCAATTCATTTTCTTCTTTTGGAACACAAATATTATTTACCATTTTCATAGGAATTAAAGTACCATTTATAATAACTCTCTAAACTTAATAATTATGTGAGTGAATAAAATATTTAATTATATTTTTCCAATAATTATAATCATTTCCAAAAAATAGAGGAGGTTCAAAAATAGATTGGCCTTCACTAAGGGATGTTGTAACATTTTCCATGATCTCTAACTCTAAGATTGTTAAATCTAAAAAATACTAATTAGAGCACTAGCTCTGATACCAATTTGTTGCCAAGATTATACTCAAGCGCCGGAGGGGGGGTCGAGAATTGTGTTTAGCAAATTTTTAGTCAAATTAAAATTTCAGAAAAATATTTAATTTACAACACCTTAACAATTTTCAGACTAATAAATCTTTAAAGAATAAATCCAAGAATATCAAGTAAATACAACCAATTAGCTAAAATGCATATTTTAGCACTCCACAAATATTAAATCAATTTTCGTATTTAATAGAAATTAATGTTCTGAATTAATTAATTAATTTTAAAATAATTATTTTAACCTTAAAATAAATTTACCAATTTTAGGGATTAATATATATGAAAATTTAAGCGCTGAAAAATCTAAATTAAAGCAAGCCCAAATAAATAAGCAAATAAAGTGCGAAAAAATAAATAACACCGAATTTAACGTGGTTCGGCCAAAATCCGACCTATGTCCATGCGCCTAGAGCTTTCGACTCCCTTGCGCTTCGCTACCGTGATTCACTTAAAGGGTAGGATAAAACCACCGCGTGCAACTGTTTGTAAGCTAACTATGAGATTTAAACTCTGTGGCCCACTTGCGGGTAGAAACCAATCATCGTTACAATCCGAAGCTTCTACAGAGCTTCAAACAAGTCTAAATTTTATAGTACAATGTAGAATAATGAAACTCCTCAAAAATGAAAATTAACTATGAGTTTCTCTTTCTATAACGAGAGTTCAATAAATGATGTTGATGGAGGCTCAAGTCTTCTTCTTCAATGATTTGAGCATAATGTAAAATTAATTGCTCTCTTGAATGTGTAGCAGCTAAGTAATAAATGCAAGTTCTCTCAATAAATTTTCTAGTTCTTGCTCATTGTCTCATTCTTGTGTTGTGTCTTCAATGCAACACTCTGAATGCTTAAGTAGCATCTTAAAAAAATAATTGTTAGACACAAGCTTTGTGAGCATTAAATGCTCTTGATTTTTCTTGTATGATGTAACTTGAAAAAATGATCTCCAAATCTCCATTTTGGTTCTCAAGAAAAAAAATGGACATTGTAGAATGGAAATGGTAAGCAAATCTCTTGACTCATTTTTAAAGGAGATATGGTCCTATGAAAATATAAGTCTGAAAGAGATTTTGAAATATCTCAAAATAACTCCTGCAAAATATTAGTCCACACTAGAAAGAGAAACAAGTACATTTAGCAGATAATAATATATAAGACAATGTCCATGTCTTTTTCGTCCTCTTTATCTTTTTCTTTTAATATATTTTTCTATTGTTAACAAAAAGGTTTAGCAGGCCAAAGCAATAGCCGAGTAAGAGTTCTCAAAGAGTTAAAATGATTTTTAAAAAATAAAAGGAATCTTAACTAGCTTAAGGTTTAACAGAGACTTAAATATATATATATATATATATATATATATATAGTCGCATTAAAAAAACGCATTTGTATATATAAAAAGTATTCTTTAAAAAGTATAAATAGAACATATATGAAAATATATATTTTATAGAACGAAATATATTAAGAAATATTTACATAATAATTAATTAATATATGTTTGGAATCATCAAAATCAATATATTATATTGAACTAAAATGTACATTAATCACAATTAAGTTAATTAAATATTAATTAAAATGAGTAATTACATTTTCGTTCAACAATTATTTTGCACACCCTAATGATGACAAAGAAAAGGACAGAGATTTGAAGATTTCAATTTGAAGATTTCAGAAGAAATTTTAAGACTTACATTTTTTCTACCTTTTCAGTTTTGGGTTTATGGGAGGGTATTAGATTTGTATATAAAATTTAATAATTCAGATGTTTTTAGTTTGCACCGACATATACATGGGGAATATTTATTTGGTAAGATTGTGTTTAAGTTCCTTAATGGTTCATTTACAGTGTTAGGATAATTTTTCTAAACTGTTTTTGATCATGTGAGGCGTTATTTTTCGTCAAAAGAATTTTTTCTAAGTGTTGAGGCGGAGTTTTAATAAAGTTTAATTTTCGCTGATGTTGTTTAAATGACATGTCAATGTCGTTCAAATGACATGACAAATGACATGTAATGTTGCACGAAGTCTCATTTGAAGTTCGCTTGACGTATTTTATCAAACGACATCACACAATTCTGATTTTAATTCCTCGTTTGATACCTCATGCGAAGTCGCTTCAAGAGACATCACAAGTCATTCGAGCGATATGGCGATCTCATTCGAACAAACCCGCCGACTCAATTTTGTTATATATAACTGATTAAATGAGTCATTTGTGACACCCCGCTTAAAATAATAACGGGTGGCCAGCCCTATACTACATTAAATCAGGAATCTCAGATGGCTCAGTCTCAGCATCAACAAAATATATTATAACAGATAGGGCTAACTACCCGGAATTATAAAAGCGGATGCAAAAATGTAAAATAAAACATGCAATGGAAATCAAACCAACAACGTATAACTACTAACAAAGGTATAATGCACAAGTACCACGATAAACGAAAGTGATAACATTAAAGTAAAATGAGTATACAAAAGGAAATATATACCCGAATAAGTTGTCGGGTCACAGACAGTACAACCATCATAAAGAAGAAATATAAACAACTACAAATATCCCTTGGGTATAAACCCGATACACATCATGAATCCTACCTAGATTTTCAAAGAAGTAGAAGGCGAATACAATATAAATCCCTCCACAGTCCGCAACTGCCACGGCTCCCAAGACTCTGGAATGAAAATCATCCGGTATCCATGCGGTAGGACACCTGTAGTACAATATATATATATATATATATAGCAAAAGAGAAATATAAACGGGTCAGAGCCTGAGGTGTAAAAATATTTAGCAAATGTGTTAATCGTTCATAATAAACATAAATGCACTTATTTCATAATTAAAGTGGAGTCGCACATCTAACAGCGCGCACTTATTCGCATCTTGGAACCTTAATTAAGTTACCCCACCCATAAGGACAACCTACCTTACCATACGCATGGCCTAGACCCACATGACCTGCCATTCTAACATAACCCCAAAATACTTTCCATTCTAATCCCACATAAATATATATACACATATAAGCCCTCATAGGCTTAGGTTACAATTATTAGTTTAAACCAAATATAAATTTTAGTACTTCACACATTAACATTAGGCTTAAATATAAAAGTTTATTCTCTAGGCAATATATATACAAGTACTAAGGACAAAACTTTTCTCTACTCTCAACATTGCACCGCGTTTCGTGCGTGGGGCATCTCGCAAAGAGAAATCCAAACAAGGAACCCCCCGATACATTACTCCTTGATAATGTCGATCGTAGGGATCCATTGTGTTATCTACACATATCATACTAATGCAACTACTTAAATACAGAGTACTACATAAAACATAAATTGAACCTCTACTATATCGTTGGGTCGACATAACCGCAAATGTCTCTAAGTACAATCCTTCGACCACAAACAAACTCATACACCAAAATCACCCAAGATGTACGTCATCGAAACTTCATATGATCTTCACTTATAGGATATACAACTATATATATTTACACTAAATATATATTTATAAAATCATTCATTCCCATAACCACGCATACATCCCACACATAATGTACACTATGGCATACACATAACATAAACGGCTATAGGATGCCAAAATACTCCACCATGCTATCATCTTCCAGGAATTACTCACTTTCTCCCGGGGTTACCACCTATCGGACTATTATCACACCACCATGGCGACAAAATCAATCATAACGCGTGGGAAGCGGTCATAGTTCCTAACCAGTCAAGTGAGAATGTCCCATTCCCAAGACTTTTCCCCCCAAAATAAAATCACAGAAATAATAATGGACGACTATGACCTGGGGAATATCCACCCCTGCTCCTAAAGCCAGGGGAACACCCAACATCGCGTAACTTCCCATGATAGCATGTGCCAGGTATGCTTCACACCATAAGTATATATATCATTCACACACACAATACATATATAACCGTGTGGTCACATCATATAATCAAACCATCACATACGGTACAGATGTTCACGTCATATGTACACACATATACATCTTTATTCATATATATATATATATATATATATATATATATATATATATATATATATATATATATATATATACATTACCTCTCATCCGTAGGAATGAAATCCACGAATTTGGCTATACATGTACATAGTCCTCATTATATTAGATATCACTCCAAGCATATTAATTTAAATCGTTATATAATTTCGATCCCTCACATGAAGCGTATTCATCCATTGCCCCTATGATATGAATAGTCTTCCAATATTTTCAAGATTAAGGTTATCAACCTAAAGTTAAATGTATATAACAATGACTACTCATCCCATCAATGTTCGAATGCACATAGATGAATCCAACAACAATCCTGACTATCGGTATACACATGACTAATAGTATACAAGCCTCAAGCTTAAACTTAAATTCGTTTTACAATCCCATCATCTTTTGGGATGCCCAACGTTGATCACGAATAATTATGTAGTAATTACCCCTACTACCATTTAACCCAAACTTGTTCTAGTCATTAGAATATTCCCATCATTCTCAAATTAGCCTACTCTTCAATTTCTCTTATGAACCCTTAATCTTATTTTATTTACACCCTATTCCTTAAGTTAAACATTACTAAGGATACGCGACCACTCTCTCTCGTCGGTCCCCAATAATATCTTAAATAGAATCCTATCGCCATAAGGATTCAACACAAAAGTCGGCTTACAATTTCCATGCAATGCCCTCACGACTCTCTCAGAAGGCCCTTCACATACATCCTAGATGAACTTACTTATTAAAATCCAAATGGGACCCCCATCCCTAATGAAACTTCCCTACTATCGATACTACAAACTCCAGTACATATATACATTCCCCAAACTTATTCGATACGTCCCCCCACGATTATAACAAGTGAGAAACTCTCAATAAATCCCCACAACATAAATCTCGCCTCATATATAAAAATTCCAAATCGAGAAACCTAACCAAAATGGAGAAAAACTCACTCTAGGAGAATTTCTCAAAACTGCCCTGTTTTCGAATCGATTCAGCCCCTCCGAATCGATTCGGTCCTAGCTGCAAATCGACTCGGCCCATCCGAATCGATTTGGCCGAACTAGAGCTATAAGTCTGCTACATACTAAATCGATTCACTAGGGGCGAATCGATTTAGTCCTATAGACCTGATGCTTCTGCATTATGGCGAATCGATTCGGCCAATTCAGAAAGACACGAAATGGGGCTATTTTCTCCAAACCCAATATTCCCAAAATTCAATTTATACTGCTTCCAACCATCAAACATTAACCTAATCAAGTTACCAACACCTAAACACTTCCTATATCTAGTCTCATCAAGTTATACACCCTTAAACCCATGTGTAAGCATCAATTGCAAGATTTAAACCACAAAAATCTGGGTTTTGGTACATAACCCAAAATTCAATTCTTTTATCCACAAATTATGAAATGAAATACACAAATGAAATATTTCGCAAGATTAAACACTTGCCTCGAAGTTGTAGAGGTTGAATCATCCCCGAGATCGCGTTTAGGCCGGAAATCTCCAAGCTTTTCCTCTCTCTCTTCTTTTCTTTCCTTTTCTTTCTATCTTCTTTCTATTTATCTCTTTGTCACAAATGAGATGGCTGATCCGTAAGCCTTCTAACCTTTAAAACATAAGCCCCAGTTTTTACATGATAATACACACTTTAAATGACTCGTTTACTCCAATTCGAGTCAAACTGACTTAAACAATATTCCGGAACCAAAATAAATCCCAATGACAGTCATTTTAACTATTTTGACCCATCCGGAATCAATAGCGCACTCAAAATTATCATTCGAAATACTTTATAACGTCCTCAATTTTTGGACTTCAATTTTCAATATTTAAAATTCTCCAATTTAAATAAATTTTAATTCTCCCAGAAATTTAATTTCTCAGTCCCAAAATCTTTGGGTGTTACATACTTCCCCCCTTACAAGAATTTCTTCCACAAAATTTAAGTTATGCCTAGGACTTCGAATCTCATATAGTCCTTACATCTACCCTTAACATTACTATACATGTCTTTCCCACTTCTCACGACGAACCATCTAAACATATAAACTAGCTACCCAAGGTGCCCATACACCCTGTACCCGAGCTCAACTCATAGAAATATAACCCGGCTCCACTAGCCTCAAAATCGTAATATAACTCTCAATAATTTCGATAATAGCATATTAAGCATATATAAAAGTTTGAAAATTTCCAATGGTTGAACTCTTCTCAATTCCTGACATAAGCTACCTTCATTTGGGGGAGGTCTCGCAAGCAAAATCCAAATAAGGAACCCTCCCAATACACTACTGTGTAGCTATGTCGGGGATTGAGATCACTCGAACCAGGATTAAGGTTTTATAAAAATATTTTCAAATTATGGATACTGCCCTAAGGCCTATATAACAACATACTATAAATAATTTCATACATTTCATCACACTAATCAAACAACTTATACACAATACATAAGGCCCCAATAAATACAATACTCTCACCAACCCACTTGGTCTTAAAACTAGCACAATCCTGAGCTGAATTTCCTAATAAAAAATGAGTCTGCTAAACTCTGAACCTCTCAGTTATACAAATACTTAGCATCACATTAAGACATTGCCACAAGATAAGTCCTTCCCTCAATGGAATACCACAATTACCTGACCTGGCCTAACTATAAGACAATAACCTTATAACCACTACTCGATAAACCATGACAATCCGCACTTTCGAAAATTAATAGCATAACTCTCTACTAGCTCTTCACAAGACAGTATGATATCCCAAACGATTTCATACAAAGGCCGCACCTGATCCTTCCTTCCTCCAAGGAAAATTCTAAACACACAATGGTTATAACATCTAACCACTCATAAACCTTACATGCGACGCTCCCAATACCGCGCAAAGCATGAACTAAACCCAAAGAAAGGTATTCTACCTTATACTTCCATAACCCAATTGCTTTACTTCATCTATGAATCCCTGTTCAAAGTACTCTACTCCTCCCAGGACAATCTCTCTTCCTAAAGCCTATTTCTCCACAAGAGAAACATCTTCCCAAAAGTCCTTCCTAACCATCCTGAATGACAAGGCGCTATTGCGACCCCCGACAACTCCTTCATTCCTACTCAATGGACCCAAATCTCCAAATTTCTCACTCCCTTTTCCAAAAAGGCAATACTCCAGATATTGGAACAACGCCACACACCCCACATCGGTAAAAGTCAGCAACATCGATTTTCCTAACAAATGGTAGCAAATTCATTAATCTAAACCTCCCACAGCTTCACTATTCGCTTATCCTCAGCACTTACCTTATCAATCACCGAATCCTCCATTCGAATCAATTCTCCTTCTCACTCAACCACCGTCAAATCACCTTGAATCATCGCTAGAATTCTCCTCCTTATATCCGCCTGAGTCACGAAAAGAAAATACCTCCAGTCAAAGCGTACCCAAAATCTGTTATGGGTGTTGCATCTCTCATCTTGCCCCTATATGAAACGACTTATAATTGGTGACGTCTGATATGAAATCAACTATGTCAGAACATCGTTCAAATGAGTACACCTCACAGGAGAAGAGAAAAGTAGTGAACACAACAATCCTAATAGTAGGGCTCTACATCAAGAATGCTTACGAAAGAATGCGGAAACCCACACAGATCCTAAAGACACTAGAACCTGATGCTCTCATGCCATCACTGACACACCGCTTAAAATAATAACGGGTGGCCAACCCTATACTACATTAAATCAGGAATGTCAGATGGCTCAGTCTCAACATCAAAAAAATATACTATAACAAATAGGGCTAACTACCCGAAATCATAAAAGCGGATGCCAAAATTTAAAATAAAACATGCAATGGAAATCAAACCAACAATGTATAACTACTAACAAAGGTAGAATGCGCAAGTACCACGATAAACAAAAGTACTAACATTAAATTAAAATGAGTATACAAAAGGAAACATATACCCGAATAAGCTGCCGGCTCACCGACAGTACAACCATCATAAAGAAGAAATATAAACAACTACAAATATCCCTTGGGTATAAACCTGAGACACAACATGAATCCTACCTAGATTTTCAAAGAAGTAGGAGGTGACTAAAATCTAAATCCCGCTATAGTCCTCAACTGCAACGGCTCCCAAGACTCTGGATAGAAAAGCATCCGGTATCCATGCGGTAGGACACCTGTAGTACAATATATATATATAGAAAAAGAAAAATATAAAAGGGTCAGAGCCCGAGGTGTAAAAATGTTTAGCAAGTGTGTTAACCGTGCATAATAAATATAAATGCACTTATTTCATAATTAAAGTGGAGTCCCACTCTCTTGAAACCCCAAACTCACCTCTCATCTAACAGCGCGCACTTATTCGCATCTTGGAGCGTTAATTAAGTTACCCCTCCCATAAGGACAACCTACCTTACCATACGAATGGCCTAGACCCACATGACCTGCCTATCTAACATAACCCAAAAATACTTTCCATTCTAATCCCACATAAATATATATACACATATAAGCCCTCATAGGCTTAGGTTCCAATTATTAGTTTAAACAAATTATAAATTTTAGTACTTCAAACGTTAACATTAGGCTTCAATATAAAAGTTTATTCTCTAGGAAATATATATACAAGTACTAAGGACAAAACTTTTCTCTACTCTCAACATTGCACTGTGTTTCGTGCGTGGGGCGTCTCGCAAAGTGAAATCCAAACAAGGAACCCCCCCGATACACTACTCCTTGACAATGTCGATCGTAGGGATCCATTGTGTCGTCTACACATATCATACTAATGCAACTACTTAAATATAGAGTACTGCCTAAAACATAAATTGAATCTCTACTAAATCCTTAGGTCGACATAACCGCAAATGACTCTAAGTACGATCCTTCGACCACAAACAAACTCGTACACCAAAATCACCTAAGATGTACTTCATCCAAACTTCATATCCTCTTCACTTATAGGATATACAACTATATATATTTACTCTAAATATATATTTATAAAATCATTAATTCCTATAACCACGCATACATCTCACACATAATGTACACTATGCCATACACATAACATAAACGGCTATAGGATGCCAAAATACTGCACCATGCTATCATCTTCCAAGAATTACTCACTTTCTCCCGGGGTCACCACCTATCGGACTATTATCACACCACCATGGAGACAAAATCAATCATAACGCGTGGGAAGCGGTCATAGTTCCTAACCGATCAAGTGAGAACGTCCCTTACCCAAGACTTCTCACTCCCCAAACAAAATCACACAAATAATAATGGAAGACAATGACCTGGGGAATATCCACCCCTGCTCCTCAAGCCAGGGGCACACCCAACATCGCTCAACTTCCCCTGATAGCATGTTCCAGGTATGCTTCACACCATAAGTTTATATATCATTCACGCATACAATATATATACATCCATGTGATCACATCATATAATCAAACCATCACACACGGTACAGATGTTCACGTCCTAAGTACACACATATACATCTTTATTCATATATATATATATATATATATATATCCATATTTCCTCTCATCCTTTGGTATGAAATCCAGCAATTTGGCTATACGTGTACATAGTACTCATTATACTAGATATCACTACAAGCATATTAACTTAAATCGTTATACAATTTCGATCCCTCACATGAAGCGTATTCATCCATTGCCCCTATGATATGAATAGTCTTCCAATATTTTCAACATTAAGGTTATCACCCTAAAGTTTAATGTATATAACAATCACTACGCTTCCCATCAATATTCGAATGCACATCGATATATCCAACAACAATCCTGACTATCGGTATATACATGACTAATAGTATACAAGCCTCAAGCTTAAACATAATTTCATTTTTCGATCCCATCATCTTTTGGGATGCCCAACATTGATCACGAATAGATATGTAGTAATTACCCCTACTACCATTTGACCCAATCTTGTTCTAGTCATTAGAATATTCCCATCATTCTCAAATTAGCCTACTCTTCAGTTTCTCTTATGAACCCTTAATCATATTTTATTTACAACCTATTGCTTAAGTTAAACATTACTAAGGATACGAGACCACTCTCTCTCATCTGTCCCCAATCATATGTTAAATAGAATCCTATTGATATAAGGATTTAACACAAAAGTCGGCTTATAATTTCCATGCCATGACCTCACGACTCGCTCAGATGTCCCTTCACCTACATCCTAGATTAACTTACTTCTTAAACTCCAAATGGGACCCCCATCCCTAATGAAACTTCCCTACTATCGATACTACAAACTCCAATACATGTATACAGTCCCCAGACTAATTCGATACGTCCCCACGATTATAACAGGTGAGAAACTCTCAATAAATCCCCACAACGTAAAACTTGCCTCATATATGAAAATTATAAATCGAGAAACCTAACCGAAATGGAGAAAAACTCACTCTAGGAGAATTTTTCAAAACTGCTCTTTTTTCGAATCGATTCGGCCCCTCCGAATCGATTCGATCCTAGCTGCGAATTGATTCGACCCATCCGAATCGATTTGGCCCAACTAGACCTGTAAGTCTGCTACATACCGAATCGATTCGCAAGGGGCAAATCAATTTCGTCCTATAAACGTGATTCTTCTACAACATGGCGAATGGATTCGCTAGGGGTGAATCTATTCGACCAACTCAGAAAGCCACGAAATGGGTCTATTTTCTCCAAACCCAATTTTCCCAAAATTCAATTTATACAACTTCCAACCATCAAACACTAACCCCAATCAAGTTGCCAACGCCAAAACCCATCCTATATCTAGTCTCATCAAGTTATACATCCTTAGACCCATGGGTAAGCATCAATTGCAAGATTTAAACCACAAAAATTTAGATTTTGGTACATAACCCAAAATTCAATTCTGTTATCCACAAATTATGAAATAAAATAAACAAATGGAATATTTAGTAAGATTAATCACTTGCTTCGAAGTTGTACAGGTTGAATCATCCTCGAGATCGCGTTTGGGACAGAAATCTCCAAGATTTTCCTCTCTCTCTTCTTTTCTTTCTTCTTCTTTCTCTCTTCTTTCTATTTCTCTCTTTCTCACAAATGAGATGGATGATCCGTAAGCCTTCTAACCTTTAAAACATAAGCCCCCATTTTTAAATGATAATACACACTTTAAATGGCTCGTTTACTCCAATTCGAGTCAAACTTACTTAAAAAATATTTCGGAATCGAAATAAATCTCAATGACAGTCATTTCGACTATTTCGACCCATCTGGAATCAATGGCGCACTCAGAATTATCATTCAGAATACTCTATAACATCCTGAATTTCTGGACTTCAATTTTTAAATTTTAAAATTCTCCAATTTAAATAAATTTTAATTCTCCCAGAAATTTAATTTCTTAGTCCCAAAATCTTGGGGTGTTACATTATTTTTCCTGAAGAAGATCCCCATTTTTCCATTCTTTGAAAACTGCAGAATTATTTTGTCTTCTTCATTTAAGGTTTAAAAATTTATTTTTCAATTCACAAAAATACCAATAGTTTAGTGAATTATTTTAGAACCCAAGATATGATCTTGTTGAAGTTTCTCTTGTAGAGAGGGTAAATCAATGGCTGACGGCTGCGTGTTCTTATGGGTTGCTACGGTTTATTCATAGCCTATGTCAGTGTCTGCGCATATTCATTACAGATTTCCTTGTGTATGTAAGTTGCGATTTACTTTTCATAGTGAAATAAAAAGGTTTTTCCTTTGTTTTTTTTTTTCTAAAATCTGTGTGTCAGCAATTTATTGGTGATCGTTTTATTTTATCCACCTAGATGTATGTGTTAGGGTTTAAATAAAATTGGTTTAAAAATTGACTTCAATTAAATAAGTTTAAATTGGAATTTTGAAATTGGTTGAAATTGATATCACATAGCCTTTTGTGAGAGAGAGAGAGAGAGAGAGAGAGAATTTTGTGTTTTTTTAATTTATTTTTATTTTGAGGGATAATTAATGTTTGGTAGCTAACTCCAGAATGCAGTAAGTCCACCTTGTCTTTTTTATGTTCCAAAAAGCCATTGTCTTATTTTTTAGGGTTTTTGATTAGAGGAGATAGAATTTTTTATATGGTCAAGGAATTTTTAGAATAAAATAATAAGATTTAAAATAAATATTAATCATTGAAATGACAAGGGACTTTTCATTGAACGACTTTTATTTTAATTTAAAACAATTTTTTTTTTGGACTTTAATTTTCGTTTTTTGATTTTATAATTTTTTTTAATTTTAAATGACACCGTTAGCTAAAGTTATCAGTTTTTTAACGATTTTGGGAGAGTCTAATTTTTAACTATAATATATTAAAACGTAAAATAAAAAATAGTAATGTAATAAAGTTAAGAAAACATATTATTATTATTATTATTATTATTATTATTATTATTATTATTATTATTATTATTATTATTATTATTATTATTTATGGGTTGGGATACTCAAACTTTATTTTAACTAGAAAAAACTTTATATGAACAAATTAAATTTCTTTCACTGTAAAAAATGCTTGTATTTTAAAAACAATACCAATGTTACCATATGTTGATGATTTCCAAAATAGTATTGAAATTGTTTGACCTCTGTGCTTGTTGTCCCGGATCTCTGGTCTTTGGTTCTCAGAGACACTCTGGTGATCAAAGCTCTTGTCAACTAAAAACAAACTTAAAAGTGAAATATCAAAGAATAAGTAAAAATCAATAGATGTTTTAGTTTTTCAATATCACTCTATCGGAGTATTGTCTTGCATTGTACATCTCCTTCAATCAACATATATGTTGGAATGCAAAATTAAATTTGCACGAGTTAAATTCACAACACACAACACATGTCTTATGAGTCTTACACGGTTTGATCAGTCTAGATGGCGTTACGAGTAAAACGTTAGCCTCGGTTAAAAAAGAACCTCTCAAGCAAATCAGAGTGGATGCGGCATAAGCTACTCTTTTGGTGGTAAGTCGAACTCGTAACTATGAAGATTTGTTATTTATTTACTAGACTATTATCCCTTTTAATATGACTGTTAGCTTTTTAGGAGTGTGGTTCAACTGTCTCCCTGTCGAGTGGAAGCTCAGAAGGACTTTGGTCTTTTTGGGTATCTCCTACCTTAATTGAGGTTTATATTTTATTATTTCCCTTAGATTTAGAGCCACCACCCTCATTGTATTTGGTGCTTGAGTCACGCCTGTCTTGCACTACTCTGTCGTCTATTTGCAAACTTCATTTTGAGTGACTTGTCCTCTGGTGCCTTTGGCACCAGTTTCTCGGTTTAATTACTTAGATGAGTTGTGATCAAACTAGTCAGTTGTTTAAAAGTCTATATGTAGATGTCATCCTACTTTATCCTTTTTTTATATATATTTTTTATAGATTCTTTCCCTTGTTTAACCCGAGCCTATTTGGGTTAGACTATTCGGCTTTTCTTGTTACCATTGGTTACATTATCAAATCCCAATTGGTATGTTTTAAAAAAATAACTAAAAAATCCTACCAATTTAAAATAACAAAATTTTAAATTCATTATATGTGTAGTTAATTAATCAACAAAAAATATATTTATAGAGAGCTGTACTAAGAACTTTCATATAGAACTATGTGGCTTAGTAAATTTTGTTTGAAGAAAAAAAGAAATGATAAGTGCAAGAGGTGGCTAAAATGGATAATCGAAAAGTCACTTTTTCTTTTAATCTTGGAGCTGTTAGAGCAACCTTTATTGGGAGTGTATATTTAGACGTTGCTTGTGTTTATTTAGTAAGAAAAAAAGACAAAAATGTTGAGGGTAGTGTATATAAACCATACAACTAAACCAAAACGACACCGCTTAGGACAAGTAATCTAGGCTGAACATGATGTTCCGCTTAAGAGAAACCGAATCGACCTTAAACAAGAAATGGTGTTTTGCCTAAATTAAACCAATCATTTCCACTTTCTGCCCCATAAATTCAGAGCACTAATATTCTAAGAATTCAATTTATAATCTTACTAACTACCCACTTAGCTAATTAATCACCAACCAACCACCATAATTAAAATTCCACCCCTATGAATTTTATGTGCCTCCGACATAACATCTCATCTTCCAAAACCATCAAGAAAAACTTATTGTCTGCTCTCAAATTTTTAATCTATGTTAAATTATTTTTTATCTTTTTTTTTGTGTCGGAATTTCATTAAGTTTTTTTAATATTATTTTCTCTCATATTTTTAAAGTAGGTGTGTTGTATTTTTATTTTGATGGATTTATTGTTTTTTTTTATTATTTTCTCTCATATTTTTAAACTAGGTGAGTTGTATTTTTATTTTGGTGGATTCATTTATTTGATTAACATACGCGATGCATAGTGTTTCGTCCTCATGTTGAGACATGTTTTGACTGCACACCATTATGAGATACACATTTTTCTTATAGAAGCGAATGGTAAAAAAATATCATGCAAATTGTAGAAATATGAACGAACAAATTTAATTTAAAAGGTTTTGAGAGTGGGATGAATGGTAAAAAAAACTATACAAATGAACTCATATTTATATATATTTATAAAATAAACGATCATTGCTGCTTTAATAAAAAATAAAGCCATGAGTGTTAAAATTTAATTTGAAAAGGATTCATTTATTTCAAGTGGAACATAGTTTTTTGTTTAAGCTTTTTTTTCCTCAATTTCAGGCGGAACATCTTGTTCAGCTTAAGACTGGCCCAACAAAACTTCACTTGGTCGGTTTCTATTGTATTTCCAAATATAGTAAAGGTTGTGGCAATAAATTCCATATTTAAACTTTTTCCCTACCCACAAGGGTTGCTCTTAAGCCTCCTCTTTCTCAATTTAACTATAAAATATTAGTCTCCTACTACAATTGTACCATTTTGGCTTCACTTGCAAGAGCTTTCAAGTAAGTACTAATTATATTGATATATTATGTGTTTTAATATTGATTTAAGACATAGATTGAAGGAATTTTTATTTAATAACTTTTATATATATATATATATATATAGAGGCAGGCTCCTGTGCACACTAAGTTTGTACACTAAGTTTGCACATTACTTTTTTAAAGTAGTAAAAAAAAAATTTTTGAGTTGATTTTTTTTGTGTGATATTTAAACATTTCAAAGAACCCATATAAAAAAAATCAGCTCAAAAAAACTTTTTTTTGCTAGTTTTAAAAAATCGGTCAAACTTTCTATGTTTTAAGCCCTTTAAAAACTGCGAAAGTTTGACCGATTTTTTAAAAATAGCAAAAAAAGTTTTTTTCAGCTAATTTTTTTATTTGAGTCCGTTGAAATGTTAAAATATCACATAAAAAATTGGTGTGCGCCAGCACTCAAAAATATTTTTTTTACTACTTTAAAAAAGTAATGTGCAAACTTAGTGTGCAGAGGAGCCTGCCTCTCTCTCTCTCTCTCTCTCTCTCTCTCTCTCTCTCTCTATATATATATATATATATATATATATATATATATATATATATATATATATATATATATATATAATTTTACCTTTTCTTAATTAGGTAAAAAATTATTAATTTTTAACTTGAATTTTCATTTCTTGTTCCCCCCCCCCGAAACTTTTCATTAGAATTTTATGTTTTTCATGACGAACTCAATACATTTGCTTTGTAATTTTTTATAAACTTTTTTGGCTCCCTAATTTTTTTTTAAACCTAATTATGTTATGATTTGTTTTATTTTAATTGCATAGGAATGGATAAAGAAGTTTTTCTAGATAATCATAGTATTGACTTGAATAAGAACAAGGAAAATGAAGTAGACGAAGTAGAAGGTGTTGAGGAAAGTGAGTATATTGAGTCTGTTGGAAAACAAAACATAGCCGAACCTGAAATAAGAATAAAATTTGATAGTGTTTGTGAGATGTTGGAATATTACAAAAAATATGGTAGAATAAGGTTTTTCGGTAAAGAAGAGGATGTAAAAGAAAGGGGATTATGGTGCGCTAAGATGGGTTACTCTTACATGCTCTTGAGAGGGTAAAAAAAATAAAGTACAAGTAAATTTATTTAAATTTCCACCAATGTAAATTTATTTAAATTTCCACCAACTTACGAAATTAATTGTGGTGCCAAGATTAATGCCACTTTATGTGATGATGGGCAATGAAGAATCACAGTTCTATCCCTTAACCATAACCATCACGTGAGCCCTGGAAAATCACGACATTTCAAGATAAATCGAGTAATAAGTGTAGTGGTTAAAAGAAAACTTGAAATAAATGATAGGGTCAGCACGAGACCTAATAAATTTTTTAATTTTTGTGTAGTGGAAGATAGTGGGAACAATAATATGGTATTTTTGATAAAAGATTGTTACAAAAGGTTAGATGACTAAGGCTTGGGGAAGGAGATGCGGAAGTCGTTCAAAACTATTTTATTAAAATGCAAACTTGTAATTCTGATTTATTCTATATCATGGATTAAGATTGTGAGGGGA
This sequence comes from Sambucus nigra, assembly GCA_949130495.1. Classification (NCBI taxonomy): domain Eukaryota; kingdom Viridiplantae; phylum Streptophyta; class Magnoliopsida; order Dipsacales; family Adoxaceae; genus Sambucus; species Sambucus nigra. Next base: position 173,848,084 of record OX422208.1, read on the forward strand.
GGTTGGATAATTTGCTTTGAGCAGATGCAAGTAGTAGGGCGGCCTACGAGGAGTTTGTGGATGTTATCACATTTGACACAACATACTTGACTAACTAGTAGGACATTCCCCTTGCACTTTTTGTTGGGATAAATCATCATGGTTAATCAATATTATCGGGATGTGGGTTGATATCGAGTGAGGATACAAATAGATTTATATGGTTCTTTAAATTATGGGTTTCTTACGTGAATGACCGTGCTTTACTGGAAATAATAACTGGTCAGGATAAAAATATGAAAATACAATTGAAATTGTCTTCCTAAATTCGCGACACCAGTGGTGCTTGTGACACATTGAAAAGAAGTTGACTGAATAATTAAAGGGGTATGACCAATATGAGCCAATGAAGAACTCTATAAAATGTTTTGTTTATGATACTCTAACTGTCAATGAATTTGAATCAAGATGGAATAAATTAATTGAAAATTTTAACCTTGAAAAGAATGAGTGGTTGAGTTTGATATATAGGGAGAGGCATCGATGGGTTTGTACTAGTATGAAAGAGTCATTTTGGGCGTGGATGTTTACCATTCAAAGAAGTAAGATTATGAATGCATTAAATTGGTATCTAATGAGTTGAAGAACGATAGAGGAACTTGTGCAAGTAGTCTACCTACACCATTGGAAATTGAGAAAATTAACGCTTCAGTGAGTGGGGAAGATGTCAATTCCAAAAGAAGTGCTATTATTTGTTCTCCGATAGCTATTAATTGAAAATGTCGATTCTGTAGCAAAAGGCAACAAGGAATGATAGAAAAATTTCTTCAAAAGAAGAAGAAAAAATTTACAAAGGTGAGTTAAACATCCAAGTTAAATTATATATTTCATATGCTACTTGTCTTTCACTAATGCTATTTTATGTATTACAAGTGTATGAGAAAGAAAGTACTTCTCACATTCAACAAGATTACCAACTCATATGCATCGAATGGATGCCTAGCCAACAAAATGCTTTTCAATGGGTATCTAATCGATATGATTCTTCACAAGATTAATTTCCTATCGGAATAATTAATCAGGTTTCAATAATTAATAATATGTGTTATATGATCGTTAATATGATTTTGGAAAGTTTTTGGGGTTATTGTATTTTTCGTGTTTGAAAAGTGCATTAGGATATTATAACTGTTCAGTTTATTATAATGTTTTGAGTGAATTATTGTTTGGTATCACGGGAAAGTAGCTTTAGTTGAAGAAAAAAAGATAAGGTTGATTTGAGCGACAAGTGTGGAAAGCTACATGTGTGGTGTTTTTTTGGGGTAATTAGGTGTGGTGTGTTTTTTCATAAAAAAATATGAAAGGTCGTAACTTATCGTCTTGGTCGGTCGAATTTGTGGAGAATCATGTTTGTCTTCCACGACAATTTGTACAACTTATGTAAAAATGTTCTTTGTACAAATAGAAATGATCATTAGTAAACATCTCATCTATCAAATGCTCTTAATTTATAGAAGGAATGGGGTTTCATCAGAGCTATCAAATTTTTAAATTTAAACTTTGCGACATATTCGACGTTTGAAATTAATAGTGGCAGGTATGGATAGGTGGGGTGGCCAGAGAGAGGTTATGTAAGAATTTTCTAGCACGTATAATAGTTTTAGAGGTTTCCACTGGACTGAGGCTGTCCTCTCCAGGGGGTATTTGAAAATAAGTGTGAGAAAGATATCAGAGAGTGTTATGGGAAGTGAAATTTTGTAAGGGGCAAATTTATGATGAAAATCTTGTGTGTCCTATTTGTGTAATAGAAGTATTTTCAATCCCTTTATCCCAGAAACCATAAAGCTTCCCTTTCATGTATGTATAAATGGAACCCTTGTGTACCTGATTCTTCGATTCTGTTTAGTTATTATAAAAACTAAGATAATTATTTTATTTTTGCATTTTTTAACTTAATCTCATATAAAAATGTCGTATTTAGACTTAACCTACTCAAAAATGAAAAATTAAGCTAATAATCTATATTAATGTCATAATTAAACATAACTTTCCTATGTCTAATGAATGCTAGTTTCTATTAAAAAACCCGTGCCGATGGCACCGTTGATAAAACGTTTTGAATATTTCGTAATAGTAATTACGTTTGGCAAAACAAGACACGCGATAGAATGATACAAACTGATACGAAATTCTAAATTAATCTATGAACCCCTTAATAATTTCAAATCATATAAACACCAAACTACTAAAATAAAATGGTTAATGGGTGAAAATATTTCAAAATGTTACTGGCGCTGGGATTTGTTTACACTAAGTTGGGTCGTATTCGTGTAAAAATTACCACTCATGTTGGTCGTATCAAGTATTTTTATCTAAATTATAACAACAATTTGCTCTGTTATTACATAAATCTTTATATTATTCATAGATATACACCAAGATATGTATTCATCCGGTCAAAAAAATAGAAGAACAAATAAAAAATATGTACTTTAATATCTAAACATGTTCATACGTTATAGTAATTGCTCATGACCAAAATCTTTATTTCAAGGTCTTACAATTTAATTGGTATTTTCAATTTGACCAAGTAAATAAATCATAACACAGAGTTCTAAATGATAAGCTAAAATGAACACAAACCAATAGCTTTATTGACATGTCCTTGTGGACTTTTAACTAAGCAAGTATCATTTGTCAAACCCATAATTTAATTAAACACCTCACCTGCTCTAGGAAATCTACCGAAGATGGTGTGAGGTAAAAGAAATGTTTTATAATTGTTATAGTTTACAGATTTAAAAAGAATGTTATGTATCTAAAAAAAAAATTTGCAATTCATTTTTAAAGTGATACGCGACCCATATTGGGACTGGAAAATTCCAAAAAAGAAGATTGTAATTTATGTGCTCAAGGCAGTCAACCGCCCAAAACCAAATACGGACTATGAGTGAATCCTATGGAAAGTGAAAAAAAACTGTGCGTGAGTCCTATCAAAAATGTCTTTTGAACATGGCCGCAAATGCAGCTACTTTTGTTCAGCAGCCGACGTTGATGTAAAAAACTGGATTTGATCTAATTAATCAATCACAGATAAATATGAAGTAAGAAATAAGATAAAGGACTTTTAAAGTGGTTCGGCCTTATGAAAATGGCCTACGTCCACTGTTTTGTATTGTCAAATGTTTTTTCCTTAATCTCGATCACAATCATCAATGATCAATTACCCTGTTATAGAGGGTGTTACAATGTATTTATAGCCTTAGGGATGTCAGTATGAATAGACGATATGTCGTTATTTAATTGACACATACATCTGTACAATAAGAATGTTCATTAAATCCGATGTTCATTGAATGTGTAATTATCACTTGATCTTCCTGTCCAGATGCTCTGCACTTTGAGTAGCTCGGCACGCTAAGTAGCTCGGGGTGATGAGTAGCTCGGTGCTGCGAGTTGTTCGGTGAGTATAGGCATTTAACACGTAAGATGACACATGTCTTAATATAATTGGTCCACATTAGCTGACTAATTTTCGTATCAACAGAAGCCCCCAATGTTTCAGAGTTGAGCCTGGATATGAGAGTGTGGAATATTTTACCCAAAAGTTGTCTGGGCACCTTTTTACGTCTTGATTAATTACAGATCTCCAACAGTTAGGAATTTTCTCTTTAGTCTTATCAGTTGAGCGCAAAATGGCAAACTTGTAAATATTTTGAATCTGCGACAGATGCTTGGGCATTTACATATTTTTCATCATTTATCCGTCGAAAACGCAATCGTCTTTTCTGGTAATCATTTCTTTTCCTACTTCCCGATGCAAGGCATTTAAAAGAGATAGAAATAGGTCGCCATCTACTTTTTACTTCCAAAATTTTAAACTCTTTGTCTTATCATTCTATCCTTGTAGTGTCGTTCTTTCTGTCATCCGCCTTAGCAGATTTCTCAATCCCTCTGTAAGAAATTCTTCTTTATTATTTCTTTACTTTAGCCATAATGGTTTATCTTATTGAATCGTTGGATAAGTTCCGAGCTGATTTTTCAATTCCCTTTTAGGTTATTCTAGAAGAACCTCCTTGCCCTTCTAATTTATTTTCTCTGGCTGGGGGACACTGGTTTCCCTCCCTTTTTGTAGCGGAATGTGGCTTTTCTTTTCCGCCTAATCCCTTGTGTTTGGAGTTTTGCCAATATTTCGATATTGTTCCTGGAAGAGTGGCTCCAAATACATGAAGGGTAGTTAATGGCGTACATAGGTTAAACCAAATTCATGGGACTCATTTAGGGATCCCTGAGATTATGTGTTGTTATATATGGGTTACCAGTTATACCATATTTTATTTAAAAACTAGGTTTTCCAATAGAGCTTTAGTGGTCAATCTTCCCGATGCTAATAGGGACTATTTTGATCATGGGGTTGTGATGAAAAATTGGCAACACCCCCCATTAAAAGGAAATGATGTTTACCAAGGTAACAGATGTCCACTTTATGGCAATGGGATAGGTTCTTTTTAATTTTTTTTATTTAGCTCTGTTTACATTTGATGAAATGTGTCACTAATATTTATTTTACTTTTTGCCGTTGATAACAAAATAAAGCCACCAAAAGATGTGACACCCCATCTAATTAAATACTGGGTAGCTACTCCTTTATTAAATTAATACAGAATATCAAGTTGGTTCAGTCTTAGCATCACTGTCGAAAAATATTTAATTAATTACTAGCCACCTAATATTTAAAAAGCGAGATGTCAAATTTTATTAATTAAGTTATCAAATAACCAAGAATTAAAGCATCAACTATCAATCGCATAAACAATCTCATATGAATAACCGACGAAATGAAATGAACTGAGTCTGGAGTAAACACTCCAATAATAATAATGTCAGAGTAAATAAAGTCCCAATAGAAGAGTTTGAATAAATAAACCAACAACCGAAATAATGATAGACTGTAACTACAACCTCTAAATAAGAATGGACGACATGCCCTAACAGATACAAATGACAATGAAGGAACCAAGGATAAATATTAAGGCATCTAATACCAAGATCCTATAGCTTCCACAACAGCTATAGCACGTCATCAAAATGGAACTCCTATGCTTGGCGTCCCTGTGGTTGGGCACCTAAAGATGTTTTTACAAAACAAAATAGATTTGGAGAAAAATGGGGCAGAGCCCGAGGTGAAAACAGTTTAAAAGTATAGCAAGTGTTTAAATTACAATTAAACAACACATATTATAAACACGTTAGTTGCGTACTCTCACATGAGTTTCTCACCTCTCAACTAATGTGCACTCCTAATGTATGCCCTTAACCCATCCTAGTTACGTTGCTAACTAACTAGTCTGTACTACTTCCTCTTTCGCGTTATACCATAGGATGTCTACTCTTAATATCGAGATAAGTGTTGATTAATTTCTTATCGCGTTATACCATAGGATGTCTATTCATAACCCATATTCACATTCCTTTAATTTCTTATCTCAAGTGTTGATTAATTTCTCATTCTTAACCCATTCAAATATCTTAGTTATTCACATTTACTAAGCAACAATGAACCAGCCACAAGTACATAAGTATAACATCTTCAATACATAAATACATATATGGAATCCCTAGGCTAAGCTGCGATGATCGCGTACTCTGCTATCGAATCCCATTACATCACGTACATAAGGACTACGAGTTTCGAATCTCTCAAGAACCGTTTCAATAAGAAAAATCATACATATTGGAGGCGAACATAGTTCACATATGAATGGGTCACGCACATACCTATGCTCCCATTTTCAGCTGACTTATCAACTCACAAATAAGTCATTCACGGTCATATGTCCTTAAGGTACCAATCGAAATCCCCCCCGAAGGCACACAAGATAAGATGTCCCTTTTCCGAAAACTAACCTTCCGCAATAGCAAGTATGGTAGGTATGTCATACACATAAGAAATCCATACACTAGGCAATCACACAACCTAAGTAATCATATATAAATATAGGTATTCACACATTCCTTATAGTAAGTCACGTATGTAGAAAGTTTATCATGAATATCACACGTAACACACACACACACACATATATATATATATATATATATATATATATATATATATATATATATATATATATATATATATATATATATATATGATAACTCTCTCGCTGAATCAATTTGAGTACTTAAACCTATCCCAAAAGGTTACTAAGTCTTCTATTAGTTTCTAATGTTATCTCAGTAACTTAAAGTCCCATCGTTACTGTTCTTATTCTTACATCATCATTCATTCCCATTATAATCTAACACCCCACCTAATTAAATACCGGGTGGCCAATCCCATACCAAATTAAAACATAATATACAGTTGGCTCATTCTTAGCATCACTGTCGAAAACATTTACAACTCATCCAATACCTAATTAAGCTGGTGTTAAAATTTTTTCAAATTTTAATTCCACAAAATCCATTTTAAGTTTACGAATAACACTACACATTTTATTCTACAACACCGAACAGACAACTCAAAAGAATTTAAATTTAATTGGAATAAACATTCCCAAATAATTATCCCATATAGTAATCCCAACAATAGTAAATGTATTAAAATGACACGAATACAAGAGTATTTGACTCAGATAGAAAATAGATAACTCAATTCCTTTGGGCGACATGCCCTAACTAAAAGAATACTGTGAATCAAATGAAGATAGGCGTCTAAGCAATACTCCATATCTCCATAGCTCGTCATAATACCCTAAGGTTGGCATCCTTGCTGCTGGACACCTGATATAGAAAGCACAGTAGAAAAGAAAATATGGAAGGAAACGGGCCAGAGCCCGATTGTGAAAATGATTTTAAAGCAGCAAGTAGTTAACAAGTGCAATAAAGCATTTATTATGTACATGTTAGCATCCAGACTCTCACTTGCTATTCTCACCTCTCAACTAGAGTGCATACTTAAAGTTTCCTATTAACCTCCTAGTTAATGGCTCCTCTTCACTAGCTCCCATAATATAATTCCATCCCGTATCATAACCCCGTATGTCCCATAATCACCAAAGATCTACAAAAGGTTTGGGATAAGAACCAACATTAAAAAGAAACAACTCTAGGAATTCTGGGGAGGTCGATCGATCGAAGGCAGGGGGTCGATCAATCGATCGCCCAGATAACAACCAATTTTTTCTGCATTTCTTCTACTACGGGTTTAACCAATTTTGATCAATCAAACTGTAACACCCCATAATTTTGAGGATTAAATATTTAGTTATCTTTGGGAGTGATAAAAATATATAAACTGGGGAAACTTAAATTCATGAGTTGGACAATTTATTGGAGTGAGCCGAATTAATTATAATTGGCGATTTTTAAGTTTAATGGATAAAAATCTTGTGTGTCACATTTTTAGGTCGAAATTTGGAAATTTTGAAGAGTATGTCGGATGGCAGTTCTGAGTGCGCGGTTGCGTCCAGATGGGTCGGGATAGTCAGAAAAGAGTAACCAGGGGTAGTAATTGGGTCTTGGGGTAATTTTGGGCATAACCGGTCCCACACGGGGTGAGTTGGGCTTTTTAATTAGGCCCACATGGCCAAAAATGGGAATTGGTATTTTTAACCTAATTGGAAGATTAAGGAATGGCAGACAACATAACTCTAAACCTAGGGTTTGAGAGGGGATTTGGGGAAAAGCAAATCAAGAGCAAATTGGAGGTTATTGGAGCCAAATTAAGGGACATCAACAACGGATCAGACCCTACGAATAATTCCAGGCAAGTGGTTAACTGTTGCGATTTCTAAATTTATGATAATCAATTCATATCATAGTGATGTGTAAGCCAAAATTCGTTTGGGGGATAAATGGGTACAAAATGGGGTTTTTGTTCGTGAAACTATTGAATGAGATTCATAGTATAAATTGTTGTGTTGAACATATCTGAGTATAGATGTTTAATTGGAATATGAATTCGGAATATAAACTGGGAAAAATCTGGATTTGGAATTTGATTTGTAGAACAAGATTGATGAATTTTAATGGAAAACCCATTTCGAAAATTGTGAGATAAGTTGAGAAATTTATATACTAGAGGGTGTATATGATGTATAGGATCAAAGTTCATATGTTTATTTGATGGGATGACTTGATCAGGGGCTGAAATTAAGGTTTACAAACCTTAAATTTTCGTTAATGGTGTAATGCAGTGGGGAAGAAGAGCTGCCCAGGGATGATCGATCGATCGGTCGGGGGCCATCGATCGATCGACGGTCACAGGAACTTGACAGTTCGACCAGTTTGTTTATGAAGAGGATTTTATTTAATATTTAATCCCTTGATTTTATTTAGTGATAAATTCATATGGACACATATTTCCTTAACAATTATAGGGTGATATAATTGGGTTTAGGAGGGTGTGAACGGTATGACATGAGATGAACAATTTGGAGAAATAATTCATAATTATTGATATTGAGCCGATGAATAATATTCGGGTATTGTAGTTGGGTGGCACTACATTATTAAAGGAATTTAGGTGAAATATTTAATTATGGACCAAGTGGGCGAATCCGGGTATGATAATAATTATAGGTGTATATAATTTGGGAAATTATGGAGATGAATGTATGACACATTATGGACGAATATGTGAGAATGAAATTATGAGATGTAAAATGGACCAAGCGAGCGAGTCCGGGTATGTTGGTTAAGTGAAACCAAAGTATTAAATGAATTATTGAGAGAGGGTAATTAATTTGGAGTCAGAATATAGACTTAGAAAATATTAAGGTATGGGCCAAGTGAGCGAGTCCGGGGATAATGGTTGTGTGACACCAAGTTATGAAATTAATAAGGGTGATAATTAATTTTATTAGAGTCGGGCCACAGACTCGAATTTGTGTTGATTAATTAATGTGTAAATTAATTATATAAGGGTCGGATTGTAGACTCGGGTAATTATTAAATTAATGGGTGTAGTAATTAATTTAATAAGAGTCGGATGGTAGACTTGGGTAATTATTAAATTAATAAGTGTGATAATTAATTTAATTAGAGTCGGATTGTAGACTTGGGTAGGATTAAATTAATAGGTGTGATAATTAATTTAATTAGAGTCGGGTTGTAAACTCGGGTAGGATTAAATTAATAGGTGTGAAAATTAATTTAATTAGAGTCGGATTGTAGACTCGGGGAGGTGTTAAAATAAAATGTGTGCTAGTTAATTTAATTAGAGTCGGGTGATAGACTCGGGAAAGTATTAAATTAATAAGGGTGTTAATTAATTTAATTGGAGTCGGACCATAGATTCGGGGAAAGTATTATATAAATTGAAGTGTGAGTTAAATATATTAGAGTCGGACAATAGACTCGGGAAGACGAGAAATTATTAAGTGAGAAACTTAATTATGTTGAGTCGGGCCACAGACTCAGGAAATTTCAGGCAGTGTACGGGATATTAGTACAAGGTAAAGCCGGAGTTTATAATATATGTATACGGTGTAGTGATAGTATTTATATACGTGTATATATTCTATGTGATATTAAATTATAGGTAGTGTACGGGATTTGGAGTACACGGTAAAGCCGGGGTTATATTATATATATACGGTGTAGTGATAGTATATATATACGTGTATATATTGTGTATGATATTAAATATCAGTGAGTAGATATTTATTTAATTTGTATACTCTAGTGACATCAAGGGAGGTTGCGCGATGTGGGGGAATCCCTTAGCTTGAGGAGTAGGGTAAGTATATCCCCAGGTCATAGCGTCCGGTATATATGGGTGAGGGATTTATCTCACTTTCAGGGAAGGAATATGACCGCCTCCACTTCGTTTATGTTTTGGGCCAGGTTGGTGAGCGATTCCAACTTGGGTAACTAGGTTATGTGAGCACACCTAGTGAGATAACACTTTAGAGGGAGTCATCCGGTGAGGGTATACTCGGAGGGATGGATATACGTATGTTATATGTGTGGATGTTTTAGTAAAGGTACGTATATAATGGTATTCAATATTATATGCGGGTAATACTACAGTGTGTGATGTATTTACTTTATATAACTTGTGACATGGTTATATGCTACTATTTAAGAGGAATTAATTAAGTTAATTGTGAAATAACTTATAATTCAGGAAATCATTATACTAGGGTTAGAGTAGTATGGCAAGGGAAGGTTATACCAGGACTAGTTGGACGGGGTAGCACAACTAGGTGGGGTTAAGAAAACCGGTAGGTGTTCACAATAGTGGAGGGGTGAGAATGTCCACAAGGGAGTGCGACACTAACTTATATATGAAGCGCATTCATGCATTTTAAATTACTGCAGTTAATTCACTAGCTAAATATTTTCAAAATGTTTTGTGTTCTAACCCTTGGTATAAAACTATTTTCAAAACCTTTTAGGTGTCTAGCCACAGGGACGCCAGGATTGATATTCTATTCCAGGGACACAGAGCTGCGACATATGTGGATGCTAGCAGGAGTTTGGATTAGACGCATCATTCATTTATTCCTAGAGTAGGAATCTTGTATCAGTTTCAGTTTTATTTAGGGCTCGTCGCCCAGACTTCTCGGTATAGTTTTCAGGTGTATTTATTCAGGTGTTGAATATTTGTTTTGGATTATTTCACCTTAGTGGCCGATGGTTTATTCGGCAAATTGTTTAATTATGATTCAGTTTATTTTCATTCAGTTGTGTGAATGGTTTATATTTTATTTCCGCATGTACTGTTTTGTTTAATCAAAATGTTAAAATTGGCACCAGCTTTTGGAATACTAGGTGGTTAGTAAGATTTAAAAGTTTTCGACAGTGATGCTAAGGATGATCCAACTGAGATTCCTGTTTTAATTTGGTATAGGACTGATAACCCGGTATTTTATTAGGCGGGGTGTCACACAAACCTTCATATTAACAACCCAAATGACTTATAATCCTTACTACATGATATATCAACATATATAAATGATTTCTAATGCTCTAAACATCCTAGAATCATCAAGAGATTGAATTAAAAGCATGTTTATATCCTCTTTTTCTAGAAAATTATCAACATAATATCTTCAAGAACACATCAATGGTTTTCAAAATTTCTTCAACAGATTTATGATTATTTCGTGGATTACTATCTACCTACAACATGAGTTTGATTCCTATATATCTCCATTTTTCAAAAATCCATTAACAACTCTTCATTATCTTCCAAACATGTAAAAATCTCATCTTTTTATAACTATCCTAACATGGACAATATACACACTTAGATTGAAATTATCAAACACTTGCCTCTAATGAAGGTCTGATCCTTTGGTGTAGTATATCATAGGTGGTTCTCCCTACTCCGGCCAACTTCCGGTGGTCGTTGGTAGTGGTGACCTTTGGTCTTTGTTCTTCTCCTTCCCAAGTAAGCTTTTCTCTTCCCAAGCAACCTTTCACTCTCTCTAAGAAGATGACCTTTGAATTTTGTGTAGATGAGATGAATGAACCCACGTTCAACTAATCTCCAAATACTTATAATAAGACCTAAATCCGAAATCACTATTCACCCCATTGTAAAAATGACCAAAATGCCCTTTTTTGTTGTCCTTTCATTTCCAAATGACCCGAGACCCAAAACTAACATCCAAATAGACTTTTCTGACTATTTCAACCCTTTCGGATGCAACGACGCAGTCGAAATGACTATAAGGTCGATATAAAAATAAGTTCCCTTTTTAATTTAAAAATTAGTCCCGATACGTCCCATACCATGTCCAACTAAAAATTCAAATTACCGAATTAATATCATACAACCATATCAATAACATCACATTCATATATTACTTAAATATCTTTAAGTAATATTCAGAATCATTCATTTTAATATCCACAATTCGGATAAAACCCAAATGAATTAATTAATATTAAAATCCATTTAATCCATTTATTTAAAATATAACCCATTTTTAAAAGTCATTAAAATCACGGGGTATTACATAGTTCCCCCCTTATAACAGAATTTTGTCCCAAAATTCAAAAAGATAAATCATACTGGTAAGGTCAACTCTAAGTATAAATCTCACATCCCAAGTAATCTAAGTAGTACCGCCAATACAATACATTATCAAAAATCCCCATTGATGTTATACGCCCAGCCTCACCATATAGTTTCAATTGAATCGAATTTAAATTTTACACAATCTTCCCTATACCATCCTCGTAACCAAGTTCGAAAAAAAAATGATCCTTATAGTTTCATAATTTTGAAAACTACTACAATCCAACTATCCAGGGCGCCCATACGCCCTATCGTACCACTTTCATTATAATATATATCGCAAAGATTATAAACTCATATACTAAAGACCTAACTTATTTCGACTCACAACGGTTATTAGTTTCATGCGTGGGGCGTCTCGCAAGCGGAATCCAAATAAGAAACCCCCCCGATACACTACTACCTAAAGTAGTCGGTCATCGAAACTCCTCAGGTCCTTAGTCAATAGTATATAACCTCTTTACAGGTTTTATCGATCGCAGTTAAAAACTCTACTCATCTACTCTCTTATCAAAGACAAGATGCTGGATAGTAGTAGTACTACCTAAAGTAAATCCATGCCGATAGACACATCATGCTCGGACAGGCCCAAAGTAAGTAATCCCATGATAAAAACCAAACCCATGTGATAACATGTAAAATATAGGTGTCCCACACCCCTCGGTGAGTCTACGTAAATAATAGTGCTATAGGCTAAGTTTAGCAACCCTTTTGCCCACATAATATTAATCGCTACAAAAATCAGTATGCCTAATAATTCCTTAGATAGAAAACATACCCTCATTCGCGGGTGGTGGTTGTTGAATCTCTTCCTGATAGATGTTATATACACGCCCTTACTGACCCTGCTGTGCGGGTGCTGCTGGAATGGGAGGTAGTGCTAGCACCGGAGCTGGAGCTGGAAGAGCAGCTGGTGGAAACATTGGTGTTTGTGGCTCCTGTTGAGCATTTTGTTGCTGAGAGAATTTGTCTTTATCAGTACAATCTTATCGTTTATGGCCATACTTGTCGCACACGAAACATTTTCCCATAAACTTTCCACCACTTTGCCCCTGTTGACCCCATCCCTGCTAGCCATTACCTCCTTTTCCTTGGCCCTGATGAGCCTGTCTCTGGCCCTGATGGCCCTGTTGTCCTTGACCATTACCTCTATCCTCAAATCGAGAATCTCCAGATTGTAAACGCTTAGCATAGTCCCCTGTCTGGGAACCCTGCTCACCCTGACGCTGATGACTCTGTCCTGGCTGAGTTCCACTAGAACTGCCCCCAATAGTCTTGCCTTGCAGGCTTGACCCAAACCCCCGCTTGATACCTTGAGTATGAAAGCGGTTATCCTGGCAGTGTAGCATTGCAGCATTAAGAACATCTGCATACGTACGTAGTGAAAGATTCCCCAATAAATGCTTGTGAATCTTATAGTTCAACCCATCAATGAACATTAGAATTCTCCTCTCCTCAGTGGGTACCTCTGCTGGTACCAAATTAGTTAGTCGCGTAAATTCTTCCTCGTATTCTACCACCGACTTCTCTCCCTACTTCAACTCAAGTAATTTTCGCCTCATCTCTGTCTGGATGGAGGAAGGAAAGTACTTTCAATCAAACCCTATCCAAAAGTCTTGGATAGTCAGTGCGTCTCTCTCTTCACTAGAGGTTATAGCCTCCCACCATTGCAAAACTACCCCTATTAGCTTGAATATGGCTAGTATTTGATCTAACATAATAGCTGAAGAACATAGGCATAAATAGAAAAGAAATAATCTTACTCATAGGGCTTTACATCAAAGAACGCTAAGTTGAAAACACAATAAGCGGTACAGACCCTAAAGAACACTAGAACCTAATGCTCTGATACCACTTGTAACACCCCGCCTAATTAAATATCGGGTGGCCAGTCCCATACCAAATTAAAACAGAATATACAGTTGGCTCATTCTTAGCATCACTGTCAAAAATATTTACAACTCACCCAATACCTAATTAAGTTGGTGTTAAAAACTTTCCAAGTTTTAATTCCACAAAATCCATTTTTTGTTTACGAATAACACTACACATTTTAGTCGACAACACTAATAACTGAACAAATAACTCAAAAGAATTTAAATGTAATTGGAATAAACATTCCCAAATAATTATCCCATACAATAATCCCAACAATAGTAAATATATTAAAATGACACGAATACAAGAGTATTTGACTCTGATAGAAAAGAGATAACTGAATTCTTTTGGGCGACATGCCCTAACTAAAAGAATATTGTGAATCAAATGAAGATAGGCATCTAAGCAATACTCCATATCTCCATAGCTCGTCATAATCCCCTAAGATTGGCGTCCCTGCTGCTGGACACCTGATATAGAAACTACAATAGAAAAGAAAATATGTAAGGAAACGGGTCAGAGCTCGATTGTGAAAATGATTTTTACAACAGAAAGTATTTAACAAGTGCAATAAAGCATTTATTATGTACATGTTAGCATCCAGACTCTCACTTGCTATTCTCACCTCACAACTAGAGTGCACACTTAACGTTTCCTATTAACCTCCTAGTTAATGGCTCCTCTTCACTAGCTCCCATAATATAATTCCATTCCGTATGTCCCATACCCTACGTCATATAATTATTCATAGATGTTTCTCATTAACATGAATCATTTCTCATTAATATGATTTAAGCTCTTTAATAAATATTCATTAACTCATTTCAATTCTTTTTCTCAATTCACCGTTATCTACAATTATCACAAAGTAGATGATTTAACCACTATATACACATACATTTAATTCATTATATATATACACATATAGTAAGGCACCCCGAGACACAACTGCGGTGTAATGCATTACTCTACTATCATGTCCCAATATCGCTGGTCGCCGAATAGGGGACAAAAGGTTCGATAAGGATTTCTTGAACCCCAAACATCAACATACAAATTGGAGGCGAACATAGTCCTCGTATCCATGGGTCACACACATACCTACATTCCCATCGTCAGCAGACTTATCAACTCCTTGATAAGTCTTTCATAGACCTATGTTCTTGAGCGACAAATCAAAGATCCCATGGATTCATCAGGATATGACTGCCCTCACGCGCAAACCTCCCGTCGATAGCAGGTAAGCTAGGTATGTCATACACATAATCATTAATAAATCAAATAGGCATTATCATACCTATAATATAATATCAACAAGGTACTCACATTACCCTTAGATTATTCCCATACGAAGCATTATATCTCTTTAAATCCCACGTATTAAAATATCATAACTTTACTTCTGAATTTAATTATCCCCGAGCCTCACTCAATACTCAATGTTCAAATAGGTTTTTTCTCAACATATATTCAGTAAGAAGTCACTAATACCCTACTGGTCCATATCTTCATATCTCCCGAATTACTACGAATTAAACTATCCCTTTAATTAGGGTTAAAACCGATAGTTTCAAATCTCTTATGAACACATCTTCTATCACTTAGAATTAAACCCTCTTGTCAACTTAAGGCTACCCAGGTGTTATATTAAATCACCACTATTGGACCTATCCTTAATCCTCATGCATACCAATTAGAATCTAACCAGTGAATCTAGTAATCGAAATTCCTTTGAATTTGATTATCATTATTCTAATCAATTAAATCCCAACCAAATTAAATTTAAATCTTAACTAGGGCTTACTGATCTTCTCTAAGTCCCACAATATTCAATTAATAATCACCAAATATCTACAAAAGGTTTGGAATAAGAACCAAAATTAAAAAGAAACAACTTTAGGAATTCTGGGGAGGTCGATCGATCGAAGGCAGGGGGTTGATCGATCGATCGCCAAGATAACAGCCTAATTTTTCTGCATTTCTTCTTCTACGGGTTTAACCAATTTTGATCAATCAAACCTTCATATTAACAACCAAAATGACTTATAATCCTTCCTACATGATATATCAACATATATAAATTATTTCTAATGCTCTAAACATCCTAGAATCATCAGGAGATTGAATTAAAAGCATGTTTATATCCTCTTTTTCCAGAAAATTATCAACATAATATCTTCAAGAACACATCAATGGTTTTCAGAATTTCTTCAACAGATTTATGATTATTTCGTGGATTACTATCTACCTACAACATGAGTTTGATTCCAATATATCTCCATTTTTCAAAAATCCATTAACAACTCTTCATTATCTTCCAAACATGTAAAAATCTCATCTTTTTATAACTATCCTAACATGGACAATATACAAACTTAGATTGCAATTTTCAAACACTTGCCTCTAATGAAGGTATGATCCTTTGGTGTAGTATATCACAGGTGGTTCTCCCTTCTCCGGCCAACTTCCGGTGGTGGTTGGTAGTGGTGACCTTTGGTCTTTGTTCTTCTCCTTCCCAAGTAAGCTTTTCTCTTCCCAAGCAACCTTTCACTCTCTCTAAGAAGATGACCTTTCAATTTTGTGTAGATGAGATGAATGAACCCACGTTCAACTAATCTCCAAATACTTATAAGACAAAATCCGAAATCACTATTCAACCCCCTTGTAAAAATGACCAAAATGCCCTTTTTGGTTGTCCTTTCATTTCCAAATGACCCGAGACCCAAAACTAACATCCAAATAGACTTTTTTGACTATTTCAACCCTTCCGTATGCAACAACGCAGTCGAAATGACTATAAGGTCGATATAAAAATAACTTCCCCTTTTAATTTAACAAACTAGTCCCGATAGGTCCCATACCGTGTCCGACTAAAAATTCAAATTACTGAATTAATATCACACATCCATATCAATAACATCACATCCATATATTACCTAAATATCTTTAAGTAATATTAAGAATCATTCATTTTAATCCAAATGAATTAATTAATATTAAAATCCAATTAATCCATTTATTTAAAATATAACCCATTTTTAAAAGTCACTAAAATCACGGGGTATTACATATAATTTCAATTCAAACGATTTCTAACCGTACCTCACTCAGTAACCCTCATAAGAAATATCATTTATTTTCATATGATAAACCATTTTTCCCGGCATCAACTAAGACCATACTGACCTTAACTAAGTCCCACAATATCAATTTAAACATCCTAAGAATCATCATCGACCTTGGAATTTTATTAAGACTTAAGGGAAAGCAAATGCCAAAAATCAGAAGGGGTCGATCGATCGAAGAAAATAGGTTGATCGATAGACATTCTTGAGTCGATCGATCGATTAAGGAAGTATCAGTCCAAATTTTCTTAAACAGTTACAGGTTTTCCTCTTTTTACACCTCTAATTCTTCATTACAATGTCCTAAACTCCCAACCAAGTATACTAATTATCATACCAACATGTTTGCATCATTTCCCACGTTTTAGAATCATCAAATCAAAGTAGGACATCAAATTCTTGGATCAATTTACCTAATTTTCATATAAAACCCCTAGTTCTTCTATTTCTTCAAGAACACTATATAATTCAATACATTTTCATAATTTTCTACCCATAAATGAAAATTTCATGGTTGCTATTATCTCCAACATTAAACTACATGCAAGACCTACCCAGATTTTGATTTAAATTCTTCAAATCCATTCAATTTTCATTATTTAAGGTTATTATCCAATTCTAACCTAACATGAATGATATATTCGCTAAATTATTTCAAGTGAAATCACTTGCCTAGTAATGAAGATTCTGATCCGATGAAGTAGACGGTATGGGGATGATCCTTGCTTTTCGATCTATCCGGTGGTGGTGATGGTGGTGCAAAAGTCTCTAAGTGGTGGTTCTCCATTGGAAACTTCCTTCTCTTCCACTCTAATGTCCATTTATGATTTTTCGTTGAGAAAGGGACTCAAGTGTTGGCTGATATTAACTGTCTAAAATTCGTGGGTCACTATTCACCCAAAAATAGGAATGACTAAAATACCCTCTCGGGTTGCCGATTATGCCTAAAAATGCCTCGGGACCCAAACTAAACCCCGGCTAGTGTTTTCTGACTATCTTGAACCTTCCGGACACGTTGGCGCACTCAAAATGTTCATACGAATGACATAAAAATAAAATACTTTTAAATCCGTTAAATTGGGTCCTGACACGACTTACACGCGCATCCCAACTTAATTATCGAAACTACCTTATTTTTAATTCACGACAATTTTGATAAATTCAATAATCACATATTACCATAATCACTCAGTAATATTCATCAACATTATAATAATCAAATACTAACTCTTGTCTCGCTAGCATTTAAATCTAGATTAATTATCCCAAATTAATTTAATAAATCTCATAATTAAAAGGCATAAAAATACGGGGTATTACATACTTCTCCCCTAATAACGGAATTTCGCCTCGAAATTCGAAAAATTAAGGCATACTTGGAAAAATTTGGTATCCTCCAGCACTCAAAAAAAATTTCAAAAGAAGGCTCAATCACTACAACCCCCATTTCACAACAAGTTTGTTGAATAGTCTCAATACTTTATCAGTTATAGGGTTAGACCTCAATAAATGCACCTCACGTTGTGCTCTTACTAAACAACATTCGAATAAGAATATCCTATATATCATTGGCCGCATTATCTCAATATTATTATGAGCCCGCACCTCACTATGTATCAACCCTCACATTTATCTAGACACAAAACTCCCATCCCGGGAGAAACCATAGAACATCTGACTACTCTTGTCTGTTCTTTGAATCTCTGTTCCTGGCGTTATGACTTTTACACAAGGGAAAGCCACTCACGACTATTGGTGGTTATCTCATTTTAGTCATCGGACTCTAACACCTGACTGATCTAAAACTCTGATAATCCGCTCACCTCTAAACATCCAGAGAAAGAATGATAAGGTTTATCCACACAAACCTCAGTAAGCACCTTGTCCACTATGAATAGGTACGGGCGTTTTCACCCAGCTCTACCATTAGGTAATATCTTTTCCCTATTACCACAATATACCTCACTTACTAGATATACCTGTTTTGGAAATGAAATGATCGCAATGTATCTAAAATTGCTTTCAAACAGTTCCACCAGTCGTCAATCACCTTGCGCCTACTCCTCGGGCTATAAGTGATACAACCTTCTCTGAACGATATGTTATCTCCTATACTTCCTGATACCCCACGTTGAATATGGATTTTAGGGATCTCATCCTAGTTCTGAATAATACTGCGTAGGACCATGTACCGGCGTGTTCACTATCTAATAGTGTAATTTACCCAAGGATATAATAATTACTTTCCTTTCGAATAACCTGTCCCACATATTCGAAGGAACTCGTTACTTATCTAGAAGTTGGCAACCCCTCAAGGAAATTTACCAACTTGACTCTTCCATCACTGGAACGTCGGCTTGATACAAAATTATTTGGTTGATCATCTTACCCCAACCGATCTACTACTTACTATACCCCTTTCCATGCCGACTTTCACGTATAATTCTTCCCGTTAAGTGATACTTAGTTACCCACTTCTTCCCTCGATGTATACCAAAATTTTGACACGTTCACCTTTCACCACGTTGTGCACATCTGGACTTTTATACCTTATCAACATCCTCACTCTATTTACGCGTAATCCATTCTCAACATTCGATTGGGTGGAACTCTGCTCCAATATTTTCCATAATAGTTAACTATTTGTCTTCTCAAGAGACACTCTCTTTTTTAAATGGCTTCCCACTGCCTTTCAACCAATTTTGTACGTGTTATTCAGATTGCCCACGAATCAATAGACTGTCGTTCTTCTCACGACTCTTAATCCACTCTACCACTTCCATTTTGTCATATTAGTCTAACACATAATAATTTCTCCCATCTATGTCCCTTCTTTCGGCGACACCAGGGTGTCTACACCCCTTATAACCCATGCATACAAGTTTAAATATAATATACGCTCCATACGTACTCCAAACTCTTTATTTCCCCTGCATTTCTAACGTGGCTATACCACTTGGGTATTCCCAATCACCCCCGAATTTGAAATCCTTCATCCTCCTTAACCTCAGTGCATCCTTCAACCCGCCGAAATAAAAGCCCAATTTTTTTTTCCAGTACTTCCTCACCATACCACTAGCTCTACTAGCCTTATATTGTAATTCACCCTTTAACCTCCAGTTATAACTACATACTTTCATAACGATCAAGGTATCCAAATCATGAACAAATGGACACACATCTCCTTACTACCAACCTTACGCTAAGTTTCATGCGTGGGGTGTCTCGCAAACCAAAATCCAAACAAGGAACCCCCCCAATACATTACTTCCTAGAATTTCCAGTCATCGTAATATGTTAGGCCCTCGATTCATAACATGTACCCCTATACTCCCGCTTCATAACATGTACCCCTATACTCCCGTTTCTTGACAATAAAGTTACATCTCCTCCCGCAATTTCACTTAAACAAGGAACTCCTTCTGAAAGACACTGTCTCTTAACATTGATGGAAATCACCTTCCATAAACTTCAATCAAATATAATCGGGGTTCTCAAAATTCTCGTCCCCAGACATACAACTATGGGTATTAACTCCTGCATCTCTAAAGGGTGATAAAATAATGTACTCTTCTTATTACTACATCCTGAGCATTAATTATAATAATTAGCTAACTCTTTCTGCTGAGCAGTAAACTAAATACACTCCGCATCATATCAATAAAGTCCCTACACATAGCGGGAATGAATATCCGAGACCATTATATTTTTCAAAATCTCAACAATATATATATATATATATATATATATATATATATATATATATATATATATATATATATATATATATATATATTCAAATGTACAATCGCGAGCCCGACCCTCTCGCAGATGGGGCCTTGCCAGAACGAAACGTTCTACGCCAAGGTAGTAACCCCGATAAACTTGCAATAACCGCACACTATCGATTTAAACATTATAAGAAAACTATAATTAGGATAATATCATACTCGTATAACACAACACTAAAACGAGTGATTTCAATAAAGTATATACCACTATCAATATACCCATTCATCCTCCGCGGGTAACATTAAAGATAATCCCCTTATACCTGGGAAAAATATCCACATAAATAATAACATTGCCGAGATACTCACTAAACTCGGCTCTCATCCGAATATAGCAGTAATAAAAAATGTAGTAACTCGTTCCTGACACATACAACATGCAACATGCAACATGCAACATCATCTGAGGATATAACTCATACTTTTATCTTGTCAATTGCCCTGGCTGCTCAAATGGTTCCTGGACTTAACACACTTGTTCGTACCAAATTGATTTTTTTAATAACTATTGTCCTTGCTAGGCATTATACCCTTATCCCTATACTTGCTTCGGGAAACATTTATAACGCACGTGTTTTACTCCCCACAAAATACCTCTATCATACTCCACTTATCTCCGGTCACACTGACCATGTTAAGGTGGTCCTTCTCTCGAACATTGGTAGTCTCGACTCTGATGACTACCTTCGTTGTTCCCTTAGCTTGGATGGCCCTAAGGAACATGCTACTAGTTTCCACATCTCTTACTGAAATTACCATCACTTGGTAACAATTCAACTACCTAAATCATTTTAACGGGTCCCCCGATGGTTCTTCCCCTTGTGGTTCTTCTCCAACACCGTTTCCCCTAATCTTACTCTATATAAATTCTTTGATTATCTCCCCACACAAGGACTCATTTACCCCATATTAACAAAACGCAACTTTATTTCCATCTGTATTGGGCGTCCCCAAAAGAGCTAACAATTTTTCTTGTATACAAATTCTCCCTTTAATGTCCTCTTCTCCATTTCACCTACTTCACCCAGTGTAAGGTTCGCTAAATAATGAAATTTCTCCTCACAAAGTGACCTCTGTCCATCGCTATTGTGTGATTTTAGAAGACATTCGCATCTCACTCTGAACATCTAATGAAGGAACTTATGGTCAAACCATACTTATGCGCCTTCTCTCGATGACAAATTCCACTTCTAAGTGTGGTAGTTGCCTCTCATCATTGTAACTCCGCTCTTACGAGCCAAGAAAAATTTTACCCCAAATTTTCACTCCCGATTAGTCATACCCCATCATATGTCCAAGCCTTTGTATATTTTACATTAGTTGCTAGTACACGACATCTCCGCATTTTTAATATTTCCACTGCTCGTTCTTTTCAATGTTTCGTCTGATTTTCTCCCAATCCAATCTTTCTGGGTGATTCTAATTTGACCCCACTTTCTACTATAGTTGTACCTGGAAGTCACAAGTCGCGCCTTAGCTGTCTTTACTGTCCTAGACTTTCGTGCCATAATATGGGTGACTTCAACTACAGTCATCCTTCTTTAATAAATTAAGTAACCTCAATTGATCTTTGCCTCCTGCTGTCCGCCCAACTGTCTTTACCTGATGCACTTCATTGTTCAGCACACGAACACACTCGAATGCAAATAAGATCCACTATCATATACATCATAGCAGGAGAAAGAAATCTCACCAAAGAAATCAACAATCCTAAACATAGGGCTCTATATCAAAGAAATCTACGCTGGAAGCATAATAAGCCGCACAGATCCTAAAGGACACTAGAACATGATGCTCTCATACCACATGTGACACCCCATCTAATTAAATACCGGGTAGCTACTGCTTTATTAAATTAATACAGAATATCAAGTTGGTTCAGTCTTAGCATCACTGTCGAAAAATATTTAATTAATTACTAGCCACCTAGTATTTAAAAAGAGAGATGCCAAATTTTATTAATTAAGTTATCAAATAACCAAGAATTAAATCATTAACCATCAATCATATAAACAATCTCATATGAATAACCAACGAAATAAAATCAATTGAGTCTAGAGTAAACACTCCAATAATAATAATGTTAGAGTAAATAAAGTTCCAATAGAAGAGTTTGAATAAATAAACCAATAATCGAAATAATGATAGAATGTAACTACAACCTCTAAATAAGAATGGGAGAAATGCCCTAACTGATACAAATGACTATGAAGGAACCAAGGATAAATATGAAGGCATCTAATACCAACATCCTGTAGCTTCCACAGCAGCTACAACACGTCATCAGAATGGAACTCCTATGCTTGGCGTCCCTATGGCTGGAAACCTAAAGATGTTTTACAAAACAAAATAGATTTGGAGGAAAATGGGTCAGAGCCCGAGGTGACATCAGTTTAAAAGTTTAACAAGTGTATAAATTATAATTAAACAACAAATATTATAAACACGTTAGTTGCGTACTCTCACATGAGTTTCTCACCTCTCAACTAATGTGCACTCATAATGTATGACCTTAAGCCATCCTAGTTATGTTGCTAACTAACTAGTCTGTACCACTTCCTCTTTCGCGTTCTACCACAGGATGTCTACTCTTAATATCCAGATAATTTATATTCATAACCCATATTCGCATTCCTTAAATTTCTTATCTCAAGTATTGATTAATTTATCATTCTTAACCCATTCAAATATCTTAGTTATTGACATTTACTAAGCAACAATGAACCAGTCACAAGTACATAAGTATAACACTTTCAGTACATAAATATATATATGGCACCCCTAGGCTAATCTGTGGTGCTCGCATACTCTGCTATTGAATCTCGGTACATCACGTACATAAGTACTACGAGTTCCGAATCTCTCAAGAATCGTTTGAATAAGCAAAATCACACATATTGGAGGCGAACATGGTTCACATACCCACGGGTCACGCACATACCTATGCTCCCATGATCAGCTGACTTATCAACTCACAAATAAGTCATTTACAGTCCTATGTCCTTAAGGTACCAATCTAAATCTCCCCCCGAAGGCACACAAAGATAAGATAGCCCTTTTTCGAAAACTATCCTCCCGTGATAGAAAGTATGGTAGGTATGTCATACACATAAGAAATCCATACACTAGGCATTCACACAACCTAAGTAATCATATATAATATAGGTATTCACACATTCCTTATAGTAAGTGTCGTACGTAGCAAGTTTATCACAAATATCACACGTAACATATATATATAGCTTGATAACTCTTTCGTCGAATCAATTTGAGTACGTAAACCTATCCCAAAAGGTTACTAAGTCTCCTATTAGTTTCAAATGTTATCTCAGTAACTTAAAGTCCCATCATTACTATTCTTATTCTTACATCATCATTCATTCCCATTATAATTTCAATTTGAACGATTTCTAACCGTACCTCACTCTGTAACCCTCATAAGCAATAGCATTAATTTTCATATGATAAACCATTTTTTTCGATATCAACTAAGACCTTACCGACCTTAACTAAGTCCCAAAATATCAATTTAAACATCCTAAGAATCATCATCGGCCTTGGGATTTTTTTTAAGCCTTAAGGGAAAACAATTGCTAAAAATCAGAAGGGGTCGATCGATCGAAGAAAATAGGTCGATCGTTCGATCGTAGATCGATCGACATTCTTGAGTCGATCCATCGATTAAGCGGGTATCAGCCCAGATTTTCTTAAATAGTTACAGGTTTTCCTATTTTTACACCTCTAATTCTTCATTACAATTTCCTAAACTCCCAACCAAGTATACTAATTATCATACCAACATGTTTGCATCGTTTCCCACGTTTTAGAATCATCAAATCAAAGCAGGACATCAAATTCTTGGATCAATTTACCTATTTTCATATAAAAGCCCTATTTCTTCTATTTCTTCAAGAACACTATATAATTCAATACATTTTCATAATTCTCTACCCATAAATCAAAATTTCATGGCTGCTATTATCTCCAACATTAAACTACATGCAAGACCTACCCAGATTTTTATTTAAATTCTTCAAATCCATTCAATTTTCATTATTTAAAAATATTCTTCAATTCTAACCTAACATGAATGATATATGCGCTAAATTATTGCAAGTTAAATCACTTGCCTGGTAATGAAGATTCTGATCCGATGAAGTAGACGGTATGGGGATGATCCTTGCTTTCCGATCTATCCGATGGTGGTGACGGTGGTGCAAAAGTCTCTAAGTGGTGGTTCTCGATTGGAAACTTCCTTCTCTTCTACTCTAATGACCGTTTATGATTTTTGGTTGAGAAAACCTAAGGGACTCAAGTGTTGGCTGATATTAAATGTCCAAAATTCGTGGGTCACTATTCACCCAAAAATAGGAATGATTAAAATACCCTCTCGGGTTGCTGGTTATGCCTAAAAATGCTCCGGGACCCAAACTAAACTACCGGCTAGTGTTTTCTGACTATCTCAAACCTTCTGAACACGTTGGCACACTCGAAATGTTTATACTGATGACATAAAAATAAAATATTTTTAAATCCATTAAATTGGGTCCTGACATGACTCACACACGCATCCCAACTTATTTATCGAAACTATCGTATTTTTAACTCACGATAATTTTAATAAATTCAATAATGACACATTACCATAATCACTCAGTAATATTCAACAGCATTATAATAATCAAATACTAACTCTCGTCTCGCTAGAATTTAAATCTGGATTAATTTTCCAATTAATTATCCCAAATTAATTTAATAAATCTCATAATTAAAAGGCTTAAAATACGGGGTATTACAAAAGAGAGTGATATTAATATAAAATATTTGGAACTTATCTGGGGTTTGCATCAATCAGTTAGTGGGGAGCACATTAGAGCTGCTTCTTATTTGTTGAGATACAAAAACACTACTTCTTCTTTTATTGCTTGTCATCTTGCCCCTCGTGTGATAATTAATCTTGATAAAATTCCATCATCTCGAGCCAGGGTAGAAGAATCTTCTTCTGATTTGGGTATCTCTATTGATGATTTGATGACGAGAAAGAGGAAAATGCATGAATTCTTTGCCAAAGACGCTCCTGGCAGTAACGGGGCAAAGGAGAGAAAGGGGATGTCTCAGTTGAAGGGACGGAGAAAATTGATATGGCTCCATCTAAGGGAATAATTCCAACTGTCAATAGGGTCGGAAAGAAGCCACTTTTTGTCCCAAAAGAGGCAGAACCTTTGATTGAAGGTGTTGCTATTACACAAGAAGAGGTAGAACTTTTGATTGAAGGTGCTCCTTTAAGGAGATTGAGGAGAGGTCTTGCAGAAAGACCTATAGAAACTGCTGCTCAACCTTCTGATGTTGAGGATCGTTCTTTGAGAGATAACACTCCAGCTCTCATTACTCCTAGCTCGGTGAAAGGTTTGATCAAGTCTTGGATCATTCTCGAATATCGAGTTGCTGAGGGTTCCCTTTCTCGGGAGAAGGTCATTCACTTAGCAATCCAACATATAGCGTTAGTAAGTATCATCATCCTTACTACTTTACCTCCATATATCGTATTCATATTCTGATATGATCTTCTTTTCTTTTTTAGTTTATGACGTGTTTTAATCATATCCTGGAGAAAGATGAGGCTATCAAGGCTTCAACTTACTCCAGTGGGGTGGAAGAAGCTTTTGCTGGGTTATCACAATCTTTGAAGGACTCCCGATAGAAGTACAAGGAAGTTAAAGCTTCTTGGGAGAAGAAACTTCTATCTGCAGAGACAACTCGTCAATAAGCTGATACAACTCAAGACCAAGCTATAAATACCTCCAAGGAGTTGGAGGAAAAATTAAAGGTTGCCATTTTTAGCAAGGAAGAAGCTGATGGCAAGCTTGAAGAGGCTGAACGACGTAAGAAAGATCTGGAGGAGAAGGTGAAGCTTGATAGAGGATATGCTTCTTTTGAGAAGGTAAAGAGAAAAGATGATGTGAAGAAGTCCTTTAGCTCTGGTTGGGACAAAGGATGGAACAAAGCCTTAACTGCTATTTCTTGCCAGATGGAGTATGCAAGTTTGAAGTACTTCATAGATGGATGGGTCGCAGAATTGAAAGAGTTGAGCATTTTAGATGATTCTGAATTATTTCAGAAACACGTTCATGGCCCTCCTCCTACTATTAACGAAGAACAGGATGAAACTGCATCTGATTAATCTTTTATGGTGATAGTAGAATAAGTACCTGTTGTTACCATTCCTCAGCCCTCCGAGAAAATTCAGCAAGCAATAACTTCTACGGAGCAACGCTAACTGCCCTCCGAGAAACCAACTCCTTCGTCTAAGCCGGCTGTTGATGTTGTAGGAAATAAGGAGAAGGTGTAGAGTTATTTGGCTCTTTAATTATGTTGTTCTTCTGCTTTTCCCTTTTTTATTGTAACTTTAGTTATACTTATTTCTCCCGTTGATCAATAAAAAGTACTTTATTATTTATTCTGAATTTTCTCTTTTACCTGCTCATCATAATTATACTGTTGTTGATTCGTCTTCATTTTTCCTTGTTGGTTTATTGCTAGGATGGAGCTCTTGTCAGCTCATGATACAGAGTTGATGAAGAAATGTAATGATTACTTCAAAGCTGGTCATACAAACTTTACTGAAGCATAAATAGTTGATATTCTCGGATCTGATGCCTCAGAACAAGCAATTGATGCTTATCAATACTTAAAATGTCTGCTTGATCGAGCTGTGGTGAACAATGTGGTGTACTATGAAATGATGGAGGACAGTCAAGGAGTAATCGAAGAACTTCAAATTCATCACAAAGAAACCACTGCTCTTTTGCATGAAGGTTATGAAAAAAAATTCCAATAGTTGAGTGCTGATCGGGGCTATGACAAATTGCTCTCACCCATAAGAGGAGACAAAGTGTGTTAAAACTTGAAGTCAAAGACCAGAGGAACATTGCCAAGTTGCTTGAAGTGGAAAATATTGATTTGAGAGAAGAATTGAAACAACTAATGTCTGCCTCTTCCTATGGAGCTCTGATACCAATCAATGATGAGGGCTTTTCATTTCTGGAAACCGAAAATGCTGCCTTGAGAGAAGAACTGGAGGCTTTGAAAAGAGCCAGACCTACCTCGTCCACTCGTGGTAGAGAAAGGCCTTCTATCCATGGCCGAGCAAGAGCTGGTCGAATTAATATTAAAGAGACAAGGACCCAACTGGCTTTAGAAAATCAAGTCGTTCAACTGACGGAAAAAAATCAAGCCTTGGCTGAGATGTCCAAAAAAATCCAAAGTCTCACCGAGAAAATTTCCAAGCAAAGTTCTGCCTTGGAGAGTAAAGAGAATTTTGTGAAGAAACTCCATCAAAATGTTGAGAGATTAACATATCAATTCCACAAAAACCACGAGAATTCTGGATGGAGGGATATAATGAAGCCTTATGCCACCTTGATGCCAAGTTGAAGCGGTCAAACAATGAGGGGTATAAGCAAGGGTGGTTAAATGCTCTTGGTGTGATGCGTCTTGAGGAAGGAAATTCCCTGTGGGATTGGTATGAACTTGGGTTTCTTGATCTGCCTAATCCGCCTTTTAAGTTGGATGTCATGTGGATTATAGCTCATGCCATACCTCAATCTTTGATCTCCAAGTACCTTGGTGATTACAACCTTTATGGAGATTATAAGATATCCCGACCTCCTCATCTACTTGAGCGACCAAGTTCGAGCAACATCAGAATGCTACGAGATATGAATTTCATCAATTCTCCTTATGCTTTAGATGACCCTCCAGCTGGAATGGAACCTGTACCAAAATCAGAGGGAAAAAGGCCAATAGAATAGGAAATTTGTATTAAATGAAGAAAACTTCATCTTTTGTAATTTTCTTCATGTATTTAATGAAGAAAATTTTCATCTTTGTGCACTTTTCTTTCCTTGGAAATAGTTTTTAAGATGTTTTTCTTATAACATATTGTCTGTTGATGAATGCATATATATCTATAGAGGGATAATTTGTCCTATTTAGTTTTAATTGCCAAGACAATGGTGCTTCCCCCACCTACTGCCTAGTTGTAGTGACTTGTCACCCATAAGTGCCTAAGCATGGAATGATTTTCATCCCATGGTCTTACTTAGTTCTAGAAATCTTATCTATATTGCCTTGGTGCCTAGACAGTAGATTCCCTTTGAGGTCACCCATCTTCTGGCCTAGTTTGGGATGCCCCTTGAGGTCACCCGTGATCAGACCGACTTTGCCTTGTATGATTGTTATGCCAACATTGTTGGTTAAATTTATTGATGCCGACCAACCATGGTTGGTGGTTGTTGATATGCCGACCAATCGTAGTTGGTGGTTGCTGATATGCACGAGTACTCCGAAAAAAATTAAACAAAAAGAATATAGAGAAAATATCATCTTTAATCATATTGAAAGAAATGGGTTATATGTGAATCTATATTAGTGATCATATTTGCGTTGGTGCTCCGCATTTTTGAATTCTTTTCCTTTTAAGGTTTCTATTTTGTAGGTCCCAGGTCGAATAACCATAGTTACCTGGTAGGGTCCATGCCAATTGGTCTCTAGCTTATTATGCTTCTGAATAACTTTCTTGGGAACATAATATCCCTCTTTTAGATCACATTTCTTGACTCTTTTGTTGTAGAACATGGCAGTGCGTTGCTGGTAAGATGCGTTCATGATTGCCGCATCTTCTCTTACTTCTTCGAGCATATCCAAGTCTAAACGTCTCATCAAATCGATTACATGAGAGTTAAAATTAATCACCCTGTGTGTGGTAAGCCCAGTTCAGCTCGTATGACTGCTTCACACTACACCAAAACTGGTAATTGGTCACGGCCAAAATCCCTGACCAAGACTGATAGTCGCGGACTTGGGCCGTGACCATTTCGGGCGTGACTAATTTCTTGGGTCGCGGCCCAAGTTTGTGACCAAAAAATGGTCACGGCCCCTAGGGGTCACGGTAGATGGTTGTGGACTTGGGCCATGACCCATGCCGTGACGGGTCGCTGCCCTCGTTCGTGACCCACAACCGTGACAAATTGGTCGCAGCCCAAGTCTGTGACCCACAATTGTGACAAAAAATGAAAGAAATAGTCGCGGCCCAAGTCCGTGACCCCAACCGTGACTAAAAATGGTCGCGGCCAAAGTCCGTGACAGACACCGCGATGAAAAAAAAAGGAAAAAAGATGGTCGCAAACTTTGGCCGCGACCATTTTTGGTCACGGTTAGGGGTCATTGACTTTGGCCACGACCATTTTTATGTGCGACGAAAAAAATAAAAAGGGCCATGGACAAAGTCCATGGCCATATATAACTATAATTTTAAAAAAATGCCTTTTTTTGGTCCAATACTAAAATTGGGGCTCCTGTGAGTGCACTGTCGGTTGCTACGTGTAACGTAGGATGCGTACGAGATGTTACAAAATTTATTATTAGCAAAATAAAAAAAAAATCACAAATTGCGAATTTAGAACGTTGTTAATAAACTAATATATATATACAAACTTGAAAATATTACACGTCTTAATAATTCATAGACCAAAAAAAAATTGGGTAGAGTTTCCTCTATTTTTTGGACATTCCAAACCCTGTAAATGTAAAACCTGCTTATAATAAAGCTCGCACGACCATAAAATTCAACAATCAAATTATAAAAGCCCGCACGACCATAAAACTAAACAATAAAAACCCGCACAACTGTAACACATAACATAATCCTGAATGTCCACAACATTATATAAACAATCTTCATGTTGTAAACCATTGCCTCCTTTATTTGTTCCACGTGAAAAAATCCTACAAATGATAGGATACAAAAAAAAATAACATCAGTGACCCAGTAGTTTTATAAAAAAAATAGTCAAGCTGAAAAATTGCATATGTGAGTTATAATTATCAACATATCAATTAGATTTTCAAATCGGGAATCCCGTGGGTTCCGTGATCACGTGGTCAGTTCCTACGAGTCAAGGGACCACGCGCCACGGGGCGTTCGGGGGTTGTTTTGGGTTTTCAATCTCTAACATCATGTGTTTAAGCCTAAGTCCTCATATTTTAAAATTACCATCGCATTCTCAAACCAAGAGTCCCGTGGCTGCGCGATCAGTTCCTACGAGTTACATTGGTCCCGTGGGAGGTGTTGGTGCCTCCTACGGGGCCATTCAGGGTCTGTTTTGGGTTTTCACCCTCTAACACATGTTTTTAAGACTAAGTCCTCATATTTTAAAATTACCATCGTATTCTCAAACCGAGAGTCCGGTGGCTGCGCGATCAGTTCCTATGAGTTACATTGGTCCCGTGGGAGGTGTTGGTGCCTCCCACGGGGCTATTCAGGGTCTGTTTTTTGTTTTCACCCTCTAACACATGTTTTTAAGCCTATGCCTAAAAATATGCAAACTATCATCATATTATCAAACGAGGGATCCCGTGATTGCGCGGTCAGTTCATACGAGTTACATTAGTTCCGTACGAGGTGTTGGTGCCACTCACGGGGCCATTCGGGGGTTGTTTTGGGTTTTCACCCACTAACGCCATGTTTTAAGACTTAGTCTAGAAATATATAAATTATCATCGTATTCTCAAATCGGGGTCCCCTGATCACGTGGTCAGTTCCTACGAGTTAATCGGTCCAGTGCGAGGTGTTGGTGCCACTCACGGGGTCATTCGAGGTCTGTTCGACTTTTCACCCACTAACGTCATGTATGTAAGCCTAAGTCTAAAAATATTCAAATTATCATCATATTCTCAAACCAGGAGTCCCGTGGCTGCGCGATCAGTTCCAACGAGTTACATTGGTCCCGTGGGAGGTGTTGGTGCCTCCCACGGGGCCAATCGGGGGCTATTTTGGGTTTTCACCCTCTAACGCCATGTTTTGAAGCCTAAGTCTATAAATATGCAAATTATTGTAGTATTCTCAAATCGAGAGACCCATGGCTGCGCGGTCAGTTCCTACAAGTTACATTGGTCTCGTGAGAGGTGTTGGTGCCACCCACGGGGCCGTAGGGGGCTCCTTCGGGTTTTTACTTTTTGAATGCCATGTTTTTAAGCTTAAGTCTAAAAATATTCAAATTATTGTCGTACTCTCAAATCGGGAGTCCCGTGGCTGTGCGATCAGTTCCTATGAGTTACATTGGTTCCATGGGAGGTTTTGGTGCCTCCCACAGGGCCATTCAGGGGCTGTTTTGGGTTTTCACCCTCTAACGTCATGTTTTTAAGCTTAAGTCCTCATATTTTTAAATTACCGTCTTATTCTCAAGCCGAGAGTCCCATGGCTACGCAATGAGTTCCTACAAGTTACATTGGTCCAGTGGGAGGGATTGGTGCCTAGCATAGGGCCATTCGGGGGCTGTTTTGGGTTTTCACCCTCTAACGTTATATTTTTAAGCCTAAGTCTAGAAATATGCAAATTATCATTGTATTGTCAAATCGGGGGTCCCATGATCGCGCGGTCAGTTCTTACGAGTTACATTGGTCCCGCGCGAGTTGTTGGTGCCACTCACGGGGTCGTTCGGGTGTTGTTTCGGGTTATCACCCACTAAAGCCATGTTTTTTAGTCTAAGTCCTCATATTTTCAAATTATTGTCGTATTCTCAAACCGAGAGTCCCATGGCTGCGTGGTCATTTTCTATGAGTTAAATTGGCCCGGTGGGAGGTATTGGTGCCTCCCACAGGACCATTTGGGGGCTGTTTCGAGTTTTCACCCTCTAACGCCTTATTTTTAAGCTTAAGTCCTCATATTTTAAAATTATCGTCGTATTCTCAAATCGAGAGTCCCGTGATCGTGCGATTAGTTCCTACACGCTACATTGGTCCCATGCGAGGTGTTAGTGCCACTCACGAAGCCCTTCGAGGGCTGTTTTGGGTTTTCACCCTTTAAGACCATGTTTCAGATTCTCAAACCGGGGGTCCTGGATCGTGTAGTCAGTTTATACGAGTTACATTGGTCCCATGTGAGGTGTTGGTGCCACTCACGGGGCCCTTCAGGGGCTGTTTCAAATTTTCACCCAGTAACACCATGTTTCTAAGCCTAAGTCTAGAAATATGCAAATTATCGTCGTATTCTCAAATTGGAGGTCTCAAGATGATGTGGTCAGTTTCTACGAGTTACATTGGTACCGTACGAGGTGTTGGTGCCACTCACAGGGCCGTTGGAGGGATGTTTTGAGTTTCCACCCTCTAATGTCATGTTTTTAAGTCTAAGTCCTCATATTTTCAAATTATCATCATACTTTCAAACCGGGAGTCCCGTGGCTACATGGTCCATTCCTACGAGTTACATTGGTCCCATGGGAGGTGTTGGTGCCTCCCATGGGGCCGTTCGGGGGCTGTTTTTAGTTTTCACCCTCTAACGCCATGTGTTTAAGCCTAAGTCTAAAAATATGCAAATTATCATCGTATTCTCAAACTGGGGGTCCCGTGATACCACGGTCAGTTCATAAGAGTTACATTGGTCCTGTGTGAGGTGTTGGTGCCACTCACGGGGCCGTTCGGGGGCTATTTTGTCTTTTCACTCACTAACGCCATGTTTTTAAGCCTAAGTCTAGACATATGCAAATTATCATCGTATTCTCAAATTGGGGGTCCCCTAATCACTTGGTCAGTTCCTACGAGAGGTGTTGGTGCCACTCACGGGACCGTTCGGGGGCTATTTTGGCTTTTCACCCACTAACGTCATGTATTTAAGACTATGTCTAGAAATATACAAATTATCATTGTATTCTCAAAACGGGAGTCCCATGGCTTCGCAGTCATTTCCTACGAGTTACATTGGTCTCGTGGGAGGTGTTAATGCCTCCCACGGGGCCGTTCGGGGGCTATTTTGGGTTTTCACCCTCTAACGCCATGTTTTTAAGCCAAAGTCTAGAAATATGTAAATTATTATCGTATTCTCAAACCGGGAGACCCCTGACTGCACGGTCAGTTCCTATGAGTTACATTGGTCCCGTGGGAGGTGTTGGTGCCACCCACGGGGCCGTAGGGGCTGTTTCGAGTTTTTACCTTTTGAACGTCATGTTTTTAAGCCTAAGTCTAGAAATATTCAAATTACCATCGTATTCTCAAACCGAGATTCTCGTGGCTACGCAGTCAGTTCCTATGAGTTGCATTGGTCTCGTGGGAGGTGTTGGTGCCTCCTACGGGGCCGTTCGAGGGCTGTTTTGGATTTTCACCCTCTAACGTCATGTTTTTAAGCTTAAGTCCTGATATTTTCAGATTACCATCATATTCTCAAATTGAGAGTACCGTGGCTGCGCAGTCAGTTCCTATGAGTTACATTGGTTGTATGGGAGGTGTTGGTGCCTCCCACAGGGCCATTCGTGGATGTTTAGGGTTTTCACCCTCTGACGCTATATCTTTAAGACTAAGTCTAGAAATATGCAAATTATCATCGTATTCTCAAACTGGGGGTCCCATGATCGCGCAGTCAGTTCTTACGAGTTACATTGGTCCCGTGCGAGGTGTTGGTGCCACTCAGGGGCCGTTCGGGGGCTGTTTCAGGTTTTCACCCACTAACACCATGTTTTTTAGCCTAAGTTTAGAAATATGCAAATTATCATTGTATTCTCAAACCGGGAGTCCCGTGGTTGCGCAGCCAGTTCTTATGAGTTAAATTGGCCCCGTGGGAGGTGTTGGTGCCTCCCACGGGGCCGTTCGGGGGCTATTTCGAGTTTTCACCCTCTAACGCCTTATTTTTAAGCTTAAGTCATCATATTTTAAAATTATCGTCGTATTTGATATGCCAAAGTATAACCTCGGCCCAGGGATACTTACCTCGGCCGAGATAATGATCGAGACATGGACCGACCCAATGAGGGGTAAGGGCCCACGATATCATCCCTCGGCCAGGCCTACCTCGGCCCAGGCCGACACTACTACATACACCTCCCCAAGGACACCGCGCATTGCAAGCGTCAACAACATCCTCAAGTACCTAGGAATGGCAACCTCGGCCATCAGTAGGCCGAGGTGACAAGGAGCCACTGATCATCTTCAACATGGAACCAGAGGTATTAATAATCATCAGTAGTCCTACCTCGGTTTGGGCCGAGGTTACCAGAGGTATTAATAATCATCAGCATGCAGCATGTCCAACCTCGGCTCGGGCCGACCCCAGCATATGTCTCGACTGATATCAGGCTGAGACTCCTTATGACACCGTGGATTGAGCCGACATCCAACCTTTACAGCTCGGCCTCTCCCAAGCCGAGGTCATTCACCAACATGACTGCCGAGCATCTGTTGACATTTGGATAAGGACACCTGGGCACAAATCAGTTATAACAAGATTATTCTCCTCACGTGGGAGAATATTTCATCATCATTGCTTACATGTGACAGTGACAGGTGGCACTCCCCCATTGGTGAGGATACCACACACATGCACATTACATGCATAGGGGGTACACTACACCCCCTAGGCACTATATAAAGGGATCATCCCCAACCTTGCAAAGGGATCCAGTTATTAAAACCCTAGCTAAAGCCCTGTCTAAATATACAGTAGAGAGAGAGAGCTTGAGTGAATTGTACCCATGGCCATTAGTGCCTTTGTTCAGTGATATTACTCGCACACTCACAGTGGACGTAGGCCAGATTGGCTGAACCACTCATATTCCGGTGTTGATTCTTCATATCCTCACCTCCTTCTCTTATCTCTTTATACAATTGTGCCGCCATTGTTACTAATATATTGAGCTTGCAAACACCTCACCTGGTGGTGCTGATTCATAGCATCATCATTTTGGCGTCGTTTGTGGGAATCGAGAGGCTATCTCTTCCTCTTTTTCTGCTTTACCTCACCGGAGACTCTGGTGGTGAACTAGGAACCACCCCTTGTGTGGAGCTGTTTCACCATTGAAAGAGGTCCTTTAAGGTATTAAGCTCACTTGTTGTTCAAGCTCTTTATTATTAACACATGGCACCAGAATTACCACCGCCTCTTCCGCCGCTCGGAGGTGGAGGGGCTAGCTCCAGTCAGGTTCCTCCCCAGTCCGAAATGGCGGAGGTGGCTGCAGCTTTGAAATCTTTAGCCGCAACACAACAAGCTATGAAGGAGCAATTTGCCCAGCTCAGCCAAACCATGATGATGAGGCCACCTGGAGTCTCCCCGGACATGATAACTCCGACGGCAGTTCAACCCCATCCTGATGCCCGGGGACCACCCCAGGCGCCCATGAAGGTCCAACCTGCACCCCAGCGGAGGAGGGACGTTGCTGACCTTAGACGCTTGCGCCTGGGGAGGCAGGGAAACCCTTGCCCAGAGGACAGATATGATGACCTAGAAGCTGAAGAGGCCCCGGAAGACTGCTGGGAGCCGTATGAGGTGTCAGATAACACCGTACGACCCCTTAGGCAGAGCCAAGGATGTGTCGGCCTAAGAAGAGACGAGGCCCAACAAAGGGGGTCGGCCTTTGATAGGCAGAGTCAAGGATGTGTCGGCTGAGGAAGAGATGAGGCCCAGCAGAGAGGGTCGACCTTTAACAGGTTGAGTAGAGGGTCGGCCTTCGAGAGGCTAGGCCCAGTCAATGACCTGAGGCAGAGGCTATCGAGGTCAAGGAGCGTGGCAGGCTCTCAAAGAGGGAATAGGCAGGCTCGGCCAGATCAAGGCCAACCCGTGGAGAGAAGAGACAGGGAGCAGGAAGAAGTCAATAGTCAGCGTGTTGTGGCTGGGGAACCCTCTGTCCATCGTAGGGAGGTGGCAGGGGATAACCTCGGCCTAGCTGAAGAGAGAAGACCCTAGAATGACTCAATCCAACGTCTCGAGGAGAAGATAGGGAACCTCATAAAGAGCAGGGACC
Source organism: Sambucus nigra (assembly GCA_949130495.1). Classification (NCBI taxonomy): domain Eukaryota; kingdom Viridiplantae; phylum Streptophyta; class Magnoliopsida; order Dipsacales; family Adoxaceae; genus Sambucus; species Sambucus nigra. Next base: position 173,884,679 of record OX422208.1, read on the forward strand.
CACTACAGAGGGGCTACTCGGAGGGCTCCCCATTTGTAGCTAGGATAGTGAGGTTCCCAACCCCAGCTAAATTCAAGCCTCCTACCGTGACTCCTAAGTATGATGGCAGCACTAACCCAGTGCACCATATCGAGATGTATCAATCGGCAGCAGATATTTACTCGATACCTGATGAGATGAAGTGCAGGGCCTTCTCAGGAACCTTGACAGGGGCAGCGCACAGCTGGTTCACCTCTCTTCCGAAGAACTCGATCGAAAACTTTAAAGGCCTAGCAGAGCAGTTCATACACAACTTCTGCTTTGGGGTAAGATCACAAAAGAAGACTACCCACCTCCTATATGTCAAACAGGTTAAGGGAGAAAGCCTAAGAGACTATATAGCAATATTTAAGAAGGAGAAGTTGGATGTAGAGGATTACGAGGAGAGCATAGCCATGACTGCCCTGATAGGAGGCCTCCATAAGGGGAAGTTATTGTGGAAGCTGGCGGAAGACCCCCCCAAGTCTATGGCAGAGCTGTTGTCCACTGCAGGGAAAGTGATGAATGCGGAAGAGGCAATGGCCGCCAAATATGAGGAGGAGAACCGTGGTAGCACTAGGAGGTCCCAGGGTAAGAAAGAGGGGAAGAAGAGGTCATCAGATGACAAGTTCGCTCGTTACACTCCTCTGACTGTGAGCTGTGAGCACATCCTTAATGAGATCAAGACTGACCGGGCTCTGAGGTGGCCAGAGAAATTGAAAGCCCCACCACATAAGAGGAATAAAAACCTCTAGTGTGAGTTCCATCAGGACCACGGCCATGTCACAGATAGATGCTTTTCTCTGAAGGATGAGATTGAGAAGATGCTGAAATCCGGGAAGCTAAGAAAGTATGTGGATGGCAAGGCCCCAAAGGGTGGAAGGGAAGACCCAAGGAAGAGAAGAGACGACAGGTGCCATGGCGATGTCCCGACTAGAAGGCATGATGATTCAGAGGGTGATGATGGAGATGACCCGGATCTCCCACCTAAGGATGACAACACCCCAGTGAAGAGGGTAGGGATGATCTCCTTTGGTGTTAGCACCATATTTGGGGGATTCGCAGGAGGTGGCTCTGAGGTAGCCGACAGGAAAGCTCATGTAGCGAAGGTAGAGTCAGTGGTCAAACCTGAGGTTGTGAATCTAACCTCTTCTGATGCAGTATAGAAGAGAAAGAAGGTAGACATGGACACCCTAGTGGTGGGTTCTCCAGACTTGACTTCAAGGGAATCCTAGCCCCCCATGATGACCCTTTAGTCATAACAACAAGGGTGCATGGGTGCAATGTAGGGAGAATCCTCATAGATGGGGGAAGCTCAGCATATGTGATGTTCTGGCCTTGTTTCAAGAGCTTGGGTCTTAGCAGGGCAAGGCTGGTTCCCTATCATCACCCATTGATAGGCTTAAGTGGTGAGAAGGTACACCCATTGGGCATGTATGAAATGGATGTACGGATGGGAGATGAGTGGCCTAAGAGGCTGACTAAGAAGATAAACTTTTTTGTGATGGACGAAAATGTCTTCTCGGCCTACAACCTCATCATCGGAAGAGTGGCCCTCAAAGAGTTTGAAGCCGTTCCGTCAACGATCCACCAGATGCTAAAATTCCTGACTCCTTATGGGGTAAGGGAAGTGCAAGGGGAACAAACCACGGCGTGGGAGTGTTATTTCAACTCGGCCGAAGAGCGAGAGGCCCATAAGAGAGCAACCGCCACTTACAGCATTGACACTCTTGATCCCAGAGACGAAACAAAATTAAAGAAGGGCGAGGTCGCGGAAGAGGTAGAATCTATCGTCCTCAATGAGGACGAGCCGAAAAAAACCATCCAGGTCGGCAAGGCCCTGGAGAAAGGGATCAAGGAGGAGCTGATAAAATTCCTTAGGAGGTGGCAGAGCGTCTTCGCGTGGAGTCATGAAGATATGCCTGGTATCGACCCCGAGATCATGACCCATAAGCTCAACGTAGATAGAGATGCTAGGCCTATTAAACAGAGGCGAAGGATCTACTCCAAAGAGAAGTGTGAGGTCATCCGGGAAGAGGTGAAGAAGTTGGAAGAGGCCGAGTTCATAAGAGAGGTTACTCATCCAGAGTGGCTCTCAAATGCAGTCATCGTGCCTAAGGCCAATAGAAAGTGGCGGATGTGTGTAGACTTCACTGACCTGAACAGGTCTTGCCCGAAAGACAGCTATCCCTTACCTAGGATAGACCAGATGGTGGACGCGACTGAAGGGCACGAGATCATGAGTTTCATGGATGCTTATTCAGGCTATAACCAAATCTTCATGGATGCAGAGGACTCTGAGAAGACAGCCTTCATCACTGACAAGGGGACGTACTGTTACAAGGTGATGCCTTTTGGTTTGAAAAATGCGGGTGCGACCTATCAACGTCTTGTCAATAAGATATTCGAGGAGAAGATAGGTAAGACCATGGAGGTATACGTGGACGATATGCTAACGAAGAGACTAAAAGCATGTACTCACGTAGCGGACCTTGAGAAGACCTTTGATGTCATGGACTCCTATAGAATGAAGCTCAACCCAGCGAAATGTGTCTTCGGGGTAGGAGCCGGGAAGTTCCCGGGGTTCATCGTTAATCAGAGGGGGATTGAAGCAAACCGGGAAAAAATCAAGGCATTACTCGACATGAAGACTCCTAGGAGTATCAAGGATGTTCAGAGACTCACTGGAAGGGTGGAGGCCCTTAACAGGTTTGTTTCCAGAGCCACGGACAAGTATCTTCCGTTCTTTAAAGTTCTGAGAAAGTCCTTCCAGTGGGATGAAGAGTGTGAAAAAGCCTTTGATCAATTGAAGTTCTACTTGGGGTCTCCCTTGCTGCCGTCCCGGCCTATAACAGGGGAAAGGTTGTTTGTGTACTTCAATAGTAAGGCCCTTCAAGGGACTGAACAAAACTATCCACAGATGGAGAAGCTGGCTTATGCACTGATACATGCCTCAAGGAAGATGAAGCCTTACTTTCAAGCTCACTCCATGATAGTCCTCACCGACTCACCACTGCGGCAGGTCCTACACAAGCCTGAGAAGTCTGAAAGATTGATGACCTGGGCCATCGAGCTAGGAGAGTATGATCTTACCTACCAGCCCAGGACAGCCATCAAGGGGCAGGCCCTCGCAGACTTTGTCGCAGAGTTCACCTGGGAAGAGGCAGATAGAGGTTCGAAAGAGGCCGAGACAGAGAAAGGCCTAGATGATGGCAAAGAGACAAACTGTAGTGTCTTCCGAAATTCGGAAGAGGCGGCACCAAACGTCTTCCGAAGCCAAGAGGAGGTTGTACTAGGAAAAACCCGCAGCAGAGTGGAAGAAAATGAAGAGGATCGATACCTCTTCAAGAAGGGGGTTATGAGAGAAGGGGCCTTCTCATCCGATGCGGACGTGTGGAACCTCTTCGTTGATGGCTCTTCTTGTGACAATGGAAGCGGCGCGGGGCTAGTACTCTCAGCTCCGGATGGCGCCAACATCGAGTACGCCTAGAGATTCAACTTCAAGGCCTCCAACAACGAGTCTGAGTATGAGGCCATGATAGCAGGTCTCTTGTTGGGAACAACTCTTCGAGTAAAGCGACTCCTAGTCCATAGCGACTCAAGGTTGGTTGTCAATCAAGTGCTGGGGGAATACGAGTCCAAGGATGAAAGGATGGCCAAATACCTAAAGAAAGTAAGAGGGTTGCTAGAGTACTTTGAAGAGGCCAAACTGAAGAGAGTGCCTAGACTGAGCAATAATCACGCTGATGCATTGGCAAGGCTGGCCTCAGCAATGAAGACAAACTTGGGAAGAACCATCCCAATTAAAGTCTTAGGAAAGGCAAGTATTGAGGAGGACGAGGTATGTAACCCTTGTCACAATGTAAACCTGGGAGACTCGTGGATCGACCCGCTTGTCAGATACCTAAGAGAAGGGGAGCTACCTGAGTCCAAGATGGAAAGAAAAAAGTTGAGATATAGGGCTGCAAAGTTCTCATTGGTAGGAGACGTCTTGTATAAAAAGGGATTTCTCTTGCCTCTCCTCAGATGTGTGCATCCTGTGGAGGTACCTCGGATCTTACAGGAGGTTCGTGAAGGCTCCTGCTCCAGCCACATAGGAGGAAGACCTTTAGCCAAGAGGATCATCACTCAGGGATACTGGTGGCCCACCTTGTCTAGGGACGCTGCCGACTATGTGAAGAGGTGTGACAAATGTCAGAGGTTCGCCACTATCCCTCACCAACCCCATCAGCCTATGACGTCGATCTCTTCTCCATGGCCATTTGCGGTATGGGGAATTGACTTAGTAGGACCTTTGCCAAGAGCTGTTAACAACTATAGATTCTTGATAGTTTCCATTGACTACTTTTCAAAATGGGTAGAGGCAGAGCCAATGATAACAATTATGGAGCAGAAGACCTTTCAGTTCATCTGGAAGAACATCATATGTAGGTGTGGCCTCCTGAACACGCTCATCTCGGACAACGGGACCCAGTTCAAGAATGCCTCCTTGGAGAAGTATTGCCAAAATGTGGGGATCAGACAGTTCTTCTCATCTCCTGGTCGACCTCAAGCAAATGGCCAGACCGAGGTCACGAATAGAACCATCTTGTATGGAATCAAGAAGAGGTTAGAAGACGTGAAGGGGAGATGGATAGAAGAGGTCTACACTGTGCTGTGGGCTTACAGAACTATGGCAAGGACACCCATAGGAGAAACCCCATTCATGCTGGCACATGGCTCAGAGTCAGTCATACCAACGGAGGTAGGGTTGCCAACTCATCGGATTCAGACCTACGACCCTGACAGCAATGGGGAGAAGAGAACGTTAGACCTGGATCTCATTGAAGAGAGAAGAGAAGACACAGAAGTTAGGAAAGCAGCCTATCAGCAGATGGTAGCAAGATTCTACAATCAAAGGGTGAAGTCAAGGCCCATTGCGGTGGGAGACCTAGTGCTTAAGAAGACCCTACAGAAGACAAACAAGCTACACGCGAATTGGCATGGCCCCTACAAAGTAACGGAAGAGGTTGTTCCTGGCACATATAGACTAGAAAACATAGAAGGAGAACCTTTCACCAACCCGTGGAATGCTGATCACCTGAAGAGATATTTCATATGATGTTGCATAGGATTTGTAATTTGTAATTATACCATCTTATCAAGAAGAGGTTATTAATAAAGATCAGTTTCCATATCAAGTTCTTGTTTTGTTCTTTAGAACAGAAGTTTATTATGAGGCCAACTCTTAGGTGATGACCTCAGACCCTCATAACATCACTCGGTGGTGACGAGGTCTGAGCTCAGACACCTGGGTTGGATGACCTCAGAACCTTAACATCATTAATTTGGTGATATTTATTATGAGGCTAACCTCTTAGGTAAAGACCTCAGGCCCTCATAACATCACTCGGTGGTGACGAGGTCTGAGCTCAGACACTAGGGTTGGATGACCTCAGACCCTTAACATCATTAATTTGGTGATATTTATTATGAGGCTAACCTCTTTGGTAATGAACTCAGACCCTCATAACATCACTCGGTGGTGACGAGGTCTGAGCTCAGAGACCTTAGCAGAGGACCTCAGACCCTTAACATCATTAATTTGGTGATATTTATTATGAGGCTAACCTCTTAGGTAAAGACCTCAGACCCTCATAACATCACTCGGTGGTGACGAGGTCTGAGCTCAGACACCTGGGTTGGATGACCTCAGACCCTTAACATCATTAATTTGGTGATATTTATTATGAGGCTAACCTCTTAGGTAATGACCTCAGACCCTCATAACATCACTCGGTGATGACGAGGTCTGAGCTCAGACACCTTAGCAGAGGACCTCAGACCCTTAACATCATTAATTTGGTGATATTTATTATGAGGCTAACCTCTTAGGTAAAGACCTCAGACCCTCATAACATCACTCGGTGGTGACGAGGTCTGAGCTCAGACACCTGGGTTGGATGACCTCAGACCCTTAACAACATTAATTTGGTGATATTTATTATGAGGCAAACCTCTTAGGTAATGACCTCAGACCCTCATAACATCACTCGGTGGTGATGAGGTCTGAGCTCAGACACCTGGGTTAGAGGACCTCAGACCCTTAACATCATTAATTTGGTGATATTTATTATGAGGCTAACCTCTTAGGTGATAACCTCAGACCCTCATAACATCACTCGGTGGTGACGAGGTCTGAGCTCAGACACCTTAGCAGAGGACCTCAGACTCTTAACATCATTAATTTGGTGATATATATTATGAGTCTAACCTCTTAGGTGATGACCTCAGACCCTCATAACATCACTCGGTGGTGATGAGGTCTGATCTCAGACACCTTAGCAGAGGACCTAAGACCCTTAACATCATTAATTTGGTGACACATTGGGGCTAACCTCTTAGGTGATGACCTAAGACCCTCATAACATCACTCGACGGTGATGAGGTCTGAGCTCAGACACCTTAGCAGAGGACCTCAGACTCATCATTAGTTTGGTGATATTTATTATGAGGCTAACCTCTTAGGTGATGAACTCAGACCCTCATAACATCACTCGGTTGTGACGAGGTCTGAGCTCAGACACCTGGGTTAGATTACCTCAGACCCTTAACATCATTAATTTGGTGATATGGTTATGACAACTTCATATTAAGTAGACTTCAGAGATCATATAGCATTCAAATACATTCAGAGGTCAAGATAAAGGAAGAAGTTGGCATTCAATAAAAGAAGAGACTACATAACATTCAGATGTCTGATAAATTACAAGTTCAGAATTACAAGTCAAAAAATACAAAATACAAGGCCAAGCTAAACATCTGAGGGAGGAACATTCGAAGTCTCGGCTGGGTTGACCTGTTCAGTATTGGTCACCTCATCCACATCATCAGCAGGGTCAGTTCCTCCCAGATCAGTCCCTTCCAAAGTAGCAGTCTAGCCAGGGGCAGCAGCCTCGTCTTCTATCTCTTGCAGGGCTTGGGCAAACTGAGGGTCGGCGAAGCTGAGGCCCTCAAAGTCGGAGGCATTTATAGTGCCAACCTCCTTCTCCCTTACCTCGGCCCATCTGGTGGTGGCTTTGATACCTCTTTCGAGGTATTCAAAACCAAAACCTACGAACTCCTCAGAGACTTTATAATCAGCAATTATTTTCTCTGAGGCATCTACAAGGGCGACCTTCACATCAGCATTGACCTTCCTCTGTAAAGCATCGTCCTTATCCTGCAGGGCCTTGGTGTGGCTTTGGACGAGTGCAGAGATATTTTTTTCCAGACCCTGGGCCTTATTCTCAGAATTCTGGGCCTTGGTCTCGGCATTCTACAACTCTGACCTCAGACGGTCAACCTCGGCCTTCAGGGTGCTCTCAACTTTCTCAGCCTCCTGCCCTTTCTGAATGAGTTGCAGTTTCCTTATGGCCCAGTTAGATAGCTGGTACATGGCAGTGGCACCCTGCGCAGATAATGAAGAGGTTAGACGGGGGTAATACAAGACGTTGCACTTAAAAAATTATGGACAAAAGGAATAAGTCATACTTGAGCAACCCTGTGGAGGCCGAACTCAACAAGCATGGAAGTGTCCATGGCCCTGTAAAAATGCCTGTCGGCGTCGATCATCATATTGGCTAGGGCCTCCATGGCCTATCGGTTGTGGCCGACCACGCTGTCGGTAAGTTTCAGCTGGTCCAGACGAGCCGACAAGGTGTCGGCTGTGATAGGGATCGCAGCGTCTGAAGTTTTCTTTTGCCTAGAGGTCGGCCTCTGATTTTCAGAGGTCGGGACCTCGGGGGCCCTCTTCTTCGATTTGGATGTTGAGGGAGCAGGTGGAGGAGCATTCAAGCCAGTCTTCTTGACAAGTCTAGCCAAACTCGGAGCTGCCATCTCCCACAACTCGTCCGAAACGCCTGGTGGTCTTTCTGCAAAAGTGAAAAGATAAGAGTCAGAAATCAAATATGAATGATCATAGGTTAGACTTGAAATAAAAAGAAATATCCTTACCAAAGTCAACAAAGGGACTTCCACCTAAGCTCGTCCCCGAGAGATACTGGGGGGTCAGCAGATGTTCGAACCTGACAAACAACCCATGTGCCCCTTGGTCTTGCAGGGCCTTCACCTTTTTGCTATTTTGAACACTTAGTCCAGGATCGGCCCTTGCAGACATGGTGACTTTACCCCATCTGAGGAGTATTCTCGGCTCAAAAATGGAAGAGGGAATAAATGAGCCAAATTCCCATGTCCCCGAGGTGAAAAAGTACCGAGGTTTCCAATTATGATTCGAGGTCTGAGTGACCAAGAGCATATTTTTCTCAGGCCTCCGAGCCACGAAGTGATAGTAGCTCGGATGATTCTTGGCCCAAGTGGGGACGTAACAACCAGCAAAGACCTGAACTGGGAGGTCAGAGTGGTGGACTGCCCTCCACAAGATGATGGCCCCTATAATAACTCTCCAAGCATTGGGAGAGAGTTGCGAGGGGGCCAAGTTGATGAAGGAAAGAATGGACCTAATGACAGGGTGAAAGGGAAGACAAAAACCTAACTTGAACATCTGCTCGTACAAGCAGATTTCTCCATCTTGACCGTGGTAGGCCCTCTCTTCCCTCAGAGGTCTCCTTAATTGGATTGAGGGACTGATGGAGTATAAGTATCTGAAGTGCAATAGATCCACCTCAGTGACTGTGCTCTCATACTCGGCCGCCTCAGATACGTCAACATCACTTTCGGCGTCCTCATCATCGTCAGGCTCAACGTCGGATGGAGCAGACGTAGACGGGTGACCGGGGAACCTCTGAGCAAACTCGGCCCCGGTAACGGCCGACAGGGGGATAGCATCTAAAATGGGTGGCACAGCCACATTTGGCTCAACAAGTTCGACCTCAGAAGAAGAATTGGAGGTTCTAGAGCCATGTTGAGATGAGGCACGGCTGGAGACCTCGGCCTGGCCAAGGTCCTGACCAGTCTGAGGAGTAAAATCCATGGCCTCTTGGAAAGAGTCCACAGACATTGGGTTAGAGGTGGAAGACTCAGACTCAGACATCGGCAAGTTGTTGGCAGAGACGTCTGTCTGATAGAAATTCTCAGGTGGATCAGGGTATACCATCTTGAGAGGTGGAGGAAAGAGGGATCTGACAGGGAACTCCTGTGACCTAAGAGCTTCCTCCTGAGCTCTCTCTATTTGCCTAATTTTCTCTAAGGTCTTCTCTCTAAGAGAGGGGAAGTCCTCAAGAAGTTGGTACAGGGGTCTGAGCATCAGAGGACGACCCAAAACTTTGATCGACCCTAAACTTGAGGAAAACTCCTAGAACTACAAACAAGTTTGGCTTGTAAATTAAAGGATCCCAAAGATCAAACTAAGGAGTTTTTTAGAAAACCTAGTTCACCGGAAAACTCTAAACCTCGCCGGAAAACTCACAGAACCACCGAAAAACTCAAAACCTCGCCGGAAAATTCAAATCAAATGCCAAAAATGAAGGAAATGGAGAGGGAGAGGTACTTGAAGATGAGTTGATGGATGGAAAAGAAGAAATCTCACAAGAAACTAGGCAAATCCTCTGCAGAAAGAGCGGTGGAACGAAGAAGCCTCGGAGAGAAAATTTGCAGAAACAGTGCGCGCGAAAGAGAGAAATGAGGAAGAAGAAAGAGGAAGAAAGGTTTTAACCCTTAAATACTTAGGCGCACTTCCCAAGGCCCATCATTGCCTTAGGAAACCCAAGGGATAACTGATAGCGCATGCAAGCCAAGTGGGCACGCCTTAGCCTGGGACAGGTGTCACGCAGGTGTTAGCCTTGGGATGAATAGGCCTCGGAGGTGAGAATCCCCTAGCCACCTGCTTTCGCAAATGACTAAGGGCTGGGGGGTGATTGATATGCCCAAGTATAACCTCGGCCCAGGGATACTTACCTCGGCCGAGATAATGACCGAGACATGGACCGACACAATGAGGGGTAAGGGCCCACGATATCATCCCTCGGCCAGGCCTACCTCGGCCCAGGCCGACACTACTACATACACCTCCCCAAGGACATCGCGCATTGCAGGCATCAACAACATCCTCAAGTACCTAGGATTGGCAACCTCGGCCATCAGTAGGCCGAGGTGACAAGGAGCCACTGATCATCTTCAACATGGAACCAGAGGTATTAATAATCATCAGTAGTCCTACCTCGGCTTGGGCCGAGGTTACCAGAGGTATTAATAATCATCAGCATGCAGCATGTCCAACCTCGGCTCGGGCCGACCCCAGCATATGTCTCGGCTGATATCAGGCCGAGACTCCTTATGACACTTCGTGGATTGAGCGGACATCCAACCTTTACAGCTCGACCTCTCCCAAGCCGAGGTCATTCACCAACATGACTGCCGAGCATCTGTTGACATTTGGATAAGGACACCTGGGCACAAATCAGTTATAACAAGATTATTCTCCTCACGTGGGAGAATATTTCATCATCATTGCTTACATGTGACAGTGACAGGTGGAACTCCCCCGTTGGTGAGGATACCACACACATGCACATTACATGCATAGGGGGTACACTACACCCCCTAGGCACTATATAAAGGGATCATCCCCAACTTTGCAAAGGGATCCAATTATTAAAACCCTAGCTAAAGCCCTGTCTAAATATACAGTAGAGAGAGAGAGCTTGAGTGAATTGTACCCATGGCCATTAGTGCCTTTGTTCAGTGATATTACTCACACACTCACAGTGGACGTAGGCCAGATTAGCTGAACCACTCATATTCCGGTGTTGATTCTTCATATCCTCACCTCCTTCTCTTATCTCTTTATACAATTGTGCCGCCATTGTTACTAATATATTGAGCTTGCAAACACCTCACCTGGTGGTGCTGATTCATAGCATCATCAGTATTCTCAAACCGAGAGTTCCGTGATCGCGCGGTTAGTTCCTACATGTTACATTGGTCCCATGAGAGGTGTTGGTGCCACTCACAGGGCCGTTCGAGGGTTGTTCTCTAACGCCTTATTTTTATGTTTAAGTACTTGTATTTTCAAATTATTATTGTTTTCTAAAACTGGGAGTCCCGTGGCTACGCGATCAGTTTCTACAAGTTACATTGGTCCCGTGGGAGGTGTTGGTGCCTCCCACAGGTCCGTTCTGGGGCTCTTTTAGGTTTTCACCCTCTAACGTCTTGTTTTTGAGCTTAAGTCATCATATTTTAAAATTATCATCATATTCTCAAACCGGGAGTCCCGTGATCACGCAGTCTGATCCTACGTGTTACATTGGTCCCGCGAGAGGCGTTGGTGCCTCTTACTGGTCCGTACGAGGGTTGTATCGTGTTTTTGTAATCTAACGCCTTATTTTTAAGCTTAAGTCCTAATATTTTTAAATTATCATCGTATTCTCAAACCGGGAGTCCCGTGATCGCGCGGTCAGTTCCTATGTGTTACATTGCTCCCGTGAGAGGTGTTGGTGCCATGTTTTTAAGTTTAAGTCTAGACATTAGCAAGTTATCATCGTATTCTGAAACCGGGAGTCTAATATATTTTAAACATATTATCCAACAATGAAACCAATAATTATCCCATACTCCTTCTAACATACTATCCAACAACAAGCCAACAACCAATAATTATCCAACAACCAAACCAAACAAAACCAATAATTATCCCGTACTCCTTCTATCATTTAAAAGATTTAATAGATAATGCATATCAATTATATAACTACTTTAGTTAAAGTACAGAGTACCTAGTGTGTAATGAAGAACTGGTATGTAATGAAGAACTGGTATCCAATTGGTTTGATCTACTATACGTAAATAATGTGTTATGAAGAACGGGTATGTAAAATTAAAGAAAGTACCTCACAAAACCACTGAATTATTTTTGAAAATGAAAGAAAGTATGGGATCATACGGGGGCTGCTACAAAAAAATATCGGGGCTGCTACAAAACTTCCTGCAAACAAAATAGGGGTTGGGGTTGGCTTTTTCATAGGTAGAGGAATGTTTGAGTTGGATTCTTTGGTTTTCTTGGGTTGGGGTTTGAAGATGCAATAATCATATATACGACCTTTGTCCATATACTAAGAGAAGAGGATTGGAATATTTTTACCTGAGTAATGCAATTCATCCTCAACACTTGGGTACATTCGCTTGCTCCATTAAAAGATTACCTGTGTCAAAATTGAAAAAATTCAAAACATTAGAGATCGGTTCCTTTCGTTGTGCCTAGAAAAAAATTAAATGAATCTTGAATAAAATTAGGAAGCTAATAATGATCCAAATATGAGAAAATTAGGAAACTAAGAAAAGGGATCTAAAGCTAAGACCAAACACAAAATATACCTTATAAAACAGGTAAAAATCATCGGACAACATGTCCATGTCCATTTCATTGATATTCTCCCCCCTTATAGTCATTGGACAAGATCATCAGGCAACATGTCGATGTTTGGAATACCCAATAGCTAATGTCCCCAATAGCCATGTAAAACTAATAAGAAAATAAAGCAGCATCAACAATGAATTAGGGCCTCACAATAAGTAATGTTTGATACTTAAAAACATAATGAAAAATTATATAGAAACCCATTTAAGCAGGTATTAAAACAGATTTAGGTACCAAAAAAAGTAAAAACCCTAAAATTAAGCTTACACCCCTATGTTAAACAAAAAAAATATGGAAAAATTAGAGAAGAGAACAAATATTAAATCTGAAAAAGTTAGATAAATGATTATACCAGGAAAATGCAAAATAAAAGTTCATAAATAGGTAAATGATTATACCTCGAACCAAATTCAAACCGAACTCAACAAGACAAACTTATAATTTTGCTAAAAACATAACTTGTTTAACCGAACAAACAAAAGTTCATAAATACGTTAAAAAAACATAGAATTATCAACCTCAAATGGTAGAGAAATGTCCATAGAAATCAAGAATTACGTTAGTTCTGATTAACGAAATTGTAAATAATTAAACTATCATTCTAAGAACTGAAATACTCTAAACTACAACTATTAAAGAACTAACACCCAAATTGAAAAGTAAAACTAATACGTAATCTGCACCCAACCTCACTCAAAACAAATCTATACCCAACCTCACTCAAAACAAATATCAGCGTAGGAAATGAAAAAAAAACAAAAAATAAAAAAACAAATCTCATAGTGTTCGTTCAACCCTAACGGATTCAACTTCAACATCTATTAAGAAATGGAAAAAAAACAAAAAACTCCCAAAAGTTCCAATCAGATCTGATTGGAACCTGCTGCGTGCGGAGGAGGTTGTACTTTCTGCGTGCAGGTACAACATTTATGATTTTTATAAAGCTTGTAACTATCTATGCGTGACCATTCCCAAATTTCACCAAATAAAAAAACTCCTAAAAGTACCTGCTGCATGCGGAGGAGGACGCGTGTGCTTGTACCTCCTACGCAAGGAGGAGGAGGAGAGGATAGAAGGGCCACCATAAGGGAGAGGGAGGGAAGGGGCCTAGACGTGTGCGGAGGAGAAGAGAGCAAACATGTTCTGTGGAGGGAAATGAATGAAATTGGTCGCGTATGAGAGAAATGAAGAAACGATTTGTTTTTCCAGAAGGAACATGGTCACGGACAAAGCCGTGACCCCTCAGTGAAACCCATTAGTGAAACCAACCAGCCTATTAATTTAGGATTGTTCATGACCCATAGCCGTGACCCATGCCAAGATATGGTCACAACCCGCAACCGCGACCCCAAATGTGGGTGTTTCGTGCTTTGTCATGCCTATCGTCACAGTCCAAGTTTGTGATCCATCCACGACCAAGCTTAGAGGGAATTTTGGCATGAATTTGGTGCCAATATGGTCACGCCCTGCTCACGAACTTGGGCCGTGACGCATAATGGTCAGGGATTTGGGCCGTGACCACTTCCAGAGAATCCATGACTCATTGTGGTAATGCGTATGGTCATGCAAAAAATTGAGATGGTCACAGTCCAAGTACGTGACTAGCTAGTCACGGACTTGGGCTGTGACTCACTAGGTGTGACCATTCGTAGGATTTGGTGTAGTGTCACTTCTAAGGCTAGCATGTAGGGAGATTCCCCAGTTGCAGTTTGGGGTGTTGTGCGATAAGCTCATAACATAGAATGTAGTTCGTTAATCCAATTTCCTTTTGCATCATCCAGCCATTTCTTCAACCCGTTCAACAGAGTTCTGTTTATCACTTCAGTTTTTCCATTACTCTAGGGATGGCCTGGTGCAGAATGGATTTTCCGAACATTGGATTGATGACAATATGCAGCGAAATCCTCATTATCAAATTGGATACCATGGTCAGTAATGAAAGAATATGGCAGACCATATCTGTAGATAATATTATTCCAAATAAACTGGTAAACCTTTCATATGACATATTAATGAGAGGCTCAGCCTCAACCCACTTAGTGAAATAATCAACATCGACTACTAAATATTTGAATCTCCCTTTGGTGGTCGGCAGAGGCCCGACCAAGTCTATACCCCACATGGCAAATGGCCAAGGGTAAGTTATGGGTGTTAACAATGCCTGCGGAGTTCTTTGAATGGAAGAGAAACATTGTCTCTTATCACATTTCTTCGCATAAGCTGTACAGTCAACTCTCATCGTTGGCCAATAGTATCCTTGCATCGTTATCCTCTACATAAGAGTTCAATCTGCAACATGAGCTCCATAAGAGCCTTCATGAATTTCTTTTATTAAATCTTTAACTTCTAAAGGATTCACACATCCCTATAGACCTGCTATGATACCCTTTCTATACAAAACACCATTATTCAGAAGATATCGAGCAACTTTAAACTTCAGCCTCTTGGCTGCAAGTTGGTTAGTTGGTACAACTCCTTCTTCAATATATGCTCTTATGGGTTCTATCCAGGATGCTCCCATATCCATGGTGATGAATATTACCATTAAATCTTCATCTATGCTCCAATTCGCCAGAATCTCAATAGGAATCGTTCTTCATATCTCGGTTGGAGTAGCTGAGCTAAACCGAGCTAGTGCGTCAGCTTTCGCATTTTCTAATATTGATATTCTGATGAATTGGACCGCAGTAAGAGTGGACACAATCTCTATAGCTTTGGAATGATACTGATATGCCCCAAGTGTAACCTTGGCTAAGAGACACCAACCTCGGCCGATATTATGGCCGACCCTGGATAAGCCATGGGCCCACGATATCAACCCTCGGCCTTAGTAAGGTCGGCCCAGGCCGACACTACCACCTACATTTCCAATGGACACTACGCGCATTACAGAGGTCAACAGTATTCTCATATACCTGGGTATGGCAACCTCGGCCGAGTGTAGGCCGAGGTGATAAGAAGCCTTGGTAACCTTCAACATGGAACCCGTCCAACCTCGGCTTGGGCTGAGGTGACAAGAAGCCCTGGTAATTTTCAACATGGAACCAGTCCAACCTCGACAGGGGCCGACCCCAGCATAATGTCTCGGCTGAGATCAGGCCGAGACTCCCTATGGCACATCTCGGAAGACGTTTATCAAACCTTTACAGCTCGACCTCTCCCAGGCCGAGGTCATGCACCAATATGGCAGCCGAGCATCTGTTGACATTTGGATAAGGACACATGGGCACAAATCAGTTGTAACAAGATTATTCCCCACACGTGGGGAGAATATTTCATCATCATTCCTTACATGTGACAGTGACAGATGACACTCCCACATTGGTGAGGTTACCACACACATGCTCATTGCATGCATGGGGGGTACATTACACCCCCTAGGTACTATATATAGGGGTCATCCCCTACCTTGCAAAAGGATCTCAGCTATTAAACCCTAGAAAAAACTCTGTCTAGATATACAGTAGAGAGAGAAAGCTTGAGAGGTTGTATCCATGGCCATTAGTGCCTTCATTCAGTGATATTACTCACACACACTCACAGTGGACGTAGGCCAAATTGGCTGAACTACTTATATACCGGTGCCCTCTCCTCTTATCCTCACCTCATTCTCTTATCTCTTTATATAGCTGTGCTGCCATTGTTATTCTTATATTGAGCTTGAAAATACCTTACCTGGTGGTGCTAATTTCAGCATCATCAGATACCTTGACATCAAGTCTCCCTTCGCTGCATATAACCTAAGAATCTGATTTACAATTAACTGCGAATCACTAAACACAATAAATTGCTCTGGATTTAGTGTTTATGCTAAATTGAGGCCCATAATCATAGATTCATATTCAGCTTCATTATTGGAAGCTTTAAACTGGAAATGCAACACTTATTCTATATCCAATTCATCTGGGCTGTGCAGAATTATACCCGCTCCGCTGCCTGTGGCACACGAAGATCCATCAACATACAAATTCCATATGGGGATGCCATTATCAAACTCTTGGTCTGATAAAGTTCGTTGATGGAATATTTGATACTTCCTTTTATCATCTCCTATCACTGGGTTGTTATTTGATGATTCTTGCTGCTCGGTGCTTGTCCCCTTTGTTACATCTGTTGATAGGAGTTGATCGGGGGTAGTCTCTCCTGATTCCCTAACATCCATAGGTTATTCTTCATTAGACCCTTGTTGGTCGGCAGTATCTGAATAAGTGAATTCCGCAATGAAATCTGCTACCGCCTGCCCTTTGAGTGAGGACCTTAGCTCATAAACAACATCATACTCTCCCATCTCGACCGCCCAATACATCAGTCTTCCAGACTTTTCTGGCTTGTGAAAATCCTGTCTAAGTGGCATGTGAGTGTACACCACTAACGTATGAGCTTGGAAATATGGTTTCATCTATCTACTTGCCTCAATCAATGCCAACACAAATTTCTCCAACTTTGGGTACCTGATTTCTGCTCCTCGAAATGCCTTACTCGTGTAATACACGGGGCTTTGTACTCCACCTTCTTCTCTAAGTAAAGCTGAGTTAACTGCACTTTCAGAAATAGCTAAGTACAGGTACAATTTTTCTCCTACCACCGGTCTGGAAAGCAGAGATGGTGTCCCCAAGTATTTCTTCAAAGCTAGAAATGTCTGCTCGTACTTGTCATTCCACTCAAAATTCTTTCCAAGCACCTTGAAGAATGTGAGGCATTTATCCGTCGCTCTGGAGATGAACCTATTTAGAGCTGCAACATGCCCCGTAAGGCTTTGCAATTCCTTCTTAGTAGTTGGAGATTTTAGTTATAATAAAACCTTGATCTTATCAGGATTTGCTTCAATGGCTCGCTGATTCACAATATACCCGAGGAACATGACTTCTCGTACGCCAAAAACACACTTAGTTGGGTTTAGCTTCATGAGATATTTCTCCAGTTGATCAAAAGTTTGGCTCATATCGGCTATGTGGTCTGCAACTTTCTTACTCTTCTTCAGCATATCATCGACATAAACCTCCATGTTGCTACCAATTTGTACTGCGAACACCTTATTCATCAATCGCTGGTACGTTGCACCTGTATTATTTAGACCAAATGGCATAACATTGTAGTAATATGTACCCCTTGGGGTAATGAAAAAAGTACTCTCCCGATCTTCTGGCTTCATCTTAATCTGGTTGTAGTCGGAATAAGCATCCATGACGCTTAGTAACTCATGCCCCGAGGTCGCATCTACTAGCTGGTCTATTCGGGGCAGGGGACATGATCTTTTGGGCAGGATTTGTTGAGGTCGGTGAAATTTATGCATGTCCTCCATTTTTTATTCTTCTTTTTTACCATGACTGCATTGGCTAACCAGTCAGCATATTTGACATCCTCAATAAAAGAGGTTTTTTGAAGCTTCTCGACCACCTCCTGAATGGCTTGGTTCTTCTCTGGGCTAAATACCATTCTTCGTTATTTCATTGGCTTGATCTCTTCATTAACATTTAGCTTGTGGCACAATAAGGGTGGATCTATCCCTGACATATCTTCATGAATCCATGTAAAAGCTTGCTTGCTGTGCCTTAAAAATGCCACTAACTCCTGCTTTATTGACGGGTCCAGTGAGGCGCCAATTTGAGTTGTTCATTTTGGATCAAGCTTGGATTCATCTCTAGGGTCCAAAGTCTCAATCTCTGCATCTTTAGACTTCTCCACTTGGTACGTGGTGGTCTTCTTCTTAGCTTCCTCCAACTCTTCCTGTTCCGTAGATGAATAATAGCATTCTCGAGCTACTTTCTGGTCGCCCTTCACAATTTTGACTTCGAAATTGGTCGAAAACATCAAGCATTGATGTACCGTGGATGGCACTACCTTAAAATTTTTCATGCCTACCCTCCCCATGATTATATTGTAGTCTTATTGGATGTTTTTGTCCATTATGAAAAATCATACTTTTTTTTATTCTGTAAGCAGGCTAGGTACCAATAAGCATATCCAACATGATCATCCCAAGTGGAAAGACTTTCTCGCCAGTGAAGCCAAGGAGGGGCCGGTGATATGGCTCCAATTGGGCTATCTTCAAATTCAATCTGTCGAAGCAAGGGTAGAACATGATATCTACAGAGCTACCATTATCCACCAATACTCGTGAGATCACCACGTCCTTTATCCTCATCTTGATAACCAAGGGATCATTGTGAGGATATAATTTCTCGCCAGTGAAGCCAAGGAGGGGCCGGTGATATGGCTCCAATTGGGCTAGCTTCAAATTCAATCTGCCGAAGCAAGGGTAGAACATGATATCTACAGAGCTACCATTATCCACCAATACTCGTGAGATCACCACGTCCTTTATCCTCATCTTGATAACCAAGGGATCATTGTGAAGATATAATACACCTTCCAAATCATTTTTGGAAAAATTGATGACCATCTTATCCTTGTTCACCTCTTTCGCCAAATTTATTCGCTGTGTATAAGAACAGGCTTGGACCTCATTGAGGTAAGCTTTCCTTTCGACATTATGATCCCCACCTCCTGCATCTCCACCTGTAATCACATTACATTCAAATAATCCAAAATGGATTTAAAATACCTCGCATTTGGGTTTCCTTGACTTTTTAGGGAGGACGGGGTCATCTTCTGGATCATCTTCATGGTCCCTTTTCTTGTCATCTTTTGTTCGGTGAGGAGATTTGGACCTTTGCCTTCCTCTTACATTAGTCTTTCCATTATTCTGATGATCAACGAACCTGTTCAATTTTCCTCGTCGAATAAGTGCTTCAATCTCATTCTGGAGAGCTCTGTAGCGCTTGGTCATATGGCCGTGATCTCTGTGGAACTAGCAGTATTTGGACTTATCCCTCTTGTTTGGGGCTATCCTCATTTTCTCTAGCTAAGTCAGCTCCTCTCTATTCTTGATCTCCATCAGAATATGGTTGATATCCACTTTTAAGGGAGTATAATTCCCATACCTCCTCAACTGCTCTAGCGTTTCCTTACCATTCGGTTGCTTACTACCCCCATTGTGATTTTGATCTTTCCTCTCAGTTTTACCTTCAGATTTAGTATGTGCTTTGGTCTTACCGTTCTTCTTTGCTGCCATAGCTTCTTCAACATTCATAATTTTGGCTGCCATAGCCATTAATTGTGCCATGGATTTGGGGGGATCTTTAGCTAAAGTATAATATAACTTGTTTGGTAAAAGGCCATTCATTAGAGCAGTGATCGCAGTCTTCTCTTCGTAATTAATGACCTCAAGTTTCTCGTTATCAAAATGAGTGATGTAATCCTTGGTGTTCTCTCATGCTTTCTGACTTACACTCAATAGGTGTGCCACTCTCTTAACTGGCTTTGCCCTGAAAAAGAAATTCCCTATGAAGAGCTCTGCCAACTGATGGAATGTAGCAATTTGCCCTCGAGGAAGGTTTTTGTACCATACTTAGGCTGAACTAGTGATAGTTCCTGAGAATGCCCTGCACCTCATCTCATCAGGAACTATATAAATATCAGCAGCAACTTGGTATTGCTCTATGTGAAGGACGGGACCAGTTTTTCCATCGTACTTAGGCATTACTACAGGAGCTTTAAATTTTCATGGTGTGGTAAAATGCACAATTACTTGTACGAAGGGTGATCCCTTGATGAAAGTTCTTTGGAGAGCGTTCTTAGCCTTATCTATTTCCCCAAACGTGTCTTCTAACCTCTGAATGGAGCCCTTCCATGTGTTGTTTCCAACCTCAGACCTATTTGCTAGAGCAATAGATCGCGCTGAATTCTCCTCTTGGGATCTTTCATCACGAGTTGCTGGTCATGACTAGGCAGAACCTTCCCTTAAATTATTTGGTCATTGAGAATTTCTCGACGCAGTCCTAGGGGGATTTTAATTCCTCTTAGGGCCCAAATGGTCAAAAGGAGAGGCTCTACTCAACTTCTCCATAGCATTTGGTCATTCTGGGGCTAAAGTAGCATTTCATTGAGAATCTGTAGCTCTTATAGAAAAGGTCTGGCCCGGCTGATATGAGGGATTATTGGTCCTCATTGTATGATGAGTGTCAGTGCATCTGGACTGAGAAACATCTGGGAATAGCGTTCGTCTGGTACTTGAAGGCGACAAAAGGGTGGGTCTCTGATCGCTTCATTGACCTGACTGGGTAGGCACGCCGTTACGAGCAGTTTGAATGAGTTGGCGCATGGTCTCTTGCATATCTATCTGCCTTTGGGATAAATTGGCCACTATGCCGGTGAGATCTTGAATAGTTAAGGGAGCAGATGGATTGGGGGGAACTCGGTCATTATTCCTGTTACTGGATTATGGGATCTCAACCATTTGTGATGAATGTTTTAGTGTAAATGGTACGTGTGGTGACAATTATTATGCAACACAAATATATAAGAGAAAGGCAATCACCAAGCAAGAATAAGGAATATAAAATAACAATCACACAACAAGGGATGCACGTGGTTCAGCAAAGATATGCCTACGTCCACGGTGGTGCAGTCAGTATTATTTCGATGTATCTCGGAGAGTGATTACAAAGAATATCACTTGTCTCTTGCCCCGGACCTAGGGTTTAATATATACATGTTCATTTTAGTAAGTGGGGGTGTTGGACTCCCCCACGTTTTCCATCTCTCTCTATAACCTCTCTTAATGGGAACGTGGGAGGAGACTGGATGATAATCAGTTAAGAGATGGAGGGTCAGGACTTTGGGCTGCCACAATTGGGATACTCGTCCAGGCCCATCATTCTAATTTCGGGTACCCACAATTTCCCCTAAGTTTGTTGGGCCATACTTTGGGCTCAATAAATTTAAATGATTTGTCATAATGGATTTTTCGTACATTGTGCAACTCTTCAAAAGGTAGAGAACTGATTCTGGCGACACTCTCTTCGTGGTTTGTGCACTATAATTAGCAACACTTAAAGGTTTTCTAGAGCATTAATTTTTTGATCCTCGTTTCAACCTTCTCAGCATTCTTCCATTTCTCGTGAGCTCTAGCGATTCATAATTTCTTCTCTCAGTCTCCATTCTTATTGGTTCCTTGTTATTTGGGCTCGTGATTCTTCATTGTTCGAGTCGAACATCCATCTTGTAAGTCTCATGTGCCTTTTCTTTGTATTTTCTCTTCGAATTTGTAGTTTTTTAGGGTTTTCCAATGGAAAAGATTGGTAATAGGTCGGTCTCCGAGTTTAGGAAGTTTTATAACATCCCAGAGTGGGTAGAGATTGAGTGTTGCGCCTCTCCCCTAGAAACGTTAGAGAGATAGAGGATGCCCATTAGATCCATGTCTTGTTGCTTTCCCAAGGGGGACTCACTTTTCCTCCCAACAATTTGTTCTTTCACTTCTTTGGTTATTTCAATATTGATCCTGCACAGTGTTTGCCCAATGTGTGGAAGATAATTAATGGCGTCCATAGAATAAATCAGTTATATGCTACCAATTTAGGGCTTGTTGAGGTGTGTTTTACTATTCTTTTTCTCGCACTAGTTCTGGTGTTCTCTATCTCAAAGCCAGGAGCCCTGACGGGGTATTGGTAGTAAACCTACCTGATTCCCATAAGGACTATTGGCAAGAAGGTTTCCTTACTAGAAACTGGCAGTTTTCACCCCAGTTTGAAGGGTCGAGGTCTGATAGGTTCTCTGTTCCCTTTTATGGGGAAGAATACATAGGTAGACTTTGCTCTGTTCTTTTAATTTTTGTTGATTTGTGATCTTTATGATTTTTCTCTATTTTTTCTTCAACGAGGTCGAAGAATTTGGAACTTGCTCTCAGCGAGGTTTGTCTCTCTAAATTGGTCAAGGCCTGGAATATCATGGAGCCCTTAGCTGACGACGAGCATCCTCGATCTGCTACTTTTCTGCTCAACTATAAGAACGTTGGTTCCAGTTTTATAGCGAGGCCGGTGGATAGTATCCTTAAGTTTGATAACTCCGAAGAGACTGCTGCGGATCCTATTCAGTTTGACGAGGAGGAGAGCAACTCTGAAAGTGATATCGCAGGTGGTGCTGAAGGTAATTTGGGTGAGGAGAGCTCCAATGGTAGTAGCTCTTCTATTTCGGGGGAAGTTTCTAAAGTTCGTCAATCGTCGAGCACATCCAGTAGTTCAAGCGAGGAGATGGTTCCTCAAAGAAAAAACCTGATTCGAGATGATGATGATAACGATCACGTGCTCATCGCTCATAGGTTAAAGAAGCAGAAGTCTAGCACTGGGGCTATAGCTACTGGCTCTCGGTCTTCTACTCAGGAGAAAGAGAGGAAGAGGAGAGAGGAAGAGCAGGTGAGAGAGAGGGAGAGAAAAAAGGAGGAAGAAAGAAAAAAATAGAGGAGAAGAAGAAGATGAAGGTGAAGAAGAGGATGGAGAAGGAGAAAGAGGAAGAGAGGAGGAAGATGGAGTCAAGGACGAAGGTTGGGAAAGCCTTAGTCCCGGTGTCTGCTTTGCCCGAGGGAGCCTCAGTTGCCGTTTCCCCTCAACTGGCTCCTGCGCTGCTCGAGAGGGCAGTTCTTCCAGCAGATCGCCAGAGGGCGTTGGGGTCTGATCAATTGGCCCTACAAGCTAGCCAGAGGCTAGCCCTGGTAAGATCTTTTCCATTTGCTAATGCTGTAACAACTTTTGGCTATTTCTCCTTATTGATCGTTCTCCTTTTTTATCTCTTCTTCATTTCTGGCAGTTTGTGACTGACTTCACCGTGCTCTATCGCTCTCGCGATGAGCTAGTGAGAAGGATGGTGAGCTAGAGTAGCAGAAGTCTGCTCTGGAAGTCAGGGGTACTCAACTAGAGGTTGATTTAAAGACTGCTGATGCCGCTTGAGTTTCTTCTGACCTGGCCCTCGTCAATTCTATTCGAGAGAGGGATGCGGCGATTTAAGAGATGGTCGAGCTGAGGTAGGCCTGTGACTTGGTTTTCTCGATCAAGTCGTCCATCATAAAAGAGAACAAGGTCCTAGCCGAGCAACTGAAGGAGAAGGAATCCCAGGCAGCCACCATCAAGGAGGATTCATACAACTCTAGGTGGTCTATTTCATATGAAGACGTTGAGGTCCAGATAGGCTACATCAACCGTCTAAACTTCAAGAAAGGATGGAATAAGGCCCTCCCAGCTGCTGGTGTGGATGTTGCATCTCCTTTGTTCGATGAGAACGACCCAGGGCCGAGGCCAGTTGTGGATGAAGTCCCTGTCCCTGCTATTGAAGGCACTGACCGTGTCTCCTAGACAATCTCTGCTGACGTTCCCCTTGTTATGGCGACAGAGGATATCCCTGTTGATGCTGATAAAGGGAAGCATCCATCGAATTCTGGGCAACCTGAGGTTGCTAGTTAATTTATTTTTAGGACTATTTTTGTATTTCTGCTTGTAATTTTCCCAATTTCTGCTCGATGTACTTTAACTTCTATCAATGAAATGAAAAGTCTTCTTTTTCCAGTGCATTAATTGATTTTTCTCTCCATTGCCCTTTTATGTCTTGTAGTTGACTGATGTAGAAGAGTATATTCCTGCCACATCTCAATTGGGCAGGACTCTTGGTCCCAATGCCAGTCCTCAGGTTTACCAGTCCTTTGTTAGGCTTTGTAAATCTCTTAGGTCAAGGAATCCAAAGTATAAAGATCAGTCTGAGCTTGTATCCAAGTTGAAGGACAGGCTCTAGGAGATGGAAGAGCTTGGTGCTTCAGTGCAAGAAGAGGTGAATGCGTTGAGAACAAAGCTTCTCGATGCTTCTGAGATCAACCAGGTTAGGGAAATTCTTCAGCAAGAAAATGAAGCTTTAAGGAAATAGGTCTCGCGTCTTAGGGGGCATGCACAGAGCACCGCTCCTGCAGTATTACGAGGCTCTTCATCGACGCGAGCTAGGGCTGGCTCGAGCGACGTTCCTCCTGTGCTGTGAGGTTCCACTTGTCCATTCATTCCGTGAGCTGGCAGGAGCACCAGGCGTTCAGATAGGGAAATGGAAGAGCTCCGTGGTGATGTCCATCGAGCATATGTAATTTTTGCTGGGCTTCAAAGGGACGTTACTCGGCTGCAGCACCTATTTAAAAAAAGACCTCGGCGAGTATGGGCCGACGGTTATGACCAGTGTTGCCTAGATGCTTCGATAAGGCTGATAGAATTTGAGGAGCTTGCCTTCATTAGGGGGTGGTTGAGTGCTTTGAAGGATATGCAATTTCCAAGGAACTCTATGCTCTGGTATCGCCTTAAAATATCTCCTTCCACTCGTATGCCCAATCCCTTCCGGAGAGATGATCAGTGGATACCCATCGATGCTATCCCTCGGCAGCTATTGGAGTTGGATGCTAACGAAGCCGAGGAAGAGTTAGTTACTGCTCCTGATGATGGTTGAAGAGCTCAAGTGGCTGATTATCTCATTCAAATGCCTCACCCCCACTGAGATTTTGCCAGTAGTTACTTTATGTATTTTGTGTTGAAGTGATGTTATGTCAATGTTTTGGGCGAGGTCGCCGACTAAACATGTATTGTACTTGTTGTAAATATGGTGGATTAATATAAAATTTATGTTTTGGGCTATTTTATCCGACTAAACAAGTGTATTATATTCTCCATATTCTCGCTCCTTTATGATCTCTAAATTTGTATTATTATGCAAGTGTCCTTCCAGTACAGTATACTATCGAGATACCATTGTGCACCACTTTACCTTTTAGGTCGTGTCCTCACACTCCCTTAGGCCTAAGTGTGTCAATTGGTGAGGATGCACCTGGTGTTGGATGCTCTATCCGATCAAGATTTTATTCAACCAAAGATGATTTGGCGACCAATTTTAATTTGGTCATATTGCCTAAGGATCTCCTGTAGGGCTTCATATATTGCCAGGGGCAATGCTAAGAGGTCTTTTGTGTTTCATAAAGAAAGCCTGAGGAGGGTGATTTCCCTGCTATGGTGTAATGACCAATGTGCCTGTCATTTGGAAAAGATGTGTGATAAAGCTTATATAACTATTACTCATTAGAATGCAGTCATTAAACAACTTTCATTAATGACAAGGAAAATGAACTACTAGATCCACAACAAAAGCATAAAAGAAGAATCTAAAAATAGAATCTCTTCAGATTGGTTGCGTTCCATGCTCGGGGGATTTCCCTACCTTCCATCATTTCTAAGTGATAGGCGCCTTGCAGATTATCTCTTGTTATCTTTAATGGTCCTTCCCAATTTTTCCCTAGCTTGTCGTCGGATGGTTTCACTGCGCTTCCGAGGACTTTTCTTAGGACATAGTCCCCAACTCGAAATGTCCTTGGGTTGACCCTCTTGTTATAATGCCTCGCGAGCTGTTGCTGATAGCTTGCTAGCTTTACTAGGGCAGTTCTCGGTGCTCGTCAGCTAGGTCGACCTCAGCGAGCAATGCTGCATCATTATGGCCCTGGTTGACAAGGCTGGACCACATTGTCGGCCAACCGACTTCTAATGGGATGACTTCTTCTATTCCATATGTCAACAAAAATGGGGTCTCTCCTATTGCTCATCGTGGAGTGGTTCGATAAGCCCATAGAGTATGTGGTAATTCATTCACCCACAAGCCTTTGGCTCACTCTAATCGCTTCTTTAATCCATCGATCACAGTTTTGTTCGAATCCTCATCTTGGCCATTGCTCTGAGGATAAGCCACCGAGCTGAAATGGTGTCTGATTCCATGTTGTTTACAGAAGATCTAAAAAGAGCCGCTCTCGAACCGCGTTCCATTATCAATGATGATGGTTCTGGGGATGCCAAAGTGGGTGATTATGTTTCTCCATATTAACCTTATCATATCTGCATCTTGGATGTTTGCTAGGGGTTTTTCCTCGATCCATTTAGTGAAGTAGTCAGTCTCGACCAGCAGATACTTGGGATTATCGGTGGCGGTAGGAAGTGGTCCTACGATGTCCATCCCCTATTGGGCAAACGTCCATGGGATGGATAATAATTTTAGGTCGTTAGCAGGTTGGTGGACCATAGGGGCGTGAAGCTGTCATTTCAAGCACTTGTGGACATATACTACAGAGTCCATTTGCATATATGGCCACCAATAGCCCTCCTTCATTGCTCGAAAATCTAAAGATCTTCCTCCAATATGGCTTACATAGAGTCCTTCATGAAGCTCATGTAGAACTTGCTTGACATCCTTCGGGTGAACGCATTGGAGGTAGGGATCGAAAAACGATCTCTTGTATAGCCTTCCCTCAGGAGATAAGTGAAAGCGAGCAGCCTTGACTCTTATCTGGTGAGTAGTCTTCTTATCATCTGGAAGTGTGCCATCCTTCAAATAGTCCCTTAATAGGTCCATCCAGCTGGGTCAAAACTCAATTCGGAGCACCTGCTCCACGCTTGGTAGCTCACTGTTATGGTTAATGCTAGGGTGGGAGAGGAAATCGATGGGGATTGTCCTTTTTAAGTCAGAATCGATTGCTGAGCTTAGGGCTTCTAGGGCGTTAGCATGGCTGTTCTGCCCTCTGGGAAACTGCTGGACATTGATCTCTTCGAAGCTCGCCATTAGCCTTTTCACTAAGGCGAGGTACGCTTCCATTCTTTCATCTTTTGTATTATAATCTCCACTTATCTGATTGGAGACTAATTGAGAATCGCCGAACACCTGTAAATGCTTTGCTCCTAAAGTGTGCGCCTTTTGGAGGCCGACTATTAAGGCTTCGTATTCTTCTTCGTTATTGGAGGCTGCAAATCCAAGCCTGATTCCTTGTTCAAGGATTGTATCCTCTGGAGTAATGAAGACAATTCCTACACCTGCCCCCTTTGATTTGGAGGCTCCATCAACGAATAGTTTCCAGGTTTCCTTTGTTGCGTCGTTCCCCTTTTGTCTTGTTGTTGGAGGGTTGCTCGTCTGTGAATTTGGCTATGAAATCACCAAGGATCTGCCTCTTGATTGCGTTCCTTGGTTGAAATTGGATATCAAATCGTCTGAGCTCGACTGACCATTTAGACAGTCTACCCGATAAATCCTCCTTCCTCAGGATTTCTTTAAGGAGGTGTGATGTAAGGACGATTATAGTGTGGGCTTTAAAATAGTGCTTTAGCTTCCTCAAAGCCACTACTAGTTCAAAGGAGATCTTCTACAGTGGTAGGTACCTCTGATCGGTGTCAAGTAGGGTTTTGCTCGCGTAATAAATGGGGTGTTGGATTCCTGCAACTTCACATATTAATGCAGAACTGGCAGTGTGGTTGGAAACAGACAGGTACAAGTACAAGGGATTTGCTTCCTGTGGTATAACAAGCAGTGGTGGGGAACTAAGGTAAGCCTTGAGTTCGTCCAGTGCTCGCGAGCAATCTTGGTTCCATTCTACCGTTTTGTTTCCCTTTAGGAGCTGGAAGAAAGGCTTGCACTTCTCTGAGGATTTTGAAATAAATCAGTTTAAGGCAGCGAGAATACCGATGAGCTTTTGTATGTCCCGGATCGTGCGGGGAGGTTGTACCATGTTTATTGCATCGATCTGGTCTGGGTTGGCCTCGATGCCCTTCTTACTGACCAAGTACCCAAGAAATTTTCCTGACTGGACACCGAAAGAACACTTGCTCGCATTAAGTTTTATTCGGTATTTCCTGAGGATTTCGAAGGTGCTTGATAGGTCTGAGAGGTGGTCTTCTTTCTTCTTGCTCTTAACGAGCATATCATCGATGTAAACTTCCATAGTGTCTCCCATTTGAACCTTGAATATCTTGGTGACCAGCCACTGGTAGGTTGCCCCTGCATTTTTGATTCCGAAGGGCATGACTTTGTAGAAGTATAGTCTGACTGAGGTGGTGAATGTTATTTTATCGTGGTCTGGGGCATACAGAGGGATCTGATGATACCCGGAGTATGCATGCAGAAAACTCATTCTCTCGTGAGCTGCAGTAGCGTCTACCAGTTGATTAATTTTTGGGAGGGGGAAACTATCCTTAGGGCATGCTCTATTCAAGTCGGTGAAGTCGAGGAAAACTCTCCACTTCCCGTTGCTTTTTGGAACTACTAATGGGTTGGATAACCATTTGGAGAATTGTACCTCCCGTATGGATCCTGCAACCAGTAGTTTTTCTACTTCTTGTTCCATGGCCTTTGCCTTCTCAGGTGCAGTTTGCTGTTCCTTGTGTGTGATTGGTTTGAAGGTGGGATTGACGTGCAACTGATGACAAACCATACTAGGATCTATTCTAGGTAGGTCGTATGGATCCCACGTGAAAATATCTACGTTGCGTCTCAACAGAGTTGTCAATTCCTTCTGTTCCTAGTCAGTGAGAGAGGCTCCAATCAAGAAAACTCTGTCACTTTTGCTATCTCCAGCTGTAACCTCTACCAGTTCTTCGACGACCCATTCAGAGGGGAGGATCCTGGTCTCCTCTACTCCAGGTCTTCCGTACTTTAATTGCTATTTAGAAGGTGTCAGACCTTCTTGTTCTTCAACTTTCTCGCTGGGCTGATCGGCCTTCTTCTCTGGCCTTAGTCGGATGGTTGCTATGAAGCACCTTCTTGCCATTTCTTGATCGTCGTTGATATGCCCCAAGTGTTACCTCAGCCAGACCTACCTCGGCCTAGGCCGACACTACCTTCTACACTACCAAGGGGCACTGTGCACATCACAGGCATCAATAGCACTCTCGTACACCTGGGTAAGGCAACCTCGGATAAGGGTGGGCCGAGGTGATAGTGAGCCGACCCTCAACTTGGAACCGGTTCAACCTCGGCTTGGGACGAGGTCATGAGAGGCCTTAATAATCACCAGCATGGGACTATCCCTACCTCGGATGGGGCCGACCTTGCATAATGTCTCGGCTGATATCAGGCTGAGACTCCTTATGACACTTCTCGGATTGAACGGATATCAAGCCTTTACAGCTCAGCCTCTCCCAGGCCGAGGTCATTCACCAACATGACTGCCGAGCATCTGTTGACATTTGGATAAGGACACCTGGGCACAAATCAGTTGTAACAAGATTAGTCTCCACATGTGGGAGAATATTTCATCATCATTACTTACATGTGACAGTGACAGATGGCATTCCCACATTGGTGAGGATATCACAGACATGCTCATTGCATGCATGGGGGGTACATTACGCCCCCTAGGCACTATATATAGGGGTCATCCCCTACCTTGCAAAGGGACTTCAGTTATTCAACCCTAGCCAAAACTCTGTCTAAATATATAGTAGAGAGAGAGCTTGAGAGAATAGTATCCATGGCCATTAGTGCCTTCATTCAGTGATATTACTCACACACTCACTGTGGACGTAGGCCAGATTGGCTGAACCACCTATATTCCGGTGTTCATTCCTCATATCCTCACCTCCTTCTCTTATCTCTTTATATAGATGTGCTGCCATTGTTATTCATATATAGAGATTGGAAACATCTCACCTGGTGGTGCTGATTCCGAGCATCATCATTTTGGCGCCGTCTGTAGGAAGCGAGAGGCTATCTCTTCCTCTTTTTCTGCTTTACCTCACCGGAGACTCTGGTGGTGAACCAGGAACCACCCCTTGTGTGGAGCTATTTCACCATTGAAAGAGGTCCTTTAAGGTATTAAGCTCACTTACTGTTCAAGCTCTTTATTGTTAATACATGGCACCAGAATTACCACCGCCTCTTCCGCCGCCTGGAGGTGGAGGGGCTAGTTCCAGCCAGGCTCCTCCCCAGTCCGAAATGGCGGAGGTTGAAGCAGCCTTGAAATCTTTAGCTGCAACACATCAAGACATGAAGGAGCAAATTGTCTAGCTCAGCCAAACCATGATGATGAGGCCACCTGGAGTCTCACCGGACATGATAACTCCGGCAGCAGTTCAGCTTCATCCTGACACCAGGGGACCACCCCAGGCGCCCATAAAGGACCAACCTGCACCCTAGCGGAGGAGGGACATTACTGACCCTAGGTTCTTGCGACTTGGGAGGCAGGGAAACCCTTGCCCAGAGGACATGTATGATGACCTAGAAGCTGAAGAGGCCCCTGAAGACTGCTGGGAGCCGTATGAGGTGTCAGATAACACCGTACGACCTCTTAGGCAGAGTCAAGGATGTGTCGGCCGAAGAAGAGACGAGGCCCAACAAAGAGGGTCGGCCTTTGACAGGCAGAGTCAAGGATGTGTCAGCCGAAGAAGAGATGAGGCCCAACAGAGAGGGTCGGCCTTTAACAGGTTGAGCAGAGGGTCGGCCTTCAAGAGGCTGGGCCCAGTCAATGACCTGAGACAGAGGCTATCGAGGTCAAGGAGCGCGGCAGGCTCTCAAAGAGGGAATGGGCAGGTTCGTCCAGATCAAGGCTGACCCTTGGAGATAAGAGCCAGGGAGAAGGAAGAGGTCAACAGTCAACGGGTCGTGGCTGGGGAACCTTCTGTCCATCGCAGAGAGGTGGCAGGGGATAACCTCGGCCAAGTTGATGAGAGAAGACCCTAGAATGACTCAATCCAACGTCTCGAGGAGAAGATAGGGGACCTCATAAAGAGCAGGGACCCATTACAGAGGGGCTACTCGGAGGGCTCCCCATTTGTAGCTAGGATAGTGGGGTTCCCAACCCCAGCTAAGTTCAAGCCTCCTACAGTGACTCCTAAGTATGATGGCAGCACTAACCTAGTGCACCATATCGAGATGTATCAATCGGCGGCAGATATTTACTCGATACCCGATGAGATGAAGTGCAGGGCCTTCTCAGGAACCTTGATAGGGGCTGCGCATAGCTGGTTCACCTCTCTTCCAAAGAACTCGATCGAGAACTTCAAATGCTTAGCTGAGCAGTTCATCCACAACTTCTGCTTTGGGGTAAGACCTCAAAAGAAGACTACCCACCTCCTATATGTCAAACAGGCTAAGGGTGAAAGTCTAAGAGACTACATAGCAAGATTCAACAAGGAGAAGTTGGAGGTGGAGGATTACGAAGAGAGCATAGCCATGACCGCCCTTATAGGAGGCCTCCAGAAGGGAAAGCTACTGTGGAAACTGGCGGAAGACCTTCCTAAGTCAATGGGAAAGCTGCTGGCAACCGCGGGAAAAGTGATGAATGCGGAAGAGGTAATGGCCGCCAAATATGAGGAGGAGAACCGTGGTAGCACTGGGAGGTCCCAGGGCAAGAAAGAGGGGAAGAAGAGGTCAGCAGATGACAAGTTCGCTCATTACACTCCTCTGACTGTGAGCTGTGAGCACATCCTTAATGAGATCAAGACTGACCGGACTCTGAGGTGTCCATAGAAATTAAAGGCCCCACCACATAAGAGGAATAAAAACCTCTGGTGTGAGTTCCATCAGGATCACGGCCATGTCACAGATAGATGCTTCGCTCTGAAGGATGAGATTGAGAAGATGCTAAAATTCGAGAAGCTGAGAAAGTATGTGGACGGTAAGTCTCCAAAAGGTGGAAGAGAAGAACCTAAGAAGAGAAGAAATGACAGGTGCCGTGGCGATGTCCCGGCTAGAAGGCATGATGATTCAGAGGGTGATGATGGAGATGACCCGGATCTCCCACCAAAGGATGACAACACCCCTGTGAAGAGGGTCGGAATGATCTCCATTAGTGTTAGCACCATATGTGGGGGATTCGCAGGAGGTGGATCTGAGGTAGCCGATAGGAAGGCTCATGTAGCGGAGGCCAAGTCAGTGGTCAAGCCTGAGGTTGTGAATCTAACGTCTTCTGACGCAGTACAGAAGAGGAAAAAGGTGGACATGGACACCCTCATAGTGGGGTTCTCCAGACTCGACTTCAAGGGCATCTTAGCCCCCCATGATGACCCTTTAGTCATAACAACAAGGGTGCATGGGTGCGATATAGGGAGAATCCTTATAGATGGGGGAAGCTCATCAGATGTGATGTTCTGGCCTTGTTTCAAGAGCTTGGGTCTTAGCAGGGCAAGGCTAGTGCCCTATCATCACCCATTGATAGGCTTTAGTGGTGAGAAGGTACACCCATTGGGCATGTATGAAATGGATGTACGGATGGGAGATGAGTGGCCTAAGAGGCTGACCAAGAAGATAAACTTTTTTATTATGGACGAAAATGTCTTCTCGGCCTACAACCTCATCATCGGA
This sequence comes from Sambucus nigra, assembly GCA_949130495.1. Lineage (NCBI taxonomy): Eukaryota > Viridiplantae > Streptophyta > Magnoliopsida > Dipsacales > Adoxaceae > Sambucus > Sambucus nigra. The sequence continues at coordinate 173,916,993 of OX422208.1, forward strand.
AGAGTGGCCCTCAAAGAGTTTGAAGCCGTGCCATCAACGGTCCACCAGATGCTAAAATTCTCGACTCCTTATGGGGTAGGGGAAGTGCAAGGGGACCAGACCACGACGTGGGAGTGTTATTTCAACTCGATCGAAGAGTGAGAGGCCCATAAGAGAGCAACCGTCACTTACAGCATTAACACTCTTGATCCCAGATACGAAACCAAATTGAAGAAGGGCGAGGCCGTGGCAGAGGTAGAATCCATCGTCCTTAATGAGGACGAGCCGAAAAAAACCATCCAGGTCGGTAAGGCCCTGGAGCAAGGGATCAAGGAAGAGATGATAAACTTCCTCAGGAGGAGGCAGAGTGTCTTCGCGTGGAGTCACTCAGACATGCCTGGTATCGACCCTGAGATCATGACCCACAAGCTCAACATGGACAGAGATGCTAGGCCTATTAAACAGAGGTGAAGAGTCTACTCCAGAGAGAAGTATGAGGTCATCCGGGAAGAGCTGAAAAAGTTGGAAGAGGTCGAGTTCATAAGAGAGGTTACTTACCCAGAGTGGCTCTCAAATGCAATCATCGTGCCTAAGGCCAATGGAAAGTGGCGAATGTGTGTAGATTTCACAGACCTAAACAAGTATTTCCCGAAGGACATCTATCCCTTACCTAGGATAGACCAGATGGTGGATGCAACGGCAGGGCACGAGCTCATGAGTTTCATGGATGCTTATTCAGGTTATAACCAAATCTTCATGGATGCCGAAGACTCTGAGAAGACAGCCTTCATTACTGACAAGGGGACGTACTGTTACAAGGTGATGCCCTTTAGTCTAAAAAACGCGAGGGAAACATATCAACGTCTTGTCAATAGGATGTTCGAGGAGCAGATAGGTAAGACCATGGAGGTATATGTGGATGATATGCTAACGAAGATCCTGAAAGCATGTACTCACATAGTAGACCTTGAGAAGACCTTTGATGTCATGGACTCGTACAGGATGAAGCTCAACCCAGCGAAGTGTGTCTTCGGGGTAGGAGCCGGGAAGTTCTTGGGGTTCATCGTTAATCCGAGGGGGATTGAAGAAAACCCTGAAAAGATCAAGGCCTTGCTCGACATGAAGACTCCTAGGAGTATCAAGGATTTCCAGAGACTCACCGGAAGAGTGGATGCCCTTAACAGGTTTGTTTCCAGGGCAACGGACAAATGTCTTCTGTTCTTTAAAATTCTGAGAAAGGCTTTCCAGTGGGACGAAGAGTGTGAAAAAGACTTTGACCAACTCAAGTCCTACTTGGGGTCTCCCTTGTTGCTGTCTCAGCCCATCACGGGGGAGAGGTTGTTTGTGTATCTGGCAGTCTCTGAGTCAGCCATCAGCGCAGCCATCGTACAGGAAGAGGATGGAATCCAGAGGCCTGTGTACTTCAACAGTAAGGCCCTTCAAGGGTTTGAACAAAACTATCCCCGGATGGTGAGATTGGCTTATGCCCTGATACATGCCTTAAGGAAGATGAAGCCTTACTTCCAAGCGCACTCCATGGTAGTCCTCACAGACTCCCCGCTAAGACAGGTTCTGCACAAACCTGAGAAGTTCGGGAGACTGATGACCTGTGCCATCAAGCTAGGAGAGTATGATCTTACCTACCAGCCCAGGACAGCCATTAAGGGGCAGGCCCTCATAGACTTTGTCGTAGAGTTCACCTGGGAAGAGGCCGATAGAGGTTTGGAAGAGGCCGGGACAGAGAAAGGTTCAGATGAGGGAGAAGAGATGAACCATAGTATCTTCTGAAATTCGGAAGAAACTACCCCGAACGTCTTCCGATGCCGAGAAGAGGTTATACCAGGAAAAACCCAGAGCAGAGTGGAAGAGAATGAAGAGGATCGGTACCTCTTCAAGAAGGGGGTTATGAGAGAAGGGGTCTTCTCATCAGATGTAGACGTATGGAGCCTCTTCATTGATGGCTCTTCTTGTGATAATGGAAGCGGCACGGGGCTAGTACTCTCGGCTCCAGATGGCGCCAACATTGAGTACGCCTTGAGATTCAACTTCAAGGCCTACAATAACGAGTCTGAGTATGAGGCCATGATAGCAGGTCTCTTATTGGTAATAACTCTTCGAGTAAAGCGGCTCCTACTCCATAGCGACTCGAGGTTGGTTGTCAATCAAGTGCTGGGGGCATACGAGTCCAAAGACGAAAGGATGGCCAAATACCTAAAGAAGGTAAGAGGATTTCTAGAGTATTTTGAAGAAGCAAAGCTGAAGAGAGTGCCTCGGTTGAGCAACAACCACACTGATGCATTGGTAAGGCTGGCCTCGGCAATGAAGACAGATTTGGGAAGGCCCATTCCAATCGAGGTCTTAGGAAAAGCAAGCATCGAGGAGGACGAGGTCTGTAGCCCTTGTCACAATGTGAACCTGGGAGACTTATGGATTGACCCGCTCGTCAGATACCTAAGAGACGGAGAGCTACCTGAGTCCAAGATGGAAAGGAGAAAGTTGAGATACAGGGCTGCCAAGTTCTCAATAGTAAGAGACGTCCTGTACAAAAAGGGGTTTCTTTTGCCTCTCCTCAGATGTGTGCATCCCATGGAGGTACCCCAGGTCTTACAGGAGGTTCATGAGGGTTCCTGCTCTAGCCACATAGGGGGAAGGCCCTTAGCCAAAAGCATCATCACTCAGGGGTACTGGTGACCTACCTTGTCTAAGGACGCTATAGACTATGTAAAGAAGTGTGATAAATGTCAAAGGTTCGCCACTATCCCTCATCAACCTCATCAGCCTATGACGTCGATCTCTTCTCCATGGCCATTTGCGGTATGGGGAATTGACTTGGTAGGACCTTTGCCAAGATCTGTCAACAACTATAGATTCTTGATTGTTGCCATTAACTACTTTTCAAAGTGGGTAGAGGCAGAACCGATGATAACAATTACAGAGCAGAAGACCTTTCAGTTCATCTGGAAAAACATCATATGTAGATATGGCCTCCCAAGCACGCTTATCTCGGATAATGGGACCCAGTTCAAGAACTCCTCCTTAGAGAAGTATTGCCAAAGTGTGAGGATTAAACAGTTCTTCTCATCTCCTGGTCGACCTCAGGCAAATGGCCAGACCGAGGTCACGAATAGGACTATCTTGGATGGAATCAAGAAGATATTAGAAGACGTGAAGGGGAGATGGATAGAAGAGGTCTACGCTGTGCTATGGGCTTATAGGACCACATCAAGGACACCCACGGGAGAAACCCCGTTCATGCTGGCATATGGCTCAGAAGCCGTCATACCAACGGAAGTAGGACTACCAACTCATCGAATTCAGACCTACGATCCTGACAGCAATGGGGAAAGGAGGAGGTTAGACTTGGATCTTATTGAAGAGAGAAGAGAATAAGCAGAGGTCAGAAAGGCAGCCTACCAGCAGAGGGCAGCGAAATTCTACAACTAGAGGGTGAGGTCAAGACCCATTGCAGTAGGAGAGCTAGTGCTAAAGAAGACTCTACAGAAGGCAAACAAGCTACACCCAAACTGGCATGGCCCCTACAAAGTAACGGAAGAGGTTGTGCCTGGCACTTACAGGATAAAAAACCTAGAAGGAGAACCCTTCACTAACCCATGGAATGCTGACCATCTCAAGAGATATTACATATGATGTATAGAATTTTATGAAAATGTACTATCTTACTGAGAAAAGGTTATTAATAAAGATCAGTCTCCATATCAAGTTCTTGTTTCGTTCTTTAGACCAGAAGTTTATTATGATGTAACCTCTTAGGTGATGACCTCAGACCCTCATAACATCACTCGGTGGTGACGAGGTCTGAGCTCAGACACCTGGGTTAGACGACCTCAGACTCTTAACATCATTAATTTGGTGAGATTTATTATGAGGCTAACCTCTTAGGTGATGACCTCATACCCTCATAACATCACTCGGTGGTGACGAGGTCTGAGCTCGGACACCTGGGTTAGACGACCTCAGACTCTTAACATCATTAATTTGGTGATATTTATTATGAGGCTAACCTCTTAGGTGATGACCTCAAACCCTCATAACATCACTCAGTGGTGACGAGGTCTGAGCTCAGACACCTGGGTTAGACGACCTCAGACTCTTAACATCATTAATTTGGTGATTTTTATTATGAGGCTAACCTCTTAGGTGATGACCTCAGACCCTCATAACATCACTCGGTGGTGACGAGGTCTGAGCTCAGACACCTGGGTTAGACGACCTCAGACTCTTAACATCATTAATTGGGTGAGATTTATTATGAGGCTAACCTCTTAGGTGATGACCTCAGACCCTCATAACATCACTCGGTGGTGACGAGGTCTGAGCTCAGACACCTGGGTTAGACGACCTCAGACTCTTAACATCATTAATTTGGTGAGATTTATTATGAGGCTAACCTCTTAGGTGATGACCTCAGACCCTCATAACATCACTCGGTGGTGACGAGGTCTGAGCTCAGACACATGGGTTAGACGACCTCAGACTCTTAACATCATTAATTTGGTGAGATTTATTATGAGGCTAACCTCTTAGGTGATGACCTCAGACCCTTATAACATCACTTAGTGGTGACGAGGTCCGAGCTCAGACACCTGGGTTAGACGACCTTAGACTCTTAACATCATTAATTTGGTGAGATTTATTATGAGGCTAACCTCTTAGGTGATGACCTCAGACCCTCATAACATCACTCGGTGGTGACGAGGTCTGAGCTCAGACACCTGGGTTAGACGACCTCAGACTCTTAACATCATTAATTTGGTGAGATTTATTATGAGGCTAACCTCTTAGGTGATGACCTCAGACCCTCATAACATCACTCGGTGGTGACGAGGTCTGAGCTCAGACACCTGGGTTAGACGACCTCAGACCCTTAACATCATTAATTTGGTGATATTTATTATGAGGCTAACCTCTTAGGCGATGACCTCAGACCCTCATAACATCACTCGGTGGTGACGAGGTCTGAGCTCATACACCTGGGTTAGACGACCTCAGACCCATAACATCATTAATTTGGTGATATTTATTATGAGGCTAACCTCTTAGGTGATGACCTCAGACCCTCATAACATCACTCGATGGTGACGAGGTCTGAGCTCAGACACCTGGGTTAGACGACCTCAGACCTTAACATCATTAATTTGGTGAAGTTGGTTATGAGAATAACATATTAGGTAATGACTTCAGAGCTTAATAGCATTCAGAGGCATTCAGATATAAAAATAAAAGAAGAGATTGGCATTCGATAAAAATAAGAGATTACATAACATTCAGAGGTTACAAATTACAAGTTACAAAATACAAATTTGTTACAAGTTAAAGGTCTGAGAGGGGAACATTGACAATATCGGCTGGGTTGACCTGATCAGCATTGGTCACCTCAGCCACATCATCATCAGGGTCAGTCCCTCCGAGATTAGTCCCTTCCAGAGTAGCAGTCTCACCAGGGGCAGCAGCCTCGTCTTCTACCTCTTGCAGTGCCTGGGAAAACTGAGGGTCGGCGAAGCTGAGGCCCACAAAGTCGGAGGCCTTTATAGTGCCAACCTCCTTATCTCTGACCTCGGCCCATTTGGTGGTGGCTTTAATACCTCTTTCGAGGTATTCAAAACCAAAACCCACGAACTCCTCAGAGACTTTGTAGTCAGAAATTATTCTCTCTGAGGCATCTGCAAGGGAAGCCTTCACAGCCGCGTTGACCTTCCGCTGCAGGGCATCATCCTTATCCTTTAGGGCCTGGGCGTGGTTTTGGACGAGCGCAGAGATATCTTTTTCCAAACTCTGGGCCTTATTTTCAGAGTTCTTGGCCTTATTCTCAGAATTCTGTAACTCTGACCTCAGATGGTCAACCTCGGCCTTCAGGTCGCTCTCGACCTTCTTAGCCTCATGCCCCTTCTGAATGAGAGGAAATTTCCTCATGGCCCAGTTAGACAGTTGGTATATGGCAGTCACACCCTGCACAGTTAATGAAGAGGTTAAATGGGAGTAAAATCAGACGTTGCACTTGTAAAATTTTTGACAAAAGGAACAAGTCATACCTGAATGGCTCTGTGAAGGCCGAACTCAACCATCATGGAGGTGTCCATGGATCTGTAAAAACTCTTTTCTGCCTCAGTCATCACATTGGCGAGTGCGTCCATGGCCTGTCTGCTGTTGCCGACCACGCTATCAGTAAGCTTCAGCTAGTCCAGACGAGCCGACAGGGTGTCGGCTAAGATGGGGATCGCAGCGTTTAAGGTCTTCTTTTGCCTTGAGGTCGGCCTCTGATCCTCAGAGGCCGGGACCTCAGGGGCCTTCTTCTTGGATTTGGATGATGAGGGGGCTGGAGGAGGAGCGTTCAAGCCAGCCTTCTTTGCAAGTCTTGCCAAACTCGGAGCTGCCATCTCCCACAACTCGTCTGGGACACCTGGTGGTCTCTCTGTAAAAGTGAAAAGATAAGGGTCAGAAATCAAACATGAATGATCAGGGGTTAGACTTGAAATAAAAAGAAAAAATCCTTACTAAAGTCAACAAGGGGACTTCCACCTAGGCTTGTCCCCGAGAGATACTGGGGGGTCAGCAGATGTTCGAACTTGACAAACAGACCATGTGCCCCTTGGTCTTGCAGGGCCTTCACATTTTTTATATTTTGAAGACTTAGGCCAGGATCGTCCCTGGCAGACATGGTGACCTTACCCCATCTAAGGGGTATCCTCGGCTCAAAAGTGGAAGAGGGAACAGATGAGCCAAATTCCCATGGCCCTGAGGCGAAAAAATACCGGGGCTTCCAATTGTGATTAGAGGTTTGAGTGACCTGGAGCATCTTCTTCTCAGGCCTCCGAGCCATGAAGTGATAGTAGCTCGGATGGTTTTTGGCCGAGGTAGGGACGTAGCAACCAGAAAAGACCTGAACTGGGAGGTCAGAGTGGTGGACTGCTCTCCATAAGATGATGGCCCCAATAATGACTCTCCAAGCATTGGGAGAGAGCTGCGAGGGGGCCAAGTTGATGAAGGAAAGAATGGATCTGATGATAGGATGAATGGGTAGGTGAAACCCTAACTTAAACATCTGCTTGTACAAGAAGATTTCTCCATCTCGGCCATGATAGGCCCTCTCTTCCCTCAGAGGTCTCCTTAATCTGATTGAGGGACTGATGGAGTATAAATATCTGAAGTGCAAAAGATCCACTTCAGTGACTGTGCTCTCAAACTCGGCTGCTTCAGAGATGTCAACATCACTTTCAGCATCCTCATCATCGTCAGGATCAAGGTCGGCTGGAGCATACGTAGAGGGGTGACCAGGGAATCTCTGAGCAAACTCAGCCCCTGTAACGGCTGATAGAGGGATGGCATCAAGAATGGGTGGCACAGCTACATTTGGCTCGACAAGTTCGACCTCTGAAGAAGAATTTGAGGTGCTTGAGACATTTTGGGATGAGGCTCGGCTAGAGACCTCGGCCTGGTCAGGGGCCTGACCAGGCCGAGGTGTAAAGTCCATGGCCTCTTGGAAAGAGTCCACAGACATGAGGTCTGAGGTGGAGGACTCAGACTCAGACATCGACAATGGGTTGGCAGAGACGTCTGTCTGATAAAAGTTCTCAGGAGGATCAGGATATACCACCTTGAGAGGTGGGGGAAAGAGAGGTCTAATAGGGAACTCCTAAGACCTACGAGCTTCTTCCTGAGCTCTCTCTATTTGCCTAATTTTTTCTAAGGTCTTCTCTCTAAGAGAAGGGAAGTCCTCAAGAAGTTGGTACAGGGGTCTGAGCATCAGAGGACGACCCAAAACTTGAGACGACACTAAACTTGGGATAACTTCCTAAGCTACAAACAAGAATTGCTTATAAAATAGAGGAGTTTAAAGATTGAACAGGGAAGTTTATGGAAAACCTAGTTCGCCGGAGTTAATGGAGCTCCCCGGAAAACTCAAAGAACCACCGGAAAACTCAAAAAAAAAAAATGCCAAAAAATGCAAACAAAATATGAGAAACAGAGGAAATAGAAAAGGAGAGGTACCTGGAAGTGAATCGACGAACGAAACAAAGACAGACTTGCAAGAAAATCGATGAAATCCTCTAATTTAGGACGATAGGTGAAGAAGCTTTAGAGAGAAGAAACTTGCAGAAGCTGTATACGCGGAAAAGAAATGAGAAAGGAGAAAGAGAAAGGAAGGGTTTAACCCCTTAAATACTTGGGCACACTTCCCAAGGCCCATCAATGCCTTGGGAAAACCCAAGGGACAACTACTGACAGCACACGCCAGCCAAGTTGGCACGCCCTAGATTGGGACAGGTGTCATGCAGGTATTAGCCTTGGGATGGACAGGCCTCGGGGGTGAAGCAATCCCCTAACCATTTTCTCTCGCATATGACTAAGGGTTGGGGGGTGATTGATATGCCCCAAGTGTTACCTCGGCCAGACCTACCTCAGCCCAGGACGACACTACCTTCTACACTACCAAGGGGCACTGCGCGCATCACAGGCATCAACAGCACTCTCGTACACCTGGGTACGGCAACCTCGGCCAAGGGTGGGCCGAGGTGACAGTGAGCCGACCCTCAACTTGGAACCAGTTCAACCTCGGCTTGGGACGAGGTCATAAGAGGCCTTAATAATCACCAGCATGGGACTATCCCTACCTCGGCTAGGGCCGACCTAGCATAATGTCTTGGCTGATATCAGGCTGAGACTCCTTATGACACTTCTCGGATTGAACGGATATCAAGCCTTTACATCTCGGCCTCTCCCAGGACGATGTCATTCACCAACATGACTGTCGAGCATCTGTTGACATTTGGATAAGGACACCTGGGCACAAATCAGTTGTAACAAGATTATTCTCCACATGTGGGAGAATATTTCATCATCATTACTTACATGTGACAGTGACAGATGACATTCCCACATTGGTGAGGATATCACACACATGCTCATTGCATGCATGGGGGGTACATTACGCCCCCTAGGCACTATATATAGGGGTCATCCCCTGCCTTGCAAAGGGACTTCAGTTATTCAACCCTAGCCAAAAATCTGTCTAAATATACAGTAGAGAGAGAGCTTGAGAGAATAGTATCCATGGCCATTAGTGCCTTCATTCAGTGATATTACTCACACACTCACTGTGGACGTAGGCCAGATTGGCTGAACCACCTATATTCCGGTGTTCATTCCTCATATCCTCACCTCCTTCTCTTATCTCTTTATATAGCTGTGCTGCCATTGTTATTCATATATAGAGCTTGGGAACATCTCACCTGGTGGTGCTGATTCCCAACATCATCAGTCGTGGATCTCCATTACTCCTCGCTCGGTTACATACTTGAGTTTCTGATGGTAGATCGAGGAGACTGCCTTCATCGCATGTAGCCATCCCCTACCGAGGATGGCTTGGTATGGCGAGTCAATGTCAACCACCAAAAACTCAATCATCTTGGAGAAATTTCTCGCACGTAATGGCAGTACAATCTTTCCCAGGGGCATAGTTATTTTTCCAGTGAAGGCAGTTGAAGGGACAGTAGCTTCCTTTAGGTCGACAACGCTTAACTTCAATTTTCTGAATAGGCCGAGATACATTACCTCAGATGAGCTTCCTTGGTCGACGAGCAACTTGTCGACATCAAAATTAGCTATTCTGAGGGTAATGATCAAATCATCATGATGTGGGGTTCTCACTCCCACCAAGGCTTCATCTGTGAAAACAATATGCTTATTATAGTTGACGTCATCTGCTCATCGGCGCTTTCCTGACTGTGACTTTGCCGGATCGATCTGAAAATATTTCATTACCGCTGTAAGCTTCTTCATTTCCATTCGAGCTGAATTTTCTTAGATCTTCTTGGCATCAGATGCCCCATGAATTATCGCGAACTCATGTCCAACATCATCTTCGAGAACGTTGTCAGGTCTCGCCTCTCTATTAGCAGCCGGTTTCTCTGCCTTCTTCTCCATAAACTCATTCAAATGCCCGAATTAGGCTAGATCTTTGAGGTGGGACTTAAGATCTTTGCAATGCTCAGTCTTATGTCCTCCCTCTTTGTGAAAGGCGCATCTCAGCGCATTGTTCCTCTTCACGGGATCTCCTCCTATCTTCCTAGGCCACTTGATGAATGGCTCGTCTTTGATTTTCGCACGAATTTTGTAAACTGGTTCTTTGAAGACGGTGTTAACCGCTTGAAATGATTTCGACACGTCATTGTTTCCTCCATGTTTGGAGCCATTTTTCCCCCCACTTTTTCCTCCTTTCTTCTGGTTCTCAGTTTTGTCACTGCCTTTGGCAACGATCTTGGTTCGGCCGTTTTTCGCTGTGACGAGGCGAGTCACATATTCCACCTTTGCATACTTCTCGATGTGGGCCATTAGGTCGTCGATGGTCATGGCTTCCTTCTTCGTCAGGAACTGGTATAGAAGGGAAGAGCTGGGTAGCCCGATTTTGAAAGAGGCCACTGCCACTTGCTCCGAGAAGTCCTCGACCTCGTTGAATAACTCCCAATACCTCTTCGCGTAGTCTTGGAGGATCTCTTGAGGAGTATATTCCTACCACATCTCAATTGGGTAGGACTCTTGATCCCAATGCCAGTCCTCAGGTTCGCCAGGCCTTTGTTAGGCTTTGCAAATCTCTTAGGTCAAGGAATCAAAAGTATAAGGATCAGTCTGAGCTTATGGCTAAGTAGAAGGACCAGACCCAAGATATGGAAGAGGTTAGTGCTTCAGTACAAGAAGAGGTGAATGCATTGAGAACAAAGCTTCTCGATGCTTCTGAGATCAACTAGGTTGGGGAAATGCTTCAGCAAGAAAATAAAGCTTTAAGGAAAGAGGTCTCACATCTTAGGGAGCATGCATCGAGCACCGCTCCTACAGTATTGTGAGGGTTTTCATCGACACGAGCTAGGGCTGGCTCGAGTGACGTTCCTCCTGTGCTACGAGGTTCCACTGGCCCATTCATTCCGCGAGTTGGCAGGAGCACCAGGCGTTCAGATAGGGAAATGGAAGATCTTCGCGATAATGTCCAATGAGCATATGTGATTGTTGCTGGGCTTCAAAGGGACGTTACTCGACTGCGACACCTGTTTAAAAAAGGACCTCAGCGAGTATGGGCCGACGGTTATGAATAGGGTTGGCTAGATGCTCCGGCGAGGCGGATAGAATTTGAGGAGCTTGCCTTCATCAGGGGGTGGTTGAGTGCTTTGAAGGAGAATTTTATAAATTAGTTCTTTGAAGACGGTGTTGACCGCTTGAAATGCTTTCGACAGGTCATTGTTGCCTCCGTGTTTGGAGCCATTTTGGCCCCCACTTTTTCCCCCTTTCTTATGGTTCTCAGTTTTGTCACTACCTTTGGCAGCGAGCTTGGTTAGACTATTTTCCCCTGTGATGAGGCGCGTCACATCTTCCACCTTGGCATACTTCTCAATGCGGGCTATTAGGTCATCGATGGTCATGGCTTCCTTCTTCGCCAGGGACTGGTATAGAAGGGAAGAGCTGTGTAGATTGATTTTGAAAGAGGCCACTACCACTTGCTCCGAGCAGTCCTCGACCTTGTTGAATAACTCCCAGTACCTCTTCACCTAGTCTCGGAGGGTCTCGTGAGGTGTTTTCTTCATTGTCAGCAAAGCATCCATCCTTTTGGGATGGGAGCTACTAGTAATGAATCGAGCCGTTAAGAGGTCGGCTAGGGATTTAAAACTCTTGATGGACCGGTGGGGGAGCCTTTCGAACCATTTCTACACCACATCATGCAGGCTCGAGAGGAAAATTTGGGACATTAGTGCGTCCCGGTGGTTTCAGAGGGTCATGGCCTGTCGGTACTGCTTGACGTGATCAATGGGGTCAGTCTTACCGTCATAAATTTTAAACCTTGTAATGGCAAACTTCTTGGGGGCTTTTTCTTATTCAATTTCCCTTGAGAAGGGTGATTTAATCTGAGTTTTGAGAGCTCGCCTAGCGAGTTCTCGGGTCGATCTGGTACCGTGATGGGCAAGATGCTGGTCCATCTCCCTTCAGACCAGATTTCGTATGTTCTCATTGCTGTGAGTAGGGCTCTGGTAACGGCGAGCTTTTCATAGCTGCTCGAGTAGATCGTCCTCTGACTCGTCTCCCTCAATCTTTTGGGATCCTCGCCTGGGGCTCCTTCCTCGACTGCGAGACTTACTTGCCTGAGGGTAGGAGTGCGGTACGAACGTCTCCTAGTATCATGATGGAGCTCTTTCTCCAGTCTCTCTAATCTTCTTTTTATGCGATCATTCTCAGCCTCGTCTCTACGAGAAGACTCCCTCTACTCGTGGAGCCTTGCCTTATACGCATCAATCAGTCCGGATATCTGTGTGGACCTTGCTGGTCCTTGGCTTTCTTCTGAGGCTGGCCATTCTAAGCGAGCCCTCTGATCTGAACGTCGAATTTCAGATCTAATCCTGCGAGGAACAGGTGGTTCTTGAATATCCCCTGCCTAGGTAGCATTGCTACTGTGACCGAACATTTTAAACTCCTTTTTTGTGTGGGATTTCTCAGGGAAGATAAATGTTCCCACAAACGACGCCAATTATCGTGACAATTATTACGTAACACAAATGTATAAGAGAAAGGCAATCACCAAGAAAGAATAAGGAATATAAAATAACAATCACACAACAAGGGATGTACGTGGTTCAGCAAAGATATGCCTACGTCCACGGTGGTGCAGTCAGTATTATTTCGATGTATCTCGGAGAATGATTACAAAGAATATCACTTGTCTCTTACCCCAGACCTAGGGTTTAATATATACATGTTCATTTTAGTAAGTGGGGGTTTTGGACTCCCCCACATTTTCCATCTCTCCCTAGACCCTCTCTTAATGGGAACGTGGGAGGAGACTGGATCATAATCAGTTAAGAGATGGAGGGTCTAGACTTTGGGCCGCCACAATTGGGTTACTCGTCCAGGCCCATCATTCTAATTTTGGGTACCCACAGTACGTATAGTCGTTCCCACAAACGACACCAATCTGTTGATGTAGAAAACTAGGTTTGATCTAATTAATCAATCACAGATAAATATGAAGTAAGAAATAAGACAAAGGACTTTTAAAGTGGTCCGGCCTTATGAAAATGGCCTACGTCCACTGTTTTGTATTGTCATATGTTTTTGGCTTAATCTCGATCACAATTGTCAATGATCAATTACCCTGTTATGGAGGGTGTTACAATGTATTTATAGCTTTGGGGTTGTCACTATGAATAGACGATATGGCGTTATTTAATAGATATATACATCTATATGATAAGAATGTTCATTAAATCTGATGTTCATTGAATGTGTAATTATCGCTTGATCTTCCTGGCCAGATGCTCTGCACTTTGAGTAGCTCGGCACGCTAAGTAGCTCGGTGCTACGAGTTGTTTGGTGAGTATAGGCATATGCCACGTAAGATGACACATGTCTTCATATAATTGGTCCATGTCAGCTGACTAATTTTCGTGTCAACAACCGACCTCAAGAAAAAAAATGTTTTTCTCACAGACCCTTCTTTTCATATCTTTCATTCTTTTAAAATTAAAAAAAATACAGTCGGTCAAACAACCCCATAAAACTAAAAACTGGAGATATATTGCATTTTGCATTTATTTACTGGATAGAAAGATATTTATCGTGCTTAGTTAGTTTGTAACCCAATATAAATTTCAAAATATATATACCCATTAAAATCTTAAATCAACGAAGATCCACAAATATTCAAATTATAATACAATGCAAAACTTCATTCTACAATACCTAAAGTTTTTTTGTAAGAAACAAAACAAAAAAAAAAAAACAAATGAAACATATTCAAAAGAAACTCAAAGATAAGGTGTGTTCATACAATCCCATTTATGGAAAGGGGTGTTCATATTTACATCATAGTTGTTGTGCTTTCGCCTTCTCAACCTTCATCAATATCTGACTGTGCAAGAAATTTGGAGAGAGAGGCATTGTCTCTTGATACCTATTGCATTGACAACTTCATCACCATCTTTATCATCAGATTTCTAACAAAAATAAAAAGAAAACCCAATTATTTACACAGTAATAAAATCATACCTAATTTATCAGTTCTAAAAATAAAACTAATAAATTAAAGGGGAAAAAGTCTACCTAAAGAAGTCACTTATTTCTGTAAAAGTCCACAAAGAAAGGAAAAAAATGAAACACCAGGCGCATTGTATAAGGTGTTTTGTGCATCACCTGATTAAGCGAGGATAGAAATGAGAGAGGCACGTTTCGACAATTTGAGCCTCAACGGAATTTCCTCATCTGGACTCGTGTCTTTACTCACTGCTTTGAACCCTCGCCCATTAAGCTTGGTTTGCCATTTCTTTGCGATGTCAATATTTGGCATGAGAAGCTTGTTACTCCTTTTCCCCTTACCCAAACGAATGTGGATTAGAGTTAGATCGATTTTCGGTGCATCTGGTATCATTTTCCCCCTTATTAAGGCTAAATGAATTAGGCAAATGTTATTCCCATCAACATTCCCTACATATTCCAGAGCTGCTCCTGCTACGTGAGGTGTTGATTAAAGAAAAACTCAAGAGAAAAAGGCATCAAAGATTGCTATCAACACTGTTATTATAAATGACAATAAATTTGTGTCAGCATTTGCAATTTCTTGTTCAAAGATTTGAGGAAGGCTTATAGTGTGTAAACCAACATATGCTTTTAACTTTTTTTGTCTTCCCCCCTTCTTTCATTTTATTGAATAACATTTGGGTAAACTCAAAAGTAAATATACATATTATTTTTATACATAAGAAAAAAAAATCTTGAGATGGAAAGAAAGCTTACCAGTTTACCATGTTGCTAAAAGGAGCGGTGCTTGTATTCTTCTTCTTCATCTCCATCTCACTCCTTCTCTACACTGCCTTCAGGACCCAAATTCTGGAACAAAAATGAAATAAAAAAACACATTATTTCCAAATAATGGCAAGACTATCATGTCCACGGTTCCAAGTTAGAAGGGTTGTTGTTACGATATCTCACCTGGATACAGGTTGAGTTCGCCTTTATTATTATGGGTAGATTGAACTTCGAAGGGCAGAGGTTTCAGTATCATGATTCAAGTGTATGGAGACCTTATAGGTGTGATTTAAAGCATGCATGATTTCATTGTTGAGCTGTGGATTTAAGCTCATGACTGTTTGCGCGAGGACTTAGTGTTAGTATGAGCTCTTTGGTGTGGCTCCTGGGTAGAGGTAGGAGTTCAGACCACCTTTTATTGGAAAAGGGGATAGGATTATCCGGGTTGCATATTTGAAAATAACGGACCTCCATGACCGACAAGGTTAAGTAGTAGTGTGTTGGAAGGGTTCCTTGTCTGGATTTCACTTTGCGAGACGCTCCACACATGAACCTTAATGACGTCGGGAGTGGAGAGATGTTATAGGATGCAAGGATGTTGGCTATGGTGATCAGTTACCTAGTGTAGAGAAAACACTATGGACTGAAAAATGTGTGATGATTTTAGCTTTATAGAGATAGAAGTGCTATGGAAAGGCACTGAAATGTTTTCCTCACCACAAGTAGGCGGGTGAGGCAAGGTGAAAGAAAATTGATTTGAGGCTTATGGCCAAGCCTTGTGCAGAAGGAAAATTTTGGAATTAATGTATTTTGGGTAAATAATGGTAACATCTCGATAGAGAATAAGCGCCCGATTGATAGAATGATAGTGATAGAATAGTGTTAGTTAGGTTAACGAGGTCAGATCTAGGACGTCCCGCTAATCTGCCTCAGGCCGTTATGTCTCGGTGACCGACGACGCGAGGGAGTAGTGTAACGGGAGGGTTCCTTGTTTGGATTTCATTTTATGAGACGTCCCACGGATGAAACCAAGCAAATGTCAGAAGTTGAGAGAGGCCTTGGGCACTAGGGATATATTTAGGATTATACTCATTTCGCGTGTGCAGGATAACGCATAGATCGTAGGATTATTAAGGAGTAAGTTCAATAGAGTTAGTGGCGCCGATATAGAAACTTTGGTTGATTAACCCTGAGGAGAATTGAACTTCGCGGGTTGGGAGGACCCATGTGTGAGTATTACACCGAGGAAATGAGGCCCTTATTTAGAGAGAGTGTTACGTGTCGAGCGTTTATAATGGTTGTGCAGATGTGCACGAGTAAAAAAAAGGGTGTAGGGGCACCTTAGTAAGTTAGTTTTATATACTACCTGAAATAGAAAAGGCTTAGTATATAAAGTTGAAGTTTATGCTGTAAGGCAGTTACAAATGGATTTTGGAGTATGTTGGATGGAACATCGTGCCCAAGATAAGAAAGGACACTAACGAGAGTGGTCCAGCGTTAGAGTAATTTCTTTTTGGGGGAAATTAGATGTCCAGATATTGATGAGCGAACGTTTAGAATCGTGTTTGGGACGTTAGAGTGGCGGCTATAAGCCTGTCTTTCTACGTGAGGCACTAGAAATGATAGGTGCGATGTGACGTTATTGGAGTCACTTTACGACCGTGGTAGCCGTATAGTGTATGGTTGAGAACCATTGGGTTAATGTCATTCCCCTTGAGGTATTAGTATTTGGAGCGATCCTAGGTTAGTCCTGGTAGCATCGGTTGTATCTGAATTTCGAGGTCGAAATTTCGTTGTAAGGGGGAAGTATGTAACAACTCGTACTTTTGGGGATAAATTAAATTCCATAATTGGGTATAAATTGGAAATTTAGGGAATTTCCCGAAATAGTTATTTTTGGAATTTTTAAGGATTAGATGATTGTCCATGGGTGATATATTCACTTTTGGGATTAAGTATATATGTCGGAGTATTTTAATTATACGTCGCCGTTGAGTAAAGCGGCAAAAGGTAAGATTTTAATTGGAAAACCTGCATTGAGGCGTATTGGGTTAAATTAGTGGGTTGCGTTTAAGTGCCTCGGATGGAGATTCAGACTGCGCGATGAGTCTCGGAATGGCCTAGATAGTCAGAATAGTGTATCCGATAGTCGAAATTGAGTTTCAAAAAATTTTAGAGTAAAAGAACTCGTAATTGAGTAAACGAGTCATTTTTGGGTTTAAAAGGTGTAAACCCTTTTTCTCCGTATATAAGGACGAAGAGGGGGAGATAAGAGAAAGAAAAGAGAGAAAAGAAATAGGAGAAGAGCGAGAGGAAGAAAGGGAGAAGAAAAAAGGAGACTCTGGCCAACCTCCACGGGATTCGACTCGGGATCGTCGAATTTTATCCACGAGGCAAGTGTTTACTTGATTTATTTACTTTTAAGCATAAATCTCATATCATATTTTGGTAATAAAAAACCCTAAAGATTTTGGGTTGGGTTTTCGTGGATAAAACTGGTTTTCGGGAGTTAAAACGAATAAACCCCAATAATTTTCCAATTCGAGAAACTTAGGATTTAATCGAAATTAGTTGTTGATTTCGGGTTCTAGGATGTTTAGAACCCTTGTTAGATGTGTAGATGATGTTTGTTGAGGTTATAGGATGTCGGGAGAAGAGACGAAAGCTTGGGAGAAGCTTTAATGGCCGAAACAGCTTCTCGGAGAAGAAGCTGTCCGTCATAATCGATCGATCGAGGGTAGAGGATCGATCGATCGATCGACGACCAGGGGTCGAACGATCGACCCTTCAGGAATTTTGGCAATTTTTTCCCAAAGTTATTTGTATGGGATAAATTCCCAAATTAAGGGTTCCTATCCTATTTAATTGAGGAAATAAATAGACTTAGCAAAGGGGGATATATTTATTAAATTGAGAGAATTTATGGGGGCTTAGTGAGGGTTTTAAAGTGTGTAACCCTAAAATTATATTTTCGAGGAAAATAGATAAGTTGAGGAATTAAAATGTTGGGGTTCCTAAAATAGGACGGGGACCTCTAATCGATTATATGGACATGATGTAGTCCTTGGGTTCGTGGAGAGAGAATCCACAACCTATTTAATTTAAGGGTGTTCGGGGACGAACATCAATTGGGATAGTTTTAGTGGCCGTTTGGGTCAATATAATTATGCGTGTGCGAAACCATGATTATATATCGATTATGGATGAGAAAATCCTATGAGGCTAATGGGATGGAATTTGGGTTATAAATTAAAGATAAGTGGAGGGTGTACTTATCATATGATTATGAATCGGATATTTGGAGAGCATATAAATTCCAAATAGTGATTGAGGTGTGAGTAATATTTAAGAGAGAGAATACTTAAATATTATTATGTGATTGACAATTATGGCCATATATATATATATATATATATATATATATATATATACTATGTGATTAAAGTACATATATTATGATGCGAATACATATGTATCTATATGTGATGGTATATGTGTATTTAGAGCCTGGTTTCCACGGGCTTCCCCTTTGAGTATAAGGTTGGAACAGCCAGATTATATATATACTCTAGTGCGATCTAGGGCGGTTGCGCGATGTGGGTGAATCACCTGGCTCGAGGAGCATGGTGAGTATAGTCCCCAGGTCATGAGCGTCCCGCGTTCGAGTGAGATATATGTGATTCCACTTGCAGGGGGAACATGACCACCGCCACCATTGTGTATTTGTTTACCATGACCATTGAGTGAGTCTGGCTTGGTACCATGGTATAGTGAGTAAACTCGGATTTTGGATCGGCACTATGAGACCGCATCTTCGAGTTATAGCTCGTTGGGATCATTATTATTCTTGTGTGCATAGTATATTACTTGTGCATGAAAATAAGGTAATATAAATCTCTATTGAGAATAAAGAGATAAAAATGAATACGAAGAATATCCTCAGTCCGGGAGATAGATTCGGATGTGTATAAAGTAAACCTCAGTCCGGGAGATAGATCTGGATGTTTATTATAAAGATGAATATAAAGTAAACCTCAGTATGGGAGATAGATCCAGATGTGTATAAAGTAAACCTCAGTCCGGGAGATAGATCCAGATGTGTATTGTATGATGTATATCATTATATAGTATGTATATACGTTATGTACTGAGGGTCTAATGGATCTAGACGATCGACCTTGCCACGTAGTAGTGTATCGGGGGGGTTCCTTATTTGGATTTTGCTCTGCGAGACACCCCATGCACGAACATGGCATAGTGTTGAGACTGGGGAGAAGTTTAGCCCTTAGTACTTGGGATAACTAGGGTTGATAGAAGATGGGTAACAGACTAGTTAGGTAGGGTATCTTGACTAGGATATTTTTTTGTTAGGATGCAATAGGGGTGCACCATTAAAAGAGAGGTGAGGGGTATCCCATGGGAGTGCGATACCAATTTAAATATGAGATAAAACATACTTTTTTAAAAATAAAGCATTTATGCACTTGCAAAATATTTTCACAACCCGGGCTCTGACCCGTTTCTATATTTTCCTCTTTTGCTATATCTATGTATATATTATAGGTCTCCAGACACATGGACGCCTGGATGACAATTCCTTTGAGTCAGACGTCTGCTGCAGCAGATGTGGATGCATGCAAGTTTATCGTAGACGCTTCTATTCTTGTACTCTAGATAGGAGGTATTGTATAAACATTAGGGCCAATAATCCAACTGCATTTATTATTCTTTTACCGCCTTTTAGTGCAACATTGAAAATGGCTGTATGATTTTAAACCGAGTGTTCGATAATTCTATTTCATTTTCATAAACTGTGTGGATGTTTTAAATTATAGTTGTTTAAAAAGAGTATTTAAGTAAAATTTTGACGCCAGCCTAATAGGTTATTAGTAAATAAATCGGTTTTTCGATAGTGATGCTAAGAATGATCCATATGCGACTCCGGTTTTAATTTGGTACAGGAGTGATCGCCCAGTATTTTATTAAGCGGTTTGTCACAGGTGAGACCAAGCGTGTTTGTTGCCACACATAAATGACTTACACATGGCCTCGTGTGAAACCTTTAGCTTGAAACCCCTTAGAGTTAATCTTAGCCATCAGTTGACAAAGATAAGAAGTCCCTCCTCATATATATATATATATATATATATATATATATATATATATATGAACACACATATATATATTTGACACAAACATTGCACACTTATCATTCATACTATGAATATATTCACATGTATTTATATCCAAATACAAACAATAATACTATCATTGACTATAAAATGATTAAAGTCTTTTTTACACATGGGTAAGTAATCTCCAACTTTAAAGATACTATTTTTAAATAAAGCATATATATATATATATATATATATATATATATATATATATATATATATATATATATATATATATATATATATATATATATATATATATATATATATATATATATATATATATATATATATATATATATATATTCACATCACACGATATAAAGGGATATTAAAGTTACTTGTGACTATTAAACTTATGTAGGGTTTGGACGAAATTATGGAATTTGAGGTGAAGGTCTATAGATGGACAAAATGAGGATGAAATTAATGGGGTTTTCCTTTTGGATTCATAGTATGATGAAATTAACATTAATGGATCTTCCTTCCTCACTGCATTCACACACACACACACACACACAAAGATAAAGAAATAAACAAATAGAGAGAGGGATATAGTGATGCAGATTAAAGGAGGAAAGTTCTTAGGGTTTATTTAAGTGTTTTAGGAATAAGGGTCAGGGTCCTTGTTGAGTTAGGGACGTCGATGTAGGTGAAGAATATAAGGAATTATTTTTCAAATTTTTTAAGGGTATGTCTTGTCACACCCCGCCTAATTCTGGCATCGACCGCCACCAAAACTAAGATGGGCGTGAGTATATAAAATACCATTCTTAGCATGAGACAAATATGAGACACATAAAATTAATCCATAAGATAAATGATAATTAATCCCAAAAGATAAACCATCCAACTAAGTGATAAAAGATCTAACTCCATATTAAACTCAAAGTAAATCCAATCTCTAATAATTTGAAACTTAATAATCGCCAACTGACCCCAATAAAATAACTGAATAAAACCCATAATAACTTTGGAACTGAATGGCCCAATCAAAATGATAACCTGTGTCTCAAAGTAAATATAAAGGAATGGAAAACTAAACTAAATCAATACACATAAGGTGGAGCAACTCCATCTGCACCTCCAAGCGAATCTTCAAATAATTCTATGCAGCTTCTCCAAATACTATTTCCTGAAAAGTTAGTCAACACACGAGGCCAGAGCCCCGAGCATGAATATACACTACTCCCCTCAAATAGGATCCTTGAATCCAAACAGTAGCATTATATGCAATAAATATCACAATAGAGTATTTTAATTACGAATATAATTAAACGCGGGAAGGATAAATGATTAACCACCCCCAAAGATTCTGATAAAAATACACCAATATCATCTTAATTATCTGACAACCCCAAAGCATTAATTAAATTAAATTAACCCAAATTTATTATTTATTCTCACTTTATTATTAGGTATAGTGGTCCTCCCTCCTTGAGTGGTTCTCCTACCATAATACATTATTATAACGGTCCTCCCGCCACGGGTGATTTCTCTACCAAAATACACATCACCTTATCAGAATGACCACTGATCCGTTTAAACTATCGATCGTGCAATTTGACAAGGTTCCATAAACGACATGACATAAAATGCCAGCTCGCCCATTTAAACTGTTGGCCCTCACTATTTATGTCGCCAATATATTTTAATACCCATTATTATCTTAGGCATTAATTCTTAATTCTCAATTTCATAATTTATAAATTACCCCACCCTTTTAATCGATGTGAGATCCTAAAAATACTCCTTGGCCCCATACCTAAGGGTCCCCAAGTACACATGGGTCCTATCCAACATATAAGATGAATCACTAATATAAAACACGTCCTAGTCAGATGCCTAGGTTAATGAAAAGGCGGTATAACATAAAAATTATAACACCCCGTATTTTTGAGAACCTAAATAATTATGTGATTAATTATTACTGTGGGATTAATTAAATTAATATGAGAGAATTATTTGGTAAATTAATTCGGATTTAAAAATAATTATTAACTAACGTGACAAGGGTTAATACTTATTAATGAGAACTATTGAATATTACTAAGTGAATAAGTAATATAAAATTATTGAATCGGATAAAGTGTCGAGAGGAAATATATGACAGTTTGGTATTTAAGTCGGGACACACGTGTGAGTCGTGTCGGGACTAATTGAATGGAATATAAAAGTAAACTATTTTTAAGCAACTCGTATGGTAATTTCGAGTTCACCGTTGAATTCGGGAGGGTCGAAATAGTAAGAAAACACTACCTAGGTATTTTATTTAGACTCCGGGAGGTTTTTAGGTCAAGCCGGTACCCTTAGGGGTAATTTTGATTTTTGGAGGAATTAAATGGATGAAAATTAGGAGTTTATTTTATTATCCATGAGAGGTTCATTAGGGTTGAGAGATACAAAAGTAAGGAACGACCACAGAGGGTGTGAGGGAGAACAAATTCTAAGAAGGAAGGCCTAAATTAACACCACCTAGCACAACCACCACCACCATCATGTAGATCGGAACGAGAGGAACATACCCATACCAACAACATCAAGAAATCAGAGGGTTTATTCGAGGCAAGTGTTTATTGCTTGCGTACTTTAGTAATAATTGTGTTCATGTTAGAGTAGTTGATAACCCATTAATTATGAAAGTTAATTTTAATAAAAATTGATGTTATGATCCATATATTGGGACTGAGATTTCAAGAGGTTAAATCCCTTCATGTAGATAGGATTACATTTACAAATTGATGATAATTTTCCATGAACAAATCTTGGTTTAATTTAGAGTTATGCTCTTAATTTAAGAACTCGGGTTCTTGTTAAATAATTTGGGGATTTAGTATTTAATTGATGTATTGTGAAGATTTATTGGTTCTAGGGTGTTAGAAATTATCTAAATATGTTAGAGTATCAATTGGGTTTGATGTTTGGGTGTTTGGAAGTGAACAATAGAGGTTTTAGGGTTAAAAATGGTTGAAAAATGCTGAAATTCTGGGGAAGAAGACGAAACAGTAGGTCCCGCATGAAGTCGCGCGAAGGTCGTTCAAGCGAGATAGGCATCTCGCATGAAGTCGCTCGAGAGACACATGGCAATCGTTCAAACAACGTTGCCATCTGGCTCGAGCGATTAGGTAAATTTTTGGAATTTTTCTCAAAGTCTAGTTTTGGAATTTTCAGTTAATTGGAGTGAGAGAAACTGTCAGTTAACAATTTAAAACGCGACAGATATTCGAATAAGTATGTGAGATTTATACTTTAAATATTTTGGGATGAAGACTTACTTTGAAGATTACGACAGAGTTATGGTAATCTAATAATTTTATACAATATGTAACAATGAGAATAAAATACGTGTGGTAAGTATGCAACTAGGTTGGGGAGATACCTATAAACTATAATAGGATGTGTGTATGCCTATTATTTAATATTTTTGTTAAGTGCACTAATGGGTGATAACCCGGGGGTGCAAGGTTATGTTGGTTAATACACTAAAGAGTGATAACCCGTGGGTGTAATGTTTTTATTTAGCGCAGTAATGGGTGATAGCCCGGGGGGTGCAAGGATATTGTATTAAGTGTACTAGTGGGTGAGAACCCGGGGGTACATGACTATTTTATTAATAGCATTAATAGGATTTAAACCGGGGGTGCAAGACTGATATATATATATATATATATATATATATATATATATATATATATATATATATATATTATAGGGATGTTATGGCTATATATATGTGTGTGTATAATTATGAGAAATTCTACTAAGAGAAACTAGTAGTTATGGCAATGAAGACAAATGAATTTAATCCTAATGAGATAAAGACTTAAATATTCAAATAATGAACGTGATAGGAAGTAACATGTGATAAACTACTTATGGGGTATTGTATGGGCGATACGGGAATACTATTGTTGGATGTAGAGAGTGTTATGTGACTTGAACTAGTTATCTTGGGTAGAGTTACTAGTGCTAAATAGAAGATGCGTTAGGAGTGCACAATATAAGAGAGGTGAGATCATCATGTAAGAGCACGAATATAACATGCACATAATACTTGCTTTAAGGCAGTTTTAAATATTTGCATTACATATTTTTACACATCGAGCTCTGAACCATCTCTTGCATCTCTTTTCTCTCTTGCTATATGTATATGTATATTTTCAGGTGCTCAGCCACAGGGTCACCAAATTTAGAGACTTGGTTTTCTTGGCGTGCTGCAACTGATGTGGAAGCTGTAGGTCTTGGCTATAGATGCTCCTCTCTTTGCTCTCACTTCATCTAGACTCTTCATTTAGGGCATGTGTGGCCCATTCCTTTGACATTTTTATCAGAGATTGTATTTAGTTTACTTTCTATTCATTTTAGTTAGATTTAGTTTACTGTGGTTCTTTGGCTTAAGGTTTTGAACTGGAATGTTTAATCCAATCATATTTATTTCAGTACGTGATTCAGATTAATTATTTATCTTTATTGAATGGTGAATGATTTATATTTAAATTCTTGGACTTTAAATAAAAGATTTTGGTTAGAATTTTAAAAGGAAAAAGTATTTGGACATCAACTTAATTTAAATTAGGTGATCGTTAATATTAATGTTTTTCAACAGTGATGCTAAGAATGAACCGACCGGACATTCTATTTTAAAATTTTATAAATGACTGATCACCCGATATTTAATTGGGCGGGGTGTCACAAAAATCTGCCCCACCCCGAAATATAAAATCTCCAGGAATTTACACTAACGAGTCTCATACCTAGCAAGCATAAATTATAACCAAGGCCTACTCACTTGTCCCATACCTAAGAAGCATCCTATAATCTAGGTGAGCAATATACTACCCAAAAGCCCCTCATCCCCGTAATGGCAAAAGTGAATAAAACAATTCACACAACATCACAAATCATAATAATAACATAGCAATTAATCATAAAGATCCCAATTCAATTTAATTCAATGAGTAGCACCGTCGTCGTTTTCAACATAATTATTTTCGTTAAATACTGTTAATTTATTTAACATGCGATATTATTCAATATGACATAATCGCTCTCTTTTATAAATCCTCTATTTTTTTTTATAAGAGTTAGTGCATCCAATTGACCGCATAAATAATCTCATAAAATTTCTACATGAGAACCTATACCCAAAACCATAAAAACCCAATGATCTAACTTATGCACCCAAGGGTTTCAAGGATTGAACCATATTCCAAACATTCATAAAAACATTCCCGAAATTTAAGTGTCCACTTTCTTTAATTAAGTTACTAATTAATTTTTTTATCAAAAATATATGATTAAGGGTTTAGGCGATACTTAAATCGCTTAATACTAAAGGAAAAGAATAGAGTATTCATTCGTGAGTGAAGATCGATTTGAAAATCTGATTAGAAATCTGGATTGCTCTTGAAAAATAAGCAAAGGGTATTTCTTGGACAAACTTGATTAAACCCCAATTAAGCCTTTCAAAACTTATGATAAAACTTGATTATGTTGGAGGTTGATGAATAGGGTTGAGAGGAAAAATATTTTGAAGTGTTCTTTGGAGAAAAACTTGTGAAAAAGTGATTATGAGAAGCTCCCCTACGGATTATTAGTCTTATATACTAATTAGGAATCCTGATCCAATTTCAACTCTACAAAATAACTCACCGACTCAAAATCTTGGCATGGTCGATCGACTGACTCCCAAGGTCGATTGATCGACCATAGAGGTCTGGCAGCAGTTCCCCCACAAAATGCCTACAAGGAAAAAAATTAAAAAATCCACTAAAAATCCATTTTAAACCCGATTTCAATTCCGCTTGAAGTTTTATTCTTCTAAAATCGTAACCAACATTTTTAACCAATAAAAATTATTAAATCCAAAAATTTATTTTTCTCGAATATTTCAATTAATTAATTAAATTAACTAATAAAAATACGGGGTGTTACATGTCTATCATTAAAGAGTAAAATACCTTGTGGCCCTCCATCTATCCCAATTTAATCAATTTAGCCCATAAACTTATAATTTGACCAATTAAGTCCTTTCGTTAACTTTTTCGTTAAACTTAACTGCATGAATAGTTTAGGGACTATAGGGGTAAAAAAATAAAAATTAATCTGTTTTTTTGGTTAATTAATTTTAAAACTGTTTTAAAGCTTTTTTTTTAAGTTGAAAAATTACTTTTTTCGTTCTAAATAAAAGGTAAAACCTATGAAACTAACCACAAATAGTAAAAACTTGATTTTTTAAAGCTAGGATAAAATGACTATTTTTTTTTTCAAATTTATAACACCCAATTTATTAGGATAAAACTAGGAAAAAATTGGAATTATTTTTCCTTTCAATTTCTTTACTAAAAAATAATCAAGTGGGTGTTGTAAAATCTCCAAATAATTTTTTCTTCTATTTACAGATTTTCTATTTAAAAAATATATTTTCGAACTGACATGAATTGACCCGAAAATGACACGCTATATCATGTTCGCGTCATTCAATTTTTTTACACGAAGTATTATCGCTTCGTGTAGCTTTTAAAAACACGATAAGACAACTCATAATTTTGACACCAGCACGATATGGCACGACATTTACATCGTGAACATTGATACACTATACACTTACCTAAATCGTGAACATTCACACCAACACGACACAATACGATTAACACGATAAAACAAATGTCATCGTGAACATTGACGTGCTATATCGTGAACATTCATTTTTAACACTATGTAGTGCCGCGTCATGTCAAAATTATGAGTCATCCTATTATTTTAATGGTGTTTTTGACACCAATACGATGCGATAATACTTCGTATAAAAAAATGAAATGATAGGAAGATGATATAACGTGCCAATTTTTGATAAAATTCATATCATTTTTAAAATTTTCCCCCTAGCTGCTGCTCATTGTTATCAAAATATTCAAACAAACAAAAGATATCATATCCTCACCCCTCCCCCCCCCCCCCCCCCCACCCCCACCCACCCACCCCTCCCCCCAAAAAAAAATTGCCAAAATAAAAATATATCATATCAACAAATTTCACCTCCACAATAATAGAACGACATGTCATTATAATTTTTTTAATGCGATTCTTTTCTTTAGTAGAAAATGTAAATAAGATAATAAAAAAATAGTTTTAGAAAATATTTTTAGTTTTTCTATTATTAAAAAAATAATTTTATATAGAAAAATTGTAAATAGAAGAAAAATTTATTTGGGAATTTTACAACACCCAATTGATTGTTTTTTAATAAAAAAAATGAAAAGAAAATTAATCCCAAATTTATTCTAGTATTATCCCAATAAATTTGATGTTATAAATTCGAAAAAAAGTAGTTGTTTTATCCCAGTTTATATAAAATGATGTTTTTTACTATTTGGGATTAGTTTAATAGGTTTTACCTTTTATTTAGAACAAAAAAGTAATTTTCCAACTTTGAAAAAAAAGCTTTAAAACAGTTTTAAAATTGATTAACAAAAATAAATAAATTTTATTAATAATTTTTTTTTTTACCCTTATAGTCCCTAAATTATTGGTGCAGTTAAGTTTAACAGAAAACTTAATGGAAGGACTAAATTCGTCAAGTTGGAATAGTTAAGGGGCCATGAGAGTATTTTACTCAATATTAAATCTTAGAGAGGAGTAAGTCCAATATTTCATCTTTTAGGGGGTTAAATCTAAATTTAACATTATTATAGGGGTTAAGTAAAAAAATCCCTATAATTTTCGTCAGTTGCCTCCAAACATTTTAATTTGTAAAAATAATGTAGTTTGTGAACTTCTCATGTTTAGCTAATCGGATCTGGACTTACATAGAGATCATATACATCAACTGTAATATTCCTATCTCGATATTGGGGTACTTGTGGGTTGACATGCCTGACGATGATCTTGTGAAGTGGAATGTGATAAAGCCTAATTAAGTTATTACTTTCTTAAAATTTAATTATTTTTACTATAATAAGCTAACACTAGCACTGACGAGTTACCTTTTTTTTTGGAAATTTCGATTGGAAAATGTTGTTAATAATGGAAAAGCTTCCAGTTTAACGCAAAATCACTCGAGGGACCTTTCTAGAGAGTTTAATGTACCAGATGTCAACATATTTAATTGAAGAAAGATATAGATATGGATAAAAAGGAAGGGGGATGCAAAAGGCACCTTCATTTTTTTTATCTCTAGCACTACTTCCCCATAAAGAACACATGGATCGGGTCACCCATTTAAATTGCAAATTTAAAAAATAATAAACATAAAACCAAAAAAAAGAAAAGAAAAAACACAAAACCTTTTTCTATAAAAAATGGTTACTACCCAAACTCCTAAAACCCCAACATTTACCTTGACAATTGGTGCACCAATTTATTACAACATTAGATTCATACTTGTTATTGGAAACCTTAGGGAGTTTATTCTAGTCTTTTTCCATCATGATTGGTTTCAATGTAGCATCTAAACCGAAACTTAAACAAAATGGGGGAAGCGAATCCTTCAACCTCAGAGAAAAAACATTAAAAATTTAATTATATATTTTTACACTTATTTACTTGATTTATTTTGATAATTATAGTCATGAAACTAACCCACATTCATTGTCGGAAAAGCAAATGATCATTCCTAGTATACTCGGTGATACAGTGTCAATAATGATGACCAAACTCGACACACTATTATTGAACCCAATCTTGGCAATAATGCTTAACGAACTTGTAAAGTCGACACTATAACATTGAACATCTGTACAAAGTTTGGATATGTATTACCGAATTTAGTTAACAACCATTGGTATTTTATTGCCGAATGTAGGGTTATTAATAAAATAAATGTATTTGGTTCTATAATACCGAGTGTCTTTATATAGTCTCGATGATATAGTGCTTAATGTCTGTATCTAATTTCAGTATTATATGTCCATATAGTTCCTTACAACATACTTTTCAGTAAGAACCATTATTTTTTTATCAATAAATATAGGATACATTGACGCAATATGATCTAGGGTAAAGTGAATTAAAGGAACTCTTCAACACCATGTGAAGAGGACACTCAATTCAATGCAAATGATAAAGATGACATTGAATTGAATTAAGAGTTAATGGTAAGCGCCATAGGGTTAGTAGTGTTATTTAACATAACAATTTAGATTTTATTATTTCGTTCTTATATGTAAGTTCTCAAGGAATGTGTACTTAATATTGTTGACCATACAGTCGAGTTTACCACCAAAAAAGCAATTGTTTAGTGTTTTTAATATTTGGATGGTAATAATTAATTAAATTCTATTACTTTGATAGATTGATGTAGATATGGAACAAACAAGCATAATATATTAGGATTAAGTTCACAAAAGGAAGATAGGGGTAGTGATTGTAACTGTTAAGTCAATAAATTCAGCCCAAAGCAAAAGCAGTAGGTTAATAATGCATTGCGAATGTGGTGGAGTATATAAAAACCATAACAAGAAGGGAAAGTTGAATAAATACTCATAGAAATAATAAGTACGAGAGGGATTCTTTAATGAGGAAGTGAAATTTCCTATTTACACTAAAGAGTGTTACACTTTTGTATGGTCAATGGAGGGTTGAAGTTTATTTCGGTGTGCACACCACAGTATAGACAAGTCATTAGCCGACCACCCATATGCTAGATGATTGAATGGGAACAAAACCTAAACAAGTGTTGTATCCTTTGTGTGACACCTTGCCTATCCTAATACCGGGTAATTAATACGCTATTAAAATAAAACGGAAATCCAATATGATTTCTGTTTCAACATCCGGTCGCAACAAGTAATATAAATATAAAAACCACATAAACATCAACCAAATAAAATGACATCAAAATTGATAAGCGAATACACATATATTTTGTAAACCGAATAAACCATCGGTTACCACAAATAAAAATCCAACGTAACAAATACCAAGAAATAATAAAATATCTGATATACAGTCGAATTGTTTTGTGTTTATATGGTGTATAATGGAATTCTGGGTAAATGTGTAATTGAAATACTTGATAAACCCATGGTATATGAATTAAATAACATAATGAGTTAACCTGGTATTGTGTTGATAAGCTAAAGGTTAAAGGAAGTGAAATAACAAAGATCATCATTGGGTGTCCGAATAACCTATAGCAATCATAATCCCAGGTTGGCATATAAGATTAAATGAACCCTTTTATACACCAGGTGCATGTGTATAATGATATAAATGTAGTGTGCAACCGCAATTTTGGTGTTATGGATTACAACATCATTGGAGGGTTCTTCATTAATGGTAGTGCGTGGAGTTTAAACTTCGCACTAGCTCATCGGCATCCTTGAGTAGAATGTCAAACAACTTGATGAGTATTGACCACGGGAACGTGTAGTAACACTAATATTTTTTTGAAAGTGGGTGGCACTCCATATCCAGTAGTAAAGGGTATTTAAGTCTTGATGCCTTTCTAATAGCGTCTTAAGGTGTCCAACAAGAAAGGGCCCATAAAAGTATGATAATTCACGAAATTATGTTGGTAAAGTAACTCAGTGGAATCGTGGTAGGCCAATAACCCACAAATCGGGTGCTTTTGATTGGCGTCCACCGTTGTATAAAAGGTAAATATGGTAATCAAGAGTGTCTTGGCACAAAGGATATCTCGTTATAGGTAATGTCATAACGTGTTTTGGAATAAGGCTAAGTGCCGCAAATGATACGGGAATGCACACCAAGGGTTAAAGTTGTTGGATTTCAAGTATTATTGAATTAATATTCCAAAGGGGTTCGATTTTTAGTGCGAAGGGTACCCATTTCCCGAGGGAAGTATTTAATCATAGTGAATCATTCTTTCCTCACGTTAGATGTTAGAAATATTTTTTTCGGTTGTGATATATGTATAATGTTTGGTAGTTAAGGAGATATAAGAGAGATAAGTCCTAAGTGGTTTCTCTCCTATAACGTTTATATGAGGTAAAATTCATTTTCGAAGGATGAAATTTCAGTAATTTCCTTTGTATTGCCCAAAATCCTATTAGTATTTGAAAGGAGAAGTATAGTCTCTTGTAAACATTGAGGTGTCTCTCCTAGTAAAGGTTATAGCATTTTGTAAAAGGCTCTCATTGTCATTAAATGATGTTAATGATGCCAGTGTTTTTGGTAAGAATATTGAGAGTTACATCATTTGGGTAAAATGACCATAATATTCATGACTCATTCGAGGATTAAGAAATCATAGTTTTTCCAACTTTGGAGATGCGTGCAACACCCTGTCCCAACAATTCAACTAAACTTTATATGAATTACAATTGAGGAGGAGTTAATAATAATCGTAGAAAAATTATGGGAAAAATTGAAGAAAAGTAAAGAGAATTAGTATTTAAGGAACTTCAATCCTTTCATTAAATTTAATGTCGTGCCTCTTATATGATTTTAGAAGTTGTTAGGTCAAATATGCGAAATTTAGAAACTTTAGTCATTCTAACGACGAGCCCTATCGCTCGAATGACAAACTGATATCATTCGAACGACTAAAGTGGTCTTTCGAATGATTACCTTACGATTTCAGTCCTGCCAATTCCATTGTCATCCTTAGAGTTGTAGATCAACATTCCCTTGTTAGCCTTGGGAGCCTGACGGTGGGGATTTAATCATATTGAGGTGTAAGAGATATTTGAGGGTTTTAGTGTGTATAAGAGAGAGGCGTGGGGTGAGAACCCACTTCCATTCCCATTTTCCCTTCTAAGAAGATCGCAACTCCTTCTTATATTTATACTGCCTTTTGCCATTAGGGCTTTAGCAATTACTCTTACACCATAACATACCCATTTCCTCCTCTGACGGGTTAAGGGCCACGAAATATGGAGATGATTTTGGGGGTTGTGATGGGCATTTGAGGGGGTATTCTTGGAGGAGGAAGATGGAATTTTTTAGCATTCTTGGAGCAATTTGGGCATCCATTGGATCTTGTATGATGGAGCTTTTGTGACTCCCTTTAGGGACACCTTTCGAGGTGGGGGAGTCAGCCATCTTCACCACCACCACCACAAAATTTGAAGACTTTTCAGGTGGGAAAAGCTAATTTTAAGCTAAGTTTAAAGTATTGTATAAGTTCAGCATACTTATTTTACATATTGTAGATTAGATATGTGTAAGATTGACGTTAGTTTTCAACTAAGTGTTGATTAGTAATCATCTTATCATTTGTATAAAAATGGGTTTAAAAAGGATTATTTTGAAATGGGTTTGAAACATTTAAAATCTCAAAATATAACTTCAACATTTTTGCGTAATAAAATGTGTTATATTGATGTTTTAAAGGAAAAGAATGCGATTTTATGGAATAAAATGTATTAGGCTTGTTTGGGCCATTTTTTGAGATTAAAGAATGTTCTTATACATGAATAACTAAAGATAAATGAAAAATATACACTTTTACTTTAATGGGTATTTAAAGTGTGTGAAATTTATGTAGGAAGTAAAGTGGGTTTAATGTTTAATTGTATGAAAATGAGGTTTTACATGAATTGTGGTGTAAAGGTTAATAACGAATGTTAAAGGGTTTAAATATGTGAATAGTAGAAAGTGGGTGTTAAGTTGCAAAATCCCATAAATAAAGTGTATATTTCAAATATATAGGAAATGGGGCTTTAATGTGTAAAAGGGTGTTGTTTTATATACTAGTATGTAACTCGCGCGATGCGCAAGTGCTTGATAAAATGAACACTTAAAATTGAATTAAAATAATCATACGATATAAAAATATTCACTTATGTAAAATATTATGCTTAATATTTATGGAGAATCACTTAAAAATAATGAACCCAAAAGCAGGGTCACAATTTTAGGCATGATACAACAAAATGATCCAAAATTGACCTAAAGCGAAAACGATATGTCTTGTTCGTGTCATGTTCATGTGTAAATTGTGAATGTTAGTCATAAAATAGTGGCATCTCATTCATGTTTTTACTCTTATTTTTTTGTATTATCATGTTTAATTTCGTGTTAAAAATATTAATCATATTTTTAATTGTCAGTTTTCATTTGAGGTAGAAAAAAATAATTTCATTTTGTATCTTGTCCCTACTTCAATAGTACTTGTCATATGGAGTCAAGCACAAACAAGACAACTCAACTCAAATTTGCTTTTGATTCGAGAGATATATGCTAGATAGAAACAAAAATTCAAAATAAATTACAACAAAATTTGCAGACAAATATTTGTCAAGCTGAATGTGAACAAACACATTTTTATCTTTGAGCTCATAATGACGGTCCTAAAGGAACCAAACCCTTCAAAATTAAAATAGAATCGGCATACTCTGTCCATAGTGACATATATGAAGCACCAAAAATCCATTAGCAAACTACATTAGCATTCATCATGGATTATGATTTGTGATGCCCATATGTCACCCTAACAAGGTAAACGCAGTGCCAATCCCAGACGACACCTAACCACATCAAATCTGTAAAACAAACCTATAAAAATAACAAATAAGAAAAATCAATCCCCTACTCCCACTCTACCAAAACATCTTAGCATGCCACCTTCCCTTTATTTTCTTTATTAACATACCTTTTTCTTTATTTTAAAATAGGAGGGTATCCATATAAATAAAAAAATAGTAAAATCATCCCGTTGACCCTTAAAAACCTGTCTGTCCATGACAAAAGATGGAAGCCCACGTTCAGCAAATTTGTTAATCACAACATGAACATTCCTTTTAATATTGTCCTTGCACTTACAGAGAGAAAATATCAGAGTCGCTGTTAGGGAACCACAATACAAATGGAGATTAGGGGTAATCGGAGATGATCAAAATTCACGAATCAAAATTGGGCGTTCATCGAATTAGAATTTGCAAAAACTCATTATGTACACCTTAATCACTTCAGGGCAGAAAACATAGTGCCTTATTGACATTTTGTCAAACATTTGATAGTAAAATTTGAGATACCCACATCTCAAATTACAAGAACTAGCAAAAAATGTCATATGATCTTATTTTGTTGAAAAACACAAACACACCTATCAGTTTGGTAAGACAAACAAACACCTAAACCTTGATTCGCGGGTGTAATTGTAGAAGACTATAAATCTATAAAAAGGAGGAAACGAATCGACTATCACCTAAAGTCGAATATTGAATTCAAACTCTTCACCTAAATCGACTATCACCCAAATTGTTCAACGACATTACAAACCCGTTTCTTTTTTGCATTATCAAAGGTGACCTTGTAAGTTCATAAAGAATGGAGTTGAGTCTAACTACGATTTCTTTATAACTATTTTCTAATACAATTTTATTAGGTGTTCTTTTACAAATAAAATAAATAGAAAAAAGTTATAATAATTTTTTTTTCTAAATACGACCTTTTTTCGTAAACATAGAAATTGATTTTAAAAAAATCATTATGAACTGATTTTTTTATAAATAAGTTTTTATTATAAAATATTTTTTTATAAATAAATAATTGTCTTTTATGAATTAAGATATGATTTTTAAACCATTTTTTATCAATAATTTTGTAAAGGAGTCTTTTATAATTTTTCTTTAAATTTAGTTTTATAAATAAATGATTTAAAAAAAAAAATAGTAAATGGACCCTTTTACCAAGAAGATGCAATTCAAATTAATTTAAAAAAAAATATGTTTCCTATCTAAACAATTACTAATACGAAATGGTTGAATTTCAAATACCTTCTTGGATGCGCCGAGCAGTGTGTGTTGGTGGGAGGATAAAAATTATCTCATTTTTTTCTACATCAGTTATGGGTGGATGATACTGCAAGCTATGAGGTAGACATATCGGCTTGAGTCAAATGGGTTTGAAAATATTTTGTTGATTGCATCATACCCTATATCCAAACAAGTACTGTGACAACCCAAATATAATTATGATAAATTAGTATTTGAATCATGCTTAGCGTGTGTGATATGGGTAATGTATTATTAATAAGTATAATGTTACATTATTATGTTTAGTTTAATCCTACCTTAATAAAGCAAGAAATATCGAATTAGTTACAAACACAAAATTTTACAGTTTTCGATAAGAATGTTCATGTTGGAGACTAGTTTTGATCACTATAATATAGTAATTGACTTGAGGTAAAAACTAAATAGTTGTATATATATAAGTTAAGTCTTTAACAAAATAAACTATGTGTAAAATAGAGGTTCGAGGAAGGAGTTATGAGGAAATTACGAAACAAGGGTAAATATGTCCATTCGTTAAGTGGTATTTTGTCTTATTAGTGAAACAAATGGTTTGTTTTGATTGGTTGGAAATGGAGGTAGGTTTGGACGACATATAACCCTTGAAACTACCTGATCCTTCATAATATTTCAACCATGAAAGAGTTTTATCTTGAGGAAAGAGAATCTGGAAGTTTAGGAAGAAAAGGCGAGGAAAAGTTGGAGAAAAATTCATAGGAAATCACCTAAAAGTCCCTAAGGTAATTCTATCCGTAAATCTTGTTATGTTTTTTATATTACTAATTTAAATGATAGAAATCATCATTTTTTTACTAAACATCCATGTCTTGATGTATATGTTTGGAGAGATGCAAGTTTAAGTAACGTTCAACGTGTAAACCCTTAAAATTGCTTCGTTTAGAAACCTTGTGTATTCAAACTTCTATATCTTTTTGTATACTTATTGAAATTGAGTAATTCCATTTTGAGATTAAAAAAGACTCATATATGTATAAAATTTCCAAAAATTATGTAAAAATATCAACGAATGAATCTTCGGTGAAAGTTTGAAGTTCAGGCATAAATCTGCCCCAAAAGAGTAACTATGTATACCATGTTTGATGTTTTGTTTGTCATAGAAAATGAACCCTAAAAATTATGAAACTTTAATTTTATATCATTAAATATGTTTATTTATATTGGGTGGAATATCATATAATTTTATGATGTATAAAATTTATGAAAATTCCTGGAAGTTGACTGAATGATAGAGGAGCTATATAGAAGATTTGTTATATAGTAAATAAATGGGCATAAGTTGTTGTAGGAACCTTGAAATGATGTGCCATCCTTTGTATTGGAAACGTAATATGATAAATATTGGATTATGAAGAAGAAATTAAAGTATTTTTGGGCTGTGAATTGGATATGTTAAATATCTTAACATGATTTTGGATGGAATTTCATTTATGATGAATGATTTGAATGGAATCATATGATGCTTATGAATTGAGTTACATTTAAGTTATTATTTGGATTGTTGATATTCTTATGATGATATTATTATTGTAAGAATTATAGGAAGTGAAGAATAACTGGTTGAACAAGTACCAGACGAAGGAAAAGGAAAAGCCTGACAAGTTGCCAAGGTGAGTGTACTTATGATTGTTTTATATATAGATATGAAAATGATATGATGAATATGGATATCGATCTAAGAGAAGGATTTGTATGGACATTAAGTTATCCAAGATTGGTTTGAATACTTCCGTATTCAGGATTTGTTTGGATATTCAAATATCCAGGATTTGTTTGGGACTTATGATCCAGGATTGGAATTAGAAAAACATTTATAGTGATTTTTTTTGTCTTATGACAAGAAT
Organism: Sambucus nigra; assembly: GCA_949130495.1. Lineage (NCBI taxonomy): Eukaryota > Viridiplantae > Streptophyta > Magnoliopsida > Dipsacales > Adoxaceae > Sambucus > Sambucus nigra. The sequence continues at coordinate 173,953,512 of OX422208.1, forward strand.
TTGTTGGAACTTATGTTCCAGGATTTGTTATTGCCATAATGGGCAGGATTGTTTGGATTTTATATCCATAGATTTAATATAGAACTGTTACTTCATTGTAGGGAAGGAGTGCCTCACTAATCTTAATGCTTATTGTTTATATTTTAACATTTTCAGGTTTGTACATTGCCAGCTAGAATACCATATAATCGGTAATTTTTTAGAGCTTCACCATCAGGAAGAGCTGGGGTTTATATATGGTCATTTTGTTATTGTCACACTGGGGATTTTACTACACTCACACATTATATATATTGAGTTAGAGTGCTTTAACTTGATAACTGTAATAGTTAATCATAGTATTGTAAGTCCGCTTAATTATGACTCTAATGTCAATTATGTTAAGAACAATATTATGATAATTATATATATTGTGTATGAAAATATCGATAAATGAATTATACTTCTGACTAAGCATTAATTCTTCTGAATTTAGCCCCTTAATTTAATAATTTTAATATCTCAAACAATGTAATTGATTTGTTTTTATCCCATATCATTTCTAATTACTTATTCTAACAAGTTTCCCGAATTTTGTGTATTTCTTACTGTTTTTACAGATATTTAGTGCAAGAAAAGAAAGAAAAAAATCAGAAGAAAGGAAGAGAACAAAGGAAGACAAGTCAAAGGACAAAAGCGTAACTCTATACCCAGAGTTCGGATTTGAAGCCTAAATGAAAGTTGAAGAAAATATAACTATAAGATATTAGGAATAAACGACAGTCAAATTGGAGCTTTAGATCAAAAGATATGGCAAGTTAAAGTTGGAGGAAAAGTCAAAATTGAAGAATATCGGACCGATCCAGTTGAGATCGGATCCATCCGAAATGCCTCCATTCCAGTAGCCCCCCCGATCGATACAAAACCAATGAAAAATAAATCAATTCGATACCGAACTGGTCCGGTAATAGAAAAAATGAACCGATCCGGCTAATGGAAAATGAACCGATCTGATGGGATCCGGACAGGTCCGACTGTTCAAATTTTTGGCATTTATTATGGGAGCTGAAGAATTTTAACTCTTGGAATTTCTTGTATAATTCATTTTTATTAGCTGTAAAAACGATAATGTAGGATATAAAAGTTCAAGCCCTAGGGGAATGAAAAAAAAGTTATTCTTTTGGGACAGACAATTTCATATTTTAAGAAACCCTAGTTTGTAAGTTTGAGGAAAAGGAGTATTCCAGATTCAAGTTCAATTCTCTTTCCAAGTTGTGGTTACAAATTTCAATCTTCAATCCAAGTATCAATTTCAATTATCTTATTTGTTTTTCTATTTTATTTTCAATTCGATTCTCAATTGTTTTGCAATTCTCTTTTGAAGCTATGTTTCTTAGATCTATGATTCCATGCATAGTTGTAGTTCTTTTTTCATCTAACAAAATCATGTCTAGCTAAATTTTCAAGGGTTAGGATGCATGAACCCGTCTTGAGGTAAATTACCCATGTAGAAAATAGTGTTTAAATTAAAAATTGACCGAATCGTGTAGGGAAATTATACGAACATAGTAGATCTTTTAATCTCCCTTGCCCTAGGTAATTGAAATTTTTAAGAATACTATGCAAGTGTAATTGTTCTACACCGCTTTATATTGACCTTTGATTTCATATGATGCGGGCCAGTTCCCTCATATATGTAATGCTTAGGATCTCTAAAGATTGGATTTAGTTAAGTTTTAATTTACAATTCTAGTATTCTACACGGTAAATTACTAGGGATTGGGGGATTGTATCCTAACCTATTTTCTCTCATACTCATATCTATTCTTGTTACAATTCTTAGTTGTTTTTATGCACATAGTTCATTCTAAATTATAATTTCATCACCATTTAGAATTTTAAAACCATCAATCATCATCTTTTCTTTTCTTTTTACGAATCATTTAAAGGTTAAATAAGCTTTTCCTATGTTATTCAGAGTTGTCAATTTCTATTCCATGTGGATACGATCCCGACATATAGGATTTTTACTAACGAGATAGGCTTGCACTTGAGCCTATAAAGCATGCACTTTAGACACATTTGTGGTCGCGTCAACTTCAAATGGGCTGAAGAATTGATTTAATTATTATAAAAGTAAATGATTAGAATGGATTTGGGTTTGATGTGTGATATGTACATACTCTTCTTCATCATATCAACGATACTTACCTCAATCATGAGTGGAGGATCCTTAAACATGAATCCTGTGAGTAACAATACACCATCATTTTTAAATTCTCCGAAAAGAATTCATTCAGACAGAGAGTTGATGCTACAGATGAGGGAAGATATATAGATTTGTACCCAAAAAATACCAAGGATCGCATTAGGGAAGAAGAAAAGGATGAGAGTAAATGGACATTCACTATGAAAATGAAATCCACATATTACATACAAAAAGGGGGCGACTGAATTTTGGTTTGTGACAAGAGAGATACAAACTATGTATTTTATGAGCATTTATGACCTATAATAAATTGTCTTTTCTACCGTTTTATAAGTATAATATAGATTAAAGGTAATAAAGTGGCAAGTGTGAAAGTTAGGTAAAAGTGTCACATTAAATGAGTGTTAAAATGGATAAACATGTTTTAACTATTAAGTCGAAAACTTAATAACCATTTTGGAAAAACAACACTTGTTACAAGATTAAATTGTAGAGTTGACAACAAAAAGTGTAAATTGATAATTTACTTAAAGTGGAATATTCTATGAAATAAAATGTTAATAAATGTGTTTTTACACTAGTATGGGTGAAATTGAGTTAATTCCTAAAAGCGTGAATGATTTTGATATAAAATCGACTTGTGTGTGAATAAAGGGCTATAATTAAATTGCTACCGCCTGTCGGGTACAAAACACGAGCCAACAGTAGTGATTACACACTGTATCTAGAATAAAATACCAGATTTCACTGCATGGTTATTGTTAGTGAAACATGTGGGTTTATTGATGATATTCAGTTATCCCCGAAATAGGCCTTCGTGCTGCTATGTTAAACAGTCAGATTGTAGACACTATTTTGAAGGCAAAACAAAAAATCCTCCTTGATAAAAGGGGATATGGCTGGTCCCGTAATGATGCAGTAAAAAAAAGAAAGATTAGAAAGGAAACAGTAAGAAGACAAGTCCAGGATTCAAGTCTATTTTACCATTCAGTTTTCTACTTCTATCTTCTTTTTATGTGTCAAAATTATTTTTTCTAGAAATTGAAGGACTTTTAGTAGTTCAACTGTCATACATGAATGTACTGTTATTTATTTCCGTTAACAAAGTGGTACAAATGTGCTCCATGGAGATGACAGTTGAATAAAAAAAATAAAAAAAAAATAAAGGAACCCGAACGTTACTGGGGGAAATAAGAGGGACCCGGGGCCCTTGAGTGAAAAGACTGCCAGAGCATATGGTGCACATAGCCGGCGGTGCAAATCCCGTCGAAATATGTAGTATTTTGAAGACTCCAAAAAAGATAATGGAATATGGGACATAAGAATTAAAGGGCTGCGTGGTGAATGTATAAAGGAAACCTAACTTGAACGTAACAATAAATGTTTCGATTAATGTAATGTGGACAAGTAAGTTGAGGATAATGATTAATGTCCATAAGAATAACGTACTGGTCAAATTAGGTGACTTAATAAGTAATTAATCTAATTAATGAGGATTGAAATCATAATAACACAAGCGTGTGTGTAATATAAGTCTTTCATTTTAAATAAGTAATTCTAACACGATGTGTGAGTTAAAAGAAAGTCCTAAGTAATGGTTTAGCAACTCTGGTGTATGAGCATTGGGTAATAAGAGTTTTCAATGGTAAGTGAAGAGTTTCTCCTAACAATTACTAATAGTTTAATTGCGTGTGTTAATGGGAAGGAATGATAGTTTTAAGCATAATGGTATAAAATGACTATTTTGTGAGGACAAAGAGAGTAAACGGTACTATATAATTTTTTTGAAATAAAATAGCTTAATGCATTCGGATATGTATTTTTCAAAAGTATATATGTAGACATATATATATTTCCACATGCATGTAGTTGTAGCGTGTGAGTGTGAGCATCTTTTTTACCGTTCGTTTCTATATTGCTTTCATATACTCCCACCGGACATAGGCTCACACCCTCTCTTGTTAGGACTGGTTGGGAGCGATTTCTTATTTTGAGGGTGCTATATAGGTAAGTACTTTATTTTCTTTTACATTAGTAGCTTTGCATACTTGGGCTTCGGGGTGCTCCTCATGGGTCCCTTACGTAGTTTATTTTGAACCTGGATTTTCATGCTAAACAAGTGAAACGTTAATTAAAGAAACTGAACTAGCAACATTATATCAATTGTTTCATTGCACTTCACACCTAACGCTCGGGTTAGACCGGGTTGACTACGAGTAACCCATAAATCCGGGTCGAGGTGTTACAAATGGTATTAGAGCTCTAGGTTTAAGGTTCCTTTCTGGAGTGACCTGGTGAGATCGGTAGTAAATATTTTGGCATCGGGGTTGGTTTATCCCGATCAGCTAGTTTGGTGATGGTTTTAGTTCATGTCCTTGACGGTTAAGTAAAAAATGTTAGCACGATTAGTGAGTTAATGGAAAGTGGAATACGGTCAAGTCATTCGTTATAAATTGCTTTCGCACTTCTGATTAGATATGTTAGTAATTTATGGGTGTCCATCCAAGAAGATAAGGGTGACACAATGGTTATTAGTGTGAGGTATTTATGTTCTAGCCTTTGATACTATTGAGTCTTTAGAGGTATTGATAGAATGATATGACACCTATTGGGCAAATGGCATACATTTGTGTATAATCAACTGAAGAGATGTATAGTTATTGTAACAACCCGATACTTTAGAGACAATAATTTATTCATTTTGGGAGAAATAAATATTATTTTATTTGGAGAATTATTAAGTTGGCAATTGAGGTCAAAATTTGAAGTTGTTAGAAAGTGCTTCGAATGGCAATTCTGAGGGTGTAGTTGTTTCCGAAAGGGTCGAGAAAGTCAAAATGGTTGTACTTGGGGTCTATTTAGGTTTCAAAATATTTTAAGCTCGTTTGGCTCGAATTAAAGTTACCGAGTCATTTAAAGTGTGTATTATCATTTAAAGATGTGTATCTTGGGAGGCAAGGCTTAAAAGCCTACGGGAGAAACAATTCTCCATAGAGAGAGAGAGAGAAATAGAAAGAAAGAAATAGAGGAGAAGAAAAGAAGAAGAAAAAGATAAAGAAAGTGGGATTTTTGGCCATTACGCGATCTCGAGGATGAGTCAGACCCTGCGAACTTGAGGCAAGTGATTAAACTTGCTAAATAATTATTGTGTACCATTTATTTCATGATTTGTGGATCAAATTTATGGGTTTTAGGTTTAGTTTGTCAAAACCTAACTTTTGGGTATAATCTTAGATTTGTTGTGTGTATAATGGATTTGATGATAGAATATAGTTGAAATGTGTTTTTGGATGAATTTTAATGTTATATATATGGCTGGGTTGGATAGAAATGGTTGGAAGATGATTAAAATGATTTTTGGATATTTTGGGTTTATGAAGAAAACAACCCTTTCGTAGCTTGCTGACCATACCGAATCGATTCGGTAGGAAGTAAGCTTACAGGTTTTTGGGACCGAATCGATTCGCTGTGAGACCGAATCGATTCGGAAATGAGGCTATTTTTGAGAGGTTTTTCTAGAGTGAGTTTCGCCGGGTTTTGTTAGAGTTCGTCAATTGGGAACCTCCATAGGATTTATGAGAAGTGTGTTTTGGAGATTTTAGGGAGTTTCCCTTATAAGAAATTATTGGAGTCATATTGATTTAGTTCTAGAGAATATTGTACCGACTAGTGGGGAAGCCCACTATCATTGAAAAATCTATTTGGAGATAATTAAGAAAATATATTAAAGAGTGAGAATGCGCATAGTGGTATTGGATCTTAGAATAAAATCCCAAATGGGATCACTTTAAAGGTTCATATGATTAATTGAACCATATTATGGATTAAAAATAATTAAATTCTAATAAATGTACATATGGATATAGGAATATCCTTAACGATGATTAATTTGGGAGATGTCTCACACAATGAAAATGGTAATCGAGTTGCATTAGGATATAGAATATCCTTAACATAAATAGAATTGAGAAGCAATTCATAACTAGAAGTGACGCAAAAACTTCAAGTGAGAAATAGTATAGTGTATACTAAGTGGGGAAGATGTGTGAGAATTGATGACTAGTATCTCAAGAGAGAGATATATACTAAATAATTATATTAATTCAACTACGCCTAAGAGCTAATACGAATATGTAAATAATGTGATAGGTATACCTTATATGATGGTATATCTTTATATGATATGGTGATGTATGTACATCTTATGTGATGATATATATATATATATACATAAGTATATATATACATAAGTGAAGCATACCCCCTCCTTGCTATCATTGGGAATTTTCCGCGATGAGGGTGAGCATCCTGGCTTGATGAGCAGGGTGTGGATATTCCCCAGGTCATAGTCGTCCATGGTGATTATTATGTGATATACATTATTATTTTCGGGTTGAGAAGTTGTGGGTATGTGTCGTTATCACTTGTCGATTAGGAACTATGACCACTTCCCGGACGTTGTGTGTGAGTTGATCACGAGGTAGGTGTCGTTTAGCCCTATTAGGTGGTCCCCAGTATGCTATGTAGTTTGGGCACTGGAAGATGATAGCTTTGAGAACCTGCGTCCTCGAGTTATAGCTCGTTTGGATGGTTATTATATTATGGTTGTGCTTGGTACTATGGTATCGAGGGCATAATGGACCTCACGACCAACATTGCCAAGGAGTAGTGTAACGGGGGGGGGGGGGGGTCCTTGTTTGGATTTCGCTTTGCGAGACGTCCCACGCATAAAACGCAGTGTAATGTTGGGAGTGGGGAGAAGTTATTCCTTAATGCTCATATATATATATATATATATATATATATATACATCTCGACGATCGACAGTGCCAGAAGTAGTGTATCGGGGGTTCCTTGTTTGGATTTCGCTTTGCGAGACGTCCCACGCACGGACCGCAGTGCACTGATGAGAATTGGGAATAATAAATTAATTAATTGAATAATAAGAATTTGTGTTACATGCATCATGCATTGAGGGCGTAATGAATCTCAAAAATCAATACTGTCAAGAGTAGTGTAACTGGGGGTTCCTTATTTGGATTTTTCTTTGCGAGATGTCCCACGCATGAAACGCAGTGCATTATTGAGACTTGGGAGAAGTTTAGTCCTTAGCACTTAGATGCTAATAACTCATATATATATTTATATTGTTGGTATAACTAGAATATGAGAAATTCTAGTAAAGATAATGTTTATGTATTGTGAATATGTTAGTAAGAAATGTTTATGTAAACTTTATATGTTAAGTAAGGAACAAATAAAAGAGAGAGATGGCATTAGAAATTGAAGTATATGATTTGGATGGAAATTTAGATAAGTGTAGATTGTGAGATAAGTTAAATGTTTTCAATTGAATATTTATATTGGGAATTAGTTAGATTCCTTGCCTAATTAGATTTGGGCATTTATTTGGAGATCACATGCATACGTTTACTTGCACGCTTTAGATGAGAGGTGAGTTGGATTATTATGGAGAGTGCAACTCCATTAAATTATGTCATAATGCATTTATAATTATTATGCATTTTAATGCACTTGCTATAAAATGTTTTCACTCGGGCTATGACCCGTTTATATTTTCTCCTGCTCTCTCTCTCTCTCTATATATATATATATATATATTTTTATTACTTTAGGAATTCCTCCATAAGGACGCCATCGATGTTTATCTATCTAGTGTATTCATGGAGCTGTGGCAGTAGCGGACTGTTGCGGCATTTGCTTTAGTCGATTCCTATCTTTTGTGTATCTAGATCAGGATTCAGTTTGTATGTTTGGGTACATACTCAAGTGTTGTAGATTAACACTTTTATATTTTCTTTCTCAGATTTATGTTTAGGTCCATACTCAAGTGTTGTAGATTAACACTTTTATATTTTCTTTCTCAGATTTTTGTATTGTCTGTGACCCGACAGCATATTCAGGTATTTTACTGTGTACATTTTGTTGTACTCTTTTATACATTGATGGAGTATGTGCATCCCTCATCCTATTTAGATGTTATGTTGTTGGTTAGTTATTGTGTGGTTGGTTTTGTTTGGTGTTAAATTAAAGTTTTAAAATTTTTGACATCTGCTTTTAATAGTTTCAGGTAGTTAGCCTTATATTATTAGTATTGTTAGTTGATGTTGAGATTGAGCCATCTAAGATACCTGATTTAATGTAGTATAGGGTTGGCCACCCGTTATTATTTTGTGCGGGTTGTCACCGTTATAAAGTCATGATTAAGTGATGAGTTGTGATTTCAAAATGCATAAAATCCTTAGGTACATATCCTGAAAGCGGGCAGTGTTATGAGATGCGTAGGAGAATTTGATCCTTGGAGTAATACGATGATTTATGGTAAACATGTGAATTTTTGTGGGTCGACACTTAGGGATAGGTACATTCAATCTTAGTTAAATAGGATTCTATCCTTCAGGGTGAGCACCTTAGTGGATGTTGGCCGATGAATGTACTTTATGAGCCATGATTATGGTTACGGGCCATTTATGATGAGAGGGCGCGTAAATGACATTTTTGAGTTGTAGTGATAAGGGAGTGGACCTCAGGTGGTACTTCGCAGTAATGACTGAAAAAATAATACAACATGTACTAGGGGATATCCAAATTATATGACGTGTTATGTATTTTGCCAAAAATCCTTAATAGTAGTAGTAATATCGTGTAGTGTTCGTTGCGACTTAGTGGGAAAGCCTGTGAATTTTCCCCTTTAAATTAAGTGATTGAGTGATGTACTTATAAGTGTTAGTTCCCTGGTGAGGATGTATTAGGACCCTTGGTTATGGGATTTGATTTAGTATATCTTAATTTATGTACCTCGACTATAATGTGAGTTAAGATAGTCGTGATGATTTGAGGTAATCTAGGAGAGGACCTCTATGATCTTGGTGACTTAGTGTTAAGTACTAGAATTGTAATGTGCTAGAGTAGGACCTCTTACAGCGACACTAGGGTGAGCCTCCTTTCGGTGAATCCCCTTCGTCCTGTGTCCTACCAAAACTCTGGTGATATTAATTTATATTTTAGCAATTATGGTGTGGCATTAAGAGATAAGATCCCTTGTGGAATTCGTAGGCATGGGCCTTGGGGTTTATAGGCAATGCCCGACATCTCGTATCCTACCAAAGTATATAATTGTGTTAGTTAGTAGATTAGAAAGTAGTATGATGTTTATGTAGTGAGAAAATTTAGTTATCGTGGTAGAACACTCATTGTGAATTAAATGAGACCGTATTAAGATCCCTTGTGGTATTCGTAGGTGTATCCTAACGTGGTTAGACATATGAGACATTATTAAGATTCCTTGAAGATGCATGCTAAGGTCTATCTAGTGAGATGTTAATGTGAGTGGCAAACGTTCCCTAGTAATAATGAAATTAGTTTGCGTATCATGCATTACAATGATAATAGGGTCTCTCCTTGAAACCTTTGGGAATCATTGTTGCATTAAGGTTTATGTGGTGATATATATTTCGTAGTTGTATATTCAAGGTTATGTAGGGTGGTTCATGACATGACTTATGGTTTCTCGTGATAGATATGTAAACTGTTTTGAGGGGTGACTGAGTTCGATGTCATCACTCGTAAAGCATTTGGGAATCATTTTAATATTTAAGTTTACATAGTAATGGTAGATCATTGATGATTGTAGTATGCTTAGGTCATGTTGATTCATGGGATCACTTGGAGTTAGTTCCACAACTTTTGTTTATGAGCATGTGTCAGGATATGAACTTCGAGGATAATGTCGAAAATAAGTTGATGAGAGCTAGATTATGCACTTGGAGACTTGGACTACGATGATGTTCATCTTAGTTTTAAAGATAACATTCAGAAAGGAGTTTTAGGATTGAATGTCGCACTTGCATGTACTACGTGTATGGTTTGTTATGGACCTAGTGAGGGAACTCATTAGGTATTGGACATGGACAATTCTTGATGGTTTGAGGTACCATCATAATGGTTATGATTTTGGATCATATAAGACGAGTCAAGTTGGGACAGTGAGTGACGAAAGAACTAGCCCTGGTTTTCTTCCTTTGGCTTTGAATTTTTTTTGGTTCTACCATTTTTTTTAATTGAACATAACTGTTTGCAAAAAATTCATTATTTTTTCACTGTCATAGGATACATTGATGTTCGGGTCGAACTACTATCAAACATAATCTGAAATTTCTTCGCTGCTGGCATAGAGAAGGTTCTGATTGGCGTTGGGTGTAACAAAATATCTAGGTAATGGATAGACCTATGATGAAATTTATTTTAAGGTTAAATATGCATTGATTCAATTTTTTAATTATTTTGGGTTTGGATCCTATTTATGTCTAAACCCCGTAATTTTAATTCTTTTGTGCCCCCTATAGCTTGGGTATTGTTGGCGCATTTTTTCTTGTTACTTCCAGTGGGGGGGGGGGGGAGGGGGAGAGAACATAACTTATGAACAAAGAATAGTTAGTGATGATGCTAAGATTTAGCATCACCAGATAAGTGATAGTGAGCTCAAGCAGAAGCAGCCATGGCAGCCATAGAGATGCAAGTATATAAGTATGTAAGTGTGTAGAAGGGGATGAGTATAAGAGGAAATAAGACAATGATGTATAGTGGTTCAGCCAATTTGGCCTACATCCACTGTGAGTGTGTGATCCACTAAGTATGGGCACTAATGGCCTTGGATACAATGCTCATAACCCTCTCCCTCTCTCTACTGTGTGTGTACAAGCAGAGTTTTAGCTAGGGCTATTGTTCATGGATCGATCCCTTGTAGGGTTGTAGGTGACAAGTATATATAGGTCTTGGGGGGTGTAGTGTACCCCCCAAGTAAGCATGGTGCATGTGAATGATGATCTAACCAATCCCCTGTTGACACCTGTAGATGCCAAATGATGACATAATATTCCCTCACGTGAGGGTGTGATTTGGTTATAACGGTCTGCCACGTGTCATATGAGCCTGACGCGCACTGTTCCACGCGTGTCCCAAACCACGCGCTGTCATGATGTCACTCTCGGCCTATGAGCCGAGGCCGAGGGCAAAGTTTCATCCGGTAGGGAGTCTGGCTTGATTCTGGCCTCGTACTGTCATACCATCGTAGGGTCGTCCAGAGCCTGGGGAGGGGTCGTACCCTCGTAGGGTCGTCCGGAGCCTGGGTCAGGGTCGGCCTCTCGTAGGGTCGTCCAGAGCCTGGTGGAGGGTCGGCCCCTCGTAGGGTCGTCTGGACCTGGTGGTGGCCAGCTGGGGCCTGGTGAAGGGTCGGACCCTCGTAGGGTCGTCCGTATAGGAGGTAATCCTCATCCAGGCTGAGGGTATAAACGGGTATATCAATCACCCCCAGCCCTTAGCCATAGGTGCTGTTGAGATGGCTGAGGGATAGTGTATTAAATGAGATGCATGTACGATCAGTTAGATGAGTGACACTTGGGGAGATACTCAATGCTGGTACAGTTTCCAAGGCATGGCGGCTGCGCAGTGCACTTGGGGCCTTGTGCCCTAATTATACCTTTCTTGGTAAATGGGTCCACTCATTACCAAAGTATTTAAGAGATTTTCAAACTCTCTCTCTCCATCTTCTTCTTCTTCGCGCCCAAGTCTATTCTCTCTCTAGAACCAGTAAGCTTCGCCACTTGCAGCCTTCGTTTCGTCAGGCCTCGCAGTGCTCTTGTTCTCTCCTCATCAGGTATCCTTTTTCTCCCCTCGCCTTCTTTTGTCTTCATTTCAGTGTATTTTTTAGGGTCGTAGATCAGCACTTTCTAGTTCCCCCATTGCCTTTTCTGGTGTCTTCTCCGGTTGTTAGTTCTTGGACATTCTTGACGAAAAATGTTTTAGTTCCTTGGTTTGATCCAAAAGTCAAACCTGGTCAATCCCCCAAGTGTTTGTAGTTGTATTAGCCAAGTCTAGTATAATTTCTCTAAGTGTAGGGTCTTCCCTTTAATGCTTAGGAGGCTTTACAACCTAGTGTCTGAATTCCCACCTTTGAGAGAAAAGCTCTTTGCCGAGATCAGACGAATAGAGGAAGAGGAAGAGAGGAGACAAGGGGCCGACCCTAATTGGGTACGACCCATCTTTCCCATTCCTCTTGCCACCATAAGACCATCTGAACCCTCTGAGTCTTGCGGGTCGTCATCTCGTCCGGACGAGACACCCAAGTGAAATGGACGAGAGAACCTTCTCTCCAACTGGTGCCGGGACGTCTGGTAGAAGGGACACGTCTGATCTTAGCCCTCCCCGAGAGGCCGAGGGTACGATCCCCTCTGAGGCTGTCCCTGTGACAACCCTATCCCCCAATGCCTTCCAAGTGGCTTTTCCTCAGGGTCCTCCTGCAGGTGATGAGGGGGAAGGAGGTGAGGACGAGGACGACGATACAGATGATGAGGTTGATACCTCCCATGCCTCATCTTTTATCTCCTCTATTAGGGATAGGGACCTTCTGATATGGAGGCATATTTATGGAGTGCCCTCTGGGGTAACTATGAGGGTTCCCTCTGAGGCTGAGAGGGTTTTTGAGGGTGAAGAGGGAGAGGTTGCAGTCTACGAGAAAATGTTCAAAGTAGGTGTCAGACTTCCTTTCCATCCTGCTATTGTAGATATTCTGTCGGCTTTGGGCGTCTCCCCTTCGCAACTTCCACCCAACTCTTGGAGGACGATACTGGGGTATATCTCTTTGTGGAAAAATTCTTTCACTGATGAGCCCTCGTCCGACGAGTTCTTGGCCTGCTACAATATCACCTCTTCATCTAAACAGCCCGGATACTATCATCTAGGGGCGAGAAGGTCTGAGAAGAAGCTGCTCCACGTGGCTCAAACTTCCAATCATGATTAGAAAAATAGGTTCTTCTTCATATCTAGGGCATGGGAGAGCTCTGCCGAGGCGTCCCCTTCTGCCGACGGTCCGAGGGTCCCTAACAAATGGTCTAATCCCTCAATGAAAGCTAGGTCAGATCCTGGACTTAGCTTGGAGGAAAGGGATATTGTTGAGTATCTGAGGGGACGAGGGAGAGGGGGTGAGATCCCAAAGTTCGAAGATTTGATGACCCCCCGGTACCTCAAAGAATCTGGTTTGAGGGTCGGCCCTCTGACGGAACTATGTGAGTGATACAGCACGTCTTCTATTTTTTACTTTTTTGAAGTGTTTCCCGTTTATCTCTGTATTTCTGATGCATCGTATCCTTTTCAGGTCGTCCTGCAGGTGTGTCAGATTACCTCTGGGATATGACTGCTCCAAGCCTACTTGCTGGTCTGTCAAAGAAGAAGGGGAAGGAGCCTCAGCAAGCTCCCAAGAAGACAAGGGCCTCAGGGCCGACGGTTGTTGAGCCGACAGCCGATAGTCATAAAAGGAAGGAGCCTGAGGCTCCTGTTGAGCATCCGCCTGATCCAAGGACGAGGGCAAGGGTCGAAGCCTCTGAGGGGACGACCTCTTCGTCCAGCATGGGGGCCTTCTGGTCTCAAAATCTATCCCACCTGAGGGCCGACCCCTCATCTCTTATTGCCAACCTGAGGGCAGCCAAGGCCTCGATGTTCTCTGCACCGTCGGCCTCTGACTTCGAGTTCTTGGCAAAGATGCCACCAGCCAAAGTGTACGACTACGGTCTGCACTCCCTTGCTCAGGTATTGGTCTTGACCTTCTTTAATTTCACTAACTGTTTCCTCAGCCTCCCTTGATATTTTTTCATTTTTTCTTGCAGTCTGTCTGTGCCTTGACCTCAGCCACCAAGTGGATGGCCGAGAATCAACAAAAGTTTCACGAAGCTGAGAGGGCCATTCAACATGAGGCTGAGTTGCATGCAGAGCTAGATACAGCAAAGACTGAGCTTGACACTGCGAGGGCTGAGCTTGAGAGTGCCAGGACCGAGCATGCTAGGGTCCTAGATGAGCTGATGAGGCAGCACGATGCCGACTTTCAAGCCAAGGACTTGATCATCAAGGATAGGGATGAGGCTCTGATCAACCTGGAGGCCCAGCATAAGACTGATCTGGAAGCAGCCATCAGGAAAGCCGAGGCTGATGCTGTTGAGGCATACAAGACCTCAGATGAATTTCAGGGCTTCGGCCTTGAATATTTAGAAAGGGGGATTAGGACGGCCTGCCGATGGGTCGTCCTCAAATTTGGCGATGTCGTCTCCTCTGTTCGCCCTTCACTGGAGGGTGTTCAACTGGATGACCCCCTAATTACCGAGGCCCTCAACCAGGTGGAGTCCCAAGTCCAGATCGAGGGGGTCGGTACATCTGAAGATCATCCGGTGCTGGTAACTGAGGAGACCATTCCCATTGATGTTGAGGCCCTGCCCTCTGATGTCGTCCCATAGGGTGGCTGCCTGTAGCCCATACCCTCGTTTTTGTATTTTTGTTCAAAGGCCTTGTAAAAACACTTGATACTTATGTTTTATTAATACCAGTCTCTTCCATAATTGTTGTCTTCCATACTTAATTCTTTTATGGTTTGCTCCTTGTTGATGCTATTAACCCCTCCCTCGTCTTTCTTGAGGATTGTGGTGGGGTCGTCCCCTCCACTGATCCTCATTATAGCCGAGGGTTCAATTAACCAAATTAATGGTTTTTAACAAAGTCTACCCTCGTCTTTCTTGAGGACTGTGGTGGGGTCATCCCCTCCACTGATCCTCATTATAGCCGAGGGTTCAACTTAACAAATTAATGGTTTTTAACAAAGTCTACCCTCGTCTTTCTTGAGGACTATGGTGGGGTCGTCCCCTCCACCGATCCTCATTATAGCCGAGGGTTAAACTTACCAAATTAATGGTTTTAACAAAGTCTACCCTCGTCTTTCTTGAGGACTGTGGTGGGGTCGTCCCCTCCACTGATCCTCATTATAGCCGAGGGTTCAACTTACCAAATTAATGGTTTTTAACAAAGTCTACCCTCGTCTTTCTTGAGGACTGTGGTGGGGTCGTCCCCTCCACTGATCCTCATTATAGCCGAGGGTTCAACTTACCAAATTAATGGTTTTTAACAAAGTCTACCCTCGTCTTTCTTGAGGAATGTGGTGGGGTCGTCCCCTCCCCTGATCCTCATTATAGCCGAGGGTTCATCTTACCAAATTAATGGTTTTTAACAAAGTCTACCCTCGTCTTTCTTGAGGACTGTGGTGGGGTCGTCCCCTCCACTGATCCTCATTATAGCCGAGGGTTCATCTTACCAAATTAATGGTTTTTAACAAAGTCTACCCTCGTCTTTCTTGAGGACTGTGGTGGGGTCCTCCCCTCCACTGATCCTCATTATAGCCGAGGGTTCAACTTACCAAATTAATGGTTTTTAACAAAGTATACCCTCGTCTTTCTTCAGGACTGTGGTGGGGTCGTCCCCTCCACTGATCCTCATTATAGCCGAGGGTAGTTTTCTGTATATATTTCCATGCGTGCTAGAACTGATAACCACTGGATGAGGGAAACACTGATATTTCTCATTAATTTTCCATGTGTTCTGTCGAAACAATGCTTATTACAACCATGTCCTATCAAGACCTTACAATACTACTGGTAGTATTTTTTCAAATGATCCGCATTCCAGGGGCTGGAAAAAGGTTCCCCCTCTAGGCTTTCTAGTCTATAGGTCCCAGGGACAACTTCGTCGGTGACCCTATAGGGGCCGTGCCAATTAGGATGGAGTTTATTGGGCTTCTGCCAAGTCTTCTTGAGGACCAAGTCTCCTACTGCGATTGGCCTCTGTTTCACCCTCTGGTTGTAAAACCTTGCAGTCCTCTGCTGGTAGGAAGCTTGCCTTATCTCAGCATCCTCCCTTCTTTCCTCAATCAAATCCAGGTCAAGTCTCCTCTCTTCCGTATTTCCCTGGGGGTCGTACATTTGGACCCTAAGAGTGGGAAACTCGACCTCGGTGGGGATGACTGCTTCTGATCCATAAGATAACATGAAGGGGGTCTCCCCAGTAGAGGTCCTTACTGTCGTCCTGTATGCCCACAACACTGCATATAACTCCTTGACCCATCTTCCTTTTGCCTCCTCAAGCCTCTTCTTAATCCCATCTAAGATTGTCCTGTTCGTAACTTCGGTTTGCCCATTGGCCTGAGGTCGGCCTGGGGTGGAGAAAAATTATTTGATACTTACCCTCTCACAGTACTTCTGTAAAGAGGCATTCTTGAACTGGGTCCCGTTATCCGAGATGAGGGTGTTGGGTAGACCATATCTTCATATCACATTCTTCCAGATAAACTGGAAGGTCTTCTGCTCCGTGATCGTGACCATCGGTTCGGCCTCTACCCACTTTGAAAAGTAGTCAATTGCTACGATGAGGAACCGATAGTTATTGACTGCTCTCGGTAAGGGTCCTACCAGATCAATCCCCCACACTGCGAACGGCCATGGGGATGTAATGGAGGTGAGAGGCTGATGGGGCTGGTGAGGGATGGTGGTAAATCTCTGGCATTTGTCACACTTCTTTACATATGATGCGACATCTTTCCCCAAGGTCAGCCACCAGTAGCCCTAGGTGACCACCCTCTTCGCTAAGGATCTACCCCCAATGTGGCTTGAGCACGACCCTTCATGCGCATCTTGCAGAATAGAAGGGACTTCTGAGGGATGCACACACCTAAGTAAGGGGAGTAGGAACCCCTTTTTGTACAGCGTGTCTCCGATGACAGTGAACTTTGCAGCCCTGTATCTCAGCTTCTTCCTTTCTTGGCTTGCTTCTGGCATCTCTCCCCCTTTAATGTATCTGATCAGAGGATCCATCCATGACGATTCTTGAGAAACATTCATGCAAATGCCAAGTGTTCCCTCGACCTCTTCAATAGTTGGTCGAAGCAAGATTTCTACCGGGACTGTCCTCCTTATGTCTGTCCTAGTAGCTGAGGCCAACCTTGCAAGGGCGTCAGCACGGCCATTGTCGAGCCTAGGTATCCTCATGAATTTCACTTCTTTAAAGCCCTTCAGCAATGACCTCACCTTCTCAAGGTACCTAGCCATCCTCTCGTCTTTGGCCTCATAGGCTCCTAGTATCTGATTCACCACCAGCCTCGAATCACTATGAACCAAAATTTGGCCGATACTAAGAGATTTGGCCAAGGAAAGGCCAGCTATTAAGGCCTCATACTCAGCCTCATTGTTGGAGGCTTTGAAATTGAACCTCAGGGCGTACTCGATGTCTGTGCCGTCGGGTGCTGATACTATCAGTCCAGCTCCGCTCCCGCTTTCGCAAGAGGACCCGTCGACGAAGAGTCTCCACATGGTCTTTTCTTCTGAGAAACTTCCCTCGGAGAGGGACCCCTGTCTAAAGATGTATCTTCCCTCTTCGTTTTCGGTTGCTTTCCTCTTAGCGGTGCTTGTCTCAGCCCTGGCTGCAGGCGTGTTGATGATCCTGTCTCGTTGGATATCTGTCTCCCCGGGGGTCTCACCCTCGGCTTCATCGCTCTCCCAAGTAAACTCAGCCACGAAGTCTGCCAGCGCTTGCCCCTTAATGGCTGTCTTAGGCTGATACACAATATCGAACTCCCCTAGCTCTACTGCCCAGGTCATTAGCCTTCCTAATTTTTCAGGCTTTTGTAGGACCTGCCTAAGAGGAGAGTCAGTAAGGATGACCATAGTATGGTACTGGAAGTATGGTTTCATCTTCCTTGAGGCATAGATCAAGGCGTAGGCCAACTTTTCCATCCTCGGGTATCTTTGCTCTGCCCCCTGGAGTGCCTTGCTGTTAAAATATACAGGCTTCTGTATTCCGTCCTCGTCTCTCACAATGGCTGCGTTGATGGCAGACTCTGAGACGGCGAGGTACACGTAAAGTCGTTCACCCTGCACGGGCCGTGACAGCAGCAAGGGAGACCCTAAGTATGATTTTAGCTCCTTGAAAGCCTCATCACACTCTTTACTCCATTCAAAGGCCTTCCTGAGGATCTTGAAGAATGGTAGACACCTGTCTGTGGCCCTTGACACAAATCTGTTCAAGGCAGCCACTCTCCCTGTGAGCCTCTGAACGTCTTTAATGGACTTGGGGGTCTTCATCTCAATAAGGGCCTTTATCTTTTCAGGATTGGCCTCGATGCCTCTTTGATTGATAATGAACCCCAAGAACTTCCCTGCTCCGACCCCGAAGACACATTTGGCCGGGTTAAGCTTCATCTGATATTTGTCCATCGTATCGAAGGTCCTCTCCAGGTCTGCCACATGATCATCTGCCTTCAGACTCTTAGTCAGCATGTCGTCTACGTAGACCTCCATAGACTTCCCAATTTGATCTTCAAACATTCTGTTTACGAGGCGCTGGTACGTTGCCCCTGCATTCTTTAGGCCAAAGGGCATGACCCTATAGCAATATGTCCCCTTATCAGTGATGAAGGCAGTCCTCTCCGAATCATCAGGGTTCATGAAGATCTGGTTATACCCTGAGTAGGTATCCATAAAACTCATGAGCTCATGGCCTGCGGTAGCATCTACCATCTGGTCAATGCGAGGGAGAGGGAAGCTGTCTTTGGGGCAGTGCTTGTTGAGGTCTGTGAAGTCCACACACATCCGCCACTTCCCGTTGGCCTTTGGGACAATGACTGCATTGGACATCCATTCAGGGTAGATGACCTCTCTGATAAATTCAGCGTCTTCTAATTTTTTAACCTCATCCCTGATGACCTCGTACTTCTCTCTAGAGTAAATCCTCCTCTTCTGCTTTACCGGCTTCACTCCCTCTACCACATTGAGTTTGTGGCACATGATTTCAGGGTCGATCCCTGTCATATCTACATGACTCCACGCGAAGACGCTTTGCCTTCTCCTCAACAGTTTGATGAGGTCTTCCTTGATACTGGGCTCCAGAGACTTGCCAACTTGGACGGTTTTTCCCGGGTCATCCTCATCGAGGATGATGGGTTCTACCTCCTCAGCGGCCTCTCCTTTTTTGAGCTTCGTCTCGTCCCTGGGGTCTAGGGTATCAATGTTGTAAGTGGCTGTAGCCCTCTTGTGTGGCTCCCTTTCTTCAGCGGAGTTGTAGTAGCACTCTCTCGCTGTCGTCTGGTCTCCCTGAACTTCCCCCACCCCGTAAGGGGTAGGGAACTTAACCATCTGGTGGACTGTGGACGGCACAGCTTCAAACCCCTTGAGGGCCACACGTCCCAGTATGATGTTGTATGCCGAAAACACATGCTCATCCAGCACAAAGAAACTGACCCTCTTGGTGAGCCATCTCGGCCATTCGTCCCCCATCCTGACATCAGCCTCATATATTCCTAGGGGGTGAACCTTCTCCCCACTGAATCCGATCAACGGATGATGGTATGGGACAAGTCTGGCACGACTGAGGCCCAAGGCCTTGAAGCATGGCCAAAACATCACATCTGCGGATGAGCCCCCATCTACCAGGATCCTCGGCACTTCGCACCCGTGCACCCTGGTAGTGATGACGAGAGGGTCATCATGCGGGGCCAAGAGGCCTTTGAAGTCCATCCTTGAAAATCCCACTATCAAAGTGTCCATGTCAACCTTCTTCCTTTTTTCTGACTTGACCTCTAGGGAGGTTGAGTGCACCACCTTCGTCACCGCCTTAGCCTCAGCAACATGGGCCTTCCTGTCAGCGAACTCAGACCCTCCTCCTGCTAATCCCCCGGAGATCATTCCTACACCGAGCGAGATCATATTGAGCCTCTTGACAGGACCGTGGTTGTCTCTCGGCGGGAGGTCAGGGTCGTCCTCATCATCAGAGGGGTCGTCCCCTCTTTTTTGAGGACCTTCTTTGCATGCATCAACTCGCTTTTTTCTGGGGTCGTCCCCTCGGCCCCTCTTGAAGGCCTCTCAGTCCACGTATTTTCTGAGCTTCCCTTCTTTCAGCATCTTCTCAATCTCATCTTTCAGAGCAAAGCATTTGTCTGTTACGTGACCATGGTCTTGGTGAAATTCACACCACAGGTTCCTGTTCCTCTTGCTGGGGGCTGCCCTCAGCTTCTCAAGCCACTTCAGGGACCGGTCACTCTTTATCTCATTGAGGATCTGTTCACAGCTGACCGTTAGAGGGGTGTAACCAACGAACTTATCATCCGTGGACCTCTTCTTCCCTTCTTTGTTCTTCTTAGGGTATTTGCCCCCGCTTGCACCTCCTTTTTCGTCTTCATGTTTTACGGCCATCGCCTCTTCGGCGTTCATCACCTTCCCTGCTGTTGACAACAGCTCAGCCATCGTCCTCGGAGGGTCTTCGACAAGCTTCCATAATAGCTTCCCCTTTTGGAGCCCTCCAATCAGG
The DNA here is from genome assembly GCA_949130495.1 of Sambucus nigra. Taxonomy (NCBI): domain Eukaryota; kingdom Viridiplantae; phylum Streptophyta; class Magnoliopsida; order Dipsacales; family Adoxaceae; genus Sambucus; species Sambucus nigra. The sequence goes on from OX422208.1 coordinate 173,973,889, forward strand.
GCTGTCATAGCTATGCTCTCCTCATAGTCTTCCACATCCAGCTTCTCTTTATTGAATCTGGCTATGTAGTCTCTCAGAGTCTCATTCTTTCCCTGATTAACATAGAGCAGGTGTGTGGTCTTCTTCTGTGGTCTCACCCCGAAGCAAAAGTTGTGGATGAACCGGTCTGCCAACTGCTTGAAGTTTTCAATGGAATTTTTTGGAAGAGACGTGTACCAGACATGTGCAGCCCCTGTCAGGGTACTAGAGAAGGAACGACACCTCATCTCATCTGAGATAGAGTATATGTCTGCCGCCGATTGATACATCTCCACGTAGTGGACAGGGTTGGTGCTCCCATCGTATCTTGGGGTGACCACAGGAGGCTTGAACTTTGATGGCGTGGGGAAGTTGACTATCTTTGCCACAAAGGGTGAGCCTATGGTGTATCCCCTCTGAAGAGGGTCTCGGTTCTTCAGTATGTCACCAATCTTATCCTCTAACCGCTGGATTGAGTCATTCCAGGGCCTCACAGGGTCTGCGTGGCCGATGTTATCCCCCGCTGCCTCTTGGAGGTGGATGGGGGGTTCCACTGCAGCAGGCCTGTGTCGGCTGTTTACTTCCCTTTGGCCGTCATCCCGTCTTTGGGGTCGGCCCTCTGCTGCCTCCTTCCTAGATCTCGCAGCACTTCTCGACCTGGACAGCTTATCCCGCAGGTCATTTACTGGGCCCAGCCTCTCGAAGGCCGACCCCCTGCTCAGGCGGTCAAAAGCAGAGCCTCTCGGACGATCATCAGGGTTTGGTCTCCCGCACTTTCCTCTACTGTCCTGGAGAGGTCGCACAGTATTGTTGGAGACCTCGTATGGTTCCCAGCATTCTATTGGGGCCTCCTCCCCCTCCAGATCGTCATACCTGTCTTCAGGGCAAGGGTTTCCTTGCCTCCCCAGGCGCAAACGGCGTAGGGATCGTCATACTTTAGAGACAATAATTTATTCATTTTGGGAGAAATAAATATTATTTTATTTGGAGAATTATTAAGTTGGCAATTGAGGTCAAAATTTGAAGTTGTTAGAAAGTGCTTCGAATGGCAATTCTGAGGGTGTAGTTGTTTCCGAAAGGGTCGAGAAAGTCAAAATGGTTGTACTTGGGGTCTATTTAGGTTTCAAAATATTTTAAGCTCGTTTGGCTCGAATTAAAGTTACCGAGTCATTTAAAGTGTGTATTATCATTTAAAGATGTGTATCTTGGGAGGCAAGGCTTAAAAGCCTACGGGAGAAACAATTCTCCATAGAGAGAGAGAGAGAAATAGAAAGAAAGAAATAGAGGAGAAGAAAAGAAGAAGAAAAAGATAGAGAAAGTGGGATTTTTGGCCATTACGCGATCTCGAGGATGAGTCAGACCCTGCGAACTTGAGGCAAGTGATTAAACTTGCTAAATAATTATTGTGTACCATTTATTTCATGATTTGTGGATCAAATTTATGGGTTTTAGGTTTAGTTTGTCAAAACCTAACTTTTGGGTATAATCTTAGATTTGTTGTGTGTATAATGGATTTGATGATAGAATATAGTTGAAATGTGTTTTTGGATGAATTTTAATGTTATATATATGGCTGGGTTGGATAGAAATGGTTGGAAGATGATTAAAATGATTTTTGGATATTTTGGGTTTATGAAGAAAACAACCCTTTCGTAGCTTGCTGACCATACCGAATCGATTCGGTAGGAAGTAAGCTTACAGGTTTTTGGGACCGAATCGATTCGCTGTGAGACCGAATCGATTCGGAAATGAGGCTATTTTTGAGAGGTTTTTCTAGAGTGAGTTTCGCCTGGTTTTGTTAGAGTTCGTCAATTGGGAACCTCCATAGGATTTATGAGAAGTGTGTTTTGGAGATTTTAGGGAGTTTCCCTTATAAGAAATTATTGGAGTCATATTGATTTAGTTCTAGAGAATATTGTACCGACTAGTGGGGAAGCCCACTATCATTGAAAAATCTATTTGGAGATAATTAAGAAAATATATTAAAGAGTGAGAATGCGCATAGTGGTATTGGATCTTAGAATAAAATCCCAAATGGGATCACTTTAAAGGTTCATATGATTAATTGAACCATATTATGGATTAAAAATAATTAAATTCTAATAAATGTACATATGGATATAGGAATATCCTTAACGATGATTAATTTGGGAGATGTCTCACACAATGAAAATGGTAATCGAGGTGCATTAGGATATAGAATATCCTTAACATAAATAGAATTGAGAAGCAATTCATAACTAGAAGTGACGCAAAAACTTCAAGTGAGAAATAGTATAGTGTATACTAAGTGGGGAAGATGTGTGAGAATTGATGACTAGTATCTCAAGAGAGAGATATATACTAAATAATTATATTAATTCAACTACGCCTAAGAGCTAATACGAATATGTAAATAATGTGATAGGTATACCTTATATGATGGTATATCTTTATATGATATGGTGATGTATGTACATCTTATGTGATGATATATATATATATATATATATATATATATATATATATATATACACATAAGTATATATATACATAAGTGAAGCATACCCCCTCCTTGCTATCATTGGGAATTTTCCGCGATGAGGGTGAGCATCCTGGCTTGATGAGCAGGGTGTGGATATTCCCCAGGTCATAGTCGTCCATGGTGATTATTATGTGATATACATTATTATTTTCGGGTTGAGAAGTCGTGGGTATGTGTCGTTATCACTTGTCGATTAGGAACTATGACCACTTCCCGGACGTTGTGTGTGAGTTGATCACGAGGTAGGTGTCGTTTAGCCCTATTAGGTGGTCCCCAGTATGCTATGTAGTTTGGGCACTGGAAGATGATAGCTTTGAGAACCTGCGTCCTCGAGTTATAGCTCGTTTGGATGGTTATTATATTATGGTTGTGCTTGGTACTTGGGTATCGAGGGCATAATGGACCTCACGACCAACATTGCCAAGGAGTAGTGTAACGGGGGGAGGGGGTCCTTGGTTGGATTTCGCTTTGCGAGACGTCCCACGCATAAAACGCAGTGTAATGTTGGGAGTGGGGAGAAGTTATTCCTTAATGCTCATATATATATATATACATCTCGACGATCGACAGTGCCAGAAGTAGTGTATCGGGGGTTCCTTGTTTGGATTTCGCTTTGCGAGACGTCCCACGCACGGACCGCAGTGCACTGATGAGAATTGGGAATAATAAATTAATTAAATGAATAATAAGAATTTGTGTTACATGCATCATGCATTGAGGGCGTAATGAATCTCGAAAATCAATACTGTCAAGAGTAGTGTAACTGGGGGTTCCTTATTTGGATTTTTCTTTGCGAGATGTCCCACGCATGAAACGCAGTGCATTATTGAGACTTGGGAGAAGTTTAGTCCTTAGCACTTAGATGCTAATAACTCATATATATATTTATATTGTTGGTATAACTAGAATATGAGAAATTCTAGTAAAGAGAATGTTTATGTATTGTGAATATGTTAGTAAGAAATGTTTATGTAAACTTTATATGTTAAGTAAGGAACAAATAAAAGAGAGAGATGGCATTAGAAATTGAAGTATATGATTTGGATGGAAATTTAGATAAGTGTAGATTGTGAGATAAGTTAAATGTTTTCAATTGAATATTTATATTGGGAATTAGTTAGATTCCTTGCCTAATTAGATTTGGGCATTTATTTGGAGATCACATGCATACGTTTACTTGCACGCTTTAGATGAGAGGTGAGTTGGATTATTATGGAGAGTGCAACTCCATTAAATTATGTCATAATGCATTTATAATTATTATGCATTTTAATGCACTTGCTATAAAATGTTTTCACTCGGGCTATGACCCGTTTATATTTTCTCCTGCTCTCTCTCTCTCTCTCTATATATATATATATATATATATATATTTTTATTACTTTAGGAATTCCTCCATAAGGACGCCATCGATGTTTATCTATCTAGTGTATTCATGGAGCTGTGGCAGTAGCGGACTGTTGCGGCATTTGCTTTAGTCGATTCCTATCTTTTGTGTATCTAGATCAGGATTCAGTTTGTATGTTTGGGTACATACTCAAGTGTTGTAGATTAACACTTTTATATTTTCTTTCTCAGATTTATGTTTGGGTCCATACTCAAGTGTTGTAGATTAACACTTTTATATTTTCTTTCTCAGATTTTTGTATTGTCTGTGACCCGACAGCATATTCAGGTATTTTACTGTGTACATTTTGTTGTACTCTTTTATACATTGATGGAGTATGTGCATCCCTCATCCTATTTAGATGTTATGTTGTTGGTTAGTTATTGTGTGGTTGGTTTTGTTTGGTGTTAAATTAAAGTTTTAAAATTTTTGACATCTGCTTTTAATAGTTTCAGGTAGTTAGCCTTATATTATTAGTATTGTTAGTTGATGTTGAGATTGAGCCATCTAAGATACCTGATTTAATGTAGTATAGGGTTGGCCACCCGTTATTATTTTGTGCGGGTTGTCACCGTTATAAAGTCATGATTAAGTGATGAGTTGTGATTTCAAAATGCATAAAATCCTTAGGTACATATCCTGAAAGCGGGCAGTGTTATGAGATGCGTAGGAGAATTTGATCCTTGGAGTAATACGATGATTTATGGTAAACATGTGAATTTTTGTGGGTCGACACTTAGGGATAGGTACATTCAATCTTAGTTAAATAGGATTCTATCCTTCAGGGTGAGCACCTTAGTGGATGTTGGCCGATGAATGTACTTTATGAGCCATGATTATGGTTACGGGCCATTTATGACGAGAGGGCGCGTAAATGACATTTTTGAGTTGTAGTGATAAGGGAGTGGACCTCAGGTGGTACTTCGCAGTAATGACTGAAAAAATAATACAACATGTACTAGGGGATATCCAAATTATATGACGTGTTATGTATTTTGCCAAAAATCCTTAATAGTAGTAGTAATGTCGTGTAGTGTTCGTTGCGACTTAGTGGGAAAGCCTGTGAATTTTCCCCTTTAAATTAAGTGATTGAGTGATGTACTTATAAGTGTTAGTTCCCTGGTGAGGATGTATTAGGACCCTTGGTTATGGGATTTGATTTAGTATATCTTAATTTATGTACCTCGACTATAATGTGAGTTAAGATAGTCGTGATGATTTGAGGTAATCTAGGAGAGGACCTCTATGATCTTGGTGACTTAGTGTTAAGTACTAGAATTGTAATGTGCTAGAGTAGGACCTCTTACAGCGACACTAGGGTGAGCCTCCTTTCGGTGAATCCCCTTCGTCCTGTGTCCTACCAAAACTCTGGTGATATTAATTTATATTTTAGCAATTATGGTGTGGCATTAAGAGATAAGATCCCTTGTGGAATTCGTAGGCATGGGCCTTGGGGTTTATAGGCAATGCCCGACATCTCGTATCCTACCAAAGTATATAATTGTGTTAGTTAGTAGATTAGAAAGTAGTATGATGTTTATGTAGTGAGAAAATTTAGTTATCGTGGTAGAACACTCATTGTGAATTAAATGAGACCGTATTAAGATCCCTTATGGTATTCGTAGGTGTATCCTAACGTGGTTAGACATATGAGACAGTATTAAGATTCCTTGAAGATGCATGCTAAGGTCTATCTAGTGAGATGTTAATGTGAGTGGCAAACGTTCCCTAGTAATAATGAAATTAGTTTGCGTATCATGCATTACAATGATAATAGGGTCTCTCCTTGAAACCTTTGGGAATCATTGTTGCATTAAGGTTTATGTGGTGATATATATTTCGTAGTTGTATATTCAAGGTTATGTAGGGTGGTTCATGACATGACTTATGGTTTCTCGTGATAGATATGTAAACTGTTTTGAGGGGTGACTGAGTTCGATGTCATCACTCGTAAAGCATTTGGGAATCATTTTAATATTTAAGTTTACATAGTAATGGTAGATCATTGATGATTGTAGTATGCTTAGGTCATGTTGATTCATGGGATCACTTGGAGTTAGTTCCACAACTTTTGTTTATGAGCATGTGTCAGGATATGAACTTCGAGGATAATGTCGAAAATAAGTTGATGAGAGCTAGATTATGCACTTGGAGACTTGGACTACGATGATGTTCATCTTAGTTTTAAAGATAACATTCAGAAAGGAGTTTTAGGATTGAATGTCGCACTTGCATGTACTACGTGTATGGTTTGTTATGGACCTAGTGAGGGAACTCATTAGGTATTGGACATGGACAATTCTTGATGGTTTGAGGTACCATCATAATGGTTATGATTTTGGATCATATAAGACGAGTCAAGTTGGGACAGTGAGTGACGAAAGAACTAGCCCTGGTTTTCTTCCTTTGGCTTTGAATTTTTTTTGGTTCTACCATTTTTTTTAATTGAACATAACTGTTTGCAAAAAATTCATTATTTTTTCACTGTCATAGGATACATTGATGTTCGGGTCGAACTACTATCAAACATAATCTGAAATTTCTTCGCTGCTGGCATAGAGAAGGTTCTGATTGGCGTTGGGTGTAACAAAATATCTAGGTAATGGATAGACCTATGATGAAATTTATTTTAAGGTTAAATATGCATTGATTCAATTTTTTAATTATTTTGGGTTTGGATCCTATTTATGTCTAAACCCCGTAATTTTAATTCTTTTGTGCCCCCTATAGCTTGGGTATTGTTGGCGCATTTTTTCTTGTTACTTCCAGTGGGGGGGGGGGGGAGGGGGAGAGAACATAACTTATGAACAAAGAATAGTTAGTGATGATGCTAAGATTTAGCATCACCAGATAAGTGATAGTGAGCTCAAGCAGAAGCAGCCATGGCAGCCATAGAGATGCAAGTATATAAGTATGTAAGTGTGTAGAAGGGGATGAGTATAAGAGGAAATAAGACAATGATGTATAGTGGTTCAGCCAATTTGGCCTACATCCACTGTGAGTGTGTGATCCACTAAGTATGGGCACTAATGGCCTTGGATACAATGCTCATAACCCTCTCCCTCTCTCTACTGTGTGTGTACAAGCAGAGTTTTAGCTAGGGCTATTGTTCATGGATCGATCCCTTGTAGGGTTGTAGGTGACAAGTATATATAGGTCTTGGGGGGTGTAGTGTACCCCCCAAGTAAGCATGGTGCATGTGAATGATGATCTAATCAATCCCCTGTTGACACCTGTAGATGCCAAATGATGACATAATATTCCCTCACGTGAGGGTGTGATTTGGTTATAACGGTCTGCCACATGTCATATGAGCCTGACGCGCACTGTTCCACGCGTGTCCCAAACCACGCGCTTTCATGATGTCACTCTCGGCCTATGAGCCGAGGCCGAGGGCAAAGTTTCATCCGGTAGGGAGTCTGGCTTGATTCTGGCCTCGTACTGTCGTACCATCGTAGGGTCGTCCAGAGCCTGGGGAGGGGTCGTACCCTCGTAGGGTCGTCCGGAGCCTGGGTCAGGGTCGGCCTCTCGTAGGGTCGTTCAGAGCCTGGTGGAGGGTCGGCCCCTCGTAGGGTCGTCTGGACCTGGTGGTGGCCAGCTGGGGCCTGGTGAAGGGTTGGCCCCTCGTAGGGTCGTCCGTATAGGAGGTAATCCTCATCCAGGCTGAGGGTATAAATGGGTATATCAGTTAGGGTGAACAGTAGAAAAAGAAGGCATTATCCAACGGATCGCCACTTTCTAGGTTTAAGGCATGTGTCAATTTCTCTGCAATGGTTCACATTAAACTAATTGGTAACCATTTGTTTATTAGCTTAAATCTATTCTTGATTAGTCCGAGATGAATAGGAGAGATGTGAAAATGGGAATAAAAATTAGTCATGGTTCGAAAGTTATTCTTGGGTTTGCAATTTGTGACCGCTCATCTTATTCACTTGTTACGCGGGATCAATGTGACTCGTAAGAACCGATCGCGTAGTCACAGGCCCTCGGTTTGAGTATACAACAAAAATTTCCAAAAAATTAGACTTGAGCATAAAAACATGTCATCTAAGGGTGAAAACATATAATAACCACAAAACGGTCCGGTAAGAGTCACGAACACCTCGTATGGCACCAATGTGACTCGTAGGAACCGACCGGGTAGTTACAAGGATCCCGGTTTGAGTGTACGACGTAAATTTGCAAAAAGTTGGACTTGAGAATAAAAAAGATTTCATCGAAGGGTGAAAATGTAAAACATCCACAAAAAGGTCCCGTAAGAGTCACGAACATCTCGCACGGACCAATGTAAGTTGTAGGAACTGACCGTGTAGTCACGGCGCTCCCGGTTTGATTGTACGACGTAAATTTGCAAAGAATTAGAATTAAGCATAAAAACATGCCATCAAATGGTAAACATGTAAAATAGCCACAAAATGATCCCGTAAGAGTCACGAACACCTCGCACGGAACCAATGTAAATCGTAGGAACAAACCGTGTAGTCACGGGGCTCCCGGTTTGAGTGTACGACGTAAATTTGTAAAAAGTTAGACTTAAGCATAAAAACATGTCATCGAATGACGAAAACCTAAAAGAAACACCAAACGGTCCCGTAAGAGTCACGAACACCTCGCACGGGACCAATACGACTCTTAGGAACCGACCGCGTAGTCACGGGACTCCCGGTTTGAGTGTACGACGTAAATTTTTTAAAAAATAGACTTAAGCATAAAAAATGCCATCGAAGGGTGAAAATGTAAAAAAACCACAAAACGGTATGGTAAGAGTCACGAACACCTTGCACGGGACCAATCTGACTCGTAGGAATCGACCGTGTAGTCACGGGGCTCCCGTTTAGAATATACGACGTAAATTTGCAAAAAAATTAGACTTGAGCATAAAAACTTACGATCGAAGGGTGAAAATGGAAAACAGCCACAAAAAGGTCCCGTAAGAGTCACGAAACCTCGCACGGGACAAATACAACTCATAGGAACCAACCGCGTCGTCACGGGGATCCCGATTTGAGAATACTTTCTAAATGTTCACAAAGTTAGACCTGAGCATAAAAACATGCCATCGAAGGTTAAAAACATAAAACAAGCACAAAACGGTCCCGTAAGAGTCATGAACACCTCGCACGGGACCCATGTGACTCCTAGGAACCGACCACGTAGTCACGGGGTTCCCGATTTGAGTGTACGACGTAAATTTGCAAAAAAAATAAACTTAAGCATAAAAATAAGAAGGGTGAAAATGTAAAACAACCTTAAAACGGTCCCGTAAGAGTCACGAACCCCTCGCACGGGACTAATGTGACTCGTAGGAACCGACCGCGTAGTCACGGGGCTCCCGGTTGAGTATACGACGTAAATTTGTAAAAAATAAACTTAAGCAGAAAAACATGCCATCGAAGGGTGAAAATGTAAAATAGCCTTAAAATGGTCCCGTAAGAGTCACGAACCCCTCGCACGGGACTAATGTGACTCGTAGGAATCGACTGCGTAGTCACGGAGCTCCCGGTTTAAGTGTATGACGTAAATTTGTAAAAAGTTAGACTTAAGCATAAAAACATGCCATCGAAGGGTGAAAACGTAAAACAGCCATAAAACGGTCCGGTAAGAGTCACGAACACCTTGTACGGGATTAATGTAACTCATAGAAACCGACCGCGTAGTCACGGGGCTCCCGGTTTGAGTGTACGACGTAAATTTACAAAAAACATTAGACTTGAGCATAAAAACATGCCATCGAAGGGTGAAAACGTACAACAAGCACAAAACGATCTCGTAAGAGTCACGAACACCTCGCATGGGACAGCGTAGTAACGGGGCTTCCGGGTCGAGTGTACGACACAAATTTGCAAAAAAAATAGACTTGAGCATAAAAAACATGCCATCGAAGGGTGAAAACCTAAAGTAGCCACTAAATGGTCCAACAAGAGTCACGAACACCTCTCACGGGACCAATGTGACTTGTAGGAACCAACGATATAGTCACGGGGCTCCCGGTTTGAGTGTACAACGTAAATTTGCAAAAAGTTAGACTTGCATGCCATCGAAGGGTGAAAACGTAAAACAACCTTAAAACGGTCCCGTAAAAGTCACGAACACCTCGAACGGGACCAATGTAAATCGTAGGAACCGACCGCGTAGTCACGACGCTCCCGATTGGAGTGTACGACATAAATTTGCAAAAAAATAGACTTAAGCATAAAAGCATGCCATCGAAAGGTGAAAACATCAAAAAGCCACAAAAAGGTCTCGTAAGAGTCAGAACACCTCGCACGGGGGGGGGGGGGGGGGGACGGGGCAGCCACGCGTGTGTGCATGTGTACGTGTTTTTGTGTGTGTTTGTGTGCGCGTGTGTGAGTGGGGAAGGGGGGAGGGGACGGGGCAGGGGGTGCGTGTGTGCGTGTGTTCGTGTATGCATATATGCAGCGTGTGTGCGTGTATGCGTGTGTGAGTGGGGTAGGGGTAAGGGCAGGGGATGGGCATGGGGCGCGTGTGTGTGCGTGTGTGCATGTGTGAGTGGGGAAGGGGGGAGGGGACGGGGCGCGTGTGTGAATGTATGCATATATTCAATCTGTATATATGCAGATGCGTATATGCATATTGCAGCGTGTGTGCATGTGTGCATGCGTGTGTTCATGCGTGCGTGTTTGTGCATGCGTGTTTGGTAGATTAAAGAAGAGGGTCATGAAGATAACTAAAAATGCTTGGCATAATGGATTAATCTATACAGCACCAGCGCTGTCTATACCACCTCGGCGCTGCATATCCCAGTGCTACCTATCCCACCTTCACCCTACCTGCCTATCCCACCTCAGCGCCTGCTCAACGCTGATCAGGTGTTGCACCAGCAGCACTGCTCCTGCTGTAATAATTTGTCTTGGCTCCGTGAGGTTTTTCGTGAAGTTTCCAGCATGTTTCATTGTTGTGTCAAGGATTTTTGTAGTATATACAATACAAATTGGTAAAAATAGAAGCTAATGCCCTCATTTAAGACTTTAATTTCCACTGGTTTTCAAGAAATTTTCACACCTTTATTTTGCATCCTCTCCATAACTGTTTCAATACTTCTACCTATAAAAGAAAAGTCAAGTGTGTTAAGAGGAGTTATAGCAGAATTGTAGCAGAATTGTAAGGAATAGATTAGAAATAGAGAGAGGGGTTTGTTTTGTAAAACTATAAGAATGAGAGGATTTAGAGTTCAGTTGACAATTTTTGTCCACACACTTCTTGCCTTAGCTTTTAATCATTGTTGTTTTCCTTAGATTATTGTTAAGGTCACCTGCTAGAGCTGCATAGCACCGTCAAGTGTCTTGTTTAAAACCATAGTCTTTAAGTTTTTTTTAAAATAAGTCTACTAGTGTAGTAGGTTTCATCATAATGTTTCCTTAGGTAGCTTAGCTAGTTAACTGGTAACCAATTTTTGCTAAGAACCCTATCTTTCAAACTTCTTATTAAAAGGAAATTCTTCAATATAGTATTTAGTGTCCACCTCTTCTGACACACCTTGGACATCTGTAATTACAGAATTAGCTTCTTACATTTTTCAGGCCCAACATTTTCGAAATTGGAAGATATGAAAAATACATTAATAACCGCATTTAGACTAAGTTAGTATGGACAAAATTTCCAAAAGAAAGTGTTGTTGCGACTTCAACCCTTATGTATTTGTTCTTATCAGATTTGCCCACCATAAAAATTATGAAATAAAAAAGTCAATTTTGATTGGCAGTGGTTCATATAGCCTACTTTTACATATAGCCTACTTAGCATACCGAGGAAAAAGTTATTTACATATAACCTACTTAGACTACTTAGGAAAAAGTTCTTATCAGGTTTTTATTTTTACACACAATTATCCATATAGCCTACGTAGAAAAACAACTCATAATAAAATTCATTTCATCAGTGGTTCTCACACTCGTTGAAGGATGCCGAAAATAACTGTGCAACAACTGCACAAAAACTAATTGTGCATTGATATCTTGCCAACCCAAAGTATCCAACATGCTTAGTCATTTTGTTATCGAGAAGAATATTGCTCGGCTTCATATCATATTGAACTATATATACGATTATCCAATATACTGCATATATATATACTATATATACAGTATATATAATATATATACTGCATACCAGTATATATACTGCATATATATACTATATATACAGTATATATAATGGTATATATATGCATATATATAAAGTATATATACTGGTATATATATATATATATATATATATATATATATATATATATTGGTAAAAAATTGCATACATATATGCAGTATATATATTGCATATATATGCACATATATATATAAAGTATATATACTTCATATATAGATCAGTATATATACTTCTCTGCATATATATATGCATATATATATATACTGTATATATATATATATATATATATATATATATATATATATATATATATATATATATATATATATATATATATATATATATATATATATATATATATATATATATATATATATATATATATATATATATTGGTATAAAATTGCATATATATGCAGTATATATATTCCATATATATGCACAAATTTTCTCTGAGAGTTATAATAGTAGCTTGAATTTTAATGAACAGTCTATGAAGAAAGAATTGATTCGGAATGGTTTCTTTCCTACTTTTGTGAAGTGTTACTTAGAATACTTTTTTTGGGGGAAGGGGGGGGGGGGGGGGGGGTTGAGATTTGGTTATGAGTTAGGAAAAATTAGGGTGTAATCCATTGTGATTTTTGCTTTAACATACATACATACACAGTATACCATTCCAGACAGTCATTAACATGGCGTTAGAGGGTGAAAAACCCAAAATAGCCCTAGAACGGCCCCGCGGGTGGCACCAACACCTCCCACGGGACCAATGTAACTCGTAGGAACTGACCGCCCAGCCGCGAGACTCCCGGTTTAAGAATACGACGATAATTTGCATATTACTAGACTTAGGCTTATAAACATGGCGTTAGAGGGTGAAAACCCAAAACATCCCCCGAACGGCCCCGTGGGTGGCACCAACATCTCCCATGGGACCAATGTAACTCGTAAGAACTGGCCACGCAGCCGCGGGTTTCCCGATTTGAGAATAAGACAATAATTTATATATTTGTAGACTTAGGCTTAAAAACATGGCGTTAGTGAGGAAAAACCCAAAACAGCCCCCGAACGTCCCCGTGGGAGGCACTAACACCTCCCATGGGACCAATGTAACTCGTAGGAATTGACCGCGCAGTCGTGAGACTCCCGATTTGAGAATACGACGGAAATTTATATATTTCTAGACTAAGGCTTAAAAACATGGCGTTAGAGGGTGAAAACCCAAATACGTCCCCGAATGGTCCCGTGGGTGGTACCAACACCTCCCACGAGAACAATGTAACTCGTAGGAACCGACCTCGCAACCGCGGGACCCTTGATTTGAGAATGCGATGATAATTTGTATATTTCTAAACTTAGGCTTAAAAACATGGCGTTAGAGGGTGAAAATCCAAAACAGCCCCCGAACGGCCCCGTGGGTGCCACTAACACCTCCCACGAGACCAATGTAACTCATAGGAACTGATCGCGCAGCCGCGAGACTCCCGGTTTGAGAATACGATGATAGTTTGCATATTTTTAGACTAAAGAAAAACATGGCGTTAGAGGGTGAAAACTCAAAACAGCCTCCAAACGTCCCCGTGGGTGGCACAAACACCTCCCACGTGATCAATGTAACTCGTAGAAACTGACCGCCCAGCCGCGGGACTCCCGGTTTGAGAATACGATGGTAATTTGCATATTTCTAGACTTAAGAAAAACATGGCGTTAGAGGCTGAAAACTTGAAACAGCCCCCAACGGCCCAGTGGGTGGCACCAACACCTCCCACGGGACCAATATAGCTCGTAGGAACTGACCACCCAGTTACGAGACTCCCGGTTTTAGAATACGATGATAATTTGCATATTATTAGACTTAGGCTTAAAAACATGGCGTTAGAGGCTGAAAACCCAAAGCATCCCCCGAACGTCCCCGTGGGTGGCACCAACATCTCCCACGGGACCAATGTAACTCGTAGAAACTGGCCACGCAGCCGCGGGACTCTCGATTTGAGAATATGACGATAGTTTGCATATTTGTAGAGTTAGACTTAAAAACATTGCGTTAGAGGGGAAAAACCCGAAACATCCCCCGAACCTCACCGTGGGAGGCACAAATACCTCCCACGGGACCAATGTAACTCATAGGAACTGACCGCGCAACCGCAAGACTCTCGGTTTGAGAATACGATGGTAATTTGCATATTTCTAGACTTAGGCTTAAAAACATGGCGTTAGAGGGTGAAAACCCAAATACGCCCCCGAATGGTCCCGTTGGTGGCACTAACACCTCCCACGACCCCAATGTAACTCATAGGAACTGACCCCACAGCGGCGTGACTCCCGGTTTGAGAATACGATGATAATTTGCATATTTCTAGAGTTAGGCTTAAAAACATGGCGTTAGAGGGTGGAAACCCAAAACAGCCCCCGAACAGCCCTGTGGGTGGCACTAACGGCTCCAACGAGACCAATGTAACTCGCAGGAACTGACTGCATAGCCGCGAGACTCCCGATTTGACAATACGATGATAATTTGCTTTTTTCTAGACTTAAACAAAACATGGCGTTAGAGGGTGAAAACTTGAAACAGCCCCCGAACGTCACCGTGGGTGGCACAAACACCTCCCACGGGACCAATGTAACTCGTAGGAACTGACCGCCCAGCTGCGGGACTCTCGGTTTGAGAATATGACGGTAATTTCAAAATTTCTAGACTTAAGCAAAACATGGCGTTAGAGTGTGAAAACTCAAAACAATCCCTGAACGGCCCCGTGGGTGGCACAAACACCTCCCACGGGACCAATGTAACTCATAGGAACTAACCGCCCAACCACGAGACCCCCGGTTGAGAATACGATGATAATTTGCGTATTACTAGACTTAGGCTTAAAAACATGGCGTTAGAGGGTGAAAACTCGAAACATCCCCCGAACGTCCCCGTGGGAGGCACCAACACTTCCCATGGGACCAGTGTAACTCGTAGGAATTGACCGCGCAGCCGTGAGGCTCGTAGGAAAACGACGATAATATGCATATTTCTAGACTAAAGCAAAACATGGCGTTAGAGGGTGAAAACTCAGAACAGTCCCTGAACGACCCCGTGGGTGGCACAAACACCTCCCATGGGTCCAATGTAACTCGTAGGAACTGACTACCCAGCCGCAGGACTCTCGGTTTCAGAATATGACGGTAATTGGCATATTTCTAGAGTTAAGAAAAACATGGCGTTAGAGGGTGAAAACTTGAAACATCCCTCGAACGGCCACGTGGGTGGCACCAACACCTCCCACGGGACAAATGTAACTTGTAGGAACTGATCGCCCAGCCGCGAGACTCCCGGTTTGAGAATACGATGATAATTTACATATTACTAGACTTAGGCTTAAAAACATGGCGTTAGAGGGTGAAAATCCAAAACATCCCCCGTACGTTCCCGTGGGTGGCACCAACACCTCCCACGGGACCAATGCAACTTGTAGCAACTGGCCACGCAGTCGCGGGACTCTCGATTTGAAAATACGATTATAATTTGCATATTTGTAGAGTAAGGCTTAAAAACATGGCGTTAGTGGGGAAAACCCGAAACATCCCCCGAACGTCCCCGTGGGAGGCACAAACACCTCCCACGGGACCAATGTAACTCGTAGGAACTAACCGCGCAGCCGCGAGACTCCCGATTTGAGAATACGACGATAATTTGCATATTTCTAGACTTGGACTTAAAAACATGGCATTAGAGGGTGAAAACCCAAATACGCCCCCGAATGGTCCCGTGGGTGGCACCAACACCTCCCACGGGCCCAATGTAACTCGTAGGAACTGACCCCGCAGCCGCGGGACTCCTAATTTGAGAATACGATGTCAATTTGCATATTTCTAGACTTAAGCTTAAAAACATGGCGTTAAAGGGTGAAAACCAAAAACAACCCCCGAACGGCCCTGTGGGTGGAACCAACACCTCCCACGAGACCAATGTAACTCGTAGGAACTGACCGCGTAGTCGCGAGACTCCCAATTTGAGAATACGATGATAATTTGCATATTTCTAGACTTAAACAAAACATGGCGTTAGAGGGTGAAAACTCGAAACAACCCCCGAACGTCCCCGTGGGTGGCACAAATATCTCCCACGGGACCAATGTAACTCGTAGAAACTGACTGCCCAGCCGCGGGACTCCCTATTTGAGAATACGACGGTAATAAGAAAATTTCTAGACTTAAGCAAAACATGGCGTTAGAGGGTGAAAACTCGAAACAGCCCCCGAACGGCCTCGTGGGTGGCACCAACACCTCCCATGAGACCAATTGAACTCGTAGGAACTGACCGCCAAGCCGCGAGACTCCCGGTTTGAGAATACGATGATAATTTGCATATTAGTAGACTTAGGCTTAAAAACATGGCGTTAGAGGGTGAAAACCTGAAACATCCCTGAACGGCCCCGTGGGTGGCACAAACACCTCCCATGGAACTAATGTAACTCGTTGGAACTAGCCACACAGTCGCGGGACTCCTGGTTTGAGAATATGATGATAATTTGCATATTTGAAGACTTAGGCTTAAAAATATGGCGTTAGTGAGTGAAAATCAAAAACATCCCCCAAACGTCCCCGTGGGAGGCACCAACACCTCCCCACGGGACCAATGTAACTCGTGAGAACTGACCGCACAGCCGCGAGACTCCCGGTTTGAGAATACGATGGTAATTTGCATATTTCTAGACTTAGGCTTAAAAATAAGGCGTTAGAGGGTGAAAATCCAAATACGCCCCCAAACGGTCCTGTGGCTGGCACTAGCACCTCCCACGGGACCTATGTAACTCGTAGGAACTGACCCTGCAGCCGCTAGACTCTCGGTTTGTGAATACGATGATAATTTGCATATTTCTAGACTTAGGCTTAAAAACATGGCGTTAGAGGGTGAAAACCAAAAATAGCCCCCGAACGGCCCCGTGGGTGGCACCAACTCCTCCCATAAGACTAATGTAACTCGTAGGAACTGACCGTGCAGCCGGGAGACTCTCGATTTGAGAATAAGACGATAATTCGCATATTTCTAGACTTAAGCAAAACATGGCGTTAGAGGGTGAAATCTTGAAACATCCCCTGAACGTCCCCGTGGGTGGCACAAACACCTCCCACGGAGCAATGTAACTCATAGGAACTGGCCGCCCAACTGAGGAACTCCCGATTTGAGAATATGACGGTTATTTGCATATTTTTAGACTTTAGCAAAACATGGCATTAGAGGGTGAAAACTCAAAACAACCCCCGAACGGCCCCGTGGGTGGCACTAACACCTCCCACGGTACCAATGTAACTTGTAGGAACTGACCGCCCAGCTGCGAGACTCACGATTTGAGAATACGACAATAATTTGCATATTACTAGACTTAGGCTTAAAAACATGGCGTTAGAGGGTGAAAACCAAAAACAGCCACCGAACGGCCCCGTGGGTGGCACCAACTCCTCCCACGAGACTAATGTAACTCGTAGGAACTGGCCGCGCAGCTGCGAGACTCCCGATTTGAGAATAAGACGATAATTCGTATATTTCTAGACTTAAGCAAAACATGGCGTTAGAGGGTGAAATCTTGAAACAACCCCCGAACGTCCCCGTGGGTGGCACAAACACCTCCCACGGAGCAATGTAACTCGTAGGAACTGGCCGCCCAGCTGAGGAACTCCCGATTTGAGAATATGACGATTATTTGCATATTTTTAGACTTAAGAAAACCATGGCATTAGAGGGTGAAAACTCGAAACAGCTCCCGAACGGCCCCGTGGGTGGCACTAACACCTCCCACGGGACCATTGTAACTTGTAGGAACTGAACGCCCAGCCGCGAGACTCACGATTTGAGAATACGACAATAATTTGCATATTACTAGACTTAGGCTTAAAAACATGGCGTTAGAGGGTGAAAACCCAAAACATTCCCCGAACGGCCCCGTGGATGGCACCAACACCTCCCACGGGACCAATGTAACTCGTATGAACTCGTCACATAGCCGCGGGACTTCAGGTTTGAGAATACGATGATAATTTTCATATTTGTAGACTTAGATTTAAAAACATGGCGTTAGTGGGGGAAAACCCGAAACATCCCCCGAACGTCCCCGTGAGAGGCACCAACACCTCCCACAGGACCAATGTAACTCGTAGGAACTAACCGCGCAGCCGCGAGACTATCGGTTTGAGAATACGACGGTAATGTGTATATTTCTACACTTAGGCTTAAAAACATGGTGTTAGAGGGTGAAACCCCAAATATGCCCCCGAACGGTCCCGTGGGGGGACACCAACACCTCCCACGAGACCAATGTAACCCGTAGGAACTGACCCCGTAGCCGCGGGACTCTTGGTTTGAGAATACAATGATAATTTGCATATTTCTAGACTTAGGCTTAAAAACATGGTGTTAGAGGGTGAAAACCCAAAATAGCCCCCGAACGGCCCCGTTGGTGGCACCAACACCTCCCACGAGACCAATGTAACTCATAGGAACTGACCACGTAGCCGCGAGACTCCCGATTTGAGAATATGATGATAATTTGCATATTTCTAGACTTAAGCAAAACATGATGTTAGAGGGTGAAAACTCGAAACATCCCCCGAACGTCCCCGTGGGTGGCACAAACACCTCCCACGGGGCCAATGTAACTTGTAGGAACTGACCACGCAGCCGCGAAAGTCCCGGTTTGAGAATACGATGGTAATTTGCATATATCTAGACTTAAGCAAAACATGGCGTTTGAGGGTGAAAACTCAAAATAGCCCCCGAACGGTTAACTCATAGGAACTGACCCCGCAATCGCGGGACTCCCAGTTTCAGAATACGACGGTAGTTTGCATATTTATAGACTTAGGCTTAAAAACATGGCGTTAGAGGGTGAAAACTCGAAACAGCCCTCGAACGTCCCCGTGGGTGGCACCAACACCTCCCACGGGACCAATGTAACACGTAGGAACTGACCACGCAGCTGTGGGATTCCCGATTTGAGAATACAACGATAATTTACGTATTTCTAGACATAGACTTAGAAATATTGATAAGTTGATAATTTTAACTCATATATGCAATTTTTCATCTTGATTAAATTTTTTGTAAAACTACTTGGTTAGTGATATTTTTTTTATGTATCCTATCATTTATAGGATTTTTGCACGCGGAACAAATGAAGGAGGCAATGGTTTACAACATGAAGATTGTTAATATGTTGTGGACATTCAGGATTTTGTTTTTTGTGTTACATCTGTGCGGGCTTTTATTGTTTAGTTTTATGTCCGTGCGGGCTTTTATAATTTGATTATCGAATTTTATGGTCGTTCGGGATTTATAATAAGTAGGTTTTACATTTACAGGTTTTGGAATGTCAAGAAAATAGAGGAAACTCTACTCAATTTTTTTTGGTCTGTGAATTATTAAGACGTGTAATATTTATAAGTTTGTATATATATTTGTTTATTAAAAACATTCTCGATTCGCAATTTGTGATTTTTTTTATTGTTTTGCCAATAATAAATATTTATAACACCTCGTACGCATCAAACATTACACGTAGCAACCGACGATGCACTCACAGGACCCCCAATTTTAGGATTCGACCAAAAAAATACATTTTGTTTTAAAATTATAGTTAAATATGCTCATGGACTTTGTCCATGACCATTTTTATTTTTTTCGTCACGCATAAAAATGGTCGCGGACTTGGGCCGCGACCCTTTTTTTCGTCACGTTCGCGACCATTTTTTTTAATTTTTTTGTCACGGTTGTGGGTCACGGACTTGGGCCGCGACCATTTTTTTTTATTTTTTTGGTCACGGTTGTGGGTCACGGACTTGGGCCGTGACCATTTTTTTAAAATTTGTTTGTCACGGTCGTGGGTCGAGAACTTTGGCCGCGACCCATTTGTTACGGTTGTGGGTCACGGATGAGGGCCGCGACCATTTTTTTTAATTTTTTTGTCACGTTTGTGGGTTGCTAACTTTGGCCGCGACCAATTTGTCACGATTGTGGGTCACGGATGAGGGCCGCGACCCGTCATGGCATGGGTCACGGCCCAAGTCAATGACCATTTGCCGTGACCCCTCTCAGCCGTGACCATTTTTTGGCCACGAACTTGGGCCGCGACCCACGAAAATGGTCAAGCCCGAAATGGTCACGGCCCAAGTCCGCGACCCACAACATTGGTCAGGGATTTTGGCCCTGACAAATCGCCAGTTTTGGTGTAGTGTTCTAAGAGTCCCGGAAGTGTTCTATAAGCTGAATGTCTGGAACAATGTGAACACTGGGTTTCGCTTGATGAGAGTGATCTCGAAGACTGAAGTTAGCTATCGCGTAGTGAAATTTTAGAGGCCTAAGAGTGACGGGTCGGTAACTGATGGTGAGTTCTAAGTGAAGTGACTTTGCCTTGATTTAGGATATTTGTCCTTACCAATAATGGAACAAGTAATATTGGTCCTAAGTAGGGTAGCCTAGCATTCAGCTTCTCAAAGAATTTGGTTTTGTTTTCTATTTGTCCGACAATGATGGAGGATTCATGGTTAAAAATCGTAATAATTAATGGGTCAATCCAAGATATGTTGCAAGGCTAAAACTTTAGCAGATTTCAATAAAGAGTTATAGACTTTAAGGGTATATCATTGGTTTGTACATCGTGTGGCGGGAGTCGTTGTCAAAATTTGATTATTTTTTTTAGCATGAAAGACACCTCGTTAATTGTGTTCCTTGTGTCTTCCTTGAACCGATAACGAGAAGTTGTTAATCTATGGTAATTTGGGTATAGCATTGTATAAGCTTAGTAGTGGTGCGGGTTAGGCCTATTGTGGCTCATGTGTCATAGTATATGAGTTCACTCTTTTTCGAAAGAACCTTTATTCTATACTAGCTTGTACGTACGTGTGGTTTCATGGTATTACATATCTTTTGCATATGTTACTCAATTTCTTTATGATAACATGTTTCATTAGTTAATCAGTATAGCTATTTACGAGTTGGTCGTGTGTCCCAAGGTCGTGACTTGATAATGTTTAGAGTATTAAGACTTGATGTACCATTAGGAACTAGCGTTTCACTCGGTTGAGAGTTAGACGAATTGAGGTTATGATCACTTGGGTATATCTATGTTATGATACTTGGGATGACTCTAGGTTGGCATAAGGATTTTATAGGGGATATCGATCGGGTAGACCTATGTGATAAAGTGACTATCTTTAGAAATCATTGATGTGTACAAAGAGAAGAGTTGAGGTTGTATCAACCTAAGCTAGGCGTGATCCAATATATGTTTAAAGAAATGTATGTTATGAGTCTTAACATGGAAGAAATACTTGATGACGAGTTCTATTGGTGATAGTGTCGTATTTGGTGAGTGTCGATCATCTTGAGGTTTTGTCTAAATGGATGCGTTAGGCATTCTTGGGAATTAGCAATAAGACCTTTGCGTTCGTTATGATAGGATCAATGACAGGGACCGATGAAATGAAGTTTTGGGCTTAGACTGTAATGTTGGGAATACCCTAGGTTCGAAAATAAGTTGCTAGTTATCCAAGTTCTAAATTTTCATAAACCAAGAATTTCGAGGACGAAATTCTCTAAGGAGGGAAGTTTATAACACCTTATCCCAACAATTCAACTAAACTTTATACGAATTACAATTGAGGAGGAGTTAATAATAATCATAGAAGAATTGCGGGAAAAGTAGGAGAAAATTAAAGAGAATTAATATTTAAGAATCCTTTCATTCAATTTAATGTGGTGCTTCTTATAAGAGTTTAGAAGTTGTTGGGTTAAATCTGTGAAATTTAGAAACTTCAGTCGTTCTAACGACGAGTCCTATCGCTTGAATGACAAATCGATATCTCTCAATTGATAAAAGTGGTCGTTTGAACTACGACCTTATGATTTCATACCTACTAATTTTGCTATCATCCTTATAGTCATAGATCAACATTCCCTTGTCAGATCTTGGAGACTGACGGTGGGGATTTAATCAAATTGAGGTGCAAGAGATATTTAAGGGTTGTGGTGTGTATAAGAGAGAGTCGTGGGGTAAGAACCCACTGCCATTCCCATTTTCCCTTCTACGGAGCTCACAAATCCCTCTCATTTTTATATTGCCTTCTGCCATTAGGGCTTTAACAATTACTCTTACCTCATTGCATACCCGTTTCCTCCTCTGTTGGGTTAAGGACTATAGAATATGGAGATGATTGTGGGGTTTTGATGGGCATTTAAGGGGGTGTTCTTGGAGGAGGAAGATGGAATTGTTGAGCATTCTTGGAGTAATTTGGAGCTTCCAATGGAGCGTGTATGGTGGAGATTTTGTGACTCCCTTTAGGGCCACCTTTGGTAGTGGGGAAGTCACCCATCTTCACCACCACCATCACTATTTTGAAGACTTTTCAGGTGGGGAAAAGTAATTTTAGTTAAGTTTAAAGTATTGTATAAGTTCAACATACTTATTTTATATATTGTAGACTAAATATGTGTAAGATTGACGTTAGTTTGCACTAAGTGTTGATTAATAATCATCTTAGCATTTGTATGAAAATGGGTTTAAAAACTGATGATTTGAAAATGGGTTTGAAGTATAAAAAGTCTCAGAATTTATAACTTCAACATTTTTGTGCAATAAAATGTGTTATATTGATGTTTTAAAGGAAAAGAATGTGATTTTATGGAATAAAATGTATTAGGCTTGTTGGGGCCATTTTATAAGATTAAAGAATGATCTCCTACATGAATAAATGAAGATAAATGAAAAAGGAAAACTTTCACTTTAACATGTATTTAAAGTGTACGAAATTTATGTAGGAAGTAAAGTGGGTTTAATGTTTAATATTATGAAAATGAGGTTTTACATGAATTGTGGTGTAAAGGTTAATAATGGATGTAATAGTGTTTAAATGTGTGAATCGTAGTAAGTGGATGTTAAGTTGCAAAATTCCATAAATATAGTGTGTATTTCAAATATATAGAAAATGGGGCTTTAATGTGTAAAAGGGTGTTATTTTATATATTAAAGGTAATAAAGTGGCAAGTGAAAAAGTTGGGTAAAAGTGTCACATTAAATGAGTGCTAAAATGGCTAAATGTGTTTTAACTATTAAGTCAAACACTTAATAACCATTTTTGGGAAAACGAGACTTGTTAAAGTATTAAAATTGCAGAGTTAGCTACAAAAAAGGGTACATTGATAATTTACCTAAAGTGGAATATTTTATGAAATAACATTTATTAAATGTGTTTTTTCACTAGTATGCATGAGATTGAGTTAAGTCGTAAAAGTGTGAATAGTTTTGACATAAAATCGACGTGTGTGTGAGAATAAACCACTTAAAGAAGAAAGAAATAGTTTTCCAAGTGTTAATGGAAAAATAGATGGTCAAGTCCCGACTTTAGGCTTCGGCCCGTAAATGAGAAATAATTTGTACATGTGGAAAATGTTAAACACGTTAATAAAGGAACTTAGACGACACCAGGGGGAAAAGAAGGGCCCAAAGACCTTGGTTGAAAAGCCACACTGGCTAGAGCATATGGTGTGCATAGCCGACGGTGTAGAGTCCGTTGAAGTATGCGGTATTTAAAAGACTCCGAAAAACATAATGGAATATGGAACATGACAAGTAAAGGCTTGCGTGGTGAATGTAATGTGGACAAGTAATTGAGAATAATGATTAATTTCCATAAGAATAGTGAACTGATTAAATAAGGTGACTTAATTGAACTCATAATAACACAGACGTGTGTGTGGTATAAGGCTTTCCCATTAAATAAGAAATTTTAACACGATGTGTGTGGGTGCGTTGAGAGAAAGTCCTAAGCAATGGTTAAGCAACTTTGGTGTGAGTTAGTGAGCTATGGGTAATAAGCGTTTTCAAAGGTAAGTGAAGGGTTTCTCCTAATAATTGCCAATTGTTTAACCATGTGCGTTAATGGGAAGGAATGCTAGTTTTAAGCATAATGATATGAAACGACTATTTTGTAAAGTCAAAGAGAGTAAATAGTACTATATAACATTTTTGAAATAAAATGACTTAATGCATTTAGATATGTAATTTTCGAAGGTATATATGTATACATATACGTATTTCCACATGCATGTAGTTATAGCTTGTTAGTATCCTTTCTTCCGTTCGTTTCTATATTGCTTTCGTATATTCCTACTGGGCATAGGCTCATACCCTTTCTTGTTATGGAAGGTTGGGAGTGGTTTCATATTTTGAGGGCGTTATGTAGGTAAATACTTTATTTTCTTTTATGTTAGTAGCTCTTCATACTTGGACTTAGGGGTGCTCCATATAGGTCCCTCACGTAGTTTACTTTGAAACTGGAATTTTCATGCTAAATAAGCGAAACATTAATAAAATAAAACTGGACAAGCAACACTATATAGTTTGTTTCATTGAACTTCACACCTATGGATTGGGTCAGATCGGTTTGACTACGGGTAACCCATAAATTCTTGTACGGGCGTTACAATGCGTGGAACAGGCTGATGCTAAATGCAAATGTTTGTAAAATTCTGGTATCATTGTGAGGTGATGCGGTGTTCATTATCTTAATATCTTGAAATAACTTGGGCATTGTATATCGTGTTAGGCATATAATTTTTGAGTTGTGTAGTGATTTTGTCAAAGGAATGTCGTAGGCAAGTGTTTTGAGTTTCTCATGTAATGGGAAGTCAAAGGTGATGGGCCCATAACCCACAAATTGGGTGCTTTAGACTGGCACCCACCGTTGAATAAAAGGTAAATATGTTATTCTAGAGTGTCTTGGTACCAAGCATAACTCGTTATAGGTAATGTCGTAATGTATTTTGGAATAAGGACAAGTGTCATTAATGATAATGCACACCAAGGGTTAAGGTTGATGGATTTCAAGTATAATTGAATAAATATTTCAAAGGGGTTCGGTATCTTGTGCAAAGGGTACCTATTTCCCGAGGGAAGTATTGAATCATAGTGAATCATTCTTGACTCGCATCAGATGGTAGAAATATTTTTTTTGGTTGGTGTGGTATATGTGTAGTGTTTGGAAGTTAAGGAGATATAAAGGAGATAAATCCTATGATGTTTCTCTCCTACAACTTTTAGATGTGGTAAATCTCGGTTTCGATGGATGAAATTTTAGTAATTTCCTTTGTTTTGCCCAAAATCCTATTTGTATTTGAAAGGAGAAGTATAGTATCTTGTAAGCATTCATGTGTCTTTCCAAGTAAATATTATAGCATTTTGTAAAAGGTTCTCATTCTCATTGAATGATGTTAATGGTGCCAGTGTTTTTGGTAAGAATATTGCGAGCCACATCATTGGGGTAAAATGGCCATAGTATTCATGACTCATTCGAGGACTAGGAAATCATGGTTTTTCCACATTTGGATATGCGTGGCATGGGTGATAAATGCAAAGGTTATTACAATTCCAGTATCATCGTCAGGTGCAATGATGTTCATTAGCTTAATATCTTGAAATAACTTGGGCATTGTATGTCGTGTTAAGCATAGAATTTTTGAGTTGTGTAATGATTTGGTCATAGGAATGTCATAGGCAAGTGTTTTGAGTTTCTCATATAATGGACTGCCAAAGGGGATAGTAACGACGCCTTCGCGCATTAGGATCAGTGTCAAAGTATGATTAGTAAGTATGACTAGTGGCATTAGATCGTATGAATAATAACACATTCTTATCAAATTTCAAAGACATGAATAAGTCAACCTTCCGCATGTTTCATGACGGAAGTGGCAACTAAGGAACATGGTGTAAATGGGGTAGGTGCTATTTGAGCATCTAGATCTTTTTAAATGTTACGACGTAGATTGACATAATTAGCATACAACTCAAGTGAAGTTATATTACCTCAAAATATTATAATGCCTGTGGTAATTTAAGCACAAGACCGACTCATAAGCAACAAAGTTCCTGGATAATGGTTACCCATGTCCTAAGAGAAATGGTGATCTAGACGAGTTTATGTGGAGTTTATCCTTAAGGTTTAGGTCAATGTACATTGTGTTTGCAATGGTTATGGAAGAGTTTTACGTGTGGCACAAAAGAAAGGTCGTGAATGTTTCAACAATTATTCACGAAACATTTGTGTTCACTAGGGTGAACGAGAGTGGTAGGATTCGTTTATAACAAGGGAATTCTAATGTTATAGTCTATCTAATGATAATACACTCGTAGCCATTGTATTAAATTGACAATATTACATTGTTTAGCCTCGTTATGGGATAATATTTCAGGCCAAGGTATGTGGCTATCCAAGGAATGAATCAATTTTTAATAGGAAAATTCTTTGGTATCTCTAATTATGAATGACTTTGGGTCCGCAATGATCAATATAAGGGTCGTTATGTACGTGCGAAAAACTATCGTGTTTTGGAAAGAATGTCAGGTAGACTTCCATATTCCAAATACACTTCGTATGATTTTAATGGTTTAAATACTGTTACTCATTGTCTAACTCGGTATGCAATATTCTTTTTTTACTCAGTGTTAGTGCCGCTAAAGACTAGGTATGGCGGATGCTTCATGGTAACTGGGGGCGCATCTCGTGTTATTGTTCATTTAGGTTTGCATGCACATCCTAGTGAGTGCGTACGTGAGTCCACAAACGATTGAAAATATTTACATATATTAGTTTGATTGTTTTGACCTAGTGGTCCGTTGTATATGACCCGGTAAGTCACATGATACAACTTGGGTCATCGATGCATGGGTTCAAAATTCAAAGGTTGATTCAAGGATATCAAAAGGTTTTGATTATAGGGAATACGAGTGGGTTCATTGATTTAGAGGTCCAATTTTTTTCGATTACCCATCCTAAAGGAATGTCATCTTGGCGTCATTGTGTGCACTCATGCGTTGTGTAGATTGCCCTAGCGCATATATGTGAATTATAGATTGTGAAGCCTAGGATAAGGTTAAGTTTGCATGGAAATCATATAATGTGTTGAAATACTGGGAAATGTCTTGATGAAAAATGTATGACCAATCAATAAACCAATAAGTCTTAGAATATCATGGCATCAAGTTGCATGGATGCCATAAGTATGAGAATTTAGGGAGTTTTGTTAAACACTGAAACATGACTTAAATGTGAGGTTGGAGGTCCATCTTTATATAAGTAGCCAAATAAGAGAACTAATAGGCATTCATGTTTAGGTGCAAGAGATATGTGACACGTATGGATGATACCAAGAAATGGGAAATGATAAAGTTTGTAATATGTACACGGGCATAGTGGTGACGTGGAGGCATCGATGATCATGGATTAATGGAGAAATTTCGAGGACGAAATTTCCTAAGGGGAAAAGAATGTAATACCCCGACCCATAATAAAGTGATTAAATCATAATTATGCATTTTTCATGGGCTAATCATTATAGATTTACGTAAAACATGACAGTACATAACTATTGCATGTGTTTGATATAGTTACTTGTTGCACACATGGTTTTCATGGGCAGTACTAGTATTATATTTAAATTTGCATAGACTTGTATGGCGTTACAACGGTTTTTTTTGGGACGGACGTTAAAAATTAATACTAGTCTTATTGGCATGAACTAAACATTATTATACAGTGTACTAATTAGACTGCACTAACTAAAGAGAACTATTTTTATTAATTAAATGACTTATTAAGTTCGATTAAAGTGTAAGTGTGCACTTGTTGAGTTATTGGAGTTAAAATTATATGGAAGACATTGTAAAGTTTTAGGTACAAATTAATATATATGTATATATATATATATATATATATATATTGTTTGGAGAATTATAAATTGTGATTTCAATGTGTACAACAAAAGATTAATTTGAATGAATAATTTATTAGGCTGGGACATTAAAATGGGAGGATTGGAGTATTTATTGATTTATTTTGTAATAAATGATTTAAAGGTTTAGAAGTACTAATATTATTAATACACTTATAATGGATAAGAGTAACAAGCATGCATGGAGATGTAAAAGAAAGATAATGCACTCGTAGGTCATGAGTGGTTTAAGTCGGATGGTATAAGAAGGGCAAGGTTTATGGGATGCAATTGGTATAAACAAGCAAATCTCCCATGTTCCCTTTTTCAGCATACTGCTATAGCGGTATGTTCTCACCGATATGGAGGCCGAAAGCCTACAGTCACGAGCAGATAATGCCGCTGCCGTGACTAAAAGTTGGAAGCCTGTTTCACCAATTTGATTTAGAAACGCGTCCCTTTGTGATTAAACCCATGGATGCCATATGTACTTACCATAATCTATAAACTCTTTAAATAACATCATATTTTTCCTAAGTAAGAAATAACATCCGTTCAACCCAAATTTTAATACCAATTTTGCTCTCTTATTTTTAGGGAGATCTTTTAAAAGATATATCTATCCCCACGCTCAAATCCACCTCACCTTTGATGTCAGAAGGGAAAAATACATCTTTTGACTCCAAACTCCACCATTTTAAAAGGTTACGCCATCATTCTATAATATCCTGTAATTTCGAGACCATAAATTTATTATAAAATTTGGAAATAAAAAACTATTAATGATTTGGACTTATTAAATTTTTTTAAAATGGAATTGAGTTAAAATGGATTGCATTTTACTTAATTTAATTTTTAGAATAGTAACAGTTTTTAGGGGGACGATCTGACTCAACGAGAATTGGATCGATCCGACCTTGAGGCCGGATCGATCCAGATGGCATCAGGTGGGAATTTTTGCTTAGTTTGTGTATGTTTGAGTTTGTATACGACTCTTTTGTTTCAACCCTTTTGCAATTAAGGAGGTTTAGAATTTTTGAAGACTCTCAAGACAAAAAGAAGTATCTTCCAAAGTTTTCCTCTCCTTCTTCAACAAAAACCTAAACCTCCACTAAAACAAAGCTTCGACCTAATTTTGAAGGCCCAAATCAAGTTTTCTCAAGATCAACCTAGAACGAGACGTTGTTACTTTTGTGAGACGAACGTAACCGTATATTTAGATTATTTTTCAGTTAAGAATATCACTATTATTCTCCTTAAGTGTTGTTTGATTTAAATTTTTTCTAAAACTTAATTATACATGTATTCATAAAATAATTAATTAGGAAAATTTAGCATCTAATTCTTGGCCTGTTTTTATTAAATATGAAAATGGATTTAATATTTGAAACATCGTATGCTTAGAGTCTTTATATCGTGTTATTGTGGATTATTGGGATGAATCACAAGTTAAAATTTAAATTACGGATTTTGAAAAATGTTTTGACTCATAAAAAATATGATATTGATCTGTATATTATAGAATGAGTTTATTTATTGTAAAACATTGTTATTACAGAAATTTGAATCTAATTATATGTTGAAATGATAAAATATTACTTGTATTGGAATTATGAATTTGCACAACTTGTGTAGCTATTTTGTAGACTTGATTACTACATTATTAAATTGAAGTAGTTAGAATATTTGACACCGACCTATTTAAGTACCGAGTGATCAATCCTTTATAAAAATAAAATAGAAATATTATCTGATTCATTCTTAGCATCAGTGTCGAAAGCGTTTTAGAGTTTACTAACCACCTAGTATTAAAAAAGCTGGTGCCAAATTTAATCTTCCATTAAACAACAACACGCATAAATAAATGTAATAACCAAACCAAACATGTAGTAATAATCTGAATCCATCATAAGATAATTAGCTGAAATAAATAATGCCGAATAAACCATCGGTTCCCAAGTCTAATAAAAATTGACCAGAAATAATAAACCTTAATACATAGTCTGAACTGATATAAAAGAAATAGTTAAAGGTGAAACACGCTTAAATGAATAACTAAAACTGACTCCTACTTTAGGAATGAAGTAACTGAAGCATCTAATCGAAATCAAGAAAGCCTCCACAAGTGCTGCAGCTACGTATCCTTGGAATGAATCATCAAGCTTGGCGTCCCTGTGGATGGACACCTAAAATATTTTGGAAAAAATAGACAATATAGATTTGACAGAGGTCAAGGCCTGATAAAACCTTTTAAAAATATTTAGCAAGCATTTAAATCACAGTTTAAAAGAAATTATTGATTACACATGTAAGTTTGCGCACATTCCCTTCAGTTCCTCACCTCTCATCTAATGTGCACACCTAATGTCCCCTACTTATCGCACCTAGCATTACTACCCAGCCTAACAATACCTCATAAGTATCTATGATGATAATTTCATTATATGTCTATTTGGCATGAAAACAAACTGTTGAAGGGAGAAAACCCAAACTAGTCCCAAAACTGCCATGTAAGAGGCATGAACACCTCGCACGGGACCAATGTAACTTGTACGAACTGACCTTATAGTCGTGGGTCTCCTGGTTTCAAAATATGAAGATACTTTGGAAAAACAACACTTAGACATAAAAACAAGCCATTGAAGGGTGAAAACCCAAACCAACCCCAAAACGTCCCTTTAAGAGGCACGAACACCTCGCACGGACCAATGTAACTTATATGAACTGACGGCGTAGTCGCGGGTCTCCGGATTTGAGAATATGAGGATAATATGAAAAAATCAACACTTAGACTTAAAAACAAGCCGTTAAAGGGTGAAAATCCAAATCAGCCCCCAAACGACCCCGTAAGAGGCACGGACACCTCGCAAGGGACCAATGTTACTTGTACGAACTGACCGCGTAGTCGCGGTCTCCCGATTTGAGAATATGATGATAATTTGAAAAAATTAACACATAGACTTAAAAATAATCCATTGAAGGGTGAAAACCCAAACCAGCCCCAAAACGTCCCCGTAAGAGGCACAAACACCTCGCACAGGACCAATGCAACTAGCACGAACTGACCGTGTAGTCACGGGTCTCTCGATTTGAGAATATAATGATAATTTGCAAAAATCAACACTTGAACTTAAAAATAAGCCGTTGAAGGGTGAAAACCAAAACCAGCCCCCAAACGACACTATAAGAGGCACAAACACCTCGCACGGGACCAATGTAACTTGTAAGAACTGACTGCATAGTTGCGGATCTCCCAATTTGAGAATATGATGATAATTTCAAAATAAGTCGATTTGGCTTGAAAACAAGCTGTTGAAGGGTGAAAACCTAAACCATCCCCGTAAGAGGCACGGACACCTCGCATGAGACCAATGTAACTTGTACGAACTGACTGCGGAGTCGCGGGTCTCCTGATTTGAGAATATGATAACAATTTGCAAAAATCAACACTTAGACTTAAAAATAAGCCGTTGAAGGGTGAAAACCCAAACCAACCACAAAACGGCCCCATAAGAGGTACAGACACCTCGCACTGGACCAATGTAACTTGTACGAACTGACCGCGTAGTCGCGGGTCTTCCGGTTTGAGAATATGATGATAATTTGCAAAAATCAACACTTAGACTTAAAAAGAAGCCGTTAAAGGGTGAAAACCAAAACCAACCCCCAAACGACCTTATAAGAGGCACGAACACCTCGCACGGGACCAATGTTACTTGTACGAACTGACCACGTATTTGCGGGTCTCCCGATTTGAGAATATGATGATAATTTGAAAAAATCAACAGTTAAAACTTAAAAACAAGCCGTTAAAGGGTGAAAACCTAAACCAGTCCGCAAATGCCCCCGTAAGAGACACAACCACCTCGCACGGGACTAATATAACTTTTGGGAACTAATCGCGTAGTCCCGGGTCTCCTGGTTTGAGAATATGATGATAATTCGCAAAAATCAACACTTTAGACTTAAAAACTAGCCGTTAGAGGGTGAAAAACCAAACCAACCCCCAAATGACCTCATAAGAGGCACAAACAGCTCGCACGGGACCAATGTAACTTGTACGAACTGACCGCGTAGTCACGAGTCTCTCAGTTTTAGAATATGACGATAATTTTAAAATGTTGATTTTTCTTGAAAACAAGCCGTTAGAGGGTTAAAACCCAAACTAATCCCCAAACGGCCCCGTAAGAGGCACGAACACCTCCCACAGGACCAATGTAACATGTACGAACTAACCCTGTAGTCGCGGGTCTCTCGGTTTGAGAATATGACGACAATTTCAAAATATATTGATTTGGCTCGAAAACAAGCCGTTAAAGGGTGAAAACCCAAACTAGCCCCCAAATAACTTCGTAAGAGGCACATACACCTCGCACTGGACCAATGTAACTTGTAAGAACTAACTGCATAGTCGCGGGTCTTCCGGTTTGAGAATATAATGATAATTTACAAAAAATCAAGACTTAGACATAAAAACAAGACATCTGAAGGTGAAAACTCAAACCAACCCCCAAGCGGCCCCGTAAGAGGTACGAACACCTCGCACGGGACTAATGTAACTTGTACGAACTGATCGCGTGCTCATGGGTCTCCCTGTTTGAGAATATAATTATAATTTGCAAAAATCAATGCTTAAAACTTGAAAACATGTCGTTAAAGGGTGAAAACCTAAGCCAGCCCCCAAACGTCCCCGTAAGAGACAGAAACACCTCGCACGGGACTAATGTAACTTGTAGGAACTGACCGCGTAGTCACGGGTCTCCCGATTTGAGAATATGACCATAATTTGTAAAAATCAACACTTAAACTTAAAAACAGGTCGTTAACGGGTGAAACCCCAAACCAGCACCAAAATGGCCCCGTAAAAGGCACGAACACCTTGGATGAATTTAATGTAACTTGTACGAACTGACCGCGTAGTCGCGGATCTCCCGGTTTGAGAATTTGATGATAATTTGAAAAAATCAACGCTTAAAGCTTAAAAACAGGCCGTTAAAGGATGAAAACCTAAACTAGCCCCCAAACGTCCCTATAAGAGACACAAACACCTCGCACAGGACCAATGTAACTTGTAGGAACTGACCGTGTAGTCACGGGTCTCCCGATTTAAGAATATCATGATAATTTGCAAAAATCAGGACATAAACTTAAAAACAGGCCGTTAAAGGGTGAAAACCTAAACCATCCCCCAAACGGACCCGTGAGAGGTACAAACACCTCGCACGAGACAAATGTAACTTGTAATAATTGATCGCGTAGTGCCGGGTCTCCCGGTTTGACAATATGACATTAATGTCAAAATATGTCGATTTTTCTTAAAAATAAGCTATTGAAGGGTGAAAACCCAAACCTGCCCACAAACGAACCCGTAAGAAGCACGAACCCCTCGCACGGGACTAATGTAACTTATAGGAACTGACCGTGTAGTCACGGGTCTCCCAGTTTGAGAATATGATGATAATCTGCAAAAATAACACTTAGACTTAAAAACAGACCGTTAAAGGGAGAAAACCTAAACCAGCCCCCAAATATCCCCGTAAAAGACACAAACACCTCGGACGGGACCAATGTAACTTATAGGAACTGACCGCGTAGTCCAGGGTCTCCTGATTTGAGAACATAATGATAATTTGCAAAAAATCAACACTTTAGACTTAAAAACAAGCCGTTAAAGGGTGAAAACCCAAAGCAGCCCTCAAACACCTCGTAAGAGGCACGGACACCTCGCATGGGACTAATGTAACTTGTATGAACTGATCGCGTAGTCGCGGGTCTCCCGGTTTGAGAATATGATGATAATTTAAAAATATGTTGATTTGGATTGAAAAGAAGCCGTTGAAGGGTGAAAACCCCAACAAGCCCCCAAACGGCCTGTAAGAGGCAAAAACACCTCCCACGGGACCAATGTAACTGGTATGAACTGACCGCGTAGTCGCGGGGCTCTCGATTTGAGAATATGATGATAATTTCAAAATATGTCGATTTGGCTTAAAAATAAGTCGTTGAAGGGTGAAAACCCAAACCAGCCCCCAAATGACCCCGTAAGAGGCACGAAGACCTCACATGGGACCAATGTAAGTTGTAGAAACTGACCACGTAGTCTCGGGGCTCCCAGTTTGAGAATATGGCGATAATTTTCAAAAATTACACTTAGACTTAAAAACAGGTCGTTAAAGGGTTAAAACCTAAACCAACCTCCAAATATCCCCGTAGGAGGCACAAACACCTCGCACGGGACCAATGTAACTTGTAGGAACTCACCGCGTAGTCCGGGGTCTCCCGGTTTTAGAATATGATCATAATTTACAAAAATCAACACTTAGACTTAAAAACAAGCCGTTAAAGGGTGAAAACCCAAACCAACCCCCAAACGACCTCGTATGAGGCACGAACACCTCGCACAGGACCAATGTTACTTGTACGAATTGACCGCGTAGTCGCGGATCTCCCGATTTGAGAATATGACGATAATTTGCAAAAATCAACACTTAGACTTAAAAACAAGCCGTTAAAGGGTGAAAACCCAAACCAACCCCCAAACAATATCATAAGAGGCACGAACACCTCACACGGGACCAATGTTAGTTGTACGAACTGACCACGTAGTCGCGGGTCTCCCAATTTGAGAATATGACGATAATTTGAAAAACTCAACACTTAAAACTTAAAAACAAGCGGTTAAAGGGTGAAAACCTAAACCAGTCCCCAAACGCCCTCTTAAAGAGACACAACCACCTCGTACGGGACCAATAAAACTTGTAGGAACTAATCGCTTAGTTTCAGGTTTCCCGATTTGAGAATATGATGATAATTTGCAAAAATCAACATTTTAGACTTAAAAACTAGCCGTTAGAGGGTGAAAACCCAAACCAACCCCCAAATGACCTCGTAAGAGGCACGAATACCTCACACGGGACCAATCTACCCTGTACAAACTGACAGCATAGTCACGGGTCTCTCGGTTTGAGAATACGACGATAATTTCAAAATGTTTATTTGTCTTGAAAATAAGCAGTTAGAGGGTGAAAACCCAAACTAACCCCCAAAACGGCCCCATAAGAGGCACGAACACCTCCCACGGGACCAATGTAACTTGTACGAACTAACCCTGTAGTCGCGGGTCTCTCGGTTTGAGAATATGGCGATAATTTCAAAATATCTTGATTTGGCTTGAAAACAAGCCATTAAAGGGTGAAAACCCAAACTAGCCCCCAAACAACCCCGTAAGAGGCACATACACCTCGCACGGGACCAATGTAACTTGTAAGAACTAACTGCATAGTTGCGGGTCTCCCGGTTTGAGAATATAATTATAATTTACAAAAATCAAGACTTAGACTTAAAAACAAGACGTTTGAGGGTGAAAACCCAAACTAACCCCCAAACGGCCCCGTTAGAGGCACGAACACCTCGCACGGAACTAATATAACTTGTACGAATTGACCGCGTAGTCACGGGTCTCCCGGTTTGAGAATATAATGATAATTTGCAAAAATCAACACTTAAAACTTAAAAACATGCCGTTAAAGGGTGAAAAGCTAAACCAACCCCCAAACGTCCCCGTAAGAGACACAAACACCTCGTACGGGACCAATGTAACTTGTAGGAAGTGACCGCGTAGTCTCGGATCTCCTGGTTTGAGAATATGATGATAATTTGCAAAAAATAAACACTTTAGACTTAAAAACAAGCCATTAAAGGGTGAAAACCCAAAGCATCCCTCAAACACCACGTAAGTGGCACGAACACCTCGCACGGGACCAATGTAACTTGTACGAACTAACCGCGTAGTCTCAGGTCTCCCAGTTTGAGAATATGACGATAATTTAAAAATATGTTGATTTGGATTGAAAACAAGTCGTTGAAGGGTGAAAACCCAAACCAGCCCCCAAACGGCCTGTAAGAGGTACGAACACCTCCCACAGGATCAATGTAACTTGTATGAACTAACCGCGTAGTCGCGGGTCTTCCGGTTTGAGAATATGATGATAATTTCAAAATATGTCGATTTGGCTTAAAAATAAGTCGTTGAAGGGTGAAAACCCAAACCAGGCCCCAAACGACCCCGTAAGAGGCACGGAGACCTCACATGGGACCAATGTAAGTAATAGGAACTGAACGCGTAGTCTCGGGTCTCCCAGTTTGAGATTATGATGATAATTTGCAAAAATTACACTTAGACTTAAAAACAGGCCATTAAAGGGTGAAAACCTAAACCAACCCCCAAATGTCCCCGTAGGAGGCACAAACACCTCGCACGGGACCAATGTAACTTGTAGGAACTCATCGCGTAGTCCCGGGTCTCCCGGATTGAGAATATGATCATAATTTACAAAAATCAACACTTAGACATAAAAACAAGCCGTTAAAGGGTGAAAACCCAAACCAGCCCCAAAACGACTTCGTAAGAGGCACGAATACCTCGCACGGGACCAATGTTACTTCTACGAACTGACCGCGTAGTCGCAGATCTCCTGATTTGAGAATATGACGATAATTTGCAAAAATCAACACTTAGACTTAAAAATAAGCCGTTAAAGGGTGAAAACCCAAACCAACCCCAAACAACCTCGTAAGAGGCACGAACACCGTGCACGGGACCAATGTTACTTGTACGAACTGACCACGTAGTCGCAGGTCTCCCAGTTTGAGAATATGACGATAATTTGAAAAAATCAACAGTTAAAACTTAAAAATAAGCCGTTAAAGGGTGAAAACCTAAACCAGTCCCCAAACGCCCCCGTAAGAGACACAACCACCTCGCATGGGACCGACATAACTGGTAGGAACTAATCGCTTAGTTCCGGGTCTCGCGATTTGAGAAAATGATGATAATTTGCTAAAATCAACACTTTAGACTTAAAAACAAGCCGTTAGAGGGTGAAAACCCAAACCAATCCCAAAATGACCTCGTAAGAGGCACGAATACTTCGCATGGGACCCACGTAACTTGTACAAACTGACAGCGTAGTCACGGGTCTCTCGGTTTGAGAATACGACGATAATTTCAAAATGCTGATTTGTCTTGAAAATAAGCCGTTAGAGGGTGAAAACCCAAACTAACCCCCAAACGGCCTCGTAAGAGGCACGAACACCTCCCACGGGACCAATGTAACTTGTATCAACTACTGTAGTCGCGGGTCTCTCGGTTTGAGAATATGACATTAATTTCAAAATATCTTGATTTGGCTTGAAAACAAGTCGTTAAAGGGTGAAAACCCAAACTAGCCCCCAAACAACCCCGTAAGAGGCACATACACCTCGCACGGGACCAATGTAACTTGTAAGAACTAACTGCATAGTCGCAGGTCTCCCGGTTTGAGAATATAATGATAATTTACAAAAATGAAGACTTAGACTTAAAAACAAGACGTTGGAGGGTGAAAACCCAAACCAACCCCCAAACGGCCCCGTAAGAGGCACGAACAACTCGCACGGGACTGATGTAACTTGTACGAACTGACCGCGTAGTCACGGGTCTCCCGGTTTGAGAATATAATGATAATTTGCAAAAATCAACACTTAAAACTTAAAAACATGCCGTTAAAGGGTGAAAAGCTAAAGCAGCCCCCAAACGTCCTCGTAAGAGACACAAACACCTCGCACGGGACCAATGTAACTTGTAGGAACTGATCGCGTAGTCCCGGGTCTTCGGGTTTGAGAATATGATGATAATTTGCAAAAAATCAACACTTTAGACCTAAAAACAAGCCGTTAAAGGATGAAAACCCAAAGAAGCCCTCAAACACCCTGTAAGAGGCACGAACACCTCGCACGGGATCAATGTAACTTGTATGAACTGACTGCCTAGTCGCGTGGCTCCCTGTTTGAGAATATGACGATAATTTCAAAATATGTCGATTTGGCTTAAAAATAAGCCGTTGAAGGGTGAAAACCCAAACCAACCCCCAAACGACCCCATAAGAGGCACGAAGACCTCACATGGGCCAATGTAAGTTGTAGGAATAGATTGCGTAGTCACGGGTCTCCCAGTTTGAGAATATGGCGATAATTTGAAAAAATTACACTTAGACATAAAAACAGGTCGTTAAAGGGTGAAACCCTAAACCAGCCCGCAAATGTCCCCATAGGAGGCATAAACATCTCGCATGGGACCAATGTAACCTGTAGGAACTCACCGCGTAGTCGCGGGTCTCCCAGTTTGAGAATATGACAATAATTTGTGAAAATCATCACTTAGACTTAAAAATAAGTCGTTGAAGGGTGAAAACCCAAATCAGCCCCAAAACGTCCCCGTAAGGGGCACAAACACCTCTCATGGGACCAATGTAACTTGTACGAACTGATCGCATAGTCGCGGGTCTCCCGGTTTGAGAATATGACGATATTTTGAAAAAATCAACACTTAAAACTTAAAAACAAGCCGTTAAAGGGTGAAAACCTAAACCAGTCCCCAAATGCCCCCGTAAGAGACACAACCACCTCGCACGGGACCAATATAACTTGTAGGAACTAATCGCTTAGTTCCGGGTCTCCCGATTTGAGAATATGATGATAATTTGCAAAAACCAACACTTTAGACTTAAAAACTAGCCGTTAGAGGGTGAAAACCTAAACCAACCCCCAAATGACATCGTAAGAGGCACGAATACCTCGCATGGGACCAATGTAACTTGTACAAACTGACAGCGTAGTCATGGGTCTCTCGGTTTGAGAATACGACGATAATTTCAAAATGTTGATTTGCCTTGAAAACAAGCCGTTAGAGGGTGAAAACCCAAACTAACCCCCAAACGGCCCCGTAAGAGGCACGAACACCTCCTACGAGACCAATTTAACTTGTACGAACTAACCCTGTAGTCGCGGGTCTCTCGGTTTGAGAATATGGTGATAATTTCAACATATCTTGGTTTGGTTTGAAAACAAGCTGTTAAAGGGTGAAAACCCAAACTAGCCCCAAAATAACCCCGTAAGAGGCACATACACCTCGCACGGGAACAATGTAACTTGTAAGAACTAACTGCATAGTCGTGGGTCTCCCGATTTGAGAATATAATGATAATTTACAAAAATCAAGACTTAGACTTAAAAACAAGACGTTTAAGGGTGAAAACCCAAATCAACCCCCAAACGGCCCCGTAAGAGGCACGAACACCTCACACGGGACTAATGTAACTTGTATGAACTGACCGCGTAGTTGTGGATCTCCAGATTGAGAATAAAATGATAATTTGCAATATTTAATACTTAAACTTAAAAACAAGCCGTTAAAGGGTGAAAACCTAAACCAGCCCCCAAACAACCTCGTAAGAGGCACGAACTCCTCGCACGAGTTCTGTGTTATACGGACTGATCACGTAGTTTCAGGTCTCCTGATTTGAGATTGTGACGATAATTTGCAAAAATCTACACTTAGACTTAAAAACAAGCCGTTGAAGGGTAAAAACCCAAACAAACCCTAAAACGTCCCCGTAAGAGGCACGAACAGCTCGCACGGGACCAATGAAACTTGGACGAACTGATCGCGCAGTCACGGGTGTCTCGATTTGAGAATATAATGATAATTTGTAAAAATCAACACTTAAACTTAAAAATAAGCCGTAGAAGGGTGAAAACCAAAACCAACCCCAGAACGACAAAGTAAGAGGCACAAACATATCGCACGGTACCAATGTAACTTGTACGAATTGACTGCATTGTCGCGGGTCTCCCAATTTGAGAATATGACGATAATTTCAAAATATGTTGATTTGGCTTGAAAACAAGCCGTTGAAGGGTGAAAACCCAAACCAGCCCTGTAAAAGGCACGAACACCTCGCATGGGATGAATGTAAGTTGTAAGAATTGGGTCTCCCAATTTGAGAATATGATGATAATTTCAAAATATGTCGATTTGGCTTGAAAACAAGGCGTTGAAGGGTGAAAACCCAAACCAACCCCCAAACGGCCCCGTAAGAGGCACGAACACCTCCACGGGACCAATGTAACTTGTACGAACTAACCGCGTAGTCGCGGGTCTCCCGGTTTGAGAATATGATGATAATTTGCAAAAAGCAAAACTTAGACTTAAAAACCAACCGTTAAAGGGTGAAAACCCAAACTAGCCACCAAAAAACCCCGTAAGAGGCACGAACACCTTGCACGGGACCAATGTAACTTGTACGAACTAAGCGCGTAGTCGCGGGTCTCCCATTTTGAGAATATGACGATAATTTGTAAAAATCAAAACTTAGAGTTAAGAATAAGTCGTTGGAGGGGGAAAACCCAAACCATCCCCAAAACGACCCCGTAGGAGGCACGGACACCTCACACGGGACCAATGCAACTTACACGAATTGATCGCGTATTCACGGGTCTCTCGATTTGAAAATATAATGATAATTTGCAAAAATCAACACTTAAACTTAAAAACAAGCCATTAAAGGGTGAAAACAAAAACCAGCCCCCAAACGACACCATAAGGGGCACAAACACCTCGCACGAGACAAATGTAACTTGTAAGAACTGACTTCATTGTCGCGGGTCTCCTAATTTGAGAATATGATGATAATTTCAAAATATGCCGATTTGGCTTGAAAACAAGTCGTTGAAGGGTGAAAACCCAAACCAGCCGGGTAAGAGGCATGAACACCTCGCATGGGACCAATGTAACTTGTACGAACTGACCGCGTAGTCGCAGGTCTCCCGGTTTGAGAATATGACGAAAATTTTCAAAAATCAACACTTAGACTTAAAAATAAGCCGTTGAAGGGTGAAAACCCAAAGCACCCCCAAAACGGCCCCGTAAGAGGCACGAACCCCTCGCACGGGACCAATGTAACTTGTACGAACTGACCGCGTAGTCGCGGGTCTCTCGATTTGAGAATATGACGATAATTTACAAAAATCAACACTTAAACTTAAAAACAAGCCGTTAAAGGGTGAAAACCCAATCCAACCCCCAAACAACCCCGTAAAAGGCACAAACACCTCGCACGGGACCAATGTTACTTGTACGAACTGACCGCGTAGTTGCGGGTCTCCCGGTTTGCGAATATGATGATAATTTGCAAAAATCAACACTTAAACTTAAAAACAAGCCGTTGAAGGGTGAAAACCCAAACCAGCCGCAAAACGTCCTCGTAAGAGGCACGAACACCTCGCACGGGACCAATGTAACTTACACGAACTGATCGGGTAGTCACAAGTCTCTCAGTTTGAGAATATAATGATAATTTGTAAAAATCAACACGTAAACTTAAAAAAAGCCGTAGAAGGGTGAAAACAAAAACCAACCCCCAAACGACAACGTAAGAGGCACAAACACCTCGCACGGAACCAATGTAACTTCTATGAACTGACTGCATAGTCGCGGATCTCCCAATTTGAGAATATGACAAAAATTTCAAAATATGTCGATTTGTCTTAAAAACAAGCCGTTGATGGCTGAAAACCCAAACCAGCCCCGTAAGAGGCACGAACACCTCGCATGGGACCAATGTAACTTGTAT
This sequence comes from Sambucus nigra, assembly GCA_949130495.1. NCBI lineage: Eukaryota > Viridiplantae > Streptophyta > Magnoliopsida > Dipsacales > Adoxaceae > Sambucus > Sambucus nigra. Next base: position 174,015,138 of record OX422208.1, read on the forward strand.
GAACTGGGTCTCCTAAGTTGAGAATATGATGATAATTTCAAAATATGCCGATTTGGCTTGAAAATAAGCCGTTGAAGGGTGAAAACCCAAACCACTCGGGTAATAGGCATGAACACCTCGCATGGGACCAATATAACTTGTACGAACTGACCGCGTTGTCGCGGGTCTCCCGGTTTGAGAATATGACGATAATTTGGTAAAATAAACACTTAGACTTAAAAATAAGCTATTGAAGGGTGAAAACCCAAACCAACCCCCAAACGGCCCCGTAAGAGGCATGAACAACTCGCACGGTACCAACGTAACTTGTACGAACTAACCGCGTAGTCGCGGGTCTCTCGTTTTGAGAATGTGATGTTAATTTGCAAAAATCAACACTTAGACTTAAAAACAAGCCGTTAAAGGGTGAAAACCCAAACCAGCTCCCAAACAACCCCGTAAGAGGCACGGACACCTTGCATGGGACCATTGTTACTTGTATGAACTGACCGCGTAGTCGCGGGTCTCCCGTTTTGAGAATATGACGATAATTTGCAAAAATTAAAACTTAGACTTAAAAACAAGTCGTTGGAGGGTGAAAACCCAAACCAGCCCCAAAACGTCCACGTAAGAGGCACGAACACCTCACACGGGACCAATGCAACTTGCACGAACTGGCCGCGTAGTCACGGGTCTCTCGGTTTGAGAATATAATGATAATTTGCAAAAATCAACACTTAAACTTAAAAACAATCCATTAAAGGGTGAAAATCAAAACCAGCCCCCAAACGACACCGTAAGGGTCACAAACACCTCGCACGGGACGAATGTAACTTGTAAGAACTGACTTCATAGTCGCGGGTCTCCCAATTTGAGAATATGATGAGAATTTCAAAATATGCCGATTTGGCTTGAAAATAAGTCGTTGAAGGGTGAAAACCCAAACCAGCCGGGAAAGAGGCAAGAACACCTCGCATGGGACCAATGTAACGTGTACGAACACCTCACACGGGACTAATGTAACTTGTATGAACTGACCGCGTAGTTGCGGATCTCCCGATTGAGAATAAAACGATAATTTGCAATATTTAATACTTAGAGTTAAAAACAAGCCGTTAAAGGGTGAAAACCCAAACTAGCCCCCAAACGACCTCGTAAGAGGAACGAACTCGTCGCACGAGTTCTGTGTTACTTGAACGAACTGATCGCGTAGTTTCAGCTCTCCTGATTTGAGAATGTGACGATAATTTGCAAAAATCTACACTTAGACTTAAAACCAAGTCGTTGAAGGGTGAAAACCCAAACCAACCCTAAAACATCCCCGTAAGAGGCACGAACACCTTGCACGGGACCAATGCAACTTGGACGAACTGATCGCGCAGTCACGGGTGTCTCGATTTGAGAATATAATGATAATTTGTAAAAATCAACACTTAAACTTAAAAATAAGCCGTAGAAGGGTGAAAACCAAAACCAACCCCAGAACGACAAAGTAAGAGGCACAAACATCTCGCACGGGACCAATGTAACTTGTATGAATTGACTGCATTGTCGCGATTCTCCCAATTTGAGAATATGACGATAATTTCAAAATATGTCGATTTGGCTTGAAAATAAGCCGTTGAAGGGTGAAAATCCAAACCAGCCCCGTAAGAGGCACAAACACCTCGCATGGGACCAATGTAAGTTGTAAGAACTGGGTCTCCCAATTTGAGAATATGATGATAATTTTAAAATTTGTCGATTTGGCTTGAAAACAAACCGTTGAAGGGTGAAAACCTAAACCAACCCCCAAATGGCCCCGTAAGAGCCACGAACACCTCCACGGGACCAATTTAACTTGTACAAACTGACCGCATAGTCGCGGGTCTCCCAGTTTGAGAATATGATGATAATTTGCAAAAAGCAACACTTAGACTTAAAAATAAATCGTTAAAGGGTGAAAACCCAAACTAGCCCCCAAACGACCCCGTAAGAGGCACGAACACCTTGCACGGGACCAATGTAACTTGTACGAACTAACCGCATAGTCGCGGGTCTCCCGGTTTGAGAATATGATGATAATTTGTAAAAATAAAAACATAGACTTAAAAACAAGTCGTTGGAGGGGGAAAACCCAAACCAGCCCCAAAACGTCCCCGTAAGAGGCACGAACACCTCACACGGGACCACTGCAACTTACACGAACTGATCGCGTAGTCAGGGGTCTCTCGGTTTGAGAATATAATGATAATTTGCAAAAATCAACACTTAAACTTAAAACCAAGCCATTAAAGGGTGAAAACCAAAACCAGCCCCCAAACGACACCGTAAGGGGCACAAACACCACACACGGGACCAATGTAACTTGTAAGAACTGACTGCATAGTCGCGGGTCTCCCAGTTTGAGAATATGATGATAATTCCAAAATATGCCGATTTGGCTTGAAAACAAGTCGTTGAAGGGTGAAAACCCAAACCTACCGGGTAAGAGGCATGAATACCTCGCATGGGACAAATGTAACTTGTACGAACTAACTGCGTAGTCGTGGGTCTCCGGATTTGAGAATATGACGATTATTTGCAAAAATCAACACTTAGACTTAAAAATAAGCCGTTGAAGGGTGAAAACCCAAAGCAGCCCCAAAACGGCCCCGTAAGAGGCACGAAGTCCTCGCATGGGACCAATGTAACTTGTACGAACTGACCGCGTAGTCGCTAGTCTCCCGATTTGAGAATATGACGATAATTTGCAAAAATCAACACTTAGACTTAAAAACAAGCCGTTGAAGGGTGAAAACCCAAACCAGCCGCAAAACGTCCCAGTAAGAGGCACGAACACCTCGCAGGGGACCAATGTAACTTGCACGAACTGATCGCGTAGTCTCAAGTCTGTCAGTTTGAGAATATAATGATAATTTGCAAAAATCAACTCTTAAACTTAAAAAAAGCCGTAGATGGGTGAAAACCAAAACCAACCCCCAAACTACAACGTAAGAGGCATAAACACCTCGCACGAAACCAATGTAACTTGTATGAACTGACTGCATAGTTACGAGTATCCCAATTTGAGAATATGATGAAAATTTTAAAATATGTTGATTTTTCTTAAAAACAAGCCGTTGATGGGTGAAAACCCAAACCAGCCCCGTAAGAGGCACGAACACCTCGCATGGGACCAATGTAACTTGTATGAACTGGGTCTCCCAAGTTGAGAATATGATGATAATTTCAAAATATGCCGATTTGGCTTGAAAACAAGTCATTGATGGGTGAAAACCCAAACCACCCGGGTAAGAGGCATGAACACCTCGCATAGGACCAATGTAACTTATACGAACTAATCGCGTAGTCGCGGGTCTCCCGGTTTGAGAGTATGATGATAATTTGTAAAAATAAACACTTGGACATAAAAATAAGCTATTGAAGGGTGAAAACCCAAACCAACCACCAAACTGCCCCGTAAGAGGCATGAACAACTCGCACGGTACCAATCTAACTTGTACGAACTAACCGCGTAGTCGCGGGTCTCTCGGTTTGAGATTGTGATGATAATTTGCTAAAATCAACACTTAGACTTAAAAACAAGCCGTTAAAAGGTGAAAAACCAAACCAGCTCCCAAACGACCCCGTAAGAGGCACGAACACCTTGCACGGGACCAATGTTACTTGTATGAACTGACTGCGCAGTCGCAGGTCTCCCGTTTTGAGGATATGGCGATAATTTGCAAAAATCAAAACTTAGACTTAAAAACAAGTCATTGGAGGGTGAAAACCCAAACCTGCCCTAAAACGTCCACGTAAGAGCCACGAACACCTCACACGGGACCAATGCAACTTGCACGAACTGATCGCGTAGTCACTGGTCTCACAGTTTGAGAATATAATGATAATTTGCAAAAATCAACACTTAAACTTAAAAACAATCCATTAAAGGGTGAAAATCAAAACCAGCCCCCAAATGACACCGTAAGGGTCACAAACCCCTCGCACGAGACGAATGTAACTTGTAAGAACTGACTGCATAGTCGCGAGTCTCCCAATTTGAGAATATGATGAGAATTTCAAAATATGCCGATTTGGCTTGAAAACAAGTCCTTGAAGGGTGAAAACCTAAACCAGCCGGGTAAGAGGCATGCAAACCTCGCATGGGACCAATGTAACTTGTACGAACTCACCGCGTAGTCGCGGGTCTCCCGGTTTGAGAATATGACGATAATTTGCAAAAATCTACACTTAGACTTGAAAATAAGCCGTTGAAGGGTGAAAACCCAAAGTAGCCCCAAAATGGCCCCGTAAGAGGCACGAACACCTGGCATGGGATCAGTATAACTTGTACGAACTTACCACGTAGTCGCGGGTCTCTCGATCTGAGAATATGACGATAATTTATAAAAATCAACACTTAGACTTAAAAACAAGCCGTTAAAGGGTGAAAACCCAAACCAGCCCCCAAATGACCCCGTAAGAGGCACGAACACCTCGCATGGGACCAATGTTACTTGTATGAACTGACCGTATAGTCAGGGGTCTCCCATTTTTAGAATATGATGATAATTTGAAAAATCAACACTTAGACTTAAAAACAAGCCGTTGGAGGGTGAAAACCCAAACCAGCCCCAAAACGTCGCCGTAAGAGGCATGAACACCTCGCACGGGACCAATGCAACTTGCACGAACTGATCGCATAGTCACGGTCTCTCGGTTTGAGAATATAATGATAATTTGCAAAAATTAACACTTAAAAACAAGCCATTAAAGGGTGAAAACCCAAACCAGCCCCCAAAGGACACCGTAAGGCGCCCAAACACCTCGGACGGGACCAATGTAACTTGTACGAACTGACCGCGTAGTCTCGGGTCTCCCGGTTTGAGAATATGACGATAATTTGAAAAAATCAACACTTAAAACTTAAAAATAAGCCGTTAAAGGGTGAAAACCTAAACTAGCCCCCAAACATCCCTATAAGAGACACAAACACCTCGCACGGGAACAATGTAACTTATAGGAACTGACCGTGTAGTCACGAGTCTCCCGATTTAATAATATCATGATAATTTTACAAAAATCAGGACATTAAACTTAAAAACTAGCCGTTAGAGGGTGAAAACCCAAACTAACCCCCAAATGACATCGTAAAAGGTACGAATACCTCGCATGGGACCAATGTAACTTGTACAAACTGAGAGCATAGTCACGGGTCTCTCGATTTGAGAATACGACGATAATTTCATAATGTTGATTTGTCTTGAAAACAAGCCGTTAGAGGGTGAAAACCAAAACTAACACCCAAACGGCCCCGTAAGAGGCACGAACACCTCCTACGGGACCAATGTAACTTGTACGAACTAACCCTGTAGTCGCGGGTCTCTCAGTTTGAGAATAGGGCGATAATTTCAAAATATCTTGGTTGGGCTTGAAAACAAGGTGTTTAAGGGTGAAAACCCAAACTATCCCCCAAATAACCCCGTAAGAGGCACATACACCTCGCACGGGACCAATGTAACTTGTAAGAACTAACTGCATAGTCGCGGGTCTCTCGATTTTAGAATATAATGATAATTTACAAAAATCAAGACTTAGACTTAAAAACAAGACGTTTGAGGGTGAAAACCCAAACCAACCCCCAAACGGCCCCGTAAGAGGCACGAACACCTCGCACGGGACTAATGTAACTTGTATGAACTGACCGCGTAGTTGCGAATCTCCCGATTTGAGAATATGATGATAATTTGCAATATTTAATACTTAGACTTAAAAACAAGCCGTTAAAGGGTGAAAACCCAAACCAGCCCCCAAATGACCTCGTAAGAGGCACGAACTCCTCGCACGAGTTCTGTGTTACTTGTACGAACTGATCGCGTAGTTTCGAGTCTCCTAATTTGAGAATGTGACGATAATTTGCAAAAATCTACACTTAGACTTAAAAACAAGCCATTGAAGGGTGAAAACGCAAAAAAAACATAAAACGTCCCCGTTAGAGGCACGAACACCTCGCACGGGACCAATGCAACTTGCACGAACTGATCGCGTAGTCACGGGTGTCTCGATTTGAGAATATAATGATAATTTGTAAAAATAAACACTTAAACTCAAAAACAAGCCGTAGAAGAGTGAAAACCAAAACCAACCCCCAAACGACAATGTAAGAGGCACAAACATCTCGCACGGGACCAATGTAACTTGTATGAATTGACTGCATTATCGCGGGTCTCCCAATTTTAGAATATGACGATAATTTCAAAATATGTCGATTTGGCTTGAAAATAAGCCGTTGAAGGGTGAAAACCCAAACCAGCCCCGTAAGAGGCACGAACACCTCGCATGGGACCAATGTACCTTGTAAGATGTGGGTCTCCCAATTTGAGAATATGATGATAATTTCAAAATATGTCGATTTGGGTTGAAAACAAGCCGTTGAAGGGTGAAAACCCAAACCAACCCTCAAACAGCGCCGTAAGAGGCACAAACACCTCCACGGGACCAATGTAACTTGTACCAACTGACCGTGTAGTCGCAGGTCGCCCGGTTTGAGAATATGATGATAATTTGCAAAAAGCAACACTTACACTTAAAAACAAACCGTTAAAGGGTGAAAACCCAAACCAACCCCCAAACGACCCCGTAAGAGGCACTAACACCTTGCACGGGACCAATGTAACTTGTACGAACTAACCGCGTAGTCGCGGGTCTCCCAGTTTGAGAACATGACGATAATTTGCAAAAATCGACAATTAGACTTAAAAACAAGTCGTTGGAGGGGGAAAACCAAAACCAGCCCCAAAACGTCCTCGTAAGAGGCACAAACACCTCACACGAGACCAATGCAACTTACACGAACTGACCGCGTAGTGACGAGTCTCTCGGCTTGAGAATATAATTTGAAAAAATCAACACTTAAACTTAAAAATAAGCCATTAAAGGGTGAAAACCAAAACCAGCCCCCAAACGACACCGTAAGGGGCACAAGCACCTCGCACGGGACCAATGTAACTTGTAAGAACTGACTGCATAGTCGCAGGTCTCCCAATTTGAGAATATGATGATAATTTCAAAATATGCCGATTTGGCTTGAAAACAAGTCGTTGAAGGGTGAAAACTCAAACCTACCGGGTAAGAGGCATGAATACCTCGCATGGGACCAATGAAACTTGTACGAACTGATTGCGTAGTAGCGGGTCTCTCGATTTGAGAATAAGACGATTATTTGATAAAATCAACACTTAGACTTAAAAATAAGCCGTTGATGGGTGAAAACCAAAAGCATCCCCAAAACGGCCCCGTAAGAGGCGCGAACACCTCGCATGGGACCAATATAACTTGTACGAACTGACCGCGTAGTCGCGGGTCTCCCGATTTGAGAATATAATGATAATTTGTAAAAATTAACACTTAGACTTAAAAACAATCCGTTAAAGGGTGAAAACACAAACCAGCCCCCAAACGACCCAGTAAGAGGCACGAACACCGTGCACGGGACCAATGTTACATGTACGAACTGACCACGTAGTTGTGGGCCTCCTGGTTTGAGAATATGACGGTAATTTGCAAAAAACAACACTTAGACATAAAAACAAGTCGTTGAAGGGTAAAAACCAAAACCAGCCCCAAAATGTCCCCATAAGAGGCACAAACACCTCACACGGGACCAATGTAACTTGCACGAACTGATCGCGTTGTCACAAGTCTCTAAGTTTGAGAATATAATGATAATTTGGAAAAATCAACACTTAAACTTAAAAAAAGCCGCAGAAGGGTGAAAACCAAAACCAACCCCCAAACGACAACGTAAGAGGCACAAACACCTCACACGGAACCAACGTAACTTGTATGAACTGACTGCATAGTCGCGGGTCTCCCAATTTGAGAATATGACGAAAATTTCTAAATATATCGATTTGTCTTAAAAATAAGTCATTGAAGGGTGAAAACCCAAACCAGCCCCGTAAGAGGCACGAACACCTCGCATGGGACCAATGTAACTTGTATGAACTGGGTCTCTCGAGTTGAGAATATGATGATAATTTAAAAATATGCCGATTTGTCTTGAAAACAAGTCGTTGATGGGTGAAAACCCAACCAGCCGGGTAAGATGCATGAACACCTCGCATGGGACCAATGTAACTTGTTCGAACTGACCGCGTAGTCGAGGGTCTCCCGATTTGAGAATATGACGATAATTTGTAAAAATAAACACTTAGACTTAAAAATAAGCCGTTGAAGGGTGAAAACCCAAACCAACCCCCAAAACGGCCCCGTAAGAGGCACGAACACCTCCACGGGACCAATGTAACTTGTACGAACTAATCGCGTAGTCGTGGTTCTCTCGGTTTGAGAATATGACGATAATTTGTAAAAAGCAATACTTAGACATAAAAACTAACCGTTAAATGGTGAAAACCCAAACCAGCCCCCAAACGACCCCGTAAGAGGCACGAACACCTTGCACGGGACCAATGTAACTTATGCGAACTAACCGTGTAGTCGCGGGTCTCCCGGTTCGAGAATATGATGATAATTTGCAAAAATAAACACTTAGACTTACAAACAAGTCGTTGGAGGGGGAAAACCCAAACCAGCCCCAAAACGTCCCTGTAAGAGGCACGAACACCTCACACGGGACCAATGCAACTTACACGAACTGATCGCGAAGTCACGGGTCTCTCGATTTGAGAATATAATGATAATTTTCAAAAATCAACACTTAAACTTAAAAAAAGCCGTAGAAGGGTGAAAACTAAAACCAACCCCCAAACGACAACGTAAGAGGCACAAACACCTCGCACGAAACCAATGTAACATGTATGAACTGACTTCATAGTCGCGGGTCTTCCAATTTGAGAATATGACGAAAATTTCAAAATATGTCGATTTGTCTTAAAAATAAGCCGTTGAAGGGTGAAAACCCAAACCAGCCCCTTAAGAGGCACGAACAACTCGCATGGGACCAATGTAACTTGTATGAACTGGGTCTCCCGAGTTGAGAATATGATGATAATTTCAAAATATGCCGATTTGGCTTGAAAACAAGTCGTTGAAGGGTGAAAACCCAAACCATCCGGGTAAGAGGCATGAACACCTCGCATGGGACCAATGTAACTTGCACGAACTGATTGCGTAGTCGCGGGTCTCCCGGTTTGAGAATATGACGATAATTTGCAAAAATAAACACTTAGACTTAAAAATAAGCGGTTGAAGGGTGAAAACCCAAACCAGCCCCAAAACGTCCCCGTAAGACGCACGAATACCTCGCACGGGACTAATGTAACTTGCACGAACTGATCGCGTAGTCACAAGTCTCTCAGTTTCAGAATATAATGATAATTTGCAAAAATCAACACTTTAACTTAAAAAAAGCCGTAGAAGGGTGAAAACCTAAACCAACCCCCAAATGACAACGTAAGAGGCACAAACACCTCACACGGAACCAATGTAACTTGTATGAACTGACTGCATAGTCGCGGGTCTCCCAATTTGAGAATATGACGAAAATTTCAAAATATGTCAATTTGTATTAAAAACAAGCCGTTGAAGGGTGAAAACCCAAACCATCCCCGTAAGAGGCACGAACACCTCGCATGGGACCAATGTAACTTGTATGAACTGGATCTCCCAAGTTGAGAATATGATGATAATTTCAAAATATGCCAATTTGGCTTGAAAACAAGTCGTTGAAGGGTGAAAACCCAAACCAGCCAGGTAAGAGGCATGAACACCTCGCATGGGACCAATGTAACTTGTACGAACTGACCGCGTAGTCGCGGGTCTCCCGGTTTGAGAATATGACGAAAATTTTCAAAAATCAACACTTAGACTTAAAAATAAACCGTTGAAGGGTGAAAACCCAAAGCACCCCCAAAACGGCCCCGTAAGAGGCACGAACCCCTCGCACGGGACCAATGTAACTTGTACGAACTGACCGCGTAGTCACGGGTCTCCCGATCTGATAATATGACGATAATTAGCAAAAATCAGGACTTAGACTTAAAAACAACCCGTTATAGGGTGAAAACCCAAATCAACCCCCAAACGACCCCTTAAGAGGCACAAACAATTCGCACGGGACCAACGTTACTTGTATGAACTGACCGCGTAGTCGCGGATCTCCCGTAATGAGAATACGATGACAATTTGTAAAAATCAACACTTAGACTTAAAAACAAGCCGTGGGAGGGTGAAAACCCAAACCAGCGCCAAAACGTCCCCGTAAGAGGCACGGACTCCTCGCACGGGACCAATACAACTTGCACGAACTGACCGCGTAGTCACGGGTGTCTCGGTTTGAGAATGTAATGATAATTTGCAAAAATCAACACTTAAAAATAAGCCATTAAAGGGTGAAAACCAAAACCAGACCCCAAAACGAAACCGTAAGGGGCACAAACATCTCGCACGGAACTAATGTAACTTGAAAGAACTGACTACATAGTCGCGGGTCTCCCAATTTGAGAATATGAAGATAATTTAAAAATATGCCGATTTGTCTTGAAAACAAGTCGTTGAAGGGTGAAAACCCAAACTAATCGGGTAAGAGGCATGAACACCTCGCATGGGACCAATGTAACTTGTACAAACTGACCGCGTAGTCGCAGGTCTCCCGGTTTTAGAATATGACGATAATTTGCAAAAATCTACACTTAAACTTAAAAATAAGCCATTGAAGGGTGAAAACCCAAAGCATCCCCAAAACGGACCAGTAAGAGGCACGAACACCTCGCATGGGACCAATGTAACTTGTACGAACTGACCGCGTAGTCGCGAGTGTCTCGATTTGAGAATATGATGATAATTTACAAAAATGAACACTTAGACTTAAAAACAAGCCGTTAAAGGGTGAAAACCCAATCCAACCCCCAAACAACCCCGTAAGACGCACGAACACCTCGCACGAGACCAATCTTACTTGTACGAACTGACCGCGTAGTTGCGGGTCTCCCGGTTTAAGAATATGACGATAATTTGCAAAATCAACACTTAGACTCAAAAACAAGCCGTTGAAGGGTGAAAACCCAAACCAGCCCCAAAACCTCCCCGTAAGAGGCAAGAGCACCTCGCACGGGACCAATTTAACTTGCACGAAGTGATCGCGTAGTCACAAGTCTCTCTGTTTGAGAATATAATGATAATTTTCAAAATCAACACTTAAACTTAAAAAAAGCCGTAGAAGGGTGAAAACCAAAACTAACCGCCAAACGACAATGTAAGAGGCACAAACACATCGCACGGGACCATTGTAACTTGTATGAACTGACTGCATAGTCGCGGGTCTCCTAATTTGAGAATATGACGATAATTTCAAAATATGTCGATTTCTCTTGAAAACAAGCCGTTGAAGGGTGAAAAACCAAACCAGCTCCGTAAGAGGCACGGACACCTCGCATGGGACCAATGTAACTTGTATGAACTGGGTCTTCCAATTCGAGAATATGATGATAATTTCAAAATATGTCGATTTGGCTTGAAAACAAGCCGTTGAAGGGTGAAAACCCAAACCAATCCCAAAACCTCCATGTAAAAGGCACGAACACCTCGCACGGGACCAATGTACCTTGTACGAACTGACCGTTTAGTCGCAGGTCTCCCCGGTTTGAAAATATGACGATAATTTGCAAAAATCAACACTTAGACTTAAAAACAAGCCGTTAAAGGGTGAAAACCAAAACCAGCCCCCAAACGACCCCTTAAGAGGCACGAACACCTCGCACGGGACCAATGTTTCTTGTATGAACTGACCGTGTAGTCGTGGGTCCCCCGGTTTGATAATATGACGATAATTTGCAAAAATCAACACTTAAACTTAAAAACAAGCCGTTAAAGGGTGAAAACCCAAACTAGCCCCCAAACGACCCCTTAAAAGGCACGAACACCTCTCACGGGCCAACGTTACTTGTATGAACTAACTGCGTAGTCGCGGGTCCCCCGTAATGAGAATATGACCATAATTTGCAAAAATCAACACTTAGACTTAAAAACAAGTCGTGGGAGGGTGAAAACCCAAACCAACCCCAAAACGTCCCCGTAAGAGGCACGAACACCTCGCACGGGACCAATACAACTTTCACGAACTGACCGCGTAGTCACGGGTCTCTTGTTTCAGAATATGAAGATAATTTGCAAAAATAACCACTTAAAAACAAGCCGTAGAAGGGTGAAAACCAAAACCAGGGCCCAAAACGATATCGTAAGGGGCACAAACACCACGCACGGGACCAATGTAACTTGTAAGAACCGACTGCATATTCGCAGGTCTCCCAATTTGAGAATATGACAATAATTTCAAAATATGTCGATTTGGCTTGAAAATAAGCCGTTGAAGGGTGAAAAACCAAACCAGCTCCGTAAGAGGCACGGACACCTCGCATTGGACCAATATAACTTGTATGAACTGGGTCTCCCAATTTGAGAATATGATGATAATTTCAAAATATGTCGATTTGGCTTGAAAACAAGCCGTTGAAGGGTGAAAACCCAAAACAGTCCAAAAACCTCCATGTAAAAGGCACGAACACCTCGCACGGGACCAATGTACCTTGTACGAACTGACCGTTTAGTCGCAGGTCTCCCGATTTGAAAATATGACGATTATTTGCAAAAATCAACACTTAGACTTAAAAATAAGCCATTGAAGGGTGAAAACCCAAACCAACCACAAAATGGCCCTGTAAGAGGCACGAACACATTGCACGGGACCAATGTAACTTTTACGAACTAACTGCATAATCGCGGGTCTCCCGGTTTTATAATATGATGATAATTTGGAAAAATCAACTCTTTGACTTAAAAATAAGCCATTAAAGGGTGAAAACCCAAACCAGCCCCCAAACGACCCTTTAAGAGGCACGAACACCTCGCACGAGACCAACGTTACTTGTATGAACTGACCGCGTAGTCGCGGGTGTCCCGTAACGAGAATACGACGATAATTTGCAAAAATCAACATTTAGACTTAAAAACAAGCCGTGGGAGGGTGAAAACCCAAACCAGCCCCAAAATAACCCCGTAAGAGGCACGAACACCTCGCACGGGAGAAATACAACTTGCACGAACTGACCGCATAGTCACGGGTCTCTTTGTTTGAGAATATAATGATAATTTGCAAAAATCAACACTTAAAAACAAGCCATTAAAGGATGAAAACCAAAACCAGACCCCAAAACGACACCGTAAGGGGCACAAACACCTCGCACGAGACCGATGTAACTTGTAAGAACTGACTGCATAGTCGCAGGTCTCCCAATTTGAGAATATGAAGATAATTTCAAAATATGCCGATTTGGCTTGAAAATAAGTCGTTGAAAGGTGAAAACCCAAACTTGCTGGGTAAGAGGCATGAACACCTCGCATGGGACCAATGTAACTTGTACGAACTGACCGCGTAGTCGCGGGTCTCCCGATTTGAGAATATGATGATAATTTGCAAAAATCTACACTTAGACTTAAAAATAAGCCATTGAAGGGTGAAAACCCAAAGAAGCCCCGAAACGGCCCCGTAAGAGGCACGAACACCTCGCATGGGACCAATGCAACTTATACGAACTGATCGCGTAGTCGCGGGTCTCTCGATTTGAGAATGTGTTGATAATTTACAAAAATCATCACTTAGACTTTAAAACAAGCCGTTAAAGGGTGAAAACCCAAACCAACCCCCAAACGAACCCGTAAGAGGAACGAACACCTCGCACGGGACCAATATTACTTGTACAAACTGACCGCGTAGTTGCGGGTCTCCCAGTTTGAGAATATGACGATAATTTAAAAAAATCAACACTTAGACTTAAAAACAAGTCGTTGAAGGGTGAAAACCCAAACCATCCCCAAAACCTCCCCGTAAGAGGCACGAACAGCTCGCACGGGACCAATTTAACTTGCATGAATTGATCGCGTAGTCACAAGTCTCTGTGTTTGAGAATATAATGATAATTTACAAAAATCAACACTTAAACTTAAAAAAAGCCATAGAAGGGTGAAAACCAAAACCAACCCCCAAACGACAACGTAAGAGGCACAAACACCTCGCACATGACGAATGTAACTTGTACAAACTGACTACAAAGTCGCGGGTCTCCCAATTTGAGAATATGACGTTAATTTCAAAATTTGTTAATTTTGCTTGAAAACAAGCCGTTGAAGGGTGAAAACCCAAACCATCCCCGTAAGAGGCACGAACACCTCACATGGGATCAATGCAACTTGTAAGAACTGGGTCTCCCAATTTCAGAATATGATTATATTTTCAAAATATGTCAATTTGACTTGAAAACAAGTCATTGAAGGGTGAAAACCAAAATCAGTCCCAAAACCGTCATATAAGAGGCATAAACACCTCGCACGGGACCAATGTAACTTGTACGAACTGTCCATATAGTCGCGGGTCTCCCGATTTGAAAATATGATGATAATTTGCTAAAGTCAACACTTAGACTTAAAAACAAGCCATTGAAGGGTGAAAACCCAAACCAACCCCAAAATGGCCCTATAAGAGGCACGAACACCTCGCACGGGACCATTGTAACTTGTACGAACTAACCGCATAATCGTAGGTCTCCCGATTTTTTAATATGATGATAATTTGCAAAAATCAACACTTAAACCTAAAAATAAGCCGTTAAAGGGTGAAAACCCAAACCAGCCCCCAAACGACCCCTTAAGAGGCACGAACACCTTGCACGGGACCAACGTTACTTGTATGAACTGATCGCGTAGTCGCGTGTCTCCCGTAATGAGAATACGACGATAATTTGCAAAAATCAACACTTAGACTTAAAAATAAGCCGTGGGAGGGTGAAAACCCAAACCAGCCCCAAAACGTCCCCGTAAGAGGCACGAACACCTCGCACGGGACGAATACAACTTGCACGAACTGACCGCGTAGTCACGGGTCTCTCGATTTGAGAATATAATGATAATTTGCAAAAATCAACAATTAAAAACAAGCCATTAAAGGGTGAAAACCAAAACCAGACCCTTAAACGACACCGTAAGGGGCACAAACACCTCGCACGAGACCAATGTAACTTGTAAGACCTGACTGCATAGTCGCAGGTCTCCCAATTTGAGAATATGAAGATAATTTCAAAATATGTCGATTTGTCTTGAAAACAAGTCGTTCAAGGGTGAAAACCCAAACCAGCCGGGTAAGAGGCATGAACACCTCGCATGGGACCAATCTAACTTGTACGAACTGACCGCGTAGTCGCGGGTCTCCCGGTTTGAGAATATGATGATAATTTACAAATATCAACACTTAGACTTAAAAACAACCCGTTAAAGGGTGAAAACCCAAACTAACCCCCAAACGACCCCGTAAGAGGCACGAACACCTCGCACGGGACCAATATTACTTGTACGAACAGACCGCGTAGTTACGGGTCTCCCGACTTGAGAATATGATGATAATTTGCAAAAATCAACACTCTGACTTAAAAATAAGTCGTTGAAGGGTGAAAACCCCAACCAACCCTAAAACGTCCCTGTAAGAGGCACGAACACCTCGCATGGGACCAATTCAACTTGCACGAATTGATCGCATAGTCACAAGTCTCTCTGTTTGAGAATATAATGATAATTTACAAAAATCAACACTTAAACTTAAAAAAACCATAGAAGGGTGAAAACCAAAACCAACCCCTAAACGACAACGTAAGAGGCACAAACACCTCGCACATGACCAATGTAACTTGTATGAACTGACTGCAAGGTCGCGAGTCTCCCAATTTGAGAATATGACGATAATTTCAAAATATGTCTTTGCTTGAAAACAAGCCGTTGAAGGGTGAAAACCCAAACCAGCCCGGTAAGAGGCACGAACACCTCACATGGGACCAATGTAACTTGTAAGAACTAGGTCTCCCAATTTGAGAATATGATGATATTTTCAAAATATGTCGATTTGACTTGAAAACATGCCGTTGAAGGGTGAAATCCAAAACCAGTCCCGTAAAATAAGTCATTAAAGGGTGAAAACTCAAACCAACCCCCAAACGATCCCATAAGAGGCACGAACACCTCGCACGAGACCAATGTTACTTGCACGAAGTGACCGCGTAGTCGTGGGTCTCCCGATTTGAGAATTGGACGATAATTTGAAAAAATCAACACTTAAAACTTAAAATAGGCTGTCAAAGGGTGAACACCTAAACCAACCCCCAAACATCCTCTTACGAGACACAAACACCTCGCACGGGACCAATGTAACTTGTAGGAACTAACCGTGTAGTCACGGGTCTCCCGATTTGAGAATGTCATTATAATTTTCAAAAATCAAGACTTAAACTTGAAAACAGGTTGTGAAAGGGTGAAAACCTAAACCAGCCCCCAAACGGACCCGTGAGAGGCACGAACACCTCGCACGAGACAAATGTAACTTGTAGTAACTGATTGCATAGTGATGGGTCTCCCGGTTTGAGAATATGATGTTAATTTCAAAATATGTTGATTTGTCTTGAAAATAAGACGTTGAAGGGTGAGAACCCAAACCAGCCCCCAAACGAACCCGTAAGAGGCACAAACTCCTTGCACAAGACTAATGTAACTTATAGGAACTGACCGCGTAGTCATGGGTCTCCCAGTCTGAGAATATGATGATAATCTGCAAAAAATAACACTTAGACTTCAAAACACGCTGTTAAAGGGTGAAAACCTAAACCAGGCTCCAAATGTCCCCGTAGGAGGCACAAACACCTCGCACGGGAACAATGTAACTTGTAGGAACTGATCGCGTAGTCCGGGGTCTCCTAGTTTGAAAATATGGCGATAATTTGCAAAAAATCAACACTTTAGTCTTAAAAATAAGCCGTTAGAGGGTGAAAACCCAAAGAAGCCCTCAAACACCCCGTAAGAGGCACGAACACCTCGCACGGGACAAATATAACTTATACGAACTGACCGCGTAGTCGCGGGTCTCCCGGTTTGAGAATATGACCATAATTTAAAAATATGTTGATTTTGCTTGAAAACAAGTTGTTGAAGGGTGAAAACCCAAACCAGACCCCAAACGTCCTGTAAGAGGCACGAACATCTCCCACGGGACCAATGTAACTTGTATGAACTGATCGCGTAGTCGCGGGTCTCCCGATTTGAGAATATGATGATAATTTCAAAATATGTCGATTTGGCTTAAAAACAAGCCGTTGAAGGGTGAAAGCCCAAACCAGCCCCAAAACGACCCCATTAGAGGCACGAAGACCTCACATGGGATCGATTTAAGTTGTAGGAACTGACCGCATAATCACGGGTCTCCCAGTTTGAGAATATGATGATAATTTGCAAAAATTACACTTAGAGTTAAAAACAGGCCGTTAAAGGGTGAAAACCTAAATCAGCCCCCAAATGTCCCCGTAGGAGGCATAAACACCTCGTACGGGACCAATGTAACTTGTAGGAACTCACCGCGTCTGGGTCGCCTGGACTAAGAATATGATGATAAGTTGCAAAAATCAACACTTAGACTTAAAACTAAGCCGTTGAAGGGTGAAAACCCAAACCAGCCGCAAAATCCCCCCGTAAGAGGCACCAGCACCTCGCATGGGACCAATGTAACTTACACGCACTAAAAAAAGTCACAGGTCTCCCGGTCTGAGAATATGACGATAATTTAAAAATATGTTGATTTGGCTTGAAAATAAGCCGTTGAAGGGTGAAAACCCAAACCAGCCCCCAAACGGCCTGTAAGAGGCACGAACACCTCCCACGGGACCAATGTAACCTGTATGAACTAACTGCATAGTCGCGGGTCTCCCGGTTTGAGAATACGACGATAATTTAAAAATGTGTCGATTTAGCTGAAAAATAAGCCGTTGAAGGGTGAAAACCCAAACCAGCCCCCAAACGACCCCGTAAGAGGCACAGAGACCTCACATGGGACCAATGTAAGTTGTAGGAACTGACCGCATAGTCACGGGTCTCCCAGTTTGAGAATATGACGATAATTTGCAAAAATTACACTTAGACTTAAAAACAGGTCGTTAAATGGTGTCCCCGTAGGAGGCACAAACACCTCGCACGGGACCAATGTAACTTTTAGGAACTCACCGCGTTCGGGTCTCCCGATTTGAGAATATGATGATAATTTACAAAAATCAACACTTAGACTTAAAAATAATTCGTTGAAGGGTTAAAACCCAAAACAGCCCCAAAATCTCCCCGTAAGAGGCACGAACACCTCGCACGGGACCAATGTAACTTTTACGAACTCACCGCGTAGTCGCTGATATCCCAATTTGAGAATATGACGATAATTTGCAAAAATTAACACTTAGACTTAAAAATAAGCCGTTAAAGGGTGAAAACCCAAACCATCCCTAAAACGACTCCGTAAGAGGCATGAACTCCTCGCACGGGACCAATGTTACTTGTACGAACAGACCACGTAGTTGCGGGTCTTCCGATTTGAGAATATGACGATAATTTGCAAAATCAATACTTAGACTTAAAAATAAGCCGTTGAAGGGTGAAAACCCAAACCAGCCCCAAAACGGCCCCGTAAGAGGCACGAACACCTCGCACAGGACCAATGTAACTTGTACGAACTGATCGCGTAGTCGGGAATCTCTTGATTTGAGAATTTGACGATAATTTGTAAAAATCAACACTTAGACTTAAAAACAAACCATTAAAGGGTGAAAACCCAAACCAATGCCCAACGACCCCGTAAGAGGTACGGACTCCTCGCACGGGATCAATGCTACTTGTACAAACTGAACGCGTAGTTGCGGGTCTTCCGGTTTGAGAATATGACGATAATTAGTTAAAATCAACACTTAGACTTAAAAACAAGCCGTTGAAGGCTGAAAACCCAAACCTGCCCCAAAACGTCCCCGTAAGAGGCATGGACACCTCGCACGGGAAAAATACAACTTGCACGAACTGATCACGTAGTCACAGGTGTCTTAGTTTGAGAATATAATGATAATTTGCAACACTTAAACTTAAAAACAAGCCGTAGAAGGGTGAAAACCAAAACCAACCCCCAAATGACAACGTAAGAGGCACAAATACCTCGCACGGGACCAATGTAACTTGTATGAACTGACTACATTTTCGGGGGTCTCCCAATTTGAGAATATGATGATAATTTCAAAATATGTCAATTTGTCTTGAAAACAAGCCGTTGAAGGGTGAAAACGCAAACTAGCCCCGTAAGAGGCACGAACACATCGCATGGGACCAATGTAACTTGTAAGACTAGGGTCGACCAATTTGAGAATATGATGATAATTTCAAAATATGTCGATTTGGCTTGAAAACAAGGCGTTAAAGGGTGAAAACCCAAACCAGTCCCAAAACCGCATTGTAAGAGGCACGAACACCTCGCACGGGACCAATGTAACTTGTACGAACTAACCGTATAGTCACGGGTCTCCCGGTTTGAAAATATGATGAGAATTTGGAAAAATCAACACTTAGACTTAAAAACAAGTCATTAAAGGGTGAAAACAAAAACCATCCCCAAAATGGCCCTATAAGAGGCACAAACACCTCGCACGGGACAATGTAACTTGCACGAACTGACCGAGTAGTCGCGGGTCTCCCGGATTGAGAATATGATGATAATTTGCAAAAATCAACAATTAGACTCAAAAACAAGCCGTTAAAGGGTGAAAACCAAAACCAGCCCCCAAACGACTCCGTAAGAGGCACGGACACCTCGCACGGGACCAATGTAACTTGTAGGAACTGACCGTGTAGTCTCGAGTCTACCAGTTTGAGAATATGATGATAATTTGCAAAAATGAACACTTAGACTTAAAAATAAGCCGTTGGAGGGTGAAAACCCAAACCAGCCCAAAAACGTCCCCATAAAAGGCACGAACACCTCACACGGGACCAATGCAACTTGCACGAACTGACCGTGTAGTCACAGGTCTCTCGGTTTAAGAATATAATGATAATTTGCAAAAATCAACACTTAAACTTAAAAACAAGCCATTAATGTGTGAAAACCAAAACCAGCCCCCAAACGACAACGTAAGAGGCACAAACACCTCGTACGGGACCAATGTAACTTGTAAGAACTGACTGCATAGTCGCGGGTCTCCCAATTCGATAATATGATGATAATTTCAAAATATGTCGATTTATCTTGAAAACAAGTCGTTGAAGTGTGAAAACCCAAACCAGCCGTGTAAGAGGCATGAACACCTCGCATTGGACCAATGTAACTTGTACGAGCTGACCGCGTAGTCGCCGGTCTCCCGGTTTGAGAATAAGACGCTAATTTGCAAAAATCAACACTTAGACTTAAAAAAAGCCGTTGAAGGGTGAAAACCCAAAGAAACCCCAAAATGGCCCCGTAAAAGGCACGACCACCTCGCATGGGACCAATGTAACTTGTACGAACTGATCGCGTAGTCGCGGGTCTCCCGATTTGAGAATAAGACGATAATTAGCAAACATCAACACTTAGATTTAAAAACAAGCCCTTAAAGGGTGAAAACCCAAACTAGCCCCCAAATGACCCCATAAGAGGCACGGACACCTCGCACGGGACCAATGTTACTTGTATGAACTGATCGCGTGATTGCGGGTCTCCCAGTTTGAGAATATGATGATAATTTGCAGAAATCAACACTTAGACTTATAAACAAGCCGTTGAAAGGTGAAAACCCAAACCAGCCCCAAAACGTCCCCGTAAGAGGCACGAACACCTCGCACGGGACCAATGCAACTTGCATGAACCGATCGCGTAGTCACCAGTCTCTCAGTTTGAGAATATGATGATAATTTGCAAAAATCAACACTCAAACTTAAAAAAAGCCATTGAAGGGTGAAAACCAAAATCAACCCCCAAACGATAATGTAAGAGGCATAGAAACCTCGCACGGGACCAATGTGACTTGTATGAACTGACTGCATAGTCGCGGGTCTCCCAATTTGAGAATATGACGGTAATTTCAAAATATGTCGATTTGGCTTGAAAACAAGCCGTTGAAGGATGAAAACCTAAACCATCCCCATAAGAGGCACTGACACCTCGCATGGGACCAATGTAACTTGTAAGAACTAACTGTGTAGTCGTGGGTCTCCCAATTTGAGAATATGATGATAATTTCAAAATATGTCGATTCGACTTCAAAACAAGCCGTTGAAGGGTGAAAACCCAAAGCAGTCCCATAACCGCCATGTAAGAGGCACAAACCCCTCGCACCAATGTAACTTGCACGAACTGAACGTATAGCCGCGAGTCTCCCGATTTGAAAATATGACGATAATTTGCAAAAGTCAACACTTAGACTTAAAAACAAGCCATTGAAGGGTGAAAACCCAAACCAATCACAAAATGGCCCTATTAGAGGCACGAACACCTAGCACGGGACAAATGTAACTTGTACGAATAGACCGCATAGTCACGGGTCTCCCGGTTTAAGAATATGACGATAATTTGGAAAAATCAACACTTAGACTTAAAAATAAGCCATTGAAGGGTGAAACCCCAAAGCAGCCCCAAAACGGCCCCGTAAGAGGCACGAACACCTCGCACAGGACTAATGTAACTTGTAGGAACTGACCGCATAGTCGCGAATCTCTCAATTTGAGAATTTGATGATAATTTGTAAAAATCAACACTTAGACTTATAAACAAACCGTTAAAGGGTGAAAACCCAAACCAACCTCCAAACGACCCCGTAAGAGGAACGAACTCCTCGCATGGAACCTGGTTTGAGAATATGATAATAATTTCAAAATATGTCGATTTTGCTTGAAAACAAGTCGTTGAAGGGCGAAAACCCAAACCAGCCGGGTAAGAGGCACGACCACCTTGCATGGGACAAATGTAACTTTTACGAACTGACCGCATAGTCGCGGGTCTCCCAGTTTGAGAATATGATGATAATTTGCAAAAATCAACACTTAAATTTAAAAATAAGCCGTTGAAGGGTGAAAACCAAAACCATCCCCGTAAGAGGCTCGAACACCCCGCACAGGACCAATGTAACTTGTACGAACTGACCGCGTAATCGCGGGTCTCCCGATTTGAGAATATGACAATAATTTGCGAAAATCAACACTTAGACTTAAAAACAAGCCGTTAAAGGGTGAAAACCCAAACCAAAGCCCAAATGACCTCGTAAGAGGCAGGAACACCTCGCGCGGGACCAATGTTACTTGTATGAACTGACCACGTAGTCACGGGTCTCCCGATTTGAGAATATGATGATAATTTGAAAAAATCAACACTTAAATATTTAAAACAAGCCGTTAGAGGGTGAAAACCCAAACCAGCCCCCAAACGACCTCGTAAGAGGCACGAACACCTCGCACGGGACCAATGTAACTTTTATGAACTGATCACGTAGTGACGATTCTCTTAGTTTGAGAACATGACGATAATTTCAAAATATTTTGATTTGTCTTGAAAACAAGCCGTTGAAGGGTGAAAAACCAAACTAACCCCCAAACGGCCCCATAAGAGGCACGAACACCTCGCACGGGACCAATGTAACTTGTACGAACTAACCGCGCAGTCGCGGGTCTCTCGGTTTGAGAATATGACAATAATTTCAAAATATCTCAATTTGTCTTGAAAACAAGCCGTTGAAGGATGAAAACTCAAACCGACCCTCAAACGACCCCGTTAGAGGCACATACTCCTCGCACGAGACCAATGTAACTTGTAAGAAATAACTGCATAGTCGGGGGTCTCTCGATTTGAGAATATAATGATAATTTGCAAAAATCAAGACTTAGACTTAGAAACAAGACGCTTGAGGGTGAAAACCCAAACCAACGCCCAAACGGCCCTGTAAGAGGCACGAACACCTCGCACGGGACTATTATAACTTGTACGAACTGACCGCATAGTCACGGGTCTCCCAATTTGAGAATATAACGATAATTTGAAAACAGCAACAATTAAAACTTAAAAGCATGCCTTTAAAGGGTGAAAATCTAAACCAGCCCCCAAACGTCCCCGTAAGAGACACAAACACCTCTCACTGGACCAATGAAATTTGTAGGAACTGACCGCGTAGTCACAGGTCTCTCGGTTTGAGAATATGACGATAATTTGCAAAAATCAATACTTAAACTTAAAAACAGGTTGTTAACGGGTGAAAACCCAAACCAACCCCAAAACTGCCCCTTAAGAGGCACGAACACCTCGCACAAAACTAATGTAACTTGTATGACTGACCGCGTAGTCACGGGTCTCCAGATTTGAGAATATGATGATAATTTGCAAAAAATCAACAGTTAAACTTAAAAACAAGCTGTTAAATTGTGACCCAAACCAACCCGTAAATGACCCTGTAAGAGGAACAAACACCACGTACGGGACCAATGTAACTTGTACGAACTGACCGCGTAGTCGAGAGTCTCCCGGTTTGAGAATAAGATGATAATTTGAAAAAATCAACACTTAAAACTTAAAAACACGCCATTAAAGTATGAAAACCTAAATCAACCCCCAAATGTCTCCGTAAGAGACACAAACACCTCACACAAGACCAATGTAACTTGTAGGAACTGACCGTGTAGTCACGGGTCTCCCGATTTGAGAATATGACAATAATTTTCAAAAATTAAGACTTAAACTTAAAAATTGAAAACCTAAACCAACCCCCAAATAGACCCGTGAGAGGCACGAACACCTCACTCGAGACAAATGTAACTTGTAGTAACTGACCGCGTAGTGACGGGTGTCCCGGTTTGAGAATATGATGTTAATTTCAAAATATGTCGATTTGTCTTGAAAATAAGGCATTGAAGGGTGAAAACCCAAACCAACCCCCAAACGAACCCGTAAGAGGCTCGAACCCCTCGTTCGGGACCAATGCAACTTGTGGGAACTGACCGCGTAGTCATAGGTCTCCCGATTTGAGAATATGATGATAATTTGCAAAAATAACACTTAGACTTAAAAACAGGCCGTTAAAGGGTGAAAACCTAAACCAACCCTCAAATGTCCCCGTAGGAGGCACAAACATGTCGCACGGGACCAATGTAACTTGTAGGAACTGACCACGTAGTCTCGGGTCTCCCGGTTTGAGAATATGACGATAATTTGCAAAAATCAACACTTAGACTTAAAAACAAGCCATTGAAGGGTGAAAACCCAAACCAGCCCCAAAATGTCCCCGTAAACGGCACGAACACCTCGCATGGGACCAATGAAATTTGTACGAATTGACCGCGTAGTCACGAGTCTCTCGGTTTGAGAATATAATGATAATTTGCAAAAATCAACACTTAAACTTAAAAACAAGCCATTTAAGGGTGAAAACCAAAACCATCCCCCAAACGACACCGTAAGAGGCACAAACACCTCACACGAGACCAATGTAACTTGTAAGAACTGACTGCATAGTCGCGGGTCTCCCAATTTGAGAATATGACGATAATTTCAAAATATGTCGATTTGGCTTGAAAATAAGTCGTTGAAGGGTGAAAACCAAAACCAGCCCCGTAAGAGGCACGAACACCTCGCATGGGACCAATGTAACTTGTACGAACTGACCGCGTTTTTGCGGGTCTCCTGATTTGATAATCTGATGATAATTTGCAAAAACAACACTTAGACTTAAAAATAAGCCATTGAAGGGTGAAAACCAATACCAACCCCAAAATAGACCCGTAAGAGGCACGAACACCCCGTACGGGACCAATGTAAGTTGTACAAACTGACCGCATAGTCGCAGGTCTCCCAGTTGGACAATATGATGATAATTTGCAAAAATTAACACTTAGACTTAAAAATAAGCTGTTAAAGGGTCAAAACCAAAACCAGGCCCCAAATGACCTCGTAAGAGGAACGAACACCTCGCATGGGACCAATGTTACTTGTACGAACTGACCACGTAGTCGCGGGTCTCCCGATTTGAGAATATGATAATAATTTCAAAAAATCAACACCTAAAACTTAAAAACAAGCCGTTAGAGGGTGAAAACCCAAACCTACCCCCAAACAACCTCGTAAGAGGCACGAACATGTCGCACGGGACCAATGTAACTTGTACGAACTGATCGCATAGTCACGGGTCTCTCGGTTTGAGAATATGATGATAATTTCAAAATATTTTGATTTGTCTTGAAAACAAACCGTTGAAGAGTGAAAATCCAAACTAACCCCCAAACGGCCCCATTAGAGGCACGAACACCTCCCACAGGACCAATGTAACTTGTGCGAACTGACCACATAGTCGTGGGTCTCACGGTTTGAGAATATGATGATAATTTCAAAATATCTCAATTTGGCTTGAAAACAAGCCGTTGAAGGGTGAAAACCCAAACCAACCCCCAAACGACCCCGTTAGAGGCACATACACCTCGTACGAGACCAATGTAACTTGTAAGAACTAACTGCATAGTCGCGGGTCTCCCGATTTTAGAATATAATGATAATTTACAAAAATCAGGACTTAGACTTAAAAATAAGATGCTTGAGGGTGAAAACCAAAACCAATGCCCAAACGGCCCTGTAAGAGGCACGAACTTCTCGCACGGGACTAATGCAACTTGTACGAACTGACCGCATAGTCACGGGTCTCCCGATTTGAGAATATAATGATAATTTGCAAAAAATCAACACTTAAAACTTAAAAACATGCCTTTAAAGGGTGAAAACCTAAACCATCCCCCAAACGTCCCCGTAAGAGACACAAACACCTCTCATGGGACGAATGAAACTTGTAGGAACTGACCGCGTAGTCACAGGTCTTCCAATTTAAAAATATTACAATAATTAGCAAAAATTAACACTTAAACTTAAAAATAGGTCGTTAACGAGTGAAAACCCAAACTAGCCCCAAAACGGCCCCGTAAGAGGCACAAACACCTCGCACGAAACTAATGTAACTTGTACGAACTGACTGCGTAGTCGCGGGTCTCCCGGTTTGAGAATATGATGATAATTTGCAAAAATCAACACTTAAACTTAAAAACAAACCATTAAAGTGTGACCCAAACCAGCCCCCAAATGACCTTGTAAGAGGCATGAACACCACGTACGGGACCAATATAACTTGTACGAACTGACCGCGTAGTCGAGAGTCCCCCGATTTGAGAATATGACGATAATTTGAAAAAATCAATACTTAAAACTTAAAGCAGGCCGTTAAAGGGTGAAAACCTAAACAAGCCCCCAAATGTCCCCGTAAGAGACACAAACACCTCGCACGGGACCAATGTAGCTTGTAGGAACTGACCGTGTAGTCACGGGTCTCCCAATTTGAGAATATGATGAGAATTTGCAAAAATCAAGAATTAAACTTAAAAATTGAAAACCTAAACCAGCCCCCAAACAGACCCATGAGAGGCACGAACACCTCGCTTGAGACAAATGTAACCTGTAGTAACTAACCGCGTAGTGACAGGTCTCCCGATTTGAGAATTTGACGTTAACTTCAAAATATGTCGATTTGGCTTGAAAATAAGCCGCTGAAGGGTGAAAACCCAAACCAGCCCCCAAATGAACCCGTAAGAGGCACGAACCCCTCGCACGGGACCAATGTAACTTGTAGGAACTGGCCGCGTAGTCCCGGGTCTCCCATTTTGAGAATATGATGATAATTTAAAAAAATCAAAACTTTAGACTTAAAAACAAGCCGTTAAAGGGTGAAAACCCAAAGAAACCATCAAATACCCCGTAAGAGTCACGAACACCTCGCATGGGACCAATGTAACTTGTACAAACTGACCTCGTTGTCGCGGGTCTCCCGATTTGAGAATATGACGATAATTTAAAAATATGTTGATTTGGCTTGAAAATAAGCCGTTGAAGGGTGAAAACCCTAACCAGGCCCCAAACGGCCCCTTAAGAGGCACGAACACCTCGCTAGAGACAAAAGTAATTTTTAGTAACTGATCGCGTAGTGACGGATATCCCGGTTTGAGAATATGACGTTAATTTCAAAATATGTCTATTTGTCTTGAAAATAAGCCGTTGAAGGGTGAAAACCCGAACTTGCCCCCAAACGAACCCGTAAGAGGCACGAACCCCTCAAACGGGACCAATGTAACTTGTAGGAATTGACCGGGTAGTCACGGGTCTCCCGATTTGAGAATATGATGATAATTTGCAAAAATAACACTTGGACTTAAAAACAGGCCGTTAAAGGGTGAGAACCTAAACTATCCCCCAAACATCCCAGTAGGACGCACAAACACCTCGTACGGGACCATTGTAACTTGTAGGAACTCACCACATAGTCCCAGGTCTCTCGATTTGAGAATATGATGATAATTTGCAAAAATTAACTCTTCGACTTAAAAACAAGTAGTTAAAGGGTGAAAACCAAAACCAGTCCCCAAATGACCCCGTAAGAGGCACGAACACCTCGCAGGGGACCAATGTAACTTGTATGAACTGACCGCGCATTCCTGAGTCCCCTAGTTTGAGAATACACTGATAATTTCAAAACATGTTGATTTGCCTTGAAAATAAGCCGTTGAAGGGTGAAAACCCAAACCAACCCCCAAACGACCCCATAAGAGGCATAAACACCTTGCACGGGACCAATATAACTTGTAGGAACTGACCGCATAGTCATAGGTCTATCGATTTGAGAATATAATGATATTTTGCAAAAATCAACCGTTTGAGAGCGAAAACCCAAACCAACCCCCAAACGGCCCCGTTAGAGGTACGAACACCTCGCACGGGACTAATGTAACTTATACGAACTGACCACATAGCCACGGGTCTCCCGGTTTGAGAATATAATGATAATTTGTAGAAATCATCACTTAAAACTTAAAAAAACAAGTTGTTAAAGGGTGAAAACCTAAACCAACCCCCAAACGTCCCCGTAAGAGACACAAACACCTCGCACGGGACCAATGTAACTTGTAGGAACTGAACACGTAGTCACGGGTCTCTCAGTTTATGAATATGATGATAATTTGAAAAAACCAACACTTAAAATTAAAAATAGGCCATTAACAGGTGAAAACCTAAACTATCCCCTGAACGAACCCGTAAGAGGCACAAACACCTCGCACGGGACCAATGTAACTTGTAGGAAGTGACCGCGTATTCACGAGTCTCCCAATTTGAGAATATGATGATAATTTCAAAATATTTTGATTTGGTTTGAAAACAAGTCGTTGAAGGATGAAAACCCAAACCAGCCCCTAAAGGAACCCGTAAGAGGCACAAACGCCTCGCACGAGACCAATGTAACTTTTAGGAACTAACCGCGTAGTCACGGGTCTCTCAGTTCAAGAATATGATGATAATTTACAAAAATAACACGTTGACTTAAAAATCGTCCGTTGAATGGTGAAAACCAAAACCAACCCCCAAGCGTCCCCGTAGGAGGCACGAACACCTCGCAAGGGACGTATGTAACTTGTAGGAACTAACCACGTAGTCCCGGGTCTCCCAGTTTGAGAATATGATGATAATTTTAAAAAATCAACACTTAGACTTAAAAACAAGACATTAAAGATTGAAAATCCAAACCAGCTCCTAAACGACCCCGTAAGAGGCACGGACACCTCGCACGGGACCAATGTAACTTGTACGAATTGTTCGCGTAGTCCCGGGTCCCCCGATTTGAGAATATGACGATAATTTTTACTCCTATATGTAATTTGTTAGTTTGAGTAAGATTTTTTTTATAAATTACTTAGTTACTAGTATCGTATCTTTTTTGTATCCTATTTTTTTTTTTGCAAGATAACATTTTATCGTTAGCATTTATTCACAGGGAACACACGGAGAACTCAATGGTTTACAACAAGGGGTTTATTCATGATTTTATTTTTTTGTGTTATGGCCGTGAGGGCTTTTGTAGTTTTATTGTAAACTTTTATAGCTGTGCGAGCTTTTGTATGTTTATTTTTATATTTTGTGGTTGTGCGGGCTTTATGTTATCCTGGTTTTATATTAGCAGGTTTTCGAATGTCTAGAAAATATATAAAACTCAGCCCAATTTTTTTTGGTCTGTGAACTAAAGACTTGTAATATTTTGAAGTTTATATGAACATTAGTTTATCAACAACGTGAAAGATTTGCAATTTGTGAATTTTCTTGTTTTCAAATAATTTTTTTTTTCTTTTTATCAAAAATTTGGCACAGTTCAAAACTGTGCCAAAAGTTTTTCAAACTATGCTAAATCTGGCATAGTTCAAAACTATGCCAAAATGTGCCAGAAATATCAAATTCTGACACGGTTTAAAAGTGTGCCAGAAGTGTTCCTCTTTGGTCAAATCTGGCACACTTTTGAACCGTGCCATAAAAAATGGCCATTTTGGAACACCTGATTCTGGCACAGTTCAAAACCGTGCCAGGTTTGATCTGGCACAGTTTTAAACCGTGCCAGATTCCTGTTTTTGGTGTAGTGAGTCTCAACCTCATCTTTGTTTTCCAAATAATAATGTATCTCATTGCAAAGTTCAACAATTTTATTAACAAGTCCAATATCAATATTCATTGTGATTTGGGTGGAAAGAAAATTGAAACTCTTTTGATTAGAAAAATCACGATTTCTTCTAAAGTAGGACTCCCTGGCTTTAGAACCTAGGATTCCTCATTGGGTTGAAAACGTTGTTTAGTTTAAAAAATATCTAAAGAAAAGTCATCATTGGATTCGAATAATGCACCCAACTCTTGCTCCCCTAATTGATTTTTTCCCTATATTTGTTTTCAAGCCTTTCATACTCGAGAATTAGAAGGCCCTTACCAATGGTGATAGGTTGAGGCACGAATTCTTGAATATAAAAATTTTGAGAACTATTCCCGTATAAAGCATTATAATTACCGAACTCACTATAAAAAGACATGATTACTGAATAGTTTGTAAATGGACAATACAGGTAAAGAGGTGTGCGACTGAGGATTCAACGTTTCTTAGCACTTAATTGTGCAAGCCTGAAAAAAAAAGTTAAAATAAAAAAAATTATAAAAGAAAAATGTCTTACGAAATAATAAATAAATTATAATCTATAACAAGAACTTGTTTGTCAATTTATAAAAAAACACGACAATGACAACGACGTTAAAAACTTGTTTGTTAATTTATAAAATATAGCAAGGGCACGGGAAATTATAGAATAGCGAGTGTAAGTACGGGTCGAACCCATAGAGATTTGTCAATTTTAATTCTTAAAAGAATTGCAACTGTCCAATTAGAATGAATGGGATAGAGAATAATTATGAACTAAACTAAATAAAAACAACTACGATAAATGAGAGTGATACAAAAGATTTATAAATAATTAGGATTCGGGGTCCATTTATCACGTAACTAATTTTGCACACTAATTTAGTTTTGTCATTCACTTTTTACAACTTAAATTAAATCGACTCTCATTGCGTTTAATTTCGAAAAATAAAACATTTTTTTTGAAATATCTTTAACATCTTTAATAGACAACTAAAATCCCTATTCCCTTAGAAAATAGAAGTTTTAAAGTTCGCAAATGTATTTAAGCATGGACTATCAAAACAATCAAAGTACAAGCATAATTCATCAAAAATTACTATTTTTAAATCTCAAAACTTGATTGACATAAAAATTTTGAAGATTTTAAAACAAACTCTCGTGTCGCTTTAAAATGAATATTGAATCTTTAATAACAATTAAAACAAGTGGGGAAATAACAATAATCAAATTAACGTGACAATATTACCTAACTATGATAAACTTCACCCTGCTCCTAATATAAGAATCAATCTACCATAATGAAAGAGAAATTGCAAGAATAAGAAGATATTTTCATTAATAAATGAAAATTACAATAAGTTCTCTCACAATAATCTCCAATCCTAAAAAAATGATAAAAACTTGGCCCTCAATTTGATTAAAATCACTCAAAGTTGCTCCCTGAAATTCCTCTAAAATTAATATCCACTCTTTAATCTTTGGTTTGGGATAAGGGGTTGAATTTCCCCTCACTCGAAAACTCTTATCTTTTTTATTGAAAACGCACGCCGAATTTCATCTAAATGGAAGAATAAAAATTCCTGACTTTTTTTAATGATTTCACAGCTTTTTCAAACGACCGTAAAAATTAGCCTTTTCGCCCCTTTTTTGAGTTAACCATCAATTTGCACCAAATTCCATCATTACCTGCAAAATTTTCACAAGAAACTTTTTCCACAAATTAGCATAAGAATATTATAAAATTATCGAAGTTCCCATTTTTCACTTAAAATTGCCATTTTGAATATGAATTCAATCATTCTTGCATTTTTTCACCTTTTTAGTAAAATGATCGTAAGAACTTATTAAATGAAATAAAATGGGACAAACAAGATATAAATTTGGGTATAAAATATACAAAATAATGCACTCATCACTTCATCTTTTTCTTCCCTTCGTTGTTTACCTCATTTGTTACAAAGTTAGCCAAATGAGTGAACTCTTCCTCATACTCTGCCATCGTGCGATCTCCCTATACCATATCAATAAACTTGTTCCTAATTTTTGTCTTAAGAGATGAAGATAAGTATTTACGGTCAGACCTTTCCCAAAACTCCATGATCATCAACGTATCCCTCTCCTCAGTAGTGATAACTAACTCCCACCACTGTAGCGATGTTTCCACAAGCTTGAATGTAGTCAATATTTTCTTATGAGTGTCACTACACTCAATTATCTAAAGATGGCGATATAGGTCCTTCTTCCATTAGCATTTTACAATCACATCTGAGATCCACTAAAACTCTAGTGGGTGGCCCTTCTGAAAAGCCTCCCTAACCCTCCCATCAGCTGCTATGGCTGTACCTACGAAAACTAAACTTCCATGGCAGTTATGGAGGCATTGACCACCTGTGCCACTTTCTCGACCACCTGTGCCGCCATCACCGTCCCCTACAATGGCTATGGCTATGGTATCTGTGGCTCCTATTGAGCCTCTCTATCTTCACCAGTTCTCATCAATGATCTAGCTGATCGTCCTCTCTTGGGTGTCTTCTAAAATTAGATCGAATTATATGAGTTCACCATCAAATACAAAGTAATTGGCATACGAACGTAAATATGCGTATGTAAAGGAAGACAACAATCCTATCATAAAGTTCTACATCAAAGAATGCTACATTGAAACGTAGAAAATCCGCACAAATCCTAAGGACACTCGAACCTGATTCTATGATACCATCTATGACACCCTTCCTATTTAAATACCAGGTGATAAATCCTTTATCAAACTAAAATAGGAATCTCATTTAATTCATTCTTAGCATCACTGTCAAAAACGTTTTAAAGTTTACTAACCACCTAGTATTGAAAAATCTAGTGCCAAATTTTATCTTTCATTAAACAACAACACATGGAAATAAATGTAATAATTAGACCATACATAAAGTATTAATCTAAATCCATCACAAGATAATTATCTGAAATAAATCATATCGAATAAACCATTGGTTCTCAAGTGTAATAAAAATCTAACAAAAACAATAAACCTAAATACAGAATCTGAACTGATATAATAGTAATTATTAAAGGGGCAACCTACCCAAATGAATAACTGAAACTGAATCCTACTCTAGGAATGAAGTAACTGAAGTGTCTAATCCAAATCTTGTAAGCCTCCAAAAGTGCTACAGCTATGCATCCCTGGAATGAATCATCAAGCTTGGCGTCACTATGGCTGGACGCCTAGAATATTTTGGAAAAAATAGACAGTATAGATTTGACATGTGTCAGATCCCTAGAAAACCTTTTAAAATATTTATAAAGCATTTAAATCACTGTTTAAAAGAAGTTATTGATTACACATGTTAGTTTGCGCACACCCTCTTGAGTTCCTCACCTCTCATCTAATGTGCACACCTAACGTCCCTTACTTATCCCACCTATTTATTTTACCCAGCCAAACTAGACCTCATAAGTATCTAACTAACCTCTCTCAGGTTTAGCCCACCCGTACTGCCCATAGAATAAACTAAAGTATACCCTTAGTTATCATTAAGTCCTTTGTTGAGTTTTTCTTTAACTCCACTCGTACCGCCCATACAACACGCTATGCACTAACTAATAATTAACATTTCCCGTATGTTATTATTAATCCATTTAGGTAACATTTTACATATGTTATCACTAAATTATTTCATTATGTTTCTCTACTTATTTTATTCTTTAGCTATGCTCTATCTCTTTCTATTATTGCACATGAATAGAGTGAACATCGTTTTAGGTATACACTATCTATCACCCCTGCTATTACACATAATTAGGATAAATCACACAAGTATATATATATATATATATATATATATATATATATATATATATATATATATATATATATACGTGTAAATACAACATCTCCCGGACTGGCCACCATGATGCACACTTGAGTACTCTGCTATCAAGTCTAAGTACTTCTTCTAATAAATTAGGGACTACCATTTTGTAATATCTTCTTGAACCATAAATCAAATAACACACAATGGAGACAAAGATAGTTCCAAGCCTATGGGTCATGCATATACCTAATATACCCAATTGACCGTCAATAATATCGTACACCCAGATAGCCATTGTACTTAGGTTCTATGTTTTGGGTCACAAATCCAGACCTCACTGGAATTATC
The DNA here is from genome assembly GCA_949130495.1 of Sambucus nigra. Classification (NCBI taxonomy): domain Eukaryota; kingdom Viridiplantae; phylum Streptophyta; class Magnoliopsida; order Dipsacales; family Adoxaceae; genus Sambucus; species Sambucus nigra. The sequence goes on from OX422208.1 coordinate 174,048,580, forward strand.
AAGGTGCAATGTCCCTCTGCACGGAACCTCCCATGACAGCAGACAACGAAGGTATGTTCACACACATAAGAAGCAAAAATAGGCATACACACAACCTATCCATATGTTGCATATAGGCACACAAACAACCTATAAATATAATCCATATATTTATACAACCAACCTATAATATAGTCCCTATAGGTTTACACACAACCTATAAATATAATACGTACATAATATATATCTCTCGAATACTGAAAGTACTATCGATTCAAAATTATAACATCTTATGTAACGAAAAAATTTCCAATTGAGTCTTAATGTAGTTTTGACTTATTCCCGGAACAAAACACGTTTACATCATAGGTCTATTTTTTATTTATCACGATCCCACACAGACTATGGCGTGTTGAAGTTTAATTAAAGACGTTGTGGAAAAGGTTCAAGGAGTTTAATTATAACAAAATTTATTTTGTGCGGTTTATTCGTCTTCAAAGTTTAATTTCATTCTGAGATCACTCAGGTATGGATGCATAATATTAATGGCACTCAGAATTAATTTTCTTAGAGATAAGGATGTTATTTTTATTGAATAAATGTTTTCTAAATATTTTAAGTTTTTAAAATTTTTAGAGTTCGTTTTAATCTGAGAAGGACGAATTAGAGTTTGTTTAAATAAGGACTCTGATCTCGCGCATCGTTAAAGCGATATACTGTGTCATTCAAAGGACGGGCTATGTCATTCAAGTGAGATGCCACATCGTTAGAGGGACATGTCATCTTGTTCACGCGACAAGCCTAGTCGTTCGAACGGACCAACGCCTTAAGAAATATATATATAGGCGTGTTTCCTTCAAATTTTGTAGTGTGCGCATTCTGCAAAAATAGTATACGAACCAGAGAGTTTCTGCACATATTTTTGCAAAGGTTTTTTAAGTTTAACACATCCTTTGAGTTTAAAAATATTCGAGTATCATTTGTATGTGTTCTATGATCTTGTTTTCATCAATAAGAAGGTTTTAATTGAAGAACAATTACCAGTTTTGCAGTGAAGAATCGGTGGAGTCCGATTTCAATATTGTAGACGTTATATGCCATATCGGTGGACACCGAGACATATGTGGATGCGTGTGTTGTGGTGAGGCATCATGGAAGAAGGTCACTTTCTGCATGGTGATAGGAGTGGTTTAAGATCATAGGAGCGTCAAGTCTTGTGGGTGGATAGAGTCATTGAGTTAGACTACCGTCTGTCTTTATAAAACTATTTTAATAGTGATTGTCTGGCTTGGGTCGTCCGAGGTTTTTCTCGTTTGTGTTTTTCTTCATACATCCAGCATTGTGAGTATTATTTAATTTATTTTACTTACTTTAGTGACTAGATGGATGTTTATGATTAATCAAGATAAAATTTGGCTAAGTTAGAATTTGTTCACAGCTTTTGGGAATTAAAAAGTTGAAAAAAGATTTTTCACAAAAATAAGAATTTGTTTTGTCATCCTTAAAACACTTTCCGCATAAGAAATTAAAAGGGACCACTCAATTGGTATCAGAGCTAGAAACATATTTTTATTGTGTTTGATCCCTTGTGTTTTTTTAAATGAATTTTGGAAATTTTGAAATTTTTCGTGCACCTATTTTTGATGGCATAAATTATGCTTATTGGAAAATGCGAATGAAAAGTGCTTGAAAATCTATTGATGAGAGTGTTTGGTTAGCTGTTGAAAAGGCTTGGACACCACTAGTCACACGATAAGGTGAGGTCTCTAGTTTGAATCCTGTTGAGTCATGGACTGATACTAAACATAGGCTTGCACTGTACAACACTAAAGATCTGCACGTAATTTCCTCACATGTCACACCAGAAGACTATACTAGAATCATGACTTATGAAACTTCAAAAGAGGTTTGGGATACACTTGGACTCACTCATGAGGGCACTAGCATGGTTAGGGCATATAAGTCACTACATAATTTCAAATGATTAAAATGTTAGATAGTGATTCATTTGATGTGTTTTACGATAGGTTGTCTAATATTGTCAACTCATCGTTTAACTTAGGTGAGAGGATTCTCGGCAACCATTTCATAATGAAAATTTTGAGATCTTTATCGAGTAGGTTTGGTGCAAAAGTGAATATTTTAAACTCCTTAGGAAGGCTTGATTCGATGAAACTAGAAGAGATTGTAGGCGACTTACAAACCTATGAACCGGATATGTTTACCTCCAAGCAAGTGCCTAAGAAAGAAAAAGGACATTGCTTTGAAAGCCTAGAATGAGGAAACTAAAGTTTCGGATGACGATTCCGATTTTGATTTTGAGGATGTCCTCTTGTTGACTAAAAAATTCAAAAAATTTCTTATGTTTAAAAAAAATCAAAAGATGCCAAAAAGTTTGAGAAATTCAAGAACAACAAGGACGAATCAACCCATAAAGATAGAATTGAGAAACTTAATAGTTTTGAGTCGGATAGGTGTTTTGGGTGTGAGGGGTATGGTCACAAAGTTGCAAGTGTCCCACTAGACTTAAGAAAGAGGGAAAGAAACCAATTGCATATAGTGCCACCTTAAGTGATAGTGATACAGAAGAGGGAGCGAGTTCCCCCAATAAGAGCAAATTTGTTGCTTTCTTGGCAAGTCATGTGAGCGACAATGATAAATCTTTCAATGAAGATTCTCATCTGCATTGATGATATGATAAATCGCCCATAAGTCATTCCCATATTAGCAAATCAAATGGAAAGTGTATAGTAAGTAAATAAAGCAAGTAAATTGAGAGAAGACAAGGTATAGAGTGGTTCAGCCTGTAAAATAGGCCTACGTCCACTTTGGTGCACTACTCTAATTAGATGCGTTACATTGTACAGTATTATCAAGCCATATGAGGTTTACAAGTGTTAGAATAAAAGAGAATACATGGCTGTTGAGGTTCCAGGCGTGCCGGAGATCTGGCCCCGATGTAGATGAGTAACCCCCAAGCTATATGTTGAGGTTGTATATAGAGAGAGTATGTCAAGGCTTTACTAAGTGTTGTAGAAACTATTCCAAGGGAGGGGAATCTCCTTCCCATCTCGAGGTGTGGATCTCTATTTATAGGAGGTATGTGAGTTGTGTCATGTTCACTGAGCATGTGGCGTATACCATGTCTGAAGTTTCCATAATATACATGGCTGCGACCTGTAAGGCAAACATTGAGTGATGTATGTTGTATGAGGCTATAGCAAAAAGGGGGCCGCACCCCATACTGGATAGGGCCACGGCCTATATATAAGTTCAGGAGGTAAATGCCGCACCCTGTAGTCAATATGGCCGCACCCTATGCTGATTTGGTTCCGCGGCTCGTTATCCTATACACAAGATGCATAATTTCTATGGTAGGATGCAATATTTATAATATCATGCATGAAACTTCTAAGGCCATTGAATCCCAAGTGAGCGGGGGTGAAGTGAGTGAGGACTAGGGGGTTGATGTGAAAGCGTTACAAGATGCATTTAATGAGTTGTATGCCGAGGCGATAAAAGTGAAAAAGGCTAACTCTAAATTGTAAGATAGGTTGAATGAGAGTGGCATAGAAAAAAATGATGATTTGATTGAGGATCTTAGGTAACGAGAGAAGAAGTTTAGGGAGAAGCTAGAGTACATTGAAAAGAGAGAGAGATAGTCTTCGTGGTTTGATAGGAACTTTGAAAAAGGAGTTGCTAGAGTTTGAGAAGTCTAGGAATGTGCTTGAGTCTAGGATTCATGAATGGGAGGAAAATTTGAAAGAATCGAGTAAGGTTAAGTTTGATGTAATACCCCATAATTTTATTGATTTTAGTTAATGGGACTAATTAAATTAAATGGGAATTAATTGAATTTTATTAGTCCGGATTTTAATACTATAGAGACGTGAGTTGGTATTTGATTATGATGATAATGTTGAACATTACTGGGTAAATATGGTAATATATGATTATTGAATATATTAAAATTATCGCTAGTCATAAATACGACAATTCTGGAAATTAAGTTGGGACGTGCGTGTTAGTCGCGTCAAGAATCATTTTAATGAATTTAAAAGTAAATTTTAATTTTATCAGCCGTGTTGTCATTTTGAGTGCACCAGCGTGTACTAAAGGGTCGAAATACTCAGAAAACACTATCCGGGGGTTTAGTTTGGGTCTGAGGGCATTATTAGGCCAAACCGGCAACTCGGGATGGTATTTTAGTCATTTAAAATTTTAAGGTATTTTGACCCATGAATTTTAGGCCTTATTTATCAGCTAATATTAGGGCCATTATCTGTCCAAAATCAAGGAGTGGGCAACGTGAGAAAGATGAGAAATTAGAAGAGGGTTACAAAGCCATAATAACCACACACCACCACTATTCGTCGGAATTGTGACCAGAGAGAGGGAGAGAACCATCCCTTAACATCACCAATGGATTAGAACATCAATTCCAAGGCAAGTGATTTGATTTCATTAAGTTTCCGTGAATAATTTATCCATGATAGTGTAGGATTTGATGATAGCTATGAACAATGATTGAAACTCATGAAATTTAGGGAAGAAACCTAAATTTTGGATAGGATTTGCATGTAGTTTAATTCTAGAAGTTTTTCATTAAAAAAATCATAACCCTTGATGAATTAAAAACGGATTTGGGAAGAGAAGTAGTATGGTTCTTGAAGAAAATAGAAAAATAGGGTTTTTATGATAATATGAGGATTTGATCCAAGAAAAGTCTAATTGTTGATGATTTAAAAGTTTTGGAACGGTAAGAATCATGTAATTAGGTTGTATAATGACCCTATATACTTACATTAGGATTTCACACCTTGTAATGAACATTTGGGACTGAAAACGAAGGAAACCCATATCCTGCACCTGCTTGATCGATCGATCGATGCCCTAGGTCGATCGATCGGTCTCCCCAGAAATTGTGATCTTTTTCCCCTTTGTGAATTTAAGTGTTGTCGGCCATTGAACGTTGTAGTTGGGGAATATGTGAATATATTAGTACTTGAGGGAGTCCAGTAGGGATATATTTGAAGTCCGGAACATATTAGAATTTGGTTGAAAGGTAGTGTCGAATTTTTGAGGGTTCGACGAGTAATTTCCTATTTTATGATACGAGAACATGATTTAAACTCTTACGAGTGATAAGTTAGGATTTGGGACATAAATAAGGACTTAAGAGTACTGAATTAATATGTGGGGAAAGTAGGAGACTTAGTAGCCTCTTCGGTTAGGTTTTAAGTACTCTAAACTATACAACGTGAGACTTATCGGTGAAATATATTAAATATAATCTGGAGTAATATTAGTGTACAAATTAGACATATGGTATAGGGCGGAAAATATACCTTTAATAATATAACAAGTGATCTAAGTTGTGTGAATGCTTAGTATGTGGATTATTATGTGTGTGACATACCTACCATACTTGCTATCACGGGAGGTCGGCTTTCAAAACAGGGCCATCTAAGCTTTGTGTGCCTACGGGGGGATTTTGATTAGTACCTTAAGGACATAGGGTTGTGAATGGCTTATTTGTGTGTTAATAAGTCAGCTAACCATGGGAGCTTAGGTATGTTTGTGACCCATGGGCATGTGAATTATGTTCGCCTCCAATATGTGTGATTTGGTTTATTGCAATGGTTCCTGAGAGATTCAGAACACGTAGTCCTTGTATACGTGATGTACCGAGATTCAATAGCAGAGTATGTGTGCACCAAAGCTTAGCCGAGGGGTGACCTATTTGTATATTTGTGCTGGGAATAATATACTTGTGATTATAACAGACTCTTTGTTAAAGTGTGAATATAAATAATTGTGACATTTTGAATGGGATTTAAAATGAGAATTTCCTATCCTAATTGTTCTAAATTATTCTTATCAATGAAAAGGTGAGATAGATGCAGGATATATTAGAATGTTATGAATAAACCTCTATATTATAATGTGAGGACTCGAAGTGGTACAGACTAGTTAGTTAACGGAATAACTAAGACGGGTTAAGGATATACGGTAGGCGTGCACATTAGTTGAGGGGTGAGGAACTCATGTGAGAGAACATAACTAACATGTATATAATATTCACTGTTTAGTACAGTTAAACACTTGCTATATTTTTAAACTATTTTCACCTCGGGCTCTGACCCGTTTTCTTTCAAATCTATTTTTATAAAACCTTTTTAGGTGCACAGTCATAGCGACGTCAAGCATAGGAGTTCCATTACTTTGACGTTCAGTAGTTGCCGTGGAAGTTACATGATCTCGATATTAGACGCCTCCACATTCCGCATTTGATTCTATTCCGGGTCACTCTTTAGTTAGGGCATGTCGCCCCTTTTTATTTAGAGATAACATTCTCTGACTTTCAGTTTCATTTCAGTTGGATTTATTTATTTGTTCAGACTTTGTACTTGGATTTATTCAGTATTTGGATTATTCATGGGAGTGTTACTCCAGACACATTTTATTTGTTTCATTATTATTCTATTGTGATCGTGATGTGGATGTGTTATAGTTCGCTTATAATTTAATTAGTTTCATGTTAATTTAATTTAATAAATTTTGGCAACTCACCTTTTAAATATTAGGTGGCTAGTAATTATTTAAAAATGTTTTCGAGAGTGATGCTATGAACTGGACCAACTTGACATTTTGTATTAAATTAAATAAAGGTGTAGCTATGTGGTATTTAATTAGTCAGGGTGTAACAGGTGGTATCATAGCATCAGGTTCTAGCGTCCTTAGGATATGTACGGCTTGTTATGTTTTCGCATAGCGTCCTTTGATATAGATCCCTATATTTTAGAATTGTTGTACTTTTTTGTGTATCATACTTTCTTCAGCTATTTTGAGATATTAACTGTGGACTTATAAAACTTCTCTCTCTCATTTCAGATGCCTCCTCGACATGCACAGCGAGTTCCTAGGGGTGCCTAGCCCGAGCCTTAGCCTGCACCAGTTTAGGGTTCTATGAACGCTGCGAAAGTTGCTGCCATTGTAGCCCAGCGGTAAATGATGCATTAGCAGTTACAAAGCAGGGACCACCTCAGGCACCGGTGGTAGCTCCAGTCTAGGATCATGCATTCTCGTCCGCTTGGGAACGTGTCTGTGATGCCTTTCAGAAGGCACATCCTCCGGAGTTCGCAGGGAATTCTGACGTTATTGTGTCGAGCCAGTGGAAGAAGGACATCCAAATACACTTGAGGATGTATGAGTGTACCTATGTGGAGAGGCAGATACTGGCTACATTTAATCTAGTAGGAGAAGCATTGCAGTGGTGGGAGTCCATTACCACCTCAGTCCATTTTCCCTCAGCAGTTCACACCGAGATAAGGTGAAAATTGATGAACCTTATGCAGGAAGGGAGGACAATGGCAGAGTATGAGGCCGAGTTCACCAATATTCTGAACATCTTTCTCGATGAGATACCTACTGAAGAGAAGAAGATCCAGAAGTTCATGGATGGGTTCATGTGGAGGATTCCTCAGCACCTGCTGGGTAATCTCTCGTTGGCCACCTATTCAGATGTGGTTAATGCAACATTACTTCACTGCTAGGACCACCACTTCCATTTTTCAAAGGGTAAGCGAGCAGGAGAGTCCAACCAGTAGGGTAGGACAGGGGGTAATGGTACCAGCGGGGCACAATCAACTCAGGGTCAACACAGGTAGGGTGATAAGAATTCCCAATAGGGGGATTCAAAGAGATTTAAATCAGGAGGTTTCAGGCATGGCCAGGGAGGTTTTCGACATGGCCAGCAGGGTCATCACGGCCAGCAAGGCCAACAGCAGTTTCAGAAGGGCTAGGGTAGGGGTGGTAATGGCCATCAGGGTCGTGGGTAGCAGGGTCAGAGAGGGGGAAACTTTGTAGGTAAATGTTTCATATGTGGAAATATTGGCCACAAAGTCAAGGAGAGTCGTGAAAGAGGCAGGGCCCCATAGCAGCAACAGCAGGGTCCTCGACATGAGCCCCAGAGACTGATGTTTCCTGCCGCCCTCCCCGTGCCACCGCAGATGCCAACATTTCCACCTATCCCGTAGTCCCAGTCCAGCAGGGACAACTTCAGTACGATCGAGTTTACTAGCTCCAGTAAGTCGCAGTCCCGCAGGATCCACCCGCGATTAAGGGTATGTTTTCTATTCAGGGGACTATGGGGCGTATGTTATTTGACACGAGAGCCACACACTATTTTATTGCTAAGAGATTTTCACACGCTATGGCGTTATTAGATACTGAGGAGAGCACTGTTACTTGTATAGATTCACCGTTGGTTATGTGATTTCTCTTATATGTAGGGTCGTGGGCGTAGAGATTGGGAGGTTTAGTTTACCTGCCGATATGTTAGTATTAGATATGACCGAGTACGAAGAAATCATTGGTATGGATTGGTTGGATGCGTATCGAACCATGATTGATTGTTTCAGTAGGAGTATTATTTTTTCCATAATCGGATAAGAGATGTTCCTAGTGGCGATGCCTCATCCTGGGGGAGGATCATCCACTCACTTGTACTATATAGATGAGGAGACCTCTAGGGAGGTGGTGGTACCACTTAATTCGATTCTAGTTGTTAGGGAGTTCACTAACGTATTCCAGGATATTCCGAGATGACCTCCTAGTAGGGAGATAGACTTCGTTATGGACTAGACATCGAGAACTTGACCGATAGCCCGCACACCTTACCGTATGGATCCAACAGAGATGAGGGAGCTACGAGATTAGATAGAGTAGCTATTGGGTCAGGGGTTTATCTGTAGGAGTACTTCGCTATGGGGTGCTCCTGTGCTGTTCATGAAGAAGGGAGATGGATCTTTGAGGTTGTGTGTAGATTACCGGGAGTTGAACAAAGTCACGATACAGAATAAGTATCCGTTGCCCCGAATTGATGACTTATTCGACCAGTTGAGAGTAAATGCCTTCTTCTCAAAGATTGACTTGAGATCGGGATACCATAAGTTACGTATCAGGGAGTAGGACGTCTCCAAGACTGCCTTCTTGACTAGATATGGTTCCTACGAGTTCAGGGTTATGACTTTTAGCCTGACCAACGCCCAAGCGGTGTTTATGGACTTGATGAATTGGGTGTTCAGGGAGTTCCTAGACTAATTTGTCATTGTCTTCATTGATGGCATTCTGGTTTACTCCCGAACAGAGGAGGAACATGCTGAGCGCTTGAGACAGGTTTTGCAGAAGCTGTGTTAGAATGAGTTGTATGCAAAATATGAGAAGTGTGGGTTCTGGCTGAAGGAGGTTCAGCTTTTGGGGAATATCATTTCAGACAGGGGGATATCTGTTGATCTGGGGAAGGTATCAGCGGTGAGGGAGTGGGGACAACCCATGACACCGACAGAGATACATAGTTTCTTGGTCTTAGTGGGATACTGCAGGAGGTTCATTCAGGGATTCTCGAAGATAACAGGTCCTTTGACACATCTGACTCGTAAGGGTGTGCCATTTATCTAGAATGATGCGTGCCAATTGTCATTCGACGAGTTGATGGACAAGTTGACCTCAGCACCAGTGTTAGAATTGCCCAAGCCGGGAGTGGAGTATCTAGTCTGCACTGATGCGTCCTTACTAGGACTTGGGGGAGCAGGAGAGTCAGGCTATAGCTTCTGCTTCCCGTAAGCTTAAGCCTCATGAGAAGAATTACCCCACCCACGACTTGGAGTTAGCAACAGTCGTGCTTGTACTACGTATTTGGAGACATTATCTCTTGGGGGAGAAATTCCGTTTATTCACAGACCACAAGTCCCTACAGTACCTCTTCATCCAGAAGGAGTTGAATATGCATCAACGCTAGTGGCTCGAGTTTGTGAAGGATTATCAGTTCGATATCCAATACCACCTAGGGAAGGCTAACGTGGTAGCAGACGCGTTGAGCCGTAGGCAAGTAGGTGAGGTGGCCGAGGTGTGGAAAGCAAAGTGGAAGGAGTTAGGACACCAGGATGTAGTGGCTCGATCATTCATGTCTGTGATGAAAGTTACACCCCAGATTATTACGAGGGTGATATAGGCCGAGGCAACAGACCCGTTTTGTCAAGACCAGATAGTACGATTGTTAGCATAGGGGGCCAAGCTTATACCGTTAGTTCAGACAGGGACTTACGCTTCAATAGAAGGTTAGTTGATCCTGAGGGGGAGGACTTGCGACACGAGGTAATGACAGAGTCACACGGGTCGCGATTCGCGGTGCATCCTGGTGGGGATAAGATGTACCAGGATATGAGGCGACATTACTCATGGAGCGGTATGAAGAGAGATATTACCGAGTTTGTTTTGAAATGTGCCACATGTCAGCAAGTAAAGGTGGACCATCTGAGGCCGGTAGAACTTTTACAACCATTTGGGTCCATTTGATTCGCACATTTGCCATGGCAAATGTCAAATTAGTGGGCAAATATGGCATTTGCCCACTTTTTGGTCTGTTTGATTCACAAATTTGCCTTTGTACAACACCTCTAATGCATGAAAAGTGGGAAATTTTGCTTTGCTATTTGGAGAAGAATTATTTGACAAACAATTTGTCACGTCTTACAAGTGCTTTTTTTAAAAAATATTTTTGTGGTAAAATATTTTAAAAAGGATTTTACAAACTATTTTATAAAACCGTTTTAAATAAAAAACTGTTTTATAAAAACTGTTTTTAAATTGTTTTCAAAACTATTTTAAAAAATGTAAAAACTGTTTAAAAAAAAATTTAAAACTGTTTTATTAAAATTTGTTTAAAAAATATTTTTTAAAATTGTTTTATTAAAATCTGTTTTAAAACTGTTTAAAACACTATTTTAAAAGGTTTAAAAACTGTTTTGAATAATTAAGAAAATTGTTTCGAATATTGTAAAAATTGTTTTATAAAAATGTTGTTAAAAACTGTTTTAAAAATTATTTTAAAAACTGTTTTAATAATGTTTTATAAAAACTATTTTTGAAATTCTTAAAAAAACTTGTTTAAAAACTGCTATAAATAAAAAAATTAATGCTTTATAAAAAATGTTACAAAAATGTTTTTAAACTGTTTAAAACAATTTAAAAACGATTTTAATTTTTTTTTATAAAACTGTTTTATTAAAAACTTGTTTTAAAACTATTAAAAACACTATTTTAAAAGGTTTAAAAATTGTTTTGAATAATTTAAAAACTGTCTCGAATGTTGTAAAAATTATTAAAAAAAACTGTTTTATCAAAAAAAAAATTTGTTTTAGAAATGTTTTAAAAATTGTTTAAAAACTTTTTATAAAATATTTAAATAAACTATTTGGATTGACTTTAATTTCTCCTAATTTTTGTTTGATAGCTTCGTGTAAAAAAACTAGGTAAAATTTTCCATGACAAATTTTACCCATGGAAAATTTCTCATCTTGACTTTTGCCCACTTTTGAATCAAACGGACCCTTAGAGATTCCTATGTGGAAATGGGAGAGCATTTCCATGGACTTCATCACGGGATTAACTAAATCACCGAGAGTTCACGGCTCCATATGGGTGATCGTGGATCGGTTGACAAAGGTTGCTCACTTTCTGCCAGCCCGAGCAGACTACACTACTGGACAGTGTGCCCAGATCGTCATAGCTGAGATAGTAAGACTCCACGAGGTGCCTCTCAATATTGTGTCCTACCGAGACAAGTTATTTGTGTCATGGTTTTGGGAGATTTTCCAGGAATCCATGGGAACGGAGTTGCGATTGAGTACCGCCTATCACCCGCAGACAGATGGGCAGACCGAGCGGAAGAATAATATGTTGGAAGACATGTTGCGTATGTGCATCCTAGACTTCGTAGGTGGTTGGGAGAAGTATCTTCCACTGATGGAGTTTGCCTATAATAACTCCTACCAGTTCACTATTGGTATGGATCCATTCAAGACGTTGTACGGTAGGCCCTGTCGATCCCCATCATGTTGGCTAGAGGTGGGGGATAACAAACTACTTGGGCTAGAGGTGATTCAGGATACTTCGATGAGGATAAATATGATACGGAGTTGTATGTGACACCCTGACTAATTAAATACCGAGTAGCTACTCCTTTATTCAAATTAATACAAAATGTTAAGTTTTTTCAGTTCGTAGCATCACTGTCAAAAACATTTTTAAACAATTACTAGCCACCTAATATTTAAAAAGTGAGTTGCCAAATTTTATTAAATTAAATTAACATGAGACCAATTAAATTATAAGCTAACTATATCACATCCACATCACAATTACAACAGAATAATAATCGAATGATAAAATGAGTCTGGAGTAACACTCCCCCGAATAATCCAAATACTGAATAAAACCCAATACAAAGTCTGAATAACTAAATAAGTCCAAAACTGAAATGAAACTGTGAGTCTAAGAATGCTATCTCTAAATGAAAAGGGGGCAACATGCCCTAACTGATAAATGACCCTGAATAGAATCAAATGAAGAATGTGGAGGCTTCTACTACTGAGATCCTCTAACTTCCACAGCAGCTATAGCACGTCAATGGAATGGAACTCCTATGCTTGGCATCCCTGCGGCTTGGCACCTAAAAGGTTTTACAAGAAAAATAGATTTGAAAGCAAACGGGTCAGAGCCTGAGGTGAAAACACTTTAAAAATATAGCAAGTGTTTAATTGCATTAAACAGTAAATATTATATACATGTTGGTTACGTGCTCTCATATGAGTCCCTCAACCCTCAACTAACGTGCACGCCTAACGTATAACCTTAACCTGTCCTAATTATTCTGTTAACTAGCTCAATCTATACCACTTCCTATCCTCACATATAATATAGGGGTCTTTTCACATCGTTCTAACATATTCTGCATGTAACTCACCTCTTCATTGATAAGAGTAATTTATAACAATTACGATAGGAAATTCTCATTTTAAATCGCATTAAAAAATGTCATAATTATTTATATTCACACTTTAACAAAGAGTCTGTTATAATCACAAGTATATTATTCTCAGCACAAATTTACAAATAGGGCACCCTTAGGCTAAGCCGCGGTGCACACAGACTCTGTAATTGAATCCCGGTACATCACGTACATAAGGACTACGTGTTCAGAATCTCTCAGGAACCGTTGCAATAAACCAATTTACACATATTGGAAGCGAACATAGTTCACATACCCATGGGTCATGCACGTACCTACGCTCCCATGGTTAGCTGACTTATTAATTCACAGATAAGCCATCCACAACCCTATGTCCTTATGGTACCAATCTAAATCCCCCTTTAGGCACACAAAGATTAGATGGTCCTGTTCCGAATGCTGACCTCCCGTGGTAGTAGGTATGGTAGGTATGTCATACACATAATAATCCATATACTAAGCATTCACATAACTTAGATAACTTGTTATATTATTACAGGTATGTTCTCAGCCCTATACCATTAGTCAAATCCATATGCCATTATAATTACGAATGATATGTAATATATTTCGCCGATACGTCTCACGTCGTATAGTTTCGGGTACCTAAAACCTAACCGAAGAGGTTACTAAGTCTCCTACTTTTTCCACATATTAATTCAGTACTCTTAACTGCTTATTTATGTTCCAAATCCTAACTTATCACTCCTAAGAATTTATATCATGTTATTGTATCATAAAATAGGAAATTACTCATCGCACACTCATAAATTCAACACTACCTTCCAACCAGATACTAATATGTTACGGGTTTCAAATATATCCCTACTAGTCTCCCTCAAGTCCTAATGTATTCACATAATCTCCAACTACAACGTTCGATGGCTGGAAACACTTAAAATCAAAAAGGAAAAAAAAGTCGCAGTTTTTGGGGAGATCGATTGATCGATCTTGAGCATCGATCGATCGATGGTCGATCGATCGACCTATGAATGTCCATCGATAGATCAAGCAGTTGCAGGTTATGGGTTTCTTCATTTTCAGTCCCAGTTTTGTTCCAAATCATCATTACATGATATGAAATCCTAATGTGAGTATATTGGGTCATTATATAACCTAATTACATGATTCTTAACATTCCAAAACTTTTAAATCATCAACAATTATACTTTTCTTCTATCAAATCATCTTATTATCATAAAAACCCTATGTTTCTATTTTATTCAAGAACCATTATACTTATCTTCCTAAATCCATTTTTAATTCGTCAAGGGTTATGATTTTGTTACTGAAATACTTCTAGAATTAAACTACATGCAAATCCTCTCCAAAATTTAGTTTTCTCCAAATTTCATATGTCTTAGTTATTGTTCATGGCTATCATCAAATCCTACACTATCATGGATAAACTATTTACTGAATCTTATTAAAATCAAATCACTTACCTTAGAATTGATGTTCTGATCTGTTGGTGATGTTAAAGGCTGATTCTCTCCCTTTATCTGGTCGTAATTTTGGCGAAAAGTGGTGGTGTTCGATGGTTATGGCTTTGTAACCCTCTTGTAACTTCTCCTCTTTTTCACGTTGCCCACTCCTTGATTTTTAAAAAATAATGGCCCTCATATTGGCTGATAAAGAAGGCCTAAAATTTGTGGGTCAAAATACCTTAAAAATTAAAATGACTAAAATACCCTCTCGGGTTGTCGATTTGGCCTAAAAGTTAAAATGACTAAAATACCCTCTCGACAACTCGGGAGGGCATTTTAGTCATTTTAATTTTTAAGGGATTTTGACGGACAAATTTTAGGCCTTATTTATCAGCCAAAATTACGGCCATTATTTGTAAAAAAGAAAGGAGTGGGAAACGTGAGAAAGAGGAGAAGTTGAAAGAGGGTTACAAAGCCATAACCACCACACACCACCACTATTCGCCGAAATTATGACCGGAGAGAGGGAGAGAACCAGCCCTTAACATCACCAACATATCAAAACATCAATTCCAAGGCAAGTGATTTGATTTCATTAAGTTTTAGCGAGTAATTTATCCATGATAGTGTAGGATTTGATGATAGCTATGAACAATGATTGAAACTCATGAAATTTGGAGAAGAAACCTAAATTTTGGATAGGATTTGCATGTAGTTTATTTCTGAAAGTTTTTCATTAACAATATCATAACCCTTGATGAATTAAAAATGGACTTGGGAAGAGAAGTATGATGGTTCTTGAAGAAAATAGAAAAATAGGGTTTTTATGATAATATGAGGATTTGATCTAAGAAAAGTGTAATTGTTGATGATTTAAAAGTTTTGGAACGTTAAAAATCATGTAATTCGGTTGTATAATGACCCTATATACTTATATTAGGATTTCTCACCTTGTAATGAAGATTTGGGACAAATCTGGAACTGAAAACGAAGGAGACTCGTAGCCTGCACCTCCTTGATCAATCGCTCGATATTCATAGGTCGATCGATCAACTATGATCGATCGATCGATGCCCTAGGTCGATTGATCGATCTCTCTAGAAATTGTGACCTTTTTACCCTTTTTTGAATTTAAGTGTTGTCGGCCATTGAACGTTGTAGTTGGGGAATATGTGAATATATTAGTACTTGAGGGAGTCCAGTAGGGATATATTTTAAGTCCGGAACATATTAGAATTTGGTTGAAAGGTAGTGTCGAATTTTTGAGGGTTCGACGCGTAATTTCCTATTTTATGATACGAGAACATGATTTAAACTCTTACGAGTGATAAGTTAGGATTTGGGACATAAATAAGGACTTAAGAGTACTGAATTAATATGTGGGAAAAGTAGGAGACTTAGTAACCTCTTCAGTTAGGTTTTAAGTACTCGAAACTATACGACGTGAGACTTATCTGCGAAATATATTAAATATAATTTGGAGTAATATTAGTGTACAAATTAGACTAATGGTATAGGGCGGAGAATATACCTTTAATCTGTATAATAAGTTACAATGGTGTTTTCACTATTCATAAAATGGGAAGATACTTCATGGTGAGGATTAAAGCCAACAAGGTTAGAAATCAAGGGTGAAGATTAAAAGACCTTATTTTCCTCTTTTTTCCCTTTATTATTTCCTTTCCCCCTCTTTTTTAACACTTGATTTCTTTCCCCCATCTTATCAAAATTCAAAAGCATGGGTGAAATAGGAAATTACACACATTCGCTCTACCACACATAAACACTACACCCCGTTCTCTCTCTCAATTGATCGATTTTCAACTCTATCTCCTCTGAGCAGGGAACTCTCTTTACGTGCTCTCTCTCTCACTTAGATCGATGATATGGATTTTGGGAGAAATCTAGGGTTTGCAGATTTGGGTATACTTATCATTTTTTTTTCTATGTATTATTTTCATTTTATTCAGTATGATGTTCTTAAATTGTTTAGTTTCAGTATTATGTTTCAAATGGAGCTTTTGATTTGTTTCAAATTAGGGCTTTCAAATGGCGATTTTTTTTTAGTTTTGCAGATGTAAATCGAAGGTTTCAAGTGTATATTTGCAATTCACCAGGTATACTTAAGTTAAAAGTGTTTGGGAATAGAAATCATATTCCCAAACAATATTTTGGACATTGGTTGGATAATATTTTATTTCTATGTAGAATTTCATGTTGTTTTTGAGAAGAATGGTTTATTTTTCCTTGATGATCTATATTTCTATTAATGTAGAGAAAGTATGATGTTGTTTATATACTATGTGTGTTTGATGAAGTTCCATAGTGATTAATATGGAATGCCATAGTATGAATACATGTGCGTTCTCTAGATACGATTATAAAGGTAAGTATTTGGTGCAAAACACTCTGATTCTCGGGGCTTAAATGTTTAATATTATGTTTGTTTTCTTAGAGTTGTGTTTGTACGATATTTATAATTTTCTCACATTGTATCATGCCATAATTTCACACGTTAGTTTACTTTTTTTTTATTGCTATTGATTATGTGTTATAATGGTGTACCAATGTTGTTGACCTTCACATGTTTGATAAAATGCCAGTGATCAGAAATCGACCACGTCTATTAATATCCGACCAAATCCATTCCTCACCTTTGAACACCCTTAAATATGACCATGAAATTATCTTTGTTCTTTCTAATGCTATTACATCCTTTTATATATATTTGGGACGTTTCATTCTGAACACTATAACTATATTTTCAGTGTGCAGTAGTTCATTTGATAATGCTCTCTTCAAATAGTTTAGGGACTATTGAATACTATCATCTATAAGCTATATATATTGATTATGTACCTCATTTAAATTTGCAGGGATGATCATCACAGGGGGAAAATTTGGCGTTCATGGAATGAGAACCAACCCCATGGCTCGGTATATTTTTCCCATTTTCGTGATTTATCAGTATTATAATTGGATTCTAATTTTTTTTTTTGTAATTGTTCTATAGAACCATGAATTCGGTTTATGCTTCCATTCTGTCTCAAAGATGCAGATGTGAATGCGAATGAGCCCATAAGTTGTATCATTTTTTTTACACATTCAATTTTTGTGTTTTAGTTGCATCATTTGTAGTACAATATCTTTTTGAATGCGTCCCTTGATTTGTTGCGCCGGTAAAAATTGATCTTCGAGTTCTTTTTATAGTTAACAACAATGTTATTCCTTTATGATGCTTTCTTTTGCAGTTAATTGATCCCCCAGTGAATGTCTTTGAGGAGAATCCTCAGTTAATAGTAACATATATTTCCAAAAGTTCGGGGGAAAGCCAGACACAATTTGTATCATACTAAATGAAGTTGAAGAATTAGTGGATGACAATGGGCATGGCTATATTGTACATGTTCATTTATCAATTCTCGGAGTGGTGTATCCCACATTCACTTTACAGTCGAGGTTAAAACGCCTCTGTTTATTTTAAATTCTTCTAATGAAAACTCATCTCCCATTTTTTTATTTTAATTGTAGATTGTTTGTGTATTTTATGAAAACTCACCTCCCATTTTGATACTTTTTATAGCTACTTGGTTCAGATGTTTTATTTATTCTCTCTTTGTGATTCACATACAATTAAAATTGTGTTCATTATTACATATGGTATGTTGATACTATTCTTTGGCTATGGGGTTTTACTTGTAATTATAATTTTTATTGCTACACGTGTTGAAATGCCTGGTGAGGCAGCAGCTTAATTTAAATCTGTACCAGACAATGACACTAATAATAACTCTGATTCCAAATCCGATTTCAAATGCAAGAACATGGATTTTGTGTGATTATTTGCGTTGAATACATATAGCTTTTGTTGAGCTTCTTAAGGACGACAGTGCAATTGTGGCACTAAATTGCTGCGGATAGTGGGTAGAATCCCAATCCATCAGGGTAAGTCCCCTAAAGACACCAACCAGTCCTTTAATTCTTCTTTGCTTTAGTATGTCCATCTTTACATAGAAACAATCCTTTAGATTTTGTTACTCTCTTTAGCACTTTATTACTCTTTTTTTAAAGATGCCTTAGATTTTAATTCCAGAGTTGCACAAACATTGTCTTTCGTAATTCCATTACGATCATTTTGATTTTATTTTGTGAATTTATCAGCTTAGATGGTTGAGTTATGAATAATGGAATGAAAGTGAGGTTTTTATGTCCTAATCTTCAGTACTATTTTTAATCTGAAAAGTTGGTTTTCTACTTAATTTTCTTTGTAGGTGATAGGGGTAGTGTTGGTGGTACACTTTATTGGTTATTTTATGGAGGTGGTAGTGGGTGGAAGGAGGTGATGTTAGTTGTAGTGAGTAGAGATAATTTTTTTCATCAGTCATAGGATTTAAACTTTGAATACTAGTATGATTATGAAATTTCAAGCAAATTGTTATCTCCTTATGTGTGAAATTGAGTTATGTTTGAATTTTTTGTGTCTAATCATGAATCAAATTTAGTGTGTGGTTACTTTACAAGTTGAACCTGAATGTTGAAATGTTTCTATTCAAATAAACTTAGTCCCAATATACTTACTGTGTTATATTTTGTATTGTAGGGGTTTTATTCTTGAAAGGAGAGAACTAAAGGGCAAATGGCTACCAACTTTATGTGCATTTAATCACTTTGTCTTGATGGGCAAGTGGCTACCAACTGTTCATTTTTATGTTATCTTCTCTGTTTTCCATTATATCCATAACTTAGTTCACCTTTCATGATAGTCACAGTTGTGAATTCTATTCAAAAGTTTGCTAAATATGGAAAGAAATCGGATGGGAGACCAACTCTTAAGATAGTTGGAAGGACACCTTCAGAAGCAACAACTCATATTGTGGAAGATTATGGGCTTCCTCTACCAACGGATGCATTAACATCAGAAATGACCCAAATGTTCACAAATCAGTAATTAGTATGTACCCTTCCTATCATATATTATATCAGAAAAGTTGGAGAAAAATGATTTGTAGAAGAAATTAAATGGAGTCCTTGAGTAGGAAGAAGAAATCAAATGTGTTGTCGAGTGAAGAGATGGAAGAGTTTTTCACTGTATTAGAAAAGTTGGAGCAAAACGATTTGCAGAAAAGTAAGTCTACGCAACATAAGTTTCATCACCCTACATGTTCTCTTTAAAACAAATTCATAAATAAAAGGATATATCTAAATTAAGAAATGATTTGTTGGTTATTGGTACAGGTACAACTACAATATAGTGAAGGATGTGCCATTGTAAGGGAGGTACCGCTCAATTCGATTAAAACTATGAATTGTGAGTACAAGAATTATGACATGACATTCAAGAATTATGTGGACAGAAATTTCCCTCACTCTCTAATTTAAAAAAAAAACATTATATATGAATTTGACAATGGTTTTTAGTCAAACTAATGTGTAATTTAATTATTAAAAGAATAGTGAACCATTTACTCAACACTGCCTAAGCATAGAATTTCACACCAGATACTACAAAATCTTCACTATATATTTAAATAATTTTCTTTTAAATTTACTCTTTGATCTTTTTGGTTTTTTATGTGTTTCATTATTTAAACTGAAACTCATTTTCGTGATCCAAATGTTTAAACTGAAACTCATTTCAAGTGCTTAGTAAGTATTAGGAACAATATCTTACATGAGCATATTTATGAACTCATATATATTTTTTTATTGACTAGGATATGGGAGTAGTTGAGAGGCATGTTTTCACCATGACGGGCACCAACGTCGATGAAGAGATGATCGAGTAGTTGGTTGAGACAGGGGATAGTGAACATATTTTTCAGAAATAAATTTGGGAACACAAGAGAGGCTAAATCATGGAAACGCTTGCGGAAATTCAAGAATGTCTTGCTACACTGTAGGAGAAGTTGAGAAGAAACTTCTTGAATTGCAACAGGTGTTCTTAGATATGGAAGTGTTTGTGGATGCACAAGGGAACATACTTGGCAACATAGAAACACATACTGCCCTGCAATTGGAAATTATTTTGATTGTGTAGACATGTGATTCTATGGCAATTGGAAATTAAATAATGCAGCATCCATTGAATTCCCAACTAATCGATAATGTATTGAAAATGTGTTGAAAGTCCGTAGTTAATTTACATACCTTTTATTTCCAGTCTGTAGCATCCGGTGCATTCCCGACTAATCTGTTTTTTTTTCACATTTCAGTTTTTACTTTGTTGAATATGTGAGATTTAATACCCTTTGTGTTCTAAATAGTGTTTCATGCTTTGGTGAGGTTGTGTTCATTCCTACAGTATGTCCCCATCAATTGAGAAATAGTCAGTCTTGCATTAAAGCCTTGACTTTGTATCCCTCAACAGTTTTCAGGACTGTGTTCGGTTGACAGAGGAGTTTCTATTGCTTCCACAACTCAATAGATCTAAGGAAGCTATATTTGAGGTGAAGAAGATGGTGCTACATGATGTGAATTTTTTTGTTGATGAAGCTTAGGAACTGACGTTGAAACTGACATCAACCAACAAGGATGAGAAACTTTAGGCATGTCTTTGTGTTCTGTTTTTGTAGACTTTGATAATCACACCAATGAATCTCTATTTTGAACTGAAATCTATATTTGTTTTTATGCCTTTTGGTCTTTGTTTTCTAATTTAATTTTTTTTAGAAGTTTAGGTACTGGAAATAATCCAAGTGATTATAAGGGACACAATTCTCTATTTCAACATTTTCGATGTATGCTAACATATTATATTGATTTTAAAGGTTCATTGACTATGATCGTGTATGTCTCTGTTTGTTTGTGTTAATATAAATAATAATTTTATAATGCATTACAGGCTCAAGTAAAAAAAAATGAGAGCACGTGATCAAGCAAAGATAGTGAAGAAAATCGCGATGGCAAGACAAAGATTGGAAGAAAAAAGGGCTGCAGCTGAAGCTAAGAAAAATAGCGATGCGGAAAAAACTATTGCTCGGGCAGAATATATTCACCAAATAGGTAGTATTCCATAGCCAAATAGGTTGAACTTTGCTGAAAATTTTCATTCAAAAGAATTATAAATCTAACTTATTACTTAAAGTGTTAGATTTGAGGTCTTTTGTACTGAATTAAATGTTTCTGTTAATGTTTATCAACGAAGCATTTTCTTGTCATTTTCTTGGTCAAACATGTCTTTTGTACATAGACACGCCTATACTAAGTAGAGACACATATAATTGATTAGTGGTATCATATGGGAACTACTATATTGGAAGATTCATTTATTTTTTCACTTTATGATTTAATTTAAATTTTGTTGTGTCGTCAATTAATTTTGATAAGAAATTTGTATCATCATTTTGTAAATGTGAGTGCCAACAGTTTAGATGCTATATGCATGTGGTAGGGCTAATGAGAGAACAAGCATTACTGAAAAACACAAGTCGACCTTTACCTCCACCTCATCATTGTTTAGGAACATGTTGGGAGGTCAATGATTACGTGGTCAACCTATCTTTCTCATCTACACTAAGCACGGACAAGCCATTCTAGGTAATACACCTCTGAATGTCACATAATTGCAGGGTACTACGTGCACATTAGGTGACAGGATAATTACAGGGTACTATGTGCACATTCTAGGTAATACACCTCTTAATGGCACATTCAGTGTTTATGGATCTGATGAACTAAATGTTTCAACAATATCTGGATTAATTCATCAGTCTTCATTCTTCATTGACCACTTGCATCCCCCTGAACACGAGTAACTTAGTTTTCACTTGGACATGAGATTTGTATGTAGGTGCGTGGACATGTGATTTGTATATGTTTAGGGGACTTTTTACTTAGGCAATATATTCACTAACCCAATGTATTGTTAAGGGGTACTTTTTACCAAAAACATATGGTGCCTTCATAATAAAATGCATATTTCATTTACAAATTCTCCTTTCATCAATCTACAATTTTTTACCACTTGCAACCTACTGTTTTTTCTAACTAATCTATTTTTTTTGTAGAGTTTGCATGAGATTTACTCCGTGATACTTTTGGTTTTGTAATCGGGTATACTTAAATAAGGTATTCAAGAGGTTGAGGGGATTAACGCACCAAAGTATGAAGCTATAAGACGTGCGCATAAGCTCGCTGCAAATATGGGATTCCGACAGGACCCAACGTTTACTCCTCTTATTAACATGTTTTCTAGATAGATGCAACCCAAGATTACAGTCCATCCAAAGTCATCTCTGTTCTAGGTTACAAATGTATGTTGGTTTTGACAAGTATAGGTTCCAACTAGAACAAATATGAATTGGTGCAATCAGATTCAATATACTGGAAATCCAATTGGATGTGAATATGTGTTAAACTTCGTGGTTTTGCATTTTTTAGGGTTATATAATTTGGGATCGTAATTTATGAAATATATATAATTTAGTTTTTGTTGTATAAACAATTTTTACCCATGTTAATTTTTACTGCTTTAATGGTGTTATTGAATATAAATACACAATTCAAATAAGGATTTATGTTGTTCATTTTAGTCATCTAGCAAGTTGAGTTACCTATTCTTAACATGTTATGTTTTCTTAATATGTTTTGTCTGTTATTTTCATTGGTGGATTTGGTTCGTGTAAGGATTTTTGGTGAATTTTTTACCTATTATGATTCCGTCATGTGGTAGTTGATTCAACTTTGCTTATAAGTTGTTGGACCATTTATTTTTCATTAAATAGGGTGGATTGTCCTATAAATATAGGATATTATGGCCATTTTTTTAAAATTACACTTTGTTTTATTAAGAAATGAAGTTTTTGCCGTTTTGCAGTTATATACTTTGGAATTTTTTATCGTTTTGCGATTGGGAATTTTGACATAATAGTATCGTACCACGGTGTATGTACATATTTTTTTTATTATGACAGTGTTTGTATGTTTTTATGTAAATACAATGTATTGTCCAATCAATGACGTACACTTTCAAAAATTTACGTCGTGCCTTCAGGCACGAGCATACCCTAGTAATATAACAAGTTATCTAAGTTGTGTGAATCCTTAGTATGTCGATTATTATGTGTATGACATACCTACCATACTTGCTATCACGGGAGGTCGGCTTTCGAAACAGGGCCATCTAATTTTTGTGTGCCTATGGGGGGATTTAGATTGGTACCTTAAGGACATAGGGCTATCAATGGCTTATTTGTGAGTTAATAAGTCAGCTGACCATGGGAGCGTAGGTATCTGCGTGACCCATGGATATGTGAACTATGTTCGCCTCCAATATGTGTGATTTGGTTTATTGCAACGTTCCTGAGAGATTCGGAACACGTAGTCCTTATGTACTTGATGTACCGGGATTCGATAGCAGAGTATGTGTGCACTGCAGCTTAGCCTAGGGGTGACCTATTTGTATATTTGTGCTGAGAATAATATACTTGTGATTATAACAGACTCTTTGTTAAAGTGTGAATATAAATAATTGTGACATTTTGAATGGAATTTAAAATGAGAATTTCCTATCATAATTGTTATAAATTAATATGATAAATGAAAAGGTGAGATACACGCATGATATATTATAATGTTATGAATAAACCCCTATTTTATAATATGAGGACAAGAAGTGGTACAGAGTAGTTAGCTAACGGCATAACTAGGACGGGTTAAGGTTATACGTTAGGTGTGCACATTAGTTGAGGGGTGAGGAACTCATGTGAGAGCACGTAACTAACATGTATATAATATTCACTGTTTAATGCATTTAAACACTTGCTATATTTTTAAACTGTTTTCACCTCCGGATCTGACCCGTTTGCTTTGAAATCTATTTTTGTAAAACCTTTTTTGGTGACCAGCCACAGGGAGGCCAAGCATAGGAGTTCCATTACTTTGATGTGCTGTAGCTGCTGTGAAAGTTACATGATCTCGATATTAGACGCCTCCACATTCTGCATTTGATTCTATTCTGGGTTAGTCATCAGTTGGGGCATGTCAACCCTTTTTATATAGAGATAGCATTCTCAGACTTTCAATTTTATTTCAGTTGGATTTATTTATTTGTTCAGACTTTGTAATTGGATTTATTCAATATTTGGATTATTCAGGGGAGTGTCACTCCAAACACATTTTATTTGTTCCATTAATATTCTATTGTGATCGTGATGTGGATGTGTTATAGTTAGCTTATAATTTAATTGGTTGCATGTTAATTTAATTTAATAAATTTTGGCAACTCACTTTTTAAATATTAGGTGGCTAGTTATTGTTTAAAAATATTTTCGACAGTGATGCCAGGAACTGAACCAACTTGACATTTTGTATTAAATTGAATAAAGGAGTAGCTACCCGTTATTTAATTAATCGGGGTGTCACATTTGACTTCGAGTCTAGGTGGGAGAAGTTGGATAGGATGTTAGGCACCCTCCAAGTCAAAAGTGATAGGTGTGGTATAGGCTACGATGCTAGTGTTCCCATTCCCAAAGCCAATACTAACTGTGTGAGAGAGCCCACCAGGAACATGAGGAGGGTAGATATTTTGGTAACCATTCTCGTCGCCTTTACACTTGTACACATTGCGGTAGGAAAGGCCACCTTAGACATTTTTTCTATGACCTTAGGAATGCTCCTAGGAAGTTTAGCAATAAAGTTTGTGTCGGTTCCCAAAAACCCCACCCGTTTTGTCACCTACTTGGGTTAGGAAATCGGACTTAATGGTTTTAGGACCAAAACTTCATGGTTCTCATTTGGTTGGACTTGATTCTTCCCATGCTAAATCTAAAAGTTGAGTGTGTTACCATGTGTGTCATTTTGTATTATATTTTTATTTATTGATTCTCATTTTAAAAATACAAAAATATTTTGTTTTTGAAATTTTTTGAGAAAATGCAAAAAGATTTTGCATTTATTTGAGTCAAAATATGTTGAAAAAGTCAAAATGATTTTTGGTTTGCTTTTGCTTTTGAGTTTACATGTTTTATGTGGCATATTGGTGTGCTTAGACCCCTTCCTTTTGTTATCCATCTCGCTAGGACATTTGGTCATAATTATTGATACTTAGAATGGTCTTAACCATTGTATTATGGGGTTGTTTAGAAGTTGATATGCATTTTGATTCGACTTTGTATATATGCCATCTTTGAACACATGCATGAATTTATATGGATTTTTGACATCTCTTTCATATTTGAGTTTAGTGAGACGTTCTTATCTCAATTTTTTCATCTATGCATAAGCAGACATAAGGAGGTGGTGTGCATGTAAGAACCATTTACCCTGAGGATAGTAATTGAAAAAATTACGAGTGTTCATGGTAAAGGGCTGCGGGAGTGTAAAATAGACTCGTCATGAAAGCCACCATTTAGAAGATCCCGAAAAAATTGAAAGGCGATAAAAAGATTCATATGCCAAAATTGGGACAAAGTTGTTTTTGTTCATTCAAGATATAACATGATATAATTGAGGGAGTTTGGATGGATAAATTAAATGGGTTTGCACAAAAAATCCTGACATTGAAAAATTATGTCATGACACTATTGTTTGTAGAATCGTCAAAATTCCGAATTTATGTCCATGTTTGAGTGTTTAGTTCATAAAGCTCACACTTTAATTGTCGCATATGTCTAGAATATAGTTTGATGATCTATTGCTATCAATTAGAGTTTCTTGATCATTTTAATGTGTTGTAATTTTGATTCATTTGTTGTAGTTCACGCCCATACATTCCATGTTCCCGTTTGAGCACATTGATACTATATTAGCATGTAACTTACTTTTTTTGTTGAGTTTTCTATTTTAGCTACTGAAAATGCACTATTTTGGATCTGTCAGGCCCTTCTTGTTACTTTTTTATGGAAATTTTTTTACTGGTCAAAATTGTTTGATTTTTTGGGAATTCCGCGATAGTTTTATTTTCTCGTTCGAGCAAGAACCAATTTCGTTCGACCGACCTCATGGGTCGCGTGAAGCTATTGTTCTAATGACAAGCCTTCTCATTCGAGCGATAAGTAGTTTCATTTGAACGGTTTGTTTGGTTTTTTGGTTTATTTTTTTTTCGGTACCCTACTGTATGATGTTCAAATTTTTGGTATTGGATTGCTTCTGAACTGATTGATTATATGCAGAATCACATGATCACATACTATGCTGCATTAATTCGTATAGTTATACATGCATAGATTGATTAATTCTTTTGTGTGATTATTTCGTTTCTAGCTACGAATTTGATATTATTCATCATAATTAGCTGGTTGTCTTTGTTTACCTAGATACACTACATATTGTTATATCTTATGCTATGTCGTTTGTCTTTTCACTAGATTGTCTATTCAAGAAAAAAAAAAGGGAGAGATGTCTGTGATGTAGGGGGAGTTTTTGTGATTTCATTATTATATACAAATTAAGTATCATGCATTACACACTTAACTTGGTATCATGCTTTACTCACTCAAAAAATGATTTGGATTTGATTTTACATATTGGTTTGTATCATTTGTTCCTCCATACATTACTGGGTATTTTTTTGTCTCATGTGTGTAGTTATGCTTAAAGATATTGGAGATTTCAAGTCTACATCACATTCAGACATTCAGAGACAGCTCATGCTTATCGGACCATATTTACTAGTCTTTACCTGTATTTTTTGTTTTTGGGTTTATGGGATGTGATTTAGGCGTAATACGGCTTGACATCCCGGCTTAGGCATTTCACTGTTGACTTTGTCCCGGAATAGTCAAAGGGGGATATTTGTAAGGACAAAATTTCCAATTGAGTCTTATTGTAGTTTTAATTATTCCTGGAAGAAAACACATTTGAGTCATAGGTTTATTTTTTATTTGTCACGATCCCACACAGACTATGACGTGTTGAAGTTTAATTGAAGATGTTGAGGCAAAGCTTCAAGGAATTTAATTATGCCAAAGTTTATTTGGTGCAATTTATTCATCTTCAAAGTTTAATTGCATTCTGAGGTCACTCAAGTATGAATGCATAATATTAATGGGACTAGAAATTAATTTTCATGAAGATAAGGATGTTATTTTAATTAAATCAATGTTTTCTAAAATATTTTATGTGTTTGAAATTCTTTAGAGTTCGTTTTAATCTGAGAAGGTTGAATTAAAGTTGGTTTAAATAAGGACTCTAATCTCGCGCGTCGTTCAAGCGACATACGTCGTTCAAGCGACATACATCATTGTTCAAACCACAGGCTATGTCGTTCAAGCGAGAGGCCACGTCGTTCGAGCGATAGGTCATCTCATTCACACGACAATCCTAGTCATTCGAATGAACCACCTCCTTAAGAAAAATATATATAGGCGTGTTTCCTTCAAATTTCGTACTGTGTGCATTATGCAAAAATAATATACGAACTAGAGAGTTTCTGCACACATGTTTACAAAGGTTTTTTAAGTTTAAATAATCCTTTGAGTTTTAAAATATCCGAGTATCATTGGTATGTTATCTGTGATCTTGTTTTCACGAAGAAGAAGGTTTTAATTGATGAACAATTGCTGGTTTTGCAGTAAAGATTTGGTTGAGTCCAATTTCAACATCGTAGACGTTACAAGCCATATCGGTGGACACCGAGACATATGTGGACACGTGTGTTGTGGACAGGCAACATGGAAGAAGGTTACTTTCTGGATGGTCCCTATGAGATGAGTGGTTGAAGATCATAGGAGCGTCAAGTCTCGTCGGTGGATCGAGTCGTTGTGTTAGACTACCGTCTATCTTTGTAAAACCATGTTCATAGTGATTGTTTGGCTTGGGCCTATGGAGATTTTTCCCATTTGTGGCTTTCCTCGTACATCTGGCGTTGTGAGTATTCTTTACTTTATTTTACTTTCTTTAATCACTAGATGGATGTTTAGGATTAATTAAGATAAAATTTGGTTAAGCTAGAATTTTTTGACAACTTGGTAGGAATTAAAAAGTTGGAAAGAGATTTTTCGTAAAAATAAGAATTGGTTTTGTCACTTTACGCATAATAAATTAAAAGGGACCATTATCTTATCACATTTTCTCCCTAGTTACCCCTTAAATGATTTCAGTAGTTAATTCACTCATACACTGCTAGTCTA
The DNA here is from genome assembly GCA_949130495.1 of Sambucus nigra. NCBI lineage: Eukaryota > Viridiplantae > Streptophyta > Magnoliopsida > Dipsacales > Adoxaceae > Sambucus > Sambucus nigra. The sequence continues at coordinate 174,076,908 of OX422208.1, forward strand.
CATCATAGGTTCGCTCATACTCTTCGTGATCCATTCTCATTCCCTCAAATTCATTATTTTATAATTAATGTCCAATAGGTATTCACCTCAATTTTGTCATTATGGCTAAGTTACAACCCCACATTAGGCCTACTGAAATTCAATATATATCTCATTATAGTTAGAATGTCCTGAAAGTTCCCCCGTTAATTATTCACAAATTCAAGGCTTAAACAAGGAAAATTGGGCAATTATGGATAACCGAATCAAGTCATAAATTTTCTGGCAGATTAAACACCTTGTTGTAAAATTTTGATTTCTCCCTATACAGAACTCGAAATGACCTCATTCAAAGCTCATTGGAAATATAAGACACATACCTTTCCATAAATCTATGGATTGCACTCTAATTCTAAGCACACTTAAAATTACATACATTTAGAATAATGTAAAAAAATATGGCAGGTTACTATGCTAGCAGATCAGACAACCTATAGTAAAACATTGATTACTCCCTCTACAAAACTCCCAAATAGCTGATTCAAGATCATTGGAAATATAAGACATAGAAATTTACAGACATCTATGGATAGTAGTCTAATTTTAAGTACAATTGAAATTGCATACATTTAAAGTCACATAAAAAATTCTGCCAGATTGACATCTTTGTTCATCAATTAAACCCTAAGTCATTCAAGATTCACGTTATTTAACAAAGAACCCATCAAGATTTCATCTTAATCATCATATATATTCTAATATAATTTTATCTTCACATAGGGATTAATTCCAGATGCAATCCTACACCCAATCACGACTTTTATTCATCTAAACCCCAAGAACATAATTGAAATCATGAAATTGAAAAACCAACACTACATGGGTATTATAACTTCTTTAACAATACGAAAGATAAATACTTGCATTATATTTATAGGTATAAATTCTTTTTAGAATGATGATGTTGCTCTCTCCTTGTTTCGATTTCGATTTCGGCACGTTGGTGGTGAAAATTTATATTGAAAGCCTAGGTTTTCTTCTCTTCTTCCTCTCCCATGGCCTCTAACCTCTCAAATTTATGTTAACCCCAGCCTCTAACTCAAAGGGGAAGATACAAACTTTTAAGTTTTGGATTTCTTCCTACCATAATCTTCCAAATGATCGAAGCGCCCTTAAACTGTGCCGGGTCGGTCTAAAATTGCCCCGGGACCCAAACATTACATCCTTTATACTATTCTAACTATTTAGACCCATTCGAAAACAACAATGACATCTAAATTATCATCGGAGTCACTATATATAAATATCATATCTTGACCTAAAATTAATCCACACGCGACTCTCCGTTGAGGTGTAATTAAATTACGTCAATATCACTCGCTACGATTTCTATTAATTTCCACATCTTATTTTCTACATCCTAAGTAAATTTATCTCATAATATTAATCTTATTCTCCACCGATAATATTTAATAGTCACATAATTATTCCATCAAGAATTAACATTATCTGCTAAAAATATTTGATTTTAAATATCACGACACACGTGTAATTTAAAATTTACCTAATTAATTAATTTCAAAGTACTGAAAAATACGAGCTGTTACAAAATAAAAATGAATTTATATGATTATTTTAAGAAATGTAACATTAAATTAAAAATATGAGTTATATAGGGATTATTTGTGTTAATATTTTAAAACCACGAGGACGTTAGGACTTTTGGGAATAATAGTACTTTCACCCTTATTTAGTAGGCTTCTTGCTAGGTATGGGACTAGTAGGTAAATTGAATTATTATTGGAACTTTATAGGTATGGGACTAATAAGTGTGCACTTGTATGGTTGGGTATTTTTCTAGGTAGGGCTAGGTAGTATATCGTTACGTTATTCTGTTCGCCTAGGTATGATACTAGGATATGAATTTGGTTAGGAATTCTTCCTATGTGGTTAGATAGGTGATAGTTATGGGTTGGTTATATCTAGGTATGAGACTAGGGATGGATTTCATTTTGGTTCCCGGTTTATGGGTGGGTTCAGTTAGGAATATTGTAAACTTGATAAAAAAATTTAATTAATGCTTAAGATAATACACATGAATTAAAATGGATTAGCATCACTAATATATGCAGGATTAACTGCTCTTGGGATTGACTATAGGGATGTAGGTGTGTGTTGGCATCACCATTATGTGCAGGGCTAACTAAAATCGGGCCATCTGACTAAAATGACATATCATGCATGAAACATCATCAATATGTGTGGCGCTAATGAAACTGGGTTATTTGGCTACAGTGATGGGTGTGGGTGTGACGTGTTAGAATTTTTAGTGCGCCCGAATATATGAGGGATCAATAGAACTATTGGTTGACTATAGTGGTGTTGCATGATCGTATCGATAAGATAATTAAATAATGGAATTAAGTTGAGTTAAAGGATTAAGAACTAATGGAATGTTGAAATAAATGCAATTGGACTTGGTAACGGGGTAGATTAGTTTATGTGGGTAGTTAGTACTATTTTATTTCACTCGTACCTTATTGTATAGCTTCTTAATTTAAAGTATTGTATTGCGATATTTATCTCTTATGATTCTTATGACTACATTAATGAATTATATTTAGGAAAAGTCGTTGATATTCTTGCGGTGGGCTCTGACCTATTGCATTGACTAACATTTCAAGTTAGATTGCTACGTGGTTGCATAGTATTTGGATATTTGAGGAATTGCATCTCGAGTTACTTTATTCTTTTGTAGTTTAGTTTTCCTTTCCAATCGTATTTTTTATGAGACAATATTTATTTATTTTTGCAATTCATTCAATTCCACGGTTGTTTAGAGTATTCATTTGGAAATTCTATAATTGGATTATTTCTATTTGAGTATTATTACTTTGGAGATTTGAGATTTTTATTGGAGTTAGCACAAGGACGGATTTTAATTATGGTGGATATTTTATGTTCGTTGGTTTATTTCAAATTATATCTTACGGATAAAGATTTTAATGTCTCATATTTTTATCACATTCTAAGAATGATATTTAATTCTAATGCCCTGCATAGGTTAATAATGGGGCCTCCTAGTTTAAATGCAAAAATACATAGGTGTTACACATTCTTACACACAATCCTTGACTATAGTAATTATTTCATTTTGGAGATTTGATACAAGTTAAATAAGGATTTTAAGGAGATAAAAACCTAGATATTTTTATAGCTTTTTGAAGAATATTCTATCGAGCTTAAAGAGTTCTATTTTATGGAGTTTGAGTATGGGTATTTGTGAGGTTGAAGGGTATGTTTTATGGATTGAGATGAAGGGTAAAAGCTCAAATTCATGGATCTTATTGGAGGCATATCATCATCTTATTCAAAGGGGTTTTACCATCATTTGAGGTGGGGTTTTATATATGTTTAATATTCACATAGTTTAAATTATATACACATGCAACCATTACGATAGTAGTAATATATTCATGGGTACAAAATGAAAATACAATTTTAAGGCATTTGAGCGATTTTCTAAATATCAGAATATTAAGTGGACTAATTATTGATGGATAATGTCTTGAATATTGTTATTACATGTATAAAAATGTTTGAATTTAGGACTTTTGAGTCTAAATCTTGCTATTTTATGTGCAAGAAGTTAAGTAAAGTCACATGTTGTGACTTTTGGAATATTATGGAAATGATTGAAAGTTAATGTAAGATTATTACGTAAAAATTTTTAGAATATTATCCTTGTAAAATGTGACTTTTGAAGTAAAATAAGGCATGATAAAGTCATTAAACATTCTTCAAGGTGATAAGTTGAAACAAGCTAAATATGGGTCCAAATAGTGAACTTTAAAGTGTACGGTACATAAGTTGATAAGTTTCATATTCAATGACGAAGATGGATGATTTATAAAATGGGCTCTAAAGAGGGTGAAAGTTATATTTTACCCCAAGTATGATAGTTTTGATAAAAAAGCGTGAGATATGTTACACAAGGCTTACATGAACACAAATGATGTATATGGTCAATAAATTTGTACATGGAAAGGAATTTACTTATTTGATAATGCTTATAACATTGGTTAAACATTGAAGTTAAATAAAAAGGAATAAATGATAAAAAAATTGTTCAAAGTGTGATAAGGTGGTAATGACCTTAGGTATTGACCTACGGGCAGGAAAATGTTAAAAGTAAGTAAAATGGGGCATTTTGGCAAATAAAAAGGAACATTGATAGGCTGGAAGTTTTTGATAAAAAAACATAGTTAAATTGCAAGTAAACGAACTTAATGTAAAGTGAAAGAGTTTTCATAAAGAAGTACCGAGAAAACTTTAAGCAGGGACCGAAGCCCTAGGGTGTGACTTTAGCTCACACCTAAAACCACAGGTCAGGGAAGCAATGGCTGTGACATTTATGGCAAACATTAAAATACCATAAACATAATTGGGATACGATTAAGTCTAGGAATAAAAGTAGATAAAGGGGAAGCTACGAAATTAGTAAATTTCAAGAAGATAAATGATTAATAAGGATATACAGACGAATGGTTCTGAGTTCCTATGGTATGTATTGGAATTCTAGGTAAATGTGTAATTAAAATAGTCGATAAACCCATGGTATATTAATTAAAGAATATAACAAGTTGAGATGGTAATGTGCTGGTAAGATAAAGGTTAAATGAAATAAAATTACAAAGATCGTAATTGGGTCTTCGAATAACCTCTAGTGGCTATAAGCTCGTGTTAAATATAAGCTTAAATGAACCTTTTTATACACTAGGTGTGTGTGTGTATAATGATATTTTAAATAATTATGTGGGTATGGAGGTTAATGTGAAATTGATAAATTTAAAAGGAAATTGGATTAATGTACAGGAAAGACAAGGGAATATAATTTCTAACTTATTAATCATCTTGATTAATGTTAAAGAAACATTTTTGCAATAAAACGGTTCAGGATATAATCTAAGGTTAATGGATTTTAAGCAATGTTAAAGGAAATATTTTTTCATAAAACATTGTTAATGCATACGTTGATTACTGATAAGAGAAATAAATTTAAGTAATAATATGCTAGAAATGATAAAGTAAGTGGAAAATTAACTAGTTGGCAAAAATGGAATGAAAATGATTTTGACCGTCAAAGCTAATTGAATCTTTTTTGGGACTTTTGCAATCTGATTTTTAAGTGGAGATAGTGGTGAATAATGGTTAATCAAGGGTGATGTAAGATAATATAAAGTGGATGCTATTAAAGTGATCTAAGGGAAGCTTTCACACTGATTTTGAGGCTGAAGGTCCTGAATAGTGAGGCCAAGGTTTCCTTAAATAGGAAATCCTAAATGAGAAAGAAAGATCAACCTACCCAAGGGGGGATACCGAACAGCTTATTAGCTACCTTGCCTGCTGGAAGGGTGGCCAGAAAAGTTCTTACTTGCCTGCGGCAGGTGGGGTATCGTGCCGATATGCCGGCATAATAAGTTTTTAGCCATAAAATTCAAAGCGCATATCCAATAGTGCACGATCGGGATCGTTTAAAAGAGGATTCATAGATATATGAACGTGTTTTAAGATACTCTTGAGATCGAGAATTAACCAAAGGTAAATATGGATTGGAGAGTGTGTTGTTATTTTTGGTAAGGATTCGAAGGAGGGATCTAGGACTTGAAGAAGCTTTATTTTGAAACTATGGAAGAGTTCGAGGGGCATTATAACGGGATTTTTATAGAGTCCTTCAATGGGTGAGCTTTGGATAAGCGAAGTTTGTCGAACGTTAAACACCATGCTGGAGGTTGTGTGCGTTGAATCTTTATATGTCAAAACTCTAGTGGGGATTGGAAGTTGGGGCATTTATAGAGGACCTAAGGTAAGTTTTGATTGTGTTGAGAATAATTGTTTAATTTTAAGGACCTTAGAGTGTGTGCGACCAATACGAGGATAGGAAGCTATTTTGAGGACCAAGGTCAATTCTAAGGACATAACGAGAGTATGTGACCAATAAGAGGATCGTGACCTATTTTGAGGACCACATTAGATTATGAGGACCTAAGGAGTGTGTGTGACTACGAGGATTGCGATCAATTTTGAGGGCCATGGTCAATTATGAGGACATAAATAAATATGTAACCAATACAAGTATTATGGATGCTTTTGAGGGTTGGGATTACTTATGAGGACCTAAAGAGTGTATGCAACTAATATGGGGATCGCAACTAGTTACGAGGTTCAATGTCAATTATGAGGACCTAAGGAGTATATGCGACCAATACAGTGACTGCAAAAAATTTTGAGGGCCAAAATAATTTATGAAGACCTAAAAAGTTATTGATAGCTTTAGAAAGAATATTTTTTATCTGACATTTTTTTTGGAAAGTTTTTGGATTTCCCAAGATTTGTTGTGATTTTGATGATTTTTAAATAACTGTTTTTTTTTTAAAATAAAAAATGTGAATTTTTTATTATAAAATTTGAGATTTTCTATGATCTTTTTGGATTTTTTAAGATTTTTTTTTTGAAATTTTAAAGGTTTTAATGATTTTTAAATTCTTGTGTAAATTTGAATTTTGATATTTTTTTATGAAAAACGTGCATTTTTTTGCAAAATTTTGAGATTTTTGACTTTTTGTGAATTTTTATATTTTTCGGGAAATGTTATGAATTTTTTTTATAAAATTTGGAAGGGGTGCTTACTAGTAAGTGGCACGGAGTTTGATGGTCTCACGGGGTCCCAAAGGCAACTTGTTGGCTAGTAGGCACATGGGATGCTAACCGACAAGATCCTTACACTTATATAAAGGGGTTGAGGGAAGCCCTTATTCTCACCTTAATTCGAACTCACACACCCTCTCTCTCTCTCTCAAGCAAAAGATTGTTGCTAGTGTTTTGTGAACTATTCCTAAAAAATGGAGAACATTATGAGTGTTGATTATTGGGACAATATCGAGTGGACTTATCTCGAGGGGATGGCCATGGGGATGAAGAATGTTAATCACGAAGCCAAACCGATGGCGGACAAATAGGTTTTGTTGAGGGATCCTCAGACGCAATGCTAGGCTACGATGAAGATCCCTAGTGGTTGTGTGAGTATTATTTTTATTTATTTTTGCTTAGAATTGGATTATTTTATTTATTATTTATCATTTATTATTATTTTTTGGGTGTTCTTTTTTTGAGAAATTGATTGGGTATACATATTTTGCAGATAAACATCTCGCGAAGAAGATTCATTCTCAGGGTTGCATGGGGGTGAAGAGAGTTTGAGATATCGGTCCTCATGAGGTGAAGAACCAAGTGAACATTATGGGGTTTGGTGCTTTGGATGAGCCATCCTGATCTATGTCATCAAGTGATCTCTCGGGGAGAGATTATGGGATACCACCCACACCTTCCTTTTTGGTGTGGGTGAGATGAAAGTAACACTGATGGATGTACACCAGATCCTAGTGATTCTTTGTGAGGGGACACGAATGACGATGAATTGGTCACTCCATTTGACTGATGCGGCGATAAGGAAGGCTTTGTGGCCTATATCACGATTGGGCTTAGGGGAGTCTATGAAGGTGTCCTTGCTAAAGGGCACTTTATCGGGGAGGGTGATTGATGTGACTAAAGGTCGATAGGTGCGATAAGCGATGCACCTTTTCATTCTATTTTTATTGGGGAGAATGCTACTGTAGAAGAGCAGTACTGACGTCCATCTTTGGTTCCTCCCCTATCTTCATGACATCTCACAGATAGGTACTTATGACTACGGGAGTCTGACATTAGTGATGTTGTACGCTTCTCTAGATGCCTTTAGCCACCATTGTAGACCAACCTTTATAAGATCACTATATCTCTTAGAGTTACTTTTATTTTTATGCCTTTCGATGCCTTTTTTCAACTTTTACTCTCTTATTTTATTTTTGATAGTCTTTTAAATATATTTGAATTTTTCTTTGTTGTTTTTCAGGTATGGTTCTATGAGGTGATTAGGTTCAACACCCAACTGATGATATTGATGCAGTAGGAGGACGATGTGTGGACTAGGATGAGGAGGTGGAGGATTGAGAATAGGTCCTTCAAGAATATATCAAATCTTAGGGATGTGAGAGTTGTCCCGAACTCTTTAACGAGTGATCAGTTTAGCCTTTTTTTAATATTTTTGGATTTTCTTTTTGACTTTGATTTTCTTTCGGATTGTAAGTTAATGATTGAACTTTTTTGGACATGTGTCGTTCTATCCTTGGAGTTAGACCTCTATGGAGATAAGGATCACTGGCCTTTATGCTCAGATGCAATGGATATTGTTGCATGAGTTTGGGTACAGTTGGTACCTAGGAGAGTAGGCAATATGATATGTCATAGAGGGAGATGCATCGATGCCTACGATGAATCCTTCATTATTCATATGAGATCCTAAGATATGTCAAATGAGGAGTTGGTGGTGGCTATGATAGGGGAACAATACTCCACCTACATAGATATGGCAATGGTACATGATTATCAAGATTTTTTGACCAGTTTTTTAATGTCGGCGTCTATCTATGATGTGGGAGGTCTCTACCTCCGTTGGTAGAGGAGGGAGGTAGCGGTGCACTGGGGTCTTAAACAAAGACATCGAGGAGTGGTGTACGGACTATTGAGGTTCCTACACTTTGAGAGTACGCATTACCTTCTTATTGTATACGACTGGAGGGGGAAAGGGAGTCGAGATTCCTTACTGATCCTATATTTTGCTACAAGGTCTTCCTATTATTCATGCGGATGACTTTCAATTGGGGGTAAGTTTTATTTCTTTATTAGTTGATTTTTGAATTTCTATTTCTACACACTTACTATTAATGACTTTTATTTTCCTCTTAGCTTATTTCTTCTCAAACTATATCGGTGTGGACCTTATGGCTGCCCAACGATTGTGACAAGATGAATTCTATAACTGAACTAATTCGGGCGATGGCTCGATTCTGTTTGTCTCCTCCACAAACCGATGATGATCATGTCCTATCTTTAAACTTTGAGAATAGGGCCTCTACCTCTCTCTATTAAGGGAAACATCCTCAACTCGGTCATTAATGTTGCTTGGTAGTGTACGCTAGGTTTAGGAGAAAGTTTGGATTGCTCTAAACATGTTTTTTTTCTTTTTATCCCTTTTTTTGGTTTTCTCTGATGTACTTGGAAAATAAAAAATATAATATGATGCATTTTTATTTTAATTATCTTTATTTAGTGATATATTAAACACAACATTTTAATTTTCCACTTAAGGTTTTATTAAAAAAATATGAAAATGTATTTTGAATATTTTGATTTTTTCTAATGCTTAAGTAAAGAAATGCCCGAGAAACATTGTTGTAAAAAGATATTTTTATAAGGAGCTTATTTTCAAATAAGATAGACAAAAAGGAAAAATGGAATCTCACAAATATGTGGTACCAATCGGCATACCCCTAAACCTGTCTATCGGCATGTCACTCCAGGTACTTTGCTTTTCAACCTTTGTTACTCTTGCTGCACTCCTAGTCCTTTGATTCATCATTAATGGTGATGACCTACCAAGATCATCGTTTTGTTGAGAGTTTTTCTATAAAAAAGGACTTCAGTGAGGCATTTTGAATCACCCCATAATTTCTTCTCTTCTCTCTTGTATAATATTTTCCTTCTTTCTAAATGTTGTCTCGATGACCGAATCATTTTATGCTTATATCGAGGAGTTAGAATCCATAAGCTTGTATAGGGTCGACAATGTATATTTTAACCTACGCTTGATCACTTTTTGGTATAATCATTCGATTAACTAGATCCTGATGGAAACGACTCTTTAATTTTGGTAACTCAAAGATCATATGTTCGGCTACGGGTTGGATGAGGCGTGTCCAACCTATGAGGAATTTTCTTACATGTTGGGCATTTGGATATAAGTATTTGTTACCATGCCTGAATTTTTCGGTTCTCTTGAGGAAGTTTTGTCCAAGTTACTTCAGATTTATCCATCCGTGGCCCAATCATTGGTGCGCAGGGCAACCATTTGTCTCCCAGACGTGGTTGTATTCATACGTCAAAAGGATTTAAGAGATAATGGATTTGGTAGAGCAGTGGCCTTGGGATTTATTGGGAGGATACATTTAGTGGTAGGTAACATTATATTACTATAACCCGACTCCGATTATCTTAGTGGAGATGCTGAACGGTCTAGATAATTAGAAAGATAATTATTCTAATTTCGTACAAGGTGGCTACATAATGTTGTACATGTGGCTAGTGGGGATACTTTGTTTGGTTATGTCTCCTGAGTATCCTCTGACCGGTGTCCCCATATTTTTCTTTCGGTATTTCATGGACTTTGGTTCGTCTGTGGATGAATGTGATGATTGGATGTTAATAAGTGGAGCTATTCATCTCTACTTGTACGTGCCTTAGTGGGGTGAGGTGAAGCTTGTTCTACATCTAGAAAATCACCGTTATGTCTGGCTTGTAGGTCTTCGCTAGACTTATTTCTACCACTCTTGGAGACTTTTATGCTAAGTAAGATGGGACAACATTATCCCTCCCCACATAAGTAACTTTTTCCATATGGAATATTTTAATGAATCTATAAGGATGTCATTGAACCTATCTATCGATGAAGCTTTTGTAGTTATAGGTGACTACTTGAAATGGCTATAGTAGGACTTAGTGTTCAAGATTTATGTTGAGGAGTCTGATCAGAGGTTGCATATGGTAGTAAAGGTACTATAGGAGGGAATCATGGTTCCATCTAAAATCTTCAAAGTTTATCGTTTCATTGAGCGTATGCGGATACATACATAGGATGGAGACTATTGGGGATACTAGAAGGTGATGTTGGTTATGATACCGATGATGAAGTGAGCCCCTCTGGGATTGAGGAATGTTTTAATGAAGCTCTTTATAGATAAATGATTAGTTTAGGTGTTGGTTTCTATTAGGATGGTTAGATGTAGTTTTTGTGTTGTTTTTAGTGAAGTCATGTTGTAATTTTGTTGTACCTTTGGGTATTTGTGGGTTTTGGTATGGTTATGGGCATTGTTAGGTTTTTGGAAAGACTGTCATTGATTCTCAATGTAAACTGATGTATTTGAAATGAAAATTATTCAAAATAAATATAAATTTTATCACATCTTCAGTGCCTTTGTGGAAGAGCAATATATGTTAGAACTTTCTATACCAATCGCTAAGTCATACATAATCCCATTGTTCATTTAAATGACGAGTGAGACTTATGTCTATTGCTGGGAGAAAAACATTTTATGAGAAAAAAGGACTGTACCCAAAGTTACTTTATGGGTTGCCTCCATACCTGTGTGGGGATAAAAATGTAAATAATGTTTGAAATTATTTGAGACGATCAGGTCCTATTTAGTTCTTGTGGAGGGATAATATAATAGAGTTTTTATATTTTTAATTATAGATGGAATATGAGAAATACGTAGCACGATGAGAGGTTGATTAAGGATCAAATTTCTTAAGACGGTCTAAGTTGAATGGGCATTCCATATATTATCCATCGAGATCGCTGAGCATAACAATGCCACATGATAAGATTTTCTTCACAAGGTATAGCCCCCTCCAGTTAGGCTTGATATTTTTTCTTAGGTACCAGATATGTTTGATAATTTCTCTAAGGGTGAGGTCTCCTTCTCCTACACTGCAGTCTTCGGCTTTCTAGTTGAATGATTATGACACACAACGATGATATCCTTGAATGTGATATAAAACCTTAAGTATATTTCCATCTAGGAGTGTTAGCTCATCGTAATGACTTTGGTTCAAATGAACTTCTCTTACTTGGATTTAAAGTATGACTCACGGTGAGGTTATCTCAAGTTCGACAATAACACTTCCTCCATGCCATAAACTAGGGATTACGGAGTAAACTGACGGGATTTATATTGGACGTGCAGTATCCTTATAGGGCGTACAGGATCCTATCGTCCCAACCTTCGTAACTTTCTATCATCTTGTTAATTATGTATTTGAGGCTCTTATTTGTAGCTTCATCAACCCCATTGGGGTTTGGATGGTAAAATAAGGATTCATGTTTTTGAATTCCACACTCTTCGACTACTTATATAACTCCTTCTTCAAAATGGCTGTAATTATCTGAGATAATCTCTAAGGTATCTCATGGAGAGAGATAATATTCTTTCGAATGAATTTGGGCACCTTCTTTGCATTCAGCACTGCATATAACTCAACTTCAACCCATTTAGTGAAACAGTTAATGAAAACCAAGATGAATTCATTCCCACGGGATGATTTGGGAGTGGCTTTCCCAATTATGTCGATGCCCCAAGTTGATAAGGGCCAGGGGACGTCATGTTTTACATCTCTCGGGGAGGTAGGTGCTGGAAATTGACAAATTATTAGAATTTGAGATAACTCTTGATGAATGTTAGCATAGTCTTGAACCGTGGTAGTCCAATAATACCCTTGTCGGATGATCTTCTTGGCATGCATATAGTCATTCATGTGGGGTCCACACTCCCCACTGGGGATATTCTACTTGATTTCTCTAGTGTTAGCTCCTAATATGCATTATAAATGCGTGCCATAAAAATTTATTTTGAACAAGGCCTTGTCATAAATCATATATCAGGCAACAAGTTTTTGAAGAGTCATACGATATTTCTTGTCATCCCCTTGAGGGTATCGACCATGTTTGAGGAGGCAAAAAATGCCATAATACCACAATCCAAGAAGTGAGTTGTCATGGATTATTTTTAATCTTGCAAGGAGCAATCGTTATTACCTCGGGTATGTCGACCATAGAGGCTAAAGTCACCAATGCATCGACAAAGTTGTTCCTTGAACGAGAAAGGTAATGAAAGGTGACATCTTTGAATTGGGAGGCAAGATCTTCAAGATGAATGTGTAAGGGCATGAGTTTCTCATCTTTTAATTTCTATTTTGAGTTGACTTCTCTAATAATGAGGACATAGTCTTCATAAAATTTAGGCATTTATTCCCTTCCCGAGAATAATATTAAGTCCCATGATGCATGATGTATATTCTCTCCTGTTGATGGTGCAATGGAAGTCTAATTTGATGGTAATAAAAGTATGCAAATCATCGAGCTCAATCAGGAGTATCCCAGTGCCATATCCTTTCCTATTAGAAGCTCTGTCAAAGAACATATTCCACCAGAGCTCCTCGTTGGTAGTGGAAAGAAAATCATCCTCTGTGCATTTAAAAATCCACAGATTGACTTATTCAATGGGATTGTTGGTTAAGCAATCGAAAATGGACCTTCCTTTCCTGTCTTTCTATGTGACATAGGTGATGGCAAACTCGGATAGCATGATTAACCATTAGGATATGAGTATTGACCCTGTAGATTTCTTTAGTAAATATTTAATGAGATCCACCTGGGACACTATCTTGATGGGGAATGCAAGCATGTAGTGTTGGAGTTTTTGAGTGACCTAAACTATAATGACGCCCTCCTTTTCTAATGCTATGTAGTTCACCTCATACCCTACCTATTTTCATCGAACATAGTAGATGATTCTCTCTTTGCTCAACTACTTGATGTATTAGGCAATACATAGCCCCTTATATAGTGTTAGTAACAATTTGGAGGAGGGATAATCCAGGCTATAGAGTCATGAGGACTGGTGGTTGAGTAAGATAATGTTTGATTTATATAAGGCTTTATCACACACCCCATTCTATACTTTGGTGTAGCAGAATGTACCCCATGGGGTGGTAAAAGCAGTATTTTCTTAGTGATCGGTATGTTTTGATCTGATTATACCATGCGAATCCAACAACAAATTCCTTGATATCATGATTGGCAGTATTTTAATGCTCTGTGCAGAGGATAGTCATGTTTTGGACAAGCTGTGTTCAAATCCTTATAGTCGATACGCATGCATATTTTCCTTCCTTAGTTTAAGATATGCACTATGTTTACAAGCGAAATTAGAAGTTTTTATTATAATGATGAAACCCACATTCAATTGATTTACTACATCATCTTTCACTTTAAGTACCATTCTGGTAGGAGCTTTCTCAGTATTTTCTTCACATGATTGCATTTGGGATATATATGGATGTCATTTTATACAATTTCAGAGTCAATGCCAGGCATGTCACTGTAAGACCATGCAAAGATGACCACAAACTCTTTCGAAAGGTGTTCTAATTGTGATCTCTCATGCCCTTCGAGGGTTGATCTTATCCTAATCTCACATGGGGTTCTACTAGAACCAAGATTAATGATAACAGACTCCTCATCATTAGTTTGAAAGAAATTATGTTGTTTTATTTTTTTTCTTATTAAGATCAGTTAAGAATTATTCATTCATAAAGTTATCTTCGTCACTTATTTGATTATTAGAATCAATGAAATTAATATAAGGCATAATAAGACTCTCAAAATCTTAATTCAATTCATTAACAACATTTTGAGGGAAAAAACGGTGAGTACCAACTTAAAGGAGTCCTCGTTTACATTTGAATAAGAAATAGTATATGTAGAAACATGTCCATTCTCAAGGTGATAAACATCAGGTTGTTTGGCTAGTAGGGTCCGAATGGCCTGGACAATCTACCAGTTAAGGAAATGATTGATAATATGAGAGATCATTTTTGTAAGAATAGATGCGTCAACGATTTATCGATGCCTTCACATTCAATGCTTTTAGTATAAGAATAACACGAATCGAATGGATTGATGGTTAGAGGCTTAACCTCATCCTTAGATCCCTCGGTTCATGTAAATTTATCCTCAAAGAAAATCTCAAATCAGGGCCTCATCTTCTTTTCAATCGTATTGTACCATGGCTCCTCAAAGACATAATAGGGGAAATCTTAGCCTTATTTGATAAAGTTCCCAATTAGACATCTTCATAAATGACTTATTTCATCTTCAATACTCAGGATGTGTGTCTAATCAATCAGGTTTCACTCTAAACAAAGCTACAGGAGGGAATGAGTAGGTTTAATTGCAAGACATGGCCAATTTTCATCAACTCTAAAATTATGTCCAATTTTATTTGTCCAAGCACATAGAATTACTAGGTGATGTGGTGAAAACTTTGGATCAATAATGCAATGATCTTAATTAGGAAAATCTATCACAAATTACTAGAATAAAAATCCTAAATTCAATTTTGATGAATTACCTTAGATCTAGGTGAGATCTATGTGTAGTGTGTGATTAAAGTGTGGAAATTAGCAATCAACACATCCAAGAAATTCATAAGATGGGTTTATGAGGAAAACCCCCCACCCAAGAGTATAAAACCTTAACGCATTTAATTTTTGTACTTCTCATTCATGCCCTCACGAGTTGTTAGCCATGATATTTTGACTTTCAACCCATATTAAGTAGAAATCCACCTTGCGCTCCACAAATTAAATAAGAATGTCCATTCTTCTCCTTGGAGTCACGCCATGTTCCAATTTCTCTAACAAACCTAAGCACCTCCACTTTTAGATCTAGGATTGATAGATCTTCGATTAAAGTATAGATGTATTTTGAATTGAATAAGGCTATTGTGTATCTGAACCAAAATACTATCAATTATCTCTCTAAAGCATATATCAAGTATATATTTAATTTTTATTAAATTTGAAGGGAAATAGTGAAACTGGAAATATATAGGCAATGTTAAAAACTCTCAACCTTGAAAATACTCTCCCAAGTGTGTTTGAGTTGTGAGGTTTTCAGATATTTTAAAATGGGAGGGAAATGGACCCATTTTTAGGAATTTTTGATAAATCTTCCCCATCATGTGCACGATTTTAGCCAATACTGAAATGTAGTGCATCCGTGCGTAGGAATCAAATGTTGATCATGTGAACAATGTCATGTGCGTGGGTACAAAATGAAAAGTTCAAACGATTTGAGAAAAAAAATGAAGATAAGCCTCAAACTTAAGCACATCAAAGTCCAGGCCATTTCCCACTTGGACAACGCAATACATTTTAGAAAAAAATCACTTGTTCAACATTTTAAAAAAGAGGGAAAGTGTGTTTATCCAAAATTTAAATCATAAAACTATAAAAGGATACACCTTAAAAGTATATGGTAATGAAAGTCTTGTCTTGTAGAGCATCTGTCATAATCTTTAAAGTCTAAAAGTCCATCTAGTCTAAATGAACACACCTCACTCTACGATTCAAGCATATCTGGCTCAAACAACTCAACAACTCAAAATTCTTTTGTAAGGAATTTAACCAACTTATATATTACAAATTCAATATAAATATTTTGTTTTAAATCTCTCCCTTTGACTATTCTGTGGGAAAACCCCAAAATACTCTTAATTACTCCTACCAAACCACTCCACATTAGCCATATAATGAGAGTAGTAAGAAGTACTTCACAATGAGTCCAAAAGATCAATGATACATAAAGGTCGAGTCAAAATCATGTGCAAGAGTCTGATCAACATGTCTATACCGTAAAATACATGAAGCAACAAAGAGAATCACGTAGGTCATAACATGCACACAGAGTAACTCGCCCTACCTTGTGAATCCTTCAAAAAATCAACGAGATAATAAATGATATAAAACATGTAATCATGTGAAGTATGATAAGGAAATCTAATATCAATGAATACAACAAGTATTATCTCAACTACATGAAACATCATAACAAAATAATGTTCCCCCCCTCCCCCCAAAGTTCCATAAAAAAAGGTTCTCCCCCAAAATCAAGAAGCATGGGAATCTACCCTGAAATCAAGAACATGGGATTCTCCCCATATCTTAGACATCCCCCCCCCCCCCCCCCCTTTGTGACACAAAAAAACTCAAAGAGAAGTAGAAAGACATAGGTAAATGATATATCGTGGTAATAAAGCAAGAATCACAATGAATAGAAGAAATAGCAAAGAAAAATCTATATAATCATGTGAAAAGACGAAAGTTATAAAATCAATACTCATGAAATAAACATGAGTGTGGTAAACATACAAGTGTATCAACATATGAATCTCAAAACATTAACTATTAAATCAAATATATAAGTAAATAAGAATGTGAAGCAGGATATATGATATAAACCAACATAACTAGATAGATATCCTATAAATCATGGATATACCAAGGTAAGTATCAATATATGGATAAAGTAGAAATAATCCATAAAACCATTCGAATTGTACCAAATACAAAAATCACACCATCTTAAACATATGAGTAAAAGATACATCCGAAATCCATACAAAACAAAACAAACCAAATACCAAAGTACCAAAGAAAAATAGAAATACCTAAGTACAAAACCAAATAACAGTACTATAAGTGGTATTATAAAGTCTCAAACGAACAAAATAGAGATATACAAAAAAATCTAGTCATCATCAGTTCCTCCTCCTCCTCATCATCATCATAGTCCTCAACACCATCATCATTAATAGGAGGAACATACAGAATAGGATAAAAAACAAATAGTGGTGTAGTGTCTAGTACATCGGGAAAAAGTCCGGTCCTCATCAAGTAATTGATAATGAAATTAATGTCGGTATGGTGATCGCCTGATCTCTATCCACCACATCTAGACGATGTTTGAAGTAGTAAGACATTTTGGCACTCATATCTCTAAATTGACCATATATGTAGGCCAATTTTGCCTTCATGAACTCTTTAGTACCTTGACGAGATTGTGGCTCAGATGCTGATATTGGTTGAGGGGCTGGTGCCGATGCATTACAATCAAGGGCTAGTGAGACAATTGTCATAAACTCTAGACATTGGAATGGGATGAGCTCTTGCTAAAAATGGAGATAATAATGGGAGTGACATCATGATATGCTCATCTAATTGATGCAAATAATAAAAATCGATCGACCATAGGGTAAAGACTCCCGAGCAGTATTTGTGCAAGCTCTCCTCATAACCTCTAGGAAAATATAAGGATAATTCATAGTCTGTCCATCAATAAGTGCATACATCAACCTATCTATCAGATATGTGAAGTTCTGAGTGTGACGCTGTGGCATGAGGTTTTATATTTCTAAGAAGTGAATAATATAATAGCTCTTCAACATAGCCTACTGTTAGAAAAGATTTCTAACCCAATGGTTAGGATAACCAACGAAAATATGTAACCCAATCATGAGAAATCCCACACTCTTGATATGTGATGCAACTAGGATTATACACATGAGCCTTAACAACTATATGAGATGCTAAAGGCTCCTCGATCAAAATCAGCTCAGCAACTCTAATAAACGAAGTAAGGATAATAAGATACTAATACGTTAGGATTATATTCACATAAAACTCGTGAATAAGATTAGAATTGGTTAACAAATTTATTCGAAGAAAATATGAATCAGGAATTATCGTAATCAAGGGCAAAACAAACTAGCCCTCCTCATATCTATCGAGATGGTCTAAATTGACAACTCTATAAGTACAAACATGATGATTCAGAAAAAACTATCATGTAGTGTGGAAAAATATCTAGTAAATGAATCATATTAGCATTAAAAGTATGATACAAATTAGGAATTGAGGCTCTCGAGGCCTGCCTGCGTCAAGTCAAGGGTTATGGTGATAGTGGTTGCCCCTTAGCACATGAACTCTCATCGAAACCACTCGAGACACTCAGTAATGAAAACCTCTTCATAGAATGTGTCCTTTCTTTACCCATAATGTAGAAATAGGATAAAAAGATGATAAAAAATGGAAATAGGATAGAAACCCTAATAAAGTATGAGAGTTTAAAGAGGTATGAACCTAGAATCCTCAAAAATAAACCTTAAAGACAAAATAAAACACCTAGAAGTATAAATTTATGCTAGATATACTCTAAGAAGTGTAAATCAACAAATAAGAACAAAGATTGGAGACCTACTATAAGCAATCTTGAAGAAACCACATAAATATGACAACTAGGACTTCAATGTCCAAACCCACCATGTCTCGCTCAAAATGATAAGGCGCTGATAAAAACATAAACTTTAGCTAAAATATCCAAAGGGTTTGTGCTTTGGGGGTGTATGAACTAAAATGAGCAACCAAACTACAAAAAGCCTATTGCTAGTGCCGACAACCATGCGGACGGAGGCATTAAGCCATGCATACGGTGATGTTTCTTCTGTGCACATGGTTTCACCGAGTAAGCTTAGTTAGTGGCAATCATCCATAAAAGACTACGTGTGAAACTAAAAACCAAAACCCTAAAAAATGGTTTGATGTGAATTGATCAAAGCCTATTAAATCACTCATTTCTTTACTTAAAGAACACAATTTGAGAGAAATTCACAAAAATCAACCACTCAAACACATATATACATATGCAAAATCTAAAATGAAAATGTGTGATGGTGATTATGCATATCATGAGAAATTTTATTTTATAAAAGAATTTCCTTTTAATCTTCATTAAAACATAGATTAAGACGACATTCAATTCAAATATCAATTAGGTTAATATAAAAGGATTAAAAAATTTACCAAATCATTTCAAACAACTTTGTATTTTAATCAAGGCATGATTTGTGACAATTATGCTTACAAGATAAAAAGAATACACATAACTAAGTCATAAGAAAATTACAAATGATTCTTAAATTTATCATTACACCAATATCCTTTCAATATCTTAAGAAATGGTAGTTTCTAACCAACTTTCTCCCTAAAAAATATGTTGTTTTCATATATTTTAAGTTACAAACTAAGATAGAAATTTTTATTTGAAAAGATATATCCCTGTCTTGTTTTGAATTATGATTTAAGCTCTTGGTTTATGTATATTTCGAACATATTGGCTTTTGTCCTTGATTGACTTTTCAAACACTTATCCAATGATAATTAAATTCAAAATCTCATGTAATTACTATAGTCGTAATCATTATCAGTGCATAAAATAGTTCCTTTTCAACTTTGGCAAGTATGAAACACACAAATCTCACATATGGACCATAAAGACATTAAAAACCAACAAGATATCTCAGGATTTGATCATGATTAAGTCAAACACTAAAAGAAAGAATAACATAACAATAGTCATATGCATCAAGTGATATGCATGTGCTCAAGTAGTGTGAAATCAATATCAAAGATTTCAAAAAAAATTACGAGCGTGATTTACCAAATGAATTCTAACAAAAAAATTAAATCAATGAGCATTTTCAATCAAAATGGTTAAAATTCATATTTCAATCATCATTCTAATTAAGTCTATCTATCAAATTTCATTAATAAAAAACTTAACCACCAAATAACAAAATGAAACAAATTGAATTGTTTAGACTTTTTATAATAGAACGATGCATGTATTTATAAAAATGTTTAGAATGTAATAAAGCATAAAGAAAAATGCAAGAAAATGTGCAAATGCATGAAATCCTCACCTGAATAAAAAAAATAATCCAAGTAAACTTTCAACCGCACACCCAGATGATTTAAAACAAACAAATCAAGAATACCTAGGAGGTCATATATATACAAACAAGATCCTAGGCACCCTAGTAATCTATCCTATATAGAGATGGGTGTTAAACCTCTCGAACCAATAGTAGGAACTAAAACCACGAGTTTCTTTACAAACTTCTTTTGTGGTACAACAAGAGCAATCTTTTTCCTTAGTGTATTCCTAGGAAATTCACGAACAACTCTCGGTGTCCACCTTGTATCCCTCGTAGGATTCTTAGGCATAGTCCTTGGAATGTGATAATGAGGTCTAGGTACTACCCTTTGAGTATAACATATACCTTCAACTAGTAAATCCTTCTCATCAACTCATCGATTTGATCTCTAAGTTCAATAATAGGATCTTCATGGATAACTTGCCGCTTATTATTAATGAACCTATGCTTTCATTACAAAAAATGCACTTTTAGGGATTTTAGGGTCGACAATGTATAGTCATATTTAATAGGGGGCCCAAATGTGTTTGGGATGATTAATCTTATGGGATGATTTTTTTACCATACCATATGAACTATCAAAGGTTCAATTTTTAAGGATAGTAGTTTGTCCATCCCAAACAATTTAATTAGGGACTATATTAACAGCCCTTTAAAATTTGCTTTCAAAATTTTCGCCAAATGTTTTACTGTGACAATACATTTTATTAACAGTTCTCACCGTCCTAAAAAACATGGTCAATGCTAAAAATGTTTCTATTATTGTATGTCCATATTTTAAAGCTTTACCCTTATGTGGATTCCATGTTTGAATACGAATCTTCGAAGTTCATTGAATATCAGCCATAATATCAACAACTATACAAGTTCTGACAAAAAAATATCGACAAAAAAATATCAATGAATCTCCAAAAATTCATTCATTCATATTTAAAGTTCCCAAAATAACATCTTGAAAAAGTAAAACAACCAACCTAAAATATAATCTATATGATTCAGATCATCCCCAAAAATATCAAATAGCCAATTTGAAAACATAATAAACCTAAAAAAATAACCACCTAACTTATAAATATGCAAAGTACAGGTGGTGGCATTTGTCAATAAAGTTACAAAGCTGGCCAACACCTATCCCAATTGATATCTATCTTGAACTAAATGATGTCCGGATATGTGGAAGAAAAAATAAAGATGATTTAGTACAATATTAAACCATAATAATCAGTATATCATCATGTTAACTATTTAAAATCACTTATTATTTTTATAAAATTTCGGCAGAGTTTCCTTTATTTATTTATGAAAACCAAATGATTTAACATTAAAACTCAACTCAACAAAAACAAAAAAAGCCCTAAATGAGGACATAAATTAATTTCACCAACATTAATATTCCTCGGCCCGCATTTTCTAGCTGAATCTCAAATTATTAGTAAAAGAATTATAACTATTAAGAAAATACATAAGCAAGTGAATCATTTCATACGGGGAAGCTTGCTTGCTGTATCAAATTGAGGATAAACTCTTCAGTCTTGGTGATATTTTCATCTGTCTCGACATGAACCTCGTTTTGAATATGATCAAGCTCTTCTTGATGGAGGATTTCTCATTCCTTAACCTCTATACGTTGTTTGGCTATCTTTTTCTCAATATATTGAGATGATGACATTGTACTTGACCTTTTAAGTCCCGATTGAAGATCAACTCCCTTGCACAAGACATGATCATGCCCGTCATACCCTATTAACTCATAAAATATGATATATCTCGCTTTGACCTTATTTTGTTGATCCTCCAATAACCCTTACATTAATACCTTTATACTTTTCTACGAATAGATAAAAAAATTAAAATAAAGTATCAACATCACATGATATACAGAATGTCTCTTATGAACAAGGAACTATTTACTACTCTTCCATGTTAGATTGTGAAAGAAAAATAATTTAAATGTATATACTTTTTTGTCAGTTAATTCATCAATATCACTATAAGACTCATTTCTTTTTCGTGTATGTCTCTAAAGCCAAAAAAGTTATTAGTTCTCAATCATCTAATGTATTAATAAAAAAGTAAGTTAAGAATTATTTTGATTCAAACTAAATACATAAAAATCAACACAAATTCAAATGATATGGTTGACCTCTTCTATTACTCATGAGAATCTTTTTTTCATGTCTTAGGATGAAAACAAAGGTTTGTTCGATTTTAAGAATTTTGATCCGTGTTTTGCTGTAAGACAATGAAATTAAATTAAACTTGTGCATTGAAAATATGTTGTATTACATCAAATAGAGATTTGAGTGAAAGATATAATTAAATGACAATATTAGATTAATATTTCACCAACTTCTCCCACTGATCACTGTCAAGGTCTATTTTCATTTTGCTCCTTATCTGTCTTAATTTTTTTTGTAATAGTCCTCCTTTGAGTAGTTTTTGAACCACTTCTATTGCAGACCTATTTTTTTTTCAAATAAAGATCCATAAACTAATTAGATTATGTACAATTTTATATTAACAACATAGATAAAACATAAAATTTTCCTGCACAGTTTCCCAAGTTATTGTGAGATGGTGTGAATCCATTTTGTACCAAGATGACACATCCAATTAAAATAGGTTCCCTTGTCGTGAAAAATAACCCAACTGAGTTTCCAACTTTGAATCATCATCATCAATTGGTTGACACTAGTCATTTCAATTAATTATCTTTTTGTCTTTTACCCATCCCTTCCATGGTTTTGAACTTCCTCTTTAGTGTCCTCTAAAAGATAGGGTGCCTTCTGTACTACATATTAAAAATAGGTAATGGGCATCCAATAATGAGTTTCTAAAATTCTATATGATGTTTACTCAAGTTGTTTCCAATTTTAAGTGGTATAATGGTTTTAATTTTGACAAACGCTGCACTATAACTTGCATTGTAACTTTTATTGGTAGCTTTATGTGTATTTTTCAATTTTGGTCATCACATGCCTCTTATCCCTCATTCTGTATGATAAATCCATTCTTTTTGGGATGGAATAATATTACCTTACCTGACCTTTTTATCCAGCGCATTACAAGGCACGTCATTTTAAGAAACAGTCCACTAATAAGACATAATACTCCTTGGAAAACAAGTGTTGATAGTATTTTAGAAAAACAATCTGTAGATTCTCTCTAAAGTGATCTCCTTCTTACTATTCTGATCAAGCTCATATTTTTTATCCCTCTCCTCAATAACTTTATCTCCTTTGCATGGATTCGAAGATCATCCAAAAAGAGGTTTGTGCAACACAGTCCACAGGATCATAGTATATTGTTAATATCAATCTAGTTAGTTCTACATCAACAAGGACCATCAACAAAATCTTACTATTCTCATAACCTAAACACTAAAAAGATTCAATAAATCAAATCCTTTTCAATGCAAGGTAAGAAACTTCATACTTAGCTTCACAACGCTTGTTTATTAACTACCACGACTAACATTGACATGCAAATGTTTGACATGTTTCACCTCAACCAAATTCTTTACAGGATGTATAGTCAACTAATATTCTATATAAGCCCTAATGACACTATTATATTATGTAGAAAAACATTTTTGGTACTTATTTGAGTGAGATCTCATTTTCCATAGGGATTCACAAGACTTGAATGAATGTTAGTTGCCTATATCATCTTCTCTGACATTTTTTAATCAACGGTTCAAATGAGGCAATATATTTGATAACAATTTAGATATTGCCTTTTACAACAGTTAAATATATATTGTACAACTTTTCAAACTTATTTTTTTTAGAATTTCCCTCACTTAGTGTTCTAAAAGGTGCTAGGTGCTAGGCAAGTGGTGTTGGACCATTCTAACGCTTAGGCGGGGGCCTGAGTTGTTTTTATTTAGGGATTTTGACTTAACCACTAGTTTATAATATCGTATTTGACATAACCGCAAGTTTAATAATATCATGGACATAATCCCAAAAATTTTAACACCTTTAGAGATTTGTTAGAAAATACGTGTTTCATAATTAGTCTTAACCCCCATGTCAAATTTTTGACCAAAATAACCTCATTTCATCTTCTTCCCCAAATAGAAACTCGAACTTCTTATCCAACACTAAACCTACCATAATCTCCATCATAATCACTAATTAAATACTGTCACCCCTCTCAATACCACCCACGACCTCCTACCTTACATCCACCAATCTCACCTCCAATCCCATCACAACCAAATGATTTTTTTTCCTCTCACCGACACGAGTAGGTTATCTCTAGGCTTCTGCATCTTCTAATGCTAGAATCTCTCTCTCAAACTGAGATCTTTCTCTTTAACATACTATTCATATTTCTTTTTATAATTTCATATGGAAAAATAAATTTCCATATCACATCTTCATTTTAAACAAACATTGTGCCAGGATTGCAACAATGTCACCCAAAGGTGCATCTTCATCCATCTTCACTATATCTATTAATATCCTTAGTTAATACTTAGTTTGTTGATCGATTTTTCCTTTTTAAACTTATTGATTTGATCCCCATCCATAAATATCTGATGAAACTCAACAAAATAAATCTTATTACGAATTTCATTTAACTAAAATGCAATATCCTGGTTTGGTTATTTAATGGGTCTCTTTTTTGGTTTGTGATGTGATTGTATGGCTGCATTATGTAATTGATATATGTAATTGATATACTATTTTCTAATATTACAGATTTGCTATGGTGGAGGAGGTGGTGGTGAGTGGAGGTAATGGTCGGTTTTGTGTTAGATGAGAAGTTAGGGTTTTGATTTGGGGAAGAAGATGAAATGAGGGCATTTTAGTCAAAAATTTGAGTTGGGGGTTAAGTCTAATTATGAAACACATATTTTTTAATAGAACTCTAACAGTGTTAAAATTTTAGGGTTAATGTTGAAGACATTATGAAGCTGGGGATTATGTAAAATACAGTATTATAAGTTGTGGGTTAAGTTAAAAAAGACTCTTTATTTATTATATATTTTAATGTAAAAGCTATAAAGAATACGTATTAAAAATGTATGAGCATTTAGGGTTTATCGAATATGTTTATACCAAATCTGATGAGTTGTTACAAAAATCATACATAACCATTAATGATGTGTTGATGCAATGGTCTCTTTATCCAATATTTTTCTATTTATGAAGGAAATTCATCAAATGTTAAAGTTGAGTGCAGTTCTATCCTTAGAGCTCTTCAAACTTGCATAAGGATAAATTTCTCTTCAGTCATTATTGAATCAAATTCAAAGATTCTAATCACCACACCTAAAAGCCTAAAATGTTACCCTTGAACCGACCACCCTTGTCATGATCAAAGACCACGACAAAAAGACACACGTATTTTTTTATCATGGTCTTTAACCATGACACACATGTTTTTTATGTTTATCATGGACTTGTCACAGTCTTTGACCAAGACAACCTTGTAAACTTGTCATGGTCATATATCGTGACAAGTACGTGACAACATTAAAAGCAAAAACCCTAGCCAGTTAATTTTGTGGCGCCCCGCCTAATTAAACATCGGTTGATCAGGCCTTTATTAAATTAAAATAGGTTTCTCATACGGTCCATTCTTAGCATCATTACCGAACACTTTTTAATTACTAACCACCTAAGTGAAATTAGATCGGTGCTAAATTTTATCTTTATTTAAAACAAATAAATGAACAATGCAAAAAACTAAGTTAAGCATTCACAATATACTAGAGTCAACCATCACAATATATAAATGAATAAAGGTTTGCCGAATAAACCATTGGCCAAAATCCAAAACCAAAAATTTCATAATAATAAAAGAACTAAAGGACTAAAAATTGACAATGGACAGCATGTCCATACATGGAATATGAAATAAGATCCTACACTAGATCTGAATGGAAGAATCATCTAATCAAAACCTTTCAGCATCTACAAAGCTACAGCTCTAAGTCCTTAGAATGAAGTCATGCATGGCATCCCTGTGGCTGGACACCTAAAAGGTTTTTAATTTTTTTATAGCAAGTGTTAGAACACAAAACGTTTTGAAAATATTTAGCAAGCATTTATTACATTAAAATTCGGTTATTGATTACACATGTTCATGTACACTCCCTTTTTATTTTTCCTCGCCTCTCATCTATGGGTCACGCCTAACGTTCTATACTTATCCCACCTAGCTATACTACCCAAGCTAACCAGACTAAAGTACCCAACTGAACTTATCTACACGTCTAAGTTCCCGTACTGCCCATACAGTATATTAATTTATTAACATTTCTCACATGTTAATTTTTTTCTTATGTAACATTTCATATATATTATATTGCCATCATTATAATTAAGTCTCACCACTTAATTTACTTTCTTAGATAAGAACAATCTATCTTTCATCTAATAGTTAAGTCCCTCTCTACTTAATTTTCTTCTCATATATGTATAATATTTTTCAGTCTAGTATCACTTGTAACTAGAATAATCACAAGGTATATATTTCACACACATTATACACTATAATAGTACACTTTACTATCACATCATTGTATCACACATTAGGGATTATTGGCTCGGAATCCTACCTTGATCACCAATAGTTATTTATACATCTTGGCTCGAAATCACACCTCGATCACCAATAGTTATTGATTATATTGGCTCAGAATGACACCTCGATCACCAATAGTTATTGAATATATTAGCTTGGAATGACACCTCGATCACTAACATTAATCATATCTAGATTGGCTCGGAATCACACCTCGATCAATAAAACTAGTCATCTATATTGCCTCAGAATCCTACCTCGATCACCAATATTAATTTAGTATACTTTAGGAATTCTCACAACCTATGTATTACTATACATCAATAGGTGTTCACACAACATGATCATACATGTTAGTATGTAGTATATATCTCTCGTATACTCGCCGCACTATTTACTTTATGATTTATCTCACTATTGTATTAATTCGAGTATTCACACAATTCTCATGTATTGGTCCAAATGTTCCCTCGACCCCAATAAATTTCGTTTACATTAGGTAATCATGCCACCTAAGTATTAGTATAATAGGTATTCACACAACGTAATTATTCCCACTCGTATGTAGTATATTTCTCTCGTATACTCACTATACTATTTATTTTACGATTTCTCTCACTATCGTAATGATTCGAGTATTCAATCAACTCTAAGGGCCCTAGTTACCCCTTTGTAAATTTTAGTAGTTAAGACTAACTCACCCTACTGGTCCACTCAATCAATTCAATTTCAAAACTCCCCATAATTCATTATCTTTCTCTCGAATAATTTACAGCACAAAAATCAACCCAATTTCATTCTCATCTTAATCCTCTCAATAAGACCAGGTCATACCCCCATCATAAAAATACTGTAGTATTTACCTCTCTCAATATTACATTACCAACGTCCTCAAAAATCTCACAACAATGATTTAGAGATTTAAGGCTAAAAAGGGAGTTTTTAATTTTTCTAGTTAACCTAATCGATTCTCCCTTGGCCGCATCGATTCTTTTTTCTGCAGAATCGTCTTATCCAATACGCAAATATGTTTTTCACCATTTTCACCCACAGAAGTCTCATGATTCTTTATCAAACTCAAAACCAAGTGTCCCTAACCATTAATACATGCATTAGGATCAACTCCAATGTGATTTTTACACCAAATGAATACCATATCTAATAAGAACGAATTAAACCATCAAAACCCCTTGGTTTCTATGTTGATCCTATATTATTCATCAAAATCAAGATTTAATTCGTGGATAATAATATATAATCACTAATTTATTATTGTCTATTGATATCAAATCGTTCTACATGAAATTCCTACCCAAACATGTAATTAAATCAATCTTTTTTCCTAAGAATCATAAAAAATCAATATAATTGGAACCCTAGACACAAGGGTATTATAACTTCATATCAATTTGAAATAAGTTTGAATCTATGCTTGAAGGGTATGATTTCGGAAATCAAGTGTCGGGTTGATTATTTTCTCCTCCAATCTTCCTTCCCAAGTTGTGTGTGGTGCAAGATTACACTCCAAATTCCTCAAAATCTCTCTCTTAGGCTTCACAATGCTTCTCTCCGGGTCTCTAATCGCTTTTATGTGTTTTAAAAAATCTAAAACATGGAACCCAACCCTTATAATCTGATTTAGTGTTCAAACATTCGTAGGTCACTTAACCTCTATTTGCCAAATGACCGAATTGCCCTCAATAGGTGCCGGTTTGTTCTAAAATTGACTCGAGGCCCAAACTATACCCTCGAGTACACTATTCTGACTATTTTGACCCATTCGGAATCATTTGTGACCTATAAATTATCATCCAAGTCACTTAAAATATATTTCCTTTCTCAACCTCAAATTAGTCTACACGCGACTCTCGGTTGAGATAAAATAAAATACGCACCTATCACTCACTATGCCGTATTACAATAATCAACACTTATTTACTATTCAAGCTTAGTAAATATTATAACATAATATTAATTAGTATCTATCTCTCAATTAATATTTAACAATCACATTTCTCTTTTAATCACATTAGATTACTTCACTAACATAATTTAAACAAAATCTATTTTCTCAATTAATTCTCGAATTAAATAAATTATAAATTTGCACAAATATGGGGTATTACACATTTGTTGTTTCCCTCATTTTCTTCCCTCCTTTATCTCTCTCTCTCACAACCTCCTGCGATTCTCTCCTTCTCTCGCTCGCTCATCTCATCTGGTACGTTTCTCTCTCTCTCTCTCTCTCTCCCTCTCTCTCTCTCTCTCTATAGCTCTGTCGCTATCTATATATTTCCTTTTTGTGTGTATGTGTGTGAGTTTATGTGTGTGTGAATCAATGTGTGTATTTAAGTAGTGGCGATGGTGGGTTAGTGTGTGTGTGTGTAGGTGGGTTTGTGTGTGAGTTAGTGTGCGTGTGTTTATGGGTTAGTGTGTGTGTGTGTGTGTGTGTATGTGGGTTAGTGTGTGTGTGTGGGTCACTAAGTGTGTTCGGGGTATTATTTTTTTTTTCAAATTGTGTGTACTGAAATTGTGTGTTTTCAAATTGAAATTATGTGTGTATTTTGGGGTCACTAATGTAATTGAAATTAGACTTATAAATTGGAATTGGTATTTAGAATTAAAATTGAAATTGGTATTATAAATTGAAAGGTACAAATATACTGCTAGGTAGTGGCCATATTGCCCAATAGTTTTTTTTAAATCTACACCAATTTGTCACAGACTTTGACCGAGACATGTCCGTGACAAAGAAAACTTTTCATGGACTTGTCATGGTCAAAGTCCATGACAATCTTTTATTTTTCATGAACTTTAATCGTGACAAGTTTTCCTTTTGTCACAGACTTGTCATGATCAAAGTTCATGACAAACTTGTCACGGTCAAAGTTCGTGACAAGTCTGTGACAAATGCCTTTATCACCCCTAAACTTGTCATGATCATAGATCGTGACAAGTTTGACTTGTTATGTTGTTGTTTCTTTTACCATGACAAGCTGGAAATTTTGGTGTAGTGTATTGATATCCTCAAAGGTCATATAATAAAACCTCTATGGTCCATTATGGATGAAATGAAAGCTATTATAGAATTTGAACTTCAAATCTATATTTCCTTTTCCCATATTTGGAGAGAATCTATCTCAGTAACAATCAATCTAGTCAACTATGGTGTGCAATATGAAAGCTTCACTTGATTCAATAAAGTCCAAGATCTCCCTTTAGCTGCCAAAGGTCTATATGAGATGGATATCATGGGAATTCAATCTATTAAAGTTCTTTATTGATTTTCCTTATGTTTTTGTTATTATTTCTTCATCTCTTGTAAGGCCACTTTGGTAGGGTTGTTCTACTAAATAATGTAATAAATCTAGGGATTTTATCTTCTTCATAAAAAAAATGTGTTGATACAAAACTAATATTATATGTTATTTTTGTATTGTTGTAAGGATATAGACTTAAGTATAAATGTTTCTTGTGGTGTTTTCCTGACTAAAAGGAAAATTATTTCAAAATCTTTGTTAG
The DNA here is from genome assembly GCA_949130495.1 of Sambucus nigra. Lineage (NCBI taxonomy): Eukaryota > Viridiplantae > Streptophyta > Magnoliopsida > Dipsacales > Adoxaceae > Sambucus > Sambucus nigra. Next base: position 174,107,279 of record OX422208.1, read on the forward strand.
TTTACATTTGGTCTCTATCAAATGGCTTACATATATCCTTGTTGTTGCAAAAAACTAGACTAGGCCTAATTATTTGATCACAGATAAAAATATTTAAAACAAACAAGACATAAGAGATTTTTGGAGTGGTTCGGCTTAAAGTAATAACCGACATCCACTATTATGTATTGACTGCATTGGCTTGTTTTTTCGATCCCCTTTGCAATGAGGGTGATACAAAATATTTATAACCCAACAGGGGTGTTGATAGTTGTCATGTTAATGTATGGATTACCTTTATTTGTTAGGCATTTACATCAATACATAATAAGCATTTAATTATATGAATGTTGTCGCTTCATAGGCAATACAGGTTATAAGACTGTTGTCGCTTATTTGGCAGTACAGAATGAATTTTCGGCTGTTGGTCGGGCTTCCCAGTTGGTCGAAAAACTATGTTGGTCAGGCTTCCTTATTGGTCGGATAAACATGTTGGTCGGTCTTCCTTGTTAGTCCGATAAACATGTTGGTTGGGGATTCCTTGTAGGCCAGGCCTTTTTTTATCATGTTGTCTTGGACTTGTGCCACATAGGATGACACATATTGGCTAGTAATTGTTCCATGTAGGATGGTAAATTTTGGTATCAACAAAAGCCCCCAATGTTTCATACTTGGGGTTGATGCGAAAGTGTGGAATATTATTCTTTGGCAATAGTTCGGGTTGTTTGATCGGCGACAGAGCTCCCAGACTTCTGAAATTTGCTCACTTAATTGGCAGTTTTTAAGCGCGATTGGAAATTTTGTAAATATTTTATTTTTTAGCGAATACTTTTGGGGTATCTTTGTTTTTTCCTTCGTTAGCCGTCGTAAAGCCAGCTGTCGTTCACTTTAATCATGATTTTTCTCTATTTTCGATGCGTCTTATAAAAAGAGCGATACAAATTTCGATCATTTTTCACCTCTTACTTCTGATTCTGCTGCTGTGTTCTTTGCTTTCGTGCGATCGTTTTCTTTTTTGTCTTCAGTTCTTGCTGAATCCTTAAATCTTTGTAAGAATCTTTCTTCTCTTCTTCTTTGTTTTCTTCATCATGGTTTACTCTATCGAATCACTTGATAAGTTCAAAACCGATTTTAATATTCCACCTTGGGTTATATTAGAACATTCCACTTTTCCTTCTGATTTTTTCTCTCTTGCTGAGGGTCATTGGTTCCTCTCCATCTTTATTGCTGAATGTGGCTTAACATTTCCTCCCAATCCTTTGTGTTTGGAGTTTTGTCAATATTTTTGACATTGTACCTGCAAGAGTGGCTCCAAACACATGGAGAGTTGTTAATGGAGTTTATAGATTAAATCAAATTCATGGAATCCATCTAGGGATTTTAGAAATCATGTTTTGTTATAAGTGGGTAACTAGTGATACCACGTTTTATTTGAAAACTAGGGATGTTATTAAAGTTTTGGTAGTTAATCTCCCTGATTCTAATAAGGATTATTTTGATCATGGGGTAGTTGTAAAAAATTATCAAGATGCCACTTTAGTTGGAGGTGCTAATTACCAAGGACCTAGATGTCCTCTATTTGGAAATGGAATAGGTTGTTTTATGTTTTAGTAAATTTGCCCTTCTTTTGTTTGATAAAATGTCATGCTGACTATTGTTTTATAAATTGATTTGCAATTGAGCAAAAAAGAAAGTGCCCCAAAGATAGCGAAATAAATTTGAAAGAGTTAAAGTTTTTTGGGGGACTTCATAAAGTAGTTGCTGAAGAGTAAGTTAGGTCTGCCTCCTTTCTACTCCAGTATAGGAACACTGTTTCCTTTTTTATTGCCAGACCTGCTGCCTCTTCTGCTCTGGTAATTGATCTTTATGCAGAGACGGATGCTGATTCTAATACTCCTCTATCTGAAATTATGAAGAAGAGGAAGTTTCCTAACCTTTACAGTGGTGCTACTCATGGCTCCCAATCTTCTGTTGAAGGAGCCAAGAAAAGTTGGGATGTCATGAAACCCCTAACCCCTAGGGATTCTATAAAACCCCCAGCTCCTAAGGAACCAACCCCCAAGGATTCAACTCCCAAGGGTCCAACTCCTAAAAACTTGGCTCCTAAGAATGGAGCTCTTACATAGGTTAATGATCCTCTGTGGAGGTATAGGAAAGGGGTTATAAAGAAATGCATTGACCAGATGGCCGATCAACTGTCATTGGTTAAGTTTTCTTCTTCTGTGTATGCTCCTCCATCAACCCTTAGTCCTAGTTTAGCCAGGAAGTTAATCAAGTTTGGTACTCTTCCAAACCATAGGGTCGTGGATTCCAAGGTTCCCCAAAAAAGAGGTTCTGAACTAGCTACTTTGAACCTTGTATCACTAAGTAGTCTTCCTTTTCTTGGTTTGATTGTCTTTTATATCTTTTATTTATACTAATTTTTTATCTTTATCTTTTAAAGTTTTTGGTACATTTTAATAATATGATGGAGAAGGATGATGCAATCAAGGATTCTTCTTCTTTAAATGATGTGGAGGAAGCTCTGTCTGGTTTGAAGAAATCTCTGCTTGAATCTCAGTAGGCCTTGGAGACTGAGAGGAAGACTTGGGCAGAGAAATTGAAGACAGCTGAAATGGCTCTTCAAACCTCTGATACAAATGCCCTTGAAGCTGATCATAGGGCTAAGGAGTCTAGGCTCTAGAAGTATGAAGTTGTGCACAAGAAAGCAGAAGCTGACCACAGGGCAGAAGAATCTAAGCACAGGGAAAAGGCTACCTGAGGAGTTTGCGTCCTTTATCAGAGCTAAAAGAAAATCTGCTATGAAGGCCTCCTTTAGTGGTGCTTGGGACAAAGGCTAAAATAAAGCCATTTCTGCTGCTTTCGCTCAGATTGAGTATGTGAAGCAAAAATGCTTGAGAGATGGTTGGGTTACTGATCTTCAAGAGTTGAACACAAATGGAGATTTTGAACTTTTTCAAAGGTATCTTCATGGTCCTCCTCCTTCCATTGAAGATGAGGTTGAAGATAAAGTTTCTTCTGAAGAGTTTTCAATTATGGTTGAGTCTTCTGCCAAACAACCTGAAGTCCATGAGTCTTCTATCCCTCCAGCTGAACATACCGAGTAACTCCAATTTGTAGCCCCGTCTTCTGAGCTGAGAAAGAAGGTTGAAAGTGATATAGAGAAGGTGTAATATTGTTTAACATTTTTCTCTTTTACTTTAGTTGTTTCTTTTTCCTTTGTTTTGATTGTACTTAAATTCTTCATTATAAATAAAAGAACCTCTTGTTCCTTTTACTTATCTTCTATTAGTTGCATCTGTTTTCCTTACTTGTTGTTGATTGGAGGTTATTTTTTCTTGTTAGTTTATTGCAAAGATGGAACAATTGTATTCTCTTGATATCGAGCTACTAAGGAAGTGTAATGCCCTTTTCAAAGTAGGTCATATGGACTTGTACGAAGAAGAAATTACACAGTTCCTCGGTGATGATTCCTTAGAGCAGGTTAAAGAGGCTTACCAATACTTGAAGCACCTACTTGATCGAGGTGTGGTAAACAATGTTGTTTATTTGTAGATGATAGAGGAACTTTAAGGACAATATAAAGAATCTTTAGCATTGTTGCATCAGAGTTACGAGTAAAATTATCAAATCTTGAGTGCAGGTCAGGGCTTTGATAAGTTTGTCTCCATTTATAAAAAAAATGAACCTTTACTTAAACTTGAAATTGAAGAAACTAGGACCATTGCCAAACTCCTGGAAGAGGAGAATAATAATTTGAGTAATGAATTGATTTTCTGAAGTCTTCCTCTAGAGTTGTTGTTACTACTACCGATGAAGGCTATTCATTTTTAGAAGCTGAGAACGCCACACTGAGAGATGAGTTAAAGGACTTGAAAAACATTAAGTATTTGTCTTCTTCCCGAGCTAGAAATAGGGTTGACCGAGGAACTATAGAGTGTAATACCCTTTGGTTTTAGGACTGGAAATTTAATTATTTTTAGGAGAAATAGTATTTATTTAAATTGGAGAATTTTAAATTGGGCAACTGAGGTCAAAATTTGAGAATGTTATAAAGTATTTTGAATGATGATTATTAGTGTACGGTTGATCCCGGATGGGTCGAGATAGTCAAAATGACTGTCCTTGGGTCTTATTTGGGTTCCCGAATATTTTAAGTTCGTTTGACTCGAATAGGAGTAACCGGGTCATTTAAAGTGTATATTACCATTTAAAGTTAGGTATCTTGGAGATAAGGCTTAAAAAATCTACGGGAGATAAAAATCTCATTTATGAGATTTAGAGAAAACCTTAGAGAGAGAGAGGAACAAATAAAGATAAGGAAAAAGCTTGGGGATTCCGGCCAATATGCGATTTTGAGGAAGATTCAACCTCGATTAAACTTTCTAAATAATTTATGTATGTCATTTATTTCATGATTTGTGGATAAAAATATGGATTTTGAGTTAGTATGTTAAATCCAAGATTTTTGGAATAAATCTTGAATTTTATGTTTATATATGGTATTGATGACATATAAATTGATGGGATGAGATAAAGGATGCGTTTTGAGGTTAAGAAAATGTTTGGATTGAAGATTTGTGGTTAGAAGATGGTATATTGGGTTTTTTGGAAAGTTAGATTTCATTCGGAATGTGGAATGGCTGAGTTATCTAGTATGGTCGGTCGATCGCGACAAGGAGGTCGGTCGACCGCGCCTCAGGGGAAAAGCCTACTACCTCCTTTGTAAGGCAAAATTTAGACCCGCGGTCGATCGGGGGTCAAGGGCGGTCGATCGGTCCTCTGTTTTTATCCGAAGAATGGGATTTCATTTGCACCCCTTTCCTTTTGGGTATGAAACTTAGGAACCTTCTTAGTTATTGTATTATCGAGGGTTGGGTTATTACTCAAGAGATTTATTACCTTAGGATAGCGAGGAGGTATTCAGGCCTATTTTAGGAATGGATTTTGAGGGTGTGGTTCTTCTCTTTAAGGAAATAAGAGTAGCACTAAACGTTAAATTGAATGATATTAATTTGAGTGTTATATACATTCCATTGAGATAATATTCGTAATGTCGATTATATTGGGAGATATTTATATTATAGGTGGGTGGGAAGAGTAAATTTTAAGTGATAGATCGTATTATGAAAATTAATTTGGAAGGCATGCTTTATAGCAACAGTTAGTACAATGGGAGTTATATACTTATAACCGAATTCATTTTTTTCATACTTTTGGATGTGAAATAGTATGTGTGTGTATATATATATATAAGGCATAAATGTATAAACCTTGCGTGATGGTTTGCGTATATATGATGTGATTGCATATATATCTAGTGTGAATGATATGTATACTTATTGTGTGAGCATACCCTCCGGTGCTATCATGGGAAGTTCTGCGATGTGGGTGAGGCCCCTGACATGAGGACCAAGGTGTGTATAGTTCCCAGGTCATAATTGTCCATTGTTTATTGTGTGATTTTATTCTGGGTGAGAAGTCTTCAGTATGATTCATTCTCACTTTCAGGTTCGGAACTATGACCGCTTCCTATACATTGTGATTTGTTTTTATTACCAGGGCAGTGTGATAATACTTCAGTGATTGGTAACCCGGGATAAAGTGAGTAATTTTTTGAAGATGATAGCATTGTGAAGTATTTTTATATCCATAAGTGATTGGGTTTTGGATGCTTAATTGTACGCTAAGCGTGTTATGTGTACTTACTTATTGGGGGGTTGAATGATTGTGATTTATAACTAGAGTAATGTTATATAGACCCTAAAGGTTCGGTGTAATATATTATTTATGTAATTTATAGATAATTACTCATATAAGTAGTCGAAGTTATGTGTTGAGTACCGATGGCATAATGGATCTCAACGATCAACATTGTCAAGGAGTAGTGTATCGGGGGGTTCCTTGTTTGGATTTCACTTTGCGAGACGCCCCACACACGAAACGCAGTGAAATGTTGGGAGTGGGGAGAAGTTTTGTCCTTAGTACTCAGATTTATATGTTATAGAGAAATAATTCTTTATGAGAACAAATTAGAGTAGTACTATAAATAAGTAGTTGATGTTATATGCGCTGTGCACTGAGGGCGTAATGGATCTCGACGATCAACATTATCAAGGAGTAGTGTATCGGGGGGTTCCTTATTTGGATTTCGATTTGCGAGACGTCCCACGTACGAAACGCAGTGCAATGTTGAGAGTAGGGAGAAGTTTAGTCCTTATCATTTGGATGCTAATAACTTGATTAAGTTAATAACAAGAATCCTGAATTCTAGTAAGAGATATGTATATGTATATTTATATGTTAACATAAGTTTAGACGCACATGTGGGTTAGGGTATAATAGGAAGTTTATGGTTATATTTTAGATGATGAGTTACACGATTGTGGATTAGGCATAGGTTAGATTGAATTGTTCTTAGAACGTGTTGGGTAGTTTAATTGAGGAGCATGGGCATACGTTTAGGTGTGCGCTCTAGTTGAGGGGTGAGTTGGAGTTCCAGAAGAGTGCGACTCCAATTTAATCATGTTATAGTGCATTTATAATTATTATGCATTTTAATGCACTTGCTACAAATGTTTTCACACCTCGAGCTCTTACCCATTTATATTATTCTCTTGCTATACATATTTTATTATATTAGGTGTCCTGCTGCAAGGACGCCAATGATGCTTCTTTATCCAGTGTCCTCGGAGCTGTAGCAAATGAGGACTATTGTGGGATTTTGTTATAGCCATTTCCTATATTTTGTTAATCTAGTTCAGTATTCAGTTTGTATATCGGGTTTGCACCCAAGGGTTGTGTATATAGCACTTTTGTATATCTTTCCATAGGATGTTGTATTATCTGTGACCCGACAACATGTTCGAGTATTTCCTTTAATGTATTTCTGGTGTAATATAGAACTATTACCTTTTATCTTAGCATGTGGGTGTCGATTATCATGTTCAGTAGTTATTATGTTGTTGGTTGGTTAATGTTAATTGTATGTTTTATAAATTTTTTGGCACCCGCTTTTTATAGTACTGGGTAGTTAGCTATGTTTATTTTTGTATGGACAGCAGATGCTGAGAATAATCTACTTAAGAATCTTGATTAATTATTGTATAGGGATGGCCACTCGTCATTATATTAAGCGAGGTGTCACACAGAGGAACTTAGGACCTAACAAGCCCTTGCCAACAAAGCTTCACAGTTAAAAGCAAAAGACCGATCTATTGCTGAGATGTCTCAAAAGCTACAGACTTTATCTGAACAGTTATCTACTCAATCTTCTCAATTAATGGCTAAGGTTGGGGTACTGAAGAATATATAATTGCAAGTTGATAGATTAACTTTCCAATTCCATAAGTAGCCCAGAGAATTTTGGATGGGTGGTTATAATAAAGATTTGGGGCATTATGATGATAGACTCCAACATAACCAAAATGAGTCCTACAAATAGGGTTGGATTAATGCTTTAACTATGCTAAAGGTGGATAGGAATAATTCTATATGGGTTTGGTATGATCTAGGCTTGTTGTAGCTTGACAATCCTTCATTTAAGTGGGATGTTAATTGGGTAACTATTCACCATATTCCCCAATGCCTGATTCTTAGTACTTGGGGGACTAAGAACTTCATTATGAGGTTGAGATCGTTCATCCTCCTAATTTTCTTGATCATCCTAGTAGCAGAAATACCAGGATGCTTCGGGATCTTAACTTCATCAACTCTCCTTTGACTTTGATTGATCCTCGAGCTAGCATGGATCCTATTTCTAAAGCTGAAGGAAAGCGTCCTATAGAATAAATTTTTGTATTTTTTTTCTCCATATTTCAGAAACAATATGTAAACATTTAAATTTAATGAAAAGTCTATTTTATGAATGGATAGACTTTTAGTTAATCTTTGAATGTCTACGAATGTGTTTCTAGTCTTTGACTATGAATGGATCAACTGTTTTAGTTAATCTCTATTTTTCACTGGTTCTATTGATATTCTTAGGATTATCCTAAGTTTTATACCAATTGCCGATGCTTCACCATGATTCTACTAATTTACCTAAATTTTATGGTAATTACACTAGTTACCTTAGTTCCCAGGTGTGAGTGGAACATTTTGCCCATCTTTTAGCCCAGTTTAGATAAACATTTGTCATCGGGGTCTCCATTAACCAAGCATTTGGGACTTATGATTTTTCCTTGTTTGGTTTTATAAGTTTGATACTGACCAACTTTATTGGTGGCCTTTGTGGATACCGACCAACTTTGTTGGTGGTATTTAGTCTTGCAGACCAACTTTGTCGGTGTCTTCATAATGTTACCGACCAACTTTGTTGGTGGTATTTGTTGATGCAGACCAACTTTTTTGGTGTCTTTATAATGTTACCGACCAACTTTGTTAGTGGCCTCGGTGGGTACCGACCAACTTTGTTGGTGGAATTTGTTCTTGTAGATGAACATTGGTGGTGTCTTTATAATGTTATCGACTAACTTTGGTGGTGGTATTTGTTGATGCAAACCAACTTTATTGGTTCATAATTAGAACTACTATCATTATGTTATAAGTGCATAGCACTACTACTCCGAAAAAGAAAATAACAAAATAATAATTTTCCAGAAAGTCATGTTATCATTAATATTGGAGTGAACTGTGTACAACACAACTATATTTACTGATAGTATTTCTTCAAGTGTTCTGCATTCCACGGGTTCTTGAATTCTTCCTCTTCCAAAGTCTCAATCTGATACGTGCCTAGTCGAATAACTGCTGTAATACGATAAGGCCCATGATAATTGGCTTCAATCTTATTCTTCTTCCGAATAAAAATCTTCAAAACATAATCTCCCTCCTTTATGTTGCTCGGCATGACCCTTTTTGTTGTAGAAATATGAAGTCCTTTGTTGATAGGCTGCATTCCTTAAAGCTTCATCTTTACGGACTTCTTCCAGCATGTCTAAATCCAACCTTCTCATTAATTGCTAACTGGGGTATTGAAGTTAAGAACTCTATGCATAGGTAAACCTATCTCAAAATGGATTACGACTTCAGTACCAAATGACAATAGATAGGGAGTTTCTCTAGTAGCTATTATGGAAGTTATTCGGTAAGCCCACATGATCGAATACATCTCATTAATCCAAATTTCCTTTTGCATCTTCCAACTTTTTCTTCATACTGTTAAGCAAAGTTCATTTAGTTACCTCTGTTTGGTCGTTACTTTGAGGATGGACAAGATCAAAGTGGATTTTTTGGACATTGGATTGGGTGCAGTTAGCAGTGAATTCATCATTGTTAAATTGCGTACCATGATCAGTTATAAAGTCATAAGTTAAGCCATACCTACATATAATACTTTTCCAGATGAATTGATAAACATTCTCATAAGACATATTGATCAATGATTCAGCTTCCACCCATTTTATAAAATAATCAACAGCTATAACTAGGTACTTGAAACTTCCTCGAGTGGTTGGCAGGGGCTCGACCAAATCAATTCCCCACATGGCAAAAGGCTAGGGTGAGGTTATTGGTGTTAAGAGAGCTTGTGGAGCCTTGCGTATACTGGAAAACCTCTGACACATGTCACATTTTTTAGCAAAATTTGCACAATCTTCTCGTATGTTCGGCCAATAATACCCTTGCGTATGTATTCTTTGTAGCAACATTATTCCTTCTACATGGGCCCCATAGGATCCTTCATGGACTTCTTCAATTAAATCCTTTACCTCAGCTGGATGCACATAACGTTGTAAACCAGCAGTTAATCCTCTTCTGTATAACACACCACCATCCAGCACGTATCTTGCAGCTTCGTATTTCATCCTCTTAACTTCAAGTAGATCAGCTCGAAGAATCCCATATACAATATATGCTCTTATGGGGTCCATCCAAGATGGCCCTATATCAACTGTAATAAAGTTGACCATCAAATCTTCATCAGTGCTCCTATTAACAAGGAGCTCAATAGGAATAGTTATTCGTCTTTACTTTCTGATTACTGAAGCTAACAAAGAAAATGCATCTACTAGGGTGTTTTCTAATCTTTGAATCATGACCATCTGAACTGCTAGTAAGCTAGCAATTACTTCCAAACTTTTAGCCGAATATATGGTCATCGATTCTCCTTTCGCAGCATATAAACTCAACACTTGATTTACCACTAACTACGAATCACTGTAAACCACAACTTGCTCGACGTTCAATGATTTAGCTAGATTTAGACAAACAATCACATCTTCATACTCTACTTCATTATTGGAGGCTGAAATAGGAAATGTAGAGCGCACTCTATGTTTAGCTCTTCTGGAGTATTGAGAATGATTATATCTCCACATCCAGTTACACAAGTTGCCTTGTCGACGTACAACCTCCATATGGGGATAATTCTGTTAAACGCTTGGTTTGTGAGAGTCCCTTGATGGAAGATTTTATCTTTCGCCTCCTCATATTTCTTCTTCATCTCATGTACTCCACTGGACGGTTCTGGTTGGTCTTTTTATACAGTTTCCCCTGTTTGGAGTTGGCCGGGTATATCTCTAATTGGTCTACTGACTCCTTTATATTGCTCGATTAGAGTCCCTTACAACTCGGGGACCTCTGGATAAGTGAATTATGCAATAAAATCAGCCACATCTTATCCTTTTAAAGTAGTCCTTAGTTCGTACACAATGTCATACTCCCCCAACTCCACATCCCAATACATCAGTCTTCCAAATTTCTACGGCTTGTGCAAAGCCTGCCTTAATGGAATATCAATGTAGATCACTATAATGTGGTCTTGAAAGTATGGCTTCATTCATCTACTAAATTCAATTAAAGCCAGTGCCAATTTTTCCAGTCTGAGATATCTTACTTCTGCTTCTCGAAAAGCTTTAATGGTGTAATAAACTGGCTTTTGAACTCCATTTTCCTCCCTGATCAAAGCAGAGCTAACTGCGGACTCAGATACTCCCAGATACAGATACAACTTTTCTCCCAACATTGGTCTAGAAAGTAATGGTGGTGCTCCCAGTTACTTCTTTAACTCTAGGAATGCCTTTTCACATTCAGCATTCCATTCAAAGGTTTTTCTGAGTACCTTGAAGAATGGTAAACATTTGTCTGTTTCTCTTGATCATGGTTATTAGTCTTCTACTATTTATTTTGATCATGGTTTTTTAAGGGAATTTGGGTGATAAATGGAAATAAAATCTACTAAATCAGCCTTGAAATTTATTTGTCCCTTAACAGAGTAGAAGTGTCTATCATTTGAGTGATTGATAGTCTTAATTCAATTATATAGGGCTTCTGTTAACTACTATACTCAATGTAACTTTCCTATTGTTGTTTGGTTTGTTTAATTAGTCTCCTACTGGTTATCTTGATATTTTGTGTGTGTGTGAGACATTTGTCAGCTCTTATTTATACATATGATATATATATAGATTATCCTGAACATTGTATGGACCATATTTATGTAGATATTTACCTACATGCGATAACGGACATATTCCATGTTCCTCCTGATTTTAGAGTTTGGTGTGCACATTAATGAAACTCATGCACTAGAGGTGGAACCATTCTCTGCCCTTGACCCCTAGTTGTATAATCTCTCAAGATTGTAATATGCACTATTATGACCCTCCTCCGTAAGGTACTCATAATGGATTTGTTGAAAATAAATAGGTGTAAAGAAGCGACAGGAATCTGACAAATATAAAATGAAGAGATTTGAATCTTTACAAATAGGAAAATTTTCAACACACATCATAATATAATGGAACATGCTAAGATCAATAATATTTAAATATAAAAGGATACAATACATATATCAATGAAGTAAAAGACATAAATCCACATAAAAAACTTGTTAAAGAACTAGAGTAACAAAAAATTGCCAATAAACATTATAGCCATCCCAATAGAAAAAATTAAATAAATTTGAAATTCATATGCTCCTTCGTCATCCATGTCATTGTCATATTTATCGATATCAAGAACAATTGTGTCAATTACTAATCCATCCATGCCTTGTTCCCCCCAAGAAACACGTTGAGTTTCGTCCACACTTGCATGCTAAATGGCTCGACTCGAGGGACTTTTAATTCTTCATCAGTGGTTGAATACCTATCTAACCTGTCTCTTAGCGTCATTCTAATAACAACATACAAGTTTTGTTATAAAGCATCTTTCACATACCATACTTGTTCAAGTTGGGATTCTAAGATGAAAGGTTAATCACCAACTTGAATATCTTTGTATAACAAGTGGTTGAAGTTCACTACTGTAAAGATAAATTTGTGTAATTTTTAGCCCCCTATATTATCAACCTAGTTACCTTTGAATATTGCAAAATTCATACCATTAAGATATTGAACTTAAATGTCTATCAACTCTCTATAAAAAGTAATATCCCTTGAAACTGGGTTAGTGTCTCGACAACAAGTGTACTCATTTGTGTTGCTATTAGAATAACACTAGTATTATAAGTTTTCCTATGAATATATACTGCCTTTTATTGAGGATAAAAAAAAAACCTTGAACAAAATAGGGACACAATCATAAAGCATCTTTGATTAGACCTAAGATCAAGTTTCAAATTTCTTTAGATAGTTCGACATGTTTTGCTAGTTCATTCACCTAATATTATTTGAAACCAAAAGGAAAATTAATTAACAATGAATAAAACTCATAATATAATTATAAGATTAAAAGAAAAATAAATAGTCACAAGATCCGTAAACCATGTGTGGAAGTGTTCATTATAAAAGGTGATGGACACGATGTTGTTTTGAAACTTGAGGATATTTACTTGAAAATTGAGCAAGGCGCTATATGTAAAAATGTGTACAATTATATATCAGCTTCAATGGGATGTTCTATGTAATTTCATTATTGCTAATAAATGACTTACTCAGTACAATGCAATCCCATCACTGTTGGCAAGAACATAGCAATGGGCCTGTATATATGTCTCGAGATCAAGTTTAAATTGAGTTTTTTCCCACAGCACAAACAAAGTCATCGGACCTATAATCCTTCCTGATCGGTCGGCTAGACTTAGTTTCCACATTATCATCTATGTACCTTAAAATAAAAAGTCATACATTCTTCCATAATAATTTATTTGGCAATTGAGGCCTCAAGATGAGCACCATTGCACATAAAGAGTTTTAGTGTATGTAGGTATCGTTCAATGGGGATACATACATCAGTAGAGCATTAACCCACCAATCATTAGTTCATCTTACAAATGAAATGTCAAGTGATCCATCACATGAAATAAGCTTGATGAAAATATCTTCTCAAGACTACAAAGATTAAAAGCCACACAATCCTCAAATTTTTCTATATTAGCAAGAGTATTCACTCTTAAGCATAATATTGAAAAGAAATTATTTAATTCAATTATAATTTTGACAACATGTTTCGGTAAGACTCTTTGTATAACTATATGAACAATTTGTTGCATTAAAATGTTGTTTTCATGGCTCTTTAGTCCCCATATGTTTCTCTCTTGAAGGTTCACACAACATGAGATATTAGGTGAATAACCATAATGAACTCTAATATTTTGTTGAACTATATAAAAATAGCTTTCTCTTTGTTGCTCATAGTAAACTCAATCGGAGCCATATACTCTAGACATTCCCCTCTTGGTGGAGGATGTTGATATGTACTAATTTTCATTACTTGTAAGTCTTTCTTTCCTTCAATTTGTCGTTTGTTTTAACCTTTTTGACTAAGAGTGTAAACAATACATTATCGCACACATTCTTCTCAATATTCATAGCACCAATATTGTGGTAAAGTAAATTATTCTCCCAATATGAAAATTCAAAGAATATAATATTTTTCTTTTAATTAAGTTTTGTTTTCGATACTTTACCTTTTGTTGATTTAGCACCCTTCCTCTCTATTTATTCTCTTGACCTCTTTCTGAACACATCTTCCTACATATATTCAGTTTCAATGCCAAGGTCATTTAATTGTTGCAAAATTTATGATCTTGATTACTTACAAGGTGCAGGCCTGATATCAACCTTCCTATTAAATGCCGATTTTTTTTCAAAACATATAACGTTGTGGTACAAATCGATGGTGACCATAACAACAAAACTTACCACCATTTTTCAACCGTGTCACTTGATGATCCTTGTTATAAGACGGACATGGGAATTCCCCTTTTTTCCATCCAAATAACATGGCATATGCAGGAAAATAACTAATTATCCACAATAGTATACATGCAACTGAAAAAACTATTTACTCAATGCATCATAAGTGGATACCCCTTCATCCCATAACTCTTTCAACTCATTAATGAATGGTTGTAAAAACACATGAATTTTATCACCGGTCCCTTTTGACCCATCAATTAGAGTCGATAAAATTAGGTTAGGTTGCTTCATGCACACTAACATTGTGGGTGGTTCAATGGCACTAGCACAACAGTCCAAGTACCATGACTAATGCTCGTGTTACTGATTGGATTGAATCAATCGGATATTAGACCAAGTCTAATGTTGTGACTATCATTAGAAAAAAGATGGGTTTATCGCATCAAATGTTTTCTAAGTAAGATATTCTGCAGTAGGATGCCTCATCACGCCATCATGAATTCATTCCTTTAGATGCCATTTCATAGGCGGAGCAGTATGTGATGGACAAAATAATCTCCACAGTCTCAACTTCTATGAGAAATATCTTACCTTTCTTACACCACTTTTCCACTTGGGTTACTCTGTTCACCAATATCAGTGCTATTTACACCATCCTTTTTATGTCTTAAAGCCTCATAAATGTCACACTTGTCGAGATTCTCCATCGGATTTTGAAACAACATGCAACCATTAGAACAAGCATCCCAAGTTTCATAATTGAATCCCAAATCCATAGTTATCTTGTTAGTTTGATAGAAAGATTTAGTAATTGTAAAAAGTGATGCGCCGTGTGCTATACCAATTTAAATAAACTCTCAAATTCCAATTACACACATATTTAATTAGAGTTAATTTTTGAATCAAATTAATTCTGTCGTTAAATAAACATCTATGTGTGTGCGTATGTCAAACCAAGAAATATAAATATACTAACTCATAGATTTCAGGAAAAATCCCTACAGGGAAAAACCTTTTATTTTACTATAATTAAATCGCAATTTTCACTTACAAAGAAATCTACAATATGTTTACCTCAGCAAACTTACATAGACGCGCAATCTAGAGTCGGCAATGGTTCACACGCAGCTAACCCACATGAACCGCAGTCCAATCTTTAGCAAATATCCACATGAAGCCAACCTCAATCATATCAGTCATTTTGTGTAGAGACGCACTCCACAAATGTTTGAACACTAACAAAGTGTGTTCTTAGACTACAAAACAATTTACATGAACAATTGGGATTTTCTGGACTGAGAAATAAGGGTTTAAACCTTCTGCTGATTTGCACTATTTGCAAAATGAAAAGCAAAAAGACTTCTTAACGAAATAAGACTTGTTTAACGTGTATTTATACAAACCTGAAGGAGACAGGTCGTTTGAACGAAATTGAATCTCGCTTGAACGGTGACACCCACCGCTCGAGCGAGCTTCGCGGGAGATGGCATGTCGTTTGAACGATTGCAGCTATTGCGCGAACGAACCTTTTAAAAAAATATTTTACTTTTTTTCCCCAGAAAATGCAGCGCCTAAAAACTTCAAAAACTAATTTTGACGAAAAGCCTAAAAACTCCGCTTCAACACTTAGAAAGTTTTTCAATGAAAAATATCCCAATATTCTAAGTGAAATACTAAGGAATAAAAACACAACCTTTGCGAAATTCATTTCGCGGAGGCTTGAATGTTGAAGAAACTTGATATTCGGATCCATTTTATTGCATATGTGATATTGAACATTCTTCGACGGTTGTAGCGATATACGACATACTAATTGATAATGGATATTTATAAAATCATGTCCTTACAAATCTCCCATATGTCTATGCCAGTACAAAATAAAAACATCTGAATTATCAAAATATAAAATGCCTATACAAATCTAATGCCCCCATGAACTTAAAAATGAAAAGGCACTAAACATGTAGGCCTTAAAATTTTCTTCAAAATCTTCAACATCAAATCTTCAAATCTTCAAGCTTTTCTCATCAGGATATGTAACATATGATCTTTTATTGTTGTACCTACACTTATGAGACAAAGAAAATACCTCTTGATGGATCGATTTTGAAATGATATGAAAATACATCAATCATCATAATCAAATCTCCCCCAAAATGTAAAAACTCCCATAATTCGCTCTCCCCCTTTTTATTTGACGAAAATAGACATGGAAACGGATAAACAAATCAAGCACGAAGTTGTCATGACAATCAAACATATTTCAGAAACTATTTTTTGTTTTTTTGATTTTTTTATACAAACACAAAATTGACACCATGAATTTACACTAAGACAACCAAATCATGGATACATAATGAATGGGTGCGAACATATTCAATAGGCAAATCAATGGAATCAAACATAACATATATGCACGATCCATAAATGTACTACTATCAAATGAATCTCAAATCATCCTTAGGGGTTGAGAGTGTTGAATTTAAATAACATCAGCTCAATCCATCAACACATCAAAGTTAGAAGTGATTCCCACACCAATAATGCCTAAAACTATGAATGATTTTTTTAAGATGCTGCTAGGACGTGCAAACCCTTTTTTCATATCTTTCCATCCAAACTCCCTCATAAATAATAATCATTTTTTTTTCTTTTGAGGTGGCCCCTTTTTGTCATATTTATCTTTTTATTGCCTTTAAATTTTTTGGGATCTTTTAAAAATTATGGCTTTCATGACGAGTTAATTTTGAACTCTTGCAGCCCTTTCCGGTGATTAACTCATCTTATTTTGTTGCAATTAAATTCCTCAAAGTAAACGGTTTACATTCACTACTTTCATTGTTAAGTTTTATCACATATGGTTCATTTTAAAGACATAATTGAGGTGACAACACTTCGATCAATATGTGATAAACAAGTACAATAATCAAACAAATCCGTGCAAGTGTGCATTAAAGTAACTTATGAGTCAAACATGTATGTAGTATCAACAGATCACATCTTAATGACTCCAAACCTTGCAAAGCAAAAAAAATAAAATGATGACACATATCAAAACACTATCAAATCATCACGTGGATAGGGAATGATATAGTAACACAGTCATCCTAAATGTCCATCCATATATAGTGCAAAACAAAATACGAAACTCCTTCTGACTTTTTCAAATATTTTATCAATCTAAAATCTTTTTGTATTTTTCAAAAAATTTCAAAAAAATAAAAATCGAATACAAAAATGATACATACTAGCAATAGGAAAAAAATATCAACATGCAAATCAACCTGTGCTAGAAAATAAGTCTAAATCTTAACCGTTAGATGCGGTGGGATTTTCCAAAGGTCGTGACATCCTACAGAAAACCTCCATCAAGTCATGTGAAGTCTTAACCAAAAATAGTACCTGCTCCTTAAAATATGCAAACTCTCTCGTGTAATCATTCGGAACATCAAGTGTGTGTGCATGTGTGTGGACACGTGTAGTAGCAAAAGGTGACACATGACCCAACATAAAACAAAACTCCTTAAGGTGTCCTATTTTCTTGCAATGTGTGCAAATATAAGCAGGCCTAGGTACACCTCTCTCAAAATATCTCCTACGTGCTCTCCTAAGAGGTACGGGACGCCTAGGTGGGTTGGGTGGAGACTCATGTGAATCAAACACTAAAACGGGAACAAAATTGAATCTCTCTTGAACAATGACAAGCGTCTCTCGAACGAGCTTCGCGCGAGATGGCATGTCGTTTGAACGGTAGGGCTGTCGCACAAACGAGCCTTTTAAAGAAATAATTTCCTTTTTCTTTTCCTAGAAAATGCAGCGCCTTAAAACTTCAAAAAATAATTTTGACGAAAAGTTTAAAAACTACGTTTCAACACTTAAAATTTTTTATGAAAAATATCCCAATATTTTAACTTAAATTGTGACAACCCGTATATAATTATGATAAATTATATTTAAATCATACTTATCTTATGTGATATGAATAATTTGTTATTATTATATCTAATGTTAAATGATTATGATTAGTATAATTCTACTTTCATAAATCATGAAATGTCGAATTATTTACGAACACAAGATTTCATTATTTTCGATAGAAATGTTCCTGTTTAAGACTAGTTTTGACCCTTATAACATTACAATTGACTTGATGTGAAAACTACATACTTGTAAACATGTGAGTTAGGCTGGTAACACAACAAACGTTTCATCAAACGGATGTCTGAGTAAGAAGTTAGGCCAAAATTATGAACAAGAGGCAAATCTGTCAATTCCCTTAAGTGGTAAATTGTTTTTTATTAAACCAGATGTTTTAATTTGATTGGATGGATTGGGAGGCAGCCTTGGCTGACTTAAAACTCACCCTTTATCTTATTTCTTCAGCAAATATAACCCTAGGTTCAGTTTTGAGAGATTTAAGCTTAAGGAAAGAGGAAGTAGAAGTTAAGGAAGAAAGATTACAAGGAAAAGCTAGGAAAAATTTCCAACAAAGTCCTTAAGGTATTTCCAATGTAAAACTATATGTTAATATTGCTGCAATCTTGTATTATACTTATTTCAAAGTATATAAATCGTGAAATATTTATTAAAACATCATCCTCCTTTGTGATAATATGTATTGGTTCATATGTGAGATACGTGGTGTTATAGGTCATATTTCTTTGTATTGAAACTCTTTGTATTCAAACTTTCATATCTCTTTGTGCTTACTGGAATTTAGCAATTCCAATTGGATATGAAAATAGACTCATATATTCATATCATATCCAAAAATTAGAATTTAACTTCTTATGGTTAGGTCTTAGTGATGGTTTCAAGTTTGTATATAGTTGTTGTTTGTATATTTCATTTCGGTATGCCTTGAGTTTGGTCAAGCTTTTGAGATAGAAAATGAAGTCCACATATTATGAAACTTTAATTATGTACTCTTCAATATGTATACTAAAATTTTGTTGAAAATCATGTAAATTTATATTGGAGAAAAATTATGAAAATTCTTGGAAGTTGAAGAAACAATAGAGGAGCTTGTAGGATAGATTTCTTATGTTGTAAAGAAATAGTTATAGCTTGCCCTAGGGAGCTTAGAAAATTACACCGTCACTTGTGCTGGAAAGTATATTCATATATGTTTCATATTGATAAGGTTGTACACATGTATGTGTGCAATTAATGAATATGTGAAGGTTAAGTATCGAGGATAATAATTTCAGGCCATACTGGATATCCCATGAAAGAATATTTTTATCTGCTCCTTCCCAAGGGTATTTTGAGTACATGTTTCATGTGTATATATATTCAGAAGTATAATTTTATGTTTACTTGAGTTTAGTTATAAATTCATTACGAGGTAGTTTCTAGGGTTGAATGTTCATGACCTTATCAACATATATACCATCGTTTCGTCTTTACATATGTTTCATGGAATATAACTTGTGTAGAATCGTATTGTGGTTGTGTACTCATTTAAGTTACATAATTATATTTAGATAATACTTATGATTGAGATTTAGTACTGATTTAGTTGGATTAACAGGTGTAAGGTCAAATCAACCAAGTTGAGTTCCATTGGAGGGAAAAGTGAATACATAGTTGACAACACAAGGTGAGTGTACTTACTGAGTTGATTTGGGATATGATGTGTATGTATTATATATTGAGATGATATGTCTTATTAAAAGTCATGAGATTTTGAGATGTTATGGCTTATTAAAAGTCAGGATATGTTGAGTTGCTATGCAATTGAGGAGATATTAGGTTATTAAAACCAATGAATATGATTATTGCCTACGGGCAGGAGATGTGGGTTTTTTTTTAACTCCGGATATGTATATGGCCTAATTTGGCACAGAGATGTATATATTGATATGTTGAGATGTTAATATAGTACTTTTACTATAGATAGTTTTAGTACATTCACTGAGTCTTTAAACTCATGGTTTCATATGTTTACATTTTCAGGTTTTCCAGCTGCCACTGCCAAGTCTAGGAGACTGAGTAAATAGAAGTAGGGTCTTATTAGTTTGTTTTATACACTGTACTAGTTGTAATTAAGTTAAATAATATGTGAGTTCTGTTGAAATTATGTCTCCTTAAACCTATTGGAATTTTAGTATTTCGTATTTTAACCTTGAAGTTGTTTCAATATGTATTACTAAAATAATAAATAAATTATAATTGTGGTTTGTAAACTATTTAGTTAATTATATCCTAATGGGGTTAGGGGGTGACAACTTGGTATTAGAAATAAAAACACAACATTTGCGAAATTCATTTCACAGAGGCTTGAATGTTGAAGAAACTTGATATTCGGATTCATCTTGTTTCATATGTGATATTGAACATTCTTCGACGGTTGTAGCGATATACGACATATTAATTGATAACGAACATTTATAAAATCATGTTTTTACAGTAATCTTCTCATTAGGGAATGAATTCCCTAATAATACAAACAACATTGTATAAGAACTATTTGTACACCCATTAAACCGCTTCAGGTGCTAGAGCTTAACTACGAATTAGAATTCTTTATTACCCTTGTTACAATTCTCATACAAATCATGTTATGCCATTTTTAAACGTTAAACATATGTTGGCGCATTTTCATGAGACATTACAACATCTTCAATTATGATCTTAACATTTACCATATTATCCTATATACATGGAATCCCCTTTACCTTATGAAGCATCAAAGTCATGTCAGCCCCTGAATTCGATTGAAATACTATATCTTCATCCACATCATCACTTGGATTTTCATTGTTATTATTCAAACCCCATAGAAATCCCCTTGGAAAATCCAATTCGTATAACTGCTTTAAAAACCATACATTTTTATATGATCTTTCACGGTTTGTAGATTCTTGTAGAATTTATTTACACATTTTGTACACTGACATTTAGCATGTAATGATTTTCCTATTCATATAAGAAAAGGATATAAATGTTTTAACCCCATTAATGATGCTTATCAGTTTCTATCACGTAACTCAATCAAACTCTTATCAATAGTAACTTCTAATGTTTAACCCAATGAGACCCATCATCAAATCAAAAGGGTAGATATTTTGTTAGTCTTAATGATGAATATATGATGTTAGAATGAACGATACATTAAACCATCTAACACATAGTCACAACACGAATGTGTAAATGTTTTTATTCCTAGAACTTATTGAATTTATTATGTAAAAAATGGTTTTACAGTGTTAAACATCGTAATCATAACGTTAAAGAGAGAAATTAAAAATGTAAATCATTATTTTATTTGTAAATCATAATGCAATGTATATACCAATATTTATATACCAATACTAATAAATAATGAATACACAAATAAAATAACAAAAGTTCCTAAATATTTACATTCCAATATATATAATACATACAAGATGAAGAGTAATCTAATGTGAACACTAATATTTATATGCCAATACTAGTAGATAGTGAAAAGATAAACTAAATATCAAAAGTTCTCAATTATTTATATACCAATATAGATAATACATATATGATGAAGAATAGTCCAATATAAACCATCGGTTATAGATCACACCCATATTCCATAACTAGTAAAAGACTGAACTTTACAAAACCCAATTCGTAAAATCCCTCCGCCCACAGAAATCCCAATTTAAAATTTTCAAAACAAGAGAGACTAAGTAAATTAATTATGCAAACAATATCCATAATTTATCTATGTTTAATGTCACCTTAGATGATGAAATGAAAATTCAATCAAAGTCCATCCTTAAAAGTTATTCCTGAACAATGTTCATGCAAGATAAAATCATTAGAACCTCAAATACAAATTCACCCAATCCCTACCAATTTAACCAATGCAATTTAAAATCCAAAAGCAATTAACCTTACATCCACATGGGAATACTTCAGTTTAATATGAATATAAATATACGTATGACCATTCTCAGTTAATAACTATCACTATATTTGAGTAATTTCAGCATTTAAATTTATACATTAATATCATATTGTTCTTCATTACTAAAAAATTAAGTATTGATACAGACCAATATTATATATATATATATATATATATATATATATACCAATTACCGATTGATTGTACACTATAACACCTACAAAGAACAAGTGATAAATAAAATAAAAAAACAATCAACCAACAAACATGAACTACATCAATAATTTTTATAGGTCTCTTAATGTGACACCCCGCCTAATTAAATATCGGGCGATCACTCCTTTATTAAATTAAAATCAAGGTGAACAGTTGGTTCATTCTTAGCATCACTATCGAAAGTACTTTTCCAATTTAAACACCCTAAATAATTAAGCTACGTGTCAAAACCATTTTAGACATTTCTTTCCAAATTTTATTTTATATAAACCAACATTTAACTTTGCATGATTCACAATTTAATAGTCACACCACAACTATCTTGGAACATACAATCCAAATAATTAAACATTAAATACTTCAAATGAAAACATCCTGGCAAAAATAAATCCCAAAGTGCAAGTACTGGAAATAAATGGATTACAATATCCAATAAAACAACTGAATAATGGAAAGGGCGACACGAGCCCAACTGAAATAAATAATGCTAAGAGTAGAATCAAATGAATGAGGTCGTCTAAGCAACAGCCCTGCAACTCCCACCTAAGCTGCAGCACGTTCCTTCTAAAGGATCCTATGCAAGACGCCCCTGTGGTTGGGCACCTGTAATATATACATATATACACAAGAGAGAAAGGAAAATAGAAACGGGTCAGAACCCGATAGTGTAAATGATTTAAAATTTATTTAGCAAGTATTTAAAATGTTTACAGGCCAATGCAGCAACATATTAGTGCGACACTCTCTTGAGAAATTCTCACCTCTCTTCTAATGTGAACACCTATCTTACTAACCTTCCCAATGGTTTAACTCATCTTATCTTAGGTTTCTCGTAAGGTTTAAACAAAACAATTCAACTGTTTAAGAAGTAAATTTCATTTAGTGACAAAGCCCTCATTTTAACTTTATTTATTAATAAAGTTTTCCAGAAATATACTATACTTTCGAAACAGGTATTTCTCAATTGAAATAATTATTCATCTCTTACTTACCATAAACATAGTAGGAAATTCTAAATTTCAGAACTTCGTATATATATTAAATACTCGTATAATATATATTCTATCAGCACCCCACATAAAAACTATGGTGCGGGCATACTCTGCTATCCAATCCCCGTATCACTCGTACTAAGGGAAATACAAGTTGGGAATCACTCTCGAACTATATTAAACAAAACACAAACAATATTGAGGCGAAGCATAGTTTCGAAGTCCAAGAGGTCAGCACATACCCTCGCATCTCTTAGGACCATGACTATCATTACGATAGCGTGTACCTAGGATTCCTATCTTCTTGGGTACAAGTCAATATCTCCCGTAAAGGTCACATCGAGATAAGACTGTCCCAGCGCGGTAACCTCAGGGATAGCAAGTAGCGCGGGCATGATTTTCACATGTATATAATATATGCATAAACACAGTCATGTAAATACACTACTCTTTCTATATCAAATTTAGGTTCATCTCATAACCCATAATTATAACACTTATCCTTATTTCTCATTATTTAGTTATCACTTTTAACGGTTCGTCTCTTACTTTTAGTTTGAGGGATTATTCCAACTTACTACGTAACACTCATAGACTCTATCCTCCCAAGTGTAGAATTCAGTAGCTACTCATTTATTTTCCATCGTAACTATCTTACGTGTCTCTCCCTTCAATACATAATTCTATCGTCCCTTATATATAAACATCCCAAAAATGCAAATCTCGTCTTACATTAAAGGTCTCATAATTTTTAATAAGTCCTACTGGTCATCTTTATCTCGAAAAATATTTTAATTAGGATGTCCAAATGTTTTTACCCATTTAATTTGAATTTAACTATTTAAAAAGGGGAAATATGAGTCTTCCAGAAGGGGTCGATCGATTGATGGCAGGGGCTCGATCGATCGATGCGTCAATTGATCGACACTCCTGGTTCGATCGATCGATCAAACAAGTATAGCGAATTCTGCAGTTTAGCAGTTACGGGTTATATAATCCAACATCAACCAAATCCATATTTTTTCACACCCAAGCTTCCAAAAATTCGTACTACAATCAATATAAACGCAAATTAAACATCTTCTACATAAAGCATGTGAATTTTCATCAATAACCAAGGATTAATGGAAAACTCATGAACCCTAGAAATTTCTTTAACTTTGTTCTAATCAATATTTTTCCAAAATTTGTTCTTCTAAAACATCATAAATCCGTGGTTCAACCTCTACATATGAAGGGGGATTTCCAGATTTCCATTTATATCATTACTACATGCAATTTCCTATCTCCAACATGATTTTTCTTCCATGAAACTCATCCTAATCAACCCTAGACTAACATGAGTGATGCATTAACGAAAATAAGCAAGATAAACACTTGCCTGGAAATTCAGAGTTCTGATTTGTGGACAAATTTGGTGTGGTTGCGTTCCTCGTCGCGCGATCTACGCGGTGGTGGTGGTGGCGGTGCAACCGGATGAATTTTCGGCCTGGAACACCTTGGCAAGCTCTCTCCTTCCCTCTCCTATGGCCATCACTTGTCTTTGGTTGTGTTAACCCTAGAAGAAAACCTTAGACATCTGATATAACCCTTGAAAATTCGTGGGTTTAATTGCCCAAAATTACAAAATGTCCAAAATGCCCTCCCGGGGGGCTAAATAAGCCTAAAAATGCCCCGAGACCCAAACTAAACGTCCGGGTACACTTTTTTGACTATCTCGACCCTTCCGAACACTTTGATGCACTCAAAATGACCATAAGAGCAACTTATAATTTATTCACTTTTATTAATCAATATTTAGTCCCGACGCGACACGGGCGCGTCCCGACTCAAATTTTCAAAATTGTCGTTTTATTCACTCGTGACATTTAAATAGAACCAATATTATATATAACTCTACTCATTAGTAATATTAAACAAGTTTCCCATAATTACTAACTCACATCACGTTAATAATTATAAAGTAATTAATTTTCAAATTTATATTAAATTAATAACTCACATTAAATTTAATAAATCCCCAAATTTATAATGCATAAAAATACGGGGTATTACATACTTCCCCCCTAATAACTGAATTCCGTCCCGAAATTCGGAAAATAAGGCATACCTGGTAAGAATAAATCTGGATATCTCTCGCGCATATCTGCCTCGCGCTCTCAAGTGGATTCCTCCACATTATGATGCTCCCACTGGACCCGTACAAGTGGAACTACCTTCGACCTCAATCTCCTCTCGCTATGGTCTAGGATAGCCACCGGTCTCTCCTTATAAGAGCTGTCAGGATGTAAGTCTATCTCCTCTATTGTAATGTGGGTGTGAGCCATGTCATCCCGAAGATATCGTCTCAACGACGAGATCTGGAATACATCGTGAATGCGATGTAAATGCTCTGGCAATCCCAATTTGTATGCTACCGGCCCAATCCTCTCGATAATGGGAAATGGTACCACGTACCTCGGGGACAATTTCCCTTTCTTCCCAAACCTCATCACTCCTTTCATAGGAGATACACTTAGTAACACTTGGTCCCCGACATTAAACTCCTGGAATAACCGTCTCTCATCGGCGTAGCTTTTCTGCCTGTCCTGGGCTACTCGAATGAGACTCTTGATCGTCTCAATCCTTGCATAGGTTTCTTTAATGACCTCTAGTCCTAGCAACTTGTTATCCCCCACCTCTAGCCAACAATTTGGGGAACGACAAGGTCTGCCATACAAAGCCTCGAATGGAGCCATGCCAATCGTGAACTGATAAGAGTTATTATAAGCGAACTCTACCAGTGGAAGATGTGGATCCCAACCTCCTCCAAAATCAAGGACACACATGCGTAGCATATCCTCCAGCATCTGATTAGTACGCTCTGTTTGCCCATCTGTCTGTGGGTGATAAGCTGAACTCAACCTCAACTCTGTACACATAGCCTCCTGGAAGCTCTCCCAGAAATGCGACACGAAAATCTTATCTCTATCTGACACAATATTCAGGGGCACCCCATGTAATCTGATAATCTCAACAATGAACAACTGAGCAAACTGACCCATGGTATAGTCTGTCTGCACCAGCAGAAAATGAGCCACCTTGGTCAAACGGTCCATAATCATACAAATAGAGCCGTGACCCCGCTGTGATGTAGGCAAACCTGTAATAAAGTCCATGGAAATACTCTCTCACTTCCACGCGGGCATTTCCAATGGCTGAACCAACCCTGATGTTCTCTAATCGTCCACTTTTACCAGCTGGCACGTAGAACACTTGGACACGAACTCAGAAATGTCCTTCTTCATCCCACTCCACCAGTATTGCCGCATCATATCCTGGTACATCTTATCTCCTCCAAGATGTACCACAAATCGAGACCCGTGAGATTGGGCCATCACTGCATGACGTAATTCGGCTCCTTCTGGGACCACCAATCTCCCATTAAACCTCAAACCCCCATCAGAACTAACAGAATAGGACTCAGCACCCTCAGCTAAAAGTTGTACAATCTGCTCCTGGAAAAATGGGTCTTCGGTCTGTGCCTGTATCACCCTCGTAACAATCTTAGGTGTCACTATCATAACATATATGAAGGAACGGGCTACTGCGTCCTGGTGACCCAACTCCTTCCACTTTACTTTCCAGACATTCGCTACATCGTCTACCAGTCTACGGCTCAACGCATCAGCAACTACGTTGGCCTTCCTCGGATGGTATTGTATGTCAAACTGATAGTCCTTCAAAAACTCTAACCATCTGCGCTGATGCATATTCATCTCTCGCTGAGTGAACAGGTACTGCAGTGACTTGTGGTCTGTGAACAAGCAGAATTTCTCCCCCAATAAATAGTGTCTCCATATCCTCAATGCAAAAATGATCTCTGCAAATTCCAGGTCGTGAGTGGGGTAATTCTTCTCATGCGTCTTAAGCTTGCGGGAGGCAAAAGCTATAGCCTTCTCCTCCTGCTAAAGTACTCCCCCAAGTCCCCATAAAGAGGCATCGGTGTAAACCTGGTACTCCACACCCGGCTTAGGTAAAGCAAGGATCGGTGCTGAAGTAAGCTTGTCTTTCAGCTCGTCGAAAGACAATTGACAAGCATCATCCCAAACATATGGTACCCCTTTGCGAGTTAGGTTCGTCAGTGGACCTGCTATTTTGGAGAATCCCCGAATGAATCTCATGTAGTATCCGTCTAACTCCAAGAAACTACGCACTTCCGTCGGTGTCGTGGGCTGTCCCCACTCCCTCAATGCTAACACTTTACTCAGGTATACTGCTATCCCCTGTTCAAAAACAACATGTCCCAAGAACTGCACTTCATGCAACCAGAATCCGCACTTCTCGTACTTAGCATACAACTGATGCTCTCGTAGAGTCTGAAGAACCTGCCTCAACTGCTCGGCATGCTCCTCCTCGGAGTGTGAATATATCAGAATGTCATCTATGAAAATAATGACGAACTGATCCAAGAACTCTCTAAACACTCCGTTCATCAAGTCCATGAATAAGGCTGGAGCATTTGTGAGTCCAAATGGCATCACTCTGAACTCATAGGACCCGTATCTCCTCAAGAAAGCAGTCTTTGAAACATCCCGCTCCCTAATACGTAGCTGATGGTACCCCGACCTCAGATCCATCTTCAAAAAGAAAGTTTCTCCCCTCAGCTGGTCGAAAAGATCATTTATTCGAGGCAACGAATACTTGTTCCGTATCTTGACCTTGTTCAACTCCCGATAGTACACACATAGCCTCAGTGAACCATCTCTCTTCTTCACAAACAAAACTGGAGCGCCCAAAGGTGAGGTACTCCTTCGAATGAAGCCCTGACCTAACAGCTTCTCTATCTGATCTCATAACTCTCGCATCTCTGCTGGAGCCATACGGTATGGAGCGCATGCTATTGTTCGAGTATCCGGTAATAAATCTATGACAAAGTCTATCTCACGACTGGGGGGTAGGCCTGGTATCTCCTGAAATACATCGGAATACTCACGAACAACTGGGATCGAGTCTAAGGGAATCACAACCTCTGTAGAGGTATCCTCCTCTATGTAATATAAATGAGCGGTCGAGACTCCCTCTGGGCGAGGCATCGCCACTACAAACATCTCTTGCCCCGGAATGGAAAAGATATTTCTCCCAGTGAAACAATCTATCATGGCTCTGTAAGCTGCGAGCCAATCCATACCGATAATAACTTCGTGCTCATGCATATCTAAGACTAACATGTCTGCTGGTAATACCAAACTACCAATTTCTACCCCCACTCCCCAGCATATAAAGAAAATAAGCGAACCATTTCCCAGTGGTGAGTCTACACACATCACAGTGCTCTCTCTTGTGGCTAATAATCCTAAGGCCTTCACAAAATGAGTAGCTATAAAATAGTGCGTCGCCCCAGTATCAAATAAAACTCGACCCATAGTACCATGGATAGGAAACATACCCTCAATCACAGGTGGTGCATGTGGAGCTGCTGCCTGGTGGACGTTATAGACACGTCCATACTATAACTGTCCCTGCTGTACTGGAGCTGCTGGAATGGCTAGTAAGGTTGTTACCTAGGCTGGTGCTAGGAGGGCGGCTGGAAAAAGTGGCCTCTATGGCTCATTAAGGGCACCCTGCTGCTGTGGGGCCCTATTACCCTTCTGGGCAATCTTGGCGCTTATGACCATGCTTGCCTCACACAAAACATCGGCCTCTGAATTTACCTCCCCTCCGACCTTACTGACCATGACCCTGCTGGCCGTTACCACCCTGCCACTAACCCTGTTGGCCCCGATGAAAATGTTTTTGGCCCTGTTGGCCCTGCTGCTGACCCTGCTGCTGTCGGTGTTGGCCTTGGTGGCCCTACTGATTAGGCTGGCCCTGCTGACCCTACCTATAACCCCCAAATCCCTGCCTGGAATCACCTGATTGGAAGCGCTTGGCAGGGTCCCCCTGATGGGAACTCTACTTATACTGACGAGTATGTCCCTGGGATGTCAGTGCTCCACCAACGCCATTACCCCCTGTCTTGCCCTGTTGGCCGGACTCTCCTGCTCGCTTACATCCCTGCAGATGGAAGCGGTGATCCCGACAGTGTAGTAAGGTAGCATTGAGTACATCTGTGAAATTACACAGAGATAAATTCCCTATAAGATGCTGACGGATCCTCCAAGATAACCCGTCCACAAACAACATTATCTTCTTACCCTTAGTAGGTGCCTCATCTGGCACGATGGTGAGAAGTCTCGTGAACTCCTCCTCATACTCACCAATGATAGAATTTTCCTGCTTCAATTTTAGTAACTTCCGCCTCATCTCAGTTTGCACGGTGGGTGGAAAGTATTTGCGGTCAAACCTCTCCCAGAACGACTGAATCGGGGTCGTATGCATCTCCTCCAAGGTGGTGATGGATTCCCACCACTACAAAGCGGCCCCCACTAACTTAAAGGAAGCCAACAACAGTTTTTGCACATTTTTGCACTCATACATATGTAGATGCCTCTAGATATCTTTCTTCTATTGGCTGACGATAATGATATTTGAACTACCCGAGAACTCAGGGGGATGCGCCTTCTGAAAGGCATCCCTAGCCCACTCCCATGCTGATCGAAGTTGTGCTGGTACTGGCGCCACTACCTGAATCTGGGGTGAAGCCTGCTGTACTACCACTAATGCGGCATTCACCGTCTGAGCAACAATAGCGGCTACCTCATTAGCATTCATCGTACCCTGGGCCGGAGCTGCTAGCTGCTTGGCTTGGGCACGCCTATCCTTTGGTGCACATCTCGGAGGCATCTGAAACATGAAGAAATTTATTACTCTACAGTTATCATCAAATCTCAAATAGTTGAAGACGTACACGTAAAAGCAAGAATACAACAATCCTAAAATATGGCTCTATAACAAAAATGCTAAGCCGAAAGCGAAATAAGCCGTACAGATCCTAAGGACACTAGAACCTGATGCTTTGATACCACCTGTGACACCCCGCCTAATTAAATAACAGGCGATCACTCCTTTATTAAATTAAAATCAAGGTGAACAATTGGTTCATTCTTAGCATCACTGTCGAAAATACTTTTCCAATTTAAACACCCTAAATAATTAAGCTAAGTGTCAAAACCATTTTAGACATTTCTTTCCAAATTTTATTTTATATAAACCAACATTTAACTTTGCATGATTCACAATTTAATAGTCACACCACAACTATCCTGGAACATACAATCCAAATAATTAAACATTCAATACTTCAAATGAAAACATCTTGGCGAAAATAAATCCCAAAGTGCAAGAGTACTGGAAATAAATGGATTACAATATACAATAAAACAACTGAATAATGGAAAGGGCGACACGAGCCCAACTGAAATAATAATGCTAAGAGTAGAATCAAATGAATGAGGTCGTCTAAGCAAGAGGCCTGCAACTCCCACCTAAGCTGCAGCACGTTCCTTCCAAAGGATCCTATGCAAGACGCCCCTGTGACTGGGCACCTGTAATATATACATATATATACAAGAGAGAAAGGAAAATAGAAACGGGTCAGAGCCCGATAGTGTAAATAATTTAAAATTTATTTAGCAAGTATTTAAAATATTTACAGGAAAATGCAACAGCATATTAGTGCGACACTCTCTTGAGAAATTCTCACCTCTCTTCTAATGTGCACACCTATCGCACTAACCTTCCCAATGGTTTAACTTGTCTTATCTTAGGTTACTTATAAGGTTTAAACAAAACAATTCAACTGTTTAAGAAGTAAATTTCATTTAGTGACAAAGCTCTCATTTTAACTTTATTTATTAATAAAGTTTTCCAGAAATATACTATACTTTCGAAACAGGTATTTCTCAATTGAAATCATTATTCATCTCTTACTTACCATAACACAGTAGGAGATTCTAAATTTCAGAACTTCATATATATATATTAAATACTCGTATAATATATATATTCTATCAGCACCCCACATAAAAACTATAGTGTGGGCATACTCTGTTATCCAATCCCCGTATCACTCGTACTAAGGGAAATACAAGTTCGGAATCACTCTCGAACTGTATTAAATAAAACACAAACAATATTGAGGTGAAGCATAGTTTTGAAGTCCAAGAGGTCAGGACATACCCTCGCGTCTCTTAGGACCGTGACTATCGATACAATAGCGTGTACCTAAGATTCCTATCTTCTTAGGTACAAGTCAATATCCCCCCGTAAAGGTCACATCGAGATAAGACTGTCCCAACGCGGTAACCTCAGGGATAGCAAGTAGCGCGGGCATGATTTTCACATGTATATAGTATATGCATAAACACAGTCATGTAAATATACTACTCTTTCTATATCAAATTTAGGTTCATCTCATAACACATAATTATAACATTTATCCTTATTTCTCATTATTTAGTTATCACTTATAACGGTTCGTCTCTTACTTTTAGTTTGAGGGATTATTCCAACTTACTATGTAACACTCATGGACTCTATCCTCCTAAGTGTAGAATTTAGTAGGTACTCGTCTATTTTCCATCGTAACTATCTTACGCATATCTCCCTTTAATACATAATTCTATCGTCCCTTATATATAAACATCCCAAAAATGCAAATCTCGTCTTACATTAAAGGTCTCATAATTTTTAATAAGTACTACTGGTCTTCTTTATCTCCAAAACTATTTTAATAAGGATGTCCAAATGTTTTTACCCATTTAATTTGAATTTAACTATTTACAAAGGGGAAATATGAGTCTGCCAGAATGGGTCGATCGATCGATGGCAGGGGCTCGATCGATCGATGCGTCGATTGATCGACACTCCTGGTTCGATCGATCGATGGCCGGGCGGAAAAAGTGTACGCGTGTAAAGTGCACAATCTTCGTGTGTTTCGCCGCCGCGATACAAAAGAAAACCTAATATAATACTACACTTGACAAGCAAGCACAGCGGTAAGTCGGGTATCGAAAATCCACAGGGAGTGATTGAATTTTAGATGTTAATTGTTTTAAATATTTCAGGAAATAAAAGGGTGTAAAAGAAATAAGAAAAGGTGATGTGTGGTTATGGTGACAAAAGAAAAGAGAAGTTAACTCTAAATTAATGGAAAGCGAGGGTCGGGATCGCACACACGCATTCATGGGCTAAACAACTACTAATTAGAATTTCGGTTCGAAAACATTTAATCGATCATTCTCAATTAAGCATAAACATCACGCAATAAGGAATTTAAGCCAAAGTTGCGAGATTAAACATTTAACGGAAAATGGTCACACACGGATTAAATTTGGATAATCTCTATAAACACTAACGTTGCATGACAAAGAAAGTTAAACGCATAATAATCCAACTTTAATACGCGAGGTTTCAATTAAATGCGATTTTACACGAAACCCTAAATTTCGAGGTCCGAACCCGAAAATGGCGGAAATGCAATCCCGACCCTATTTATCTAGGGACTAAGCATGATTAAACTAAATTAAACTAATTAACTAAGAAAGAAATAAATTAAAGCAAGAAAACCTAATTAGAAAGCATGGAAATTATCTAGAAAGCAAGGAAATAATGAAATACAACTATATTAATGGAGAGGGAAGATGAATAGTCAATCTTACAACCAATTAGTGTGTCAATCCAAGAGAGGAAGAAGAAGAACCAATCAAAACCCCTCCAACCCTAACTAAACTAAGCTAAAATCGTATAAGGGCTGGTCTCTTTATTACAAAACCAAAATTTGGCTTATATAGTAAGTTAGAATAAAAGAAAAGAAGAAAGAAAAGAAAAGAAAATATCTGCAGAAAAATAGAGGATCGATCGATCGACCCATTTGGTC
The DNA here is from genome assembly GCA_949130495.1 of Sambucus nigra. Classification (NCBI taxonomy): domain Eukaryota; kingdom Viridiplantae; phylum Streptophyta; class Magnoliopsida; order Dipsacales; family Adoxaceae; genus Sambucus; species Sambucus nigra. The sequence continues at coordinate 174,140,234 of OX422208.1, forward strand.
GATCGATCGATCAAGGGAAAATATCGACAATCCTGAAAGGTCGATCGATCGACCAGAAGTGTCGATCGATTGATCAAGCAGGGCAGATTGCAGCAGTAGCCCCTGCTTCTTTTCTTCCTCTTCTCCTTCTCCTCTTTTGCTTCCTTGTCTTTCCTCCGCTAAAATCGCCGTAACTTTTTCATTATGAATCGGAATCGCGCACCATTCACGACCACGCGAAGCTAGCGAGAAGGTATACAACTTCCGTGAGATGTCGGGCCAGGTACCCAAGCTGTGAAAAGACTAAAATTCCCTTGCGCGTGCAATTGTGTACGGAACTTCACCGGAATGCATCCGAACTTCATACTAAGCATCCAAATACCTAAAAAAGTTCAATTAACCCCTGCAAAACATGTTAACATAGAAATCCGAGGTTGTCTGGTTAACGAGCATAAATATAGGGATTAAGATACCCAAGGGGGCTAATAACGCGTACTTTAACGGGTGAAATACGCAATATTTGTGTCGTATCACACCCCCTAACTTACACATTGCTAGTCCCTAGCAATGAAATAGGAAACAACAAGAACTACAAGCAAACCAAAAGCAGGAGAAGTACAAAAGTATGGTATAAAAGCACTAAAAAGATAAGGCCACTTTCGCGGGCGATTCGATTGCATTTAGCGTATGCAATAAGCCGTTAAACCCCTAGGTCACCCTAATGGACGAGTGTTGTCTCGTGAGGGTTTTCAGGGATGAAACCCACAAACATCATATGGTTTCCTCAAAATATGCCCAACCCAACATGCGACAAACTCAACAACAACGAAAAAGATTTCAAACATGTTATTAGCATATTGAACGAGTTCAAGCTAAAGTCCGTTGTTATTAACAGGTTGAATGCACCTCATAGAATTGAAACTTTAAAAGTGGGAGGGGGAGAGAAAATGCACAATATGATTTGGTAAAAACTTAAATAAACCGGATAAACATAAAGGCATGAATATATTCAATCCTCACGGGCATTACGCTCATCAAGAGAATTCACTCAAAACAGGGAGGTAACACACGGGACATGCGGGCAAAAGAGTAAATGTAAATGGAAACTAGGCCGCACACATGTCACAAATGAAGAACGCTATATATAAAATGAAAAACTGTAATCCCAATGAAAGGATACCTCTCATCAAAAGAGGCGAAATGCATTTTCACAGATTATCAAAACTATTATTACTTTTAAATTAAATGCACCCTAAGATCACATAGGACTTGTAATAGGGTTGTAATGTAGGATAGGCTAGGGTACGAAATGAAGGAATGTATGTATGGATTCAAAGAGTTCGGGATGAAAACTTGGGATAATGGGAAAATATGGGCAATATCAAAATTGGAAAACAAGTTCCAAAACAAGCAATAAATGTATCATTTGGAGAGTAATCAAAGCTTATTGAACACTATACACAACATTTACAACTTTCTATTTCTTTTCTTTTCTTCTTTTTCTCATTTTCTCTTTTGTTTTCTTTTGCTTTTTGCTTTCTGTTTTTCTTCACTTTTTTCACTACTTTCTTTTCCTTTCTTATCAAACTCTCATATGCCTAAAATTGCAACCGCAATACAACAACAACATTCAATCCCAAGTAACATTCCAAACAAAGGTATGTAAGGTGTATGTATGGCTTAAAACTCCAATTTGGAGTTGGTTATGGGATTTTGGGTAATGAAACGAAAGGCTAGTATTTAGGCTCAAAGGGGTTGACTAGGGAAACATATATGGTGAGGTCAAGGCTAATATGGGTGATATAACAAAGATTGCCTATGATCATTTCACAAAGTTTACGCAATTCTCAAGTCAAAACAACATATGAAAATCATGATCAAGTAACACATTTCAAGTATGAACTCAATTAATGAACGATCAAATGAAAGAATAGTGAGATTACCAACGAATTCAACGTTTTCAAAGAGAAAAGAATAGTGTATAACACTCACAAACGACGAAAGGTACAAAGCTTACTCGATGTAAGTATATACAATTCAACAAAAGATTCCCGAGTTATAAAAATCTTAAACCAAATCAATATAACAAGGAAAGTGCATATGCTCATGGGATAAAGTTTAATTCATGAAGTTATTCACAATATCAATGATTTGAGGACTAAAGTCCAATAACTTCTAAAATCGAGAACATGCATCATTGAGTTGTCTTTTGGATCGGGCAATTATTAAAATTTATCATCGGGAAAAAGGCAAAATGCCCAACAAAGGAGAAAAAATAAAGAAAATATTTTTGAAAATTTTCAAATTTTTCACAAAAAGGCATACTTAGTAACTAAATGTGAGAAAATCCATGGACAAAACAAAGAAATGGATAGAATATCCTACACCCCCTAACTTAAATGTTGCATTGTCCTCAATGCGCATTAAGAACACAACACAAAGAGAGGAAAATAACGATATTACCCAAAATTGGAGAGATCTCCATAAGCGCGAGTCCAAAGGAATCTAAAAAACAAGTTAGTACAGAGCATAGCAAAAACAAATAGCAAAAATTTAACTAATTACACTAGACTAAATTAAAAAGAAAAGAAAAAAAAGGAAAGAAAGAAAATTAAAAAGCTAACTATTTACAACCTACTATTTAGGCCTCACACTAACTATACACTAGAAGTCTAAATAGTTGAGGGTCCACCCAAAAAGGGATTTGACTTTGAAAGGTCAATGGTGGACCCTCCAAAGCGAACATGCCTCCCGAAAAATAAGAATTCCGTTTGAACAACGGAAGGCATGTGGGTGGTGAAAAAAGTGAACCATCGCCAATTTGAAATTTTGGGCGGACGATGGGGGATTTGGATAATAAGGGGGAAAGGTACACTTGAGGTCCAAGAAAAATCGACTCATCTCCCAAAGATTTTTCAAATGGAATGGGAGATGGTGCACACGTGGGGATAACATCCATCGAAAACAAGTCCGGTAAAGAGTCCTCATCGGCAAAAAGTGTAGAAATTATAAAAGTTTGTACCGACTCATAGGAATCAACCGGTGATTCTAATGGTTCGATCACGGAAAACGAATATGGTGATGAAACAAATTCAATCTCAATCGACTCATCGTCGGAAGGAGATTGAATTTCGGGGGAGAAAGATTCACACTCGATGAGAAATTCTTTGAAAAATTGAGGTGAAACACAAGTTTCCACCTCCTCGTTGTTTTGTGCATAACAATTCATCTCATCGCAAAGTGCACCAAGTCTCGTTCCAGCATCATTTAGGCTTTCCAAACCTTGGGAGTAAAGAAGCAAAGTCTCTTCCAAAGTAGGCTTCCTCGGCTCAAGAGCCTCGGACTCCTCATTTGGTTGAAACTCGTCTTCGAAAGTAATGAAATAAGAATCGTCATTGGATTCGATTAAATAAATCCAACTCAAGCTCCCAATAACGATTTTCTTTCCGATAAATGTTTTCAAGTCTTTCATTTTCAAGAAAATCTTGAAAATGGAAAACTTGAAAACTATCCCCAAAGTAAGAATCATTAGAATAACCGTAATAACGATAATAGTAGGACATGATTGCCGAATTATTTGTAGATGGAGAATCCAAGAAATAAAGTGAGCAACCGCGAATCAAAGTTTCTTAGCGCTCAAAGTATGCAAATCTTGCAAAAAAGGTTAAAACAAAGAATACAAATCCAATCACTCCTCGGCAACGGCGCCATTTTACGGTCGGGCGGAAAAGGTGTGCGCGTGTAAAGTGCACAATCGTCGTGTGTTTCGCCGCCGCGATACAAAAGAAAACCTAATATACTACTACACTTGACAAGCAAGCACAGCGGTAAGTCGGGTATCGAAAATCCACAGGGAGTGATTGAATTTTAGATGTTAATTGTTTTAAATCCTTCAGGAAATAAAAGGGTGTAAAAGAAATAAGAAAAGGTGATGTGTGTTATGGTGACAAAAGAAAAGAGAAGTTAACTCTAAATTAAAGGAAAGCGAGGGTCGGGATCGCACACACGCATTCACGGGCTAAACAACTACTAATTCGAATTTCGGTTCGAAAACATTTAATCGATCATTCTCAATTAAGCATAAACATCACGCAATAAGGAATTTAAGCCAAAGTTGCGAGATTAAACATTTAATGGAAAATGGTCACACGCGGATTAAATTCGGATAATCGCTATAAACACTAACGTTGCATGACAAAGAAAGTTAAACGCATAATAATTCGACTTTAATACGCGAGGTTTCAATTAAATGCGATTTTACATGAAACCCTAAATTTCGAGGTCCGGACCCGAAAATGGCGAAAATGCAATCCCGACCCTATTTATCTAGGGACTAAGCATGATTAAACTAAATTAAACTAATTAACTAAGAAAGCAATAAATTAAAGCAAGAAAACCTAATTAGAAAGCATGGAAATTATCTAGAAAGCAAGGAAATAATGAAATACAACTATATTAATGGAGAGGGAAGATGAATAGTCAATCTTACAACCAATTAGTGTGTCAATCCAAGAGAGGAAGAAGAAGAACCAATCAAAACCCCTCCAACCCTAACTAAACTAAGATAAAATCGTATAAGGGCTGGTCTCTTTATTACAAAACCAAAATTTGGCTTATATAGTAAGTTAGAATAAAAGAAAAGAAGAAAGAAAAGAAAATATCTGCAGAAAAACAGGGGATCGATCGATCGACCCATTTGGTCGATCGATCGATCAAGGGAAAATATCGACAATCCGGAAAGGTCGATCGATCGACCAGAAGTGTCGATCGATCGATCAAGCAAGGCAGATTGCAGCAGCAGCCCCTGCTTCTTTAATTCCTCTTCTCCTTCTCCTCTTTTGCTTCCTTGTCTTTCCTCCGCTGAAATCGCCGTAACATCTAATTTATGAATCGGAATCGCGCACCGTTCGCGGCCACGCGAAGCTAGCAAGAAGGGTTACAACTTCTGTGAGATGTCGGGCCAGTACCCAAGCTGTGAAAGGACTAAAATTCCCTTGCGCGTGCGATTGTGTACGGAACTTCACCGGAATGCATCCGAACTTCATACTAAGCATCCAAATACCTACAAAAGCTCAATTAACCCCTGCAAAACATGTTAACATAGAAATCTGAGGTTGTCTGGTTAATGAGCATAAATATAGGGGTTAAGATACCCAAGGGGTCTAATAACGCGTACTTTAACGAGTGAAATACGCAATATTTGCGTCGTATCAATTGATCAAACAGGTATAGCGAATTCTGCAGTTTAGCAGTTATGGGTTCTATAATCCAACATCAACCAAATCCAGATTTTTTCACACCCAAACTTCCAAAAATTCGTACTACAATCATTATAAACCCAAATTAAACATCTTCTACGTAAAGCATGTGAATTTTCATCAATAACCAAGGATTAATGGAAAACTCATGAACCCTAGAAATTTCTTTAACTTTGTTCTAATCAATCTTTTTCCAGAATTTCTTCTTCTAAAACATCATAAATCCGTGGTTCAACCTCTACATATGAAGGGGGATTTCCAGATTTCCATTTATATCATTACTACATGCAATTTCCTATCTCTAACATGATTTTTCTTCCATGAAACTCATCCTAATCAACCCTAGACTAACATGAGTGATGAATTAACAAAAATAAGAAAGATAAACACTTGCCTAGAAATTTAGAGTTCTGATTTGTGGACAAATTTGGTGTGGTTGCGTTCCTCATCGCGCGATCTACGCGTTGGTGGTGGTGGCGGTGCAACCGGATGAATTTTCGGCCTAGAACACCTTGGAAAGCTCTCTCCTTCCCTCTCCTATGGCCGTCACTTGTCTTTGGTTGTGTTAACCCTAGAAGACAACCTTAGACATCTGATATAACCCTTGAAAATTCGTGGGTTTAATTGCCCAAAATTACAAAATGTCCAAAATGCCCTCCTGGGGCGCTAAATAAGCTTAAAAATACCCCGAGACCCAAACTAAACGTCCGGGTACACTTTTCGAACTATCCAGACCCTTTCGGATACTTTGGCGCACTCAAAATGACCATATGAGCAACTTATAATTTATTCACTTTTATTAATCAATATTTAGTCCTGACGCGACATGAGCGCGTCCCGACTCAAATTTCCAAAATTGTCATTTTCTTCACTCTTGACATTTAATAGAACCATTATTATATATTAATCTACTCATTAGTAATATTCAACAAGTTTACCATAATTACTAACTCACATCACGTTAATAATTGTAAAGTAATTAATTTTTGGATTTATATTAAATTAATACCTCATATTAAATTTAATAAATCCCCAAATTTATAAAGCATAAAAATACGGGGTATTACACTTAAGACTACACATTTTCTAAAAAAAGGACTGAGAGACTCAATTGAATTGAATAACAAAAATATGCAATGCGTGAATCAAATAATTTGAAAAATACTTCTTAAATTCTTATATGATATGGTTGAAGATTAAAGTTAGATACTGTAAATATCTTCAACACCAGACCAGTTCATATATATTTAGATAACTATAAATATCTTCCACACCATACCAGTTAGAATATAGAGGTTAACCAAAAAATATTGTAATAAAGAAAATAAGTTTGAGATATGTTTGAAAGAGAAACTTTGTGTGACCTAACAAAACCCAAATAGGGCCTTGAAGGTTTATCACTGTAGAAGCTTTTCTTTGGTAAGGGATAGAGGCAGTGGAGATACTCACCAAAGATAATATCGACTTTGATCGCTAGGAGAACCAAGCCATTGGCTTCAATTACTGGGAGAGAGAAAAGAACCAGTTCGACTTCGATCGTTGCGAACAAAGATAAGAGATACGGGTGAGAATGACGATAAAGAAACAGAGAGAATAAGTGTTATCGAGTTATGCGGGGGAAATAATTTTGGGGATGTAGGAACCATGTATAATTTACGGCAAACATCCATCCCTTAAAATGTTTTAGAGGACAATAATTTGCAAAAACCAATTAACTAACCTATTTATAACCTAATTTATGCATTATATAGGACATACCTATCTACCTTTCCCTAATAGTGGGTATATATAGAATAAATTTAATGGTCGTTCCATAGAGTGAGATTTATGTACAACCTCATAAAACTATTCCTCATAGATCAATCCCAATTAACCATTTTTTGTAGTGTTTCTCTCTCTCAAGCACCTATAATCTTGATTCGTGTGACCTTGTACCTTGTAAATATTACAAAAGCCAACCTTAATTATCATATACTTTTTCATCTCTTGAGCTTCCAAATAAACTGTTTCAAATTTCTTCCTCTTGAATCAAAAATGGAAAGTATGATTCAATTTTCCACAAAATGAGGCCCCGTTATCTTTTTTATCAAACTTCGATTTAGGCACAATTTCTTCCTTTATCTTAAAAAGAATTTGTTTTTCATCCTTCTTTTCAATGCTACAAACTTTAACTTTTGATTTTGAATTTGCAACTTTTTCAAGTGTTGGTTCCTCATAACCATTTCCATGTTTTTCATGTTTTACTTGAGCATAATTAACAAAATACTATATAAAACACAAGTTCTATCAAACAACTCAAGTTTCAAATTTTTGGCATGTTGAAATTTATGTTTCAATTTTTCAAAATCTCATTTTGAAGTTCTATTTCTTTACTTTCTTTCAACATGGTATCATTTTGGATTTTCATACATTCACAATCTTTTTTCAAAACATCAACCTCTTTTTGAGATTCAAACATTCTAATAAAAAAAAGAATAAATCTTTTCATTTTTTTCATAATGTTTACTTTAGAAAAACTTCATCATGTTCAAAATTTCAATGTTTGAATTTTTAAGTTTGAAAAAATTTTGATAGAGGTCATCTAAGGAATTTTGAATGTAATCCACTTCATCATCCCTACCATCTTATGACTAGGGATAGATGTGCGTGAACCTTTTGTACTACACAAAGTCACTAAGTGACCTATCATCAGAAGCTTTCACACGATTATTTCTCACGATACTCTTTTCTGACATTCGATCTCCACTCACCTTGTCACTATAATCTAGTCTAACCATGAATGATATCTCACTCCATCTTTCTTCACTAGTATTTCTCTCTACACTCTTACTATATAAGTTAGTCAAACTATCTGTGTAAACTTTTTTCTTCTTGTCTACTTCTTTATTTTACTCCAACTTCCTCAAATGTGTTGGACACACATTGATTTAGTGTCCTACACATCCACATACATAACATTTCTTCTCATATTTCACCTTTTTCTTGTTGTTATCACTCTTATCTCCATAAACTATGTTTAGTAGACTTGTATGGCTTGGATTAATTTTTTACCATTTTTGAAAAAATTCTTGTTGTTTGGTACAATTTTCTAATTATTTTCACAAATAGAGCCATGTCCACCTCAAAATTTTCTTTGGTCTTATCCTCAATATTCAACGACACATTCTCCTTTAACTCAACCATGAATTCTACATCCTTTTTAGGCTTCTACATGAGAACATTCTACCGTTGATCACAAATATGAAGTTATCCAACTAACTCTTCTAAGATATATGTGTATGTTTCTTTCACCTCATTTAGAATGTCAACCTTAATGTTAAATATGGAAGAAAGAATACTAACCAAATTTTTAACAACTTTGTTCTTTGAAATATTCTCACTAAGATTATAAGAAGCATTTACAACTTCATTCATTCGCATAGTTTCAAACTTTGTTGCAAATTGTTTCAACTTAGCATGCTTAACAGTTGAAGTTGCCTCACTTGTAACTCTAAGAATATCCCTAGACTCTTTATCTAATTCACAATTTAGAATACAATTGTATTCTTGAGTTCTCACGGATGATAATGAAGCATTCAAAGCAATATAATTTTAGTTACAAACCACAAACCCCACATTAGTCGACGAAACCCTTAATTTTTTTACTATCACTCTATCCTCTTCAGTAGTAGGATATATCCAACCTTCTTCTATACTCATTCAAAATTTATGATGTTTATATATCAAATGATTTCTCATTTTTACTTTCCAATGACCATAATACGAACCATGAAAGTATGTTGGCCTATTCTTGGAACTACTATCATGATGATGATCCATCATTCATAAAATAATACTATTAACAACCAATAAGGTTTATGAGAAACAAACACAATAAAAAATCAGCAAATACAGATCTACTCAGCACATGAATGCAAAACAAGAGCAATTGATCTGATACCAATTGAGGATGTGTGTTTAATCGACAAGTGTCCACTCAAAAAAAACTAGGGGGTGAATATGTTTAATTTTAAGGCATGAACAAGTTTCACCAGTTTTTAAATTCTATCCAATTTTAATTATCCTAGCACGTGGAATTACTAGATGATGTCATGAAAACTTTGGATAAAAAAATTCAACGATCTCAATTAGGCAAATCTAGCACAAATTACTATAATAAAAAATTTAAAGTCAATTTTGATGAATTACCTTAGTTCTAGGTGAGATCTATGTGCAGTGTGTGATCAAAGAGTTAAATTAACAATCAACACATCTAAGAATTTCATAAGATGGATTTATGAGGAAAGACCCACACTTAGGAGTAAAAAACCTCGACATACTCCAATTTATATTTCAACTTGAAAAGAACTTTTATACAAAGAAAGAAGGTACCTCTAACTCACACCATTCTGAACATTGGAATTTCCCCCATTGAAAGTATAAATCCCCCTTCAGGTCCACAAAGTTAATGAGAATGTTTGTTTTTTTCCTTGGAATCACGCTATTCTCTAATTTCTCCAATAAATCAAGCACCTCTAATTTTAGATCTAGGAGTAATAGATATTCAATTCAAGTGTATATGTAGTTTGAATTGAAAAAGGATATCATGGATTTGAATCAAAACACTATTAATTATCTTTCTAAAGCATATATCAAGTATAGATCGAAGTTTTATCAAATTTTGAGGGAATAAATGAAAGTGGAAATAAAAAGGTAATCTTAAAATCTCCCAACCTCGAAAATACTCTCATATGTGTGTTTGAGTAGTGAGTTTTTAAAATATTTTAAAATGGGAGGAAAATGAACCCATTTTTAGGAATTTTGCAAAAATATGGCCCATCATGTGCACGATTTAAACCAAACTGAAATGTAGTGCGCTTGTGCACATGGTTTAATGTTGATTGCGCGGAAAGTGTTATGTGCACGAGTCAAATGTTGGCCATGCGAACAGTGTCTTGCACACCAGTCCAAAATGGACCGTGAGAAAGTTTTGAGGCCAAAATGAATATAATACTCAAATTTTAGTACATAAAAGTCCACATTATTTCCCAATTGTACAATACAAATTTTTTTAAAAGTATTTCACTTGTTCAACATTTTAAAAACACACTTTTAAAAAAAATGTGTAAGTATGTGTAGCAAATGTTTAATCAAAATTTTATCAAAGGATACCTCTTAAAAGTATATGGAACCAAAAGTGTTGTCGAGCATATTGCATGATCTTCTATGTCCTAAAGTCCATGTAGCCTAAATGAACGCACCTCACACTGTGATTCAAGCCTAAGTAGTTTGAATGACTCAATGATTCAAATTCCTTTATCACAAAATTTAGTCAACTTTTATATGATAAAAATTCATTGCAAATATTTAGGTTTTCAAATACCCTATTTTTATATAGTTGGCGAAGCGACACATGTTCACTTAGGAATGGCTGATACCCCAAACCATATGGTCGATAAGTTCTCTTCAAGATGATTTGCTAGAGGATCCCTTGCTTCCTACTACCTAGCTCTATTTAGGGCATGAAAGAAATATTCTTGAACATCTATATCATATTAAGATTCCCATGTGGGATATGTTCGAGACTCACCATGTCCTTAAAATTTTCTCCTGCCGAGAGAGGGAGCAAATAAATCTTGAAACCTGAAAGGAACTTATCATTAGTGCTACTAGATTTCTTTAATGAGGTTGCTAGTGTCAACACAATTGGAATTTTTGGCAACCCTGATGATAGTAATGACATTATTTTCTATGAAGAATTTCAATTTTTGGTAAAGATAAGATGCATCTCCTACGATGTTATGAAGCCACGAGCGATTGATAAATAAATGGAATCATGAGTGAATGTTGATCATGTGAAATTCCAATTAAGGGAAGATTGGACCACCTTATATAATGAGGAGGATTGTCCCCATAACTTCTTCGTGGGTATTATTATAAGATCACATAACAGTGGATGTAGGAGTTAGATCACCGACTTATATCCCTAGATACCGAAGCATTCAGAGCTAGCATACATTTTGGGATGAACCATTATCAATAATAACTAATAGGACCATCTTATGTAAAAGTTCAAATGAGATATTAAGAGCATATTTATGATTAGGTCCAAGTTTAGGGATTTCTTCATCAACAAATAAGATGAGTTTCATGGCAGTCATATTTCTGACTTTATGAATGGTCTCATCAGGAGAGGTGGAGGGTGGAACTGTAGATTGAGTGAACAACTTGATAAGAGAATTACTATGAAGTTAGGAGGACATGAAAATTACAGACAGAGTGATGTTGGATTTAGTCTTCCTTGATTGCTTAATAATTTTACTTTTATTGTCATTTTAGGCATCATTGTTTCTTTAACGACTATCTTCCTTTATCTGTTGGTGCATTTTTTACGGGAAGGATTGGAGATTTATGGTAAAGTCCTAATTGGGTCACGTGGTTCAGTGATGACAGGAAATAGAGAAAAATAACTTTTTAATCTATTTTGATGACATTATAAACCTCTTGGATCTCTGGTAGAAGTTCTTTGAAATAAATCACTCCATAAAAAAGGCATTTGCACGGGGTTTTATTAGTGAGCTCTCCATTTAAATCACCTGAAGGGTTAGAGTCATCACCCCATCTTATAGAAGTTATACGGTTGCATTACGAGAAGTCTATACATTCCAAATGTTCAAGAGACTCATAGTATAAATCTTTCCATGACATAGAGAAATTATTTTGGGAAGGATGGGCAGACTTGGAGAGGAACTATGGGTTTCTTCGGACTGATGGATGAAGTGGTATTTTTTTACAGGGTTACTTATAGTCGAGGGATCAAAATCAAGATATGTTGGGGTTTTATTCTTAATGCCATGTAAAGACATTTGATTTAGATTAATAAAGGATTTTTTTTCATTTTAAAATGAGGATCTAGTTTTTGAGAATGCTTTACTTAAATATATTATTTCATATTAATGTTTGTCAATAGATATTAGTAAGAATTTCGATAAGTCAGGTTCGGCTTGATCACAAGAAGATCAAAATTCTACTTACATAACTATTGAAATTTTAACAACCTAGATAGGGAGTTGGCAACTTATTAGAACAGTTTTCATGCAATCCTAGTAGTTTATCTGAAACGTTGGGAACTAGTATGATGGCTCAAGAACTTGTATGATAGTTAAATAGATGTTTAGGATTGGTTCATTCCAGCAATATATTGAATAGGTACACCAGTGAGATCTGAGTCTAAGGTCGATCTTAATTAGATTCAATAAATCTCACACCATTTGCAAAGGGTTCAGAGATTCTTCATCCTGATAATTACGAGGATTAGAATGCTTTTATGATTGCCACTTTGATTGTAATAGGAGTGATTCGATTTTATATTGAGTTAAATCATCATCATATATTGGGTCAAAGTTATGTGAATATGTATAAGATCTTAATTCATAGGAATCTGTGTCCGTGGAAACCTTGGAGTGGGATACCCGTTGATAGACTTATAAGATTTGTTTCCACAAGTTAAACTTGACCTTTGGATTATTTTATAATCCGGAGGAATAGGAAAATAAGTAAAGTCTTAGAATCAAGAAAGTTGAATAGATAATGGTTAAAGTCAATTAGCGAAAAATTGATTTAACCAAGCGGGTATCAGAAGCTCAATGTGGAATCATATTATGCACCATAATTAACTTTCCAAATAATACCTCATTATATTGAGTGATTTATAAGATAAATAAATTGGAGCGCAGTCATGATTATTTAGCAGAAATAATTATTATTATATAAATAAAGGAAATAAATTGTGAGATTTGTAAATTTAGATTTTGGAGTATTTATTTGGAATCCAATTTAATTATTTATCTTCGGTCCCTAGTATAGTTCATATACCATAGTAGTTAGGTCCATATTCTGAAGAAACCCAGTTTGGCCCAGGCGTACCAATTAAACATATTTATTGATTTAAGTTGGGGTTATAGCAATATAATTCGTTATTAAGGTTCAAGAGGGGTGAGAGAAAACACTTCAAAATTTTGTGAAGGATTCTGAAGAGGGGATTATATCTCACTCAAAAGCAAGAGTTTTCTTCTCAAAAGGTGCCCACAAAGCTACCTATATTTGGGAGGATCATATATTATAAGATATAAGCATTTAAAAGTTTTCTAATATTCCTTTGGATATCCAAAATAAGGAATCCTTTCATTGTCACTAAATACCTTGCTTCCCATCGCATTCCATCCTGATCTACAAAGGTATTGTATTTATAACCTTAGGTTTGTTCTTTAAACCTAGTTATGGATGTTTAAATTTCTATTTTTTGGATAATGAAAGACTCAGTGGATGAAGTTTTGTATTGCATGTATGTCGATGACTAATAATTGTTATCAGAGCCTTTAGTTGAGATTAATCATCCTTTAAAAGATCCATGTTGTCCGAACTTGAAAACCCTAGTTTTGCATGTTAGAGGATTATACATCTTGGTTTCTGTTTATGTACAAGCATGGTTTTGTACAAATTATTTGGTTAAATATATTCCATAATGGTCACATATGTTTTTGAATGTGAATGGATCTTATAGTTGTTTATCTGTAGTTTGTTTTGCTCCTAAATTTGACTTGGTTGTAATAATTATATTTTTATAATTATTTTATAATCGATATATTTGGAGTCAATTGTGAGGTGATGTAATATTTATTAACACTTATAATCATGTATTCATGAGGGTTTTCATGCTTAATAAACTTTTATGGAGTTTCATGAAGTTTCAGATGAGTTATGGTTGATTTGTATGCAAATCCTATAAGAAAGATGAAGTTGTCAACACACAGGGCTAAATCGACCCGGATCAATTCGGAGAAGGAATTAGAACAATTTGGGGGACATATTAGATCGATCCAACTATGTAAGTCAACATTGTTGGTTGGTATTTTATGTTGTTTTTCGTTGGTTTTGCATCATGGCTCTTCCACCTCATTTTTCCCAGAACATAACGGATTATTTCCAATTGGAAAGATCATCAAGAACTCCTATTTTGTTTAAAGTCTACTTCAAGTTAGACTCTATAGTATACAGGAGTCTTCTATGACAAGGATTCTTGGGCTTGAAGAATTTTACTTCAAGGAGAAATTTAGGCCAAGATGGAAAGGGGCAGTTTTATCCTTTTATTTTCTACTCCATTTATTTATTATTTTAAGTGTCTCATTATTATATTTTGTTACATGATTTCATGTGATAATTAATTTGATAATTAGGGACACCCAATTTTGTGGACAACATGGTTTATTTCTAGACGGACCTAGATAACTGATTTTTTTCTAAAATTAGTGTTGATTTATTCCTTTTTAAATTGAATTAAATCGGGGTAATTAGTTTTAAGGGGTGAGTTAAATTGAGATCTCCAAATTTTATTTTGATTTCAAAAATTCAATTTTTTATCTTTATTTTGAGAAAATTAAATTGTGAGATCAAGATATTTAAATTACACAAGTAAGTTGGGAACTTACCAACGATTTAATTCGGGAATTTGGAATTGAATAATTTTTTTTGAACCCTCATTTTTTTAATAACAAAGTGGGAAAGGGGTTTTAACATAAATCGCATGGTCTTCATTGGTATTTTATGAATCAAATGTGATTAATTCATCGCATCAACTAGTTTGCCCCACCCCCCTAACAGATGAAATTAATCATGAAATCAGGGATTAATTAAACTCTTAATGATAGTTCCAATAATTACAATGTGAGTTGAGTTATATCCCCCAACAAGAAATCCATCACGACTAGGTTATATTTCATAGAATGAACCAATGGTATAAATATAGATATAATTAGTGGCATCCTCCCCAACAGAGTAATTTTCATAATTGTGGGGCCAAAACAGTCTAACTATTCAATTATATTGGATAAAGGATCCTAAACTGTCTAGTCACATAATTAGAGGACAAAAGTATGTCTAGTTCACGGAGGGTTGATCTAAGCTCCCACTAAGAAATCTCACTCCATAAGGTAATAATGATGTATAACAAGTTTTTACTTTTCAATGGTGGTGATGGATACAACTTTAAAAATAAAATGAAGTTAAATTTTCACATGTTTATTTTGAAATTAAATCGCTTTTCAAAATTTATGACTCTCAGATTCCAAATTGGGATCTTTATTCAAACCGCTTGCTTCAATCTTAAAGGATAACAAGTAACTGCGATGAATTTTTTTAATTGGAAATGCAATCTAGACATTGTCCTTACTTCCAAGGATTTGAAGTTTATATTAACTAAGCTAAAGGAAAGGCCACGTTAAAGGGATGTCCAACCCTACCAGAGGTTACAAAAGTTTGATTAGATGGCTCGTTGCTACATATTATCCTCTATTACTAATGTAGTATAATACCGTCATCAACATATGTCAACCGCTTACAACATGGTTTTGAACCTTAATGACATCTTTGAGGATCAGAATCGTGTTACGGGGTTAGACGTATCTAAAGATGCATGAGGGTACCCTAGTACATAAGAACATTCTAAAGATGATGTCCATCTAAAGATAAATGGAGGTTCTTAGATCCTAAATCAATGGGGAAACCCAAGACAATTTCTTTCTCTAATCACTATCGGATTGCTTTAAGCAGTTTTCCTAAACTAATCTATGAACTAGTTTAAATACTCTATGGCATAACTATTTAAGCAACTTTTAGTTATAGAGAATATTAATAGACATAAGGGTGTGATTCAAGTCCCTGATAAAGGAGAATCTTCTTCTGTCCCGAAAGGTAAGAAGAAGAAGAAGGTAAAGTCTCATGCACAATATAAAGTGGTCAATATGAACTTTAAGCCTTAGGGACCGGAGCGGGTAAGAAGTCAAAAGGAAGATGTTATATTTGCAAGAAGGAAGGAAATTAGAATAAGTAGTGCCCAGTCTTCTTATCTAGGAATAATGGAAATAATAATTTCTCGTATATGCTTGAGAAATATTTTATGGTGTAATAAACTCGTACCTGGTGTGTAAATTTGGGAGACGCTATTCATGTTTGCAATTCTTTGCACTTATTCTAGGTAATCAGGGAACTCTATGATGGAGAAATTATTTTGTTCATGGGTTATCATCATAAGGTAGAAGTAGTGTCCATAGTAAATTTAGTTTTAAATTTTGTTTAAGGAAATAAGTTAATATTGACATATTGTTTTTATGTTCCTTGCATTAAGATAAATTTATTTTTGGTTTCTAAGCTTGTGATGCAAGGATATTTGGTTTATTTTAATAAAGGTGTTTTTAATCAAAAATGGCAAATGTCTTATCTATTCTGGTATATTGGAAAGTAATTTTTATATTATAATCACCACTGTTGAGATGAATAACTCAAATAGAAATAACCTAAAGAGAAAGGAACTTTGTAGGTTTAACCAAACACATTTTTTTCACTTACTCTTAGGTCATATCAATCTAAAAAGGATATAAATAATGGTTTCAAATGGACAATTAAGTTCATTGAAAGTGTAGGAACTTATAGTTTAGGAACCCTGCTTAGAGGGTAAGATGCCCAAGAGGCCATTTACAACCAATGGATATAAAGCTAGAGATGTGTTGCAATTGGTTCACTCTGATTTTCTGGGCCCATGACTGTCCAGGAAAGATATGGTTAAGAGTACTTCATCACTTTCATCAATGATTACTCTATGTTTGGATATGTTTACCTTATCCATCATAAGTCTAAAGCCTTTGATAAGTTCAAAGAGTATAAGGCTGAGGTGAATCGTAGGGGAAGGGTAAAATAATTAATACTCTATGATTTGATAGTTGAGGGAAATTCCTTTTGGTAGATTTTAGGTAACACTTGTTGAGGTTGGGTATTACAACCCAGTTGTCTACACCGAGCACTCCACAACAACATGGTATAGCGAAAAGAAGGAAAATGTCTCTTTTGGATATGGTTAGGTCCATGATGAGTTATTAAGATATTCTGTATTCCTTTTGGATTTTACAATAGAGGTAACTATTTATTGAACATTATTCCTTCTAAATTTGTTGTAATGAATTCTGCAAAACTATATACTAGGAGAGGGCCTAGTCTAGGACATATTCGGATATGGGGTTGCCCAGCACATGTGCTGCGAACGGATTTAGGGAAGTTAGAATCAAGGACGAACGTGTGTCTCTTTGTGGGTTATCCTAAAGGAACCAAGGGTGGTCAATTCTATGATCCTAAGGACCAGAGAGTAATTTTTAGCAAGAATGCTCAGTACTCAAAGAAATATTATATCATTTACCATAAGACCAAGAGCAAGATTATCTTGCAATATCTAAGAAGAAAAGAGCAAGTAACTGATTTGGAACCACCCGTTTAAGATGAAATACAACCTAATATAAATAATATGTTGCCTAATAGTAGTGGGAGTATTATCGATGATCGGGATACACGTGTCACTTATATTAGACAATAAGTGGAGCAACATCATAGTAGGATAATTAGGAGTTAGGCTAATAGGTTAGTGTATTTCATAGAATACTATGGTGAAATTGCAAAGGAACACAAATTGGATACCAACAACTATAAAGATGCACTCTAAGATGAGGATGTCGAGATGTTTTTAGAGACTATGAATATCAAGATGGATTTAATATATTAGATTCAAGTATAAGAACTTGTAGAGTTGTTAGAAGGGATAAAACCTTTCGCTTACAAGTGTATCTATAAGAAGAAGAGATGGGTAAACCTTCAAGGCATGGCTTGTGTCGAGATGGTTCACTTAAAAAGAGGGGATCAATTATGAAGAAACCTTCTCGTCGGTAGCCATGGTATAGTCTATTGGGATTCTCTATTCATTGTGGGTCATATCGATTAAGAAATTTGGCAAATGGGCGTTAAAATTGAGTTCTTTAATGGTAGTCTTGACGAGTGCCTAAATATGACGCAACACCTAGCACTCGTAGTGAAGGGATAAGAAAGCAAGTCATTCAAACTTAAGAGATCCATTAATGGACTAAAACACACATCAAGGTCTTAGAACATTCGATTTGATTAGGACATCAAATCTTTTGGTTTTTGATCAACGTTTGGAGGAAATTGTGTAAGTAAGAAGCATGACATAAACATGATGGTATTTTAGTACCTTACGGATATGATATTCTCATAATGGGGAACAATGTGGGTGTATTATCTAGTATAAGAGTGGTTTTCTTTCGAGTTCGATATGAAGGACTTAGGGGGAGAGAGCCACTTCCTTGGGATTAAGATTTTGCATAATCATAAGAATAAGATGCCGGGCTTATCCAGAGTTACTTATACCAACATTGTGATCACAAGTTTTATCATGAAAGATTCTAAGGAAGTATTTCTTAATTTAAGGCATGGAATGTCTCTGTCTAACAATTCGTGTCCGAAGGCACTCGATCATATATAAATGATGACGAATATACATTATGATTCGGTCCTGGGTAGCCTATGTATGCTTTGGACTATAGTAGAATGGATATATTTTATGATGTTGGCATGGTCAATAGATTCCAACTAAATCTAGTTGAGGAGAAGTGGAATTTTTTTAAGAACATTATGAAGTATCTGGAAAGGAAAAAATATTATGTGCTAGTTTACTCAGTAGTTAGTCTAGTACCGATTTGGTATAGGAACTCAAAATTTTAGTTGAATAGGGATTCCAAGAGATCGACCTCAGGATATGTGTTTACCTTGGAGGTGATCCATAAGTTGGAGGAGTATCAAGAAATCATGTATTGTTGATTCGACCATGGAAGATGAATATGTTAGCGCTTCAGAGGAATCACAAAATGTTGTTTGTCTCCTGAACTGTAATACCCCGTATTTCTATAGCTTTTAAAATTATGGGATTTATTAAATTTAATTGAGATAAATTGATTTAATTTTAATCCGGAATGTTGCTTTGAATATTTACTAGCGTGACGAGAGTTAGTAATTATTGGAAATTTGTTATTTGTTGCATATTACTGGATGAGTATAGTAATATATGAGATTTATTTTTATAATGTTGTCAAGAGGGAATTAAATGACTATTTCGGAAATTTAAGTCGGGACGTGCCCGTGTCACGTCAGGACTAATTTTGTTAAATAAAAAGTGAATATTTTATAAGTTGTTCGTATGGTCATTTTGAGTGTGCCAACGCGTCCGGAAGGGTCGAGATAGTCAGAAAAGTATACCCGGGGGTTTAGTTTGGGTCTCGGGGAATTTTTAGGCCTAATTGGTGCCCCGGGAGGGCATTTTAGTCATTTTACATTAGTGGGTAATTAAACCCACGAATTTCAGCCAACCTATATCAGCCATTAGATCAGCCTCTTAGGGTGAGAACATTCACAAATCAAGTGACTGCCATTGGAGAAGAGAGGAGAGAGCTCCAACGCAATCTAAGGCCAAAAAGCCACCGGTTTGCACCGCCACCACCACCACCGCGTAGATCACGAGTCAAGGAACGCAACCATACCAAAATCAGCCATGTATCTGCATACCAAAATCCCAGGCAAGTGTTTAACTTGCGTATTTTCGTTAATGCAATCTTCATATTGGTTTAGGATTGATTAGAGATGATAAGGATGGAAGAACACCCAATTTGTGTTAGGAAAATCCATGTAGAAATTATTTATATGAAATTCTGAAACCCTTGCCATGTAGAGGAAATTAAATCACGAAATTTTGATGATCATAAGAAAGAAATTCTGGAGAAAGATTGATTAGAAAACTGTTTAAGAAAATTCTAGGGTTCTTGATAATTGGAGACAATTTTAGGTGGAACAATCCATGTTTAAATGATGTATATGAACATGCCTTACGTTAGAATCATTTAGTATATTGTTATGATGTTAGTAGTAGAATTCTGGGATGATTAGAACTTGGAAATATCGATTTGGTGTAATTTTGGTGATGAAACCCGTAACTGCATTCGGCAGAATTTTACCGAGACCTGCTTGATCGATCGATCGAGCCTAAAGCTTCGATCGATCGAAGGTTCGATCGATCGAGCCCCAAGCTTCGATCGATCGATCCCTCCTGGCAGACTCCTAATTCCCTCTTTAAATGCGTTAAATTCTAATTGTCGTGTTATATTTCTTGGGCATTCTTGATAAATTGATTTGGGAGACATTGAGGACCAGTAGGGTATATGAATAAATGTTGGAACCTTTAATCTTCAACGAGAATGGTGTTTATGGGATAATTACTTTAGGTTGGTAGATTTATGAATTTAAAGGGTGAGGTGCGTAAGAGAGTTACGTTGGAACCTAATAAAGACACTTACTGAAATTCAGATTTGTGAGGATATAGCCCACGAGTGTTAGGTAATAAGTGAGAAAACCCTTCGAGTTAAGGTTAGGAATGAAACCTTATACGAAATTCTATAAATGTGAAATTAAGGATAAATAGTATAATAATGGGTGACGAGAAGAACCTATATTAATATGATAAAGTGGCATATTTATATGATTGTGTGTACATATATTATATACTTGTGAAAATTCATGCCCACGCTACTTGCTATCCCTGAGGTTACCGCGTTGGGGCAAGTCTTATCTCGATGGCACCTTTATGGGGGATATTGACTTGTACCCTAGGAGATAGATATCCTTGGTACAGGCTATCGATGTGATAGTTCAGACGGTCCTAAGAGACGCAGGTATGTGCCATCCTCTTAGAGACTTGGAATCTATGCTTCGCCTCAATATTGTTTGTGTATTCATGTTAATACAATTCGAGAGTGATTCCGATTGTATTCCCCTTAATATGATTGATATGGGGTTCTGGATAGTAGAGTATGCACGCACCATAGTTTTATGAGGGGTGCTGTTAATTTATATATATTATACGAGTAGTTAATATATATATGAGATTTTGAAATTTGAAACTGCCTACTGTGATTTGATAAGTAGGACATGGTTGATGACTCTTATAGTAAATACTTGTTTGTGAAAAACAATATGTCACCGAGGAACTTTATATATTAATAAAAAGCTAAAACGAGAGTTGTGATTCTAATTGGAAGTATTCTTTGTAAAAAAAAATATAGTTTGGTTTTGAAATCTTACGAGTAAGTAGATACGCTAAATTATTGGGAAGGTTAGTATAATAAAATGCTAAGATAAACCGTTGGGAAGGTTAGTGCGATAGGTGTGCACATTATAAGAGAGGTGAGTATTTCTCAAGAGAGTGACGCACTAATATGTTGTTGCATTGGCGTGTATCAATTTAAATACTTGCTAAACGTATTTTAAAATCAAACACACTTTCGGGCTCTGACCCGTTTTCTCTCTCTCTATCTCTCTCTCTCTCTCTCTCTCTCTCTCTCTCTCTCTCTCTCTCTCTCTTGTATATATATGTATGTATTATAGGTTCCCAGCCACAGGGGCGTCTTGATTAGGATCTCTTGGAAGGAACGCGCTGTAGCTTAGGTGGGAGTTGCAGGTCTCTGGATTAGATGACTTCATTCATTCGGATCTACTCTTAGTACTTTCATCAGTTGAGCATGTGTAGCTCTCTCCATTATCCCGTTGTTATTGGGACATTTGTATATCAGTTGTTTTCAGTATTGTTACTATGGGTTTTATTCAGTTTGTATTGGTGACTTTAGTTTTCTTATGTTGACATTCGATTGACGAATGTATTATATTATTTGGTTTACTGTGATGTGATTCTATGTTGTAGAAATGTTGTTTTTAAATAAATAAATCTTTTTCTTAAATTAAAATTTGGAAAGCATGTATGGAAATGGTTTTGACACTTAGCTTAATTGTTTAGGGTGTTAAATTGGAAAATGTATTTCTATCGACAATGGTGCTGAGAATGAACCAACTGTTTACCTTGATTTAATTTAATAAAGGAGTGATTAGGCGAGGTGTCATAGGTGGTATCAGAGCATCAGGTTCTAGTGTCCTTAGGATCTGTACGGCTTATTATGCTTTCAGCGTTACTTTGTTTGTTATAGAGCCCTATGTTTAGGATTGTCGATTCCTTTGGAGAGATTCCGTTCTCCTGCTATAATGTGTATGCATTAGTGAATTCTAATTTTGTTCGGATGTGTGCGTGTGCCGAGCGATGATGGATGTCAGAAGAAGACCGTTAAGCGTACATCAGGAGGCAGGACTCGTTTGAGATTAGGATATATATTCGAGGATGACGACCGTAGTCTAGGTCACCTCCATTATGACACGAGAAGCCAAGACTTGAAAGGCGACTAAGGTGCAGCAATGATTTTCAAATGCTGTTATAGTCAAATGAGGTACGGGGGTAAACTTACCCAACTTTTTACAAAAACGTGTAAAGACTATCAACGGGAAATTTTAGAAACGCGAAAATTGTATGTGTCTTTACCAAAGGCGGTAAAGTATCCAGAGGCTTAAATGTAGAACGGAGTGTGGCAAACCGAAAGTGAAAATTTAGAGAAAAAATTTCTTGGCTTTCGGGATGAAATTATAATGGTTGGAGACAACCACCAATTATAAAAGTGGAATGCTATGCCTATAGGAGAACCTAAGGTACAGTGTTGACCGTATGTTCCTTCCTTAACTGTTTAAGATGAGAAGCAAATGTGGTTCTGAACTCTTCGAGGGAGGGCATATCAGGGGTCCATTCGTGAATTTGAATCTTAACCGTTAGCCAATTTTGTATCGGAAGATGTAGGTACAAGTGGGGGAAACGACTCCAAGTGGAAGACCAACTCGTAAAAAAAAATAGTTCATAAAACTCGAGGAGGAAATTCTGGTGGACGAACGATCCAGAGGTTGACATTGTCATATTGTGTCAGAATAAATGATAACGCCTCTTTGTGGAGGAAGTCAAAAGAATCGAAGAATTTAGTCGAGAATGAGACTGAATGCAACGGTGGTGGTATAGCACCACAGAAGGATGTGGATACACATCAGGAAAACCATTAAAATTCTTCAGGCAGTTAAATTCTTACCAATCGATGGTAAATTCAGTAAGTACTAGTATAGATAATAGCATGATCTTTATGGCCTAAGAAGGCTATGGAACAACCGGGATGATTAACATAAATCGAGTCTACTAATGTCCGAGGAAAGGACGATCCTAATAGGGTTAGTAGGACAGGTGATAGGTGAATTATGTGTTGAGGTATTTTGTGCAGAGTGAGATCGCTCACGATAATATGTTCCGAAGTAAGTATAAGGGCAAGAATACGGTGCCTAGTAAAAAGGCAACGAGTTAAGTAATTTTGTTTTGGTTTGGACAGACGTGTTACGTCCAAAAACCATTTGTGCAGTCAAAACGATTGCCAGGATGGAAGTATAAGTTGCATCCTTAGGATACGGCGTGTTTATGTGACATGACCGAGTCACCATATTTTGTTTATTACTAGATTGGCATATGAGATGAGTTTAATGCATATCATTATAAATGTTACCACTATGTGAATATTTCTCTTAGTATAACGGGATTTTTCTTTGGTGCTATCCGCGGGGGATGAATGAGCATATTACAGTGTTTTATACTTTATGGAGATTGCTTGTTGTAGTGATGCGATACACGAGTATGATTTTATCTTTGTTAAAATGTTATAAATGGGTAGTATGATAGTGGGCATTTATTGAGAGGCTATTGGGGTAGTTGTATTGGTGCAACATGTTTCATGTTTGCTTTGGCGAGGCTTACCTGTAAGGAAGTTGGACTCGCACTTATATTATCTATCCTAGAGACTTCGGAGGAGATAGTGGGCTCAAGATATTCGATGCCAATGTATGTATAGACTTTGTTAGTATAATTCCGTATGTATCGGGATTTACCATTTGAAACACCTTATACCTTTGACTTGCTTAAGTCTACATTGTAAAAGTGCTCAACTAATTTGGAAATATTGACAAAATTTGTAGTCCATCCTAGAATCCAAAAAGCCTCAGAACCTATCTCTCTAATCCCCTTCAATGATCTATGAAAATACTAAATGAATCACACAACACACAATTAGAAGTGCATACATGTGTTAATATTGCTTAAAATTGAGTGTGTGTTTAATTCCCCTTTAATTGGAGCTTTAATAATTTTTAGGAATTTTTAAATATATTTTAAAACTTTTTAAATTTGTTTTAAACATTTTTGAATAAATGTTTTTATTAATAAAATTGGTTTATAAAGTTTTTGGGGTTAATATAATATTTTGAAAACTTCTGTTTTCACTGCATTGTTTGGTTGGGTACGATCTCAAAGCGCTAGAGACTTCAGGGTGAGGTTTTGTAATTATTTTGACGCGCGTGTGAGAGCCTATTAATAGCCAACACTTGTCATCCTCCGGGCTTATGTATTTGTGCTTCTTATGTGAGAGGGCTGGATGCATTATTGTTGATCGTTGGATCATTTGTTATCAAGGGCCTGCATGCGTTCTTGGTTAATCCCAGTGCATACATATGAACCAATCACTATGCTTTTAAGCCACCGCTTTTCTATAACCATTGGATCAAGTCAAAACCCTTGAAGACTTGATCTCAACCTTTGATTTGCCTCGATCATCCAGAACCTTCCCCAGGCACTATATATACCCTTCCCTTCTCTGCCTTAGAGAACTTTTGGGCATTCGTCTTCCAGAGAGAAAAAAATAAGAGAGAGAAGAGAGAAAAGAATAGAGAGAAGAGAGAGAAAGGGAAACAGTTAGCCAAAATCAAACCCTAACCCTAAACACTTCGTCTCTGAAACAAACCTCTGAAACAAACCTTCAAATAAACCCCACCCCAAACACAACCTGAGTGTTTGAGAGAGAGAGTTGTTTGTTCATGTTGTTGCTGTAACCTCGTGATTTCTGATCTTGTACACAACTTAAACGTTAGAGTAAGGATCTAGTTTCTTTCTCCATAGAAATATTAGATCTGACTCTGCATGTTATATTTTTCACTAGATCTGCATATTTTCAACTTGGTTTAAGAAAATCATTTCTGTTTTGGTTTGAAAAATGTTTTAGAGTTTCTGTTTTTACAAAACTTAACCTGACCTAGTTGGATTCGCACTTGGAGGGTTTTCAATCTCCTAAATATTTTCAAAAGAGATTGAGAAAGGTCTTGACCGATTTCTTAAGCAAGATCTCCATGGAATCTGGGTTATATTGAAAGGTCAAAAGTTTTTTGGTTTTGTAAGAAGGAAAAATAACAAACTCACTGCATATAGACTTTATATGTAATTTTTATAGGACTGTTTGTAAATCTAAGTGTGTGTGAGTTCATGCATGTGAATAGGAATCACTACACAAACACTTTACACACTACTACACTGGAAGTGTTGTGTTTAAGATCTGAGATCATTTGAGTCGACGTAAAGAACCTAAAGCAAAGGAAGTTAGCAAACCGGAGAACATCATCAACAAATCAGATCTATCAGAAGTTAGAAGGAGCCAAGTGGGGTATATTCCTAAACTTAGTATAGGTTGATTTGTGTGCTTGCATGTTGTGTTGTTTGTAACTGATTTTTGTTATTAATGGACTTTTGTTTTTGTGACTTAGAAGTCACCGTGGATGTTTCCTCTGTTGGGAGAGGTTTTACCACGTTAAAAATCATTGTGTTGATTATCTTCATCTACTCACCTCATTCTTTAAGTGTGCTGAATTTTTGAAACTGCCTTAGTTTTAAAACTGGTTACACAATCTTAATTAATCTCGTACATAAGTTTCTTTGTAAACAAATCTTGTTTATAATTTTTTTAAAAGAAAAGGGTTTCTCCAACAAACATTCGGGGTTGCTTATGCAGTTTAACCTCGTGTTAAACGGCATTAGCGACATTTTTCAATTGGTATCAGAGCCCTGTTAACTTTTTATTTCAAAGATCTTGTGTTTCTGAAATCATTTTCTGAAAAACCTAACTATGGACGAGAAGAATGAAAGGTTTGGTAATCTGTCCAGACCTCCTCTCTTTTATGGAAACAAATTTGGTTATTGGAAAGTAAGGATGGTTGCCTTCATCCAAGGGACTTTTGGAGATGATGTCTGGGATATTATCGAAAATGTATAGACTTATCCTACTAAACCAGCCACTGAAGGAAGTGATGAGAGGGTAATGAAAATCTTGAATGAATTTACCCAAGAAGAGAAAACCATTTCTCGAAATAACAATAAAGGCAAGAATGCCATTTTTATGTCCATTAATGAGTATGAGTTCAAAAGAATCTCATCTTGTGCCACTTCTAAGGAAGCATGGGACACATTAATCACTGCACATGAAGGAGACTCAAGAGTCAAAGCTGCTAAAACCCAAATGCTTATTCAGCAGTACAACTCTTTGATCATGTCTGATTCTGAATCTTTTGATGATTTCTACATGAACTTAACTGATATAGTCACTAAGTTGCATGCTAATGGTATTACTTATGATAGAAATGAAATTGTTTCTAAAATCCTAAGGTCATTACCACAAAAGTTCGACAGCAAGAGGTATGCTATTGAGGAAATGAATGATCAAAACCTTACTCCTGAGTTGCTCAGTAGCAAACTTAGAACTGTGGAAATGGAATTAGACTTTAAGAAACAATTGAATCATTCTCAAAGAAAACAACCTAACTCTAACTTGAGTTTTGCCTCTAAGATACCTAAGCTTGAGTCCAATTTGACCAATTCTGACTCTGATGAGGAGTGTGATATAGATAAACTAGATAATCAGATTGCCTTAATGTCTAAACAATTTAAGAAAATTGTCAAATTTCGAAACAAACATGCAACTAAACAAGGCAAGCCTAATTATCCTACTCTGTCTAATCCCAAACCTCATGATAGAGTCTTTGACAAACATCCTAAGGACAACAATTCCAGACCCACTAGAGACCTTAAAAAGATAGAATGTTTTAGATGTAGGAAACTAGGTCACATTGCACACGACTGCAGAGTTAATCTGAATAAAGCCAACACACACAATAGAGCCAATGTCTGTAAAACTTGGAATGATTCAAGTGACTCTGATGAAGAGGAACTTGAGTCATCTAATGAACTTGACCCTTGCATGTCTTTTTATGCTAAGATCATTTACAATGATGATACTCATGTGTGTGATAATGATGCTCCTACTTCTTCTTGTGTGAATACTGCTTTGATTGGCCTAGATGCTCTGTTGTCTGAAAATGTAGCTAGTTCTAGTTCCGTGTGTGTGAGTCAAAGTGATCTCGATAATGACGATGCAAATGGGTGCGTGAGTACTAAAACTGAATCGTTAGGGGTCACTACACACACTTCACTTAGCGACTCAGACACAGATGACCTCCCTGATATCCATACCTTGTATGCTAAGACTCTTAAAAAAGGCACTAGATTGGAGAAGACTGTTAGAGACCTTACTAAGAAATTAGATGATCTAAGTCTTATAGTGAAGTTAAATGCTGAAGAGTACACTAACCAGTGTCTATCTCATCAATCTGAAATTGAAACTTTTGATCAAAAATTAAAAGAGTTGACTAAAACTAATGAAATTCTGGAAATGAAATATAAGGGAACATTATTAGAATTGGAGGAAGCAAAAACAAAGACAGCCACTGTTTTCAAAAAGTTTTCTAAGTTTGAAAACAATTCAAATTGTTTTACCGACTTTGTTGTTGACTCCAAGACCAATTCTGATGATAGAACCGGTATTGGATTTTGCCCTAAGATCAAACCACAAACTACTAAACTTGAACCTATTAAGTTTGTGTCTGGGGGCAAAAGACCAATTGAAACATGTCCAGACTTTCATTTGATTAAAAATGAATTTGATCAAAAACAACAATAGAAAGACATTGGAGAGTCTAGTACCTCTAAAGCTGAGACTGCACTTAAGACTAAATACGTCTGTCCTTTGATCGGAAAGGCTGATTATACCTATAAGACCATACCCCCTAGAAATAGGACTTATGAATAGAACGCAGTCAAACCTATCTTTAGATGTTTTCCTAAGGAAATTCATCCCTCAAGCAATCAATATTGCTCTTACTGTGACATTTATGGTCACTCCTTTGAAGGTTATTATGCTAGGCGTCTAAACACCCCTATATACAATACTTCTGTCTATAAGAACTTTAACTATTCTAGGCAAAGTCGTAACAACTATGTCCTTCCAAGACAACCTGATAAGAACTCTAACTACAGAAATAGAAAGACCAAAACTAAGAGTTCATTTAAGAGAAAGGCTCCCAGAAACTTTCCTAAACCAAAAGCTCAACTTTTTCATAAAAATCAGTTTGCTTCTCCAAATGTTTTTCGACAAAAAACTGTATCTCGAAAATTTTATCAAATGAGGGCAAACTTGCGCAAAATTAAAACTAGATCTATTTGGGTTAGAAAAGAGGATCTTTTACCCCAAATGAAGTTTAACATTGTCATCACTGCTTTCAAAGCTGAACACACTTCATCTGGTTGGTACTTAGATTCAGGATGTTTCAAACATATGACAGGAGATGAAACAAAACTTCTAAACAAAACCAGGTTTTCTGGTGGGAAATTAGTTTTTGGTGATGGTGTCTCATCTCAGATTATAGGTAAAGGAACCCTAAAAGAAGAAGGAATGCCTGTTCTTGAAAATGTTCTATTAGTTAAAGGTCTTAAAGCCAACCTCCTAAGTATATCACAATTTTGTGACTCTGACCATACTATCACCTTTTCAAAGAACAATTGTAAAATTTTAAATGATAAAGGTTAATGCATTATTACAGGATTTAGAATACCTGCCAATTGTTATACTGTCAAGACTAGTTCTGAAACCTGTAACATTGTCAGAATGGATGACAATGAAATCTGGCATAATCGTATGGGTCACTTAAGTTATGACATCCTCGGTAGATTGTCTAGTCAAGTGATAGTTAGAAGTATTCCTAAAATTAAACCTATATCCAGTGTTGTCTGTGGTCATTGCCAGGAAGGAAAAATAGTTAAGACTTCGCATAAAAAGGTTAAAGACATCCTTACCTCTAGACCTTTATATCTCATCCATATAGACCTTATTGGTCCCTCTAGAACTGTTAGTCTTTGTGGACACAGTTATATCCTTGTCATGGTTGATGATTTCACAAGATTCACTTGGGTTGCCTTCTTGAAACATAAATCTGACACGTTTCAGAACTTTTTGAAAATTCTTCTAAGAATTGAAAATGAGAAGGACACACAAGTCAATCGCATCCGTAGTGATAGATGGGGAGAGTTCATAGACACAGGAATAGTTGAATATTGTGACTACAACGGTTACAAACATGAATTTAGTGCCCCTAAAACTCCTCAGCAGAATGGTATTGCTGAAAGGAAAAACCGAACTCTTCAAGAGATGGCACGTGTCATGTTGCATGCTAAATCCCTACCTAAATACTTTTGGGTAGAATCCATTAGAACTGCCTGTCACATTACTAATAGGGTCTATCTTAAGAAAAACTCTAAACAAGCCCCTTATGAGTTGTGGTACGGCAAGAAGCCTAATCTGAAATACCTAAGAACCTTTGGAAGTCAGTGTTATGTCTGTAAAGATAGAGAACATCTGTCTAAATTCGAAACTCGTGGTGATAAAGCCATCTTCTTAGGATACTCACCAAACAGTCGTGCTTATCGTATACACAATCTGCGTACTAAGGCTCTTATGGAATCGATAAATGTAATTGTAAGTGACACTATTGTCGAAAATAAGATATCTAAATCACCTATTGTGGTTGAATCTGAAAATGATTTCAAAACTGATTCACCAGAAATAGATGACTCGTTACCTATTGAGAGTCCAGAAGTACCTGGCTGGGTCTCTAAAGATCATCCCATTGACAACGTGGTCGGTAATCCTAATGAGCCAGTTCGTACTAGATCCCAGTTAAGAAATTATGTTAATTATGCATGTTTCGTCTCCCTTGTGGAACCGAAAAATGTTAATGAAGCATTGAATGACACACACTGTATTTATGCTATGCAGGAAGAGATTTTACAATTCGTCATTCACGATGTCTGGTATCTCATACCTCGGCCTCAAAATAAAAATGTTATTGGAACACGTTGGATCTTTAAGAACAAATCTGATGAAAATGGGGTAATCCTTAGAAACAAAGCTAGACTAGTTGCTCAAGGCTACTCTCAAATATAAGGAATAGATTTCAGCGAGACTTTTGCCCCTGTCACTCGTCTTGAATCTGTTCGACTTCTTTTCGCCATAGCGTGTTACTTAAAATTCACACTTTATCAAATGGACGTCAAATCTGCTTTCCTAAATGGAATTCTATCCGAAGAAACATATGTAGAACAACCCAAAGGGTTCATTGACCCTAAATACCCTAACCATGTCTTTCGTCTGAAAAAGGCTTTGTATGGCTTAAAACAAGCTCCTAGAGCTTGGTATGAACGCCTTTCCAACTTTTTGTTGGATAAGCGTTTTAAGAGAGGAGGAAATGACCAGACTCTCTTTGTCAAACATTTTGACAAAAACATTATTATAGCCCAAGTCTATGTAGACGACATCATTTCGGGTCAACCTCAAACTCTGAAGTTAAATCCTTTTCTGCTAGTATGCATAAGGAATTTCATATGTCCCTTATGGGGGAGCTACAGCTTTTCTTAGGATTTCAAGTGAAACAGAATTCTGATGGTATTTTTGTATCTCAAAATAAGTATGCCTTAGACCTTGTTAAGAAATTTGGTTTAGAGAATGCCAAAGTCGCCAAAACGCCTATGAGTACTACTGTTAAATTATGTAAAGATGAAACTGGTAAGTCAGTTGATTCCACGCTATACCATAGTATGATTGGTAGCCTACTCTATCTAACTGCATCACGACCAGACATAATGTATGCTGTATGTCTGTGTGATCGTTACCAGAATAACCCTAAAGAGAGCCATTTATTGAGCGTAAAACGTATAATAAATTATATAAAAGGCACTCTCAACCTTCGACTTAGGTATACTAAGGATACCTGTAGCACCATCATAGGTTATACTGATGCTGATTGGGCCGGTTGTACTGATGATAGTAAAAGTACATCAGGTGCCTGTTATTATGTTGGCAATAATTTAGTTGGTTGGAGTAGCAAAAAACAGAATTGCACATCCTTATCTACGGCTGAGTCCGAATATATAGCAGCAGGAAGTTGCTGTGCTCAATTGTTATGGATCAAACAGATGTTATGTGATTATGGGATCAAAGCAGATCAATTAAAATTGTATTGTGATAATCAAAGCGCCATTAACATATCTAAAAACCCAGTTCAACACTCGCGAACTAAACATATTAAAATAAGGCATCATTTTATTCGTGAACTTGTTGAAACTAAGGAATTAGAAATTTATTACCTGCCTACTGATCTGCAACTTGTAGACATGTTCACTAAACTTTTGGACTATAACAGATTTCTGTATTTGCGTAATTCTATAGGCATGGTATGCGCTGATTAAACTCTTAAAACTTTAAGTTTTACCCTTTGTCCATTTGAGACAAAATGGGGGAGAAATTTGAGTTTTATGAAGTTCACTTTTGTTCACATTTCATATAAACTTCTTGATCTTAGTGTGTATATTTGCAGGAATCTCTTCTACTGATTGTCTACCGTTTCTAGGGTAAAAATTTGTAAATAGTTGAGTTATGTAATTTTTGTCTTTCTAGGAAATGGGTAGATAGAATCTTTTGTATAGGACTAGGTTTTATTTTTTTTGTTCCCTACGAGTTTTAAGCTAACTCAAAGGAGATTTTGTCTCATATTTACAAAGGGGGAGATTGAAGCACCTTATACCTTTGACTTGCTTAAGTCTACATTGTATAAGTGCTCAACTAATTTGGAAATATTGACAAAATTTGTAGTCCATCCTAGAATCCAAAAAGCCTCAAAACCTATCTCTCTAATCCCCTTCAATGATCTATGAAGATACTAAATGAATCACACAACACACAATTAGAAGTGCATACATGTGTTAATATTGCTTAAAATTGAGTGTGTGTTTAATTCCCCTTTAATTGGAGCTTTAATAATTTTTGGGAATTTTTAAATATATTTTAAACCTTTTTAAATTTTTTTTAAACATTTTTGAATAAATGTTTTTATTAATAAAATTGGTTTATAAAGTTTTTAGGGTTAATATAATATTTTGAAAACTTCTTTTTTCACTGCATTGTTTGGTTGGGTACGATCGCAAAGCGATAGAGACTTCAGGGTGAGGTTTTGTAATTATTTTGACGCGCGTGTGAGAGCCTATTAACAGCCAACACTTGTCATCCTCCGAGCTTATGTATTTGTGCTTCTTATGTGAGAGGGCTGGATGCATTATTGTTGATCGTTGGATCATTTGTTATCAAGGGCCTGCATGCGTTCTTGGTTAATCCCAGTGCATACATATGAACCAATCACTATGCTTTTAAGCCACCGCTTTTCTATAACCATTGGATCAAGTCAAAACCCTTGAAGACTTGATCTCAGCCTTTGATTTGCCTCGATCATCCAGAACCTTCCCCAGGCACTATATATACCCTTCCCTTCTCTGCCTTAGAGAACTTTTGGGCATTCGTCTTCTAGAGAGAAAAAAATAAGAGAGATAAGAGAGAAGTGAGAGAAGAGAGAAAAGAATAGAGAGAAGAGAGAGAAAGGGAAACAGTTAGCCAAAATCAAACCCTAACCCTAAACACTTCGTCTCTGAAACAAACCTCTGAAACAAACCTTCAAATAAACCCCACCCCAAACACAACCCGAGTGTTTGAGAGAGAGAGAGAGAGAGAGTTGTTTGTTCATGTTGTTGATGTAACCTCGTGATTTATGATCTTGTACACAAATTAAACGATAGAGTAAGGATCTAGTTTCTTTCTCCATAGAAATATTAGATCTGACACTGCATGTTATATTTTTCACTAGATCTGCATATTTTCAACTTGGTTTAAGAAAATCATTTCTGTTTTGGTTTGAAAAATGTTTATAGTTTCTGTTTTTACAAAACTTAACCTGACCTAGTTGGATTCACACTTGGAGGGTTTTCAATCTCCTAAATATTTTCAAAAGAGATTGAGAAAGGTCTTGACCGATTTCTTAAGAAAGATCTCCGTGGAATTGGGTTATATTGAAAGGTCAAAAGGTTTTTGGTTTTGTAAGAAGGAAAAATAACAAACTCACTGCATATAGACTTTATATGTAATTTGTATAGGACTGTTTGTAAATCTAAGTGTGTGTGGGTTCATGCATGTGAATAGGAATCACTACACAAACACTTTACACACTACTACACTGGAAGTGTTGTGTTTAAGATCTAAGATCATTTGAGTCGACGTAAAGAAGCTAAAGCAAAGGAAGTTAGCAAACCGGAGAACATCATCAACAAATCAGATCTATCAGAAGTTAGAAGGGGCCAAGTGGGGTATATTCCTAAACTTAGTATAGGTTGATTTGTGTGCTTGCATGTTGTGTTGTTTGTAACTGGTTTTTGTTATTAGTGGACTTTTGTTTTTGTGACTTAGAAGTCACCGTGGATGTTTCCTCTGTTGGGAGAGGTTTTACCACGTTAAAAATCATTGTGTTGATTATTTTCATCTACTCACCTCATTCTTTAAGTGTGCTGAATTTTTGAAACTGCCTTAGTTTTAAAACTGGTTACACAATCTTAATTAATCTCGTACATAAGTTTCTTTGTAAACAAATCTTGTTTATAATTTTTTTTAAAAGAAAAGGGTTTCTTCAACAAACATTCGGAGTTGCTTATACAGTTTAACCTTATGTTAAACGGCATTAGCGACGTTTTTCACCATTGAGCGAAAAGATTTAACTCATTATTATGTTTAGCACTCAGGACTTAATGATAGGAAGAGCGCATTTCTATATTTAACCTTTAGAGATGTGGGAGTTAATCTTTATACCCTATTATTAGGGAAAGGAATTTCGAGAATTCCGAGTGTATGTATTCGAAGTTTTTAATCCAATTACCATTAACCAATACGGGACGATAGTGAAATTGGTGAAATGTTCTTTGTTAAGCATAATTACGGAGAACTTGTAACTTTTCTGTCAAGGGACGGAATAATGGGGTATATTCTATGGATAGAGGACCAAACGTATTTCGATAACCGACAATGCTATGTAGTAGTGTATCGGGGGGGTTCCTTGTTTGGATTTTGCTTTGCGAGACATCCCACGCATGAAACTTAGCGTAAGGTTGGAAATAGGGAGACGTTTGGTCACTTTTCCACGAGTTTGGTACCCTGGTCGAAATGGGATCAAGTAATTATGTATGTAGGTTGGAAGTTGAATTTTGTTTTAAGGTTTTTGGAGCCGGATCTTGTGATAGGAAAACATTGAAAGTTATCCCCACAAGTTGAGGGGTGGAACTATGATAAGGAGAATTTAAGAATTCTGATTTCTAGGGTGATTGAAGTGCCCGAATATCATAACCGCGTACAGGACACAAGGTGAATAAAGAGTTGGAATGATTTTTAGCATGGATTACTTGGAAAGAACTTTATATCATACAAAAGAGATGACCTATAATTATTCTGATGAATAGAGCGTTAGTGATTTATTTTGGTTGTTGTACCTATTTGGGAAAATTTTTGCACTTATCTGAGGAAGGTGGAGATTATTATTCCTCTTTTATTGTCATGGAATTTGGATGACCTATTTCTTCTATTCCGTTGAATTTAGTTAGTTCTACAGATGAGTAGCACGCCTTTCGCTCTCCCAGGGCGGTTGAAGTGTTGCAAAAATGTGGGCATCTTGGTTAACTACAGTCAAAATGGTCCGAATCGGAGGGACGTGTAAATAGACGTGTGAAATATATGTTTGTGGGAATAGTATGACGAAGTGGAAGTGATAGAGTGGATTAAACGTCACATGAGGAGCGATAATCCATACATGAGTGTGCAATTGAATAACACGCCCTAACTTGATTGGAAGGCTGTGGAAGCCGTTCAAGAATTGGTATTCCTTGAATAGAGTAGAATTTAATGATTATGAAGAACACCAGGAGCGGAGTTATTAGTCAAGTGTGAGAGTGACTTGCGCATACAAAGAGTAAGGATGTTAGTATGGTATAAGAGATCCAGAAGTGCGCTTCGTGGAGAGAAGAGCACGGGTCGGAACTTTCGGCCTACTCCATGGAGGAAGGGGAGTATTACGTGTCACTTAATGTGAGACATTTCAAGGGAAGAATCAATGTTTAGCGAGACGTAGTGAGTAGTCTCTACATGCACTGCCCATAAGTAAGGTTTGGTTGAAAGCGGAGAATCAACTAAAGAATTTTGTGTTTATCGACAATTCCTGAAATTGGAAGAGGTCGGTAAAGTTGGTACAGTTCTTCGATGGGTTGCCATCGTTAAAACAAGATTAAGGGTTCATCCCGAACATGTGAATTAAGCCGATGAGAAGGAAGTGATTGATATTCCTTTGGGATCCTTTATTATAATTAACTAATATGCCGCAGAATTCCTTTGAAAGGAAGGATCGCGCCAGTGCATAGTCCGATGCAGTATAAATTTCTCAATCAGGATGAGATTGGTAAATTCCACCTTTGATATGGGATTTCAGGAACCAGCGGAGATAAGGTTTCGTTTCGAGTAGGATGTACCACCGGTAGCCAGGGAATAGGCGCACGGTGATTAAAGATTTGTGGAGCCACGTGAAGGAGATTTTGGAATCTTGATACGATGATTTCAAGAATGCTCTGTAGAAGCACTCGTACCTATTTGTCACGTACAGGGTACTTATTAAGGTTTTGTTATGGAAGATCCTTGACTATTCTCCTTCTGTATTTTTAGAGGAGAGTAGATAATCAAAAGTTTTGGATCGTTCGAGAAAATAACCGATAACTATGGTCGAATTCCACGACTGTTT
Source organism: Sambucus nigra (assembly GCA_949130495.1). Taxonomy (NCBI): domain Eukaryota; kingdom Viridiplantae; phylum Streptophyta; class Magnoliopsida; order Dipsacales; family Adoxaceae; genus Sambucus; species Sambucus nigra. The sequence goes on from OX422208.1 coordinate 174,176,158, forward strand.
TACGCGAACAAGTGGTCAAATGTTCGTAATATTTTCTCAAAATGGAAGTTTTGTATATAAATTATCCGAGTAATTGTCTATAGTAGGGTGCGGCCTCCTAATGTTAGTGAGATAATAAAATGCATAACGCATAAGCGTGACTTATACGAACGTTGTCGGTTGGGAGCACAAGGTGAAGTATCTCTAATGAGAATGTAAAACAATGTTGCTGTGAAGAAAGGGCTATAGTACTTGAGCGCCGTAATGTGTAGTTAGTTTGTGTACGGAAAAGGATATCCAGAATTGTGTAATCGGATAGGCCCTATTTTCCGAATTTCGGGACGAAATTCAGTTATTAGGGGGGAAGTATGTAATACCCCGTATTTCCATAGCTTTTAAAATTATGGGATTTATTAAATTTAATTGAGATAAATTAATTTAATTTTAATCCGAAATGTTGCTTTGAATATTTACTAGCGTGACGAGAGTTAGTAATTATTGGAAATTTGTTATTTGTTGCATATTAATGGATGAGTATAGTAATATATGAGATTTATTTTTATAATTTTGTCAAGAGGGAATTAAATGACTATTTCGGAAATTTAAGTCGGGACGTGCCCGTGTCACGTCAGGACTAATTTTGTTAAATAAAAGTGAATATTTTATAAGTTGTTCGTATGGTCGTTTTGAGTGGGCCAACGCGTCCGGAAGGGTCGAGATAGTCAGAAAGTATTCTCGGGGGGGTTTAGTTTGGGTCTCGGGGCATTTTTAGGCCAAATTGGTGCCCCGGGAGGGCATTTTAGTCATTTTACATTAGTGGGTAATTAAACCTACGAATTTCAGCCAACCTATATCAGCCATTAGGTCAGCCTCTTAGGGTGAGAACATTCACAAATCAAGTGACGGCCATTGGAGAAGAGAGGAGAGAGCTCCAAGGCAATCCAAGGCCAAAAAGCCACCGGTTTGCACCGCCACCACCACCACCACGTAGATCACGAGTCAAGGAACGCAGCCATACCAAAATTATCCATGTATCTGCATACCAAAATCCCAGGCAAGTGTTTAACTTGCGTATTTTCGTTAATGCAATCTTCATATTGGTTTAGGATTGATTAGAGATGATAAGGATGGAAGAACACCCAATTTGTGTTAGGAAAATGCATGTAGAAATGATTTATATGAAATTCTGAAACCCTTGCCATGTAGAGGAAATTAAATCACGAAATTTTGATGATCATAAGAGAGAAATTCTGGAGAAAGATTGATTAGAAAACTGTTTAAGAAAATTCTAGGGTTCTTGATAATTGGAGACAATTTTAGGTGGAAAAATCCATGTTTAAATGATGTATATGAACATGCCTTACGTTAGAATCATCTCGTATATTGTTATGATGTTAGTAGTAGAATTCTGGGACGATTGGAACTTGGAAATATCGATTTGGTGTAATTTTGGTGATGAAACCCGTAACTGCATTCTGCAGAATTTTGCCCAGACCTGCTTGATCGATTGATCGAGCCTAAAGCTTCGATCGATCGAAGGTTCGATCGATCGTTCCCCAAGCTTCGATCGATCGACCCCTCCTGGAAGACTCCTAATTCGCTCTTTAAATGCGTTAAATTATAATTGTCGTGTTATAATTCTTGGGCATTCTTGATAAATTGATTTGGGAGACATTGAGGACCAGTAGGGTATATGAATAAATGTTGGAACCTTTAATCTTCAACGAGAATGGTGTTTATGGGATAATTACTTTAGGTTGGTAAATTTATGAATTTAAAGGGTGAGGTGCGTAAGAGAGTTACGTTGGAAACTAATAAAGACACTTACTGAAATTCAGATTTGTGAGGATATAGCCCACGAGTGTTAGGTAATAAGTGAGAAAACCCTTCGAGTTAAGGTTAGGAATGAAACCTTATACGAAATTCTATAAATGTGAAATTAAGGATAAATAGTATAATAATGGGTGATGAGAAGAACCTATATTAATATGATAAAGTGACATATTTATATGATTGTGTGTACATATATTATATACTTGTGAAAATTCATGCCCACGCTACTTGCTATCCCTGAGGTTACCGCGCTGGGGCAAGTCTTATCTCGATGGGACCTTTATGGGGGATATTGACTTGTACCCTAGGAGATAGATATCCTTGGTACAGGCTATCGATGTGATAGTTCAGACGGTCCTAAGAGACGTAGGTATGTGCCATCCTCTTAGAGACTTGGAATCTATGCTTCGCCTCAATATTGTTTGTGTATTCATGTTAATACAATTCGAGAGTGATTGCGATTGTATTCCCCTTAATATGAGTGATATGGGGTTCTGGATAGTAGAGTATGCACGCACCATAGTTTTATGAGGGGTGTTGTTAATTTATATATATTATACGAGTAGTTAATATATATATGAGATTTTGAAATTTGAAACTGCCTACTGTGATTTGATAAGTAGGACATGGTTGATGACTCTTATAGTAAATACTTTTTTGTGAAAAACAATATGTCACCGAGGAACTTTATATATTAATATAAAGCTAAAACGAGAGTTGTGCTTCTAATTGGAAGTATTTTTTGTAAAAAAAAATATAGTTTGGTTTTGAAATCTTACGAGTAAGTAGATACGCTAAATTATTGGGAAGGTTAGTATAATAAAATGCTAAGATAAACCGTTGGGAAGGTTAGTGCGATAGGTGTGCACATTAGAAGAGAGGTGAGTATTTCTCAAGAGAGTGATGCACTAATATGTTGTTGCATTGGCCTGTATCAATTTAAATACTTGCTAAACGTATTTTAAAATCAAACACACTTTCGGGCTCTGACCCATTTTCTCTCTCTCTCTCTCTTGTATATATATGTATGTATTACAGGTGCCCAGCCACAGAGGCGTCTTGATTAGGATCTCTTGGAAGGAACGCGCTGCAGCTTAGGTGGGAGTTGCAGGTCTCTAGATTAGACGACTTCATTCATTCGGATCTACTCTTAGTACTTTCATCAGTTGAGCATGTGTAGCTCTCTCCATTATCCCGTTGTTATTGGGACATTTGTATATCAGTTGTTTTCAGTAATGTTACTATGGGTTTTATTCAGTTAGTATTGGTGACTTTAGTTTTCTTATGTTGACATTCGATTGACGAATGTATTATATTATTTGGTTTACTGTGATATGATTCTAAGTTGTAGAAATGTTGTTTTTAAATAAATAAATCTTTTTCTTAAATTAAAATTTGGAAAGCATGTATGGAAATGGTTTTGACACTTAGCTTAATTGTTTAGGGTGTTAAATTGGAAAATGTATTTCTATCGACAGTGATGCTGAGAATGAACCAACTGTTTACCTTGATTTTATTTAATAAAGGAGTGATCGCCCGGTATTTAATTAGGCGGTGTGTCACATGAACTTCCTCAATGACTTGGGTGTGGTTCCTTTAATCCACTCAGCTATTACACTTTATTGTGATAATAGAGCTGAGGTTGAAAATTAAAAAGAACCAATGACTCATAAGAGGGCGAAGCACATCGAACGCAAGTATCACCTTATTTAAGAGATCATGCAGGGGGCCGACGTTATTTTGACCAAAAATGAATCTGAGGATAACCTCGAGGTAATGTACAAGTAACGTGAAATATGTGATATATACAATTGAATAAAACATGGATATATGTATTAAAGACACAAATTATATATATATATATATATATATATATATATATATATGTCTTTCTCTTGTATGGGCCAGTCCACATTTTAGGAGTGCGGCCCGGACATCTGTCAACTGGCGATAAGCCCGAAAAAGAGAGAGTGTGTGCCTATAATTTTTGCGATAATTTCTAGATGCACCATCAGGTGACACATATTTGGTCTGCATTCTTAAAATGCGTATTGGTCTGCACAAGAGCAGTATATAATAATAATAATAATAATAATAATAATAATAATAATAATAATAATAATAATAATAATAATAATAATAATAAAGTAGAAAACTTATGTATGTCATAAGCTTAGTTGATGATGTCATTAATATGCATTTTATCCTACAATACCCATTTTACCCTAAAATATTTGATTTCCCCCTCTTTTTATATTTACCAAATTTACACTTCAATTCAAAATTAGGGTCACTTTTGTCCAAATCACTTCATCAATTTGTTCACACCCTCTCATTTCCCACACAAACTTATCATTCTCTAATTCTCTCCTGTTCTCTCTCCCAGGTCACGACAACCCCTCTTCCATCGCCCTTGAGGTAACCCCCCTCTCATTTACACACAAACACACAAACGCCCTCAATTTTTGATTGTACGATTTTGTGGGTTGTGCGATTTCAAGGTGAGTATTTAATTTGATGTTAATAATTTTGTTGACTTCGATCTGTGTATGAGATGGTGCTCGGTTTCAGGTTGGATGCTTAAGATAACTTTCCATTTCATCATTTTTGTCATCTCTAGGTATGTGATTCAACCCGTGTGTTTCCATTTTGCATGTCTATTATTTTGTTGTAGATATTAGGGATTATTTCGCATTTGGGTTCCAGATTGTGATTCATTGAAAATGGTGGGGTGGTATTTGAAGGAACCTTAGGTTTAATAACCAACAAAGGTTACATTCATGTATGTTATTCAACATGTGTGTATAATTTTGCGTGTGTATTATTTTGCTATTGATATTATGTGTATATTTTGCAGAGAGGTTGCAGATATTAGGGGTTGAATATCACATTTAGGAGCTATGGTTTCAGATTGTGGCGTGGTGCTTGAGGGCATCTTTGAATGTTGGATGTGGTATTTTTTATTCATATGGATGATAATACTTTACTCTTGAGTTTCAATCCCTATCCGTATCCCTTCACACCCAAATATTGAATTTTTTGTTGTGAATCAGAGAACCACCGAAATGTTTTATGTATATTGGTTTTGATTATAATAGTAGTTATTTTCCACGTGTGGTTGATTTTGATTTAGTTGAAGTATTAAAGTTGAAATGTGTCTATGTGGTCTACTTTTATTAACTTTAAAGCCGAGTTGCTGAGGTACAATTTTGAAGGAACAAAGCTGTTGATCCAATACCAAGCAAATTGGGACTTCATTTTAATGGTAATGAAAACTCTGTGGTGAGTAAAATCAACATTTTTCTTTTTAGTTGCCATAATCAGTTTCACATTTAAAACTAGTCTTGCATTTTGCTGGTTTTCATCCTCTATGGTGACCATATTTTTCCTTTGTTGAGGTATCATCCGGTACAACATAGTTCTCTCAAATGTGTTTTATGTTTTGATAGTTATCAAATTGTTTAATGTTTTTAGTTGGGTTGATTAGTGTTTTGGGTCTTCTTTGATATCAATTTAGTTGGATGTCAATTTATGGAAAAGTGAGCACATTGATAATAAAAGGTTTGTAAAATGTAGCATGTCATAGGAAGCAATGATGTCAGGTTTATACAAGTTTATTTGATGAATGAAGGGTTGTAAATAAGGTAATTTATTAAGGCCATCATAAGAAATGATGTCTTAGACATCTGCTTCGTATCTCACAGCAGAACCCATGGGAAATTTACACGACCCACATCAAGAGCTTGCATCGTCCCATTTCTAAATTATACACATTGAGTTCTTTATTTTGCTAGGTTCTTAGGCAGGTTCTTGATTTTGTTTCACTTTACGCATATGTTTTTATAAGGTGCATATTGCTTTAGTTCATAAGTATAAACCTAGGAAACACGTCAGCCCTTTATTGCTTTATTTCTTTCTGTTTGGATAGAATTGATGCTAATGTGTTTTAGATTTAATGTTCCATAAGTATATTTTTCTATTAAGTTCTTTGGTGTGTGTAAGGCCTATTTTGTAGATAAGTGCAAGGCTAATTTGCTCCCCCGCTGTGTCACAAATCCATTTGAATAGAGATGAAGGTTGTTACTACCAATTTTCTCGCCGTTTTGGGTGGAACCACCGCTCCTCCCGTCTTTTGATGTTTGCATTTGAAGCACTGCTAGATGAGATATTGTTAGTAGCGAGAACGAAACTCTTAACTGGCTTGGGCAGAGATCCAACTAGACGGCGTGATTGAATACTTGAATTACTATCCCAGAGAATGATTAATATTTGAAAATATAGTCATCTGTTCACTGGTAAAAACATCACGAGATGGCTTCTTATTGGGGGTTAGTTTTGGATGGAAAACATCCTCAATCCAATGATGACCACACTTGGAATCATGTCCAGACGAACCACCTTCTCTTTTATTGGAAGGATCTTATTCAGAACAGGTGGCTTTGTATTTAATGTTAATATTTTTTGGGGTATTTTTTTATTTTAAACAGTTTTAGAAACATTTATCTCCATATCTCCTTATTTTAGCTTATTTTTGAGTTCAACCTTCTCTTTGAAGTCACAATATAGTTTTTTTCTTATACTACCTAAATAAATTGGACCGTGGCATGACCGTGGCACAAGTATAAGTCTCTTAAATCAACCCGACCATGGCATGATTGTGGCCAAGATGAGGAAAGAGAAAGTATTTATGATCAATCTTAAGAAACTCCACAACATCTTAAGATACGTAGGATTTTTAAAAATCTTCAATTATATAAGGAACCTAGGAAATCTTTAGGGCTTATGTGTTAAGTTTAATTTTATGTTCCATTCTATTTTATTACTTGGTTTTGGTAGATGTTTTGGATTTACACATATACTAAACTCATCCTTCAGTTTTTATTCAGAGAAATATGGCACCACTATTCTCATGGAAAGGTCCAAATCTTCTTCCACTAAACCCAAGATTTAGAGAAGACAAAAGATGATTTAGAGATTTGACTGGACACTCCGACTACGGACTTACAAAAAGTTAAAAAAATTGAGGGATAACACCTATAAGAATCTTGCAGAGGCTGATAAATGACTATTAAACAGTGTAGAACTGATTAGTAAGCTTGAGGAGGATGTCCATCTTTTAAAAGTCGAGGTGAACAAGTTTATTAGATTTTTGGCTAGGTGGACATGTTGACCACTTCTAGAGCCGAGGTCACCATTAGTGAAGAGATGGGTGACAATGTTAACAAGGATTCTGTTTTCAATTTCTACCTCGAGTGATTGAGCTTAGGTATGCGGTATACATTTTGTGGATATTCTTCTTAATTTTTAGTAACTATTTTGATGATCCGACCTTTTTTCTTATTAATGTTTGTTTTTGTTTCGTATTTGTTGTGAATGTTTATTGTTTGTCATTTTGTTTTGTCTTATAATTGTTTTTAGAATATTACAATATATTGTTATTTTTTAAAATTGGCAATAACAACTATCTGCTATGGAGCCAACAAGTTAATCCAGGCATTAAATGTCACAAGTTATAGAAATTCGTTTATGACTCTCTAGAATTAATTTTGCCAAAATTCATAACAAAATCTGACCGTTCTGGGGGAAAATGGAATCAAGATTATCTGGACTCGGAACAAAAAGATTAGTTATTAGTTTCCTTATTGCTTTCTTCAATGTAAGAAATTTTTCTTAATCGTATGGTTGGGAGCCAAACTGCAACACAGGTGTGGAAAACACTTGAATTAAGCTATTCACATTAGTTGTTGGAATTTTACGATTTATGATACACTGATTCATAACTTAATTTATATGAATCAAGTACAAAACCTAAAATTAAGATATTTAGGTTAGTTGTTTGGATCTATTAGAATTATTTTTCATCGTTTTTTTTCTGTATAAGCATGTATAGTTTTTGTACTTGGGTTTCAGCGACATATTATAAATGATATAAGTCAGAGCACTATAACTGCAACACGAGTTTTATAACTATTATTTTATTCATATTAATCTTCATTCTCACCCTTTCGATAAAACCCGATGCTACTTTCTTGACATATCTGTATCAGAGCACCATCAAGGTTAGAATTTCTACCTAAAGCTAAAAAAATCTATTTTCTATCATCTGTACTCCTTTAGAGACTAAAGTCGGTACTTCGGAGAGTTTTGACATGGTATTTAATCCACTAGAATGGTTATGGTGGAAAATATGTAGATAAGCATGAGTGATTGGAAAACCATGCCTTTTTCTTGCTTTCTAAAACCATTGTATAGCAGACATGTAGGACTAAGGTAGGAATTCCACACATTTTGAATGAATACTCATCACAAATGGTACTGTCATTATAGCAAGCTTATAAGTAAATGAATAAAATGAAAAAACGACCCTCATTTCATTATTAAAACAACAAACAATAGAAAATGACTACTTAAACTACAATATACAAATAAATTTAATAAGGAATTTCTCAAGTTCCAACTGATGGATGTTCCTCTCCCTCGCGCTTGAACGATTTCTCGGAGTCGGAGGAAGATCTCTCATATGATAATCCCAAACATTACTTATGTTCTTATATGCTTAGAATTGACAATTACAATTTAATTATGTTAGTTTATGGATAAGATTTGCAGGTACTAAATTTGTCTTATTTTGTAGGTAGTAATTGGTCATATAAATTATATACAAATCCTTCTCTGTATCTGTTCTCTTACAAGTGTGGATGTCAGCCCCTATTGGGTTTCAAACGTAATGCTTCATGGAGTTATTATTTTTTTATGTCTACAAGACAGTTATAAGATAGTGCACACATGAATAGTAAGAATTATGTGCTTTGAATGGACGTACCTGGATAAATAGTGAGGGACTGAATGGTCTGCGACTTTATTTCGCAAGAATGAAAATAAACATTTAAACTCAGCCACAGTTTATGGATTGATGCCAATTTATCATCACATGGGGAATGTGATCTATGTCAAGTCAATGATCTCCTTTATCCTTCGAACACCATTAATATATGGGAATCCCTCCATTTGCAGTAATGAAAGCATATGTATGAGTTAAGTTCATGGCCAATTACAAGAATATCTTGATCGATCAAGAGAAAGGATGAAATTTCTCATGAAAGAGAAAAATTTGCCCAAGCTATTACAGAAAAGGTAGGAGTTAAGTTTTTAATATATTTTGATTAGATTAGTATTCACTTTCAAAGATTTATTCACGACATAAGAGTGCAGCATATCTTGAATCCACTAATATTGCAATCTGAACAATCGCCAATATAGCATATCTAAGATCGAACAGTATTCATGTAAGGCTTTTCTTACTTTAACCACTGATATAATGAACTCTACTTTTACGAGTATTAATTATTGAATGACACTATTTGTAACTAGAGTATTAACTCTACTTTTGTAGAAGTATTAACTTTACTTTTATTACTCGGTTATGTTATATTACATAATTGAGCTCACTGCATACTCATTGTAACTAGAGTTTGTTCTGTTCTTTTTCATAATTAAGTTCACTTCATCCTAATCATTCTTCTTCACTCTTTTTCTCTAAATGCTGCAAAATGTTTTATATATTAAATGAGTTTATTTTCACCTTAAATGTATTTAATGGTATTATTTCGTATTGGTGATTTTGGTTTGTACACCGAGTCGTAAGTTCTTCGTTCGATTATGTTAAATGCACTGGTTCGTACATGAGTTTTACTTATATGCTACATTTTTCTGGACTACTTTGAATGAATGTATTTGTTGTCTTGTTTGAGTGCTAAACTTTGAGGACTACAACGCATATCAATGATGTTGTAGATGAAATCCGTTATGGACATGTTATAGTTATGGATCTCAATTACAAAAACACCTTAGTTTTTAATTGAAATTAGTGAGTTTTAATGTTGCAAATCCAATAGCTTTGTAGTAGCCAGTTGCAAATGCATGTGCCAGTAGAGCCATTTTCAATTTATCCTAACTATTATTCATTAAATGTTCAAAGTTTTAGATTACTTTGCAATAATTAACCTCCAAAAGGGTCAACACCAAATGACATAGTTTTTATCCACATAGTAGGCGATCGAACACTGGGATGGGGTATAAAAAATAAGGTTGTTTTGTTTTCTCTTCATGCCTGTATTTTTTGAGTTAGGATTTAAGGGTTAATTGCTTTTTTGTAATCTATCGTGATAGTTCTAGTGACCCCTATTATTTTATTCCATCGCTTTCATAGAATACTACGGTGAAATTGCAGAGGAACACAAATTGGATACCAAGAACTATAAAGACGCACTCTAAGATGAGGATGTCAAGATTTTTTTAGAGGCTATGAATATCGAGATGGATTTAATATATTAGAGTCAAGTATAGGAACTTGTAGAGTTGTTAGAAGGGATAAAACCTTTTGCTTACAAGTGGATCTATAAGAAGAAGAGATGGGTAATCCTTCAAGGCATGGCTTGTGTCGAGATGGTTCACTTAAAAAGAGGGGATCAATTATGAAGAAACCTTCTCGTCGGTAGCCATGGTATATATTCTATCAGGATTATTTATTCATTGTGGGTCATATCGATTAACAAATTTGGCAAATGGGTGTTAAAATTGAGTTCTTTAATGGTAGTCTTGACGAGTGCCTAAATATGACGCAACACCTGGCACTCGTAGTGAAGGGATAAGAAAGCAAGGCATTCAAACTTAAGAGATCCATTTATGGACTAAAACACACATCAAGGTCTTAGAACATTCGATTTGATTAGGACATCAAATCTTTTGGCTTTTGATCAACGTTTGGAGGAAATTGTGTAAGTAAGAATCATAACATAAACATGGTGGTATTTTAGTACCTTACGGCGATGATATTCTCGTAATGGGGAACAATGTGGGTGTATTATCTAGTATAAGAGTGGTTTTCTTTCCAGTTCGATATGAAGGACTTAGGGGGAGCAAGTCACATCCTTGGGATTAAGATTTTGCATAATCATAAGAATAAGATGTCGGGCTTATCCAAAGTTACTTATACCAACATTGTGATCACAAGGTTTATCATGAAAGATTCTAAGGAAGTATTTCTTACTTTAAGGCATGGAATGTCTCTGTCTAACAATTCGTGTCCTAAGGCACTCGATCATATATAAATGATGACGAATATATATTATGGTTCGATCCTGGGTAGCCTATGTATGCTTTGGACTATAGTAGAATGGAGATTCCAACTAAATCTAGGTGAGGAGAAGTGGAATTTTGTTAAGAACATTCTGAAGTATCTGGAAAGGAATAAATATTATGTGCTAGTTTACTCATTAGGTAGTCTAGTACCGATTCGGTATAGGAACTCAAAATTTTAGTTGAATAGGAATTCCAAGATATCGACCTCAGGATATGTGTTTACCTTGGAGGTGATCCATAAGTTGGAGGAGTATAAAAAAATCATGTATTGTTGATTCGACTATGGAAGATGAATATGTTAGCGCTTCATAGGAATCACAAAATGTTGTTTGTCTCCTGAACTTCCTCAATGACTTGGGTGTGGTTCCTTCAATCCACTCAGCTATTACACTTTATTGTGATAATAGAGGTGAGGTTGAAAATTAAAAAGAACCAATGACTCATAAGAGGGCGAAGCACATCGAATGCAAGTATCACCTTATTTGGGAGATCATGCAGGGGGCCGACGTTATTTTGACCAAAAATGAATCTGAGGATAACCTCGAGGTAATGTACAAGTAACGTGAAACATGTGATATATACAATTGAATAAAACATGGATATATGTATTAAAGAGACAAATTATATATATATATATATATATATATATATATATATATAAGTCCTGCTCTTGTGCGGGCCAGTCCGCATTTTAGGAGTGCGGACCGCACTTGTGTCAACTGGCGATAAGCCCAGAAAAGAGAGAGAGTGTGCCTATAATTTAGGCGATAATTTCTAGATGCACCATCAGGTGACACATATTTGGTCTGCATTCTTAAAATGCGTATTGGTCTGCACAAGAGCATTATATATTATAATAATAATAATAATAATAATAATAATAATAATAATAATAATAATAATAATAATAATAATAATAATAATAATAATAATAATAATAATAATAATAATAATAATAATAATAAAGTAGAAAACTTATGTATGTCATAAGCTTAGTTGATGATGTCGTAAATATGCATTTTTTCCTGCAATACCCATTTTACCCTCAAATATTTGATTTCCCCCTTTTTTATATTTACCAAATTTACTCTTCAATTCAAAATTAGGGTCACTTTTGTCCAAATCACTTCATCAATTTGTTCACACTCTCTCATTTCCCACACAAACTTATCATTCTCTACTTCTCTCCTGTTCTCACTCCCAGGTCACGACAACCCCTCTTCCGTCGCCCTTGAGAAAACCCCCCTCTCTTTTACACACACAAACACACAATCACCCTCAATTTTTGATTGTACGATTTCGTGGGTTGTGCGATTTCAAGGTGAGTATTTAATTTGATGTTAATAATTTTGTTGACTTCGATCTGTGTATGCGATGGTGCTCGGTTTCAGGTTGGATGCTTAAGATAACTTTCCATTTCATCATTTTTGTCAGCTCTAAGTATGTGATTCAACCCGTGTGTTTCCATTTTGTATGTCAATTGTTTTGTTGTAGATATTAGGACTTATTTCGCATTTGGGTTCCAGATTGTGATTCCTTGAAAATGGTGGGGTGGTATTTGAAGGAACCTTAGGTTTAATAACCAACAAAGGTTACATTCATGTATGTTATTCAACATGTGTGTATAATTTTGCGTGTGTATTGTTTTGTTGTTGATATTATGTGTATATTTTGCAAAGAGGTTGCAGATATTAGGGATTGTATATCACATTTGGGTGCTATGGTTTCAGATTGTGGCGTGGTGCTTGAGGGCATCTTTGAATGTTGGATGTGGTATTTTTTATTCATATGGATGATAATACTTTACTCTTGAGTTTCAATCCCTATCCGTATCTCTTCACACCCAAATATTGAATTTTTTGCTGTGAATCAGAGCACCACTGAAGTGTTTTATGTATATTGGTTTTGATTATAATAGTAGGTATTTTCCACGTGTGATTGATTTTGATTCAGTTGAAGTATTAAAGTTGAAATGTGTCTATGTGGTCTATTTTTATTAACTTTAAAGCTGAGTTGCCGAGGTACAATTTTGAAGGAACAAAGGTGTTGATCCAATACCAAGAAAATTGGGACTTCATTTTTATGGTAATGAAAACTCTGTGGTGAGTAAAATCAACATTTTTTCCTTTTAGTTGCCATTATCAAGTTCACATTTAAAACTAGTCTTGCATTTTGCTGGTTTTCATCCTCTATGGTGACCATATTTTTCTTTGTTGAGGTATCATCCGGTACAACATAGTTCTCTCAAATGTGTTTCATGTTTTGATAGTTATCAAATTGTTTAAAGTTTTTACTTGGGTTGATTAGTGTTTTGGGTCTTCTTTGATATCGATTTAGTTGGATGTCAATTTATGGAAAAGTGAGCACATTGATAATAAAAGGTTTGTAAAATGTAGCGTGTCATAGGAAGTAATGATGTCTGGTTTATACAAGTTTATTTGATGAATGAAAGGTTGTAGATAAGGTAATTTCTTAAGGCCATCATAAGAAATGATGTCTTAGACATCTGCTTCGTATCTCACAACAGAACCCATGGGAAATTTACACGACCCACATCAAGAGCTTGCATCGTCCCATTTCTAAATTATACACATTGAGTTCTTTATTTTGCTAAGTTCTTAGGAAGGTTCTTGATTTTGTTTCACTTTACGCATATGTTTTTATAAGGTTCATATTGCTTTAGTTCATAATTATAAACCTAGGTAACACGTCAGCCTTTTATTGCTTTATTTCTTTCTGTTTGGATAGAATTGATGCTAATGTGTTTTAGATTTAATGTTCCATAAGTATATTTTTCTATTAAGTTCTTTGGTGTGTGTAAGGCCTATTTTGTAGATAAATGCAAGGTTAATTTTCTCCCCCGCTGTATCACAGATCCATTTGAATAGAGATGAAGGTTGTTACTACCAATTTGCTCACCATTTTGGGTCGAACCACCGCTCCTTCCGTCTTTTGATGTTTTCATTTAAAGCATTACTAGATGAGATATCGTTAATAGCGAGATCAAAACTCTTAACTGGCTTGGGCAGAGATCCAACTAGACGGCGTGATTGAATACTTGAATTACTATCCCAGAGAATGATTAACATTTGAAAATCTAGTCATTTGTTCATGTAACACCCCACGATTTTTAGACTGAGAATTTTAAAACTTGGGAATTGAGGCCCAAAAATAGAGGGAATTTTAAAGTATTCCGAATGATGATTTTGAGGATACCATCGATCCCGGAAGGGTCGAGATAGTCAAAATGACTGTCATTGGGTTTTATTTCGGCTCCGAAATATTTTTAAGTCAGTTTGACTCGAATAGGTGTAAACGAGTCATTTAAATTGTGTATTAACACTTAAACTGGGTTTATTGTTTTAAAAGGGTTAGAGGCTTACGGATGAAGCCATTTCTCATTTGAGAGAAAAAGCGAAAAGCCCTAGAAAGAGAAAGGAAGAAGAGAAAGAAGAAGAAATGAAGAGAGAGAGGAAGAAAGCTTGGTGTTTTCGGCCCAACCGCAACATCGAGGACGATCCAACCTCTACAAATTTGAGGCAAGTGTTTAATCTTGATAAATAGCTATTTGTGTATTTAATTTCATAATTTGTGGGTTAAAGAAATGGATTTTTGGGTATTAATGTGAAACCTAGATTTTTGGGTTAAATCTTGAAATCAATGTTTAAATATGGGTTTAATGTTGTAGAAATGGTTGGGATCAACTTTGGGTTGATTTATTTTGTTTGGAACCATGTTGTGATAAAGATTTGGAGGTTATAATGGAGATTTTAGGGTATTAATTTCATGGGTTTTGTTGAGAAAGGGAAATCGGCCAGAATATCTGGTATGGCCGGTCGACCGAGGTCCGGGGATCGGTCGACCGCGCCTTAAGGGAAAAGCCTACTGCATTTCTATGTAGGCAAAATTTGGACCCGCGGTCGACTGGGGGTTTGGGACCGGTCGACCAGTCCCCTGTTTTTAGCCCAAAATTTGGGATTTCTTTCATTCCCTTTTCTTTTGGAGTTTAGGGGCCTCCTTAATGAGTTGTTTTATGAGGTTTTTTTAGGATGATTTCTACCCCTTTTTGGTTGGGTTTATTAATTTGAGGTTTTCTCTTATGAAGTAAGAGATATCTTTGGAGACTTATAGGGGGTCTCTCACTTAGTATATGACAGTGAGGACTTCTTGGAATAATTGGAGAAGAATACATCCTTGTATGTTGTGAAAATTTCTAGGCCGACTTTTATGTCAAATCCTTATAAGGATAGGATATTGTTAAGATACAATTTGGGGCCAAATGGAAGAGAGTGGTCGCATACTCTTAAAGAGTGAGGGGTGTCATATCCTTAGAAATGTTTAAACTAAGGAACAATTGATAACACACTAGGAGTAAGGGTTCCTGAGATTTATTTGAACCATAGGTGAAATTGGAAGCGTTTGGGATCGTTCTATCGACTAGAATAAGCGGTAGCATAAATTCTAGTTAGGATAGTTTACACGTAATTGTGGGGATATGACCATTGAGATTCCAATACTTGAAATGAGGTTGGAATAATTTGAGGTTTTATACTATTAAGTCATGTACCTATGGTTAAATAGTACTAAAGGAAATTATGTACTTTTGAATAAGGATGAAATGCGTAGTGATGGATTCCTACACAAAATTTTAGGTGATAACCCTAAGGTTGAATATATATGTATATACAAATACATATGATTTTGGGAGACTATTCATCATAGGAAAAATGATTGAATATGTTTCAATTGAGGGATTGTATTCACATATCAAGGTAAATGATATGAGTTTGTGGTGATGGCTTGTATATTGAGGAATTATGTATACTTATAGCCGGGTTTGTATATCTTATACATATGAACGAGAACTAGTTTATATATAGATATATGGATATGTGAATATGTGTATATATATATATATATATATATATATCTGTATGCATATAAATATATGGATATATTTATGTTGTCGACATATGTGGTATGGATACTTAAACCGTATATGATGGTTTACTATTTGGTCATATGATTGGATCATATGGATCTATATATATTGTGCATGTGAATGATATATATACTTATTTGGTTAAGCATTCCCCGCTCATGCTATCATTGGGAAGTTGCGCACATAGAGGGTGAGCATCCTGGCTAGAAAAGCAGGGTGTGGATATTCCCCAGGTCATAGTCGTCCCATGTGTTATTATGTGATTTACATTTTTATATTTTGGGATGAGACGTGGTGGGTATGTTTCGTCGCATTGCCGGTTTGGAGCTATGACCGCTTCCCGAGACGTCGTGTGCGTGAGTTTACCACGAGATAGGTGTCGTTTAGTCCCACCATGGTGGCCCCAGTATTTCTACATGAGTCGGGCACTGGGAAGATGATAGCATTGATGCAGTTTATCGGCGATATATATAGCCGGGTATATTATGTGCATGGCCTTGTACATCATATGTAGTATGTACACTTGGCTATTGGATTGATAATGGTATATATATATACGTTTAGAAATAAATACCTATATATATATATATATATATTTATATATATCCTTTAGATGTAAGGATATGGACTTTTATGGAGTACATCTTGGATGATTATGATGTACTAGATGACTGGGGGATTGATGTATCGCGTTTAAGGAATATTTCGGTTACATCATCCCAAGGATATTATTGGAGATTGTAGATGTTTTCATATTATAGTCTAAAAGTTTAATAGTAGTAGTAGTAGTAGTAGTAGTAGTAGTAGTAGTAGTAGTAGTAGTAGTAGTAGTAGTGGTAGTAGTAGTTGTAGTAGTAGTAGTAGTAGTAGTAGTAGTAGTAGTAGTAGTAGTAGTAGTAGTAGTAGTAGTAGTAGTAGTAGTATTAGTAGTAGTATATGGCATTATGGATCTCTAGGATCGACGTTGTCAAGGAGTAGTGTAACGGGGTTGTTCCTTGTTTGGATTTCATTTTACGAGACACCCCACGCATGAAACACAGTGCAGTGTTTAAATTGGAGAAAAGTTCTGCCAATTATGGTATGTATGGCATTATGGACCTCTATGATCGACATTGTCAAAGAGTAGTGTAACGGGGTGGTTCCTTGTTTGGATTTCGTTTTACGAGACACCCCACGCATGAAATGTAGTACATTGTCGAGAGTAGAGAGAAGTTCTGTCGATATTTATGTGAGGCATAATGGATCTCCAGTATCGACGTTGACATGGAGTAGTGTAACAGGGTGGTTCCTTGTTTGGATTTCGCTTTGCGAGACACCCCACGCATGAAACGCAGCGCAACGTTGAAATTGGAGGGAAGTTGTGTCAATAAAAATTTTGCATGCTTATTAATTAGAAATTTAAATCATATGTTTCAACCCAAATGCATATTGGATAACTTTTTAAATTATAAATGGTTAAAGTATAAACCGGAATCCACTAAGCCTAATAAGGAACATATGACTGAAAATAAATACTTATCTGTGGTTAAAAAGGGGGTGGATTCTTGGGTTATGATAGGAAGGTAGATCTCGTGGGTATAGCCTAGGCCTATGATGTAATACCCCGTATTTTATTTTTGGCGATATTTATTTTTGGGATTAATTAATTAAATGAGAATTAATTGGGAATTAATCAGGATAAAATACTAGTGAGATGTGAGTTGGTATTTGACTATATTGAGTATATATGATGATATATGAATATTGAATTATGAAATTTCCATTAGATTGATATACGACAATTTGGACATTTCATTGGGACGCGTGAGAATGTCGCGTCAGGTTATAATTATTTTAATTATAAAAGTGAAATTAAATTCTATTAACCGTATGGTCATTTTGAGTGCGTCAACGCATCCGAAAGGGTCGAGATAGTCAGAAAACACTAGCCGGGGGTTTAGTTTGGGTCCCGGGGTATTTTTAGGCCATACCGGCAACATAAAGGGTATTTTGGTAATTTTGTATTTTTGGAAATTAAAAGTGACGAAAATTTAGAGTTTTTATCTGGTTGGGAATTGACCCACTAAACCCACTAACCAACCCTTAATGACCCAATAAGCTACGGGGGTTATTAGATTAGGTTTCCAAAACTTTCCCAAAGAAAACCCTAGCCACCATAGCCATTGGAGAAGAAAGCTTGGAGAGAGAGAGATAGAAGGGAATTCTGCAGAAAGAGAGAGGGAACTCCTTCAAATCGTCATCAAAATCAGAGATTGAATCAAGGCAAGTGGTTTAATTTATGTTTTATGCAGTAAATGCTTCTTCCATGCTTAGACTATTCAATAATCATAATTAATTGGGAGATAATTGAAAACCCATGAAATTGGAGTTGTTAGTTTAATTTTGGAGATAGGTTTGCATGTAGAAATGTTATTGGAAGATTGAATTAAGAGAATTACAAATTTATGTGTTATAAAAATGGATTAAATTTTGGGAATTGATGATGATAAATTCTAGGGTTTATGTTCTTGAAAAATTGGGGAAAAGAGTAGAGACTTGTGATTTGATGATGTTTAGGAAGAATTAATCCTTTATAATACGTTAGTATGTGACTTTAACATGTTTAGGGACGATTAGAGACGTTAAACAATTGTTAGATTGAGGTTTGGATGAGATTTGAGGTGTAGAGAAATTGGAAAAACGAGATAGGATTTCTGGGCTTGAATCTGGTCACTCGTTAGAAGCTCCTACCCAGGTCGTTCGAACGAGCTCGTTCGAACGAGCTTCTAACGAGTTGACAGTTTGGGGTTCTAAAGAGAGGGATGTTCATTCGATAATATCATTCGAACGAGATCTCGTTAGATAGCCCAGTTCGTTCGAACGAAATCTCGTTCGAACAGCCTCGTTCGAACTAGACTTCTAACGAGCTGGCAGTTTAGGCCTTTTTGGCCTGTTTTGAATTTGGGAGTCCCGTAAACTCGTTCGATGATAGAGATAGCGTTCCTTTGATGATGTATTGGTATACTTGGGACCTTTGGGATATAATGAGGAGTAAATTATATAATTGTGGGACGAATCAAATAGACATTTTGAGTCGAGACGTGAGTCCCTACTAGGACGTGAGAATAAATTATGGCGTGTATGATTACGAACCGGGATTATATAAATGGTGTAATATTATATGTCAGTACGAGAGGATATATGTACCAATATATTATCATGAGTACTAAGATGTGTGCATACTTAGTATATGTATTGATTTTATGTGTATGACATACCTACCATACTTGCTATCACGGGAGGTTTGCGTTCGCTTAGGGCCCTCTAATCCTTGTCTTGCCCTGATTTAGACTGG
The DNA here is from genome assembly GCA_949130495.1 of Sambucus nigra. NCBI lineage: Eukaryota > Viridiplantae > Streptophyta > Magnoliopsida > Dipsacales > Adoxaceae > Sambucus > Sambucus nigra. The sequence goes on from OX422208.1 coordinate 174,195,387, forward strand.
TTACCTCGATGAACATAGGTCAGAGAAGGACTTATTTGGATGTTAATAAGTCTGCTGATCGTGGGAGCGCAGGTATATGCGTGACCCATGTGATGTGACTGTGTTCGCCTCCATTATTTGTGATGTTGTTATCTGTGAACTATTCCTGAGAGATTCGAAATATGTGATCCTTATGTACGTGATGTACCGGGATGGATAGCAGAGTATGTGTGCACCACATCTTAGTCTCGGGGTTCTTATATTGTATATTTATGTTGTGGAAAATATACACTTAGTAAAATGAGAACTTTCATATGGTATTGTGTGAATAACTATGGAATAACATAAAAGGTATAATCTATAACGAGTTGTATTACTTTTATATGAGAGCCTGAATTTACGTTAAGCCCCTATTTATTGAGATCGTTATAATGTTAATGGGAACCGAGTAATAAAGGTAGAACCTATGACAGCCGAGCTAGATATGATGTCACTTAGCTAGTGGTTAGTGTCATTTTAGATGGTTACTTACGTAGGAGTGCACAGTTAGACGAGAGGTGAGAATTTCATGTGAGTGCACGTCCTAACATGTATTCTGCATTTAATGTTTTAAATGTTTTTAAAGCACTTGCCGGTTTTTAAAATATCTCCACATTCGGGCTCTGACCCGTTTGCTTTCAAATCTATTTTCTTGTAAAACAATTTTAGGTGCCCAGCCACAAGGACACCACGCATAGGATTCTCATTCCGATGACGAGCTGTAGCTGTTTGTGGAAGTTACAGGGATTTTCTTTTAGACACTTCTATCATTTGGATTCCATGTTCAGTATTCCTCAGATGTAGGGCATGTTGCCCAAATTCTATTAGAGACATTTCCATTTCAGTTTTTCAGACTTTGGCATGTATTAATTCAGTACTCAGTATTTCGTTACTTATTTCAGTTGTGGGATTTGTTGTGAGGAGTTTTCCTCCGGATTTATTTACATCATGTGATGGTCATTCTAGTATTTCATTGTGGTGAATGGTGATATTATTCTTTCTTTAAATCTTTTACTGCATGTTAATCGGACTTTAATTAAAATTTGACAACTTACTTTTTAAATACTAGGTGGTTAGTAATAATAAAATGTTTTCGACAGTGATGCTATTAACTGAGCCAACTTGGCATTTTGATTTAATTTAATAAAGGAGTATCTACCCGGTATTTAATTAGTCGGGGTGTCACAGGTGGTATCAGAGCATCAAGTTTTAGTGTCCTTTAGGATCTGTACGGCTATTATGTTTTCGCTAAGTTTTCTTTAATATAGAGCCCTATATTTTTGGACTGTTGTACTCTTTTTGTGTATGCTTCGTTCTTCAGCTATTTTAAGTTTATAAACTGTGAACTTATAAAATTTATTCTTATTTCAGATGCCTCCACGACGTGCACGACGAGTTCCCAGGAATGCAACACCAGAACCCCAGCCCGCTCCCGTTCAGGGCATGATGAACGCCGCTGAGGTTGCAGCCATTGTAGCCCAAGAGGTAAATGCCGCAATTGTCGTAGTTCAGCAGGCATCACCTCAGGCGCCGGTTGCCGGACCAGTACATGCAAATGCATTCCCGTCTGCTTGGGAACGTGTACGTGACGCTTTTCAGAAAGCGCATCCGCCAGAGTTTGCAGGAAGCTCAGATGTGGTAGTCTCGAGCCAGTGGAGAAAGGATATGCAGAGGCACTTGAAGATGTATGAGTGCACGGAAGTTCAGAAGCAGGTGCTAGCTACTTTCAAGCTAGTTGGATCTGCACTGCAGTGGTGGGAGTCTATTACCACCGTAGAGGAGAGGGATACTCTCACCATTCAGGACTTTTAGGTGCGGTTCGACTGCAAGTACTTTCTGTCAGCTGTTCATACGGAAATGAGGAGGAAACTGATGAATCTGAAGCAGGAGGGTAAGACCGTGGCCGAGTATGAGGCCGAGTTCACGAATCTGTTGAATATCGTTCCGGATGAGATACCGACAGAAAAGAAGAAGATTGAGAAATTCACCGACGGGTTGACATGGAGGATCCGTCAGCATCTGTTAGGGAACCTTTCGTTGGCCACTTATTCTGATGTGGTTAACGCTGCTTTGTTACACTGCCAGGATCACCGCTTTCATATGGCTGAGGGAAAGAGATCCGGAGAGTCTATCCATCAGGGCAGGACTGGAGGACATGGTGCCAGTGGGGCACAATCTGTTCAGGGGTAGAGACAGGGTGAGCAGGGTTCCCAGCAGGGGGATCAGAAGAGGTTCAGATCAGGAAATTACAGGCACGGACAGGGAGTTTTCCGTCAGGGCCATCAGGGTCCAAATGGCCATCAGGGCCAACAGGGACAGAATGGGCAGCAGTTTCAGCAGGGCCAGCAGGGCCGAGGGAGGAACGGTAATGGCCACCAGGGCCGGGGACAGCAAGGGCATAGAGGAGGGAACTTCCCAGGGAAGTGCTTTGTTTATGGCAAGACTGGCCATAAATGACAGGATTGTCCTGATAAGGGCAGGGCCCCACACCAGCAACAGTAGGGTGCTCGCCAAGAGCCGCAGAGGCCTATGTTTCCCGCCGCTCTCCCCGCACCGCCACAGATGGAAGCATTGCCACCCATTCCAGTAGTCCGACCTCAGCAGGGGAAGCTACAGTATGGACGTGTCTATAACGTCCACCAGGCAGCAGCTCCGCAGGCACCACCTACGATTGAGGGTACGTTTCCTATCCATGGCACTATGGGTCAGGTATTGTTTGATACGGGGGCTACACATTGTTTTATAGCTACACATTTCGCTAAGGCTTTAGGGTTGTTAGCCACAGCGGAGAGCACAGTGACTTGTGTCGACTCACCATTGGGGAATGGGTCACTTATTTTCTTTATATGCCGGGGAGTGGGGGTAGAGATTGGTGGTTTGGTATTACCTGCACACATGTTGGTATTAGATATGCATGTGCACGATGTGATTATCGGTATGCATTGGCTCGTAGCTTATAGGTCCATGATTGATTGCTTCAGCGGGAGCATTGTTTTTTCCATTCTGGGGCAAGAGATGTTTGTAGTGGCGATGCCTCGCCCAGAGGGAGGTTCGACCGCTCATCTGTATTACATAGAGGAGGATACCTCTAAGGAGGTCGTGATTCCTTTAGATTTGATCCCAGTTGTCAGGGAGTATTCGGATGTGTTTCAGGAGATACTAGGCCTACCCCCCAGTCGAGAGATAGACTTTGTTATAGACCTATTGCCAGATACGAGACCTATAGCACGCGCACCGTACCCTATGGCTTCGGCAGAGATGCGAGAGCTACGAGATCAGATAGAGCAGCTGTTAGGTTAGGGCTTTATTCGCAGGAGTACCTCACCTTGGGGTGCTCCAGTTTTGTTTGTGAAGAAGAGGGACGGTTCACTAAGATTGTGTGTGGACTACCGTGAGTTGAATAAGGTCACGATACGAAATAAGTATCCGTTGCCTCGAATCGATGACTTATTCGACCAGTTGAGAGGAGCTTCTTTCTTCTCGAAGATTGATTTGAGATCGGGATACCATCAGTTGCGTATCAGGGAGGAGGATGTCTCGAAGACTGCGTTCTTGTCAAGATATGGTTCTTACGAGTTTCGGGTTATGCCTTTTGGTTTGACCAACGCTCCAGCAGTGTTTATGGACTTGATGAACAGAGTGTTCAGGGATTTCCTAGACCAGTTTGTCATTGTCTTCATCGATGATATTCTGGTTTACTCCCAGACAGAGGAGGAGCACGCCGAGCATTTGAGGCAAGTTTTGCAGACACTACGTCAAAACGAGTTGTATGCAAAGTTTGAGAAATGCGGGTTTTGGCTGAAGGAGGTCCAATTTTTGGGACACATTATTTCCGACCGGGGGATATCTGTTGATCCGGGGAAGGTATCCGCGGTGAGGGAGTGGGGACAGCCCACAACACTGACTGAGATTCGTAGTTTCTTGGGCCTAGCAGGATACTATAGGAGGTTCATTCGGGGATTTTCGAAGATAGCGGGTCCTTTGACACATCTGACTCATAAAGGTGTGCCATTCATTTGGAGTGATGCCTGTCTGTTGGCATTTGATGAGTTAAAGGACAAATTGACCTCAGCACCTGTGTTAGTATTGCCGAGGCCGGGAGTTGAGTATTTGGTTTACACCGATGCGTCTTTGCAAGGACTTGGAGGCGTATTGCAGCAGGAGAGACAGGCCATAGCTTATGCCTCCCGTAAGCTTAAACCTCATGAGAAGAATTACCCCACGCATGATTTGGAGTTGGCGGTAGTGGTATTTGCCCTACGGATTTGGAGGCACTATTTTTTGGGGGAGAAGTTCCAATTGTTCACGGACGACAAGTCCCTAAAGAACCTGTTCACGCAGAAGGAGTTGAACATGCGGCAAAGGAGGTGGCTTGAGTTTGTGAAGGACTACCAGTTTAATATCCAGTATCACCCGGGTAAGGCTAACGTGGTAGTAGACGCGTTGAGCCGTAGGCCAGCAGATGAGGTGGCAGGGGTGTGGAAGGCAAAGTGGAAGGAATTGGGACACCAGGATGCAGTAGCTCGATCTTTCATATCTGTGATGACCGTTACACCGCAGATTGTCACGAAGGTAGTACGGGTACAGGCTAATGACTCGTTCTATCAGGAGCAGATAGTTCGATTACTAGCAGAGGGAGCCGAGTCCTATACCGTTAGCTCAGACGGGGGATTACGCTTCAATTGGAGATTGGTGGTTCCGGAAGGGGAGGAATTGCGACACGAGGTGATGGCAGAATCGCACGGCTCACGGTTCGCGGTATATCCCGGAGGGGACAAAATATACCAAGACATGAGACGCCAGTATTGGTGGAGCGGTATGAAGAGAGATATCGCTGTGTTTGTTTCGAAATGCACCACTTGTCAGCTAGTAAAAGTGGATCATCAGAGACCGACAAGACTTCTACAGCCGTTGGAGGTTCTGAGGTGGATGTGGGATAGCATATCCATGGACTTTATCACGGGGTTGCCTACGTCGCAGAGGGGTCACGACTCCGTTTGGGTAATTGTGGATAGGTTGTCCAAAGTCGCTCACTTTTTACCCGTAAGAACTGACTACACTACGGGACAGTATGCCCAGCTCTTCATTTCAGAGATTGTGAGACTTCACGGTGTGCCCCTAAATATCGTGTCTGACAGAGACAAGATATTTGTTTCGCAGTTTTAGGAGAGTTTCTAGGAGGCCATGGGCACGGAATTGCGGTTGAGTACGGCTTATCATCTGCAGACCGATGGGCAGACCGAGCTCACAAATCATATGTTGGAGGACATGCTACACATGTGCATTATTGACTTTGGAGGTGGATGGGAGCAATACCTTCCACTGGTAGAGTTTGCTTATATTAACTCCTACTAGTTCACTATTGGCATGGCTCCGTTTGAGGCGTTGTACGGTAGGCCTTGTCGTTCCGCAGCATGTTGGTTGGAGGTGGGGGACAACAAACTACTTGGGCCGGAAGTGATTCAGGATACTTCGACAAGGATTGAGTTGATTCGGGGTCGCATTCGGGTAGCTCAAGACCGGTAGAAGAGTTATGCTGATGCGAAGATATCTTTCAGGGAGTTCCAAGTGGGGGACCAAGTTTTTCTCAGAGTACCTCCTATGAATGGGATCATGCATTTTGGGAAAAAGGGGAAGTTGGCACCGAGGTATGTGGGGCCGTTTCCTATTATTGAGCGGATTGGACCAGTTGCGTATAGACTCGGGTTACCGGAGCATTTACACCGAATTCGCGATGTGTTTCATATTTCCTCTCTAAGGAAATATCTCAGAGACGATTTGGCTCATTCTCACATCGCTTTGGAGGAGATTGATCTACAGCTTGATAGCTCCTACGAGGAGGGGCCGATTGCTATTTTGGACCGAAGTGAGAGGAAGCTGGGGTCAAAGATAGTTCCGTTAGTGCGTGTTCAGTGGCCACATCACAATGTCGAGGAGTCCACATGGGAACGCGAGGATGAGATGTGCGAACTTTATCCATAGTTGTTTTTATCAGGTACTTTCTAGTTCCGAATTTCGGGGCGAAATTCTGTTATTAGGGGGGGAGTATGTAATACCCCGTATTTTTGGCGAAATTTATTTTTGGGATTAATTAATTAAATGAGAATTAATTGGGAATTAATCCGGATAAAATACTAGCGAGATGTGAGTTGGTATTTGACTATATTGAGTATATATGATGATATATGAATTATGAAATTGCCATGAGATTGATATACGACAATTTGGACATTTTATTGGGATGCGTGAGACAGTCGCGTCAGGTTATAATTATTTTAATTATAAAAGTGAAATTAAATTCTATTAACCGTATGGTCATTTTGAGTGCGTCAACGCGTCCGGAAGGGTCGAGATAGTCAGAAAACACTAGCCGGGAGTTTAGTTTGGGTCCCGGGGTATTTTTAGGCCATACCGGCAACATAAAGGGTTTTTTGGTAATTTTGTATTTTTGGAAATTAAAAGTGACGAAAATTAAGAGTTTTTATCTGGTTGGGAATCGACCCACTAAACCCACTAACCAACCCTTAATGACCCAATAAGCTACGGGGGTTATTAGATTAGGTTTCCAAAACTTTCCGAAAGAAAACCCTAGCCACCATAGCCATTGGAGAAGAAAGCTTGGAGAGAGAGAGATAGAAGGGAATTCTGCAGAAAGAGAGAGGGAACTCCTTCAAATCGTCATCAAAATCAGAGATTGAATCAAGGCAAGTGGTTTAATTTACGTTTTATGCAGTAAATGCTTCTTCCATGCTTAGACTATTCAATAATCATAATTAATTGGGAGATAATTGAAAACCCATGAAATTGGAGTTGTTAGTTTAATTTTGGAGATAGGTTTGCATGTAGAAATGTTATTGGAAGATTGAATTAAGAGAATTACAAATTTATGTGTTATAAAAATGGATTAAATTCTGGGAATTGATGATGATAAATTCTAGGGTTTATGTTCTTGAAAAATTGGGGAAAAGAGTAGAGACTTGTGATTTGATGATGTTTAGGAAGAATTAATCCTTTATAATACGTTAGTATGTGACTTTAACATGTTTAGGGACGACTAGAGACGTTAAACAATTGTTAGATTGAGGTTTGGATGAGATTTGAGGTGTAGAGAAATTGGAAAAACGAGATAGGATTTCTGGGCTTGAATCTGGTCACTCGTTAGAAGCTCCTACCCAGGTCGTTCGAACGAGCTCGTTCGAACGAGCTTCTAACGAGTTGACAGTTTGGGGTTCTAAAGAGAGGGATGTTCATTCGATAATATCGTTCGAACGAGATCTCGTTAGATAGCCCAGTTCGTTCGAACGAAATCTCGTTCGAACAGCCTCGTTCGAACTAGACTTCTAACGAGCTGGCAGTTTAGGCCTTTTTGGCCTGTTTTGAATTTGGGAGTCCCGTAAACTCGTTCGATGATAAAGATAACGTTCCTTTGATGATGTATTGGTATACTTGGGACATTTGGGATATATTGAGGAGTAAATTATATAATTGTGGGACGAATCAAATAGACATTTTGAGTCGAGACGTGAGTCCCTACTACGACGTGAGAATAAATTATGGCGTGTATGATTACGAACCGGGATTATATAAATGGTGTAATATTATATGTCAGTACGAGAGGATATATGTACCAATATATTATCATGAGTACTAAGATGTGTGCATACTTAGTATATGTATTGATTTTATGTGTATGACATACCTACCATACTTGCTATCACGGGAGGTTTGCGTTTGCTTAGGGCCCTCTAATCCTTGTGTTGCCCTGATTTAGACTGGTTACCTCGATGAACATAGGTCAGAGAAGGACTTATTTGGATGTTAATAAGTCTGCTGATAGTGGGAGCGCAGGTATATGCGTGACCCATGTGATGTGACTGTGTTCGCCTCCATTATTTGTGATGTTGTTATCTGTGAACTATTCCTGAGAGATTCGAAATATGTGATCCTTATGTACGTGATGTACCGGGATGGATAGCAGAGTATGTGTGCACCACATCTTAGTCTCGGGGAGCTTATATTGTATATTTATGTTGTGGAAAATATACACTTAGTAAAATGAGAACTTTCATATGGTATTGTGTGTATAACTATGGAATAACATAAAAGGGATAATCTATAACGAGTTGTATTACTTTTATATGAGAGCCTGAATTTACGTTAAGCCCCTATTTATTGAGATCGTTATAATGTTAATGGGAACCGAGTAATAAAGGTAGAACCTATGACAGCCTAGCTAGATATGATGTCACTTAGCTAGTGGTTAGTGTCATTTTAGATGGTTACTTACGTTAGGAGTGCACAGTTAGACGAGAGGTGAGAATTTCATGTGAGTGTACGTCCTAACATGTATTCTGCATTTAATGTTTTAAATGTTTTTAAAGCACTTGCTGGTTTTTAAAATATCTCCACATTCGGGCTCTGACCCGTTTGCTTTCAAATCTATTTTCTTGTAAAACCATTTTAGGTGCCCAGCCACAAGGACACCACGCATAGGATTCTCATTCTGATGACGAGCTGTAGCTGTTTGTGGAAGTTACAGGGATTTTCTCTTAGACGCTTCTATCATTTGGATTCCATGTTCAGTATTCCTCAGATGTAGGGCATGTTGCCGAAATTCTATTTGAGACATTTCCATTTCAGTTTTTCAGACTTTGGCATGTATTAATTCAGTACTCAGTATTTCGTTGCTTATTTCAGTTGTGGGATTTGTTGTGAGGAGTTTTCCTCCGGATTTATTTACATCATGTGATGGTTATTCTAGTATTTCGTTATGGTGAATGGTGATATTATTCTTGCTTTAAATCTTTTACTGCATGTTAATCGGACTTTAATTAAAATTTGACAACTTAATTTTTAAATACTAGGTGTTTAGTAATAATAAAATGTTTTCGACAGTGATGCTATTAACTGAGCCAACTTGGCATTTTGATTTAATTTAATAAAGGAGTAGCTACCCGGTATTTAATTAGTCGGGGTGTCACATATGATAAGTTAGGTTGTCCTAATAAATGAGGGTAATTTAACTAATAAAATTGAGGACGCGAATAGGTGCGCGTCTTTAGATGAGAGGTGAGTTGGGATTCCACGAGAGTGCGATTCCACTTTAATTATGAAATAAGTGCACCGATATTTATTATGCACGGTTAACACACTTGCTAAATATTTTCACAACTCGGGCTCTGACCCGTTTACTTTTCTTTCCAACTTTTATATATATATATATATATATATATATATATATATATATATATATTACTACAGGTGTCCTACCGCATGGATGCCGGATGACCTTCTATCCAGAGCCTTGGGAGCTGTGACAGTGCGGACTGTTACGGGACTTTGATGGTAGTCGCTTCCTACTTTTAAAAATCTAGGTAGGATTCCTTGTATATCGGGTTTGTACCCAATGGATATTTATATACATGTTTATATTCAGTCCATTTCAGTCATTGTATTGGCTGTGACCCGACAGCTTATTCGGGTTTACTTCTATGTAGTATATTCAGTTGTAGTTATCTATTTCATTTTATTATAGCATTTCGTGTATCATAGTTCTTAACCGCATCTTTCTTTACTTTATTCATAGTGTTGGTTTGTGTTATGTAGCATGTTTTAATTTATTTTAACATCTCACTTATAAGATATCGGGTAGTTAGTCCTATATTATATAGTACTGGCAGTTGATGTTGAGACTGGACTATCTGAGACTCCTGATTTAATGTAGTATAGGGCTTTCCACCCATTATTATTTTAAGCGGGGTGTTACAGATGGTATCAGAGCATCAGGTTCTAGAGTCCTTAAGATCTGTGCGAGTTTTCTGCATTCTTCTGTTAACGTTCTTGACATAAAGCCCTACAGTTAGGACTGTTGTGTTCACTGCGTTGTTTTCTTCTGTGAAGAATATTCACTTAATCGGCATTCTGATAACAGTTGTTCTTGTTTCGTTTCAGACGTCGCCTAGATTTTATCATCTAGGAAAGGATAGGATTAGAAGTACAATACCCATAGCATATTTTGGGTACGCTTTAATTGGGGGTATTTGTTTTCCTCGATTTTGGAGGAGATATTGAGGAGATTTCTAGCAGTGGTTCGAGGTGATTTATCGGTAGTTGAGTAAGAAAGGAAAATTTCTCGAATAGTGAACCTTGGACTTAGTAAGGAAAGTCTGAGGAGAGGTTAGTGTAGTCCTTGGGAGGGAGTTTTCGGCAGTCACCATCGCGTTTTGTCCTTCAAAATGGTTAGGAAGGATTTATGAGGAAGAAAATTCTTTGAGGAGAATTAGGCCTTGAGAAGGAGTGGGCAAGTGTTGCCTTTATGCGATATCTTCTGTAATAGTAAAACGTCCTATAAGGAGCTAGTAGAGAGTGGCTCTCTTGATTTTGGGGGAATGTAAATTGTAAAGTTATTAGTTCATTGAGGGAATGATTTAGTTTGTGGAAAGGTGTTGATGTGATGTAGAAGAATTTTTATACTTGAGAAGTTCAAGTCTAGTAGGTGTATGTTGAGCGGATAATTTAGCTCATAGTTGTGCTAGTTTTGAGAACTAGGTAGTGGTTATAAGTGTTGGATGTGTTGAGGCCTTGTGTTTTAAACATAAGGTGTTTGTTTGGCGTGTCGAAAGACGCGGAATATAAATTATATCGTATTATTGTATAGGCCCTCGGGCAGTATCTAAAATATGAAAATCTTTTTATAAAACCTTAACCTTGGTTCTACTAATCTCAATTCCTGACCTAGCTACACAGTAGTGTATTGGGAGGGTTCCTTGTTTGGATTTCGCTTGCGAGACCTCCCCCGCACGAAGGCAGCTAGTGTCAGGAATTGAGGAGAGTTCAACCATTGGGAATTTTCAAACTTTTATATATTTAGTATGTTATTATAGATAATAATGCTGAGGGTTATGTTATGATTTGAGGCTGATGGAGCCTCATTAAAATTCTACGAGTAGAGCTCGGGTACGGGGTGTATGGGCACCCCGGGGTAGTTATTCGTTTTAAAAATCTATATGGTTCGACGTGAGAACTAGTAAGGCTCCGTATAGTGATCCTAAGAGTTGATGTTAGGACTAGATGATATTGAGGTCCTATGTGTATTTTAAATTTCGCGGACGAAACTTTTGTAAGGGGGGAAGATTGTAACACCCCACGATTTTTAGACTGAGAATTTTAAAACTTGGGAATTGAGGCCCAAAAATAGAGGGCATTTTAAAGTATTCCGGATGATGATTTTGAGGGTATCATCGATCCCGAAAGGGTCGAGATAGTCAAAATGACTGTCATTGGGTTTTATTTCGGCTCCGGAATATTTTTAAGTCAGTTTGACTCGAATAAGTGTAAACGAGTCATTTAAATTGTGTATTAACACTTAAATTGGGTTTATTGTTTTAAAAGGGTTAGAGGCTTACGGATGAAGCCATTTCTCATTTGAGAGAAAGAGAGAAAATCCCTAGAAAGAGAAAGGAAGAAGAGAAAGAAGAAGAAAAGAAGAGAGAGAGGAAGAAAGCTTGGTGTTTCCGGCCCAACCACGACATCGAGGACGATCCAACCTCTAAAAGTGTGAGGCAAGTGTTTAATCTTGCTAAATAGCTATTTGTGTATTTCATTTCATAATTTGTGGGTTAAAGAAATGGATTTTTGGGTATTAATGTTAAAACCTAGATTTTTGGGTTAAATCTTGAAATCAATGTTTAAATATGGGTTTAATGGTGTAAAAATGGTTGGGATCAACTTTGGGTTGATGTATTTTGCTTGGAACCATGTTGTGATAAAGATTTGGAGGTTAGAATGTAGATTTTAGGGTATTAATTTCGTGGGTTTGGTTGAGAAAGGGAAATCGACCAGAATATCTGGTATGGCCGATCGACCGCGATCTGGGGACCGGTCGACCGCGCCTTAAGGGAAAAGCCTACTGCATTTCTATGTAGGCAAAATTTGGACCCGCGGTCGACCGGGGGTCTGGGACCGGTCGACTGGTCCCCTATTTTTATCCCAAAATTTGGGATTTCTTTCTTTCCCTTTTCTTTTGGAGTTTATTCTTAGGGGCCTCCTTAATGAGTTGTTTTATGAGGTTTTTCTAGGATGATTTCTACTCCTTTTTGGTTGGGTTTATTAATTTGAGGTTTTCTCTTATGAAGTAAGAGATATCTTTGGAGACTTATAGGGGGTCTCTCACTTAGTATATGATAGTGAGGACTTCTTGGAATAATTGGAGAAGAATATATCCATGTATGTTGTGAAAATTTCTAGGCCGACTTTTATGTCAAATCCTTATAAGGATAGGATATTGTTAAGATACAATTTGGGTCCAAATGGAAGAGAGTGGTTGCATACTCTTAAAGAGTGAGGGGTCCCATATCCTTAGAAATGTTTAAACCGTGGAACAATTGATAACGCAATAGGAGTAAGGGTTCCTGAGATTTATTTGAACCATAGGTGAAATTGGGAACGTTTGGGATCGTTCTATCGACTAGAATAAGCGGTAGCATAAATTCTAGTTAGGATAGTTTACACGTAATTGTGGGGATATGACCATTGAGATTCCAATACTTGAAATGAGGTTGGAATAATTTGAGGTTTTAGACTATTAAGTCATGCACCTATGGTTAAATAGTACTAAAGGAAATTATGTACTTTTGAATATGGATGAAATGCGTAGTGATGGATTCCTACACAAAATTTTGGGTGATAACCCTAAGGTTGAATATATATGTATATACAAATACATATGATTTTGGGAGACTATTAATCATAGGAAAAATGATTGAATATGTTTCAATTGAGGGATTGTATTCACATATCAAGGTAAATGATATGAGTTTGTGGTGACGGCTTGTATATTGAGGATTTATGTATACTTATAGCCGGGTTTGTATATCTTATACATATGAACGAGAACTAGTTTATATATATAGATATATGGATATGTGAATATGTGTATATATATATATATATATATATATATATATATATATATATATATATATATATATATATATCTATATCTGTATGCATATAAATATATGGATATATTTATGTTGTGGACATATGTGGTATGGATACTTAAACCGTATATGATGGTTTACTATTTGGTCATATGATTGGATCATATGGATGTATATATATTGTTCATGTGAATGATATAAATACTTATTTGGTTAAGCATACCCCGCTCATGCTATCATTGGGAAGTTGCGCACGTAGAGGGTGAGCATCCTGGCTAGAAAAGCAGGGTGTGAATATTCCCCAGGTCATAGTCGTCCCGTGTGTTATTATGTGATTTACATTTTTATATTTTGGGATGAGACGTGGTGGGTATGTTTCGTCTCATTGCCGGTTTGGAGCTATGACCGCTTCCCGAGACGTCGTGTGCGTGAGTTTACCACGAGATGGGTGTCGTTTAGTCCCACCATGGTGGCCCCAGTATTGCTACATGAGTCGGGCACTGGGATGATGATAGCATTGATGCAGTTTATCGGCGATATATATAGCCGGGTATATTATGTGCATGGCCTTGTACATCATATGTAGTATGTACACTTGGCTATTGGATTGATGATGGTATATATATATATATATATGGTTAGAAATAAATACCTCTCTATATATTTATATATATCCTATAGATGTAAGGATATGGACTTTTATGGAGTACATCTTGGATGATTATGATGTACTAGATGATTGGGGGATTGATGTATCGCGTTTAAGGAATATTTCGATTACATCATCCCAAGGATATTATTGGAGATTGTAGATGTTTTCATATCGTAGTCTAAAAGTTTAATAGTAGTAGTAATAGTAGTAGTATACGACATTATGGATCTCTAGGATCGACATTGTCAAGGAGTAGTGTAACGGGGTGGTTCCTTGTTTGGATTTCGTTTTACGAGACACCCCACGCATGAAACGCAGTGCAGTGTTGAAATTGGAGAAAAGTTCTGCCAATTATGGTATGTACGGCATTATGGACCTCTATGATCGACATTGTCAAAGAGTAGTGTAACGGGGTGGTTCCTTGTTTGGATTTCGTTTTACGAGAGACCCCACGCATGAAATGTAGTACATTGTTGAGTGTAGAGAGAAGTTCTGTCGATATTTATGTGAGGCATAATGGATCTCTAGTATTGACGTTGACATGGAGTAGTTTAACGGGGTGGTTCCGTGTTTGGATTTCGCTTTGCGAGACACCCCACGCATGAAATGCAGTGCAGCGTTGAAATTGGAGGGAAGTTGTGTCTATAAAAATTTTGCATGCTTATTAATTAGAAATTTAAATCATATGTTTCAACCCAAATGAATATTGGGTAATTTTTTAAATTATAAATGGTTAAAGTATAAACCGGAATCTACTAAGCCTAATAAGGCACATATGACTGAAAATAAATACTTATCTATGGTTAAAAGGGGGGTGGATTCTTGGGTTATGATAGGAAGGTAGATCTCATGGGTATAAGCTAGGCCTATGATAATTTAGGTTGTCCTAATAAATGAGGGTAATTTAACTAATAAAATTGAGGACGCAAATAGGTGCGCGCCTTTAGATGAGAGGTGAGTTGGGATTCCACGAGAGTGCGATTCCACTTTAATTATGAAATAAGTGCATCGATATTTATTATGCACGGTTAACACACTTGCTAAATATTTTCTCAACTCGGGCTCTGACCCGTTTACTTTTCTTTCCAACTTGTTTATATATATATATATATATATATATATATATATATATATATATATTAATTACTACAGGTGTCCTACCGCATGGATGCCGGATGACCTTCTATCCAGAGCCTTGGGAGCTGTGACAGGTGCGGACTGTTACGGGACTTTGATGGTAGTCGCCTCCTTCTTTTAAAAATCTAGGTAGGATTGCTTGTATATCGGGTTTGTACCCAATGGATATTTATATACATGTTTATATTCAGTCCATTTCAGTCATTGTATTGGCTGTGACCCGACAGCTTATTCGGGTTTACTTCTATGTAGTATATTCAGTTGTAGTTATCTATTTCATTTTATTATAGCATTTCGTGTATCATAGTTCTTAACCGCATCTTTCTTTACTTTGTTCGTAGTGTTGGGTTGTGTTATGTAGCATGTTTTAATTTATTTTAACATCTCACTTATATGATATCGGGTAGTTAGTCCTATATTATATAGTACCGGCAGTTGATGTTGAGACTGGACCATCTGAGAATCCTGATTTAATGTAGTATAGGGTTGGCCACCCGTTATTATTTTAAACGGGGTGTTACAGTTCACTAGTAAAAATATCACGAAATGGCTTCTTATTGGGGGGTAGTTTTGGATGGAAAGCATCCTCAATCCAATGATGACCACACTTGGAATCATGTCCAGACGAACCACCTTCTCTTTTATTGAAAGGATCTTATTCAGAATAGGTGGATTTGTATTTAATGTTAATATTTTTTGGGGTATTTTTTTATTTTAAACAGTTTTAGAAACATTTATCTCCATATCTCCTTATTTTTTAGTTCAACCTTCTCTTTGAAGTCACAATATAGTTTTTTTTGTTATACTACCTAAATAAATTGGACCGTGGCATAACCGTGGCACAAGTATAAGTCTCTTAAGTCAATCCGACCATGGCATGATTGTGGCCAAGATGAGGAAAGAGAAAGTATTTATGATCAATCCTAAGAAACTCCACAACATCTTAAGATAAATAGGATTTTCAAAAATCTTCAATTATATAAGGAACCTAGGCAATCTTTAGGGCTTATGTGGTAAGTTTAATTTTATGTTCCATTCTATGTTATTACTTGGTTTTGGTAGATGTTTTGGATTTACACATATACTAAACTCATCCTTCAGTTTTTATTTAGAGAAATATGGCACCACTATTCTCATGCAAAGGGCCAAATCTTCTTCCACTAAACCCAAGATTTAGAGAAGACCAAAGATGATTTAGAGATTCGACTGGACACTCCGACTACGGACTTACAAAATGTTAAGAAAAAGATGGAGAACACCTATAAGAATTTTACAGAGGCTGATAAATGACTGTTAAACAGTGTAAAACTGATTAGTAAGATTGAGGAGGATGTACATCTTTTAAAAGTCGAGGTGAACAAGTTTGGTAGAGCTTTGGCTAGGTGGACATGTTGACCACTTCTAGAGCCGAGGTCACCATTACTGAAGAGATGGGTGATAATGTTAACAAGGATTCTGTTTTCAATTTCTACCTCGAGTGCTTGAGCTTAGGTACGCGGTATACATTTTGTGGATATTCTTCTTGATTTTTAGTAACTATTTTGATGATCCGACCTTTTTTCTTATTAATGTTTATTTTTGTTTCATATTTGTTGTAAATGTTTATTGTTTGTCATTTTGTTTTGTCTTATAATTGTTTTTAGTATATTACAATGTATTGTTATTTTTTAAAATTGGCAATAACAACTATCTGCTATGGCACCAACAAGTTAATGCAGGCATTAAAGGTCACAAGTTATAGAAATTCGTTTATGACTCTCCAGAATTAATTTTGCCAAAATTCATAACAAAATCTGATCGTTCTGGGGGAAAATGGAATCAAGATTATCTGGACTGGGAACAAAAAGATCAGGTTTTGGTTTCCTTATTGCTTTCTTCAATGTCTTAAATTCTTCTTAATCGTATGGTTGGGTGCCAAACTGCGACACAGGTGTGGAAAACACTTGAATTAATATATTCACATTAGTTGTTGGAATTTTATGATTTATGATACACTGATTCATAACTTAATTTATATGAATCAAGTACAAAACCTTAAATTAAGATATTTAGGTTAGTTGTTTGGATATATTAGAATTATTTTTCATCATTTTTTTCTGTACAAGCATGTATAGTTTTTGTAATTGGGTTTCAGCGAGATATTATAAATGCTATGAGTCAGAGCACTATAACTTCAACACGAGTTTTACAACTATTATTTTATTCATATTAATCTTCATTCTCACCCTTTCGATAAAACCCGATGCTGCGTTCTTGAAATATATGTTTCAGAGCACCATCAAGGTTAGAATTTCTACCTAAAGCTAAAAAAATATATTTTCTACCATCTGTACTCCTTTAGAGACTACAGTCTGTACTTCGCAGAGTTTCGGGCCTAATGACATGGTATTTAATCCACTAGAATGGTTATGGTGAAAAATATGGAGATAAGCATGAGTGATTGGAAAACCATGCCTTTCTCTTGCTTTCTAAAACCATCGTATAGCAGCCATGTAGGACTAAGGTAGGAATTCCACACATTTTGAATGAATACTCATCACAAATGGTACTGTCATTATAGCAAGCTTATTAGTAAATTAATAAAATGAAAAAACGACCCTCATTTCATTATCAAAACAACAAATAACAGAAAATGACTACTTAAACTACAGTATACAAATAAATTTAATAAGGAATTTCTCAAGTTCCAACTGATGGATGTTCCTCTCCCTCGCGCTTGAACGATTTCTCGGAGTCGGTGGAAGATTTTTCATATGATAATCCCAAACATTACTTATGTTCCTATATGCTTAGAATTGACAATTACCATTTAATTATGTTAGTTTATGGATATGATTTGCAGGTACTAACTTGGTCTTATTTGGTAGGTAGTAATTGGTCATATAAATGATATACAAATCCTTCTCTGTATCTGTTCTCTTACAAGTGTGGATGTCAGCCCCTATTGGGTTTCAAACGTTATGCTTCAAGGAGTTATAATTTTTTTATGTCTACAAGACAGTTATAAGATAGTGAACACATGAATAGTAATAATTATGAGCTTTGAATGGACGTACCTGGATAAATAGTGAGGGACTGAATGGTCTGCGACTTTATTTTGCGAGAATGAAAAGAAACATTGAAACTCAGCCACAGTTTACAGATTGATTCCAATTTATCATCACATGTGGAATGTGATCTATGTCAAGTCAATGACCTCCTTTATCCTTCGAACACCATTAATTTATGGCAATCCCTCCATTTGCAGTATTGAAAGCATAGGTACGAGTTAAGTTCATGACCAATTACAAGAATAGCTTGATCGATCAAGAGAAAGGATGAAATTGCTCATGAAAGAGAAAAATTTTCCCAAGCTATTACAGAAAAGGTAGGAGATAAGTTTTTAATATATTTTGATTAGATTAGTATTCACTTTCAAAGATTTATTCACGACATAAGAGTGCAGCATATCTTGAATCCACTAATATTGCAATCTGAACAATCACCAATATAGGATATCTAAGATCGAACATTATTCATGTAAGGCTTTTCTTACTTTAACCACTGATATAATGAACTCTACTTTTAGGAGTATTAACTATTGAATGACACTATTTGTAACTAGAGTATTAACTCTACTTTTGTAGTAGTATTAACTTTACTTTTATTACTCGGTTATGTTCTATTACATAATTGAGCTCACTGCATACTCATTGTAACTAGAGTTTGTTATGTTCTTTTTCATAATTCAGTTCACTTCATCCTAATCATTCTTCTGCACTCTTTTCTCCCAATGCTGCAAAATGTTTTATATATTAAATGAGTTTATTTTCACCTTAAATGTATTGAATGGTATTATTTCGTATTGGTGATTTTGGTTCGTACACCGAGTCGTAAGTTCTTCGTTCGATTATGTTAAATGCACTGGTTCGTACATGAGTTTTACTTATACGCTACATTTTTCTGGACTACTTTAAATGAATGTATTTGTTGTCTTGTTCGAGTGCTAAACTTTGAGGACTACAACGCATATCAATGATGTTGTAGATGAAATCAATTATGGACCTGTTATAGTTATGGATCTCAATTACAAAAACACCTTAGTTTTTAATTGAAATTAGTGAGTTTTAATGTTGCAAATCCAATAGCTTTGTAGTAGCCAATTGCAAATGCATGTGCCAGTAGAGCCATTTTCATTTTATCGTAACTATTATTCATTAAATGTTCAAAGTTTTAGATTACTTTGCAATAATTAACCTCCAAAAAGGTCAACACCAAATGACATAGTTTTTATCCACATAGTAGGCAATCGAACACTGGCATGGGGTATCAAAAATAAGGTTGTTTTGTTTTCTCTTCATGCCTGTATTTTTTTAGTTAGGATTTAAGGGTTAACTTCTTTTTTGTAATCTATCGTGATAGTTCTAGTGACCCCTATTATTTTATTCTATCTCAATAGTTATACTATTTTATTAACCCTTACTTGAGCTCCTACTGTTTTATTCTTTGTATTTGAGTTTAGATTTAAGATCTCCCATCTCACTTATGCGTCGTAACAAAATATATGCAATTAAGATAAGTTTGGCTCTCAACTTAAGGTGTCTCTTTCAATGTTGTGTTCCTTCGAAATTCTTGGTAGAGGCAGATTTAATCAATAGTAAACATAACAGTTAAACGGTTTTGGTAGCAATAGTTTTCTTCCTACATAATTCACTCATTTTTTTGTAGCAGTATTTTTCTCATGACATAATTCTTTCTTCTTTAGAATTCCCCTCACAGTCAACGCATCTGTCAACTTGCAGGTTCTAATTAGATGAAAAAATTGTTTTAGAGACTATAAATTAGTTTTAAAAAAAAACATTAATTAACCAATATCCCTTATTCGTGTTAGGTTCGAGGATGATGAGTTGGAGTGATCGAATCATTTTATAGCATTGCCAAGCCTATCCCCATTGTGTAAGTCTCTCAATGTAACAACTGATTGAGATGTAATGCATACTGAATTATTTTTTCTTTTCTTAAAAAGATATTTGAATGTTTATTTGGGTTTGTTTTGTTTCAACCATGATTTGTTTCTTGGTTATATTCAGGTCTGTAGAGGTTTGGGGATTTAATTTTTATGTTCCTTTATGTATTTTTTTGTTTTTTAAGCTTTTTTGAAATTTGGATTTGTTTTGTTTCAATTACAAGCATATATACACACGCTGAACACAATACAACACAGTTACATACATTACACTACACGCCCACACGGTAAACCAGCACACTACACACACTTCAACCCGACTTGAAAATTTATATTTCTCATGAAATTCATAATAAATTCCCGAACAAAACTTCGAATGAGAATTAAATTTTGAAGATGGATACTAGGATAATATATCATCAATGATTGCACTTGATTGATTCAATATTTGATTGCATATCATTAATTGTAGTAATTCCAGTTTTTTAAAATAGTTGTGTAGAGTAAGTTAATCGACTAAAAGAAAATGGTAAGATTTCTAATGTATTCTTTCCACAGGGATAATATGACAAGGACTGTTGCACAGGGCTAATGGGAGGCACAACAACAACTAATGTGATAAGGACTATTTCACGGGGCTAATGTGATAAGGACTGTTGCTCCTTTCCTAGAAAAGAAAACCAAGTCTTAGATGAGTTGCAGCTGCTGGAAGCTTCATATTAATGTTAATCACCTCTTGGTATATTTTTTTTTGCCATAGTATACTTATTTATGACAAAATACTTGATCCTTATCGTATTATTGTATGTTGTTTCTTTGAATATAGTACCAAATTATCAATTCCTTGATAGGACCAAGTGTGGTGAATGAGTTAATGCTACCATACAGATTTTAGTCTATATATCGATTGCGCTCACGCACACATACCAAACATATTTTAGGGACTTTGATATCTTCAATTGTTCTATTTCTAAAAATCCTAACTTTTCATTGTATTTTTTAATATATTATGTTTCTTATAACAATGCAGTATCATGTTTGACGTCCAACCCCAATGTGAAGGCTTTAATATTTTACAGGTCAGCCACCTTCACAATAGATGTACAATGTGCTAATGTGTTTGAATTGAATTGCATGCACTATTTTGTTCTTTTTAACTGTCAACAAGTGTGAGAACATAAATAGATCAATTGCTTATTTGTTATGTTATGTGCAATATTTGCATCGAGTCATTACTGCACTACACATTTAAGAGTTTTTTTAATTTATTTTAAATTTCTCATTTTGTGATAAACAGATATCAGCCAGTAGAATGTGTCATTTGGTGCCTTCTCTTTCCTTTATAGAATGATGCACATATATTTTGTATAGGAGACCTGCAGTAGTGCAGTAGCTCATGCCCAAACAGGTAGTTCATGCTTGAGGAGTTAATCGACCGACTCAAAGTGCCCTTTGTGAAGTATCTCTAGTTGTATGGACATTGGCGCAATTATTTAAAAGACGATGAAAATGAGATCTTTAGTGGGATGGGAGATAGTAAACCGGTAGATCGAGCATTTACCATTTCTATTTTTCTTCAAAGTGTTTTCCTAGATCAATATGATGTATGTTGGTAATATTTATAACTTATTTATTTCTTTTGTATAATATTTATTTAGATGGACACATTCTATACAATATTGTTTGGCCCTTGCAAAATGTGAAAGAAACTAGAAATGAGTAGTCCATATGTTATACATATCTAAATAAACAATGATATTATATTTGAATTACAAACTATTAGTTTTGTTATTGGTGTATATTTTATTTCTTATACATGGCGAATAATCTTATAAACCAGAGAATTTTTGCCCAAAAATTTTAAATTGTTTACCCTAATTTATTTTATATAAAAACATTAAACTTAAATTATACATTACTTGATCTTTTGAAAAAAAATCTCCGTGCCTTTAGTCAAAGGGAAATACGCTTAAGTGTAGGATCTTGAATAGGCGGATGTTGGCTTACTTACCCCTATATATGAGGAGTTTTCTCTTGTGTTTCGAACCCAAGACCAATTGTAGCTTTGGCGAAGGCACTTGCCTTCGCATTGAGGCACGACTGTATGCTTTACAAAATTATCAGCGTGCCTTCAGGCACGGGCATACCCTAGTATATATATATTTATATATATCTGAGTAGAATAAATCATGAATGTATCTACACGTGACATCAGGCATGGACCTATACAAGCATAATGAAGCATGGAAAACATGGATAAGCGAAGTGAAACATGGAAAATATGTACAAGTAAACATGAACAGCGAAACATATACACGTTATTAAAGAAATGATATATACAAGTAACACCGATCATGTGATTAAAAAATGATATATACATGTGATGAAAATATAAGCATGATGGAGAGAAATATACATGGATAGTGTAACATGAATATGGCATATGGAACATTTGATCATGAAAAGAACAAAGAATATACAAGTGGGAAAATATATACACACATAGAAGTGAAGTATGATAAATAAAACAAAACCTATATAAACAGAGTGTAGTCCTAAAAAACATCCCACCAGAATTGTCATTATGGCCATCCAAACCCCTTGTTGCCTCTGGGTTGCTCTCTCGATCCAAAGAAGGTCATCTCACGCTCTTCCCTTGAGGTAAGGGGGGACAATAAAAGTGGTCATTGTTAATGGTGTGAGGTGTGTGAATATGTAGAGATCAAAGTCACCGTATATTTTACTCAAACAGAGAAAATAAATATCTATCTCCAAAGAGACAACATGAAAAGACTATTAGTGCGTGAAAAATTAAAGAAGATATGGTCTTAAAGACTATGTTATAGAATGGGAAGGTTTTAGGCACCCATTCCTCTCTTTCGTTCTCTCATGCGCAACAAAAAAATTTCCCCTTCTCCTAAAGTTTGTGAACATGTGAATAAAGTATTAAATGTGACATGTGTGCAAAGTGTTCATAGTAAAAATGTGAATATATGTGAAAATAGATAAAGGGAGAAATTATCATATTCATATTATGGAAAAGGTGTGAACGAGTCATTTTAAGGAGATGAACTACTAAAAATATAGGAAATGAATAAAATTTGAGCGGTGTATCGGATTGTAGCTTCATAATTGAAAAGTGAGCACGCATGTCATAGAACCGCTAAGAAATAATAAACACTGTGTAGATACCACATTCTAGAACCTCTTAAGAGTCTCCTTAGGTCCATAGCACTTTCGCATTCACTATAAAATAATAGGTCATACTTCGGGTACCAATCAAGAGGTCGTTGGATGCCTTTAGGCCTTGATTGACTTCGGTCGGCTTTCTCTCTTAAGCAAAATCTCAATGAATCTTCAAAGGGCTCTCAATCCCTTTTCCAATGGACTGCCCCATGCACGAATCGACATTACGGTTATGACGAATGGACCATTTCCCCCCAAAAATTGATACTTCATTTGACTATGGCTAACTCTTCAACTCGAATGAGGCTGAATGAATCTTAGAAAGGCTCTGAATACCTTTTCCAACGGTCCATTTTGTGCGTAAATCAGCCTTACAGTATGAACAAACGACCCATTTTACTCTGAAGGGTCATCAGGAACTTTAGGTCCCTATTTGAATAAAGTTAACTCTCTGAACCGAGTGGATCTCCTTGGAACATCGAAGGGACCTGCATAGCCTTTCTAATGGTTCCTCTCATGTGCGAATTGGCTTACGGTTTGAATGAACGATTCATTTTCCTCTTATCCAAAAGGTTAATGGTTTCTTCTAAGAAACATTTGACCAAAGTCAATTCCCAAACCTGGGAGCATCCTAATGGATTATTAAAGGTCCCTGAATACCCTTTCCAACGGTTCATCCCATGCGCAATTCAGACTTACGAATTGCATTTTATGACCATTTTTCAAAAATTTGCATGAGACTTCCGAATGACAAACCCATTTCCCTTCCTATTGACAGTGTGTTTGGGGTTCCCCGTCAATAGTAATGTCAAGGACAATGCCGATCGTACCCCCATTGACTCTTCGTAAGGCACCTTAGAAACATACCTCTTAGTGATCTTAGTAATATTCTCTCAAAGTCGACATTGTTTCCCTATTGAAACCTCTCCCCTACATTCCATTTCCATCATTTTCTCACCCAATTTGGCAAATTCCCTTCCTTATCCTCCTACCACCTTCATCCACTTGCAAGATCAAACCTTCAACAATTAAGATCAACTTTAAAGCTTCCAACGAAGGTTAAAACCTTTCATTCTCTCTTTAAATTATTTTATTTTTAGATTTGTTATTTAATTCTTACTTTATAATATCATCTTTATTAAATCACCCATATTGATATCCAACTTCTTACTAGTAGTATTGCACATATTATATTTTCTAAAAAAAATGAGAAAATAAGGTTTGTTCGTAAATTCCAAATGTCTATTTCCCGTTATATTTTTTCAAACACTAAAACATCCTTTTTCTACACACACACACACACATATACGGAAAGTCACCTGTTGGATTTATGGGATAAACCCCACGTTCGTGTTATAGGCGAACTACATGAACTTTGATGCCTTTTTAGGATATGTAGGAGTCTTGGGTAAAATCCGAGATTTGAGTCCTCCTTTCCTATGTCGTGCTCAACTTATTATATTTTTTTACACTATCGGTCCCAAGCCCGGATAAAGGAGGAGGGTTGCGTTAGGTAGCTGACAGCCAGCGTAAAACTTTGTCAGATCCTTATGAACATGAATCCTATGAATATACGTGCTAATGCTAGGGCATTCCCCTTAAGCGATGTGTTGCGCCTGCCACCGGGTGTCTCAAAAAATAGGCAAGGGGTGTCGTATCAGGGCCCGAATGCGACGATAAATATGCAAGGGTTCCTATAACAAGCTGGACGTGTGCGGTTAAAGAAGCTAGTCCAGGATACTAGACTTAGGTTAGCGACTCGGAACATAGGGACTATGACAAGAAAAGGGATGGAGTTGTTAGATATAATAAGAAAAGTTAACATAACTTGTTTACAAGAAACTAAATGGGTCGGTGAGAAAGCTTGAGAAATAGAAAATAAAGGATTTAAAATTTATTATATAGGAAAACATAGAAATAAGAACGGAGTTGGAATAATAGTAGATAAGAACTTTAAGGACGATATCGTAACCGTTATTAGGAAAGGTGATAGACTTATACTTGTAAAATTAGTATTAGGTGAAAACATAATTAATATTGTTAGTGCTTATGCACCTCAAGTAGGATTAGATGAGTACACTAAAGTACAATTTTGGGAACAAATGGTTGAACTAATTCAAGAAATACCCATAGGTGAGAAAATCTATATAGGGGGAGATTTTAATGGCCATGTAGGACAAGATCGTGTAGGGTATGAGATAGTGCATGGAGGATATGGTTGGGGAAGAGTCTATCTTAGATTTTGCGATGGCTTATGATTTTGTACTAGTAAATACATGTTTTAAAAAGATGCTTGAACACTTAATAACTTATAAAAGTGGAACGCACAAGAGCAAAATAGATTTTTTTTTTATTACTAGAAAAGGAGACCGATTAACGTGTAAAAATTGCAAGGTTATCCAGGGATAGAGCTTAACCTCACAACATAGGATAATGGTGTTGGATATAAATATTAAAAATCAATCACGAGTGCAAAAAGTGAAGATTAACCCACGAACTAGGTGGTGGAACTTAAAAGGAGAGAAATTAGAACTATTTAAAGATTAATTATTAAATGAAGCAACATGGAATACTGAAGAAGAGACTAACATAATGTGGAATAAGATGGCCAAATGCATTAGGAGAATATCAAAAGAAATTCTTGGAGAATCAAAAGGCAAGGGGCCACAGTCTAAAGAAACTTGGTGGTGGAATAAAGAAGTACAAAATATAGTAAAAATTAAAAGGGAGTGCTTTAAAACATGACAAACAAATAGAAATGAAGAAAATTTTGAGAAATATAAATGGGCTAAAAAGGAAGTTAAGAAAGTGGTAAGAGATGCTAAGTTAAAAGCGTATGATGATCTTTATACAAAATTAGGTACAAAAGAAGGGAAAAAAAGTATTTATAAGCTTGCTAAACTTAGGGACAGGAAAACAAAAGATTTTAATAACGTTAAGTGTATCAAAAGTGATGATTCAGGGGTCCTAGTCAAAGATGATGAAATTATGGAAAGATGGAAAAACTACTTTGAGAGGTTATTAAATGGAGATAATGGGAGTAGATTAGATATAGAGGAACTTAGGGAGACTCGAGAAAATATATTTTTCCGCAGAATTAGGACAACAGAGGTCAGGATTGCTCTAAAAAAGATGAAAACAGGGAAGGCTTTAGGATGAGATGGTATCCCTATTGAGGTTTGGAAGTGCTTAGGGTAGGATGGAGTATCATGTCTTACAAAATTATTCAATAGAATTTTAATGACTAATAGGATGCCCGATGAATGGAGAAAAAGTGTTTTAGTACCTATTTATAAAAATAAAGGGGACATACAAAGTTGTTCAAATTATTGTGGTAATAAGTTAATGAGTCATACAATGAAACTTTGGGAGAGAGTTATTGAATATATATTGAGATTAAAGACAATAGTATATGAGAATCAATTTGGGTTTATGCCTGGGAGGTCAACAATGGAAGCAATCTATTTATTGAGGAGATTAATGGAGAGGTATAGGGAGAAAAAGAAGGATCTTCATGTGATTTTTATAGATTTGGAGAAGGCGTATGATAGGATACCCAAAGATATAATATGGTGGGTTCTACATAAAAAAAGAGTGACTCGCAGATATATTGATGTGATCAAGGATATGTATGATGGTGCGATGACTACAGTAAGAACATCAGCCGGAGAAAGTAGTGAATTTTCAATTACGGTAGGTCTACACCAAGGTTCAGCATTAAGTCCTTATCTCTTTGCGCTTGGTATGGATGAGTTGACTGGACAACTACAAGATGAACTGCCATGGTGTATGCTATTTGCAGATGATATTATTTTAGTGGATGAGACTAAGACAGGGATTAATGCTAGGTTGGAATTGTGAAGAGAAACTTTAGAAACAAGAGGATTTAAAATAAGCAAAACTAAAACAGAATATGTGGAGTGCAATTTTAGTAGTAATATGAGGACAAATGGAGATGTGGTAAAATTGTAGGGTCAAGAGATACCTAGAAACGATCATTTTCGTTATTTAGGATCGATTATCCAAAAAGATGGAGATATTAGTGATGATGTTACTCATAGAATTAAAGCAGGCTGGGTTAAGTGGAGAAGTACTACTGGCATTTTGTGTGATAGGCGTATACCTTTGAAGTTAAAAGGTAAATATTATAGGACGGCCATTAGACCCACCATGTTATATGGGACAGAGTGTTGGGCAACCAAGAAACAAAATGTGCAGAAAATGAGTGTGATGGAGATACGAATGCTAAGATGGATTTGTGGTAAAACTCGAAAGGATAAAATTAAAAATGAACAAATTTGTGAAACGGTAAAAGTAGCTCCTATAGAAGATAAATTGAGAGAAAATCGACTTAGATGGTTTGGACACGTCAAGCGTAGACCAATAGATGCTCCTGTAAGGAAGAGTGATTTACTTAGTATTGATGGTAACACAATGGGTAGAGGTAGGCCTAAATTAACTTGGTGGGATATTATAAAATAGGACATGATGTCATGTGGTTTAACCGAAGATATTGCACATGACAAAATGGAATGGAAAAATAGGATTCATGTAGCCGACCCCAAATAATTGGGAAAAGGCTTTGTTGAGTTGAGTTGAGTATATTATTTTCATATCATATAGTTGTAATTCATGCTTGGATTTTGTCAACCGTATAACATTGTTCTTCTATAAACGATCGGCAACCTGACGGATACACACATTATATTTTTTAATAATTATTTTGGGAACACTCTTATTAATGACCTCACTCTGCCTTTATCCATGAAGCGAGTCAAGTAATTCCACTCTCCATTTATATATACACGCACACACTTCAGATAATTATTAAGGAGAGGAATAACGGATGCCCATGAGAGACCGAAATGGTGGGATGGGTGCCTAACATCTTCCCATTTTGTAACTTAGCCTCAGAATCCTTGAACTAATTGGTTTTGCAAGCATCAGTATGTCTTTCATGTCATTTTCTCGAGGAGACAACATTTCTTTTTCCCGGTCTATGAAAAATAGGTTGGAGACTCTATTTTTATACATAACCTTAATTGATGATGACCGAAGCGCCCTAAGGAAAAATGCCAGACCCAGCCGCACGCGCACCGATCAGGATGGGATGGACACAGTGGAGATTCTGTTTGAGAAGACTTGTCATAAGAGGGCTAGACTCTATTCTTATATGGGTGTTATTATTGTCTGCATATGTGCGTATGCACCTACCTATATGTTCTTTTTTTCCTCTATTACTTCTTATAACTACCTCATGTTTATGTCACTTCCAACCCACTTTTCACTTCACACTCTTGTAAATACCTTCCATCTGCACCTCATAATATGTACACTTATATATAGGATTAGTTATACCCACATTCTTCATACACCACTTAGAATATCCATGTTTAGGTTTCATTAAAACACACCTCCACTTATCACACTTTCACATATCACACGCCACTTGTAGTTGATCCATGCGTAGGCTCACTACCACACACTAACTTGTAGATATCCACATATCACACACTCACTCACATGTATCCATGCTTAGTGTATTCTTCACACTCCATGCTAGATTTACTTTCACTTGTACATGTTTCCCCGTAGTACTTCTTTCACTCATCATAAAAGACTCTCTCTATAATATACTAATTAAGAATCATGCATTTTGCACACTACATTAATAAGAGCATGGCTATTGACTAAAATTTTATCCCAAACTTAGGGTCACTTTATGATTTACGTTGGTCTAGCAGGTCGTGGTTAGCCTAAGCAATATGACTCTCACCTTCCATTGGCCTAGTACCTTCGATGTATATCGAATGGTTCCTCCCGCATCGTACTGCTTGACCAAACTCATGATGAGAGGCATATAATAGAAAAATCGTTCACGTACATCGAGTATATTAAATTCGCCCTCATACATATTGTCTCCATGAGGTATACAGTGAGGCAATTCACGTACATTCAGGTATATCAAATAACTTGTCGACACGTACTGATTGCCCTCAAAAGAAAAAAGTATATCGTGGAAGTCATGACAAAGGGAGGAACCCTTCCACTAACCCCACAATTGCATAAACCTCATATAGTTGTTAAACCTAGGGCACTCATATTTAATTTGTCTATTGCTACACGAAACTCTACCGAAATGCTGGGTCGGAATGACGCCTAAATTTTCACGCTATTTCATCATTTTTCAAAACAGGACCCTGTCCATGAACCTGGAGACATGTCAACCCTTGCGTTACATTTTTCAAACCCAATTTTTCCAAGCTCGGGTCCTGTCCCACATTTATTTTTTGAATTTAGTAAATGTAATGCAAGTGAAAACATAATAATAATAGTAATAATAATAATAATTATACTGAGACTTTTCTCTAATTTTTTTCAAAAAAACAAAATACCAAAAATATTTTCCCTCCTTTTTATCAAAAATGTCAAAATCATTTCTCCTCTTTTCAAAAAATAACAAAAAATAATTTTGTCTTCCCTCTTTGAAAAATAAATTCGAACCATGTTTCCTTCTTCGATGGATCGCATACCCGATTATTGGCCTGGCTCCCTATAGGCTTCGGTCATCTGTCAAACTGCCTCGAAGCTCTGCCCGTTACTATGCTACTTCATCCGAGTTTAGAATCTACCAACTCAGTGCCAAGATTGACAACCTTCAAATCGAGGTCCATAAGATACAGGGAAACCGAGTCCAAATTCTTGAAGAACCTGAGGTTCTCTTTCCTCGTGCCATAGGTCCACCCTCTCTCGAGCTTGTCTAAGTCCCATAAGAGTATTAGCATGCACCGCATGCCAATGAGCCTCTTCCATCTTAGCTCCCTATGCCAAACCTCACCCAACCGAGGGCTAACTTGCAAGTTCCTATTGATCCAAAGGAGGAAGAACTAAACAAGGTCTAGGAAGACATCAAACTTTTGTCCAAGAAATTCGACCAAGTTAGGATATTCGTGAACTATATGGACTACACCCATATGTTTCCTTATCCCAAAGAAATATTTCCAGAGAAGTTTAAGATGCTAGCCATCGAGAAGGTAGGGGAAGTGAGCCTCCAATTATTCACCTTTGTAGTTATCATCGAGCTATGAAACTTCTTGGGACCTCTATCATCAAGATATGAAACTTATTGGGACCTCTGAATAGATAATTGCATATATGTTTCAACAGACTTTGAAGGACAATGCTCTCCATTGGTTCCTATCCCTCGAAGAATCCAAAATTCATAGTTGGTAAGATGTTGCCCGAGAATTCATGTCCTAGTAAAAGTATAACGAAGAACTAGAGGTTGCACATTATTGTCTAAAGATTTTTAAGCAGAACCATGGATAAACAATTAGTAGCTTCATAGGATGGTGGAGAGGAAAATTTGCGACCACGAGCAGCAGGCCCTCTTAAGAAGAACAAGTCAGCATCGTGAATAAGAATTTCTTTCCCCATATCCGAGCGACTATGGGAGGTCATTATTATCCACACTTTTGAGCTCTCTGAGAAGCGAGTATAGAAGATGGAGAAAGTGCCACCAAGGTAGAAGTCAAGCCGAAGAAGCCTGCCAATGCTATAGTCTCGACCATCAATAATATCTCCTATCCTACTACCTCTTGAACACTAGAAAGCCATCCTAATCCCATTAGAAAAGAATACACCTAGTTGAGTTCTCCCTTATCCAAAGTCTACCAAGCCATGTTTTGCCAAAACATCATAAAACCCTTGGACCCCCATCCACTACAAAACCCACTTCCTAAGAATTTCAAAATGGATGCCCACTGTGATTTCCACCAATCCGCTGGCTACACTACTGACTAATGCTTCCATTTTAGAAATGTGATCCAAGGATTAATTAATTGGGGTATCATCACCTCACCAGACAATCCTAAACCCGACACCACTCACAACTTACTTCTGACCCATGAAAATGTCATATTTCTAGAGAGTGACCCATAGTTCGATCCATCCGCTCAGATTGTGCCCAGTAAAGCACCCATCATACCCATAATATCTCCCAAACTGCTCAAAGTTTGCACATATTTTCTCCTACACCCCACTTGCTTTACTAACCAAGCTCTGTCACTCCTCACAAGGACCTATAATGCCATTTGCACCGGATCCAAAGGGAGAGATATGGATTTATTGACTGTTTAAACCAACTCTTGGAGTTCGTGATGAAATTTCCCATCAAGATGACCATCGATTATTAGAAATTCAGTGACTTGTTCACGGAAGATAGGAAATGGGCTCGAGAATCAGACGAATGGGTTATACGGGATGAAGATGTCAGTTTAGACGGCATGGTACAGATCATGGAAGACATGTTTTGACAGATTAGCAAGATCTACAACATTTTAGAACTACCCACTGCTTTGAAGCTACAAGGGAGGTTGGTCCCTTAACTCCCTCACCTCCCCGTTGAGTGGGAAGATTTATATGAGGAAGTTGTCAAGGTTGTTAAGTTCATAGACTTATCATGGAAAGAAGACATCGTCGTTATCGGATGGGGGATGAATTTTTCCAGTTAGATGATGAACCAAGTAAGGAAATAATCAATGTAGTATTCAACCGACAGACACTAGGACTGACTCCGTGTATGAACCATTCAAATGTTACACCGTCAGACCCATCCACTCTGATCACCGATGAGCCTCTTCTCAACTGAAATGTTATACTAGTCCCACTTGATGATATGTAACCGAACCTTGCTATTTACCCTATCTCTTCATCTAATATTATTACTCCTTTTTTCGATAACAATGTAATCGAGACCTCTTTTGATGATGTTCTCAACGTTGTTTTTTCCAAAAGTGAAATAAATGAGGATATTCAGTATCTTGTTGTGCTTTACATTAATTGTCTTGATTCTAGTC
Organism: Sambucus nigra; assembly: GCA_949130495.1. Taxonomy (NCBI): domain Eukaryota; kingdom Viridiplantae; phylum Streptophyta; class Magnoliopsida; order Dipsacales; family Adoxaceae; genus Sambucus; species Sambucus nigra. The sequence goes on from OX422208.1 coordinate 174,227,124, forward strand.
AAACTCTTAATGATGATGATAATTTTGCAAATGAATAATTCTTAACTGATCTTAATAAGGTTCATAACAAAAAACATAACTGCGTTGAAATTAATGAGGATGAAATTGTTATTATCAATATCGATTCTAGTAGCTAACAACACGAGATTAGGATAGCTTCCATCCTTAATGAGCATGATTGTGCATAATTTGAAGAACTATTTTTTTAATGAATGTCTTTGCATGGTCTTACAATGACATACACGACATCGATCCTGAAATATCTCAGCACGAGATCCTAACATTCCCAGAATGCAAGTTGACCAAATAGAAACTGCCAAAACTCTGTACCGAATGTTCTCTCAAGGTCAAAGAAGTTATAATCAAACAATTGAACGTAGGCTTCATTCGGGTGATCGAATATCCCACATGGATCGTTAATATTGTGTCCTTACCAAAATCAGGAGGAAAAGTCTCCATGTGCGTTGACTACCAATATTTAAACAAAGAATCTTCGAAAGATGATTACCCATTTCCCAACATCGATATGATTGTAGGCAACATCGCCAACCACGACCTCAAGTCATTCGTCGATGGATTCGTTGGATATAATCAGATCAATATGCACCCTAACCATTGAGAGAAAACCTCATTCATCACCCCTTGAGGAACCTTTTGTTACACTATTATGGCATCCGGGCTTAAGAATGCAGGGGCTACCTATCAAAGGGCTGCCACAACCATCTTGTAATATTTGATACACAGGGAGGTCAAGGTCTATGTAGACACTAATATAATTAAGTCCAAGACTCGAGAAGGTCACGTTTCCTCCCTTCGGAAATTCTTTGAATGAGTACGACGATGCCAAATGTCGTTAAACCCATCAAAATGTGTTTTCAGCATTTAAAAAGGAAAACTTTTGGGATTCATGGTTAGCAAAAATGGAATCAAAGAAGACCCCACCAAGATGAAAGCCATACTCGAAATGCCGCCACCTCGAACGGAGAAGGAATTCTTGGGATTCTTGGGAAAATTACAATACATCAGTCGATCCATCAACCAACTGACTTCTATTTTCTAGACCATCTTCAAACTCCTTCGAAAGGATTCTACCAAAGTCTGGAATGAGTCCTGTTAGGAAGACTTTGAAAAAATCATAAAATACCTTACCCAACCTTCGATACTTATGCCTCTGCAACTCGATCTCTCTCTACTCTTGTACTTGACCATGACAGATACAACAGTGGATTTGCTAGCCCAATACATTGAAGAATCTCTAAAATAGAGGTTTATCTACTATTCTAATAAAAAATTGGTCGGTACGAATTCAACTACACTTCCCTGGAGAAAGCATGCATAATTTTAGTCTAGGACACTCAAAAGTTATGACATTATATGCTCTCTTTTCACATCAGACTTGTGTCCCGAATAGATCCCATCAAATACCTTCTTGAGAAACCCACCCAATCTAGCCAAATGTCCAGATGGCTGATGCTACTAGCTGAGTTCGATATTGTGTATATCACCCAATAAGCCATGAAAGGGAGAGCCATATTCGACTACCTTGTTGACTGCCCCATGAAAGAGGATGACATTGGGATCTTGGAATTTCATGAATGAAGACGTCCTCTACACCTCTTAGGAAGACCTTCGATTAAAGATTTTCTTCAACAACGCTACCAATAAGAAAGTATATGGTATTGGGATACTCCTGATTTCCCTTGATGACTCTCACACTCCCATTTCCCTCAAGCTAGATTTTCCATGCACCAATAATATAACCGAATATGAGGCGTGAAGTGTAGCCCTAAAAGCATCATTTAAGAAAGGTATAAAACACTGAGACATCTACAAGGACTCTACCCTCATCATCAGCTAAGTCCTTAGAAGATGGAAAGTTTAATACAAAAGGCTCTTACCCTTTCGCCCCCACCTTGAAGAGATGGCCTCCTAGTTCCAAGATTTCACCTTTTATTACATGCTTCATGCAAAGAATAACTTAGTTGATGCCCTTGCTACCCTAGCCTCATTAGTCTACATGCTCGATGGAATAATGATGGCCCCTTGCCTAGTTAAAAAATAAGCTATGCCAACTCACTACAACCACATTGAGCTCGTCACATAGAAAGATTTCGATATGGTCGTGTTTTGGTAGTACGACATTTGGCACTTCCTCAAGCACGGTAGGTATACGCAAGACACCAATAAGAAAGATTCTACGACCTTTCATAAACTCGCTGCCCCATACATCATCTATGACAAAGAACTATTAAAAACAACTTCCATGGAAACCATTTGCACTTCATTACAGGGGATGGTGTTAAAGAAATGATGCACAAGATCCATAGAAAGGAATACGAAAACCACCTGAATGGTCATATGATTGATAAGAAGATCATCCACTAAGGGCATTATTAGACCAACATAGTTTAGGAATGCCTTGCCTATGTTTGGAAATGTCTCAAATATGAACATTTTACTAATCTCCTGTACTTACCTACTCGAGAATTATACAACATGACTGCTCCTGGCAGTTCTCCTCCTGGCGCATCCACATCATAGGAAAAGTCACACCCAAAACTTCGAACGGCCATGAGTTCATAGTAGTCTCCATTCATTACTTCACTAAATGGGTCAAATCCGAGTCATATGCAGTATCGAATGACAAGAAGGTGTCCACATTTATTCAAAAGAACTTCATTTATCGATATGGGGTTCCCCACAAGATAGTATTAGATAATGGCTTATATTTTGCAATTAAGGTCAAAGAATTGGTAAAAAACTATGAGTTTCAGAGACACAAATATTATCCATACTGACCTTAAACCAATGGTGCAGTCGAAGCCACCAACAAGGACCTCAAAGACATCATTAGTAAAATGACCGAGAGTTGTCTAGATTAGGATGATCAAATCACTTACACCTTCTGGGGCTACTGCATTTCAGTCAGGACATTTACTAGGGCTACCTCTTACTATCTGGTTTACGACATGGAAGCAGTCCTACTAGTTAATTTAGAAATACCTTGCCTATAGAATATGCTCGAGATTAAAGTTAGAGAGGAAGACTGGCATTAGATCCTTTTGGACGAATGATGTCTCTAGTATAAAAAGAGGTTGAAGGCAATATACCACATATAAGGGTACCATCGCTGAATAGCGCAATAATTAAACTGAGAAGTCAAGGACCTTGGTGTCCAGGAAGGAGACGAGGCCCTTAAAGAGATCATAGAACCCGTCTCGGACCCTATAGGGAAATTTAATCCAAATTGGAGTGGCCCTACATTGTGAAGAAGATCTTATCAGGAGGCACCACTATGCTCATATACCTTTATGGATAATAGATGGAACGTCCAGTCAACCTGAACCATCTCAAGAAATTCTACCCTTAGTTCAAAATCTCGACGTGCTACAACCCTTCTCATCCCCTATTTATTCTAAAAAAACTCTTCATTTGTCTTTACCCAGAACTACATGGGGACTAATCCTCTAAAAACCTTTGCTTTCAAAATGGAACTCATAAGAAATTTTTTAAAACCCTTAGTGGTATTTTGGTAACCCATAAATATTACATGGGCACGACCTGCTTATTTTTCACAAAATGTTATTCTTTTCTAACATATCAGAATGGTGATTCATTTTATCATTTACATGAACAAAAGGATTATGTATGCCTTAGCGATTGGTATAGATAACTCAAATGTAAAACTCATTAGGAGGTACAACAATACGATCAAAATATTTTTTCATTTCGAACAAAGAAGTTCGGTACCATTACATGAATTCTCAGCGAAGGGAATTAAAAGAAATCATCCATTTTCACTGACTCAAAACTAGTTCTAAAAACAACAACCTTATCAAGCTACACTAAAATTATTTAAAAAAACAGAAAACACATAGGCTCTCCCCCAGCTTCACAAAATTTTCATACAAAATAAACCCATCTTCACAAAAACCCTATCCACAGCTTCCAGAACACCCAGCCTCATAATCATCATCCCCTATAGGTCCCCTAATTTCCCTCCCATAGTTAATATTATAAATGTTATCCATGGAGAAGTATGCCCTGATCAGTTTGGAAAAAATCACTCCCCCATTTTTCGTAATGTAAAAAACAACCCACCATCTTTGGTTGGTCTCTTCACCCAGGATCTTCACCATTACTCGTTTCCATAACAATTTCAGATAGTCCTCGGACACATGCCAAACCCTTCCTAGAGATTGAGATGTACGGGTAGACGGTCTATAACTCTCCCATAAAGAACCCAACATCATGTGTTGTGATCCCGTCAAATCCTCCATCGAAAATAAGTTTAATGTGTGACGAGGCCCCCTATTTACTCCGATTCAACTTGGCAAAGAAGTTTCCAAGGGAAATAAAATGAAGTCTACTGCTGGTTAACTAACCGTGCATATCGGTACTCTCCCATCTTTAGGATAGGAAGTAGTTCTCCCCCCATGGCACCGACCAATAAAGGCACGTGACCCATGATCTACAACCCAATTGACCCAGTTTTCTAAAAATGGGATGAAATTGATAAAGTATCGAGAAAATAAATCCAGCTTGCCTGCCAAGGGATACTCAAGAGGAACAGTCAAACTGAACCTCTTAGCCAACCACATGAATAACATGACTAGGATCCCCCTCAAAAAATTGGAGATACCTTCCTTCCAAGCATTAAGACTATTCAGAGTCTCCCCCAGTATTACCACCACATGACTTGCACGATAAGACATCCATGCTATTATCGCAGCTAGTTGGGGATCCACCATTAAGTTCCCCATCACCAGCAAGAGTGTCGAAGTTATGACAAAGGCAACTACTCCAGTATAGATCGCATCATTAATATTGATCAAGTGTATGGAGTGCATAATGGCCGGAAGGGAAATCATCCCCCTAGTAACCAACGGACAAGCCGTCAAAGGGGAAATATGGAGCAACTCCGCTAATAACGCCCAGGAGAATGAGAAAATTTTTGCATAGCTACTGCTACATTGGGATTGATTCCCAACATGGTCCGTCGAGAATTCTTTATAGGTCGAATAGACCTTATCTATGCCAAAAAGAAAAACATGGTCTTCAAGGTACCAGAACTATATTGCCACCGCTGGCATATACCAATCAATGTCTTGATTAGGCCTCAAGGACACTCGATGCAAGTTAAAAGCCTCATACGCCACATTATACATGAACATGGCCTTTAGACCCTCAAAGTAGGAGGGAAAGTTTTCATTCATCAGAAAGGCCATTTAAGAATAATGGAATAGAAAGAAAGAAGCAAGAAGCAAGAATAAGACAGTGGGTATGGTGGAAAAAACTACACTCCTTAACTCTCCTTTTATACACAAATGACTTGGCAAAATAAAAAGGATCTGAGGAGTCCGAATGAATTCCTACCCTAAAATGTACTCTTATCTGGAGGAAAGTAAAATCAAATCCTTAGAGTTATTTGACTTGACCCATATGCCGATAGGCAGGACAAGGGGTATTCCGACCGATAACCCCTTTATTTTAGAAAATTCTATTTTTCCTTTTCTATCAAAATCAGATTTGCAAAAAAATAAATCCTTATAATAAAACCCCATGGTTCTTTCTTATTACTTATCTCTTTTTACTTGTTATTTCCCAAAATAAACCTTTTTTCTCGAGTTATTTAACATTTTCTTTTTCTAAATAAACATCCTATCATTTTTAGACGCTCAACAACAAAGTAAAAGTGCATGTAGAACAAGTTATTAAAAAATAACTAAAAATGAAAAAAATTCCTTCATATATATTTGCCATCATTACACGATTAAATCTTTGTAGAAAAGAAGAAAAATATAAAATATAAAACAACGTGACTCAGTCCGAACCCACAATCTCTCTCTCTTTCTCAAATCCTCACCCTCTACGACAAATGCGCTTTCCCCAATGACGAGTAGTAGAACCTCCACTCCTAGAATCCGATCCCTCATACGAGGAGGAAGATGAAACCTTGTAAAGAAGGAATGGAGTCCTTAATGGAAGAAGTCGCGGAGGCCACCCAGTTCTTGATATCATTCAGTCAGGTGGTCAGCACCCGAGTATATTATAAGCATAAAAGCGAAAGACAAATAAATCATTAAAATGGAAAAAAAACAAAAGGAGATAAGACAAAAAAAGAGAAAAATATACCTTAGGCTGAAGGACATCATTCGTAAGCCCCATAAACCCTAGTGATGATGCATTAGGACGGTGTGACATGCTCAATTATCCCTCGCCATTCAACCTGAAATTATAAAAAGGGGGAACGACCTAGATGATCGGAGCCTCCTATGCCGCTGCTACCGCAGATGATGTACCACCACACATGCTGTGGGAAGATCACACCGGCCTGCTAGTACCCCTATCTGAAGCTGTAGGAGGTAGAGTAATATTCACCACGTCATAAATATAAGGAGGCATTAACCAACTCTTCACAAAATACAGGTAGTCAAAGCTCGATGTCGTGCCCTTGTAAAGCGTATAAGCCTTGCCGACCACCGCTGCCGCCCGAGCCTTGTTAGATATCTCCTGCACCCGCCTCATATACATCGAGGGAACTGACGCTGGTAATGCCACCTAATACTTCATAATCTTTATCACCACCCTCTCTCCTAGGTGCCAGGTATACCTGAACTCATGCACCATTAATCGCCGCATTTGTACACGCATACCCGTCACCCTCATATGCTGAGGAGACATCCCCTAAGGGTAAAAGGTCACCTACAATCCTTAACGAGGAATAAATATTCATGAAAAGAAATAAAAATGCCAAAAATGGAGTCAAAAGAAAAATGAAATAACCTGATCACTCGTCAAAGTGTTCAGAGCCTGTCGCACCTTCGCGAAGAATAAGGACTAATTTAACTGTTTATTAGACTTTTGCCACTAGTATATTCGACAGAAGTCCCCCAAATCCTCGTCCTTTAGGTATATCAACCTCTGATTGATCCCAATCACCTCATAGAACCATGTCAGCAAAAATTAAGAATCAACAAAAAAATTAAACAAAAATGCAAGGATATGCATGAAAAAAAATGCTAAAATTACCTCCAAAAGCTATTCGTCCCTTATAAAAGTCTACCAGAAGCGCCGGGTGAATGCATCCAAAGAAGAGTAAAGGGTCACCAAAGTCAGGCTCCCCCAATCATAAAACAGGATGTCGAAAACTGTCCTAAAAAATGTCAAAAACTAGAGATGAACTACGTCGCCACTCATTGCCACCAGAAAACCACCCAACATAAGAAAAATAAACAAACGGGTCTTGCTAATCAAGATCACCCCCCAAAGATAAGAGATGTGGATAGAATCTCCAGAAACGATCCTTTCCACATCCCCAACGCCGCTTAAACCGCCTCCGATGTCACCCTCATTGTATGGGCCACCTCTATCTGCACACCCTCGCAATACATGTCCAAGAGCGACTAAATGTCTATGGGAGTAACAAATATATCCCTAAAACCCAAATGGAAGGTGTGGGTAGTGTTACACCACCTCTCTCCCAAAGTGCACATCATCGTAGTAGAATACGTCGTCTCATCCAAAGCCTGTGGAAGACGGCCAAAACCAGTAGAAGTAACCATATATTGCACCATCACTAGGAGATGTACCCATTCATCCCTTAACCCAATTGTCCCCCAAGAACACATGCTCGGAGGAGCTATATTAGTATAATAAAGCAAAAGAGAAGAAGAAACGTTTCATTAGTGTAAGAAAACAAAATAAATCTTTAGAGGAGCTATATCAGTATAATAAATCTTCTACTTCCTTTCATTAGTGTAAGAAAAAAAGTACCAAAGCCACCACCACTAGGGTTCCTTACCCTAGACGAATGGTGGTGTGCAGTCTTGGGAAGAAGAATGCGCTCATCAGCAACAGTCTCAAACATGTTAAAATCATTCTCGTTACCCAAGGCAACGGGCACCCTAGACTGCTACTCCAGGCTAAACCAGTCATCAATGTTCATCCACTCCAAGTTTTATCCCTCATTGGAAGAACTATCCATTTGAAGTATTTAAAGGAGAAAGGACTTAGGAATGGCTTTAAAAGAAAGGAAGTAGAAGATTTAAACTCTTAAGGAAGTGAAAAATTAGGAGGGATAGGATCCTTTTATAGAGAACTAAATGACATGGCGATCGGAAAACCCCTGAACATATTGACTGACACCTGTCTGTTCCTCTTCCCAAGGAAGACCAGGATTTTGTGACATTACAAAATGAAAACCTATACATCATACCGATCGGAAGAGGCCTGTAAAATTTGTACACAAAATGCCAAAAAAAAATCCAAACATTATCGAAAAATTCTTAAAAATTCTAAATAAATATTAATCATGTGCCTGGGGCCTTGGTTGATTTGCCATGTAGTCTGGTTCTTCGGCGACCTCCTCCACGAACTCCTGTATGTTGGAGTTGTCTATCACCATACACTGTCCCTGCTGATCCACCAAGAAACACTCATATAACGGGTCAGCCCCATCCTTGGTCTCTTCGGCTACCCGCTCACATCGTTATAAACGGTATACCACCTTCCCCTCCTCAGTGACCACCTTCTTGCATTGCCTGTTGGTAGCTGTTGCCACGGCCTTCCTCTTCTTTTCTCTCGAAGCCTCAGCGATCCTTCCGCCTGAAAAGCGACTCAGCACACTTTGCCGCTGGGCCTCATGCTCCATAGGATCCACTCCAAGCCTTACTTTGTTTTTGAGCTTCCTTGTGGTACTTTGAGGTCGAGGGATCACCTGATGGGTTTCTTCGGTCCTTACCCCTTCGTTACTCGTGGCTTCTTTACTTTGCTCGTTCAGAGGCCCCATTCTATCTTTGATCGAGGGAACCCATGCCCCCTCCATTCTTCTCGTTAGGACTCGAGCGTCCTCTCACAACTCCGTATAAAAGGCCGCATCTACAAAGTGAGCTTCCTCGATGGCAAAAGGCTTTTTTGTAGCCCTAATGGTCACTTATGTTCCTTTGACATTCACCTTGGCGCATTGATGATATGTTGAAGGAACTAAACCTTGATTGTGCATCCACACTCTTCCTATTAGTAGATGATAGGAAGTTGCACTTTCTATTACATGGAACTTGATGTGGGAACTCAGATTTCCCATTACAATTCCCACATTCACATATCCAATGGATTTGGAAGATTGGTTGTCATACCCTGAAATTACCAGAGGCATGGGGACCAACCTTTCTTCTGGGATATCAGCTACGTGGAAGGAGTTGATCGGCATAATGTTGATGGAAGCGCCCCCATCCATAAGCGTTCTTGCAAAACTAACCCCATTGATACTGGCCGTCACATACAAGGGCCTGTTATAAGGGAACCTTACAGCTCTATCTGCATTGCTGAAGGTCACCTCTGATAGGAACTTTTTCACCAGCGTCGCCATGGGTCCCCTCCATTTCAACGAGGGAACCGCGTCCTTCCTCACGATGTCTAGGATCGCCTGAGTTATTTCCAGTCTGCTCTCCTTTGGTATCCCCACTTGATCGAAGAACCAAGCGGATTTTGGGGATTTTGAAACTGCGCTGTACTCAACGACTGCCTCTATTTCCTCGCCCTCAACGCTGTATATGTCTTCCATGTCTTTATCGCTTGCTTCATCGTAGGCTAAAATTACATTAGCCATTCCTGTGGTGCAACGTTCCAGAGTTTCTTCGAATTCCCTTTGCCTCATTGTTGACCTTCCTTCTCCTCTTTCCGCCTCATCGTCGTAGGCCATCACCAAATTGGCCCCATGTGCTGGAAGCAAGTTGTTGTTAACGTTTTGTGGGGGGATCTGCAGCATCCCTGCCTTCATGTACTTGTCAATGATTCTTCTTAGTGTGAAGCAGCTCTCTGTCGGGTGCTGGATCTTTCGATGAACCTGACAATATCTAGGATCCGCCTTCATTGCATCATCGGGTTCCTCCGAAGGAACACCTTTTGGCAGGTAGACCGTTCCACCTTGGACCATGGCGTTATAACAACTCACCGCCTCTTCTATCGTGCATGGTAACGGTGGTGGGTCTTCTCTATCCCTTTCGAACTTCCTTTTGTTGTCCTTCTTCTCCGCCCTACCCCCATCTGCTCCTTTGGTGTATCCCACCCGTGGGGGTTGAGCCCTTCCTCCCCCAGTTTGTATCGGCTGTCTGAATATCATAGGCCCCACCACCGAGTTTGGTCGTACGACCAATGAGATGTTCCTTGCAGATTTTAAGAACGTCGAAAAAGTTCCCTCACGCGTCTCATTGATAAGATGACAGATGTACTCTGGGAGTAGTCCTTCGGCACAGATTTGTAATAGTTTGGATTCCTTGGCCTCCTCTCTCACGTCCAGAGACCTTTCCCTAAACCTCTGAACGTACGCCACCACGTCTTCTCTTGGTCGTTGCTTCTCTCTCCCTAGTTGGGTCAGAGTGAATTCATCCTCTGCTAGAAAGAACTTTTGGACAAACAGCACATGCATCTCTTCCCACATGGAAACACTTTTAGGGGCCAAATGAGAATACCACGTGTATGCTTTATCGGTTAGGGATTTGGAAAACTCCCTCAACCTGAGTTTCTTGTTGTTGCAATGCGCCCCTAGGTGCTCAATAAAATGTTTAATGTGCTCTTTCGGACTCCCACCCTTCCCTGTGTATTTTTCAAAGATGGGGGGAATATAATCCCTCGGGTAAGGCTCATCGTTGTATTCCTGAGGATAAGGTGTCCTAAAGTCATCATAGACTGAAGCTACCTCACCTATAGACTGTGAGGAAGCCTGCACAAACTTTAACATCTCCTTTTGCATTTCTCTCCTCATTTCCTCCATGGGCGATGGGGCAACAACCAATGGGGGTGTTGGCTGAATGACCGTAACAGTTGGAGACATCGTTACGGCTGGTACCGTTGATACTCCGGAGATTCCCATTGCCGGATTCACGACGGAGGGTATGCTTGTCGGGGCTGCTCCCGTTGTACCGGCGCCCGGTGGAAGCGTTGGAGCTGCCCCTGGTGTTACGAAGGAATTGGCCTCAAGTCCTCCCAACACCGTTGAAGCTGCAGGAGTTTGCAAAAACTCATAGAACTTGCTCATGAGGAGGGTCATCTGGGCAGTTCCCAGCCCAGCACTCGTGGAAGCCTGCATCACTCCTTGAGCGCCCGTTATTGTCTGAACTGGGGGCACTTCTATTCGAGGAGCCCCGCTCCTTAAAGCCTCCAATTCTACCGCTGCTTGCTCTTCACTGTGTTGGATATCATCAAAGTTGAGCCTTCGATTAACGTTATCTTGAGCCATACTTCTTCCTTAGAAGAATGCCTCCCCAGCAGAGTCACCAAATGTAAGAGGGTAGTTTAGATAAGATGGAGGCGTAACCCCTTTTAAGTATGGTGATGACAAGGTTAGTTAGAAAAGCACTAGTGATTTAGCCACAAGACACGAAGAGCAGTTTGGAATGTATGGAACCCATCTTATACTCACAAATCTCTCGTGTATAACTCACAATATAATAAAGAACTTCAGAAATAACTTAGCTAGAGGGAGAGAGAAGTAAGCACCCTAGATACACCTTGGTAGGCAGGCAAAAACATACTAAAACTCTCAAGGATCTCTGTTATGTATTAAAAGCTTCGTAATAAATGACAAAAAATGGTGGGTGTCAGAACTCTCTGGTTCTTTAATAAATTTCTTTAGTAATCACTTTTGAACTCTCAAAAGATCATCCTTTCCTCAGAGGTGGTTGGGGTCCTTAAATAGCCCCCCACACCACCCCCGAGGCAACTCAGTCATTAAAGACTATGAAAGACATCTCTCATACTTTATGTCATGACATTAAATGCCTGATGCACTAGTTGTCTCCTACGTCATAAACATTAAATGCCAAGACATGCCTTTTGCCTAACCACTGTGTGTCAGGGGGTTGTAGTCGCAGAGGTGGCTCACCAACTATCTGACAGCCCCAAATACCACGGTGGTTTACTCAAGTGCATGTCTGACATTGTTTAGAAGGCTAGTGACATCACCCACAGTAGATGTGACATTTAAGTAGAGGGTTGTTTGGTCCATAACTCAATGCCCGATGGAACTCCAAGCTGCTCCGCTTGAGGTTCCACGGTCAGGGTCCTTCGGTGTTTTACCAGGTGTATCTAAGATGGTCAGGACAAGCCCCAACGGTGCCTTATTTCTCAATCCTCCAAACCAAGTCCCTCTAAAGTTCCCATGGTGAGGTCATTTGATAGGGCATGAAAGCCCTCCCAGTTCCTGCCATGCCTGGTCTCTCGTGAGTACCATTTGACCTCACCCAAACTGTATTATTATTATCGTTATGTCATTACAACCGTTACAGCTTTACAGTGAATGTAACCAAAGGTACAATATGATTAACACAACAAGCTGAAGTATGAGTTGCCACGCTGAGCTGCCTCACCAAGATGTCACGCTTGAGTTGCCACGCTGAGCTGCCTCCCCAAGCTGCCTCGCTGAGCTGCCTCACCAAGATGTCACGCTTGAGTTGCCACGCTGAGCTGCCTCCCCAAGCTGCCTCGCTGAGCTGCCTCACCAAGATGTCGCGCTTGAGTTGCCACGCTGAGCTGCCTCACCAAGATGCCTCGCTAAGATGCCTCACCAAGATGTCACGCTTGAGTTGCCACGCTGAGCTTATCCTCAGAACACTGTTGCTAATTGGTGGATTATCCCTAATCCCAGGATTACCTTCAGGCCCCCTCTATAAGCATAATAGGTTTCGATAACTTTAGGTCCTCAGAATTCACCTCGACCTGCATAATCGGTCTCTACAACCTTAGGTCCTTATAATTGACCTCGACCGCAGAATTGGTTCCTATAACTTTAGGTCCTCAAAATTGACCTTGACCCTCAAAATTGGTCATCACAACTTTAGGTCCTCAGAATTGTCCTCAACCCGTAGAACTAGTTGCTATAACTTTAGGTTCTCAAATCAGGGCGTACTTCTCCATGGAGCGCATACGGTGTGTTAGCCAGTAGTGGGAGACTTAGGTACATTCGAGAACCAGTAATGATGATGAAACAGGGCCATCGAGTTGTTAAAGGAAATGTTTATGAAGCTTGGGTGTTATTTTATGAAGCTAGGCTAACTTTGGTGTTTCGATTTTTTGTGTGTTTTGGGGGGTTTGTAATAATTTTTTTGAATCACGGTAATGATTAGGTTTAATGATGGTTTAGTCAGTGGACAGGGGTGTTTTTTTAACTCCCTTCACTTATACTTCTTGTAATAGAGATGTATTACTTAATTTGAAATAAAAATCATATTTTGTTGTGCCTCTTGATGAGTTTTTCATTTTAATTATACATACCAATCACTAAGGTATACATAATCCTTTTTTCTTTGTAAATGATAATATGAACCACCATTCTTGAATGTTAGAAAAGAATATCATTTTATGAAAAATAAGAGGACCGTGACAATGTATTGTGTATGGGATGCCTATATACCTCTGGGGGTTTCAAAATTTTCATGAGTCTCATTTTGAAAAGAAAATGTTTTTCAGAGGATCAGGTCCCACGTAGTTCTAGTTAAGGAAAATAAAGATTTCTTATTAGAATAGAAGGGGAATGAGAAGAGTCATAGTGTGCTAAGATTTCAGACTAAGGGTAAATATCTTGAGATGGTCCAAGTTGACTGGATGTGCTACCTCTTCTTTGTCAAGGTCTGTGAGCATATAGGCACCGTTTGACATAATTTTCTTCACAATGTAGGGGCCACTCCAATTGGGTTTGAATTTCCCTCTAGGGTCCTAGAGGGGTCCAATGATCTCATTGAGAGTAAGGTCTCCTTCCTGGACACCACCGTACTTGACTGTTTGATTGAATGATTTTGCTCTTTGATGATGATACCCCTGTATATGGTATAGAGCTTTAAGCCTATTTTCATCCAAGAATGACAGTTCGTCAAAGCGGTTTTGAGGCTAGTTTTTTCACTAACTTTTCTTTCAGGCGTGATGTGTAGGGAAGGTATTTCTAGCTCAACAAGTAAGACTACATCCATATTGTACACTGGAGAATAAGGTGTTTCCCCAGTAGGCGTTCTGATTGAAGTGTCGTAGCCTCAGAGGGCATCAGGGATTCGATCAACCCAATCTTTACAACTCTTTGTCATTTTGATGATTCTGTGTAAGGACGCAAATTTCCATTTGAGTCCTTTGAAGTTTTGGCTCAATTCCGGATAAAAATGTTTGAGTCATAGGATAGAGTATTTTGATCATCTTTCAAGCCTATGACGTGTTTCTTGAAGATGTAACGGCCAAGTGTATAAAGCTTCATCACAATGTCATGGTTTATGTGCCTTGTTTCAACGTCATCAACAATGGTTCCATGATCCCAAGGTAGAATTGCATTACATATATATATAGGAGCTTAGAACAGCTTATATTGGGTGTTAGGTTTTAAAACTATGTTTTGTTTTCAGAATGTTTTCTAATAAATCTTATATATAAAGTATACAAGTTTCTAGGCTTAAAAAGAATTTTTTGAACATTCTGTGAGTTCGTTCGAAGTGTCGTTCGAACGAGATTGTCGTTTGAACCACAAGTCATTCGAACGAGATTGCCAATGACTTCTCATTAAGGCATACTAGAACTTCGTTAGAAATGTCGTTCGAACGAGAATGTTGTTCTAACGATATTTCCAACGAGTCTCTAACGAGTTCATGCTGGAACTTCGTTAGAAGACTAGTTTGAACGAGAATGTCGTTCGAACGAGATGTCAGGCGGGAACAGTTTTTGGCAGTTTTTAAGTAGTTTTCTCCCACTTCTCCACTTGTTTTTTAACTGATTTTTCTCGGACATTATTATGTGAGGGAATAACTTTTTCAAAGGTATCTTTTTCATATCCTTATAACTCCTAGAGAGTGTTTTTAGAGAAAAATCATAAAGAGAAAAAGATCATGTTTTGAGTGAGAATTTTCAAAGATGAAATCATCTACCACTCTAGTTTTTCACCCATAGTTTTATTTATCCAAGTTCATATATATATATATATATATATATATATATATATATATATATATATATATATACATCTTGCTTGGAGTTTGGCACCGGGTTTATCTCTACACCGAATTGTAGAGATTGTTTGTTTTTCTTCTACATCCCTTAAAGAAGAAGAGTTCGTTTTGCTGCGACATTGTCATCTGGTAAAAGACACCACGTGTGGTTGACGGTGTACCTATTGTCCGATTGGTGAGTCCAAGATCGCGGTGGAGCTCCGTGGTTATCCTCTAGGAAGAGGTGGTTACAAGAATACGCGTCAAGGCTTGAGAGGGTTAGAGTTGAGGAAGCAAGTCATATGTATTGTAAATGTAATTTCGTACTTAGTGGATTTAACGCTAGGGTCGTCCGAGGTTGTTTCCCGTTTTAGGTTTTTCCTCGTACATCGCGGCGTAGTGTGATTGATTTATTTTTATCTTGCATAATGACTTAGAACTCATGCTTAGGATAATTCAAGATAAAAATGGTTTTAATTGTCACAATTGATTTAATTGGTTTAAGTGAAATTATCATGTGATTAATTTTCACTTGGGTTTAATTTTAATTTAGAAAGAAATTAAAATTTGGTATGTTTGTGTTGTGAACCATCTTACGCTTCCGCATCTAAAAAGGAAATAGTATTTCTTAAAGAAATCAAAAAGGGGGCCCTCCGGCGTCTTCAAATTGGCATCAGAGCCAAAGCGATAAATTATTTCGTTAATATCCTTTAAATATTTTTGGCTCAAATGGAATTTTACCCATTTTCTAAATTTCCAATTTTCGATGGTTCTAACTACGCGTATTGGAAAGCGCGAATGAAATCGGCACTAAAATCTATCGACGAGAGAGTTTGGATGTTTGTTGTTAACGGGTGGTCCCCACCAACTCACTTAGTTGAAAATGAACGTGTTCCCAAACCGGACGATAGATGGACTGAGAATGAGTTTAAACTTTCTAATTTTAATTCCCGTGGTTTGAATGCCTTGTTTAGTGCTGTCACACCGGATGAATTCCGACGTATTATGACGTGTGAAACCACTAAAGAAGCTTGGGATATTTTACAACTAACTCATGAAGGAACTAGTGTCGTTAAATCTTCGAAACTCCAAGACCTCACCACTCGATTTGAAACTATCAAAACGAATGATAATGAAAGTTTTGATGAATTTTATTCTAGACTTTCTGGTATTTTCAATTCATCTTTTAATTTGGGAGAGAAAATACCCGACAACCGTGTTGTAAAAAAAATTAAGGTT
Source organism: Sambucus nigra (assembly GCA_949130495.1). NCBI lineage: Eukaryota > Viridiplantae > Streptophyta > Magnoliopsida > Dipsacales > Adoxaceae > Sambucus > Sambucus nigra. Next base: position 174,243,323 of record OX422208.1, read on the forward strand.
CCTACCCAATAGATTTATTTAAAAAGTGACCGTTTTAAATTCTTTACCAACTTTAGCCTCTACGAAATTAGAAGAGCTTGTATGTGATTTACAAACCTATGAAATATACATGTTTCCCTCTAAAACTGAAAAGAAAATAGAAAAGGGCTTTGCTTTAAAAGCCCGAAAAGAGGTCAAACAAGTATTAGAGAGCGAGAGTGATAGTGACTCGGAAGACATGTCTTTGTTTGGTCGAAAATTTAGAAAATTTCTTAAATTTAACAAAGATAAATTTAAAAATAATTTTAATAAATTTGAAACTTCTAAGCATGACAAAGTCGAGAAGATTCCTAAACCTATTAATGAACAACTAAATAGGGACGAGTCTAATAGGTGTTTTGGTTGTGAGGGTTACGACCATAGGGCTTCTGAGTGTCCCACTAAACTAAGGAAAGAGGGTAAACGACCCATTGCATATAATGCCACCCTTAGTGATAGTGATAAGGAAGAGGGACCCGATTCCCCCACTAAGCCTAATTTTGTGTATTTTATGGATAGTCATGTGAGTGATAGTGATAACTCATCGATTGATGAAACGTTAACACATGACACTTCCAAGGTCATAATTTATGATTCTCTTGTTTTTGATGATAGTGAGAGTTGAGAAGAAAGAGAGAATGAAAATGAAGAAGAGGTTAATGTGAGTGAACTTCAAAATGATTTTCAAGAACTTTATAAAGAATCTATCAAATTGAAAAAAGGTAATTTGAAGTTAGAAGCTTGTTTGAAAGAACGTGTCAAGGTCGTTGATAATAGTATGTTGGTTGAAGACCTTAGGACACAATAGAAAGCTCTTCTAGAGAAGCTTGAATACATAGAAGGTGAGAGAGATAGCCTTACGGGTTTAATGGAATCCTTGAAAAAGGAGCTTCTTGCTTTTGAAGAGGCAAATGTTTTATTAGAGTCTAACATTTTAAAATTGGAGAATAAATTAAAAGACTCTAGTAATGTCAAATTTGATTTGGAGTGTCGTTCGAAAAAAATAGATAAAATATTAGGCACGGTCCAAATTAAAAATGTCACTTGTGGTTTAGGCTTCAACAATTGTAATGAATCTACTAATAAACCCAAACCCAACGTTCTAGGATAATCTACTAGGAAAGCATTTAAAGATCACTCATTAGGTAAATCTTTTCGACATGTTTTTACTTGTACACATTGTGGTTGAAAAGGTCATCTTAAGAAATTTTGTTTTGATATTAAATGAATTCCTAGAAAATCTCAACGTAATACAACCGATGTATTTAGAGCTCTTACACCCCAAGACAGTCATTCTTCATTAATTTGGGTTAGGAAATCCGACTTGGTTGCCTTGCAAAATAGGGTTTTTGATTCTCATTTACTTTCACATACTTCCTCCCTTGCTAAATCTAAAGGATGAATGTGTTAGTGTTTGCATACTTTAGCTTTTGTGCTTCATGGTATTTTAGCATGCTAAATGTATGCTTGTTTAATCATTTTCTAGTATATCCTTCATGCTTATCACATGCTAGAATTATGATTTTTGTTTATCTTTTGTATTATATTTCCTTCATTTTGTTTGCATTAAATGAAAAATAGAAAAAGATTTTTCTTTATCATTTGGATTTTATCTCTTGGTAATTTAAGCTTAATGAAAAATTCAAATGATTTTTGTTTGTCTTTTGAGTATATATTTTTTATTTTTGGTTAAAAATTTCAAAAACTCAAAAAGATTTTATTTTGTGTGTATTTTAGTTTGACACACTTTATGTGGCATACACTTGTGTTTGAATACCATCTCTTACTCTCTCATGTGGCTAGAACTTTTGGTTTAGATTGTCAATCCTTATTATGTTCTTTACCATGCTTACATGGAGTAGTTGGATTTTGTGTTGATTAAATGGATTCTATTTTTATATGCCTCTATTCACACATGCACGATCTTTTTTGAAATTTTAACTTCATATGTATATTTGAGCTTTGTGAAGTGTGCTCCTCCCAATCTTGTCGTCTACATATTCGTGACTTAGGAGGACTGGTGCATATCAAAATCTGTTGCACGTGAGATTTGTATGAAACATAAAAACATGATAAATACAAATGTGCACGGGGAAGGGATCCGAAAGGACTTAGTTATCCTTTGCGATTGTAAGCCACCGTTTTTAATGGACCTAAAAGAAATGCGTGGTCCAAAGGCCTAAAAACAGAAAATATGGCATTAAAAAGAAAAAATAATTTGCCAAGGCCTATGTTTGATTGATATAGTCATTCAAAAATAATATATGCTTATTGAGGGAGATTGGATGGTATATTTTACGGTTTGCACAATGTCCGTTTATCCTAGTTGCGTATTTCATGTCATGACTCTATTGGTTTGTAGAATCATTAATATGCTAGGCTTGTATGCATTGTGTATGTTTGTTCATTGAGTTCAATTTATATTGTCACATGAGGTTATATTCAAATGTGAAGAAGTTTGCAATCAATTGAGAACTCCGTGAACATGTTTTAAGTGATTGGGTCTAAATTTAATCGTTACTAGTTCACACCCCAACACTTCTGTTTCCATATGATACATTTTTGCCATACGAGTGTGTAAGACTCCTATTCTATTTTGTGTGTGTCATTTGTGTGTTTATATCTATATATGTGTACTTGAGTCTCTTTGATATATATTATGTATACATATATTTGATATTTTTGTTTAGTCTTTGCTTTGATTTCTAATCCATATATGCATTAATTCATACTTGGTATCCATCTTATTGCATTCTTTGTTGATATCACATGATTAATAATTTGTATATCATATTGGTATCATTTTATTTCATCCTAGTTGGTATCCGATGTTATTGTTTGGATTAGTTGAATTTTTGTTTCCCATATGCTTTAACGTTCTTTCACTAAATGCACTATTATATGTTTTAGCTTGCTTCCCATTCTATTTATCCCTTGATTCATTTAGAGGGTGTATATGCTTTATTTGGGGGATATAAGTTACTATTTGATTCTTTAAGCCTTTGTCTGTTCCTGAACAAAAAGGGGGAGAATGATAGGGAGAAATGGTATCTAATCCTATTATTATCGTATCTTAGTTTGGGTGAGATTTGTCTTAGGGGGAGACGTCTTTTTAAGTAGGTCATTTGTTTGATAAAGGGGAGAATTAATTTAGGGGGAGTAATTATTTAATTGCATTTAATATTTTGATATTCCCTATGTGTTTGATAGTTTGCTCAAGTGTGCAGGAATACTTCAAAATGGCAACATTGAACATCGGCAAAGATATTGATCCTTGGGTTGTTAGAGTCAAGCATTGTATTTTTATTTTGGGTGGGACATTGTTTTTGAGTCTAGTGAGCTCGACGGCCCTTTAGGATTTTTGTATTGTTTTTGTCCCAGAATAACCAAAGGGGGAGATTTATAAGGACGCAAATTTCCAATTGAGTCCTTTGTAGTTTTGGCTCAATTCCAGGCAAAAATGTTTGAGTCATAGGATAGAGTATTTTGATCATCTTTCAAGCCTATGACGTGTTTGTTGAAGACGTAGCGTCCAAGTGTATAAAGCTTCATCAAAATGCCGTGGTTTATGTGCCTTGTTTCAACGTCATCAACAGTGGTTCCATGCTCCCAAGGTATGAATGCATTACATATATATATATATATATATATATATATATATATATATATATATATATATATATAGGAGCTTGGAACAGTTTATATTGGATGTTAGGTTTTAAAACTGTGTTCTGTTTTTAGAATGTTTTATAATAAATCTTATATATAAAGTATGTAAAAGTTTCTGGGCTTAAAAATATTTTTTTGAACATTATGTGAGTTCGTTCGATGTGTCGTTCGAACGAGATTGTCGTTCGAACCACAAGTCATTCGAACGAGATTGCCAACGACTTCCCATTAAGGCCTACTGGAACTTCGTTAGAAAGGTCGTTCGAACGAGAATGTCGTTCTAACGAGATTTCCAACGAGTTTCTAATGAGTTCATACTGGAACTTCGTTAGAAGACTCGTTCGAACGAGAATGTCGTTCAAATAAAATGTCGTTGAAATGAGATGTCAGGCGGGAACAATTTTTGGCAGTTTTTAAGCAGTTTTCTCCCACTTACCCACTTGTTTTTTAACTGATTTTTCTCAGACTTTATTGTGTGCGGGAATAATTTTTTCAAAGGTATATTTTTCATATCCTTCTAACTCCTAGAGAGTGTTTTTAGAGCAAAATCATAAAGAGAAAAAGATCATGTTTTGAGTGAGAATTTTCAAAGACAAAATCATCTACCACTCTAGTTTTTCACCCATAGTTTTATTTATCCAAGTTCATATATATATATATATATATTTATATATATATACATATTGCTTGGAGTCTCTACACCGAATTGAAGAGATTGTTTGGTTTTCTTCTACATCCCTTAAAGAAAAAGAGTTCATTTTGCTGCGGCATTCTCATGTGGTAAAAGACAACACATGTGGTTGACGGTGTACCTATTGTCCGATTGGTGAGTCCAAGATCGCGGTGTAGCTCCGTGATTATTCTCTAGAAAGAGGTGGTTACAAGAAGATGCGTCAAGGCTTGAGAGAGTTCGACCTAAGGAAGTAAGTCATCTGTCTTGTAAATGTAATTCTGTACCTAGAGGATTTAAGGCTAGGGTCGTCCGAGGTTGTTTCCCGTTTTGGGTTTTTCCTCGTACATTGCGGCGTAGTGTGATTGATTTATTTTTATCTTGCATAATGACTTAGAACTCATGCTTAGGATAATTCAAGATAAAAATGGTTTTAATTGTCACACTTGATTGAATTGGTTTAAGTGAAATTATCATGTGAGAAATTTTCACTTGGGTTTAATTTTAATTTAGGAAGAAATTAAAATTTGGTATGTTTGTGTTGTGAACCATCTTACGCTTCCGCATCTAAAAAGGAAATAGTATTTCTTAAAGAAATAAAAAATGGGGCCCTCCGGCGACTTCATTATAGTTTAGAGCCTTTTTTGGAGGTTTCAACAACACCATTGGTTTGGAGTTTGTAAGGAGTAGATTTATGTCTCACAATGCCTTATTCATTTACTAGTTTTATGACCCCGACTCATGGGGAACACCGTATCAATAAATAATATTCTTTCTGATCAACTTGGCCACTTTCTTTGCATTCAGCGCCATATATGACTTGACTTCCACGCATTTGATGAGGTAATAAGTGGAGACTAGTATGAATTCATGAATATTAGAAGCTTTGGGAGTAACCTTCCCTATGATGTCAATACCCCAAGTGGAAAAAGCCCAGGGAGAGGTCATGTTGTATATTTCTCGAGGAGGAAAGTGTTAGAGATTGGAAAACTGTTGGAATTTAAGGCATTTTTGAATATAGGCAATGCAATATTTAACCATGGTGGTCCAGTAGTATCCTTGATGGATGATATTCTTTTCAAGCATATGAATGTTCATGTTGGACTCACATTCTCAACTATGGGTCTTTTTTAATATATCTTCAACATCAGTCCCTTCTATGCAGTTCAAATGGGTTGTATCGATGTTTCTCTTGAAAGATAATATACTGGGCCTCCATTTTGCGAAGGGTTGCGCGGACTTTCTTATCTACATCTTGGGGATATTTTCCATATTTAATGAGGTGATAAATGTCATAGTACCATGACCCTAACATATCGGAATCTTCCTTGGTGACAAGCTCAATGTAGTAGTAGTGGGCAGGTACATCTTGTTTCTGAATTGGGAAAGGGGCCATTGTTATTCCCTTAGGCATGTTGACTATGGAGGCCAAGGTAGCAAGGGCATCATCTAAGCTATTCTTTACATGAGGAAGGTAATGGAAGGTGACATCTGTAAATTAGGAGGCCAGTTCTTCTAGGTGAGCTTAGAAAGGTAGGAGCTTTTAATCTTTGACTTTCCATTTCTTGAGTATTTGGTTGACGATGAGAGAAGAGTCTCTATATATGTCTCGGTGTTGGAATCATTTCTTGAGGGAATCTTGAGGCATACAGTGCATGCCTCATACTCAGTCATGTGTTTAGTGCAAGAAAAGTCTAGGTTGATGGCAATGGGGTGTAAGAGTCATCAGGGGCGATCAAGAGTATTTTAATGTCGTATCCTTTCTGGTTGGAAGCTCCATCAAGGAATATTTTCCATCTAGGTTCCTCTTGAGAGATGTTGAAAATATCTTCATCTGGGAATTCAGAGACCTAAACATTGGTTCCTTCCATGGTAAAATCATTATGGTAGTTGGAGATGGTTACCCCTTTCATAACTTTCTGCGTGATGTGCACACTATCAAATTTGGCTAGCAACATCAACCAACGAGCCATTCGGTTGGACAAAAAGGGCTTTCTACTAGGTATTTGAAGGGATCCATTTTGGATACTAGTTCGATAGGGAAGGCATGCATGTAGTGTCGTAACTTCTGTATGACCCATACCAGGGTAACACATGCTTTCTCCAAAGCAGTGTAGTTGACTTCGTATCTAAAAAAGTTTTAATTGGTGTAATAACTGACTCTTTCCTTGTGGTATTCTTCATTTTATTGGGCTAGCATAGACCCTACTGGAGTGTTTGTGACGGTCAATTATATGAGTAAGGGGAGACCTAGATGTGGAGGCATAAGCACCGGAGGTTGGGTGAGGTATCGCTTGATCCGATTAAAGGCTTAATGGTAGGCCTTGTTCAATACTTTAATTGAATCCTTTTTTGAGAAATTTGAAAATTGGTTTATAGATAAAAGTCAGTTGGTTGATGAACCGACTAATGTATTGTAGTTTACCCATTAATCCTCAGATTTCCTTCTCCATCTATGGTGGTGACATCTCGAGTATGGCTTTATATTAGTCATGGTATACTTTGATTCCCTTCTCACTGACCCTGAATCCCAAGAGTTTTCCTTTCGTGATGGTGAAAATGGATTTCTGTGGATATAGTCGCATTTGGTATTATCACAATTGTTTAAAGAACGTTCGGAGGGTAGGAATATGACCCTCCCAAGTCTTAGACTTAATGATCATGTCATCCACATATACTTCGACCTGATTATGAATAAGGTCATGTAGGATGGTTGTGGCAGCCCTTTGGTAGGTAACCGCAGTGTTCTTAGGTCCTAACGGCATGACAATATAATAGAAGGTTCCCTATGGAGTGATGAAGGACGTTCTCTCCTTGTGATCAGGGTGCATCTTGATCTATTTATATTCATCAAATCCATCAACAAAGGACTTGAATACATGTTGTCCATAATCACGTCGATGCTAAGTAACAGATAATTGTCCTTTGGGGATTCTTTATTCAATATTGGTAGTCGATGCACATACAAACTTTTCCTCCTGACATGGGCACGGGGACGATGTTGGCGAGCCATATTCAGTATTCAAACACATGAATGAAACCCACGTCCAATTTTTTGACCACTTTCTCTTTGACTTTGAGCAACCATTCGATATGGAGCTTCCTTAACTTTAGTTTAATCGACTTACATAATGGGAATGTCAGGATATCATGCTGACCTATTTTCGGATCAATGTCGGGCATGTCATCATAGGACCGTGCGAAGACATCCAAAAATTCTTTTAGTAGTTCTTCAAGTTGTGCACACTCATGCTCATTAAGGGTGGACCATATCCTAATCTCATCCTGATGGCTACTAGAACCAAGATTAATAACAATAGTCTCATCATCATTAATTTAAATATGGTTATGTTGTTTGTTATTCTCCTTATTAGGATCAGTTAAGAATTGTTCTATTTCAAAATCATCATCATCAAAGATTTTATTAGAATAAAGATAATTAATGTAAAGAAAAACAAGATACTCAAATTCCTCGTTTATTTTATTTTCGAGAAAAATAGCATTGAGAACCTTGTCAAGAGAGATCTCAGTTACATTGATATCAGGTAAAGGAAAAACAACAGCAAGTGAAGAGACTTGGATAAGGAAAATAGCAGGATTGGTTGAATCTAAGCAGGGTAGACTGGTATGGCATTCCATTTGAGGAGAGGCATGTTAGTAGCTTTGATTTGAGTGGATAGGTCCTACAACACGACGTTTGAGCAAATCATGCAAAGACTTATCCCCAATATCCAAAGGTCAAATGAATCTTTAAAATCACATTCCTCATAGTCCTTGGTAATGTTCACGACTTCTCGGTGAAAGGTTTTACTTCATGTTTGAACACTTTGACAGAAGAGTTACCGTCTTGAAAGAATATTATTAGCCCCGATTTCATCTTCTTATCAACATAGTCATACCACGTCTTAGGGAATCAACACAATGGTAAGTCTTCACCCTCCTTAACAAATATTCCATTCAAAGAGTCTCCTAAGTCTTTTCATTTTCTAATCCTCTTTTCGATCTCGATCGATGGAGTGCTTTGAGTTGGTGAAGGTTGGTAACCTAGGACACAGGGAGGAAAGGACACCTTCAGGACTATAGGCTTAAGGATTCCTTATCTGAGTCGCCCCAGTCCCATTTTGGGCATGAAGTGCATGTTTTTGAACATCTAAATCACATTGACACTGCCATAAGGGTTGTGTTCCTTACAGAATCGATCTTTGAAATTATTTACTACATGGGAAGTGTATCAATTTTTAAACCAGAGAAAGTCATGATATTTGACTCGTGCTAGATTTTTAATACTATATTATTAGTGGTGGCATTGTTTGTTCTGTCATTATCCCCCAAAATGGTTATAAACTGACCGTTAGTAAAGAACTTTAGTTTTTGGTAATGGAAAAGGATACTCCTTGGATGTTGTGGAGCCATGAATGGCCAAGGAGAATACTGAAGCACGTAGGTATGTTGATAACTTAGGATTGACACGACCAACCCCTAGTGTGAGTTTTAGTGACCTGGGAGTGAGATCGCTGGCTTTTAGTCTAAAATAATTGATGTTCTGAGCAAACAGACATTGAGATCTTATTCATTATCAACAAGTGAAAGTGGGATTGTCTTTCCTAAGACTTAAACGGAGATGTTGAGGGAATAATTATGATCAGGGTTAAACTTTAGTATCTCTTCTTTAAAAAAGGAGAGGCGTCTATAAGAGGTCATGCACCCAGCCATATTTACGGCTTCTTCGAGTGTAGTGGAAGGAAGGACTGTAGGACTAGTGAAGACCATTGTAAAAGCATTTCAATTCAACTTAAGGACATAAAAATCCCCCATATGGTGATACTTACTTGGGTTTTCTTGAGTTGAGGTCGTTTTTGGCATGGGAAGTTCTTTAGCAACTCCCTTTCCTTTATCTGTTTTGGTTGCATGAGGAATCAAATCTTTATAGTGTCTCCCATACCTGGTAATGTGGTTTATAAAAGTGGGGAAGAATAAGAACCCTATGGATTCATCTACCTAGGGCTGAACGGGGCCACCTTATTAATTTCTCCCAACAAATCTTTGAAGGGTATCATTCCACACATGATGGATACGGGACTCACTTCTTCCTGACTTGATTTTTCATCTGAGATGTTAAAATCATCCCCCATACGATGGCAACTATGTCCTCTTTTGAAGAGTAATCAATGCATTCAACGACTTAAACGGCTTTATCGTAGAAATCTTCCCACTCAGTAGGAAGGTGCAGGAGTGAAGGGACTAATCATCCTTCAAGCTTGAAAGGGGTGAGAAACTTATAAATGCTGCAGATTTCACTTGTCTATAGAAATATATCGTGCAAGATGTGTACCACATCATCTAGGTTGACTTCTTCAATAGTAACCACTCATTCATTTGATTTTCGAGCCCACTTTCGGGCTTCCATGAATAAGCCACTGAAATTTTGATAATTAACGATCATTTCAATGGGAAATTGTAGCTTAAACTCTATGAGTTAGTTCAACATAGTCGGTAACTCCGTGTTTCCCACCCTAAATCTGGTGCAGATGGCGATGTAGGCCCCTATTAAGAGTGACAATGCCTGATAGTGAAGCATTTAGGTTATAAGAGAAAATATGAGCAAACCTTAAGCAATTTGGGTGAGATTATAGGGATGATGGGTGCTTTACTGGGCATGATTTAAGTAGAAGGGTCAAATTTTGGGTCACTTTCTAGAAAGATAACATTTGTATGTGCTAGAAGTGGGTTATAAGTGGTAGTTGATTTAGGATAAGCCGGTGGGGTGATGATATTCTGGCAATTAGGACATATATCATATTTCTAAGTTGGAAGCACTGGTTGGTGGTATGACCCGTGGATTGGTGGAAATCAGAACATGCATCAGTTTTATGTTTTTAGGGAGTGGATTTGGTAAAGGATGGGGGTGCAAGATTTTGATGAGATTTTGTCTTAACAGGGTCTGGTAGACTTTGGACAGGGGAGCATGGAGCTTGATGTACTCTTTATTGATAGGATAAGGGTGACTTTCAGTTTCCCAAGATGTAGCATGTTGGTAAATGTTGTTGATGGTTGAGACTGTAGCACTGGCAGGCTTTTCATACTTTCAGGGAGTTTATTGTTTAGTTACTTTATTTGGTTCAGATTCCACTTTTGTAGTGTCTTCTTAAATTTCAATAACAACCCATCGAAGGGCTCAAAAGTATGGGTAATACTATCCACCCATGGATGCTAGGATATGAGGCAAGAAGTTCTTCTTCATAATACTGACTTATTCCTCCTCAAATAATATATTGGTCATGGTGGCAACTTTATCTCTCTAGCCTCCTATGAAGCTACTGACTTTTTCACTAGGATTCTTCTTAAGAAGCTCTAGATCATGGAGCGTAAACTACGACTCCTCATTATACTTGCAGTAAGTCTTGAATTCTTGGGCAACATCCTCAAAATTACGGATCTTGGATTCTTCAAGGGATAAAAACTACCAGAGTGAACTTTCTTTCAAGGTCTGCTGAAACATCTAGGCCATTATATCTTCGTAGGCAGCAAGGAGGGTCATGGCTCGTTACTATCTTTGAAGGTGAATAATTAGGGGTTGCTTCCTCCATATTTCTCAATTTAGTGGCATCTTAAACTTCTCTAGCAGCCTAGCTTTGGGATAGGGATACATATGGGTGTAGACTATGTAGTTCCTAAATATCTTGACATGGTTGAACTCATTTGATTGCATTTTGATGTCTTCCTTGACATTTTTTAGCTCCTCCTCTTTAAGATCCGCGATTACTAGCAAATTATACCATAGTTAGGCAAGGTTCGAAATAGGGAGTTAAGATGGCGGCGGCCTATTAGATGGTGGGGCATGTGGAGCATGATGATACTCTTCTAGAACACAGATAGGCTTAAGAACGTGTGGACCCATGGCTTGAGGAAAAAGAACCTCGAGTTCTTTGGAATCTGGTCCCAGTGATGTTGCATTTCATGGACCTCAGTTGAAGGTTACCAATATTGGCACTTGGCTGGGTTAAGACGTCCATCATATTGGGCTACACATTCGGTGCTTGGTCAGTGTTCTCCATGGAGAGATCATAAAGGTCGATCCCAAATTCGAACGGAGTAGCAAAAGAGGTAGCGAATATTCAGAGCGATTTGACGGAAGATTGAAGCTAATTGGAAGCTAGGACAACAATGGGTATGCGATCGACCTAAGAGGGGAAATGGTTCAAATTTATTTTTGAAAGAAGGAGGGATAAATTTTTTGATATTTTGAAAGGGAAAGAAAAAATATTTTTGGTATTTTTGGTTTTCAAAAAAGGAGGGAAAAAGGAAAGGAATCTCAGCATGATTATTATTATTAATGTTATCATCAGGTTTTCACTTGTATTAGGCTTGCCTAAATGTAAGAAAAATGTCAGACAAGACTCGATCTTGGGAAAATAGGTTTTAAAAATATGTAAGACAGGATTTGACTTGTTTCCAGGCTCATGCATGGGTCCTTTTTGAAAAAAGGGGAAATAGCACAAAAAATCAGACGGTATGCCAATTCAAAACTTCGACAGAGTTTTGCATGGAAATTGGCAAACTAAATATGTGTTCCCTAGTTTTGACACCTATATGAGGTTTATGCAATTGTTGGGTTAGTGGAAGGGTTCCCCCTTTGGAATGACTTCCATTATATACCTTTTGCCTATAAGAACAATCATTCATCGATACGTGTGAACAAGTCATTTGATATACCTGAGTGTACACGAGTTGCTTCACTATATACCTCATGGGGATAGTACGTGTGAGAGAGAATTTAATATACTCGATGTATGTGAAACTGTTCCTTGATATATATCTCCAGTCATGAGTTAAGTCAAGTGGTATGATGCGATGGGAACCGTTCGATATACATCGAAGGTACGAGGTCAATAGAAAGTAAGATTTATATCGGTTAGGCTAATTGGGCCTTGCAGCACCATCGCCCATCATAAAGTGACCCCATAATATGAGACAAAAGTTTTGGTCAATATTTCCATGCTTTTAGTGATGTAGTGTGCAAAAATTCACGAGTCTTAATTAGCATATTATGGAGAGAGGGTATTTTCTATTTTTTATTTGCATGATGAGTAAATGGAATACTACACTTATGAGGGAGCATATACAAGTATTATGAAAAGTAAATATAGCATGTAGCATGGAAACTATACTACGCATAGATATATGTGAGTGAGTGTCATATGAATATATACAAGTGATCGCGTGTAGTAGTGAGCCTATACGTGGATCCACTACAAGTGGTGTGTGGTTTTCGTGAGTGATCATGGAGATATTTACAAGTGTGGTAAGTGTGGGTGTGTTCTAGTGAATCCTAAGCATGGATATTCTAAGCGGTGTGTGACGTATGTGAGTAAAAGTGAAGATAAGTGTAAGTGTGTGAAGTGTACATGGAGAGTATATACAAGTGTAAAGCGTATAAGTGAGTGGAGAGTGATAAATACATGAAACAGATATACACAAAAGGTAAATAGAGGAGAAAGGGGAACAAATAGGTAGGTGCATACGCACATATGTAGAAAAGAGCAACAACCATGTAGAAATAGAGTCTAGTCCTCTTAAAATGTCCCCAGTGGAGTCACCGCTGTGGCCAACCCGAGGGGGCTGGGAGGGCTTCCCCCTCTCTCTGGCACGCACGTGGGATTAGGACCATTCTCGAGGAGCTCGACTGTCTTCAATATGGGTTAGCATGTAGCAATAGAGTTTCCAGCATAGTTTTCACAAAATAGTAAAAGAAATGTTACCGTCTCAAGATAATGACATCAAGGACAGCACTGATGCTTGCTAAACCATGTATTTCAAAGGTTCAGGGACTAATTTACTTAATGGGAAGGTGTTAGGCACCCATTCCACCCTTTAGGTCTCTCATGGGCATGGGTAAATCTTCTCCTATCAGAATCCATGAAGTGTGTGCTTATGTGCATAATATAAATGGAGAATGAAATCGTTCAACTCGTGTAATGAAAAAGGATGGAGTGGGTTCATCCTTAGGAGTGTTATTAAAATAATAATTAAAAATATAATGTAAGTGTTGGCCGCAAGCCATTAAAGAAGAACGAATATATACATTGGACACGAGACAATCATGGAAGAATATGACATTCATTAATAATATATATATATATATATATAATAAAAAAATATAACAAATGAGCATAAGGTAGGACTCAAATATAAGGACTTACCCCAGATGCCTACATAGCCCAATGGGCATGAAAGTTCACGTAGTTCGCAGATAACATAGGGTGGGGTTTAACCCATAAATCCAAATGAGGTATATCTCTTATATGTGTGTGTGTATAGATAAACGTACTTTAAGTGTGGGAATGTGTAGTGAGAATCCCTATTTTGAAATTTATAGATAAACCCTATTTTTCTTATTTTTTATGAAAATCAAGTATGTGCAAATACTACTAATAAGTGGTTGAGATGAATGTATGTGATGTAATGAAATAAAGTGCTAAATTGGAAATAAATCAACTAATCTAAGGTCGATTCGCACATGGGATGGACCGTCAGAAAGGGTATTCAGTTATCTTCAAGATTTCATTCAACTTCATTCGGTTTGGAGAGTTGACCGAGGTCAAACAGGGTCCAAAATCGTCGGTGATCGTTTGGAATAAAATGGGTTGTTCGTCCGTATTGTAAGATTGATTCGCGCACGGGACTGACCGTTGGAAAGAGGATTCAGATCCCTTCAAATATTCATTGAGATTCACTCATGATGGGGAGCTGTTCGAAATCAAACAGGTTCTAGGATGGGTGTCTACATTATCACTACACCAAATTAGGGGAATGGTCGCAGACTTGGGCCATGACTAAATCTAGCTTGACCAAAATTACTAGTCACAGACCAAGTCCAAGACCAATAGAAATGGTCACAAACCACTGCATCGGGTAACATGATCGCGGATAAAGGCCATGACCCATTGGTCACTGACCAAATCCTTGACCCAAGCGTGACTATATGGTAGCTTGGTCACGACCCAGAGCTGTGACTTCTTCTTCCCCCATATGAAACTGGTCAAGACACAAAGCTGTGACTGCTTTTACACCTCATGATTGTGGTCACGGCTTTAGCCGTGACTACTTTTAACTCCCTCATGACGGTGGTCACGACCCATAGCTATGGCCAACCAATATACCATTTGCAGAGAGGTCACAGACTCCAACCAAGACGAAATATATCATGAAAAAATAAAATATGGTCACGGACTAGAGTCGTGACCAAAATTAACTGGTTACGGCTGTTTGTGTCCTATTCTCAGATCAAGAGTCCTCCGACTGCATGGTCAGTTGCTTCATGTTATGTTGGACGTTCACAAGGTGTTCATGCCTCCCGTGGTGTCATTGGTGGGGAGGATTCCCCCCGTCGAAATTTTAAAGAGAAATTGTTCCCACTTTTAAATACGGGTTATATTCTCAAATAAGGAGTCACGCGACTGCATGGCCAATTTCTAGGTGTTACGTTGGATGCTCACGAAGTGTTCGAGCCACATGCAGTGCCTTTTTTGGGGGGGAGGGTGTGTTGATGTCGTCTCATATCATGTTTTTAAGCTTAAGTATTCCTACATTCAAATGCGGGTCCAACTCTCAAACTGGGAGTCCCACGACTGTGCGGCTGGTTGCTATGTGTTACATTGGATACGTATGAGGTGTTTATGCCGCCTGCGGTGCTTCTTTTGGGGGTTAGTGGTTTTTGCGCCCTCATAGCACGTTTTCAAGCCGAAGTGTTCCTGCTTTCAAATTTGGGTCCTATTATTTAGCCAGGATTCATGCGACTTCAAGACCGGTTGCTACATTTTACGTTGGAAACGCACGAGGTTTTAGTGATGCCAGTAGTGACGTTTGGGGGGATTGGTGGCATCCTCTCCATCGTAGCACGTTTTCATACCTAAATATTCCGACTTTCAAATCATGTTCCTATTCTCAAATCGGGAGTCCCACGATTGTGTGACCCTTTTCTACGTGTTATGTTGGATGCGCACGAGGTGTTCGTGTCACCTACTATGCCATTTTTTGGGTTGGGGAGGGGGTTGACTTCCTTCCCCTCATGACACGTATTCAAGCCTAAGTGTTCTTACTTTCAAATTCAGGTCATATTGTCATACCAGGAGTCCCGTGATTGTGCATCCAGTTCTTATCTGTTACATTGGATTTTCATGAGGTGTTCATGACACTTAAGATGACGTTTGGTGGTGGTGGTGTGTGTGTGGGGGTGGGTGGGGGGGAGGGGGGGGGGGTTGGTGGCGTTCGCCCCCGCGCATGACATTTTCAAGCCTAAGTGTTCCTACTTTCAAATCCTGGTCCTATTTTCCAACCGAGAGTCCCACGACTATGAGACTGATTGCTACATAATACATTGAATGCGCACGAGGTGTTCGTGCTGACAGCAGTGCCCTTTGAGTGGGTTGGTTGCATCCTCCCCTTCACATAACATTTTCATACCTAAGTATTCCTACTTTCAAATACGGATTCTATCCTCAAATCGGGAGTTCTATTATTGCGCGATCAGTTGCTACATGTTATGTTGGATGCGCACGAGGTGTTCGTAATGGTGCCATTTAGGGGGGGGTGGAGGTTAATGGTGTCTGCTCCCTCTTGGCATGTTTTAAATACTAGTGTTCCTACTTTAAAATCCGAATGTTATTTTACCCATGATTACGCGACTTGTTGTTACTTGTTACGTTAGATGTGCATGAGGTCTTTGTGCTGCTCGTGGGGCCATTTAGTGGGGGTGGGGAGGGTTTGGTGGAGTCCGTCCCCTCACGACACGTTTTCAAGCCAAAGTGTTTCTACTTTCAAATTCAGGACCTATTCTCAAATCGAGAGTATCCCAATTGCATGCCCGATTGTTACGTGTTACTTTGGACACGTACAAGGTGTTCGTGCCACCCGTTGTTTTAGGTAGGGTTTGTAGTATCCACCCCCTCATGGCACGTTTCCAAGCCTAAGTGTTTTACTTTGAAATTTGGGTCCTATTCTCAAATCGGGGGTCCTAGGAATGCGCGATCGATAGATACATGTTATGTTGGATGTGCTAGGTGTTAATGTCGGGGGTCCTAGGTGTTAATGTCGGTCGTGATACCATTTATGGTAGTGGTGGTTGGGGGGGTGGGGGGTGGGGGGATTGGTGGCATCCGCCTCCTCACGTCACGTTTTCAAGCCTAAGTGTTTCTACTTTTAAATATGGGTCCTATTCTCAATTCGTATTACTTGGCGACGGGTCGCTACATGTACATTGCACACTCACGAGGTGTTCGTACTGCCCAAATTCCATTTTTTGGAGGTGGGGGTGGGGTGGGGTGGGTGGGGTGGCGTATTTCCCTCACTTCACATTTTCAAGCCTAATTGTTCCTACTTTCAAATCTAGATCATCTTCTCAAATTGGGAGTCCCGGGACTGTGTAAAAGGTTGCTACATGTTACAGTTGATGGGTATGAGATGTTCGTGCCTCCCGCGGTGCTATTTGAGTGTGTGTGGGGGGGGGGGGATGGTGGCGTTCTCCACCTCGTGGAACATTCTCAGTCCTAAGTGTTCCTAATTTGAAATCCACATCATATTCTCAAAACAGGAATCTCGAGACCCTGTAATGGGTTACTACGTGTTATGTTGGACGCGCACGAGGAGTTTGTGTTTCTCATGGCACTGTCTGGTGGGGGTGGTGGAGTTTTCCGCCTCGTGGTACGTTTTTAAGCCTAAGTGTTCCTACTTTCAAATCCGATCCTATTCTCAAATTGGTAGTATCGTGACTGCATGGCCGGTTTTTATATATTACATTGAACGCGCATGTGGTGTTCGTGTCACCCACAGTGCCATTTTAGGTGGAGAGGTTTGGTGGCATCCCCCCCCCCCTCGTGACATGTTTTCAAATCTAAGTGTTCCTACTTTCAAATCCAGTACCTATTCTCAAACTGGAAGTCCTGAGGCTGCGCGGACAGTTGCTACATGTTAGGTTGGATGTGCACGAGGTGTTCGTACTTCCCGTGGTTCCATTTGTGGTTAGAGGTTGGTGGCGTCCACCCCATCGCGACACCTTTTCAAGCCCAAGAGTTACAATTTTCAAATTTGGGTCCTATTCTCAAATCGGGAGTCTCGTGATTATGGTCGGTTGCTATGTGATACATTATACGCACACGAGGTGTTCGTGTCGCCCGCAGTGCCATTAAAGGGGTCGAAGGGTTGGTGGTGTTTTCCCCCTCGCGTCATGTTTTCAATCCTAAGTGTTCCTATTTTAAAATTTGGGTCATATTCTCCAATAGGGAGTCCTGCAACTACGTGCCCAATTTCTATGTGTTATAGTTGACCCGCATGAAGGATTCGTGCTGCCCGCGGTGCCATTAGGCTGGGGGGAGGTTGGTGGCATATTCCCCCTCACGACACATTTTCAAGATTATGTGTTGTTACTTTTAAATTAGGGTCCTATTCTCAAACTTGGAGTCCCGTGAGTGCGCGACCGATTGCTACATATTATATTGGACATGTATGAGGTGTTTGTACCACTCTAGGTTCCATTTAGGAGAGGTTCAGAGGAAGGGGTGTCCTCCCCCACGTAGCACATTTTTTAGCCTAAGTGTTTAGACCATTAAATATGCGTCATATTCTCAAATCGGGAGTCTCACGTATGCGTGGCCGATTGTTATGCGTTACGGTTGTTACGCATGAGGTGTTTCATGCAACCTGCAATGCTATTTGGGTGGGGGTTGGAGATTGGTGGCATCTGCCCCCTCGTGGCAGGTTTTTAAGCCTAAATGTTCCTACTATAAAATTCGGGTCTTATTATCATGTCTCGAGTCCCACGGTTGTGCGACCGGTTGCTATGCTTGACTATGTGGTACGACAACCAATAATTATCCAACAACAAAATGAATAATTATCCCCTTCTCCTTCAAATTATCCCGTACTCCTTCTAACATACTTTCTAATAACGAACCAACAACCAATAATTATCCAATAACAAAACCAAATAAAACAAATATTTATCCGTTAATCCTTCTATCATTTAAAAGACTTAAAAGATAATGATTATAAATTATTTAAAAACATTTGTTAAAGTAAAGATTACCGGGTTCCTGTGATCCAATAAGGCCATTAAATAAAGTCTTCTAAATGTGTGATTAGATCAAATTGATCCTCAAGCCCTGAACGTATTCTTGTACATGTACATTTGTTGATTAGTTTCTTTGATATAATCTTCATAAAATAAAGCTAAATTAACATCCCACGTGGGACAAAAATCAACATTATTGATATTCTCAAAATTTGGAAACTCTATGTTGGTGACAAGCTTCTTCCATTCTGAAAATAATACTTGATCAAATTCATGTAGATCGGTGGATAGGAAATTTTTGAAAATTGAAATTTCCTATCCGTTGATCTCCTTGAGTTCGATGAATGATACTTTTCAGAACTGAGCAACCTCATCACCAATTTAGAATTTCCAAATTTTGAGAAAATTAGTAATGTTGATTTTTTTCCCCATGTGAGACGTTATTTTACCTTCATTTTATGAATATTTTATCAATGAATTTGATCAACAAATGCATATGTATATGAACACGTGAAAATTGAGTTGAGTTAATTTGGTCCAATCAGAAACTCAGGAGACTATATTCTCAAAATAAGCATAAATTGTCCATAAGCTACTTCTGGAAATGAATAGGGTTTTTTAAATGCATTACATAATCAAAGTTTTAAAATGTCATAATAAACATACATAAATCATATTAAGCATTCATAAATTAAACTAAACATCTATACATCAAACTAAACATCCATACATCAAAGTAAAGTGCTAATATAGTGTCAATATCATAATAGGATACACATAAGATTGACAATGAATAATAATGTTTTGATACTCAATTTTCCTCTAAATCAACTAAAAAATCCTTCAAACTAGGGCTATCATCAAGAGCTGACTGAAACTCTTTTGGAACCTTTAATGTTTATACTTGAGTAGTCATACCCTTTGGTGCTTGCACAACAATAGATTAATTTCCATTGTTTATGCACTTTGAGTAGAATACCTTCTTTATGATTTGAAAGGCATAAATAAAAGACTAGTTGACTATGAAATCTTTACTCTTCAGCTTTGATAAATCTATTATAATAAGTTTGGAGTCATGATTAACTTTACAAGAATTCATAGTATCCTCCACCTTTTCCCAATCACAATAGAATATGGTTTATGTGAAATTTAACTAATCGATCTCTCATATTTATTGAATTATCCCATAATAGGTTAGCACCATATCTTTTGGATTTTTTTCGCTTTTTCTATCCATGTTGGTAGTCAGGTGAGAAATTATATTTCCTTTATTTTGCGTTAAAAGCTTTTCCTCATATGCATGTGAAACAAAATCAAAACCGTTGGTGCAAAATTTCTTAAACTCTTTCACACGAAAACTAGGACCCTTTACTTATAGTGAAAGCCTTGAAGAGACATCACCTCTTTTTAGAAGCTGCATTTATTAATAAATTTGTATTAAGGTGTGTTTTACCACACACGAATAAATAATCGCACAAATAAGACGTGAAAATTACCTCTTTTCTTACCCATCCCTTAAAATCAAGTATCGTGCAATTGGTTCTTTGATTTTGGAAAAAATTGTTCTTTTACTTCCTATGGGTAAATTGTAGATTTTAGATCATAAAACATAAGATACATATAATCAAAGAAGAAAATTTCAGTTAATACTCACTCTCTCCCATCTTCGACTTCATCATGCGATTCGAAGACATAACGAGCTTCTTGCTCCTATTGTAGATTTGTGAATTTCACCTCTCTTCCCAAAGGACAATTCATCCTCAAACTCGTCAGGTTCCTGAATCACTCATTCTCCATGAGGATTGAACTCCTCGGCTCTTGTTCTGGCATATATTCCCTAGCATATAACGATGATTCCACAGTTACGCATTCTTGAGCATTTGACCCTCTAATATATTGTGTGTTATTTATGTAATCTTTAAAAGTTTTCATCAAGCTCTCAAAAGAATACATCCCATGATACCTAAAAATACCACATGTTATTGATTCACCACATAAATGCATACGTAGGTATATGTTAATATCGAAGAATTACGGAAGAAAGTATTTCTCTGATACACAAATTCCCTGGGCTAAAGTTAATTTTGCAGCATTAATGTGCCTTTTGTTTATCACTTTTGCACAAAATAGGGTAAAAAAACAAATTGATTTGCATAATTTCTCGACATAGATCTTTGTATTCAGAGAAGCAATGCCATAATATCAATGGGATTAACTGGATGATTATATGCAAATCGTGAGACTTACACTGTTTCAAGTCATTTGCTTGGTATCCTACTATCCTACGTAAATGGCCAAGTTAACCAATTGTAGTCTTCAATTTGAACAATGTGTCTAAGAGGATCTTCTTCTCACAAGTAGTCAAAATAAAAGTGGCTGGGAGGGGGGGGGGGGTAGAAATTCTTCCTATTGTAGGATCATTTTTTAATCAAAATTTCTTCTCTATTTTTATATCTTGTCGATCTCAGCAGGCACGTTGTTAAAGAATTTGACCAAGAAATAAACTGAAATAAAAAATATTAAAAGAACTTTACCAATAGATAAATTGGCTAAGTGGTAAAATAATTGGCATTATACCTCAATTCTCTCCCTTCCCCGTTGTCAATGTGCACAGGTATCTCTTCACAGCCTTTGTATATTTCATCAACCATTATTTGAGCCTCACCCTTCTGCAAAGGTCGGCCATATACTTTAGTTTTGACAACTACAGAGATGAGTGTGAACATGCCAATTTTTTTACTATTATCCTGGTCCTTGAAATTTAATTGTTCTCCATAGTCACCGTAAGTGGTTGACAATGATCCAAGACTTGTGATAGGTGGAGGCACTGGGAAGGGAAATGTTCTAGGAGGAGGAATTGGGGAGTGGAATATTAAAGGAAAAGACATTTGGGATGGGAAACTTAAATAAGGAGGAAAGTGGAAACCCTAAGGATAAGTGTAAGGGAAACCTTATGAAGGCATTGGGTGTCGATAACCTTTAGTAAAAAGTGTCACAATTTTTTAAATTTGATTCATCAAGAGTCCCAGGTTATTTTTAATATCCTTTACATCCCAATTGGTCTTGGAATGTTGTTCCTCTAGGATGAAATACTACTCCTTACCGAAGAAAGTTCATCCAGGAGAGGTGCAGTGTGTTGTAATTTTATTTTTGGCATATGTGATCCAAGCACTCACATCCTCACACTTTTGTCCTTTTCAAAGGTCTAGGTCAGAGAATCATTATCCAAGTCATCCAAAGGGCTCGAACTTAACTGACTTCTAATGACCTCTATTGATTCCAGTGCGGAGGGAATTTACTATCTTTTCATCGTTGAATATGAAAATATAAGTTGATCTAATTTGGTTGTTTACCAGCATCTGGACCACCCTTTGTCCTATTTGACCATTCTTTCTTTAAATCATCATAAGATTTAGATCCTAGATTGTGAACAATAGTTTTCTTTCCCTATTTTTTTTATTTTTCTCCCTCTAGACAATCTTGTCGTCCTTTGACTCATTCCTCAAAAAGTTATTCCATTGATCCATCTGAATTTCAACATTGGGAGGCACCCTGTCTTTCAGAGGGAAAATATCGGAGCCTGATGCATCCTTCAAAAAATGTCTCTGTTGAAGATTTCTCTGGTATCTCCTCAATTGTTTAGCAAACTAAGTGTAGGGGGAGTCCCCACCAAAGATTGATTAACTGAGATGATCCCATACTTAGTAACTTAAAAGGAAGATGAAGACATCTCGAAGGATTTCTTGGAAATACCCTCGATAGACACTCCTCGAAGGACTCTATTCAAAAACCAATGTTATTTGAATAGAAATACTTTGTAATGTAAATAAAAATGTACTAGATCTCGTAATTTATTCATTGAATAAAGTTTTCTTTATAATATGGGCGAGATCGTTCGGCACCCTCGAGAGACCATGCCTGGCAGGGCATGGGATAGATTACATACTCTATGGAATGACCTCCTCTCGGGAACATCGCGGGGTTATGGTTTGAAGGATTGGGAGCAAGGAAACGTTTATAAATAAGTAACCAATCCTCTTAGAACACTTAGGCAAAACTTCATTCAGTACACATGGTTGATCGAGGAACCCCAATCTTGAACCTTTGGCCTAGAGATAATTCTTAGCCAATAAACAGCATACTCAAAGATCGAGCTACCTTCCAGCTGAGCAACCTCAAAACCATACACTATCCTTTTGGTTGATGTCACCACACATCTAGTGGGGTCACTGTTCACCTACTTTATGATGCCATAACATCTGTCATTTAGGGACTCAAAGTTACAACAATTAAGTGAGATTATCCTTAGGATGTCAAGCCTAGTTAACCACAATTGACTTCATAGACACTATAAGGTAAACCTTTGTGCTACCACATCACGTACCACATTAATGCCACCATTATTGAAACTGGTTGGGCAGTTTCCCGCCAAAATAGAATATTCCACGCATTTAAGGCAATATCTCTCACATTGTAAAACCCCGCCCCGATGGGTAAATTAAATAATATATCTGGACAATTTATGACGAGGTATGAATTAAAGTTGAGAAATTATTGGACTATAGTAGAGAAATACTAGATTTATGGGCATTATATAGATTATATATATAGGGGAAATTATCAATAAATAATAGAAGGTCATTGTACTAAATTTCTCTCATTTCTTTAATGTAAGTTCACATAATGTCCCAATGAGATTTAAATAAATTGTTGTACATGTAAAGAATTAAAAATATATAATAAAAAGAAGAAAAAAACTTATCTCCCGTCCCTCCTTCAGATTACTGCCTCTCGTGTAAATAATAAGGGAACTGTATGTTGTGAGAATGAATCATTATTTAAAACAAAAAGAGTGTCAGTTGTCTTGTCGTCGTTCTAATGACAAGTTTCGTCATTCGAATGACGTCAATGTCTTTAGAACAACATTGATAATGTCTGACGCTCAGTTGTGTTATCGACCTCTCAGTAGTTGGATCAAACCCTCTTGTCATTTTGCTACCTGACGCTTTGGGTGACATCAGACCCATGTATGTAAACACTGAGATAAAAAATTTACACTGTGGATAAAAGAATTAATCGTGGAGCAGTAAACCTGCAAATGTTGTCGATAATTATGTTGTCAAACTTGGAGTCATTGATCAAGAATGCATGTCAAACTTGGAGTGTAATAATCAGGATGGATCAGGTGGCTTATGCTTTATTAAGATTTAATTAGGTGTATAAGGGAGAAGTGTGGGGTGGAGTCCCCACTACCAAAAAACAAATGAGGATCTCTCCCCCTTCTTTAATCGGGTATTCCCCATTTTCTTCCAGTATAGCACCAACACCCACACAACTAAATATAGATGTCCCTCCCCACTGTAAAAGCCATGAAAAACATAGCAGTTACCATTGGAGGTTTTTATGGATATTTTAAGAGGTGATTCTGAAAAGAAGCAGAACACATTATTGGGGTTATTTTGAAAAGGGTTTTGTTGGGGGTTTTATTAGAGTATGTTGTGGATCCCATGAAGGTCTATTTGGTGGAGCTTTTGTGACTCCGTTTAAGGACACCTTTGTAGGTGGGGGAGTCACCCATATTCACCACTACCGCCACCACTTTGGAGCTATTGAGGTGGGACATACTAGTCTTATCTTCGAGATCCTATTTTATAAATAGTGTTGTCTTATTATTGTTGTGTGTGATTAAGAGTATGATTATTGAAAAAAAAATGGTGGGTTCTTAGTAAACTGATTATGGACATTATTATAGTATAAGAATATAAGAAATTATTAGTTGAATGTATTTCAAGTAAAAGAGAACATTGGACATTTTATGGAATAAAAATGTAGAAAAATATTGATTAAATATATTTCCTTGATAAGAATGTAAGAGATATTTATATTGAAATAAAATTGTAAGAAAACATTATTTGTGTATATTTCCTAGAAATTTTGAAAATGGTCATTTTATGGAGATAAAAAATGTAAGAAAATATTATTTTGTATATTTTCTAGTAAATCTAAAAATTTTCATTTTTATTGAAATAAAAATGTAGAAAATATTGTTTGTGTATATTTTCTAGTAAATCGAAAAATGGTCATTTTCATGGAAATAAAAATGTGGGAAATATTGTTTGTGTATATTTTCTAGTAAATCTGGAAATAGTCATTTTACGGAAATAAAAATGTAGGAAATATAGTTTGTTTTTATTTTTCTAGTAAAATTGAAAGTGGGCATTTTATGGAATAAAAATGCAAGAAATGTTATTTTGGTGTTGTTGACACAAAAATTCTCCATCTACGAGGACCAGTCAGAAAAGGACGTCTGTCATCCTACGTGGAAATATTAATACTTGATCGGCACCCGAGGAGTTAGTCGACACCCGAGGAGAGTTGGTCGACATACTAACCAACACCTGGCATACCAAGCAACTACGCTGATAAACGAGCTGTAACACCCCGCCTTATTAAATACCGGGTGGCCAGTCCCATACCAAATTAAAACAGAATATACAGTTGGCTCATTCTTAGCATCACTGTCGAAAACATTTACAACTCACCCAATACCCAATTAAGCTGGTGTTAAAAAACTTTCCAAATTTTAATTTAACAAAATTCATTTCCAGTTTAAGAATAACACAATACATTTTATTCTACAACACTTAGCTGAATAGATAACACAAAAGAATTTAAATGCAGTTGGAATAAACATTCCCAAATAGTATTAATCCATTACAGTCATCCCATCAATAACAACTGTATTAAAAAGACACGAATACAATAGTATTTGACTCCGATAGAAAATGATAACTGAATCCTTTGGGCGACATGCCCTACTAAGAGAATACTGTGAATCAAATGATGATAGGCGTCTAAGGAAAACTCCATAAATCCATAGCCTGTCATAATCCGCTAAGGTTGGCGTCCCTGTTGCTGGACACCTGATATAGAAGATACAATAGAAAAGAAAATATGCAAGGAAACGGGTCAGAGCCCGATTGTGAAAATGATTTTTAAAACAGCAAGTATTTAACAAGTGCAATAAAGAATTTATTATGTACATGTTAGATCCAACTCTCACTTTCTATACTCACCTCTCAACTAGAGTGCACACTTAACGTTTCCTATTAACCTCCTAGTTAATGGTTCCTCTTTTCTAGTCTCCATATTATAATTCCATTCCCATATCATAATCCCCGTATGTCCCATACCATACGTCACATTATTATTCATTGACATTTCTCATTTATATGAATCGTTTCTCATTAACATGAATTAAGCTTTTCAATTCTATAAGCATAAACATTCATTAACTTAATTCCATTATCTTTCTCTATTCACCGTTATCTACAATTATCACCGTAGATATATTTAACCACAATATATATATCCATTCAATCATTTAATCCATTATATATATATTCATATATAATACGGCACCCCGAGTCATAGCTGCGGTGCAATGCATTACTCTGTTATCATGTCCCATCATCGCAGGTCGCCGAATAGGGGACTAAAGGTTCAGTAAGATTCCACGAACCACAAACAACAACAAACAAATTGGAGGCGAACATAGTTCTCGTATCCATGGGTCACGCACATACCTACGTACCCACAGTCAGCGGACTTATCAACTCCCCGATAAGTCTTTCATAGACCTATGTTCTCGAGCGACAAATCAAAGATCCCATGGATTCATCAGGATATGACTGCCCTCACACGCAAACCTCCCACCGATAGCAAGTAAGCTAGGTATGTCATACACATAAATCATCAATCAACCAAATAGGCATTATCATACCTATAATATAATATCAATAAGGTAATATCACTACCCTAAGATAATTCCCATACGTAGCATTATATCTCTTTTAAATTCCACGTATTAAAATATCATATCTTTACTTCATAATTTAATTATCCACGCATCCTATAACATCTCTCCACTCCCGACGTCGTTAAGGTTCATGCGCGGAGCGTCTCGCAAAGCGAAATCCAAACAAGGAACCCCTCCAATACACTACTACTTAACTTTGTCGATCGAGGAGGTCCGTCAACTTTAAATATGTGATTGGGATAACCTCATACCCTCTTTCAACCAAATGTGTTCTAAACTCCCATCTCTATCCATGAGTCATGCTGCTAAGCGCTCGTATTACACTTAGTCCTTGCACAATCAATAATGAGCCTAAACTCAGTCCTTGATGTTCATATTGTAATCCTAAGGCTACCCAGGTGTTACATTCAATCACCACTACTGGACCTATCCTTAATCCTCAAGCAAACCAATTATAATCCAACAAATGAATCTAACAACTGAAATTTCTTTAATTGAATTATCATCATTCCAATCAATTTAAATCCCAATCAAATCAATTCAAATATTATCAAGGGTCTACTGATATTTTCTAAGTCCCATAATATCCAATTAATAATCACCAAAGATCCACAAAAGTTTTGGGATAAGAACCAACATTAAAAAGAAACAACATCATGAATTCTCATATTTTAAATACTCAAAAAAATCAGATCCAAAAATTATTCGAATCATCAATCCAACTTCAGATTTGGATTCTACACGAAAAATTGAGTCAGGTATGTGTTTTGAGTTTTTCTTACATCTCATCCAAATGCACTCAAAAAGAAGATCTAAACATTCCAAATTGGCTCTTCTCATTCCACTCGTTTTTGCCTCTTTTTCCAGAAAATTATCAACATATTATCTTCAAGAACACTAAATTATTTTCAGAATTTCTTCCACAGATTGATGAATATTTATTGGATTATTATCATCCTACAACATGAGTTTACTTCCTATATCATTTCAGTTTCTAGAAATCCATAAAACAACTCCATTATGTCTTCCAAACATGAAAAATCATCTCTTTTCATAATTATTCTAACATGGAAAATATACGAACTTAAATTGAAAATATCAAACACTTGCCTTTACTGAAGATTTAATCCTTTGGAGTTGAATAACATAGGTGGTGATGGTGGTGGTGACCTTTTACCTTTGGTTCTCCTCCCTTCCAAGCAAGCTTTTCCCTTCCTAAGCAACCTTTCACTCTCTCTAGGAAGATGACTTTTCAATTTTGTGTAGAAGAGATGAATGAACCCATATTTAACTAATCTTCAAATACTTATAATAAGACAAAACCCGAAATCACTATTCACCCCCTTGTAAAAATAACCAAAATGCCCTTTTGGGTAATCTTTTCATTTCCAAAGGACCCGAGACCCAATATTAACATCCAAATAGACTTTTCTGACTATTTCAACCCTTTCGAACGCAATGACGCAGTCGAAACGACTATAAGTGTTGATACCAAAATTAATATGTTGATATGGACGAATAATATGAGAACACGTGACAATCTACTTGGCACAATAGCAACGAGGAAGTTCATTTCCCCGACCAACTCATGGTCTCTCCGAGCAACGAGGATACACCGAGGAACTTCAGCACTCCGAGGTACTCTAGCGCTCCGAGGAACTCCTGAGCAACGAGCAACTAAGGCGGTCTGAGCTGCATCTCGGCCATAGCATTAATTGCTAGATAATCAACAGTTTAATTATTCATTGAATGTTCATCATCTTGACGCACACGCTGCATTAAATGTATTACCCTTTCATATGTATATCATTTAATGTATCAACCCTTGCATGTACAGCCTAAGGGCTATAAATACCTTGTATCGCCCTCATTCAAAGGGATTGGAATTTCTGGAGAGAACTTATACTCGAGAATTCCCAAACACTCAGCAATAACATAACAGTGGACGTAGGCCATTCATATAAGGCTGAACCACTTTAAAAATATTTGTCTCATTTTATTTATCTGTGATTGAATAATTAGAGCGATCTAATTTTTTACATCAACAGATTGGCGCCGTCTGTGGGAAGCGATTGCTATTATCGTTTTTCACCAAAAATCATTCATCATCAATGGCGGATAATCCAGAATCTAGCAATCGAAACGCTGGAAATACTGGAAATCCTCCAAAACCCTCTGCACCTCCAGATCTGGCCGGAATTATGACGAATCTGGCTCAAGGACAAACCGCCATGTAAGACACAATGAGGTAACTCATACAAACCCTTCATGGCAATGCACCTGCACGTTTAGGACAGCAAAGCGGTCAGAGGCAAACTTATTTACTTTCTTCACGTTCCAGGCATACTGAGTCATATCGTAATGAGGAGTCTGATGATTTCTCTTATCAACCTGGGCGAACTTCGTCAATAAGGGTTACAGATACTGATCAACGTATCACCCTCTCTCCAGAAAGACCCAGTGCCTTAGAAAGATTGAGTAGGGTGTCTCCTTTCAGTCGATTAGGCCCTAGGAGGAATAGGAGTCCAACTAAGACCACGTCGAGGAGTTTTCGACGACCATCAGATCTAAGAGAAGGATCAGCACAATCACGACCAGTTGCTCTTCAAGATAAATCTCAGGAGGCTACTTCAGAATGATATATTGCTCGAACCAATAGGCCCGAGGAAGGAAATGAAGCGTGGAAAGGATCCCTTCAACGCTTGGAGGATAGATTAGGAGAAATGGCTAAGGCGAAGAATCCCTTAAAACGAACTTTTGTTTAAGGGACACCTTTTGTCCAGGCCATTGTGGGTTTTCCTACTCCGTCAAAGTTTAAAGCACCTGTGGTGACCCCCAAGTATGATGGAAAGACAAATCCTGTTCTACACATAGAGCAATATCAAGACGCCGCCGATATCAATGTTGTCCCCGACGAGATGAGATGTAGAGCATTCTCTGGAACTCTTACTGGGGCTGCCCAGATTTGGTACAACAATCTTCCTCGGGGTAAGATTTCAACTTTCTTTCAGTTGGCTGATTTGTTCATCGGCAATTTCTGTTTTGGAGCAAAGCCAGTAAAACGAGTACCACATTTGTTAAGTGTTAGACAAAAATCTGGTGAGAGTACTAGAGATTACATAACTCGTTTCAATAACGAGAAGCTGGAGGTCATAGATTACGAAGAGAAGACAGCAATCACCGCTTTGATGAGTGGATTGTTGCCTAATAAGATGTATTATACTTTGGCGAAAGATCCACCTAAAACTATGTCAGAACTGATGACCAAAGCGGCCAAAATCATGAATGCCAAGGAAGCTATGTCTACAAAGAAGAATATAGATAAAGACACCAAGGTGGAAGTCGACAAGTCTAAGAATTAAGAGCATAAGGGCAATGGCGGTGATAAATGCTCCAAAAATAATAAATCATCATGGGAAGTCTTGAAGAAATATGACAATTATACTCCTTTGAAAATGGGTATTAATCATGTCTTGGAAGAAATCAAGAACAACGAGGAGGTAAAATGGCCAAAGAAACTGAAGTCATACCCTAATTCGAGGAGTAGGGATAAGTACTGCGAGTTTCATAAAGATCATGGTCACATGACCAAAAATTGCATAGCTCTTCAGAACGAGATTGAAACACTCATCCGAAGAGGAAAGCTAGCAAAATATGTTGATCGGGGAGGCGAAAAAAGAAATAATAACCGAACTAGAGAGAGGTCTAGATCTCCTCACCGAACAGAGGAGAAAAAGAAGAGGGACCATGAAGATGATCCAGAGGATGACCCCAATCTTCCCAAGAAACCAAGGCAGCCAGAACGAGAGGTATTTTCCATACGTTTTGGATCAATTGATTGTAACGTTATTACAGGAGGAGATGCAGGAGGAGGAGACCATACTGTAAAAAGAAACACTTACCTCGGAGAGGCTCAAGCTTGTTCATATGTTCAGCGAATAAATCTGGCCGAGGACAATCGTCCGAGGAAGGTAAACAAAGTAAAGCTGGTCATTGGCTTTTCAAAAAATGACTTGACAGGTGTTCTTTATCCTCACGACGATCCTCTGGTGATCAAAATGAGGATGAAGGAAGTAGTGATTTCAAGGGTGTTGGTAGATAATGGAAGCTCGACAGATATCATGTACTATTCATGCTTTGATTGCTTGAATCTAAAATTATCTCAATTGGAACCTTATCACAGACCCCTCCTGGGTTTTGCTGGCGAGAAAGTTTTTCCACTTGGGACGATCAAGTTGGATATATTCATTGGAACTTGGTATGCTTGTCCAACAGAAAGAATACCCTTCTTTGTGATGGATAAGAATGTGCAGTCAGCCTACAACATCATCATGGGAAAAGTTGGTTTGAAGAAATTTGAAGCAATTCCATCTACAGTACATCAATGCTTAAAATTCCCAACAAACTTTGGAGTAGGAGTTGTGAAGGGTGACCAAAAAGTAGCTCGGGAATGCTATTATTCATCTGCTGAACAAGAGGAGCTTGAGAAATCAAGGAAAAAGACTACAACCTACCAGGTGGAAGAAGCTACAGAGATTGAAACTCTCGATCCTAGAGATGAATCCCAACTTGTAAAAGGACAGGTGGTGGAATCTACAGAAAATGTTATTCTGGATGACGAGCACCCAGAACGAGTAACCCAGATAGGTTCATCGTTGGATACTTCAATAAAATAGGAGTTGATAATTTTCTTGAGAAATAGGAAGAAAACTTTTGCATGGAGTCATGAAGACATGCGAGGAATAGATCCGAATTTCCTATGTCATGAACTCAATGTGAATAAGGAGATCAAGCCCGTAAAGCAGAGAAGAATGGTATTTAGCCCCGAGAAAAATCAAGCCATTCAAGAGGAGGTCGACAAGCTCCAGAAGGCTCAATTCATTGAAGATGTGAAATACCCGGACTGGTTGGCGAATGTGGTGATGGTAAAGAAGAAAAACAACAAATGGAGAATGTATGTTGATTTCACTGATCTCAACAAGGCCTGCACAAAGGACCACTTTCCATTGCCCAGAATTGATTAGTTAGTGGATGCTACTTCTGGTCACGAGCTGCTTAGCTTCATGGACGCTTATTAAGGCTACAACCAGATCAAGATGAAACCTGAAGACAGGGAGAGTACTTCTTTTATTACCCCTAGGGGAACTTATTGTTATAATGTTATGCCTTTTGGTTTAAAAAATGCAGGAGCAACATACCAGCGGCTGATGAACAAGGTTTTTGCCGAGCAAATCAGTTGCAATATGGAAGTCTATATCGATGATATGCTAACAAAAAGCAAGAAAGCTGCTGATCATCTAGTTAATTTAAGTCAGACTTTTGATCAACTGGATAAATACCAGATGAAGCTCAACCCAACGAAGTGCACATTTGGAGTACGAGAAGGAATGTTCCTCGGGTACATCGTCAACCAAAGAGGCATTGAAGCAAATCCAGAAAAGATCAAAGCCCTTTTAGGGTTGCGATCACCAACGACGAAGAAAGAGGTGCAGAGTCTTACAGGATGAGTTACAGCGCTCAACAGATTTGTTTCTCGAGCAACAGATAGATGCTTACCATTCTTTAAAACACTTCGAAAAACTTTCGAGTGGAATAATGAATGTGAAAAATCCTTTCAAGACTTGAAGAAATATCTGGGAACACCTCCGCTGTTGTCAAGGCCTATAACGGGAGAAAAGTTGTACTTATACCTGACAGTATCAGAGCATGCAGTCAGCTCGGCATTGATCAGATTGGAGAATGGAGTCCAGAAGCCAATTTATTACACAAGTAAGGCTTTCTGAGGTGCAGAGATCAGGTACCCAAAGTTAGAAAAATTGGCATTGGCATTAATTAAATCAAGTAGAAGAATGAGGCCATATTTCCAGGCCCATACCATCATCGTGTATACCGACATGCCATTAAGACAAGCCCTTCATAAACTAGAAAATCCGGGGAGACTGATGTACTCGGCAATAGAGCTCGGTGAATATGATATTGTGTATGAACCCAGGTCATCATTGAAAGGGCAAGCTGTAGCAGATTTTATAGCAGAGTTTACATATCCTGATATCCTCGAGGAACAAAAGTTGCTCACTGACCAACCTGTGGATGTTACGGGATCAACAGACATAAGTCCAGACTAACTCCGGTTGGTAAAAGGGCTTGTGGATGTAGAAAGATCATCAAATTCAAACCCAGACCAACTCAGGTTGGTAAAAGGGCGAGAGGAAATGGTCGACGAGGAATGCAAATTAACAGAGGAGAATGGAAGAGAACAGCAGATATTTCACCGAGGAACTCTATTGGATAAGAAATTTGAACACGAATTACCTACATGGAGATTGTATGTAGATGGATCATCTTGCACAGCAGGTTGTGGAGCGGGGATTATTTTGAAAACCCCAGATGAGATTGATATAGAATATGCCTTGCGATTTCAATTCAAAACCTCCAATAATAAGGCTGAGTATTAGGCCATGATAGCAGGTCTTAATTTAGCAAAGATCATGGAAGCACAACAAGTGATGGTATTCAGTGATTCTCAATTAATTGTGAATCAGATGATGGGAACATATGCGGTTAAAGGGGAATTAATGATCAAGTATCATGCAAAGGTGATGGAATTGCTGGCAGAATTTGATGCCATTAAGTTGATCAGAATACCCAGAATAGAAAATGCATAAGCAGACGCACTGGCCCGACTAGCATCAGCTACTCGTACCGAGCTGCGAAGAACGATACCAATTGAAGTACTGGAAAATCGGAGCATAGATGAAGACCTGACGATGAATGTTATTACCCTTGATCTAGGACCATCTTGGATGGATCCCATCAGGGCATATATTGAAGAAGGAGGATTGCCAGAGGATAAGCTCGTGGCAAAGAAATTGAAGTTTAAAGTTGCCCGGTATGTACTAACTAATGGTGTTTTGTATAGACGAGGAATTATGGTAGGTTTGCAGAGATGTGTACATCCCTCCGAGGTGAAAGAATTGATTGAAGAGATCCATGAAGGGTCATGTGGAGCCCATGTAGCAGGTCGAACACTTTTACAAAGGGTGATGACACAGGGATATTTCTGGCCGACGATGAGGGCTGATTGTATAGCCTACGCCAAGAGATGTGATAAGTGCCAACGTTTTTCCTCCATCCGACGAACTCCACAAGCATTGTTGACACCCATAACTTCCCCTTGGCCATTCACCATGTGGGGAATTGATTTGGTGGGACCATTGCCGATCACCCAAGGAAGATTCAAGTACCTCGCCGTCGCAGTAGACTATTTTACTAAGTGGGTAGAAGCTGAACCCCTTATCGACATGACATACGAGAAGGTATACCAATTTGTCTGGAAGAATATCATCTGTCGATATGGTCTCCCTCATTCCTTCATCACAGACCATGGAACACAATTCGACAACGAAGAGTTTACTGCCTATTATCAACAATCAAACATCTTGAAGACTCATTCAGCACCAGGTCATCCTCAAAGCAATGGGCAGACTGAGGTGACAAACAGAATGCTACTAAATGGCTTGAAGAAGAGGCTAAGTGAGGCTAAAGCTAATTGGATTAATGAGCTACAGTCAGTATTGTGGGCTTACCGAACGACTCCCCGAGCAGCAACTGGAGAATCACCATACATGCTGGCATTTGGAAGTGAGGTTGTAATACCTGCTGAGTTGGGTCTCCCAACACACAGAGTGCTAAATTTCAATTCCCCAGTCAGTGACTTGATGAGAAGATTAGATTTGGACATGCTCGAGGAGGTTAGAGAAGAGGTAGCCATTAGGAATGCTGCTTACCAACAACGTACAACTCTATTCTACAACCAAAGGGTGAAGAAATGCGACTTAAAAGAAGGGGATTATGTGCTAAAGAAGGTCATTCAGAAGCACAATAAACTTGAAGCCAACTGGTATGGACCTTACCGAGTTACAGAAGTTGTCCGACCAGGAACTTACCGAATAGCAACTCTAGAAGGAGAGGAATTTAAGAATGCATGGAATGCTGAACACCTACGCAAGTATTATCAGTAATGTAAAATGTAAAGCAATTCCTTCATTATCAATAAAACGATGATGTTTCACCATCTCCTTCCTTTTATTACAAGTTTTTTTTTGGGGGGAATACTAGTGTGATACACTACACTGATAGTTTGAGCGAGATCAACTTCGGTTGGTAAAATAGCGAGAACAAATTATACTCCTTTGGTTAGGAGGCGTACACTTGTGTGATCAACTTCAGTTGGTAAAAGAGCTTGTGGACAAGATAGTTCGAAAGAACCTGATAGTTCGAGCGTGATCAACTTCGGTTGGTAAAATAGCGAGAACAAACTATACTCCTTTGGTTAGGAGGCGTATACTTGCATGATCAACTTCGGTTGGTAAAAGAGCTTGTGGACAAGATAGTTCGAAAGAACCTGATAGTTCGAGCGTGATCAACTTCGGTTGGTAAAATAGCGAGAACAAATTATACTCCTTTGGTTAGGAGGCGTACACTTGCGTGATCAACTTCGGTTGGTAAAAGAGCTTGTGGACAAGATAGTTAGAAAGAACCTGATAGTTCGACCGTGATCAACTTCGGTTGGTAAAATAGCGAGAACAAATTATACTCCTTTGGTTAGGAGGCATACACTTGCGTGATCAACTTCGGTTGGTAAAAGAGCTTGTGGACAAGATAGTTCGAAAGAACCTAATAGTTCAAACCCACAACCAATTTTGGATGGTAAAAGGGCAAGAACAACATTCTTAAAAATGCCAATTTTGGCTGGTTAAGAAACAAAATATTCCAAACTGAGCCAAGTATAGTTGGTCGGGGATAAAAACCCACTAACTGTAGTTGGTCGATGAGGATAAATTATCAACCTTGGTTGGTCGGACACATTTTATGAAAATATTTCAAATTGAACCAAGTATGGCTGGTCGGGGATAAAAACCCATCAACTGTAGTTGGTCGACAAACACTATTTAACAACCTTGGTTCGTTGGAATCATTTTAAACATTTTATGCTCATCACTTTATTATTAAGTGATCGAACAACATTTCTGATACTTGTAACTGTTTATTACTAAGTTGGTTGATGAACAACACAAAATTATTATCTTTTTAACATATACATATGTACAAATATAAAGTGTTTAACAAGCACAAAAGAATAGCAATACAGATTTACAAACAGAAAATGAAAGTCTTTCATTAAAAATCAAAATAGATTACAAGTTACATGTATATATGCTAACCATTACATTGAAAATCCTATTCTATTGGTTTCTTTCCTTTAGCTTTTGAAACAGGCTCTTCGCCAGCAGGAGGATCCTCTAGGCAAAGAGGAGAATTAATGAAATTAACATCTCTGAGCATCCTGACGTTCATCACAGAAGGTGTATCCAAGAGATGCTCACGACGAGATAATTCAATCTGAGAATGAAGACTATAGTCACCAAGATATTTTGAAATTAAACTCCGAGGAATGGAACGAGATGGGATCCATTCCATGTCCAATTTGAAAGGTGGCACAGGCAAGTCTAGTAACCCTGGAGCATGATAATCCCATAAAAAATGCCCTTGCTCCAATTTTAATACACCCAGGGCGTTCAACCACCCCTGCTTATAACCTTCATTATTGGCATGTTCAATACGAGCATCTAAATGAACAAGGGCTTCATTGTATCTTGCCATCCAAAATTCCCTGGGCTGTTTATGGAATTGGAAGGATAATCTATCCAATTGTTCATGAAGGTTTTTGGCGAAAAGATCCTTGGTATGTAAAGTAAACTTTGTTACAGTAAGTTGATCTTCCAAAGATAGGTTTTTCTTGGACATTTCAGACAAAGCCCGATCTTTGGCATTTAGTTGGTACGCTTGGGTTTCCAATGTTGACAGAGTACAAGATTCCTCAACATTACAGCTGAGAACTCTTGATCGACTCCGAGAAGGTGGAGAATTTTGCTCCTCGACAACATTTTGAACAGTTCTTCCTCGCCCACGAGATCCTCTTCCTCGTCCCCGAGCAGTAGTAGAGATACCAGACCTTCTCAGAGTATCCAATTCTTGCCTTAATTTGGCGTTTTCAACCTCTAAGAAGGAGACTCCTTCATCAGTGACCAGCACCAAGGCAGCAGAGGATGAAGCTGCAGATTCGTATTGCGCCAACTTTTTCTGCAAATTGTTGTTCTCTTGTTCTAGCAGCTCGGTGATCTGTCTGCAGGCCTCAACTTCACCTTTTAGGGTTCTCTCCCTCACATCGTACCCAGCAATAATCTTTTTGTGACCTGTCTCAGAGGAAAGCTATTGATACCTATTCTCATATTCCTTGTGCAACAAAGCAGTTGATTCATTGTGTTGACTCTGAAGATCTTCTAAGGAACAATGAAGCTCCTCAATCAAGTCATAGTAGGCCACGTTGTTGGCCACAGCTCGGTCAAGTAAATCCTTCAAGTACCGATAAGTCTCAATTGCTTGTTCTGAGGCATCATGGCCAAGGATGTCAGCAATTTCTGATACACTCAAATTTGTATGACCAGCTCTATAATATTCATGGCATTGTTGCATCAGCTTTGTATCATGTGCAGATATCAGTTCCATTCTAGCCATAAACTAATAATGAAGAGAAGACAATAATCAACAAAAATAAATTATCAACAACAGAGATGAAAAAAGATGTATTTTATTAGATCACAAAAAGATTACATTGTTTGATTACAAATAATGAAAGATAGAAATGATACCGAACAACTTCACACCTTTTCCTTGTCTCCCAAGACTTTCTCGGGAGGCTGGGACAAGGAGCTTGGTTGCTCGGTGGTAACAGCAGCTTGATCAGCAGGAGTTGAAATTTTCTCAGGAGGAGGAGGCATGGAAGAAATGTCCTCGTTGGCAGAAGGTAGAGAGGCAGGAACTTGATCACCCATGGCCATGGAAGATTCATCAGAGATGGGATCATCTTCTTCTTCTTCTACAATTGGTGGGGGAGGACCATGGAGGTGTAGCTGAAATAGCTCAGAGTCGTCTTTGATCTTCAATTCCTGCAGGGCAGCTACCCAGCCATCTCGGAAGTATTTCAACTTCCCGTATTGTACTTGGGATGTCATCGCAGTAATCCCTTTGTCCCATCCTTTATCCCAACCAGCGCTAAAGGATTTTTTAACTGCTAGCTTTCTTTTCAGTTTCTCCGAGGAGAGCTTCTCGGATAGAAGATCCTCGGCAGTCTTTAACTTCACATCCAATTCTTCTTTCTGTCGATTTACATCTCGCAGGATGGACAACTCTTCCTCTGCCTTTTTTGGCTTATCTTCAAGCTCTCCAAAGTTCTTGAGCTTGTCGTCATATTTTTGATGCTCAATCTCTACACTTTTCACCTTATTCTCCAAATTCTTGGTGGTCTCAACCAACTTCACCTTCTCAGCTTCAACTATAGACAACTTTTTCTCCCAGACAACTTTGTCCTCATTATACTGCTGACGAGAATCTTTCAAGGATTGGGTCAAACCTAGCAAAGCATCCTCTACCCCCGACGAGGAGCTGGAAGCTTTAATTGCTTCATCTTTCTTAACGATGTTGTTAAAACAATTCACCAGCTAAAAAAAGGAAAAAGTGACATGTCAGTACAAAAATACAAGTATTCAAAGAAAGAAAGGAAATTCAGAGTGTGAGAAATTTACTGAAGCAAGGTGACGGGTAGCTAGGGATGTCAGCATATCCCTAGAAATCTTTTCAACAATTCCTTGGACCTCGGGTATGGTCCAAGTTTTTACCGAGATCATGGCAGAGCTCGGAGGAATGATGGTTGGAACACCAACACCACCAGCTGGTAGAGAGGAGATGGTTTCAGTCAGATTGACAGTTTCAGCCAAATGGACTGAGGACGATTTCCTCAATCTCCTCAAAGGAACTTCAGTAATTTCAACCAAGGAAGAGCTCTTGGTCGGAGAGATAGCAGTCATCTCCACAGGAGAAACCTTCTTGCTCGGAGCCACTGGGGGCTTCTCGGCAGCTTTGGAAGGCGCAACATCCACCTTCTTAGTCCCCTCCGGGACATCAATTTTGCTTTTCTTGGCCTCAGCAGCAGAAGTAGTGTCATCAAATAGAGCAGGAGGAGCTCTTTTCTTGCCCATTCTCTGACTTAAAGGGAGGTGAGAATCTGAAGAAGAATCCTCTGGAGTTGAGGCTAGCTCAACAGATCTAATCACAGGACGAGCAGTATAAGAAGTCGTATAGCTCCTATACTGCAGCAAATATGATGCAGACCTGATGTGCTCGTCTGCCACGTTCTTATGTAAACCCCAGATAAGTTTCAGATGCTTTATATTAACCTCTGATTCTTTTGGAGTTTTTCTTTTACTATCCACTGCAAATAAATACATAATGAAATATTAGTCATACATTTTGTCAAATATGATAAAAGCATAATTTCATAAGTAAAGTAAAATGAGAATAAACCTATCCCATTGCCATATGGGGGGCATTTAGGACCCTGGTATACTGCATCCCCAACCAAGGGGGCATATTGCCAATTTTTAATAACCACTCCATGTTTAAAATAATCTCTATTTGCATCAGGGAGGTTAACTACAAGAGCCCTATTTAAAAACCTAGTTTTTAAGTAATAAACATTATCTAAAATAGCCCATCTATAGCAATACATAATTTCAGGAATCCCTATACGGGTCCCATGAGTCAGATTTAATTTATACACCCCATTAATTATTCTCCATGAATTGGGGGCTATTTTTGCAGGAACAACGTCAAAGTACTGACAAAGCTCTAAACATAAGGGGTTTGGTGGAAAAGAAAATCCACATTCAGCAATGAATAGACTGGGGAACCAATGTCCCTCAGCCAATCGAAAATAATCCAAAGGCTCAGAAAGAACCTCCAGAGTTACCCAGGAAGGAATGGAAAAATTGGAACGAAATTTCTCAGCAGATTCCACAAGATAAACCATAGTGAATAAAAGAAATACATAAGAAAAGAAGAGAATCTTACAGGGAAAAAAGGAAGAGCTGACAACTAGCGAAGGAAAAGATGAACGCACAAGAGAGAGAGAGAACAGAAAGCTTGAATCCAGAAAATGGGAAAAGGTAGAAGACGGTATGGTTACCCAAGAAGTTTAAATACTTTACCTTGGGAAGCTGCGAAGGAAATGATTACCCAAAAGAAACTAATACGCCACCTACGGCTAAAAGGACAAAAATGCACGAAGATCGAAGCACCCATAAAAATTCGAAAAGGCGGACTCCGCGAATTTAGAAGGAAATTCAAATATGAAGAAAAGGCTCCTAAAACCCAGGAAAGTCATTTAATATCGCCATATACCGAGAAAGAATGTTCCATACTCCTCAAAATTCGAAATATGAAACATTGGGGGCTTCTGTTGATACCAAAATTAATATGCTGATATGGACGAATAATATGAGAACACGCGTCAATCTACTTGGCACAATAGCAATGAGGAAGTTCATTTCCCCGGCCAACTCATGGTCTCTCCGAGCAACGAGGATACACCGAGGAACTTCAGCACTCCGAGGTACTCTAGCGCTCCGAGGAACTCTTGAGCAACGAGCAACTAAGGCGGTCCGAGCTGCATCTCGGCCATAGCATTAATTGCTAGATAATCAACAGTTTAATTATTCATTGAATGTTCATCATCTTGACGCACACGCTGCATTAAATGTATTACCCTTTCATATGTATATCATTTAATGTATCAACCCTTGCATGTACAGCGTAAGGGCTATAAATACCTTGTATCGCCCTCATTCAAAGGGACCAGAATTTCTGGAGAGAACTTTACTCGAGAATTCCCAAATACTCAGCAATAACATAACAGTGGACGTAGGCCATTCATATAAGGCTGAACCACTTTAAAAATCTTTGTCTCATTTTATTTATCTGTGATTGAATAATTAGAGCGATCTAATTTTTTACATCAACAATAAGGTTGATGTAAAAATAAGTTTCCTTTTTAATTTAATAAATTAGTCCCGACACGTCCCATACCGCGTCTGACTAAAAATCCAATTTACCGATTTTATATCACATGGTCATATCAATGACATCACATTCATATATTACCAAAATATCTTTAAGTAATATTCAAAATCATCCATTTTAATATCCACAATTCGGGTAAAACCCAAATGAATTAATTAATAATAAAATCCAACTAATCCACTAAGTTAAAATATAACCCATTTTAAAAGTCATAAAAATTACGGGGTATTACATACTTCCCCCCTTATAACAAAATTTCGTCCCGAAATTCAGAAATATAAATCATACCGGTAAGGTCAACTCCGAGTAAAAATCTCTCATTGCAAGAAATCTAAGATGTACCGCCCATACAGTACATTAACGAAAATCCCTATTGATGTTATATGCCAAGCCGCACCATATAGTTTCAACTGAACCGAATTTAAACTTTACCCAATCTTCCCTATACCGTCCTCGTGACAATCTTTGGGAAAAATGATCCTCACGTATTAAACAAATAAATCCTGAAGTCACAACTACTTACTGTTTCACAATTTTGAAAATTACTACAATCAAATCATCCAGGGAGCCCATACACCCTATCGTACCACTTTCAATATAATTTTTTTTTGCAAAGGTTATAAACTCACATCCCAAAGACCTAACTTATTTCAACTCCCAACGGTTATTAGTTTCATGCGCGGAGCGTCTCGCAAAGCGAAATCCAAACAAGGAACCCCTCCAATACACTACTACTTAACTTTGTCGATCGAGTAGGTCCGTCAACTTTAAATACGTGATTGGGATAACCTCATACCCTCTTTCAACCAAATGTGTTCTAAACTCCCATCTCTATCCAGGAGTCATGCTGCTAAGCGCTCGTATTACACTTAGTCCTTGCACAATCAATAATGAGCCTTAACTCAGTCCTTGATGTTCATATTGTAATCCTAAGGCTACCCAGGTGTTACATTCAATCACCACTACTGGACCTATCCTTAATCCTCAAGCAAACCAATTATAATCCAACAAATGAATCTAACAATCGAAATTTCTTTAATTTAATTATCATCATTCTAATCAATTTAAATCCCAATCAAATTAATTCAAATATTATCAAGGGTCTACTGATATTTTCTAAGTCCCATAATATCCAATTAATAATCACCAAAGATCCACAAAAGTTTTTGGATAAGAACCAACATTAAAAAGAAACAACATCATGAATTCTCATATTTTAAATACTCAGAAAAATCAGATCCAAAAATTATTCGAATCATCAATCCGACTTCAGATTTGGATTCTACATGAAAAATTGAGTCAGGTATGTGTTTTGAGTTTTTCTTAAATCTCATCCAAATGCACTCAAAAAGAAGATCTAAACATTCCAAATTGGCTCTTCTCATTCCACTCGTTTTTGCCTCTTTTTCCAGAAAATTATCAACATATTATCTTCAAGAACACTAAATTATTTTCAGAATTTCTTCCACAGATTGTTGAATATTTATTGGATTATTATCATCCTACAATATGAGTTTACTTCCTATATCATTTCAGTTTCTAGAAATCCATAAAACAACTCCATTATGTCTTCCAAACATGAAAAATCATCTCTTTTCATAATTATTCTAACATGGACAATATATGAACTTAAATTGCAAATATCAAACACTTGCCTTTACTGAAGATCTGATCCTTTGGAGTTGAATAACATAGGTGGTGATGGTGGTGGTGACCTTTGACCTTTGGTTCTCCTCCTTTCCGAGCAAGCTTTTCCCTTCCCAAGCAACCTTTCACTCTCTCTAGGAAGATGACTTTTCAATTTTGTGTAGAAGAGATGAATGAACCCATATTCAACTAATCTCCAAATACTTATAATAAGACAAAACCCGAAATCACTATTCACCCCCCTTGTAAAAATAACCAAAATGCCCTTTTGGGTTGTCTTTTCATTTCCAAATGACCCGAGACCCAATATCAACATCCAAATAGACTTTTCTGACTATTTCAACCCTTCCGAACGCAATGACGCAGTCGAAACGACTATAAGGTTGATGTAAAAATAAGTTTCCTTTTTAATTTAATAAATTAGTCCCGACACGTCCCGTACCGCGTCTGACTAAAAATCCAATTTACCGATTTTAT
This sequence comes from Sambucus nigra, assembly GCA_949130495.1. Lineage (NCBI taxonomy): Eukaryota > Viridiplantae > Streptophyta > Magnoliopsida > Dipsacales > Adoxaceae > Sambucus > Sambucus nigra. The sequence continues at coordinate 174,285,665 of OX422208.1, forward strand.
ATCACACGGTCATATCAATGACATCACATTCATATATTACCTAAATATATTTAAGTAATATTCAGAATCATCCATTTTAATATCCACAATTCGGGTAAAACCCAAATGAATTAATTAATAATAAAATCCAACTAAATCATTAAGTTAAAATATAACCCATTTTAAAAGTCATAAAAATTACGGGGTATTACATGAGCAACTGTGCAGAGCAACGAGAAACTGTGCATATCAATGAGCAACCTTGCGTGCAGAGCAGCTAATGGCATGCAAAGCAACTCTAGATCAAAGGATAACTATGCATTTAATGTGCATTAATGAAGATAACAACTCATTTAATGAGCCTTAATGTACATTTCTACTGTATCAATTGATGTCTACTAGATGACAACACATCACCTTTTCATATTGACAACCTCAAGGCTATAAATACATTGTAACCCCATCATAGGGGGAGATCGATCTCACAACTAAGAGACCATGCAAAAGATACACACCTCTTTCTCTCTCTACACCATATTGTGCAATTGTAAACCCCTGGGAATTAAATAACAATGGACGTAGGATTTATTCATAGCCGAACCACTTTAAAAACATTTTTTCTCTTATATATTTGATTTGAATGTTTATCTTCATCTTCAATCTCATCCTCATCATTTATCTGCTGTTGACGCCACTAAAATGGGAGAGGCCATTTTCTGTCTTCAACAGATTGGCGCCGTCTGTGAGAATTTGACACAAGAATTCTCTCATTCTTATTACAAGAAATGAAGATCATCTTCAAAAGCTAAGTCTTTCTATCTTTTTATATGAATAATTACATGTTATACGCATATTATTTCATTCAATCATGAATCACGTATTCAGGAACTGAATATTTTTTAGAATACATATAACACTGTTATACATAATGATTTTCCATATTATATGAAATTCAGGGATGTTAACCACACCGATTTATTTGTATTGGTGAATTATACATTCAAATTTTATTCACATATAGATATGGACAATCATGTCAAACTTTGGTAATTTTCATTATTGATTTTGAGCCAAGTTTCGAAAGATTTTGAATAACTATTCAAATTTCCATCATGTATCTATCTGTAATAAGAGAGTAGGAAAAGTTAAAGTCAAGAATATTTTTCTCTCTCCCAGAAATGACCCAGGTCTACTTAAAAAGTTCTCATCAATTTGATTTATATATATATATATATATTGTATTCAATTTTGACAAATATTTATTTCTCTAGTTCGAAGCAGTTTTCCAAACAACCCCGTTCATAGGAAAGGGTAAGAATTCAAAACGAGTTTTTCTTTTCCATAATATTGATCATATTTTTAAATATAGATATGATGATTTCTATTTATTGGTTATTTCTTAGATCTGATAATTTTGACTTATTAGTTCTCTCTTATACTGGATTTCCCATAATATTATGGAAAATAGGGATATAATTTTCTCTCTCCTAATTATCATAAGAAATTGCCTTAAATTAAGACTCCAGGTATAATTTGGGATGAAAATTTCTCTAAAAGTCGTAGATTGGATTGATCAAATCTTGATTTTTAGAATATTTGGATTCAATGCAATAAATTATACACTCTATTACTGGAGAAGCAATCATTTCTTTCTCTCTCTTCAATATATTTGTTGTATTAATTAGGATACAATAAATGAGTCGCTGTATTGTTTCGGAGAAAAGGACAGTCTTCGTAAATATCCAGAAGGAACATAATAATCAACAAGTAGGGTCTCAAAAAATCAAACTCAAAAACCACAAATTTATAATACGAAGAAAAAGAATTTGGCTAGTCATTAACCAAGCAAAAGATAATCTATATGATTCTTTTGAAGAATCAGGAGCAGGGAAGTCGATTTCGAAATTAGGGCACTCTTCACCAAACCCGGAAGATGCTGGATATGGTTAACTGTGGTGGGCGTCATGGCTACAATACCATCTACTGGTCGGAGACCACTGAACAAAGCCGGAAACATCTCAGCAAAAATCCCAAAGTAATATTAATGGTCGGCAGAATCAATTTCTTGGTCGGACGCATTTCACAACAGGTATTATGCAGCTTAAGGAGTTCCCGAGCTCCTATTTGTTGATCAGAGATTCCTACTGTGCGGGTTGAGATGTTCCAGACCTCTAATTATTGGTCGACGAAACCATCAAACAGATAAAATTCCTGAGGATATTAGTTAATCTATTGTTGGTCGACGTCAGATCCGAGCCACCTTTTTATTGATTGACAACATCACTAGACAATCTACGTTGATCGGAGACCACCATTTCTTATTCGGCACCACTGTATTGGCATCACCCGATCTCCCATCATAAGTCGGCAACATAACCAAACCATTTTTGGTCGGAAGAACCCATTTCTAGTCAACATTCGTTGATTTCTTCACGACCAAGGCATTAAAAATCCCAGGAACAACAAACCATATTCAGATGGTCGGCATCCAAATTTTTCGATCACAGTTAACAAATTTTTCTTGTCGGTGGACTACACAGTTGTTGGTCGACTCATTATTTGTTGGTCGGTGACCACTGAACAAAAAGGGATTAGGTTTACAAAGGTCGGCACCAGTTAAACTATCGGCACTATCCATTTATGTTAATCGCAGTGTTACACAAGTAGGGGCCATAAATCACTGCTCGACGACATCATTACGATCTGAAATGACTATTTCATCAAGACGGGGACTTTTCGACCACATGTAGCTGGTCGGCGAAGGATATTGGTCGGCGATGGTTATCACTTGTTGATGAGAAGTACCTGAATGAAGAAGTGGCAATTTTGTTTGCCCAGATTATTGATTTTGACAAAGTCAAAATCACAACAATGGTTTTAAAATACAAATTCACTCCAGCCATTTATTAATTCATACCTTTTTAACACAATAAAATTTTTAAATACTTCAAAAGTAATTTATAAATATTTTTGAAATCAACTTAAATTTGGGCATTTGTTTAAAATTGAAATTATTTTGTAAAAAGTCCAAATCAAACCTCATGTCATGCATACTTGATTAAAATTTAACTCACATGACACACATTTGGCACAAAACATATTATTTCATATTTTGAATTTTTTATTGCCTTATATCTGAGTTGATACACATCATATATTGTTTGGCTGAATAATTATTCTTATGAGAATAACTATTTTATTTAGTCTCAGCAGGTGTTCAGGAAACTTATTAAATTTCACAGGTACAAGATTCAATCCCGACGAAATCTCGGCCACAATCTTAAACTTATGGAAGCTATTATTATTGCTCGTCATCATGAAATTTTGCCTCGGCAGATCAGCCAGACATATATTATTTTGAAATTTCTATTGCCTTGTTTCCCGAACAAATACATATCATATATTTATTAGATTATACTCATGATAACTAATCAATTCAGCCTACACATATGGTAGAGCAAGTTATTAGTTTTTAGAGGTACAATTTTCGGTCTCGACCAAGTATTCACCCGCGATTGCCTGGAAATCTTATTAATGCTCCGATATATATATTCGATTAAGCACAAATAGCTCCTAGGCCACAAATATTTAGCTTCTGGAAACTATTATCATTGCTCATCATTATGAAATCTCACTTCAGCAAAACACTATTGACTTTATTATTGATCAAATATTTGTTCAAGCACAAATTATTTTATATATCCATTCGGATTCATATCCTATACTCATCTCAGCATGGAGATCGACGAGATACTTTTTATCATATTCATCTCCGAGGAAAACTACAATAGTTATTATAATTCACTCCCAACGGACAGTTGGTTTGGGTCATTCTTATTCAGGCCCGACAATGTTCTCGACCATATTCTTATGTTTTGGAAAATATTATTCTTGCTCGGCATTATGCAAAATTTTACCTCGACAAGATACTTATTCATCTCCTAGGAGAACTACAACATTTGTTATATTACACCCCCAACGGATAGTTGGCCGAGGTAATTCCTATTTATATTCAGGCCCGACAAAGTAATCAGCCATTTTCTTATATTCTAGAAAATATTATTCTTATTCGGCCATATGAAATTTTGCCTCGATATATCAGCGAGATACTTTATTATTACTCTGAATCATTATTTATCTTAGCATGGAGCTCGGCAAAATATTTATTATCATATATTCAGCTCCAAGGAGGTCTCCAGTATTTATTATATTTTATCCCCAACGAACTGTTATTCAGGAAGATTCTTTTATCTATATATACTCAATTACCACCAACTCCAGTTGGTCGAGAACTCAATTACCACCAACTTCGGTTAGTCGAGAACTCAATTACCACCAACTCCGGTTGGTCGGGAACTCAATTACCACCAACTTCGGTTGGTTGGTACCAAACTAGACAAGAAGATGGATGACCTCCCAGGGCATCCACTGTCTAGGCAACAAGGTAATCTAAACAGGATTACTACAACTAAGATGTAATATGGGATGAAAATCATTCCATTGCTTAGGCCCAAGAGTGACAAGTCACTATAATTTTACAACAGGTGGATCCAGTTTCATTGTGTATGCAAAATAGGACAATTTGTCCTTCTACATATATGTATATTCATCAGCAAACAACAAGGAAAGCATCTTACAAACTATTTCCAAGAAAATGAAAATGCAAACATGAAAAGATCTTAAGGAGTCATTTCAGGGAACATTTCCTCGGCCTTATTTTTCAAGCAACACCAACATACTTTAAGGCCAAGAAAGCATTCAAAGTTTATATTCCACACTTGGGGGCTTCTATTATAGATTTAGTTATTCATTCGGTGGCACATTCTCATAACATCATGAAGTCGAGCATCAAATTCAACTCCACAAACTCACACGGTCGGGGCCCCGACCAATCATCATTTAGGAGTTGTTTCTTTTGCTCAGAAGTTAATTTTTTCTATTAAAGTTCAGGGGGCGTATTCAGAAATTCAGGAGGTAAATACAGGAGTTATGTTTTTAAATTACAGGAGTTATCTTTTTGAAGTTCATGAGTTATTATTGAAGTTCAGGAGGCCTATTTAGAAGTACATGAGGTATATTCAGGAGTTATTGTGCACATGCTATTGATGTTCATGAGTCAGGTTCAACATCGACAACACTGAGATATTTACTATTGCTGTCTCGACCTTCATTGAAGGAGAAGTTCTACTTATGCGTAGAAGGAAGTTGGTTGACTAGCCAACCAACCAACATACTTGAAGATTATGACAAGCTACAAGCTGCATACTATGGCATGGTTGTATCCAAATTCCCAGGGGTGATACATAACAAACAGAGTTCCTCAAAAGAGAGATTAGCAACCATCGATCAGCCTACATCATATGCCATCTAGGAAATAGTGCACTTTATGTTGAACAAATCAAGAAGGAAGATCAAGAATTTCACTAGTACCGAGAAACACTAAAGAATAAACACTTCACCCTTTCAGTGAACCATCAAACATGGAGCATTGGGGGCTTCTGTTGACACAAAAATTCTCCATCTACGAGGACCAGTCAGAAAAGGACACCTGTCATCCTATATGGAAATATTTATACTTGTTCGGCACCCGAGGAGAGTTAGTCGGCACCCAAGGAGAGTTAGTCGACACCCTAGGAAAGTTGGTCAGCATACCAACCAACACCTGGCATACCAAGCAAATGTGCAGATAAACGAGTAATTGTGAAGAACAATGAGCAACTGTGCATAGCAACGAGCAACTATGTAGAGAAATGAGCAACGAGCAACTGTGTAGAGCAACTGGCAACTTTGCAGAGCAACGAGCAACCGTGCAGAGCAATGAGAAACGAGCAACCTTGCGTGTAGAGAAACTCAAGGCGTGCAGAGAAACTCTAGATCAAAGGATAACTATGCATTCAATGTGCATTAATAAAGATAACAACTCATTTAATGAGCCTTAATGTACATTTCTACTGTATCAATAGATGTCTACTAGATGACAACACATCGCCTTTTCATATTGACAACCTCAAGGCTATAAATACATTATAACCCCATCATAGGGGGGATCGATCTCACAACTAAGATACCATACACAAGATACACACCTCTTTCTCTCTCTACACCATATTGTGCTATTGTAAACCCCTGGGAATAAAATAACAACCATTTTCTGTCTTCAATAGGTGTATTTCTAGCAAAAAGAAATAATGAACATTTTATGAGATAAAATGTGTAGAATGATGTTCATGTTGTAAAAATATTTAGGAAATAAAATTTTTTTAGGTTCCTAGCAAAACCAAAAATTGGAAGCTTAAAATGTAAAAGGTGTTATTTTATGTGTTAAAGGTGTTAAATTGATAAATGTGATATTGAACAAGTGTTTAAATGGATAAATCGTTTAAATGTTAAGTTGGAAACTTAATCATTTTGAGAAAAATACACTTGTATAGGACTAAATTGCATGTTTGGGAAATAATGCTTATATTAGCAATTTACTTAAAGTGAAACATTTTTATAGAATAAAAATGTTTGAATGTCTTTACACTAATGTGTGTGTGAAAATGAATTAAGTACTAAGCATTAATGAATTTAGTATAAATCACGTGTGTGTGTGAATACAGGACTTAAAGAGGAAAAGAAAAAATTGTCCAAGTGTTAATGGAAAAACGGATGGTTAAGTCTAGATTTTGGCTTCGGCCAGGTAAAAGTAAGGAAATGGAATAATGTGGACATTTTTGTAAAAATATTAAAACACATGAAAGGAACTTAGATGACACTGGGATAAAGCAAGAAGGGCCCGGAGCCCTTAAATAAAGAGCCCTAAACCATTGGCCAGAGCATATGGTGCGCATAGCCGGTGGTGTGGAGCCTAATGGAAGTATGAGATATAGGAAGATTCCGAGAAAAAGTTAAATGAAATGTGGAACACAAATCGAGAAATAGGTTGTACGGTAAATATGTAAATATAAACTAACTTGAGTGAACGAAATAAATGTGCTGGTAAAGGCTAAGTGGGTAAGTTAAAGCATAAATATACTAATGTACATAAGATAAGGAAAAATGACAAATAAGGTGGATAAATGGGTGGTTAAGCAATCTAAATGGTGAAGGCCATATTTAACACAAGAGTGTGTTGTAAACGGATTTTCAAGGATTAAATAAGTATTATTAACACAGTGAATGCGTGAGTTGAAATGGAAATTTTCAGTGAAGTACTAAAGTGTATATAAATGAGTTCAAATGAGTAGTTCCGGTAAAGCAATGTATTTGTGTAATGGTTTCAAGTGTTGAACCGGGTGTGTCAAATATCATGAAAAATGCTAAGTATAATGCAAGAAAGTAGTTTACAAGATTGAGGTAAATTAAAATGGGCACATATGATTTTCAAAAGTAAAACGATTATTGCATTGAATATGTATTTTCAAATGTGTGTGTGTGTATATATATATATATATATATATATATATATATATTCGCATGCATATGTTGTAGCGCGTGAGTATTCCTCTCTGCCATTCGTTTCTATTCTGCTTTGTGTATTCCCACTAGACATAGGCTCACACCCTCGCTTGTTACGATAGGTTTGGTGCGGGTTCGTACTTTTGAGGGCGTCATACAGGTAAGTATACTTTATTTAATTTACGTTAGCAAACTTTTTTTACTTGTACTTCAGGGTGCTTCCTTGGGTCCCACAGATAGTTTATCTTAAAATTGGACTCGCATGCTAAATAAATGAAACGTTAATTTAAAATAAAGCTGGACTAGCAACATTATCTAGGTTATTTCATTGCACTTTACCCATAATGTCCGATTCGGCTCGAGTTGACCCATAGGTGATCCATAAATCTGGGTCGAGTCATTACAAATTGTATCAGAGCTCTAGGTTTAAGCTTCCTTTCGGGTGTGACGTGGTAAGGTCGGTATTGGATCTTCGACAACGGTGTGGTTCGATCAGGTCCTGATAGTTTGAAGACGGTGTAATTCATTTCCTTAATGATAAGGTCAAAAAGGTTAGCACAATAAGTGAGTTTGTTCCAAGTGGCATACAATCAAGTTGAATATTATAAATCGCTTTCGCGTTTCTGCTTGGGTATGTTAATAATTTATGAGTGTCCATGCAAAATAATAATTTGTGATACCGTAGTTCTTAGTGTGAGGTTTTTGTGTTCTAGCGTTTGTTGACATTGAGTATTTGGAGATGTTGATTGAATGGGATGACGGTCATTGGGCAACTGCCACTAAATTGTGTATAATCAACGGTGAGGATTGATTTATGTAGTGTCATAATTATGTAAAGAGAAATCATGATTTTATTTTGTATTTAGCCTTGGGGTGACACAAATGAGAGGTCAACATCGATGTGATAATTAGGAAAATTCGATCCTTGGGGTAATACCATGACTGATGGATAATACAATGAAAATGTAAACTGTATGGGTCAACACTAGAGGATAAATAAGTTTTTGTTGATATAATGCTAACCTGATGGGTGAGTACCATAGTGGTTGTTGGCAAATAAATGTATCTTATGAGCCATGATTAGAGTTACTGGCCATTTATGGCAAGGGGTCACATAAGTGATGATGACAAGTTGTAGTGGCCAAGTAGTGAACCTTAGACAGCTCTTCGGAGTGGTGATTAAAATGGTAATGTAGCATTTGATGGTTAGGATCTTTGGTGATACTAATGGTGTATACCTAGGAATGTGTGAGTTGTACATTGTGTCTTATATCCTACTAAAGCCTTTGCAGTAGTAGCAATGTTGTGTAGCATTCATTGCGGCTTAGCTAGAAGGCTTGTGGATTATCTTCTTGAAATTGAGTGACAGAGTAATGCGTTATAAGTGTCAGATACGTGTTGAGAACGTATTAGGTCCCTTGACTGTAGGCTTGGACTCAACGTATCACTATTTATGTACCTTGATCGTAATACAGGTTTAGATAATTTAGATGATGGAGATAATCTAGGAGTGAACCTAGATAATTGTGCTGACTTGGGATTAAGTAAATGAATTATGATGTTTTAGAATAGGACCTCTTGCGGAGTCATTAGGGTGTGTCTTCCCTTGGACAATGCCCAATGTCCTATGTCCTACCAAAACCTAGATGATATTAATTTAGAGTTTAGTGATTGTAGTGGGTATCGAGAAATAGGACCCCTTGTGATGTTCGTGAGCATGTGCCTCAGTGTTTATAGGTGATGCTCAATCTCCATATCCTACCAAAATATAAAGTTGTGATAACGAGTAGGTTAGCACATGGTATGATGCTTACATAGTGAGGGAATTTAGTCATAATGGGTGAACACTCATAGGGATTCCAAGTATGTGGTCTAGTGAGATTGATTTCGGATTAGTAACATGGTTAGGCATGTGAATTTGTATAGAACATTCCTTAAAAAATATACTAAGGTTTATCTAGCGGATTGATTAATATGAGTGGTACACATTCCTTACTAATAGTGGAATTTGAGGTTCGACACCGTGTATTATAGTTGGGATTCATTGTTGCATTGATATTTATGTAATGGTATATATTCCATGGTGATAAAAATCTAGGTGTGTAGCATAGGTCATGGTATGACTTGAGGTTTCGTGTAATAGATGTGTAAGTGTTTAGAAAAATAATTGATATTGATGTGGTCACCTATGAGGCATTGGGAGTCATTATTGTATCAAAGTTATCATTATTGTTGGTTGACCATTTTATGACTATAGTGTGATTATATTATGTTGATTTGTGGCAGTTCCTTCGATTTAGTGCTACGGCTTTGTTTATGATCATGTGTCATGATTTGACCTTCGAGGATAACTTCGAAAATAGGTTGAGTAATGCTAGGTGGTGTACCTGGGAGACTTAGAACACGATAATGGTTGTTATGATTTTTAGAGATAGCACTCGGGATGAAGATTTAGGCTTAATTATAGCACCTACATGTGTGCTACTTGTATGGTTTGGTATGATTATAGTGAGCAAAATCATTGGGCCTTAGGCATGGTTGATGATTGAAAGTTAGAGATGCCATTGGAATAGTTATAATTTGGGATTATCTGGATTATGTTGAGAATTGTAGCAATGGTCTGTGAGTTGGGTGGTTGAATCCTGTTGAGAGTGGTGTCTCACCGAATGAGAGTGCTCTCTTAAACTAAGGTTAGTTATTGCAAGTTAAAATTATGAAGGCCTAGGTATAATGGGCCAGTGACCAGTTTTAAGTGTTGAATGAATGTAAATTCTTTTCGTAGTTAGGGGTACTTACCAATGATAGGAATGTGTCTTTAGTCCTGAGGAGGGAAGCCTAGAAATTCAGCTTCCCGAAGAAATTGGTTATATACTCCATCTGTCTGGCACAAATGGATGATTTGTGGTTAGAACTCCTCACGGTTAAGAGGTCAAGCCAAGATATGTGGCAGAACTAAATTTCTTAAAAGATATTAGTAAAGAGTTATAGAATCCAATTGAACGTTGTGGGTTAGAACATTATGTGGGGAGATTCATTGTCCAAATTTATTCACTTTTGGAATGCCAATTGCCTATTTCGTTGCATTTTCATGTCTTCTTGATCTCGATGATGAGAAATTGTTGATCAGTTGAAATCTGGGTGCGGCATGTCATAAGCTCAGTAATGATGCGCTTTGGCCGATTGTTGCTGGTGCATCATGGTATATAAGTGATCTTTCCTTAGAATCACCTTATTCTACACTAGTTCGTGTGAGCACATGATCTTGCATTTCAGGATATAGTTTTCATATGATACTTGATTGATTTAGGTTAACATGTTTCTTTAATTCACTAGCATAATGATTTATGACTTACTCGTGTGTCTCGAGACTTGAGAACATTGTTAATAGCTAGATTTGATAGAACATCAGGTGCTAGCATTTCAATCTGTAGATAACTATACGAGATGAGGAGTTGATCGCTCGTATATGATTGTGTTATGATACCTAGAGTGACTCTAGGTTATCATAAGAGTCTCATGGGAGGTATCGAGCGGGTGGATGAATATGATATATTATTTTGTGATTGTTGATGTGAACGATTAGAAATGATGAGGTTGTACTATCATAGGCTAGGTGTGATTCAAATTTGTTCGAGGAAATTTTGATTGAGAATCCTAACATAGAAATGGTCCATCTTAATGAATTAGTTTCTCATATTTCTATATTCGATGAGTATCGATTATCTCAAGGTTTATTTAAGTAAACATGTTAACTATGCTTGAGATTTTGTAATAAGGCCTTGAGGTTATTGATGTTGCTGTAATCAGCACCACCAGATTAAGATAATATTATGAGTAGATTAAGCTCAATCACAGCACAACAATAGGGATAAATGATATTACAAACTAATATGCATTTATATATGTGAGAGTAGAAGATGAGGATAAGAGGATGAACACAACGATATAAAGTGGTTCAGCCAATTAGTCTTACATCCACTATGGGAGTGTTTAAGAAATCCAATAAACAAGGGCTCTAAGGGCCATAGATACAACACTCAAGCTTTCTCTCTCTCTGTACACAAATGAGCAGAGTTTTATCTAGGGATTAAATAAGTGATACCTTCTCATGGAGAAGCTGAATAGTGTATATAAGGCTAAGCATGTAATCAACATGTGCATGAGGAAACTCCAAATAAGATGAAGACACCTTTCCCTAGAACATGGATATAATAATGATGTAATATTCCCTCACGTGAGGGAATGATCTTGTTGTAATGATTTTTCCCATGTCAGATCTACCGTGTTGGAACCTTGTATATCTCGTATAGTAAATGTTATTTGAAGGAGTCTCGTCCTGGCCAAGTACCATGTTACCGACATGGCGCATGGCCTAGCGCAGGAAACTGTCAAGTGTGATTTCTGCTGAAGAACGCCAGCCGAGGTTGATTAATCAATCGTGTCCTAGTATTGGATGTATGAGTATATGAAAGTCACCCTTATTACTGAAGCGCTTCCCTTGAAGTATCGTCCCACCAGGTGGCCGACGTTACTGTGAATGAGGCCTAACCTGGTTCTTGTAGAGTTCTGGAAACAACCTATGAACTCCTTCTTGCAGCTCGACTGTTCGGGGTGAAGAGGTATCATGTGGAGATGAGGCCATATTTAGATATATTAATCATCCATTATTTCTCAGCATCTACATGAGGAGATGACTGGGGGATATGAGTCGACTGAGTCTTTTGAAGGGACCACGTTCACGACTTGTCTCAATTATTGAATAAAGTCTCGCTCAAGCGTAATATGGCGCCTGGATGTTTTGGTCTTTGTACCTTTTGTGATGATGAGCGTGGGGATACGTGCTTAATCATTTGAATACTTTTGAACCACAAAAAATCTTTTCCCTTCTTCTTCCCCTTTCTTAGTAAAAATGTGTTCCCGCTTATAAATAATCAAAACCTCAACCACCACCATAACCATCCTTCAACCATTACACCCATTTTCTTGGTATTTTAAGCTCGATTAGCCCCCTTTTTCTCTCTCAGAGGATTGTCTTCTCCAGGTACCCCTCTTCCTATAACTTTTCTACTGCTCTCAGTTCTCATTTCCTATTTTTGCATTTTCCAGTGGCTTTTAATTTCTCCAGCGAGGTTCTGGGGTAGCTTTTAGGGTTTGTAGTTTCCTTTGTTTCGCATCAATTGACTTAATGGTAGTGGTTTTTAGTGGGTTTGAGTGTTTAATCAACACTTGAGAGATTTCAGGTGACCTCCGGTCACCTCCTCCAGTGGATTTTGTTGGTCTGTTCTTGGATGTTCTTCATTGGGAAAGGTTGAGATTCTAGCCTTTAATACATTGGTCAACTGAAGTCAACCCTTTAATTTGTTTATCCCCCTTAATAATTTAGTTAAGTGTATCCTCATCTTGTTCATGTTAAGACATTTGTACAAACTAGCTCAGGCATTTCCAAGCCTTCGTGAGAGGTATTTTCAAGAGATTAGGAAGATTAAGCTTAAAGAAGCCGAGAAAAGAAAGGCCAAGGCCTTCCCCCTCCAACTTATATTTATACCCCTATTAGTTGTCGTCCTCCCTACAACTGCCAAACCAAGTGATTCCTTACCTAAGTCAGTTTCTCCTAAAAATGAAAGTATGCCCATCTTTGAACCATCTGATAGTGCTGACCCTTCTGACGAGTCTATGGCCCATTCTTCACACACTGATGATCAGTCTGAGGTATATGAGATCTCCTCTCGTGCCTCATTTATCTGAGGGTCGATCCATTAAATAGTTGTGATGCCTCTATTAATATTAATGAGTGCAATGTTACCGTCCCTCCCCCACTTGATGATATTCCTTTGTCAGCTGTTAGAGGGACGAGTTTATGCAACACTTTCCAAGTGGTGATCCAAACCAACAACATGGTGAAGAGTCAAAAAATGATAGTGAAAACATAAATCTAAACCTATCCATAGTTGAGTCATATGAGAGTTCGATCACTGAGGTCAATTTGCTTACATGGGGACATTTATATGGCATTAGGTCCTCCATTTCCATAAGGAAACCCTCTGTGGATGCGAGAGCCTTTGATGGCCTGGAGGGTCACTTATGTTACTATAAGAAGATGTTTAAGGTCAGCTTTTTACTACCTATTCACCCCGTCGTACGCGCAATTTTGGTTTGCTTAAGAGTTACCCCATCCCATCTTTCTCCTAATGCCTGGAGACTTATTCTCATCTTTATCTCTCTATGGAAGATAGTCCATCAAATTGACCTTCCAGTTAATATATTTATAGCTCGTTATACCCTGTCATCCCCCAAAACTGAACCTGCTACTATCATCTCGTAGCAAGGAAGTCTTCCAAGATGGTCTTTTTGGTCACCCAAACTTCTAACCATGACTGGAAAACCCACTATTTCTTTATTTTGAGAGCTTGGGAATTTTTTCCCAATGAATCCGGTGGTACCTCTGAGCCTAGGTTACCTTAGAGGTGGGACAAAGTCTCTGTGTCGGCCAAGCTTGATCTCGGCTTGAACCATGATACTGCTAAAAAATTTGAGAAGATTAGGGATAAAGGCAGCCAAGGTCGTCTCATGAAATTTGAGCAGTTAATGACCCCTTACTACTTATCCCAAATAGGTTTAGGGGTTGACCCCTTAATTGAACTACGTGAGTGACCTCTCTTGTTGAACTGATGTGTCATATTTTTTCAATTTTTCAATGCTAAACTTGTCTTCTTTTTGCAGGCCATCAAGAAAATGTATCAAATTACCTTTAGGAGATGGTGGCCAAGAATTTGAGTAAACTTATCGGCAAGAATAGCAAGGGAGACAACCCTTCTGCCACTACTATCGTGAAGACCACTGCTGGCGGCCCTCGTCAAGAATAGCTTGTGATGGTGTCGATTCTTTGATAGTCGATGCTGATAGAAGATTTTTGCAAGACATGGACATCTCCCTGTGACACCCAGACTAATTAAATACCGGGTAGCTACTCCTTTATTAAATTAATTCAAAATGCCAAGTTGGTCCAGTTAATAGCATCACTGTCGAAAACATTTTAATGATTACTAACCACCTAGTATTTAAAAAGTAAGCTGCCAAATTTTAATTTAAGTCTGATTAACATGCAACAAGTATAATGAAGAATAATAACACCATTCACCATAAAGAAGTAAATAGAGTAACCATAACATAATGTAAATAAAGTCTGGACGAAAACTCCTCACTACAATCCCACAACTGAAATAAGTAAACCGAATACTAAAACAATACATGCCAAAGTCTGAAAAACTGTAATGGAAAGATGTCTCTAATATAAATGGGCAACATGCCCTACAACTGATAGATAATGACTCTGGAATCCAAATGATAGAAGCGTCTACAAGCAAATCCCTGTAGCTTCCACAAACAGCTATAACTCGTCACCTGAATGAGTATCCTATACATGGTGTCCTTGTGGCTGGGCACCTAAAATGGTTTTACAAGAAAAATAGATTTGAAAGCAAACGGGTCAGAGCCCGAATGTGGAGATATTTTAAAAACCTGCAAGTGCTTTAAAAATATTTAAAACATTAAATGTAAAGTACATGTTAGGACGTGCACTCACATGATATTCTCACCTCTCGTCTAACCGTGCACTCCTAACGTAAGTACCCATCTACAACGACACAAACCACTAGCTAAGTGACATCATATCTAGCTAGACTGTCATAGGTCCTACCCTTATTACTCGGTTCTATTAACATTATAACGCTCGTAGTTAAATAGGGGTTTAACGTAAACTCAGATGCTCAATATGCAATATATATATTTCACTATCAGCTAACTCGTTATGTTTTTGTCGAAACAATACCGTAATTATTTTCACAACATTTATATGAAGGTTCCCATTTATTAAGTGTATATTATTCACATCATAAATATACAATACAATCACCCCGAGAACTAAGCTGCGGTGCACACATACTCTGCTATCCATCCCGGTACCTCACGTACATAAGGATTACATAATTCGAACCTCTCAGGAATAGTTCACAAATAACAACATCACAAATAATGGAGGCGAACACAGTCACATCACATGGGTCACGCACATACCTATGCTCCCACGATCAGCGGACTTATTAATATTCCAATAAGTCTTTCTATTACCTATGTTCATTAAAGTAACCAGTCTAAACCCGGGCAACACAAGGATTAGAGGGCCCTAAGCGCACGCAAACCTCCCGTGATAGCAAGTATGGTAGGTATGTCATACACACAATTTATATACCAATACTAAGTAAACACACGTCTTAGTAATCTCGTAGTTTAATTGTAGTACTATTCTCATTCTAGTACCAATATATAATTTACACATTTTATACTATTCCGGTTTATAATCATACGCGCCCTAAATTTATTCTCACGTCGTAGTAGACACTCACGTCTCAACCCAAACGGTTCATTGATTTAAATCACTCGTATATAATTTACTCCTCATAATAACCCAAAAGTCCCAAATCTATCCATATATCATCAAAGGAATGCTACCTCTATCCTCGAGCAAGTTTACGGGACTCCCAAAATCAAAACAGGCCAAAAAGGCCTAAACTGCCAGCTCGTTAGAAGTCTCGTTCGAACAAGGCTTTTTGAACGAGATTCCAGTTCGTTCGAACGAACTGTACCTTCTAACGACATCTCGTTCGAACGAATGTATCGAACGAAATACAGTTCGTTCAAACGAAGGTATCGAACGAAGTCTCCCCTCGTTAGAAGCGACTGGTCAACTCGTTAGAAGCTCGTTCGAACGAGCTCGTTCGAACGACCTGGGAAGGCTCTTCTAACGAACGACCAGTTTGAGCCCAGATTTTTCCTTCTTCGTTTTTCATCAATTTTACTCCTCAAATCTCCTCTAAAATTAGTCCCAATGATTGTTTTAAGGTCTCTAATCAATCCTAAACATATTATAGTCACCTCCTAACACGTTTTAAAGGATTAAATCATCCTAACATCAATCAATATACAAATCTCTATACTTTTTCCCCAATTATTCAAGAACATAAACCCTAGAATTTGTAATCATCAATTAGTCCATTCTAGATCCGTTTTTGTTACATCCCACGTATACTAATACCAGAATAATCATCTCTATATGGTTCTACATGCAATTTATCCTCAATATTCAAGTTCTAAATCCAATTAACATGGGTTTTCATTCATCTTTCAAGAAAAATTGGAATTCTTCAATTTTCTAACATGGAAAGGACATTCTCTGAATTTAAATGTAATTAAATCACTTGCCTTGATTGTCTCTGAATTTGGTGTTGATTTTTGTAAAGATTTCTGCAGAATTCCTTCTCTTTCTATCCCTCTCCAAGCTTTCTTCTCCAAAGGTGGCTATGGTGGCTAGGGTTTTCTTTGGGAAAGTTGGAAACCTAAATTGATAACTCCCGTAGCTTATTGCGTTAATATGGGTTGGTTAGTGGCTTAGTGGGTCAATTCCCAATCAGATTAAAACTCTAAATTTCCGTCACTTTTAATTCTCCAAAAATACAAAATTACTAAAATACCCCTTTATGTTGCCGGTATGGCCTAAAAATACCCCGGGACCCAAACTAAACCCCCGGCTAGTGTTTTCTGACTATCTCGACCCTTCCGGACGCGTTGGCGCACTCAAAATGACCATACGGTTAATAGAATTTAAATTCACTTTTATAAATAAAATAATTATATCCCGACGCGACTGTCACACGCATCCCAATAAAATGACCAAATTGCCGTATATAAATCTCACGACAAATTTCATAATTCTATATTCATATAACATCATATCTGCTTAATATAGTCAAATACCAACTCAGATCTCGCTAGTATTTTATCCGGATTAATTCCCAATTGATTCACATTTAATTAATTAAATCCCAAAAATAAATATAGCCAAAAGTACGGGGTATTACATACTTCCCCCCTAATAACTGAATTTCGTCCCGAAATTCGAAACTAGCAAGTACCACTAAAAACAACTCTGGATAACGTTCGCGCATCTCATCCTCGCGCTCCCATGTGGACTCCTCGACATTGTGATGTCGCCACTGAACACGCACTAACGGGACTATCTTTGACCCGCAGCTTCCTCTCACTTCGGTCCAAAATTGCAATCGGCCCCTCCTCGTAGGAGCTATCCGGCTGGAGATCGATGTCCTCCACAGCAATGTGAGAATGAGCCAAATTATCTCTAAGGTATTTGCTTAGGGAGGAAATATGGAACACATCATGAATCCGATGCAAATGTTTCGGTAACCCAAGTCTATACCCAACCGGTCTGATCCGCTCAATAATAGGAAACAGCCCCACATACCTTGGTGCCAACTTCCCCTTCTTCCCGAAACGCATAATCCCCTTCATAGGAGATACCCTGAGCAAAACCTGGTCCCCCACTTGGAATTCTCTGAAAAATCTCTTCGCATCAGCATAACTCTTATGCCTGTCTTGAGCTACCCGAATGCGACTCCGAATCAACTCAATCCTTGCCGAAGTATCCTGAATCACTTCCGGCCCAAGTAGTTTGTTGTCTCCCACTTCCAACCAACATGCTGGGGAATGACAAGGCCTACCGTACAATGCCTCAAACGGAGCCATGCCAATAGTGAACTGATAGGAGTTGTTATAAGCAAACTCCACCAGTGGTATAAACTGCTCCCATCCACCCCCAAAGTCAATAATGCACATGCGTAGCATGTCCTCCAACATCTGATTTGTGCGCTCTGTCTGCCCATCGGTCTGCGGATGATAAGCTGTACTCAACCGCAATTCCATGCCCATTGCCTCCTGGAAACTCTCCCAAAATCGTGAAACAAATATCTTGTCTCTGTGAGACACGATATTTAGGGGCACACCGTGAAGTCTCATAACCTCTGAAATGAAGAGTTGGGCATATTGTCCCGTAGTGTAGTCAGTCCTTACGGGTAGAAAGTGAGCGACTTTGGACAACCTGTCCATAATTACCCAAACGGAGTCGTGACCCCTCTGCGACGTAGGCAACCCCGTGATAAAGTCCATGGATATGCTCTCCCACATCCACATCGGGACCTCCAACGGCTGTAGCAATCCTACCGGTCTCTGATGATCCACTTTTACAAGCTGGCAAGTGGTGCATTTCGAAACAAACTCAGCGATATCTCTCTTCATACCGCTCCACCAATACTGGCATCTCATGTCTTGGTCCATTTTGTCCCCTCCGGGATGTACCGCGAATTGTGAGCCGTGCTACTCTTCCATCACATCGTGTCGCAATTCCTCCCCTTCCGGAACTACCAATCTCCCATTGGAGCATAATCCCCCGTCTGAGCTGACGGTATAGGACTCGGCTCCCTCTGCTAGTAATCGAACTATCTGCTCCTGACAGAATGAGTCATTAGCCTATGCCCGTACTACCTTCATGACAATCTGCGGTGTAACAGTCATCACAGACATGAAACATCGGGCCACTGCATCCTGGTGTCCCAATTCCTTCCACTTTGCCTTCCACACCTCTGCCACCTCATCTGCTGGCCTACGGCTCAACGCGTCTGCTACCACGTTAGCCTTACCTGGGTGATACTGGATATCGAACTGGTAGTCTTTCACAAACTCTAGCCACCTACACTGTCGTAGGGCAAATGCCACTGCCGCCAACTCCAAATCATGTGTGGGGTAATTCTTCTCATGAGGCTTAAGCTTACGGGAAGCATAAGCTATGGCCTGCCTCTCCTGCTGCAATACACCTCCAAGTCCTTGCAAAGACGCGTCGGTGTAAACCAAATAATCAACTCTCGGTTTCGGCAATGCTAACACAGGTGCTGAGGTCAGTTTATCCTTCAATTCGTCGAATGCCAACTGACAGGCATCACTCCAGATGAATGGCACACCCTTTCGAGTCAGATGTGTCAAAGGACCTGCTATCTTTGAGAAACCCCGAATAAACCTCCTGTAGTATCATGCTAGACCCAAGAAACTACGAATCTCAGTCGGTGTCGTGGGTTGTCCCCACTCCCTCACCGCGGATACCTTCCCCGGATCAACAGATATTCCCCGATCGGAAATAATATGTCCCAAAAACTGGACCTCCTTCAGCCAAAACCCGCACTTCTCATATTTTGCATACAACTCGTTCTGACGTAGTGTCTGCAAAACTTGCCTTAAATGCTCGGCGTGCTCCTCCTCTGTCTGGGCGTAAACCAGTATATCATCGATGAAGACAATGATAAACTGATCTAGAAAATCCCTGAACACTATGTTCATCAAGTCCATAAACACTGCTGGAGCATTGGTCAAACCAAAAGGCATAACCCGAAACTCGTAGGAGCCATATCTCGACAAGAACGCAGTCTTCGAGACATCCTCCTCCCTGATACGCAACTGATGGTATCCCGATCTCAAATCAATCTTTGAGAAGAAAGAAGCTCCTCTCAACTGGTCGAATAAGTCATCGATTCGAGGCAACGGATACTTATTCCGTATCGTGACCTTATTCAACTCTCGGTAGTCCACACACAATCTCAGTGAACCATCCCTCTTCTTCACAAACAAAACTGGAGCGCCCCAAGGTGAGGTACTCCTGCGAATAAATCCCTAACCTAACAGCTGCTCTATCTGATCTCGTAGCTCTCGCATCTCTGCCGGAGCCATACGGTACGGTGCACGTGCTATAGGCCTCGTATCTGGCAATTGGTCTATAACAAAGTCTATCTCTCGACTGAGGGGTAAGCCCGGTATCTCCTGAAACACATTCGAATACTCCCTGACAACTGGGATAGAATCTAAAGGAATCACAACCTCCTTAGAGGTATCCTCCTCTAGGTAATACAAATGAGCGGTCGAGCCTCCCTCTGGGCGAGGCATCGCCACTACGAACATCTCTTGCCCCGTAATGGCAAAAACAATGCTTCCGATGAAGCAATCAATCATGGCCCTATAAGCTACGAGCCAATCCATACCGATGATCACATCGTGAACATGCATATCTAATACCAACATATCTGCAGGTAATACTAGACTACCAATCCCTACTCCCACTCCCCGGCATATAAAGAATATAAGTGACCCACTCCCCAATGGTGAGTCGACACACGTCACTGTGCTCTCTGCCGTAGTTAACAATCCTAAAGCTTTCGCGAAATGTGTAGCTACGAAACAATGTGTAGCCCCCGTATCAAACAATACCCGACCCATAGTGCCATGGATAGGAAACGTACCCTCAATCGCGGGCGATGCCTATGGAACTGCAGCCTGGTGGACGTTATAGACACGTCCATACTGTAGCTGCCCCTGCTGAGCTGGGACTGCTGGAATGGGTGGCAATGCTGCCATCTGTGGCGGTGCGGGGAGAGCAGCGGGAAACATAGGCCTCTGCGGCTCCTGGCGAGCACCCTGCTGCTGCTGCTGTGGGGCCCTGCCCCTATCAAGACAATCCTATCATTTATGGCCAGTCTTGCCACAAACAAAACACTTCCCCGGGAAGTTCCCTCCTCTCTGCCCCTGCTGTCCTCGGCCCTGGTGGCCGTTACCGTTCCTCCCTTGGCCCTGCTGGCCCTGGTGAAACTGCTGCCCATTCTTCCTCGGTTGGCCCTGATGGCCGTTTGGACCCTGATGGCCCTGACGAAAACTTCGCTGTCCCTGTCTGTAGTTCCCAGATCGTAACCTCTTCTGATCCCCCTGCTGCGAACCCTGATCACCCTGTCTCTGCCCCTGGAAAGATTGTGCCCCACCGGCACCATGTCCTCCTGTCATGCCCTGATGGATAGACTCTCCCGACCTCTTGCCCTCAGCCATATGAAAGTGGTGGTCCTGGAAGTGTAACAAAGCAGCATTAACCACATCAGAATACGTGGCCAATGAAAGGTTCCCTAACAGATGCTGACGGATCCTCCAAGTCAACCCGTCGGTGAATTTCTCAATCTTCTTCTTCTCTATTGGTATCTCATCCGGAACGATATTCAACAGATTTGTGAACTCGGCCTCATACTCGGCCACAGTCTTACCCTCTTGCTTCAGACTCATCAATTTCCTCCTCATTTCCGTGTGAACAGCTGACGGAAAGTACTTGCGGTCAAACCGCACCCAGAAGTCCTAAATAGTGAGAGTATCCCTCTCCTGCATGGTGGTAATAGACTCCCACCAATGCAGTGCAGATCCAACTAGCTTGAAAGTAGCTAGCACCTACTTCTGAACATCCGTGCACTCATACATCCTTAAGTGCCTCTTCATATCCTTCCTCCATTGGCTCGAGATTACCACATCTGAGCTACCTGCAAACTCTAGCGAATGCGCTTTCTGAAAATCGTCACGTACACGCTCCCAAGCAGACTAGAATGCATTCGCCTGTACTGGCGCGGCAACCAGCACCTGAGGGGGTGCCTGCTGAACAACGGCAATTGCGGCATTTACCGCTTGGGCTACTATAGCTGCAACCTCAGCGGCGTTCATCATGCCCTGAACTGGAGCGGGCTGGGGTTCGGGCGTTGCATCCCTGGGAACTCGTCGTGCACATCGTGGAGGCATCTGAAATAAGAACAAAGTTTATAAGTTCACTATTTATAAACTTAAAATAGCTGAAGAACAAAGCATACACAAAAAGAGTACAACAGTCCTAAAATATAGGGCTCTATATCAAAGAAACTTAGCGGAAACATAATAAGCCGTCAGATCCTAAAGGACACTAAAACCTGATGCTCTGATACCACCTGTGACACCCCGACTAATTAAATATAGGGTAGATACTCCTTTATTAAATTAATTCAAAATGCCAAGTTGGTCCAGTTAATAGCATCACTGTCAAAAACATTTTAATGATTACTAACCACCTAGTATTTAAAAAGTAAGCTGCCAAATTTTAATTTAAGTCTGATTAACATGCAACAAGTATAATGAAGAATAATAACACCATTCACCATAAAGAAGTAAATAGAGTAACCATCACATAATGTAAATAAAGTCTGGAGGAAAACTCCTCACTACAATCCCACAACTGAAATAAGTAAACCGAATACTAAAACAATACATGCCAAAGTCTGAAAAATTGTAATGGAAAGATGTCTCTAATATAAATGGGCAACATGCCCTACAACTGATAGATAATGACTCTGGAATCCAAATGATAGAAGCGTCTACAAGAAAATCCCTGTAGCTTCCACAAACAGCTATAACTCGTCACCTGAATGAGTATCCTATACATGGTGTCCTTGTGGCTGGGCACCTAAAATGGTTTTACAAGAAAAATAGATTTGAAAGCAAACGGGTCAGAGCCCGAATGTGGAGATATTTTAAAAACCTGCAAGTGCTTTAAAAACATTTAAAACATTAAATGTAAAGTACATGTTAGGACGTGCACTCACATGATATTCTCACCTCTCGTCTAACCGTGCACTCCTAACGTAAGTACCCATCTACAACGACACAAACCACTAGCTAAGTGACATCATATCTAGCTAGACTGTCATAGGTCCTACCCTTATTACTCGGTTCTATTAACATTATAACGCTCGTAGTTAAATAGGGGTTTAACGTAAACTCAGATGCTCAATATGCAATATATATATTTCACTATCAGCTAACTCGTTATGTTTTTCTCGAAACAATACCGTAATTATTTTCACAACATTAATATGAAGGTTCCCATTTATTAAGTGTATATTATTCACATCATAAATATACAATACAAGCACCCCGAGAACTAAGCTGCGGTGCACACATACTCTGCTATCCATCCCGGCACCTCACGTAAATAAGGATTACATATTCCGAACCTCTCAGGAATAGTTCACAAATAACAACATCACAAATAATGGAGGTGAACACAGGCACATCACATGGGTCACGCACATACCTACGCTCCCATGATCAGCGGACTTATTAATATTCCAATAAGTCTTTCTATGACCTATGTTCATCAAGGTAACCAGTCTAAATCCGGGCAACACAAGGATTAGAGGGCCCTAAGCGCACGCAAACCTCCCGTGATAGCAAGTATGGTAGGTATGTCATACACACAATTTATATACCAATACTAAGTAAACACACGTCTTAGTATTCTCATAGTTTAATTGTAGTACTATTCTCATTCTAGTACCAATATATAATTTACACATTTTATACTATTCCGGTTTATAATCATACGCGCCCTAAATTTATTCTCACGTCGTAGTAGACACTCACGTCTCAACCCAAACGGTTCATTGATTTAAATCACTCGTATATAATTTACTCCTCATAATAACCCAAAAGTCCCAAATCTATCCATATATCATCAAAGGAATGCTACCTCTATCCTCGAACAAGTTTACGGGACTCCCAAAATCAAAACAGGCCAAAAAGGCCTAAACTGCCAGCTCGTTAGAAGTCTCGTTCGAACGAGGCTGTTCGAACGAGATTCCAGTTCGTTCGAACGAACTGTACCTTCTAACGACATCTCGTTCGAACAAATGTATCGAACGAAATACAGTTCGTTCAAACGAAGGTATCGAACGAAGTCTCCCCTCGTTAGAAGCGACTGGTCAACTCGTTAGAAGCTCGTTCGAACGAGCTCGTTCGAACGACCTAGGAAGGCTCTTCTAACGAACGACCAGTTCGAGCCCAGATTTTTCCTTCTTCGTTTTTCATCAATTGTACTCCTCAAATCTCCTCTAAAATTAGTCCCAATGATTGTTTTAAGGTCTCTAATCAATCCTAAACATATTATAGTCACCTCCTAACACGTTTTAAAGGATTAAATCACCCTAACATCAATCAATATACAAATCTCTATACTTTTTCCCCAATTATTCAAGAACATAAACCCTAGAATTTGTAATCATCAATTAGTTCATTCTAGATCCGTTTTTGTTACATCCCATGTATACTAATACCATAATCATATCTATATGGTTCTACATGCAATTTATCCTCAATATTCAAGTTATATATCCAATTAACATGGGTTTTCATTCATCTTTCAAGAACAATTGGAATTCTTTAATTTTCTAACATGGAAAGGACATTCTCTGAATTTCAATGTAATTAAATCACTTGCCTTGATTGTCTCTGAATTTGGTGTTGATTTTTGTAAAGATTTCTGCAGAATTCCTTCTCTTTCTATCCCTCTCCAAGCTTTCTTCTCCAAAGGTGGCTATGGTGGCTAGGGTTTTCTTTGGGAAAGTTGGAAACCTAAATTGATAACTCCCGTAGCTTATTGGGTTAATATGGGTTGGTTAGTGGCTTAGTGGGTCAATTCCCAATCAGATTAAAACTCTAAATTTTCGTCACTTTTAATTCTCCAAAAATACAAAATTACTAAAATACCCTTTTATATTGCCGGTATGGCCTAAAAATACCCCGGGACCCAAACAAAACCCCCGGCTAGTGTTTTCTGACTATCTCGACCCTTCCGGACACGTTGGCGCACTCGAAATGACCATACGGTTAATAGAATGTAAATTCACTTTTATAAATAAAATAATTATATCCCGGCGCGACTGTCACACGCATCCCAATAAAATGACCAAATTGCAGTATATAAATCTCACGACAAATTTCATAATTCTATATTCATATAACATCATATATGCTCAATATAGT
Source organism: Sambucus nigra (assembly GCA_949130495.1). Classification (NCBI taxonomy): domain Eukaryota; kingdom Viridiplantae; phylum Streptophyta; class Magnoliopsida; order Dipsacales; family Adoxaceae; genus Sambucus; species Sambucus nigra. Next base: position 174,310,631 of record OX422208.1, read on the forward strand.
CAAATACCAACTCACATCTCGCTAGTATTTTATCCGGATTAATTCCCAATTGATTCACATTTAATTAATTAAATCCCAAAAATAAATATAGCCAAAAGTACGGCGTATTACACTCCCTTCTTCCTGAGTTATCCATTTATAGGAACGTTCAGGTACCTTTGCTAAATTTTAGTCAAAAATTAACAAATGTAGTCTCGTATTCCCATCAAACATTGATTAACTTTTCTTTCGCTGTAGCATCGTGTATCCCTTTATCGGCTCGAGGACTGGATTTACCATAAGATACCTTTGATCCAAAAAGGAAGAGAGGTCGAGACCACTGAGCGGAATTGAGGAAGGAAATTAAGGATTCCCTGAAGGCTCTGAAGTAGTCTCAGGACGAGGTAACCAACCTCAAGGCAGAACATGCCAAAACCCTGAAGAAGCTCTCTAATGACAAGAAAACTGAGATAGAGGTTTCCATGCAGACTACTGTTCACAACTACAAGGATTCTAATGAGTAAAATGACCATGCTTTTGAGTACTTGGAGAGAGGCATAAGAACTACTTACGGATGGGCCGCTTTGAGGCAAGCTAAGACTAGGTGATTAACTTCTCGGGACTTCGTGGGTCTTGACTTTAGTAACCCTCTTCTTGAGATAACTCTTGTTGATGTTGAAATGCCTGGTGGGGGTGCTGAGTTTGAGGGTGCTGAGTTTGACCCTGACACTTTTAGATCTCAGGAGGATACATCCGGGTTTGAGGATAATACTAAAAAGACTGAGGTTGCTGATACGATCAAGGTTTCCATTACTATTGGTTTGGCTCTTGTAGATGCCGATGATACATAAAAAGATCAGTGAACTAGAGTTCTCTTAATGTTTTTCATTTTTATCAGGGCGGTCGTCTATGACCTATTGACCTTTATCTGAGGTAACACATAAACACTTTTCTTTTATTTTGATCTGTCTTTTGAATATAAATATTTTCTTTCTTCCTCTAACTATTTCCTTTACTATATGCTTTGTATTGGTAATAATTTCAACACCAAATTTCATAATTCTTGAAATCTCGTCTCGTCGATGAGGCAAGATAAGGATACCGACAAGTGAGTTTGAATTTGGGCTCACTAAATTATGGTGATATTCCATACCCCCTCTCATCGTTTTGAGATTGAACGGTTGAGCATCGTCTTGTCCATACACTCTCATCTCGACCGAAAGAGATTTTTTCACCAAGTTAATGATTTTTAAGGTCTGAGATCACCAAACTTATGGTGTTTCATCTCATATTCACCAAATTAATGATGTTTTAATAATGAACCACACCCAATTGATTTTGAATTTGGACTTAATAAATTATGGTGTTATGACATACCCCCTCTCTTTGTTTTGAGAATGCATGGTTGAGCATCATCTCGTCCATGCATTGTGGTCTCGGCCGAGATAAGTTTTTTTTCCCACCAAGTTAATGATTTTTAAGGTCTGAGATCACCAAACTGATGGTGTTTCATCTCATATTCACCAAATTAATGATGTTTTAATAATAAAATTGAACCCTTAGTGTTATTTAAAATACATGGATGGCGTCGGCCTCTCTTGGTTATCATTTCACTAAGTTTGGGTTATTGCTATTTCACTACGAATGATTTTTTTATGGATTCAGGACCTTTGGACCATATAATTTAATTGCTACAAACAAGATATGAGCGAACACATGCAGGATAATTTTCATTGATATACTATACCATACAATGGAAAAAGAAAAACATACAAGATAATCTATAAGATCTTTTACTTGTAGTATCTTCTTAAATGGTCAGCGTTCCAGGGGTTGGAGAAGGGAGAAGGGCTCTCCCTCTAGATTTTCCAACCGGTATGTTCCTGGGACAACTTCATCAGTTACTCTGTAAGGACCATACCATTTGTCATGGAGCTTGTTAGGTTTCTTCCAAATCCTTTTCAGAACTAATTCTCCCACCGCTATCGGCCTTGCTTTGACCCTCTTATTATAGAACTTAGTCGTCCTTAACTGGTAGGTTGCTTACCTAACCTTTTCATCTTCTCTTCTCTCTTCGATAAGATCTGGGTCAAGTCTTCTCTCTGCCATATTTCCCTCAGGGTCATACATGTGGACTCTATGAGTTGGGAGACCAATCTCTGTAGGCACTACAGCTTCTGATCCATAAACTAACATGAATAGGGTCCCTCCTGTCAGCATTTTCACTATCATCCAATAATCCCATAGTACAACATGTACCTCTTCAGTCCATCTCCCCTTAGTATCTTTCAACCTTTTATTGATTCCATCTAGAATAGTTCTATTATGGATCTAGTCTGATCATTGGCATGGGGTCGGCCAACCGATGAGAAGAACTATTTGATATCGACCTTTTTATCGTGTTTCTCTAAAAAGATGTTCTTGAACTGGATACTATTGTCTAAGATGAGTGTATTAGGCAAGTCATATCTGCAAATGACATTCTTCCATATGAACTGAAAGTTCTTATTTTTTGTGATCTTGATCATGGCCTCATCCTTTACCCACTTTGAAAAGTAGTCTATCGCCATAATCAAATATTTGTAGTTTCCAATGGCACTTGGTAGAGGTCCAACCATATCAATCCCCCACACTGTAAATGGCGATGATGAGGTGATAGACGTCAGAGGTTGATAGGGTTAATGAGGGATGGTGGAAAATCATTGGTACTTGTCGCACTTCTTTACGTACTTGGTTGCGTCTTTGGCTAGAGTCGGCCACTAATACCCTTGAGTGATGATCCTCTTTGCTAATGATCTTCCCATAATATGGATTAAGAAACAACCTTCGTGAATATCCTTCAAAATATATTCTACTTCGGTTAGGTAGACACATTTGAGAAGAGGTAAAATAAACCCCTTCTTGTATTGCACGTCCCATAAGATAAATAACTTAGCGGCTTTGTATCTCAACTTCCCTCTTTCGATCTTAGACTCTGGCAAACTACCCTCTTTGATATACTGAATAAGGGGGTCCATCCAAGATCGTCCCACGTTTAAATTGAAGAAAAAATTTAGCTTCATGTTATCATCTTCTATGGTCGGTCGAGGAAGGATTTTTACTGGCATCAATCTCCTAGTCTCTATTCGTCGGGCTGAGGCTAGCCTTGCTAGAGAGTCATCTCGGCTATTATCCAATCGAGGCACCCTTTTAACTTTGATCTCATTAAAGTAATTCATCCTCTTGCTAACCTTTGCTAGGTACCTTTCCATTCTATCATGTTTGGCTTCATAAATCCCAAGACCTGATTAACTACAAGCTAAGAGTCAATATGGACTAAAAGTTGGACATTGTTGAGAGCTCTGGAGAGGGAGATTTAGGCTATGAGGGCCTCATATTCTGACTCATTATTAGAAGCCGTAAAACTAAACCTCAACGTATACTCTTTATATGTTACGTTCGGTGTAGACACAATTAAGTTGGCTCCACTCCCATTTTTCGTAGGATGAACTATCGATAAAAAAGTTCCACACCATCCCTTATGAAAATGGCCCTTCTTCAATAACACCATTTTTGAGCAAAAACTTGTCAGTCTCAGCTGTAAGAAGTTTCTCCATGATTGTCTCGGCCTCTATCGATTTGGTACTGGTTTTTGGTCAACCTTTCAAGATTGTATGCTTATTCACTATTGACCTCAGCCCAGGTGAAATCTGCCATAAAGTCTACCAAGGCCTGCCCCTTAATTGCCACCCTCGACTGATAGACTATGTTATATTCTCCTAGCTTAATGGCCTAGGCCATCAACCTACCCTATTTCTAAGGTTTCTGGATGACCTGTCTGAGGGGTGAGTCTGTCAAGATGACCATAGTGTGGGCTTATAAGAATGTCTTCATCTTTCTTGAAGCATGTATTAGGGTATATGCCAATTTATCCATCTTTGGATACCTCTGCTCAGCCCCTTAGAGGGCCTTGCTGTTCAAATACACTGGTTTTTGCGCACCCTCATCATCTCTTACTACTGCCGTGCTAATAGCCAACTCAGACACGAACAAGTATAGATAAGGTTTTTTTCCTTAGACAAGATGAGACAGTAAAAGTGGAGAGACGATATAAGACTTTAGCTCCGTAAAGGCTCTCTCGTATTCCTCGTCCCACTCAAAATATTTTCTCAGAATCTTAAAAAATGGAAGACATTTATAAGTGGCTCTAGAGACAAACCTATTTAATGTGGCTATTCATCCAGTGAGCCTATAAACGTCCTTGATGGTCTTTGGGGTTTGCATTTCTATCAGAGCTTTTATCTTTTATGGGTTGGATTCTATACCCCTTTGATTGATGATGAAACCCAAGAATTTTGTAGATCCGATGCTGAAGACACACTTGGGTGGATTGAGCTTCATCTTGTAATCATCCATAGTGTTGAAAGTTTTTTCAAGGTTGGGAACATGAGTGTCGGCCTTTAGACTCTTAGTCAACATATAGTCAATATAAACTTCCATAGACATTCCAATCTATTCTTCAAACTTCTTGTTCACCAACCATTGATATATAGCCTTAGCGTTCTTCAAGACGAAGGGAATAACCTTATAACAATAGGTCCTCGTATTGATAATGAAGGTCGTCTTCTCTGCATCGATCGAGTCCAACAAAATTTGATTGTAGAGGAGTATACATCCATGAAGCTCATTAATTCGTGCCCTGGTGTAGCATCTACCATCTGATCAATATGAGGGAGAGGGAAGCTATCTTTAGGATAAGACTTGTTAAATTCAGTGAAGTCCACGCATATTATCTATTTGTCGTTGGCTTGAGGTACTATTAAAGCATTTGAAAGTTATTCAGGGTATATCACCTATTTGATAAACTCAACATTCTCCATCTTTTTAATCTCGTCTCTAATGACCTCGTACTTCTCCCTTGAGTAGATTCTCCTTATTTATTTTATCGTCTTTGCTCCATTGACGACATTCATCTTGTGAGACATTACTTTTGGATCAATCCCAGGAATATCGTCACAACTCCATGCGAAGATTCTTTGTCTCTTCCTTTGAAATCCGATCAACTCATCCTTGATCTCTTATTTTAGGGATTTTTCAACCTAGATGATTTTTTTTGGCTCGTCCTCATTGGGGACGATAGATTTTACCTCTTCCGCAGCCTCCCCTTTCTTAAGTTTTATCTTATCTATGGGATCAAAGGTATCAATGTTGTACGTGGTTGTTTGTTTCTTGTGTGTTTCTCTCTACTCTGCTAAGTTAAAGTAGCACTCTCGTGATGACGTTTAGTCACCTTGAACTTCCCTTACTCCATAAGGAGTCGAGAATTTTGTCATTTGGTGAATTGTCGAAGGCACAACCTCAAACTCTTTGAGAGCTACTTGTCCTAATATTAGGTTGTAACCTGATAAGATGTTCCTATCCATCATAAAAAAGTTGATCTTCTTTCTCAACCTGTTTGTCCACTCATCTCCCATTCTGACATCCATTTCGTACATCCCCAGAGGGTGGACCTTTTCTCCACTGAATCCTATCAGAGGATGATGGTAGGGGACAAGCCTATCTTGGCTATTTCCTAATACTTTGAAGTACGGACATAACATGACATCTGCAGACCTTCCTCTATAAACTAATATTCTCAGTACCTTACACCCATGTACCCTGGTGGTAATAATGAGCGGGTCATCACGAGGAGCTAGGATACCCTTGAAATCTAGTATTTAATATCCGACTATGAGGGTTTTCATACACACTTTCCTCTTCTTCTCAGGCTTAACATCAATAAAGGATGATTTTACAACTCCGGCCTTAGTTATTTCCTTCGCCTCGGCTATGTGCGCCTTGCGATCGACAACCTCAAAGCCTCCTCCTTCTAGGCCTCCACATATTATGTCCACGCCAAATGAAATCATCTTGAGCCTCTTCACTAGGATTTTATTATCCTTTGGTGGGAGATCCGAATCATCACTGTCATCATCCAAAGGATTTTCCTGCTTAGTTGGAGCGTCCTCTTTGCATCTATCATTTCTTCTCTTCTTGGTGTCGTCTCGGTCTTGGTCATCTTGACCTTGGCCTGAATCGCTCTTATCAACGTATTTCCTCAACTTACTAGATTTTAGCATTTTTTCTATCTCATCTTTGAGGGCAAAGCATTAATTAGTGATGTGCCCATGATCTTGGTGAAATTGTCACCAAAGATTTCTATTTCTCCTGTGAGGAGTTGTATTCAACTTTTTTGGCCACCTAAGAGACCGGTCATTTTTTATCTCGTTCAAAATGTGCTTGTAACTAACTGTTAGAGGGGTATAGTCCGCAAACTTGTCATCTATCGGACTTTTCTTACTATCCCCCTCGGTATTTCTGACCCTTTCCATCATTATGGGCTCTATTTTGTTCATCTTCTTTGGCGTCCATCGCCTCCTCTGCATGCATGACTCTCCCGTCCGTATCCAGGAGTTCAACCATGGACTTTGGAGAGTCCTTGGCCAACTTCCAAAGGAGATTTCCTTTCTGATAACCTCCCATAAGGGTTGTCATTGCGATACTCTATTTATAATATTTGACTTCCAACTTCTCCTTATTAAAATGGTCTATATATTCCCTCAGAGTGTCGTCCTTCCCCTATTTATGTACAGCAGGTGGGTCGTCTGCTTCCTTGGTTTCACCCCAAAGCAGAAGTTATGGAAGAAACCATCAGTCAGCTACTTGAAACTCCCTATTGAGTTCTTGGGAAGGGAGGCAAACCATACGTGGGTTGCCCCTATCAATGTGCTAGAGAATGCTCAGCATCTCATCTCGTTTGAGATTGAATAAATGTCGGAGTCCGATTGATACATCTTCACATGATGCATCGAATTCGCGCTCCTGTCATACTTTGGAATAACTACTAGCGGTTAGAACTTGGCTGCGGTTAGGTAATTCAGTATCTTTTCCACAAATGGAGATCCTTCATCATATTCCCTCTACAAGGGATCTCAATTTTTTATGACATCCCCTATTTTGTTCTTTAACCTCTGTATTGACTCATTGCAAGGTTTGTCTATTACAATGTCAGCTTATGTAGGGATATCATTTTCCCCAGCCCCTTCTCTATCATCTGGTCAAGCTGATCATTCTCTATTAGCAGGATAGTCCGAGGGTACCCTCTGCACACCTAGGTCGGCCGATGACCTCTCTTTGATCCTCTCAGTCTTGGGGAGGTCTGCAGTCATCTCTCATCTTATTTCTTCTTGAGTTGGCAACACGCCTTGATCTGGATAGACGGTTCCTCAGATCTCCTTAAGGGGGGCCTATCAAAGGCCGACCCTCTACTAAGGCTGATTGCCATGGTCTTCCCTCTCTGCTTTGCCAATGGGCTTGTTCCCAGTTGGTTTGTGAAGGAGGAATAGTTCCCCTAAAAATATGATATAGTTCCGTGCATTCCCTTTCTTCGTCATCCTCATAGAGGTCGTCCCCCACCCTCTCATCACGGGGTTCTTGACTCTGCCTCCCTAGGCGTAGACGCCTAGGGATAATAATGTCTCTCCAACTCTATTTTGGAGAGAGATCCTTTTTCGATGCCGGGGGTGGTCCCCTAACTTGTTGATCAGGAATGTTTTCTCTGATGACTGGAGTCACAAACTTAACTCCAGGGCCTCTAGTCCTGGCTGATAAATTCTAGTTGAACATAGAAAATTAGTTTTGAATTTGATGTTGTCTAGATATGAGGGAGAACATTAAAATCACCACCTCAGCCATCTATGAATAGGTTGGTGCTTGACTGGAGCTTGCACCACCTTTATGTCGTGGTGCCAGTTGATTCTCAGGAGGAGTAGGTTGTTCGATTGCCATTGTTGTAAGATATCTGGGCTATGAGCTGGTAAAGGAGAGCTTAAATGCTCAACAAGAGCTCCTATAATGGTTAAACAACTCCACGAAGAGGAAGGATTGGTTCACCACCAGAGACTCTTATGAGTATAAGCTAAAATAGGGAAGATATGGCTATCTTCGTTCCTACAGACGATGCTAAATTTATGATGTTGTAATCAACACCACCAAATTAAGATAAGATTATGAGTAACTTAAGCTCAATAACATCACAACCATGGGGATAAATGATATGACAAACCAATATGCATTTATATATGTAAGAGTAGGAGATGAGGATAAGAGGATGAACACAATGATATAAAGTGGTTCAGCCAATTACGCTTACATCCACTATGTGAGTGTGTAAGGAATCCACTAAATAAAGGCTATAATGGCCATGGATATAACACTCAAGATTTCTCTCTCTCTGTATACAAATGAGCAGAGTTTTATCTAGGGATTGAATAATTGATCCCTTCTTATGGAGAAGATGAATAGTATAAATAGGGCTTGGGGTGTAGTGTACCACCTAAGCATGTAATCCGCATGTGTAAGAGGAAACTCCCAATAATATGAAGACACATGTCCCTCGCACATGGATGTAATAATGATGTAATATCCCCTCACATGAGGGAATGATCTTGTTGCAATGGTTTTGCCCTTGTTGGATCTACAATGCTAGAACGTAGTACTGCTCGTACAGTAAATATCATTTGAAGGAGTCTCGGTATGGCCGAGTACGATGTTGTCGACATGGCATATGGCCTAATGAGGGAAACTATCGAGTGCGATCTCTGTTGAGGAACGCCGGTCGAGGTTGATTAATCGATCGTGTCCTAGTATCGGCTGTATGCGTAGACGAAATACATCCTTATTACTGAAGCGCTTCCCCTAAAGTATCATGCCATTAGATGGCCGGCGTTACAGTGAACGAGGCGAGCCATGTTTCTTGACAAATTCTGGAAACATCATGTGAACTCCTTCTCACAGCTCGGCTTTTCGGGGTGAGGAGGTCTCATATGGAGACGAGGCCATATTTGGATATATCAGTGATCATAAATAGAATGGCAATAATGGTTAATGAGATTAAAATCCTTGGGTTTATGCCATAGTGTTGAGGATTCCTAGGAATGGAAACCAACCATAGGTAACTTGATTATAAGTTGTGGTAAACAAAGAATTTCGAGGAGGAAATTCCCTGAGAAGGGGAGTTTGTAATACCCCGCCCCAGTAGGTAAATTAAATAATATATCTGGACTATGTACGACGAGGTATGAATTCAAGTTGAGAAATTATTGGAATATACAAGAGAAATACCATATTTATGGTCTTTATATAGATTATATATATAGGAGAAATTATCAATAAATAATAGAAGGTCGTTATATTAAAAATCTCCCATTTCTTTAATGTAAGTTCAGTTAGTGTCCCCATGAGATTTAAGGGAATTGTTGTATAGGTAAAGAATTAGAAAGATATAATAAAAAGAAGATAAAAAATTATCTCTCATCCTTCCTTCACATTATGGCCTCTCGTGTAAATAATAAGGGAACTGTATGTTGTGAGAATGAATCATGATTTCAAACAAGAAGGGAGCGAGCTGTCTGCCGCCGTTCTAACGACAAGTTGACAAGTTTCGTCATTCGAACGATGTACAGTGTCGTTAGAATGACGCTGATAATGTCTGATGCTCAGTTGTGTTGTCGACATCTCAGCAGTTAGATCAAACCCTCTTGTCAGTTTGGTACCTGACTCTTTGGGTGGCATCATATCCATGTATGTAAACACCGAGATAAGAAATTTACACCATGGATAAAATAATTAATCATGGAGCAGTTAACTGAAAAATCCTGTCAACAATTCTCCTGTCAAACTTAGAGTCGTTGATCAAGAACGCGTGTTAAACTTGGAGTGTAATAATCAGGATGGATCAGTTGACGTATGCTTTATTAAGATTTTATTAGATGTATAAGAGAGAAGTGTGGGGTGGAGTCCCCACTGCAAAAAAAAAAAACACGAGGATCTCTCCCCCTTCTTTGATCAGCTATTCCCCATTTTCTTCCAGTATAGCTCCAAAACCCACACAATTAAATATAGATGTCCCTCCCCACTGTATATGCCACGAAAAAATAAAGTAGTTACTTTTGGAGGTTTTTATGTATATTTGAAGGGGTGATTCTTAAAGGGAAAAAAACACATTATTGGGGTTATTTTGAAAAGGGTTTTATTGGAGCTTTTCTTGGAGTATGTTGAGGCTCCCATGGAGGTCTGTTTGGTGGAGTTTTTGTGACTCCCTTTAGGGTCACCTTTTGAGGTGGGGCAGTCACCCATCTTCACCACTACCACCACACTGGAGCTATTAAGGTGGGATATACTACTTTAATCTTTGAGACTCTATTTGATAAATAGTGTTGTCTTATTATTGTTGTGTATGATTAAGAGTAGGATCATTATTAAAAAATGATGGGTTCTTAGTAAAATGATTATGGACATTTTTATGGTAAAAAATACAAGAAATTATTATTTTAATGTATTTCAAGTAAAAGGGAATATTGGACATTTTTATGGAATAAAAATGTAGAAAAATGTTGTTCAAATATATTTCCTAGAAAAGAAAGTAATAGATATTTTTATGGAAATAAAAATGTAATAAAACATTATTTGTGAATATTTCCTAGAAAATCTGAAAATGGTCATTTATGGAAATAAAAAATGTAAGAAAATATTGTTTGTGTATATTTTCTAGTAAATCTAAAAATGGTCACTTTTATGGAAATAACAATGTAGGAAATATTATTTGTGTATATTTTCTAGCAAATGTGAAAATGGTAATTTTTATTGAAATAAAAATCTAGGAAATATTGTTTATGTTTATTTTTCTAGTAAAATTGAAAGTGGGCATTTTATGGAATAAAAATGCAAGAAATGTTATTTTGGTGTACTTCTAGCAAAAATAAAATAATGGACATTTTATGAAATAAAATGTTTAGAATGATGTTAATGTTGTCAAAATATTTTGGAAATAAATATTTTTTAGGTTCCTCGCAAAATGAAAATTTGGGAGCTTAAAATGTAAAAGGTGTTATTGTATGTGTTAAAAGTGTTAAAATGACAAGTGTGATATTGAACAAGTGTTTAAATGGATAAAGCATTTAAGTGTTAGGTTGGAAACTTAATAACCATTTTTTAAAAAAAATACACTTGTTAAAACACTAAATTCCATGTTTGGCAAATAATTGGTAAATTGGTAATTTACTTAAAGTGGAACATTTTTATGGAATAAAAATGTTAAAGAATATATTTATACTAATGTGTATGTGAAAATTAATTAAGTCCTAAGCGTGAATGAATTTAGTATAAGTCACATGTGTGTGAATAAAGGACTTAAAGAGGAAAAGAAACAATTTTCCAAGTGTTAATGGAAAAACAGACGGTTAAGCCTGGGTTTTGGCTTCAACCAGATAAAAGAAAGTAAATAAAATAATGTGGACATTTTTTTAAACATATTAAAACACATAAAAGGAACTCAGATGACACTGGGATAAAGCAAGAAGGGCCCGAAGCCCTTGGGTGAAAATCCCTAAACCACTGGCCAGAGCATATGGTGCGCATAGCCGACGGTGTGGAGCCCATGGAAGTATGCGGTATAGGAAGATTCAGAGAAAAATTTGAATGAAATGTGGAACACAAATCGAGAAATAGGTTATACGGTAAATATGTAAATACAACCTAACTTGAATGAATGAAATAAATGTGTCGGTAAAGGCTAAGCAGGCAAGCTAATGCGTTAATCTATTAGTGTACATAAGATAAAGAAAAATGACAAATAAGGTGGATAAATGGGTGGATAAGCAATCTAAATGGTGAAGGCCATATTTAACACAAGAGTGTGTTGTAAACGGATTTTCAAGGATTAAATTAGTATTTTCTAACATGGTGAATGCATGAGTTAAAATGGAAATTTTCAATGAAGTACTAAAGTGTATATAAATGAGTTCAAAGGAGTAGTTTAGGTAAATGAATGTATTTGGCTAAGTCAAGTATATGGGTTTCAAGTGTTGAACCGGGTGTGTGAAATATCATGAAAAATGCTAAGTATAATGTAAGAACGTATTTTACAAGATTAAGGTAAATTAATCTGGGCATATATGGTTTTCGAAAGTAAATCAATTAATGCATTAAATATGTATTTTCAAATATATATATATATATATATATATATATATATGCATGTGTTGTAGCGCGTGAGTATTCCTTTCTCTCGTTCGTTTATATTCTGCTTTGTGTATTCCCACTAGGCATAGGCTCACACCCTCGCTTGTTACGATAGGTTTGGTACAGGGTCGTACTTTTGAGGGCGTTATACGGGGTAAGTATACTTTATTTAATTTACATTAGCAAGCTCTATTTACTTGGACTTTGGGGTTCTCCCCTTGGGTCCCACACGTATTTTATCTTGAAACTGGACTCGCATGCTAAATAAGTTAAACGTTAATTTAAAATAAAACTAGACTAGCAACATTATCTAGGTTGTTTATTTGCAATTCACACATAATGTCCGTTTCGGATTGGGTTGACCCACGGGTGATCCATAAATCCGGGTGGGGTCGTTACACACATTAATGCTACGGTACTTTGGTATTTAATTCTAGTCAACCATATTAAATGCCAACAAGGTTACTCGAGTAACCTTGCCGCCATATAAATAGACGAACCAAATAGTTACAGGGACGAAAATCTTGATCTAGAATTTCTATTGGATTTCCCTCAGACACAAGAGCTTCTTTGAGAACTTTTATTATCGAAACATTCTTCCTACACCCATCCATACCCTCATCATTGAGCATTAGTTGATCTTGAGGTTCCTTCCTTTCCTTTATTGTGCCGAGAGTGCTTGATCTTTATCCCTTTGAGAAGTTACTTGCTGGTCCCATCTATTTATTCTATTTAGAGTGAATTTATGGTGTAAAGATCTCATTTAATACTAACTTGAGTGTTGAACATTATTGTGTCCCTTATCCTCATTTATTATCATTATTAAATATTGTCTTGCGCATTAATCTCGATCTTGATAAGGGGTTAGGCCTGGCTTGATAATAATTGTATTCCCAGAACCCACATCTTACATTTAGCGACTCTACTGGGGAGGTATTCTCTTTTGAAAAGATGCCAGAAGATAATACTACTAGGATTATTGATTTTGACGCCATAAAGCATGTGGAGGAGGAAAATATCATTGTATTGCGTGGAGGATTAAGAGTAACACAAATGGAGCTTAGCACATCTTCCACTGGTGTGATGGAGGTGGAAGGCATGCAAGTTGGGATAGGCTCAGCACAAATGGAAGGCTTATGGGATTGTTCGCGCAATTCATCAAAACCCCTACTGCATAAGTGATGCTGGGAATCACTGAAGGAGATAACTCCTTTATGACACCACCGGAGGGGATACCTTATCCCTCGATTACGGGTGGAGTTTCCACACCCACTTTCAGCAGTGTTCCTCCCACTGCTCCACCTACATTTGGTAATGTTCCTTCAACTGTTCCACCTCCCACTATCCCACCTGTAACAACAGGACTGGTGGATCAAGGCTAGGGGACGGATTCAATGGCACATACAATGGCTGGAGGTATGGGGAATATTACACTAGCTATGCCAATGATGCCAACTATCATGATAACACTGCCAATCAGTTCTCCACCACCTAGAATGGAGGAAATAAAGGAGGAGCTATTAAAGTTTATATCAGTGTCCAAATATGGAGATAGTTCCTTAGTGTACAATGACTTTCGCACTCCGTACTTGGAGGAATATAATAACAAACCCTACCCAATAGGGTATATTCCATCAATATTTAAAAAGCACATAGGAAATGGTGAAAGCCCTTGAAACCATATGAAAAGGTTCATGCAAATCCTTAGAGACATTATAGTAATAAAAAATTAAGGCTGAGGGAGTATTCAAAATACCTGACAAAGAAAGCCTACATGTGGTACTCCCACTTGGCCCCAGTTAGTGTGTCCTCCTGGTACGAGTTACATGTCTTATTCGTACACAAATTCTTTTTGGCTGAGGATGATTTTACACTTATGAAATTGGCGTCCGAGAAGAAAAATCCAAGAGATGACGTTATTTCACACATCAGGAGGTTTTGCGAGCGCTCCCTAGACGTAAGGGAGGAAATGCGAGAATACAATCTCTTACAAGTATGTTCAGAGTTGTTGCTGCCAGAATACAATTACCATCTGATCAATGAAACATGATAGGGTACATTCGCAGCATTCCTAAAAGCAGTGAGGAATATTGCCCTATTGGTAAAACCCCCACCACCCACACCTGCCTTGTGAAGTTTATTGCTAAGACCATCAGTTATCTCGAGAAGGGAAATACCCTCGAGGGTAAATTACATAGACAATGGAGGTAGAGGGGAAGGTAGTGACGACCCAGGTTGAAGATTCATGGGTAACAAGAGAAAATTCGAAGGTAAAGGATATCTCCTCGAGCCTTCATGCACAATGGAGAAAGTTCCAAACCTATATGATCTCATGGTTCGAGACATAGTATGTATATCGGTCAACACAAGTACAGTGCAACTCTCTCAAGAGGAGGAAGAAGGTAAACTATTGTGCACTTTACAATAGAGTGAATCACCCCACTAAGGTATGCTTTTCACTTAAGCAGTTGATAGATCACCATGTGAAAAAGGGCGATAATGAATTTCCCTAAGGCAATGTGAACGATAACCCTCAACTAGCTTATGGGGCCCACATGGCCAATGCTTTTGACGAAGAAGTTGAGTAATTATTGAGGGAGAAGTGGTTCATAGAGAACAAATTTTATGAATCCTTGGAAGAATGCATCTTCGATTTTTCTAAGCTACAATTGAAGGATAAGTCAGAGGAAGAAGACAAACTAAAATATGAAGATGACCCCATTGAGACTCTAAGTTGACAGACGGGTCCTACTCTCTAGAAGCGGTAAACACAGTGATAGCCAATAACGAGGCTTCTTATAGAGATGTAGAGGAATTTTATGATCTCAAAGAACAGAAAACAGACCCTTGGGTTAAATGTGCTTCAGTTGCACGCTCATAAAAGTTCAGTTCGTTCTTCGACCAGGTTGGGATGCCCTAGCACTCATGACTAGTGGTCACTCAAATTCACCCGGATATTGCTAAGAGGATCATGGCGCCATACCTAAAATCGAAGGGGCCCATGACCAAGCTTATGAGGAGGTGTCTTTCTAAATTCACGTTAAAGGAAGCAAATAGATTGGTCAGGTATCCCCATAACAGGCCTCTTTATATTAAAACATTTGTGAATGATTGTGTTTTCTCTCGTGTATTATTGGATAGAGGGGCATCAATTAACATAATGCCCATCAGATCTTTTTATGCTATCAGTTTGTCTGAAACAATAATAGTACCGCATTCATTAACAATCTCGGGGTACGATAACTAGTAATCCAAATCTATGGGATACGTTATCGTGGGCATCACAATGGGGAATATTTCTTCCCACATTAAATTCCACATCATGTATTATGAGCCATTAAACCAGCTACTAGTAGGAAGGGTGTGGATGCACAACTATGGGTTGGTGCCTTCCACTTTCCATGGATGAGCCAAAGAAAACATAAAGGGCAAATAGGTGGTGATTAGAGCATCTAAGAAGGTCTTCACGAAGGAAGAAGAACAATTGGTGAACGCTGCCTTTTACACCAAGTTGTTCGAGGAGGCCACAATGGTAACAAAGTATACAGGAGGAATAAGGATTCCAAGCACTCGAGAAAGGGTGCGTGCACCAACTCGACTAGTGCTTACCTATGAAGAAGAGCGTGACCAGGAGCCCGTAAGGCCTCCCAATTTGTCAAGGCAACTACATGATCGAATGACGCCACACATTGATCCAATCGAACATAGGTCTAGACCCAAGGCATTCTCAGCAGGAACTCTGCGAGAGAGATAGAAGAAAATTATCGAAAGAGACCTCATCGGGAGGAAAGTTCCCAACAATGCAAGAGAGTGGTTTTTCTTAAGGACGGATTCATTTATAAGTTATGAAGGTGTGAGCGGGTAGCTGAAGGTCTAGATGATGAGGCTGACCCAATTTGTGAATGTTTTTTGGTTGACAACCAAGGGAAATGCATGGTTATAAACAACTCAAACATCCAAGAGTTTGTAAAAGAGATAGAAGAGGATCCCAAGTGCATGAAGGACAGACCGATGCCGCAAATTCAAGAGTTAGAGAAGATATATTTGGTTAAGGAGGGTGATGACCCTAGACTTATATTTATCTCAAAGAACCTGGAAGGGGGACCTCGAGAAGATTTTATCAACATACTCTAGGAATTCAAAGTCATATTTTCATGGAAATATATTGAGATGCCTAGTGTTGATAAAGAAGTGAGCTTCCACAAGCTGCACATTTTTCCGTCGTCCATTTCGATAAAGGGGACCATTCGAACATACAAGGAAGATCTAAATTTGAATATCAAAGAAGAGGTTCAAAGGCTAGTTATAGCTGGCTTCATTTTCCCTTTCCAACACTCTATTTGGTTGTTCGACATTGTGCCTGTGGGGAAGAAAAACAAAAGACATATTTGGATATGTGTAGATTTTAGGGACCTGAATCGAGCATGCCTAAAAGATGAGTTCCCGTTGCCCTCCATAAACATCCTGATCGATGAAATTGTGGGACACAAGATGTATAACTTCATGAATGGTTTTGTAGAATATAACCAGATCAAGATGGATCCAGCAAATGCCGATAAGACTAATTTTTTAACACCTTTGGGAAAATTCATATACACCGTTATACTTTTTAGTTTAAAAATTACAGGATCCACCTACCAAATAACCATGATGGGCATTTTCCACGACCTCTTTCACAAGATCTTTGAATTTTATGTCGATGGCCTGGTAATTTAGTCCAAAAAGGAGACTTCTCACTTGGATGATTTGAGGAAGGTGTTCACTCGATGCAGAAAATATAAGTTGAAAATGAACCCTCATAAATGTGCATTGGGGTTGATAAGTGGGAAGTTACTATAGTTTTCTATAAATTGGCAAGGTGTTCAGATGGACTTGGACAAGCATCGTCCTATTTTAGATATATTAAGGCCAAAATCAGCTAGGGAGTTGAAGATCTTCCTTGGGAAAGTCTCCTACCTGTGGAGGTTTATGCTAGGGTTGGATGAAGTGACACATCCACTAATGGAGCTACTGAGAAAAGACTCCATATTCGTATGGGAATAAATGCACCAAGACGCCATGGAAAAGATGAAATCACTCATCACATCCCCTCAGACGATGATTCCCCTGAAGGCAGGTATGCCTATATGTCTATATCTCACATCTACCAAAGGATCTATTGGGGCGTTATTGGCCTAAGAGATTGATGGTATAAAGAAACATATTTATTGAGTCGTATTATAAACGGTCCAGAGGTTAGATACCTATTTAGCCCTTATATTTATGGCAAAAAAACTTAGGCATTACCTACTATCATTCATAGACCACGTCGTAACTAGGTGTGATCCTAAAAAAAAAATCTTCTTAGAACTGTACTAATAGATAGGGCATGCCCATGATTCTTAATCCTCTCAGAGTATAATCTTTAATGCATAGTTCCTCAAGCTATAAAGACCCAAGCTTATGCAGACCTATTAGCAATTTTTCCCCTTGGAACATTCGAGCCACCTGTGGAGGAACTTACAGGTGGTGATCTTTACGCTAACTTTGTAGCAGCCAACTTGGATGAATGGAGCATGGAATTTGATGACTCTTCGGCTAAAAACAATTGGTTTGCAGGTGTAATTTTGAGAAATAACGAGGAATAAATTCGATCGTCCTTCATGTTGGATTTCAATTGTTCAAACAATAAATTCGAATATAAAACGTTGGTATTGGGACTGCCCAAGGCCCTTAAAAGGGGCATCTAGACCCTCGCGATAAAAGAGGACTCCAACTTGGTGGTTAAACTGGTGATATGTGAATTTTCTTTGAAGAACATGATCTTGGCGCCTTATCGAAGGATTATACAATGGTTGTTTGGGAAATTCGAGGCAATAAAAATCGAAAGGCACCCTCATACGATGAATCAGCATGTTGATGCTCATACCACCATTGCTCAAAAGATTACTTTTGATGGAGAGTTAATAGTTGTTCAAATCACTAAGAGGACATCTCCCTCGACCATATTAGAGATGCTACCCACAGATGATAGCGATGACTAGAGGGGAAAATAAGGAAGGAGTTAGAGACTAGTGAAGGCCCACGGAGTTTGGTTGACCTCGCGTAGTATTTCATTGCTAGGGGCGACTTATACTTCCAGAATAAATGAGGTTGGTCATCCAGATGTGTGGACCCAGAGGAAGACAAAGGAAAGTTGATCGAAGTACATGAATTCAGCTATGAGATCACTGAGGTTCCCTTGTATATAAAGGACCAATGTGCAGGTTACTTATGGCCTTCGATGAGATAAGACGCTATTGTGGTACAAAGATATTGTGGGAAATGTCAGTTATTTTACCACGTAAGAGAGTGAAACTTCATCGATCAACCTCAAGACGGGAGGAAACTATACATGAACATACTAGTGGATAGAGTAATGCTTACAGACAAGGATGATGCTATGAAGCTAAAGAGGCGAGCACCTAGATATTTTGTCCAAGAAGGGAAGTTATACCTATGAGGCTATTATGACAGACCTCTGAGGTGCATCAGGGGGTAGAAGTCAAAGAAGTGATGAAGAAGGATCACGAGCTAGGACACATCGGGGGAGCTAAACTTTATGATCAACTTATGACCTTAGGGTATTACTGGCCTACGATGGAGAAAGACTCAACGGGGTTTGTTCATAAATGAAAGGCATGTCAGCTGCATGGGAGTATGATCCACACTCCTTCGATAGACTTTCATAGTCTATCCACACATTTTCCTTTCCACACATGGGCATTTGATTTAGTAGGGGCAATAAATCCCTCCTAGAGAGGAAAGGTTTGGATACTGGTCACCATTGAATGTTTTCATAAATGGGTAGAAACTAAAACACTAAAGAGAGACATAGAAGGGGTAGTCGCTCGATTCATGAAGGAGACATTATCTGTCATTTTAGTATCCTAAAGGTCTTCCTTTGAGATAATGGCAATCCTTTAATGAACAATGAAGTGAGTTTGCTGATAGATAAATACTCCATCATGCACCACAAGTCAACTGTGACATACCCTAAGTGTAATGGGTAGGAAAAAGCCACCAACCAGACTTTGGTAAATACCTTAACCAAAATACTAGAGGAATTCCTAGGCACATGGGATGATAAGATACTCAAGGTTCTAAAGGATTATCGAATGATAAAAAGGAAACCAATAGGGTATACTCCATTTCCCTTTGTATTTGGGGCTGAAGTCTTTTTGCTAATAGAAGTTGAGGTACCTTCTTCTCGATATATCTTATATTGTGTCATGCTTCCCCATAGCTAAAATGTACAGCTCGAAGCACTAGAGGATCATAAAGATAACACTGTGAGGCATTTTGAAATGTATAAAAAATAGTTTTCTAGATCCTATGATCAAATGGTAAGGCTAAAAAAATTCAAGGAGGGAGACCTAGTCTTGAATGCTTGCACGAGGCACATTAGGGTATTATCATTGCCAAAGTTTGAGGCCAACTAGGAAGGACCCTACATCATTCAAGAATCTCATGACTCAGGCTACTGTGAGATATCTAAAGTGGAAGATGATGTCACTTTCAAACTGAAAAACAAGTGACACAAAACTTACTATGTTTGAATGTATTCGATTTACACCCAACACTTCACTTTATTTCGTTATGTTTTGCTAATGCTTGTTTGGGAGAATGTTCCCTTAAAATGTTGGGTTATCTATTTAACATTGTATAAAGTCATCTTTGTTCTAAAAGATTTGGCACATTTTTTCTTTCCTTATTATGCATAGTGTAAATTCCATTGAAGTACGAGCTCAATCAATATTTAAGCAAGATTGAAAAGGAAGAGAACTAAATGCCAAGAAGTTTATTTAAATAAATAAATATTATGTTACATGTCACGGAGATTCCAAGATAGTAAAAATGGGGGACACGCACTGATATACCCAAAGCCCACCCTCATACTCAGAGACACTAACCTCGACCAGTCTCACAGCCGAGTTGATAAGAAGCTTATGACAACCATAAGCAAGGTCGTCTCTCATAAGTTTGGCCCCTCACACACCAACCTCGGCTCTTCATCAGCCGAGGTTAGCAGAGTCTTATGGGCTCAATCAACTGCCAACATCATCATCGGCCTCAGCCGATGTTACAGCTACCTCAAACCTAACCTCGGCCAACCTTCTCGGCTGAGGTCATCATAATTAGAGAAGACAAAGCAACTACATTTGACTCCACCAACCTCATACTCATCCAGAATGAGGTTACACCAGTCAAAGACATAGGGCCAAGCATTTACAAGCACATGTAAGGTTTGGAACGCGTGGACAAATCAGTTATAACTGAATCATTCCTCCAACGTGAGGGAATATTAAGGTCACCATTATCTATATGAGATCAGCCATGTGTCATCCTCATACTGGCTCTATCCTCATGCACATGCTCATTACATTCTTGGGGGGTACATTACACCCCCCAAACACTATAAATAGAGGTCATCCTCTACCTTGTAGAGAGATCCATAATTGTAACCCTAGCTAAAACTCGATGGTTTATACTATAGAGAGAGAAAGCTTGAGAGATTGTATCTATGGCCATTAGTGCCTTCATCTAGTGATATTACTCACACATTCACAGTGGAGGTAGGCCAGATTGGTTGAACCACTTACATAAAAGTGTTCAACCTCTTCTCCTCACCTCCTTCTACTATATATGTACACTCTTGTGTTGCCATTGTTTTCACTAGCTTAAGCTTATCAACACCTCATCTGGTGGTGTTATTTCTAGCATCATCATTTTTGGCACCGTCTGTGGGAACTAGAAGATTCATCTCTTCCTCTTTTTTTGCTTAACCTCATCGAATACTCTTGTGGTGAACCAGGCCTCACCCCTTCGTGTGAAGCTCTGTCACCATTGCAAGAGGTCCTTTAAAGTAACAAGCTCTTTAATATTTTCATTGCAAGCTCTTCAGTATAAACATATGGCACCTGAGTTGCCACCACCTCTTCCACCATCTGGTGTTAGAGGACCCAGTTCCACCCAAGCACCACCCCAGTCTAAGATGGCAACAGCCTTGAAGTCCTTGGCTACAACCCAATAAGTGATGCAGGAGCAATTTACCCAGCTAAGCCAAAATATAATGAGACCACTTAGGGTCTCACTAGAGATGATTACTCCGACAACTGTTCAACTTCGTCTTGAAGCCAGGGGACCACCCCAGGCACTGCGAAAAGACCAACATATTCCTCAACGGAGGAGGGATGTTTCTGACCCTAGGAATTTACGTCTGGGGAGGCAAGGAAGCCCTTGCCCTGGAAACCCTTACCCTGTGGATAGGTATGACGACATTGAGGCAGAAGATGCTCCGGGACACTGTTAGGAGCCATATCGCTACACCAAATCTGCCAAATTGTCATGGTCATTGACCTTTACAAGTTAGACTTGTCAAGGTCAATGACCGTAAGAATTCTAGGGGTGATAACTTTTTTTGTCATGAACTAGTAATGGTTATTGACCGTGATAAGTGCGTTAGAATTGTCATGGTCATGTCATAGTCCTTGATCATGATAAGATTTGTCACGGTTAAGGGCAGTGACAAACCCGTGACATTTAATAAAACAATTTGACGGTCATTGACCGTGATAAGTCCGTGACAAGTTTCTTTGTCAAGGACTTATCAACAATTCTGGGTAGAATTGGAAAAAAATATGTTGGGCAGTATGGCCACTGCCACTACCCAGCAGTATATATGTACCTATTATAGCAATGTTGTACCTGTTCAAACATTATATATCTAAATAAAATAGAGATAGTGCAAATATACATTCAAAATAGAGACAATATGCATCAGGATATAGTCAAAATATAATTCAAATGTACCAACTTAAAAATAATTCAAATGCACCAACTTAAAAACAATACAATTCAATTCAAATAATGTCACTACATGTCTTGGGTAAGGTAATCCGAGGAGGTGAGTAGGATACACGATATACGAATTGACACACCCACTAATATACATCGTGCCGCATTATTCGCACAACCACAATGGGGAGTTCTCCTTCCTGGGTATCACATGCGTGACGAGCACCTTGGACTCGATGTCTTGAAGCTCACGTCCATGAACTAGTCCACCCTGGACAATATCCAGGTCCCTCAAACCCCGCCCTATCTGCTAACCATCAAATATGTCCAGTATAAACACGCTCGGTCAACCAAGTGTCGACATCGATCAGTTGAAGGGAGCCAAATAGGTAAGTGGATCATCAAAGTTTGCATGTGTCAACGATGAAGCAGTGAGGTCCACATCCTCATCATCCTGCACCTCGTCCTCCCACACCTCCTCCCCCACAACCTTCTCCTTCCCTTTCCTCTTGTGTTTTCTGCCGCCCAACAAACGCTTCATGAATGAGAACATATCTTAGACCGTCGTCTCCAAACGGGATAGCTTTGCATCATGCGATTCCACCGTTTGACCCAACCTGGTGCTTGTCTCCAATCCGATGATCCTAGATTTGGCCACCCGCAAGCTCACCCCCTTGTCCTCCCCTTGCGATCAGAGCCAAGAACTTGGATGAGTGCATTTGTGGACAAAGATGCCTTATCGGCATCAGACTGCGACTCATGCACTTCCTTAAGCTTTGCCTGAAACGACAAAAAGCACATGATTAGTAAAATAAGTAAATTAAAAAATTATAATGTAATTAATATAAAGTAAAATGTCGGATTACTTACAATCGTGGTTGTGACGCTCGAGGACACCTCCTTATCCTTCCCCTTCTTCGTCCAAAGAGTCACATAAGTATCGAGCCTATGTGGCCGACCCCCAGGGCCACTCCCTGTCCCCTGAAATAAAATAAATTAAAATTAGTATCGGCCCCGCAAATTAAAATAATCCAAAATAATATATTTTTGTAGTTATAGAAAAATAAATCTTACCATCATCCTATGCTCCACCTCGGAGTAAGACGTCCGTCCGGAGTAGTGCGCGTACATATTTTTTTCCTGGTTTTCCCTCCCTGATTTGCTAGATGCCAATTGTCGCTCTCCGATCTCATTGTCAACGAACTTTTGCCATTATGCCAATGAGATCGGCTCCTTCGGAGGGATGGATTCACGCCCTTGGATAATGGACTCTCATG
Source organism: Sambucus nigra (assembly GCA_949130495.1). Lineage (NCBI taxonomy): Eukaryota > Viridiplantae > Streptophyta > Magnoliopsida > Dipsacales > Adoxaceae > Sambucus > Sambucus nigra. The sequence continues at coordinate 174,333,742 of OX422208.1, forward strand.
TCTTCCCAAAGTACCGGTTCCGCATATTTTTCTTCCACATCTTGTACTTCTCCCTCAACTGCTCCAAGACGGGATCGTGTAGCTTTGGATCCAGGTTGAATTGTTCCTATCCAACAAATATAATATTAGTTGTAAATAAATATAAATATAAATATAAATATAAAATGAAATTGAAATTGAAATATTTATATTAATATGAATATAAATATAAATATAAATATAAATATAAATACATTACCTGTAGTGCCACCCAAACGGCTAACTTGAGCTCATATTGCACCTCCTTCCAACTAATGTACCCTGGGACGATGATCGTCTTTACCAGTTCGAGGGATCTCTCTAATAGTCCCGACTTGTTCTCGATGGCAATCCCCAATTTGCCATATTTGGGGAGCCTAGGGGCCGAGGAGCCCTTGTCGCCTCCGCTACCACCAAGTCCAGACAACATCATCATAAAAGGCATCATCATCCTCGCCTTAATACCTGAAGGAGACATTTGCTGTAAAAAATGTTATTAGTACATGTCAAAATGAATTAAAAGAAAACATGCAAATATGTACAATTACTACAAATAAAAGTGAATTATTACTGTCAAACACCTCAATTCTGAATTCCAAAGCAACAGCATATGGCTTATAATATCTACAATTACTAAAAATCTGAAACATCCCCACACCCACCCCTACTGCCCACACACACGTACACTGTACAAGAGTGAAAATGATAAAGTGCAAATCAATTCAAAGCATTAAAAATGGATGTTTCAGTACAAATGGGAATATTTATTACAAATTGAAAAATTGTTTAAAATTCGGGTTATCATAAAAATGGATTGATATTCGTTAGGAGGAGCCAACTAATCACTTTTTGTATTTCGGATATCCCATCACAGCTACCATAACTAATCACCTATTAAAGGTACGAAGCGTATATTCATGGATTAGTATAAACAAAACATAGATTTATAGTATGTTTCATTTAATTATGTCTTATTTATATTTGAATTCCATTTATAATAGAAATTTTTATTTCCTTCATCTCCTCTAAAAGGTGAGTGGTCCTATCCCAATCAAGACCGCATTTTTCTGTAATATACTTAACAGCTTATGCACATTGTTACGATTTGAAAAAAATTCGACAGCATATCCCTTTAGTTCTCCAAGTACACGGCGTAGATTGGCAAGTGTGAGTGTTATTTCGATTGATAATTTGAAATAACAGTCACACTTGTCAATCTAGTATGTACCCAGAGAACATTAGGATACGACTGCAAAACTTCCTTTAAAAGTAACAACATTAAGCCACTAAGAATATTATACAGAAATTATGCAGTCCCAAACTGTCCAAACGGGATAATTCGAGAGATCTCATTACAGAGGTAATGACTCTCAACGGGTCTAAGGGCTATTGAATGCGTATGCATAAGAACTAGAAGGCTAGTATCTATGCGGACTATATGTAATTTCAACTATGTTTCATTTAATTATCATACAATATATATATATATATATATATTGCTCGATATACAAAGTAATTTTCAAAAAAAGTTGAAAAATCCCACCCCAATATGGACAATAATCTAGTGGTCATGCCACTATTAAAACTAACCAACCCAACATCGATCCACTATAATCCAACAGCAATGTCAACAACAAATGTGTATCTCGCACTCCTTCTAATTCATCTACTCAATTAATTATTTTCATCAATTAAACTAACAATTAAAGTATACAATTATTAATTTACTAATTTACAATGAGGGGCAATCCTACTTTCATAATTAATCATATATTAATTTACTAATATACAATGAGGGGCAATCATATATTAATTTACTAAAAAAATTAATAACTAGTCAATTCGTTTACAAGGGACATTACGCACAAACACGCACATACATGCACACTACACACACATATAAACACACGCGCACATACACACACACCCGCGCACATTCACACACATACACGCAGCCCCCTACCCCTACCCCACCACCTACCCACCAATCCCTACCCCACCCCCTTCCCCCACCACACACACACACATCACTACACACACACCCACACACACACAAACAGCCCCCCTCCCCCCACCCTGCCCCACCCCTTCCCCCATCCTGCCCCACCCCCCTCCCCACCCCCTAACCACCACACACATGCACACACACACACACACACACACACACACACACACACATATATATATATATATATATATATATATATATATATATATATATATATATATATATAAATGGAAGAGAGATAGAGAGATGGAGAGAGAGAGAGAGAAAGAGAGAGAGAGAGAAAAGGAGGGAAGAATCGATAGGGGAAAAAAGAAGGGAAAAGGTTTTTTATTGGGACATTTGTCACGGACGTGTCACGGTCCTTGACTGTGACAATATTATAAGGATTGTCACGATCATTGACCGTGACAAGTCCGTGATGTGACACCCCGCCTAATTAAATACTGGGCGATCACTCCTTTATTAAATTAAATCAAGGTATACAGTTGGTTCATTCTCAGCATCACTGTCGATAAAAAAATTATTTTTCCAATTTAACACCCTAAATAATTAAGCTAAGTGTGAAAACCATTTTCATACATAACTTTCCAAATTTTATTTTAAGAAAAAGATTTATTTAATTATTAACAACATTAACTAAGTAAGAATCACACCACATTAAATTCTGCAACATAAACCAATTAATAGAATACATTCGTCAATCAAATGTCAACATGCGAAATATAAAGTAACACAATTCAAACTGAATAAATCCCATAACGACAATACGAGAAATAACTGGAAATACAAATGTCCCAATAACAATGAAATAATGGAAAGGGCGACACATGCCCAATAAATGAGAATTCTAGAAGTGGAGTCTATAAAGGAAGCCATCTACGCAAGTAACCTGCAACTCCCACCTAACCTGCAGCTCGTTCCTTTCAAGGGATCCTAAGCAAGACGCCCCTATGGCTGGGCACCTGAAATATATACTTATATATACAAGAGAGAGAGAGAAAAGAAACGGGTCAGAGCCCCAAAGTTTGTTTGATTTAAAATACGTTTAGCAAGTATTTAAATTGATACAGGCCAATCCAACAACATATTAGAGCGGCACTCTCTTGAGAAATTCTCACCTCTCTTCTAATGTGCACGCCTATCGTACTAACTTTCCCAATGGGTTATCTTATTATTTTATCATACTACCTTCCCAATAATTTTATCTTATCTTAGCTTACTCATAAGATTTCAAAACCGAACAATATCATTGTTTCAAAAAGAATACTTCCAATTAGTAGCACAACTCTCGTTTTTAACTTTATTAGTTTATAAAGTTTCCCAGTGTCATATTATTCTTTCATGAAACAAGTATTTACTATTTGAATCATCAACCATGTCCTACTTATCAAATCACCGTAGGCAGTTTCAAGTATTCAAATCTCATATATATATTAACTACTCGTATAATATATATATTAACAGCACCTCAAATAAAACTATGGTGCGTGCATACTTCCACTATCCAAACCCCATACCACTCATATCAAGGGGAATACAAATTCGGAATCACTCTCGAATTGTATTAACACATACACAAACAATATCGAGGCGAAGCATAGATTCTAAGTCTCTAAGAGGATGGCACATACTCGTGTCTCTTAGGACCGTCTGAAATATCAATTCGATAGCCTGTACCAAGGATATCTATCTTCTAGGGTACAAGTCAATATCCCCCATAAAGGTCCCATCGAGATAAGACTGTCCCAGCGCGGTAACCTCAAGGATAGCAAGTAGCGCGGTATGTTTTTCACATGTATATAATATATGTACACACAACCATATAAAAGTACCACTTTTATCATATTAATATGGGTTCCTCTCGTCACCCATAATTACAACATTTAACCTTAAATTCACATTATTAGTATTGCGTATAAGGTTTCATCTCTAACCTTAACTCGAAGGGTTTTCTCACTTATTTCGTGACACTCGTGGACTCTATTCTTCCAAGTAGAAAATTCAGTAGGTGTCACATTTACATTTCATCGTAACTCTCTTGCGCGCCTCACACTTTAACATATCAATTTACTAACCCTAAGGTAGACATCCCATAAATACCATTCTTGTCGAATATTAATGATCCCAACATTTATTTATACGCCCTACTGGTCCTCTATGTCTCCTAAATCTTTATACTAAGAATGGCCAAGAATTATATCACGACAATTCAATTTTTAAATCATTTACAAAGGGAAATAGTAGTCTGCCAGGAGGGGTCGATCGATCGAGGTTTGGGGCTCGATCGATCGATCGATCAAGCAGGTCTGCGAAAATCTACAGAATTGTAGTTACGGGTTCTACCAATTTTTTTCATCCAAAACCATGTTTTTCCATTCTAAACGTCCCAAAAATCATACTACTAACATTATATCAATATACCAGATGTTTTAAACGTAAAGCGTGTGTATATCTAACATTAAACATGGATAATTAACCCAAAATCTCATCTAATCATCAAGAACCCTAGAGTTTTTCTTAATCATGGTTCTAATCTGTTTTTACCAGAATTTCCTTTTAATATATCATCAAAATTTCGTGGTTAATTTCCTCTACATGGCAAGGGTTTCCAGAATCATCATAACAACCAATACTACATGGATTTTCCTATCACAAATTGGGTTTTCTTCTACATAATTCATCCCTAATCATTCCTAATCTAATATGAAGATTGCACCAACGAAAATAGCAAGTTAAACACTTGCCTGGGATTTTTGGTATTCTGATTCACAGTTGATTTTGATATGGCTGTGTTCCTCGTCTCGCGATCTACGCGGTGGTGGTGGTTGTGGTGCAAACGGATGACTTTTAGGGCCTTGGATTGCCTTGGAGCTTTCTCCTTCCCTCTCCTATGGCCGTCACTTGTGTTTTTGTTTTCTAACCCTAGCTGACTAACCTAAATGGAAGATATAGGTTGCTGAATTTCGTGGGTTTAATTACCCAAAAAGGTGAAATGACTAAATCGCCCTCCCGGGGTACCAATTAGGCCTAAAAACGCCCCGAGACCCAAACTAAACCCCCGGGTACACTTTTCTGACTATCTTGACCCTTCCGGACGCGTTGGCGCACTCAAAACGACCATACGAACAACTGATAAATATTCACTTTTTATTTAACAAAATTAGTCCCGACGTGACATGAGCACGTCCCGATTTAAATTTCCGAAATTGTCATTTAATTCACTCGTGACATTCAATATAATCAATATCATATATTACTTTGCTCATTAGTAATATTCAACAATTTTTTTCATAATTACTAACTCTCGTCACGTTAATAATTATAACATAATTAATTTCTGGATTTTTATTAAATAAATCACTCACATCAAATTTAATAAATCCCCAAATTAATATAGCATAAAAATACGGGGTATTACATACTTCCCCCCCTAATAACGGAATTTCGTCCCGAAATTCGAAAAATAAGGCATGCCTGGTAAAAACAACTCTGGATATCTCTCGCGCATATCTGTCTCGTGCTCCCAAGTGGATTCCTCCACATTATGATGCTCCCACTGGACCCGCACAAGTGGAACTATCTTCCACCTCAATCTCATCTCACTATAATCTAGGATAGCCACCGGTATCTCCTCATAAGAGCTATTAGGTTGTAAGTCGATCTCATCTATCGCAATGTGAGTATGGGTCATATCATCCCGAAGATATCGTCTCAACGACGAGATGTGGAATACATCGTGGATGTGATGTAAATGTTCTGGCAGTCCCAATCTGTAAGCAACCAGCCCAATCTTCTTGATGATGGGAAATGGTCCCACATACCTCGGAGCCAACTTCCCCTTCTTCCCAAACCTCATCACCCCCTTCATAGGAGACACACGCAATAACACTTGGTCCCCCACACTAAACTCCCAGAAGAACCGTTTCGCAACGGCGTAGCTCTTTTGCCTGTCTTGGGCTACCCGAATACGACTCCTGATTATCTCAATCCTCGCGGAGGTCTCCTGAATCACTTCTGGTCCTAGTAACTTGTTATCCCCCACCTCGAGCCAACAAGTTGTAGAACGACAAGGTCTTCCGTACAAAGCCTTAAATGGAGCCATGCCGATCGTGAACTGATAAGAGTTACTATAAGCAAACTCTACCAGTGGAAGATGTGGCTCCCAACCTCCTCCAAAATCGAGAACACACATGTGTAGCATATCCTCTAACATCTGATTAGTACGCTATGTCTGTCCATCTGTCTGTGGGTGGTAATCTAAACTCAGCCTCAACTCAGTACCCATAGCCTCCTGAAAGCTTTCCCAAAAATGTGACACGAAAATCTTGTCTCTATTTGACACAATATTTAGGGGCACCCCGTGTAATCTGACAATCTCAGCGATGAACAACTGAGCATACTGACCCGTGGTGTAATCTGTCCGCATCGGTAGAAAATGAGCCACCTTGGTCAAAAGGTCTACAATCACCCAGATAGAATCGTGGCCCCGTTGTGATGTAGGCAACCCTGTAATAAAATCCATGGAAATGCTCTCCCACTTCCACGCAGGTACTTCCAATAGCTGAAGCAATCCTGACGGTTTCTGGTGGTCCACCTTCACCAGTTGGCAGGTAGGACACTTGGACACGAACTCGGAGATGTCCTTCTTCATCCCACTCCACCAGTATTGTCGCCTCATATCCTGGTACATCTTATCGCCTCCCGGATGTACTGCAAATCGGGACCCATCAGAATGAGTCATCACTGCATGACGTAATTCTGCTCCTTCTGGAACCACCAATCTCCCTCTCCCATTAAACCTCAAACCCCCATCAGAACTAACAAAATAAGACTCAGCTCCCTCGGATAAAAGTCGTACAATCTGCTCCTAGAAAAACGGGTCTGTGGTCTGTGCCTGTATCACCCTCGTAACAATCTTGGGTGTGACTGACATCACGGATATGAAAGAACGTGCTACTGCGTCCTGGTGACCCAACTCCTTCCACTTTTCTTTCCAGACATCCGCTACCTCTTTAACCGGTCTACGACTCAACGCATCAGCAACTACGTTGGCCTTTCTCGGATGATACTGTATATCGAACTGGTAGTCCTTCACAAACTCTAGCCATCTGTGCTGATGCATATTCAGCTCTCGCTGAGTGAACAGGTACTGCAATGACTTGTGGTCTGTGAACAAACGGAATTTCTCACCCAATAAGTAGTGCCTCCATATCCTCAATGCAAAGACGACCGCTGCTAACTCCAGGTCGTGGGTGGGGTAATTCTTCTCGTGCGGCTTAAGCTTGAGGGAGGCAAAAGCTATAGCCTTCTCTTCCTGCTGAAGTACTCCCCCAAGTCCCAGTAAGGACGCATCGGTGTAAACCAGGTACTCCATACCCGGCTGCGGTAACGCAAGGACTGGCGCTGAAGTAAGCTTGTCTTTCAGCTCGTCGAAATCCAACTGACAAGCGTCGTCCCAAACATATGGTACTCCCTTGCGAGTCAGATTGGTCAATGGACCCGCTATTTTGGAGAATCCCCGAATGAATCTCCTGTAGTAACCAGCTAACCCCAAGAAACTACGTACTTCCGTCGGTGTCGTGGGCTGTCCCCACTCCCTCACCGCCGATACTTTACTCGGGTCAACTGCTATCCCCTGCTCAGAAACAACATGGCCCAAGAACTGTACCTCTCGCAACCAGAATCCACACTTCTCGTACTTAGCATACAGCTGATGCTCTCGTAGAGTCTGAAGAACCTGCCTCAAGTGCTCGGCATGCTCCTCCTCGGAGTGTGAATATATCAAGATGTCATCTATGAGGGATTTTTAGTATTCTGATTCACGGCTGATTTTGATATGGCTGCGTTCCTCGTCTCGCGATCTACGCGGTGGTGGTGGTTGTGGTGCAAACGGATGACTTTTGGGGCCTTGGATTGCCTTGGAGCTTTCTCCTTCCCTCTCCTATGGCCGTCACTTGTGTTTTTGTTTTCTAACCATAGTTGACTAACCTAAATGGCTGATATAGGTTACTGAATTTCGTGGGTTTAATTACCCAAAAAGGTGAAATGACTAAATTGCCCTCCCGGGGTACCAATTAGGCCTAAAAACGCCCTGAGACCCAAACTAAACCCCCGGGTACACTTTTCTGACTATATCGATCCTTCTGGACGCGTTGGAGCACTCAAAGCGACCATACGAACAACTTATAAAATATTCACTTTTTATTTAACAAAATTAGTCCCGACGTGACACGGGCACGTCCCGATTTAAATTTCCGAAATTGTCATTTAATTCACTCGTGACATTCAATATAATCAATATCATATATTACTTTGCTCATTAGTAATATTCAACAATTTTTTTCATAATTACTAACTCTCGTCACGTTAATAATTATAACATAATCAATTTTCGGATTTTTATTAAATAAATCACTCACATCAAATTTAAAAAATCCACAAATTAATATAGCATAAAAATACAGGGTATTACACATGACAAGTATAGTTTTCACGATCTTGTTACTTGTCACGGTCAATGATCGTGACAATACCTTGTCATGGACTTATCACGGTCAATGACCGTGATAAAAAAAATGTGTTATTTTGTCATGGTCATTGACCGTGACAATGCTAGCTGCTGGAAGGGTGCCAATTTACCCATTTTGGTGTAGTGTATGAGGTCTGAAACAACATTGTACATCCTATACAGCCGAGCTGAGGTTAGTATGAAAGACGAGATGGGGATGCACGACAAAGAGTGTCTGCTTTTGATCGCTTAAGTAGAGGGTTGGTCTTTGAAAGTCTCGAAACAGTTAATGGTCTGAGGCAGAGGCTATCCAGGTCAAGAAGTGTAGCTGGCTCACAAAGGGAAGTTAGTGAACATCGACCTCATCATGTCTGATCCCAACATGGCTGAGACTGTGGCCAAGAGGTCAACAACCGAAATTGTGCAGCAGCTGGGGAACCCTCGGTCCACCCCTTGGAAGTGGCTGGGGACAACTTCGGCCAGACCGACGTTGCTAAACCATGGAATGACTCCACTCAACGGTTGGAAGAGAAGATATGGAACCTCATAAAAAGTCGAGACCCACTACAAATGGGATTTTCAGAGGGCTCCCCACTTGTGTTAAGGATTGTCAACTTTCGAACCCCTGCCAAATTTAAACCACCGATGGTGTCTCCCAAGTACGATGGTAGTACTAACCCAGTGCATCACATTGAGATGTATCTGTCTGCAGTAGACATTTATTCAATCCCTGATGAGATGGGGTGCTGAGCTTTCTCAAGCACTTTAACGGGAGTTTCACATATCTGCTTCACTTCTCTCCCTAAAAATTCCATTGAGAACTTTAAGGGTTTGGCTGAGCATTTTATACACAACTTCTATTTTGGGGTAAGACCTCAGAAGAAAACAACCCATATGATCTATGTAAAGCAAGGAAAGAATGAAAGCCTCAGAGACTACATCGCAAGGTTCAACAAGGAAAAGTTAGAGCTTGAAGATTACGAAGAGAGCATATCCATGACAACTCTAATTGGAGGGCTTAAGAAGGGAAAGATACTTTGGAAGCTTGCTGAAGACCCTCCTAAGTCTATGGACGAGATGTTAGTGACAACTGGAAAGGTCATGAACGCAGAAGAGGCAATGGATGCAAAGTATGAGGATGAGAATGGAAGTAGGAGTGGGAAACTTCAAAAGAAGAAGGATGGAAAGAAGAGGGATGTAGATGACAAGTTTGCACACTATACTCATCTAATTGTGAGCTGTGAACACATCCTCAACGAAATAAACAATGACGGGTCCCTGAGATGGTCGGAGAAGATGAATGCTCCTCTACATAAGAGGAACAAGAACATATGGTGTGAGTTCCACCAAGATCACGACCATCTAACTGACAAGTGTTTCACCCTAAAGGGCGAGATCGAGAAGATGTTGAAATATGGAAAGCTTAGAAGGTACGTGGATGGCAAAAATTTTAAGGGGGGAAGAGACGATCCCCAAAAGAAAATAAATGATAAATGCCAGGAAGATGTCCTTGCCAGAAGATCTGATGAATCAGATGATGATGATGATGACCCTGACATATCACCGAAAGATGATAATGCTCTAGTAAAGAGGGTTGGTATGGTCTCTTTCGGTGTGAACACTATCTATGGGGGACTGGCAGGAGGTGGCTCAAAAGTAGCAGATCGCAAGGCTCATGTGGCAGAGGCTAAGGCAAATACTAAAGCCGAGGTTGTAAATTTGTCATCTATGGAGGTTAAGCACGAGAAGATAAAGAAGGTAGATATCATAATTGGATTCTCACGACTTGATTTCAAAGGTGTATTAGCTCCTAACGATGACCCTATGGTAATCACCACAAGGGTGCATGGGTGTGAAGTTTAGAGGAACCTCGTTGATGGGGGGAGTTCAGTAGACGTTTTGTTTTGGCTATGTTTTAAGAGCCTAGGCCTCAGCAGAGCTAGGCTTGTCCCCTATCATCAACCCTTGAGTGACTTCAGAGGTGAAAAGATTCATCCATTGGGCATATATGAGATGGATGTAATAATGGGAGATGAGTGGCCTAAGAGGTTGACCAGAAAAAGTAATTTCTTTGTGATGGATGAAAATGTCTTCTCAGCTTACAAGCTCATCATAGAATGAGTAGACCTCAAGGAATTTGAGGCCGTGCCTTCAACGGTCCACCAAATGCTAAAATTCCCTACTCCCTATGGAGTAGGGGAAGTGCAAGGTGACCAAACATTAGCACGAGAGTGATACTTTAACTCTGCAGAAGAGATAGAGGCTCATAAGAGGGCAGCAACCATATACAACATCGATACACTTGATCCTAGAGATTAAACAAATCTCAAGAAGGGAGAGGCCACGAAAGAGGTAGAATCCATCGTCCTCAATGAGGATGAGCCAAAAAAGACCATCCAAATCGGCAAAGTCCTAAGACCTGAGATCAAGGAAGAATTGGTGAAGCTCTTAAGGAAGGGATAAAGTTTCTTTTCTTGGAGCCATGTAGACATGCTAGGTATTGACCCTGATATTATGTGCCATAAACTCAATGTTGTAAAAAAATGCTAAGCTTGTCAAGCATAGAAGAAGAGTATACTCAAAAGAGAAGTATGATGTCATTAGAGAAGAGGTTAGAAAGTTTGAAGAGGCCAAGTTCATCAAAGAGGTCATATACCCTGAGTGGTTGTTCAACGTTGTCATAGTGCCAAAAGAAAATGGGAAATGGAGGATATGCGTAGACTTCACTGATTTGAACAAATCTTGTCCAAAAGACAGTTTCCACATGCCTCGTATTAATCATATGGTGGATGCCACAGCATGACATGAGATCATGAGATCATGAGCTTCATAAATGCATATTTCGAGTATAATCAGATCTTCATAAATTCGGAAGACTTAGAGATGACATCATTCATCACCGATAAGGGGACCTATTGTTACAAGGTCATGCCCTTCGGGCTAAAGAATGCAGGGGCTACCTATCAAAGTTTTATAAATAATATGTTAGAAGATCATATATGCAAATACATGGAAGTCTATCTATAAAAAACACTGACGAAGAGTCTAAAGGTCGACACTCATGTGGTCGGCCTTGAAAGAACTTTTGACATCATGAACAAGTATGGAATGAAGCTCAACCTGACCAAATGTGTCTTCGGGGTAGGATCAGAAATGTTTTTGGGCTTCATTATCAACCAAAGGGGAATAGAGGCTAACCCTAATAAGATCAAGGCCTTACTAGAAATGAAGACACCCAGAACTATCAAAGATGTACAGAGGTTAATCGAAAGAGTTGCAGAACATAATATGTTTGTCTTAAGAGCCACAGACAGATGTATTCCTTTTTTCAAAGGGATTAGAAAGGCCTTATAATGGGATGAGGAATGTGACAAAGATTTTAAGGATTCGGATCCTCTCTACCCCTATCTCGGCACATTTTGGGGGAGAAATTATATGTATATCTAGTTGTCTCAGAGTTAGCCATTAGTGCTACCATAGTAAGAGAAGATGATGGAGTGCAGAGGCCAGTATACTTCAATAGTAAAGATCTTCAAGGGTCTAAAAAGAAGTTCCAAGGATTGAAAAATTAGCCTATACTCTAATACATGCTTCTATAAAAATGAAGCCATACTTCCAAGCCCACTCTATGGTTGTCCTCACTGATTCCCCACTCAGATAGGTCCTCCATAAGCTTGAGAAGTTAGGGAAGCTGATGACCTGGGCCATCGAGTTGGGGGAATATGACATTGTTTATCAAATCAGGGTTTCCATAAAGGGGTAAGAACTCGCAGACTTTGTAGCCAAGTTTACCTGGGAAGAGGCTAAGGTTGAAAATATTCAAAAAGATGCAAATGAACCAGATAGAAACGTCTTCCAAGATACAAATGAGGTTGAGTCAAGCAAATCCAGAAAAGGAATACTTGGGAACGTGGAAGACATGTACCTCTTTAAGCAAGGGACCCTATCAAAGGGGAACTTCTCTTCAGATGAAGATGTTTAGAACCTCTTCATTGATGGGTCGTCCTATGAAAGAGAAAGTGGATCGGGGATGATAGTGTTAGCACCAGATGGTACCGATACTAAATATGCGCTGAGGTTCAACTTCAAAGCTTCGAACAATGAGTCAAAGTATGAGGCATTAATAACGAGTCTCTCCTTGGCAAAATCCCTTAGTGTTGGCCAACTCCTAGCCCACAGTGACTCAAGGTTGGTCATTAACCATGTCCTGAGAGTGTATGAGTCCAAAGATGAAAGGATGGCCAAATACCTGAACAGTGTGAGAATGATGCTAGAAAGCTTCAAGGAAGTAAAGATAAAGAGGATACCTCGAAAAGATAATAGTCGAGCCGATGCACTTGCAAGTGATGTCCCTATATAGAGCACACCTAGGGTTTTCTTTTTGTGCTTTAGCTATATAGGACTTCATCTACTTGGACTTGGATTTTGACAAAATAATTTTTGTATTTTAGGATTGCGTGTCCCCATATCGACTTCAAGTTCTCTTTGTCCATCTACAACAAATGAGTACTCGATTCAGACCGCCCTCTCAGAAAAGGTAACTCTCATTTTCTATGGCTCATAGGAATTTTAGTCACGTAGGACACGACACCACGGTGCATTTGTATGTTGCTTGACATATCTCATAATAGTGATGGTTTTGTTTCGTCATAATAAAAAAAAATTTGAGTTCAAAAACTTTATTTGAAATTTTTATAAGAAAAATATTTCGTGAAAAATATTGTTTTGTCATTAAATATTTTTTTTAATAAAAGTTGCAGAATATATTTTTGAAGTTAAAAATATTTTTTTTGATTTAATATATTGCATGTGCGTGTAATATATATCAGGTATGTTATATATATATTATATATATATATATGTTGGTTATTATCCTCATGTATGCTTAAGACCCTAGCAGGTCATTACTTCTTGTCCATGCGATTTGACCAATGCATGTATGTATGCTATAATTTTTATAATTTCTATGTTTATATGACTACACCATGCGCCAAAGTGTGTACATTGTGCCTTGCCTATTTGACACCCCCTTTCCATAGCTGTTGGCGTGTGTGTATAATTTCGTGTATATATATATATATATATTAAAACTGTTGGCTATAGGCTTGACCCTCTGATTAACTGTTGGCGTGTAAGCTACTACAGCCTTAACTGTTGGTGCATTCCCCATGCTATATCTGATGCTGATTTGACCTTGGTCAGCGTGCCCTGACTTGACCACCCCTGGTATTTCGAAAACTGTTCACGGATTTTTGTCTCAAAACCATTTCAAACGGTGTCATCCAGTTTCTTATTAAAATTGGTTTCGGTTTTTTTGTACCAAAACGACACAGTATCATTTTTGTTATTACGGTAACATTGCTTTGCATTTTTGTTACGCTATCTTACAGTTGGCGCTCAGTTTTTTCAAAACGACTGTGTTTTAATAAACGATTTGTTTCTTGTATCTGTTAGTGTGTAACAGCTTGCACTATACGTGACACAATTTTAACACTACACTTTGTATTTCTTTGTGAACCCTCAGATTATATTTTATCTACGGTTGTGTGTATTTCTTTGGTAATCCATGTGAACCTATTTTACACCAATCTGCACACACTTGTGCACTCTATAAATAGAACCCATTGTGTATCATTTTTATAGAGCTGAGAAAATAATTTTTGTAATTAAACTATGTCAAAAAAATTTAGAGAGAGAGAGAGAGATTAAACCAGATTATTTTTGTGTCATCTTCAAGTATTGATTTCTATCAAAACTAAAATGAAGATTGGACTTCTCTCATTCTAAATCTGCACTTACGATTTTTCTGGAGTACATTATTTTTGTAAGTGAGTTCTCTCATCGGTGTGATTTATTTAGATCAGTCTTTCGATCTAATACTTGTACACAACACACACTATTCACGAAATTATTTTTGTGTGAATATTCTACTTGTGACATATTTGTGAGATCTTGAATGTTTTTAAAAAGTTTTGTTTTAAAATAGATTTTTCACAAAATATTTTGTTAATATTCGGATTTGTATTGTTTGAGGTTTAGAAAGTTAAACCTAAGATTTTTGAGATCTGATTTGTGGAAGATTTAGTATCATGACTGAATATTATTTACTTGTGTGCTTAAGACTGTTTTGATTTAATCTGAAATATTTGTGAAAATAGTCTTGATAAGATTTTAGATTAAAATCTGATTTAATCTAATATTTGTTTTTCTGAAAAACAAGATTGGGAATATTTAACTGTCTATGAATTTATTGAATATATTTGAAGTCATTATTCTGTGAACATGATTACTTGATTGTTTAAGTGATATTCAGAAATTGTTTCATCTCATATCACTCACGTTGTATTCACATAGACACATGTTTGTGTAATATCTGAACAAGTCTAGTGTTCAAAGATTTAAAGAAAGAGAAAAGAAAGCTTTTCAAAAGTGTTTTCAAAGTCAAGATGACTTTATTTGAATAACATAAGACTTTCAAAGATATAGGTGATATAGTTTGTTGCATCACACACTGTCACTTCACTAGAAAATAAATAATAGGCACTGAGCCAACCAGCGCTTAAAGAAGTTAGAGGGGAGCCTAAGAAGTGATGAACACAAAAACAAGCAAGAACAGTTTAAAGAGAGAACAGAATAAGAAACCAGGCTAGAGACTTGGTGGAGTGGGGTAATAGCTATATCTTTCTTCTTTATTTGTTATGTTTGTTGTTTGTAAATCGTTCCTGTTGATTTATTGTTTTAGTGGAAGTAGATTAGGTAACTCCTAGAGGAGTTCGTCGTTTTTCCCGGGGAAAGGTTTTTGCGACGTAAAATAAATACTGTGTGCTGTACATTTTTGTTTATCACCTCACAAGAAAAAGTAGGATTAACTAAATATAAACTCGCCTAAAATTGAATTAGTTTTGGACTAATAATTAACTTTGAAAATCAAAATCATTTTCATAAAAGTTAATCAAATTAAGTAAAAGTTTAATTTGTTCCCCTTTGCATCATTCATATAAACTCGTAGGTTTAAGGTGTTTACTCAACAATAAGTTTACTTCCGCATATAAAGTCTTTGCGCATCGCCCTAGTTGCCTGGGTTTCCCACAGCAAGATTGGCTTACGCAACAAAGACAGACATAAGAAGAGCATTACTAATTGAAATTCAGCTCAAGACGACCATTAAAGAAGAAGAAGTTGCCAGAACTTGCCTCAACTTGAGTATGGGAGCCTCTTGGATGGATCCTCTTATCAGATACATCAAAGAGGGAGACCTAACAGAGCCAAAGTTATAAAGAATAAAGCCGAGGTTTAGATCTGCAAAATTCTCAATTATAGGAGATATCTTGTATAAGAAGGGGTTCCTACTCCCTCTCCTCAGATGTGTCCACCCTTTATAGGTCCCACACATCTTGCAAGATGTACATGAGGGCTCTTGGTCCAGTCACATATAAGGAAGACCTTTATCTAAGAGGATAATCACTCAGGGGTATTGTTGCCCGACCTTAGCCAAAGATGCAGCTGTGTACGTGAAGATGTGTGATAAGTGCCAAAGGTTCTCCATTGTCCCTCATTAGCATCATCAACCTATGACTTCAATTAACTCCCCTTGGCCATTGGCAATATGGGGCATCGATTTAGTAGGAACCCTAAAAAGAGCTATGAACAAATATTGATTCTTCATCGTGGCAATTGATTATTTCTCCAAATGGGTAGAGGCTGAGCCAATGATCACAATCACTGAGCTGAAGACCTTCCAGTTCATCTAGCAGAACATCATATGCATGTATGGTCTTCCAAACACCCTCATCACAGATAATGGAACCCAGTTCAAGAACGTTTCCTTAGAAAAATACTACTAAAGAGTAGGGATCAAGCAGTTCTTCTCTTCTCCTTGCCGACCCATGGAAAATGGTCAGATCGAGGTTACAAACCGAATAATTCTTGATGGCATAAAAAAGAAGTTGTAAGAGTCCAAAAGGAGATGTACAGAGGAAGTATATGATGTGTTATGGGCCTATAGGGCGACATCAAGGACACCAATGGGAGAGACTTCATTTATGTTATCCCACGGTTCAGAAGTTATCATCCCTACAAAGGTAGGACTTCTCACTCATAGTGTTCAGACCTATGACCCTCATAGGAATGGGGAAGAGAGAAGACTTGATCTTAATTTCATCGAAGAAAGAAGAGAGGATGCAGAGATAACACATGCAGCCAACCACCAGAGAACTACAGTATTCTACAATCAAAGGGTGAAATCAAGGCCTATAGCTGTGGGAGATCTAGTCCTAAAGAAGACGTTGCAAAAGGCAAATAATCTCCATCCAAATTGGCATGGTCCTTAGAGAATAGTTGATAAGGTCATGAATGGTACCTACCAGTTAGAAAATCTTGAAAGAGAACCTTTCTCCAACCCTTAGAATAATGATCATTTAAAGAAATATTACATGTGATGTTACAGTTGTTTGTCTCTTTATAATACATGTATCAGTTTAGAAAGAAGAAGTTAATGAAAACATAGCAATGTTGTGCTAGTACTCGTGTTATATGCTTTAAACATTAGTTTGGTGAAAATAGGAGGTGAAACATCATAATTTGGTGACCTCAAACCTTAAACATCATTAGTTTGGTGAAAATATGAGGTGAAACATCATATTATGGTGACCTCGGACCTTAAACATCATTAGTTTGGTGAAAAATTTATGAGGATAAACATCATAATTTGGTGACCTCAAACCTTAAACATCATTAGTTTGGTGAGAATATAAGGTGAAACATCACATTATGGTGACCTCGGACCTTAAAAATCATTAGCTTGGTGACAATTTATGAGGGTAAACATCATTATATGGTGACCTCAGACCTTAAACATCATTAGTTTGGTGATAATTTATGAGGGTAAACATCATTATATGGTACCTCAGACCTTAAACTTCATTAGTTTGGGGATAATTTATGAGGGTAAACATCATTATATGGTGACCTCAGACCTTAAACATAATTAGTTTAGTGATAATTTATGAGGGTAAACATCATTATATGGTGACCCCGGACCTTTAACATCATTAGTTTGGTGAAAATAGGAGGTGAAACATCATAATTTTGGTGACCTCAAACCTTAAACATCATTAGTTTGGTGAAAACTTTATGAGGGTAAACATCATATTATGGTGACCTCAGACCTTTAACATCACTAGTTTGATGAAAATAGGAGGTGAAACATCATAATTTGGTGACCTCAAACCTTAAACATCATTAGTTTGGTGAAAAATTTATGAGGGTAAACATCATATTATGGTGACCTCGGAACATCATTAGTTTGGTGAAAAATTTGTGAGGGAAAACATCATAATTTGGTGACCTCAAACCTTAAACATCATTAGTTTGGTTAAAATATGAGGTGAAACGTCATATTATGGTGACCTCAGACCTTAAAGATCATTAGTTTTGTGATAATTTATGAGGGTAAACATCATATATGGTGACCTTAGTCCTTAAACATCATTAGTTTGGTTATAATTTATGAGGGTAAACATCATTATATGGTGACCTCAGACATTAAACAGCATTAGTTTGGTGATAACTTATGATGGTAAACATCATAGATTGGTGACCTTAGAACTTTAACATCATCAATTTGGTGAGAGTTTAAGAAGTAAGACATTCAATCATAACATCGTATGAAGCAACAGAATCTAAAGAAGATTGAACTAATAATTATCATGAAAAAGATAAATTACAAGTCAGAGGCATTAATAGGCCATCAGAAGTTCACACCCATTCAAGAAGCAGAAGGGAAATAAAAATTACAACTCTTAAAAGTTTCAAAAGAGAAGGCCTAAGTCTCTGTAGCTGCAGTCGTATCATCATGACCGACGTTTGTCACCTCAGCTCCATCATCCTGATGATTAGCATCTTCAGTCTTAGTGACCTCTAGCTGAGTAGTCTCAGCTGGAGTAGCATCAGCCTCCTCAGCTTCTTGTAAGGCCTGAGCAATTAGGGGAACACCAAAGCCAAGACCCATAAAGTCTGAGGAAAATAGGATCCCTCGCTCTTTCTCCTTAGTGGCTGCCCATTTTCCAGTTGCTTTGATACCTCTTTCAAGGTATTCAAAGACAAAACTATTAAACTCATCTGAGACCTTGTAATCTTCAATGGTCTTTTCAGCAGCGTCTTTAACTACAGCCCTAATAGCAACATCTACCTTGGACTGAAGGGCATAATCCTTGGCCTTCAGGGCTAAGTCATGGTCCTTCTTGAGTTTAAACATTTCTTCATCCCTCTGCTTGATAACCCCCTTCAACCTTTTAACCTCTTCATTCAAAGAGGCTTGAACCTTCTCACCTTCTTGTCCCTTCTCTATAAGGGTCAACCTCTTCAGAGTCCAATCAACAAGGCGATGGAAGGACTAGACACCCTGCAGAAGAAGATCAGATCTAAGAAAATATGAGCTATAATTTCTAAAAAGATGAGGTTACACTTGTGATGAGCAAGTGATCAAATTAGCAAAAACTAGTACCTAAATGGACTTGTGGAGAGAAAACTCGGCCAATAACGAGACGCCCAAAGAGCATAAAAAATTCTTATCCTCTTCAGTCATTATTGTTCCGATAGCATCGGTAGCCTTCAGAATGTAGCCAATGAGGCTATCACTGATTTTTAGCTAAGCTAGACGAGCAGCTAAAGCATCATCTTTAGAGATGGGGATAGCACGATCCCGAGCCTGAGCCTTACTTTACCTCGTATGCTCTGGGTCGGCCGTGAACTTCCTTTTTTTTATGACATCGGCCTTAGAGGTGCAGGCGTTCTTCTTTATGACGGGTGGGGGTAAATTTTTGCCACCCCTCTTCTCCATCAGCTTCATAAGACCAAGAGAAGACATTTCCCAAAGGTCGTATGATATACCTGCTAGACGCTCTACAAAAGACAAACCTCGGAGTTAGTGAGTCGGAGATATACAAAGTAAGAGGTATAACTCATGAAAAATTAAGACTTACAAAGATATACCAAAGGACTACCCCTAAGCCTGTCTGAGAGAGGTAATAAGGGGTCATCGGAAGTTTATATTTTACAAGACGACCCTGCTCACCCTGATTGCAAAGATCCTCAGTTTTTTGGTGATTTTCTTGGCTAAGTTCAGGGTCGGCTTTAGTAGGAAGGGAGACCTTCCCCCATCTCATAGGGTCCCTCGTAACCGACGTTCCATAGCCCTCATTTGGACCAAATTCCCATGCCCCGAAAGCAAAGAAATACTGAGGTTTACAGTTATGGTTTAAAGTTTGGGTAACTAACAACACTTTCTTCTTTGATTTCCTAGCTAAGAAGTGGTAATAAATAGGACATTTTTTGGCAGAGGAGGTCACATAACAACCAGTGAAAACCCTAACTGTAAGGTCTGAGTGGTGGACAGCCCTCCAAAGGATGATGGCCCAATCATAACCCTCCAGGCATTGGGGGATAATTGGGAAGGATCTACATTTATATGGGAAAGTATAGCTCTAATGGTTGGATGAATAGGAAGATAGAAGCCCAATTTGAACATCTGCTCATAGATGCAGTTCTCTCCACCTCGATCGTCAAAGGCCCTCTCATCCCTCAGAGGTTTCCTAAGGATGATGGAAGAATTTATGGAATAGAGGTGCCTAAAAGTAAGAGGGTCATACTCGCTGGTGGAACTCTAAATATCGGTCGCCTCAGACGTATCAAGATCACTCTTCATGCCATCATCACCATCCCCAGCAATGTGGGCCTGGGAAGGTGCAGGGACACCACCAAGAAACCTCTGAGCAAATTCAGCACCGATGGCAGGCGACAGCGGAATGGCATCAATGATGGGGGGAATGGACACACTTGGCCCTATGATTTCAACATGATAAGACCTACGCGAGGTGCTATCACCTTGGTGAGATGAGGCATGGCTCGAAACCTCGGCTTCTTCAAGAACCTCACCCTGCCTAGGAGAGTAATCCATAGCCTCTTGAAAAGAGTTTACAGACATGGGGTCTGAGGAAGATGACTCGGACTCAAATATTGGTATAGGATCCTTAGAAACCTCTGCAGGCTCGGCTAGCTCAAGGTAAATAACCTTCAGAGGTGGAGGAAAGATGGGTCCGAGAGGAAAGGCCTCAGCCCTATGAGCTTCCTCTTGGGCTAGCTCTATATGCCTAATTTTCTCAAAGGTCTTCTCACGAAGAGATGGGAACTCTTTTATGAGTTAGTACAAGGGTCTGAGCATAAGGGAGACGACACAACACTTGGAATCAAAACTGCAAATAGGAAAACAACTTATTCAACATAAACTAAAGATCAAACTAGGAATCTGAAAGGTTTTCACCAAGAACATTCAAGAACAGGGTCGCCGGAGAAGGTGACCGTAGGTTCATCGAAAACCTAAAGAAGGGCTATTTCTGGATGAAATAACCTCGGAGCTACCTACAACTGTCCCTAAACCACTCAACCATTATTATCCTAACCTCGCAACCACCAATATTGGTGGAAATCCTCGCCAGAAAATGAAAAATCTCATTGGATATTCACAAATGATGATGTTGTAACCAAAAATTGAAAATAAAGGTTTTAAATGATACCTGCCTAGTCACGAGTAAGGGAAGAGGATGATAGAAAACAAAGAAAACATTCAATGACAACCAACAGTGGATGTTTTAAAGAAATTACAGTTGCAAAGAGATCTAGGACGGGAAGAAATTTGGAAGAACAAGGAGTGAGGAGAGAGAAGATGGTTTTTAAACCTATTCAATGATGAAGCGCGATTCCCAATGCCTCATCATTGCCCTAGGGAACCTAAAGGGTAAGTCAGAATCATCACACCTTGATAAGAACGCTACTCACTTTAGTAAGTGACACGTGTCAAGAAAATATTGGCACCAAAGAGATTCATCCTCAGCCATAACTACATACCCCTCCGTCATCTAATTACATAGAAGAGTAAGGGCTAGGGGTGATTGATATACCCAAAGTGCACCCTCGTACTCGGAGACATTAACCTCGGTCAGTCTCACAGCCGAGTTGACAAGAAGCTAATGACAACCATCAGCAAGGTCATCTCTCATAAGGTCGTCCACTCACACACCAACCTCGGCTCTTCATCATCCGAGGTCAGTAGAGTCTCACGGGCTCAATCAACTGCCAACATCATCATCGACCCCCACTGACATTATAGTTACCTTATACCTAACCTCGGCCAACCTTCCTGGCCAAGGTCATCACGATTAGAGAAGACAAAGCAACTACATATGACTCCACCAACCTCGTACCCATCCAGGCCGAAGTTACACCAGTCAAGGACGCAGGGCCGAGCATTTACAAGCACATGTAAGGTTTGGAACACGTGGACAAATCAGTTATAATCGAATCATTCCCCCCGCCCACATGAGGGAATATTGATGTCATCATTATATACATAAGATTATCCAGGTGTCATCCTCACACTGGTTCGATCCTCATGCACATGGTCATTGCATGCTTGGGGGGGGCATTTCACCCCCCAAACACTATAAATAGAGGTCGTCCTCTACCTTGTAGAGAGATCCATAATTGCAACCTTAACTAAAACTCTGTTAGTTTATAGAGTAGAGAGAGAAATCTTGAGATATTATATCTATGGCCATTAGTGCCTTCATCTAGTGATATTACTCACACACTCACAGTGGACGTAGGCCAGATTGGCTGAACCACTTACATACAAGTGTTCATCCTCTTCTACTCACCTCTTTCTACTATATATATACACTCTTGTGCTGCTATTATTTTCACTAGCTTGAGCTTATATCAACACCTCATCTGGTGATGCTGTTTCCAGCATCATCAGATACAAAGGGGGAACTTAAAGAAAAGATGCTAGGGGGCATCCATTATAAAGTATAGGTTGGCGAAGGCAAAAATTCGATGGTGGTGTTGATGAAGTATATATTCGAGGTTAACCTGGTTGGAGATTAGATTAGACAAGTCCTTATGACGATGCTCCCTTCTTTGTTGAACATTATCCAGATCTTGCTCAGACTTGAGTAACTCAGCGTTTGCTCGGGCAACAACACTATGAGCATCCTCCACCTTCTCCTCAAATATAGCCTCCAATCTTACTAGTTCCCTCCGAGATAGCCTCCTACGAGTTATGAGAACTCTGTAGCCAGTGATAAAGAGAAGGAAGGGCATCATTCTTTAAGTCACATAGTACCTTCATCAACTAAGATAGAAAAAACCCATTAGTGATAAGAAGATTGACCTTCACCAACAAAACCTTAATTATATCAGAGTTTAAATACTCTAGAGGAGTGTTAAGTATTTCATCTAAGATGGTGGCTAGGACAAGTAGTCTTCAAGCCATCATCATAGGTATGGGTTGAACGTTGTGAGGGGAAAATGTTGAAGGTAACCTAGCAACAAGTTGCTCAATTAATGCGCGAGGAACTTCAGTTAGGATATGGGTAAAATTGAGTATGGACTACCTCACAACCGCTTTGGGGGACACCTCATGAGGGTGTACACTAAAAACACCATAGGTATAAGAAGGGCGTCATGTGTTCGAATCACTATCACTCTCTTGTAATATACAAACAACCACTTTAGTCATCTCATCAATAATTGGAGCGCCTCCCTGAACTTACAAACTAGGGACCTTGCCCATTGTTGCCAAACCAATTACTATCATCGCCTGCACAATTTCATGTGCGATACCTTCAACTTCTAGGTCATGCACAGCTGATTGCTCAACCTCAACCTGAAAGGCAAAACAAATTATCAAGTCAGAAAAATATACAAACTAGCTTACAAGAATAGTTAAAGTATTGGACTGTCTCACCCTCGGTTATGGGATATTTTAAAGTCCAATATGACGTGTCCTGCCTAAACCTTGGTTATAGGAGATTTTAATACCAATATGATTTGGACTGCCTAGCCCTCAAATATGGGATGTTTTAATACCAAAAATGACTTGGGCCGCCTGATCCTCCGTTATGGGATATTTTAAGACTAATATGACTTGGCCCGCCTGACCCTCAAATATGGGAGATTGAAAGTCATATTTACTAGTCCATGTTAAAAAAATTTAAATGCAGGAGTAACACAAAAGAAGATCATACCTCTAGATGATGATCATCGACGAACTGGAAAGTGGTCATTTGTACTAAATCTTCCTCCTCATGAAAATCTTTAGGTACCACTAAAAGATGCTGCTCTGAGGGAACACCAACACCACCTCCCATTTTAGCAACTTCTTCCTGCCCACCTCCACCTGACCTGTAGCAACAACCTCAGCTCCCTCTGGATAGAGGATTGAGGTCTTAAAGAGAGTTACCAAGAATGAGTCATTCGATGGATGAGGGGTTAGTGGGGAAGTTTGTTTAGGGAGTGAAACCTGCGAAGCATAACAGAGAACGGGATAAAAACACCATGAATATGACAAAAGGAGTTAAAGAAAGAATTTTTTTACCATAAGCGATGGTACAACTATAATAGGGAAATTTCCAATAACAGACTCAACAACACGTTCGTCATGAGCACCTGCCTCGAGACCAGCATGGTTATGCAAGAAGGCAGAGTCAAATGAATAGCCATTACTGGATTCCACAGAACAAAAGGATATATCTTCCCCTGGGGGAAATTTGTAGTTTCTTGAAAGGTTATAAGGGAATCTATCCCCTTTAGTGCATCTTCTTTTAAGATAAGTAAAACTTCATCATGTAAATTACCTCGAACATCAACGTGAAAATAAGAAACACGAGTCAATATTATAAGAGAAAAAGAGGAAAAATTAGAAACTTAGAAGGAAAATGGCATACACACCTCTTCATCTAAAACATCCTCCAAAATTTTATAATCCTGAGGAGGTGAAGAAGGATTAGAAGAAAAATCCATTCTTCGCATCCTACATCTTCGAAAAAGAGGAGAGTCATCTTCCTTCTCCTATTCATCCATCTCCTTCCCTTCTTATCCTTCATCCTCTTCATTATCATAATCATTTTTCACCTCTTCATTAATAACTACCTCTTCCTCATAATGCTCCTCGTCGCTCGTCTCACCTGTTTCATCCAACACAATTTTGACAGGGCTAACCAACTTCCTCTTCTTTTTACCTTCAGCAGTTGGAGGAGAATAGGAAAACCTCAAGAGGCCATTTGGGATGACATGAAGGACCTATCCTCCTCAGAAAAGTTTTCCCAGTTGTTTTGAAGCTGTTCAAATATTAGGTTAACATCATAAATAACCTTAGAATCAGGAGTCAAAATGGGTGAGACCCCTTGGGTAACCTTAAGCTTCTTTTTTGGGGTATTTCCCATGGCCTTCATAGCTTCCCCAATCGAAGCATCATGGGGAATTTCACTCCCTTCGTTCGGCCTTGAGGGAACAGGGGCAATAGCAGCTACTTCGACTAAAATGGAAGATTGAGCTAGTTTCTTCTTTTTTACTATAGTTTGATCCACAGGGGCTAAAGGAGGTAAATCAGAAGGAATATAATTGTTGGTGGTGTTGAGAGAGAACAAAGAGCTTGTAGTAGTGCAGTTCCATAATCCTAACTTCATTAGAGGAAACCTTTCAACATCAGGGTACACGAACTCCTTAAAAAGATTGTTTTGGAAATGGCCCAGCTAATTTCGCCAAAATGCCATCAAGTGCATCACATACCTCCCCCCTCGAGCTCATTTGCTCGGGATAATAGGGTTGGCAGGGTAATTCGAATAAATATTGATGACAGTGGAAGTGAAAAAGTTATTGCATGCAAAAGAAAAGTCAGTAGGCTTCTCTTGGGTGAAATGACTTAACATAGGATTTCCTTGATAGTAGCCAATTTGCATAGCCACGCGATTGGGGGAAGTAGATGGAATAAAAGGAGTACCATTCGGTGGATGAAGATAGATAAGAGGGAATCAACAATAAAGGAACGTTGTTCTCTGAAAAGTTCCTGGGTAACGATTCATTAATGGGGACAATGGAATTCTCCTCACAAGCAAAAAAATAGTTCTAAAAAACTTATCTACCAGAACAGAAGGGCAGGGTATAAAATTCTTAACTTTATCGATTAAAGATACGAAGGGTTTTTTAAAACTCTCATAGTTCCAACAACTGAACTGAGGGACTCTGATGGGGTGAGAGATGGGGTAATTACTAGTCGGAACATACTCCGAGAATTGGTCATACAGAATGGTTGTCAATAGCACGTGATTGTCATAGTTTAAGACATCAAACCTATCAATGCTCTGGGTTGAATCATCTTGCACACAATCTAAGCAAGTGTATAATGAACCATGGGTGATGGAAATAAGAGGAAGCTTGATGCCACTAGCTATGAAAATGGACAAGTTAATTAGATCCTTCTTGGGGCAGTCATGAGGTTTACCAGGAAGGAATATCTTTGACAGGACGACCCAAATATAACCCACAAGCTCAATCTTTAAACCAAACCCCTTCCCAAATAGGGAATACTCAAACACTTGGTTCCCTTTTAGATTCTCCTTGGAAATCTTACAAGACTTAATCACAGCCTTATCCTCGATGAACTAAAAATATTGGATCACCACTGAATAATTACACTTATTATATTTCACCATGCAGGCTTTCACCACTACCTCCAGTTATGCTTGAGTGGCCTTCTCTGCACTTGAGACGACCTCCTCAAAGAAGGTGTCAAAACCTGCTGTTTCCAAAGTTGATAACTCGCAGACATCCTCACAAGTAATGGTGAATTCACCCCAAGAGGAAATAAATATGTGGGACCTATGGATCCATCGAGATACAAGTAATTGGAGAGTATTATTGTTCTTCACAAGGGTGAGATCACCCAACCAACTGCTAGACGACAAATAAATCAAAGCTAATTTCTTAGGATACTTGGCATAGATATAGTCGGTCCAAGGACCTAGACCTTCATAAGTACCTGAGGTGGACTTAAGTTCCACCTTTGAAAAAGGGTAATCACCTCGCTCAATACAAAATTGGGTGATGGTGATGGTGGTAGTTGGGATGTAGGCAAAATACTTGGTGTTGTCATTCTCCTCCATCAGTAGATTTGTTGGCTCCATCGGGATAAAATCAATAGGGAAATTCTCATCCAGTGTCCGAAAGCGATCGGGCTCACCAACATATGGCACATGATGGTAGCAGGCCCACTAGTTTTATCGTGCCTAAGTACGGGGGAGGTGCCCCTGGCAGAAGGAGTTCTCTTCGTAATAGGTGCCATGGATACAAAGAAGTGAGAAAGATAAGAAAAGTGAGTGGTTAGGGTTTGGAATAAAGACATAAAGATGAAGCCCTTATACTTTTGACTCATTTGAGTCTAGACTGTATAAGAGCTCATCTAGTTTGGAAATTGTGACAAAATTGTGTCCATCCTAGAAACCAAAGAGCCTCAGAGATTATTTTTCTTCTTCTCCTATTCATCTTGTAATGATCCTGAGCCTATAGCCATCACTCACACACTTAGAACTTAATGTTTTCATATCATATTGCACCTTTATGTGTATTAATGTGGTGAGTGTGTTTAAATCCCTCAATTTGATTTTTATTAATTTTTTAGGAATTTTAAACATCTTTTAATTAAGGTTTTATTAAACTAAAACTTGATTTAAAAAGTTTTGGGGTTAATATCTAAATATGTTTTGTTGTGGTTTTTGGCCTTAAGTTACTCTGGGTAGAAACCAAAAGCGCCAGAGACTCCAGGGTTGGCTTTGTAATTAGTTTTGGACGCGCGTTTGTATTCTTTCTATGGCCAACACTTGCTGCTCCCTGATTGGCCTGGCTTGTGTTTCTTTACAGAGACATTAGTTGAGAATGTTATCATCCCTTGGATCAAATGTTATCGATGGCCTGAATGTTGTTTTGGTGAATCCCCGTGTAATCCCCTAAGCCAATCACAGCCTGTTTAATCCACCGCATGTTGTGAGCCCTTGGATTGAAGTCAAAGAAGCTTGACTCAATCATAGTCGTCTGTTTTGATTGAACGTCTGGAACCTTCTCCTCTTGCTATTTAAAGGACTCTCATCTCAGCCTTCGAAAGCTTTTGTCATTTTGAAAATTCTCAGAGAAAGAATAGAGAGAGAGAGAGAGAAGAGAGAGAAGAAAGAGAAGAGAGAGAGAGAAACCAGAGAGTCAAGTTAGAAACCCTAACTTCGTCTAAATCTTCTCCAACCTAAACCACTTACCTCTCCAAAACACCATAACCAAATAAACACCATCTTTAGTGTTTCTTGAGTTTATGAGAGTTCGAGTTGAGTGATCTTGGGTTGCTGTAACCTTGTGTTCATAAAATCTTATTTCCAACTTAGACACCTACTCAGATCTTGTTTCTGATTCAATAGAAATCATAGATCTGAAGTTTTCATGTCATAATACACTTAGTTGCATTTTATTTCTCATCTTGAGAAGTATATTGTTGATTGTTTTCTGTTAAAACATTTTATTATTTCAGAATCAACAATAAATGTTTTATAGTTTCTGTGTTTACAAAACTTAACCTGACCTAGTTGGATTCACACTTGGAGGGTTTTCAATCTCCTAAATATTTTCAAAAGTGATTGAGAAAGGTCTTGACCGATTTCTTAAGCAAGATCTCCGTGGAATCTGGGTTATATTGAAAGGTCAAAAGGTTTTTGGTTTTGTAAGAAAGAAAAATAACAAACTCACTGCATATAGACTTTATATGTAATTTGTATAGGACTGTTTGTAAATCTAAGTGTGTGTGAGTTCATGCATGTGAATAGGATTCACTACACAAACACTTAACACACTACATACACTGAAAGTGTTGGCTATAAGATTTGGTGAACATAAGTCGACGTAAAGTGCTGAAACAAAGGAAGAGTTGACAAACTGAGAAGACTACATCAACAATCAAGATCTGCAGAAAAGTTTAAGGACGCCAGAGGGTACAATCCTGAACTTGTATAGATTTGTTATTGTGTGCATGTTAGTTAAATAGATTGTAACTCACATATTTGTTTTAGTGAATTTTTTGTGTTACTCCGTAGAGGGAGTCGTGGATGTTTCCTCAAGGGTGAGGTTTTACCACGTTAAAAATCCTGAGTATTGATATTTCTACATCTTCTCATCCCATTCTGATGTGTGCTGAGTTTAAAATATTTTAAACTGTTTACTAAAACTTGTTATCAAATCTTGTTCTAATCTCGTACATAATTTTGTTAACACATCTTGTGTTCAAAATCAGTTTGACTTAAGTAAAGAGTTTCTTCAACAAACTTTTCGGAGTAGCTTAAATAGTTTATTTTTAATAAACGGCTTTAGCAACGCTATTTCAATTGGTATCAGAGCTATTGGTGAACTTATTTCAAAAAGATCCTGAGTTTCTGAAACTGTTTTCTCAAAATCAACCATGGACGAGAAAAATGAAAGATATGGTAACTTGACCAGACCTCCAGTCTTTGATGGAACCAATTTTTCTTACTGGAAAGTAAGGATGATTGCTTTCATTCAAGGAACCTTGGGAGATGATGTCTGGGACATTATTGAAAATGGATACTCTTATCCTACTAAACCAGCCACTGAAGGAAGTAATGAGAGGGCTAAGAAAATATTAAGTGAGTTTACTCAAGAAGAGAAACAAGTTTCTCGCAATAATAATAAAGGAAAGAATGCCATATTTATGTCTATAAATGAACATGAGTTCAAGAGAATCTCATCTTGTACCACTTCTAAGGAAGCATGGGATACCTTGATTACTGCCCATGAAGGAGACTCTAGGGTTAAGGCTGCTAAAACTCAGATGTTAATTCAACAGTATAATTCTTTAATCATGTATGAATCTGAGTCTTTTGATGAGTTCTATATGAACCTGACTGATATTGTCACTAAACTGCATGCTAATGGTATAACTTATGATAGACAAGAAATTGTGTCTAAAATTCTGAGATCATTACCACAGAAATTTGACAATAAAAGATATGCTATTGAGGAAATGTGTGATATAAATCTCACTCCTGAATTACTCAGTAGTAAATTAAGAACTGTGGAAATGGAACTAGAGTTTAAGAAACAATTGACCCACACTCATAGGAAACATACCAATTCCAATCTTATCTTTACTTCTAAGATGATTAAGCCTGAGTTAAACACTCCTAGTAATGATTCTGATGAGGACTGTGACTTAGAAAGTCTAGATAATCAGATTGCCCTAATGTCAAAACAATTTAAGAAAATTGTTAAATTTAGAAACAGTATTGCAAATAGACAGGGCAAGTCTAATTATTCAACTCCTTCAAATCACAAGTCCCATGAGAAACCTCATGACAAACAGAACAAGGACAACACAAGACCTCACAGAGACCTCAAGAAGACTGAATGCTATAGATGTGGTAAACTAGGACACATTGCTCAAGACTGTAGAGTTAATTTAAATACCCAAAACAAACACTCTAGAGCCAACATCTGCAAAACATGGGATGACTCAAGTGACTCTGAAAATGAGGAACCTGAGACTCTGATGGTTTTGATCCCTGTTTATCCTTCTTTGCCAAAATCATATATAATGATGATATGCCTGTGCTTGATAGTGAGGATGAGTCTAGTAATTCTAGCTCTGTTGCCTTGAATCATACTTTAACTGGTTTAGATGCTTTACTTACTGAGAACATTAATACTTCTTCCTCGGGGTGTGTGAGTCAAAGGGGAATCGATATTGCTGATGTCAATGGGTGTTTGAGTTTAAGAAATAAAACCTTAGGGGCCACTTCACACACCTCACTTAGTGACTCAGACAATGAAGATCTCCCAGATATACACACTCTATATTCTAAAACTCTAAAGAAAAGCACTATACTAGAAAAGATTGTGAAAGATCTTACCAAAAAGCTAGAGGATCTAGGCCTGATGGTAAAACTGAATGCTGAAGAGTATACTACTCAATGCATGTCTCATGAAAGTGAAATCAAAGTGTTTGATGAAAAACTGAAAACTTTGACTGAAGCTAATGAAATTCTGGAGAAAAAATACAAAGGGACATTATTAGAATTGGAACAAACCAAAGAAAAGACATCAACTGTGTTCAAAAAATTTACAAAATTTGAAAACAATTCTAAATGTTTTGAGGAATTCGTTGTTGATTCTAAAACCAATTCTGATGATCGAACTGGTATAGGGTTTTGCCCCAATTTGTAGACACAAACAAAACATGTTGAACCTATCAAATTTGTGTCAGGAGGCAAAAGACCTATTGAAACATGTCCAGACTTTCATTCACTAAAAACTGAGTTTGATCATCAAAACACTAACACTGGAGATGCAAGTTGCTCTAAGCATGAAAGTTTACCAAAAGAAAAATATGTCTGCCCCCCAATTAGGAAAAGTGAACCTGCTTTCAAACCTGTGCTACCTAGGAATAAAATTCAGCCTCAAAATTTCTCAAAACCTTTGTTTAGAGACTTTCCTAAGGTAAACCCCATACTGAGCAATCTTTATTGCTCCTATTGTGATATATACGGACATTCTTTCGATGATTGCTATGCTAGGAGACTGATTAAGCCTATCTACAATACTACCATGTATCAAAACTTTAACTATTCTAGGAGGAGTCCTAACAATTATGTCCTTCCCAGGCCACCAGACAAAAACTTCAATTATAGGAATAGAAAGACTAAACCTAAAAGGACATTTACTAGAAGGAATCCCAGAAACTTTTTTAAATCAAATGCTCAGGTGTTTAAATTTACTCAAAAGCATGCGCAAAATGTTTTTCAACAAAAATCTAATGCTCGCAAATTTTATCAAATGAGAGCAAACAAGCGCAAACAGAAAACCAGAGTAATTTGGGCTAGAAAAGATGATCTAGTATCCTAGATGAAGTGTAATATTCTTATTTCTGCCTTAAAAGCTGAACTTACATCTTCTGGTTGGTATTTGGATTCTGGATGTTCCAAGCATATGAAAGGTAATGATACAAAACTTTTAAATAAAACCCACTTTGATGGTGGAAAAGTTGTTTTTGGTGATGGAGTATCATCCCAGATCATAGGCAAAGGAACTCTTAAAGAAAAAGGACTTCCTGTTCTTGAAAATGTTCTCTTAGTTAAAGGTCTTAAGGCTAATTTACTTAGCATATCGCAATTTTATGACTCAAACCATACTGTTACCTTTTCAAAGAACAATTGCAAGATTTTAAATGAAAAGGGAGAATGCGTAATTACAGGATTCAGGACTCCTGACAATTGTTATACTGTCATGACTAGTTCTGAAATCTGTAATGTTGCCAGAATGGATGACAATGAGATATGGCATAACAGAATGGGTCACATTAATTACGAAAATTTGAGTAAATTGTCCTCTCAACAAATAGTTAGAGGAATACCAAAAATTAAACCTATTCATAACATTGTCTGTGGTCCCTGTCAAGAAGGAAAAATTGTTAAAGCACCTCATAAAAGGGTTAAAGATATCCTTACCTCTAATCCCTTAGAACTCATCCATATGGACCTAATGGGTCCTTCTCAAACTGTTAGTCTCTGTGGACACAGTTATATTCTAGTTATGGTTGATGACTTCACCAGATTCACTTTGGTAGCTTTCTTAAAACAGAAATCCGATACTTTTCAAACTTTTTTAAAGATTCTTTTACGTATTGAAAATGAGAAAGACACTCAAGTAAATAGAATCCGAAGTGATAGAGGTGGTGAATTCAAAGACACTGGTATTATAAAATATTGTGTCTATAATGGTTACAAACATGAGTTCAGTGCTCCTAAGACTCCTCAACAAAATTGTATAGCTGAGAGAAAGAATCGAACCCTTCAAGAGATGGCACGTGTCATGCTCCATGCCAAGAACTTACCTAAGTATTTTTGGGTAGAATCTATTCGTACAGCATGCCATCTTATTAATAGGGTCTATCTTATAAAGAATTCCAAACAAACTCCTTATGAACTTTGGTATAATAAAAAGCCTAATCTTAAGTACCTTAGAACCTTTGGTAGTACCTGCTATGTGTGCAAAGATAGGGAACACTTATCTAAATTTGAGAGCAGGGGAGATAAAGCCATATTCTTAGGATATTCACCTAACAGTAGAGCTTATCGGGTGTATAATCTTCGCACTAAAACCTTAATAGAATCCATAAATGTAATTGTTAGTGACACTACTATAGAAAGCAATACTAGTGAATTAACTATAGAAGAAGAATCGTCAAATATTTTAGAAAATGACTCTTCTGAAATAGATAATTTATTACCTATTGAGTCACCTGAAGTACCTAACTGGGTTTCTAAAGATCATCCCATAAACAACATAGTTGGTAACCCTAGTGAGCCAGTACGTACAAGATCCCAACTTAGAAATTATGCACTTTATGCATGCTTTGTTTCTCTTGTGGAACCAAAGAATGTAAATGAGGCATTGAATGACTCTCACTAGATTTCTGCAATGCAGGATGAACTTTTACAATTTGTCATTCATGATGTATGGTATCTTGTTCCACGTCCTGATCACAAAAAGGTTATTGGTACTCGTTGGATTTTCAAAAATAAAACTGATGAAAATGGGATGATAATTAGAAATAAAGCTAGACTAGTTGCTCAAGGTTATTCCCAAATAGAAGGAATTGATTTTAACAAAACGTTTGCTCCTGTTACTCGTTTAGAATCAGTTCGTCTGCTTCTTGCTATAGCTTGTCACATGCATTTTACATTATATCAAATGGATGTTAAATCTGCGTTCCTTAATGGAATACTTGCCGAGGAAACCTATGTAGAACAACCTAAAGGGTTCATTGACCCTAATTATCCTAATCATGTATTTCGGTTGAAAAAGGCTTTATATGGTCTTAAGCAAGCTCCTAGAGATGGGTATGAGCGCCTGTCCAGTTTTCTACTGGATAAAGGTTTCAAAAGAGGTGGAAATGACCAAACCTTATTTGTCAAACATTTTGACAAACACATTACTATCGCTCAAGTCTATGTAGACGATATCATATTTGGATCCACTTCTACCTCAGAAGTAAAATCTTTTGCTGAAATTATGAGTAAGGAATTTCAGATGTCCCTTATGGGGGAGTTACAGTTCTTCCTAGGTCTCCAAGTCAAACAACAACCAGATGGATTGTTTCTTTCGTGGACTAAGTACGCTTTAGAGATAGTTAAGAAATTTGGCGTCGAGAGTGCTAAAAGTGCTAAAACGCCTATGAGTACTACAGAAAAATTGTCAAAAGATGAAAATGGAAAATCTGTAGATCCTACTTTATATCGTAGTATGATTGGCACATTACTCTATCTGACTGCCTCGCGTCCTGATATCATGTATGCTGTGTGTGTTTGTGCGCGCTATCAAAACAACCCCAAAGAGAGCCATTTAAACTCTGTTAAACGGATAATTAAATATGTTTAAGGCACTCTATATTTAGGAATTTGGTACACGAATGACACACCGAGCACTATTATTGGGTACACTGATGCTGATTGGGCTAGTTGTACTGATGATAGTAAAAGCACTTCAGGCGCATGTTGTTATATTGGTAATAACTTGGTAGGCTGGAGTAGTAAAAAACAGAACTGCACATCTCTCTCGACTGCTGAATCTGAATACATAGCCGCTCGTAGCTGTTGTGCCCAATTATTGTGGCTTAAACAAATGCTAAGTGATTATGGTATTCTAGAACCCACACTTCATCTCTATTGTGATAATCAAAGCGCGATTAATATTTCTAAGAACCCGGTTCAACACTCGCGAACTAAGCACATTAAAATAAGACATCACTTTATTCGTGAATTAGTTGAAACCAAGGAATTAGAAATCAATTATCTTCCTACTGATCTACAACTTGCAGATTTATTTACCAAACCTCTTGATTATAATAGATTCATTTCTTTACGTAAATCTATTGGTATGGTTTGTGTTGAGTAAATACCTGTTATATTTTCCAAGTTCCTTCCCTTTGACCATTTGAGACAAAATGGGGGAGAAATTTGAGTCTATCTCTGCATATACTAAACAGCTTGATCTTAGTAATTCTTTGCAGGTATTCTTCTTGTACAGTCATTCTCTATTGAAATAATAGGATGTTAAACTGTATATAGTTGAGTTATGTAATTTTTGCTTTCTAGGATTTGGGTAGATAGAACTTTTCTAGGAATAGGTTTTTCTTATTTGTTGTCGCACTACGAGTTCTAGATGACTCAAAGGAGATTTTGTCTCATATTTCCAAAGGGGGAGATTGAAGACCTTATACTTTTGACTCATTTGAGTCTAGACTGTATAAGAGCTCATCTAGTTTGGAAATTGTGACAAAATTGTGTCCATCCTAGAAACCAAAGAGCCTCAGAGATTGTTTTGCTTCTTCTCCTATTCATCTTGTAATGATCCTGAGACTATAGCCATCACTCACACACTTAGAACTTAATTTTTGCATATCATATTGCACCTTTATGTGTATTAATGTGGTGAGTGTGTTTAAATCCCTGAATTTGATTTTTATTAATTTTTTGGGAATTTTAAACATCTTTTAATTAAGGTTTTATTAAACTAAAACTTGATTTAAAAAGTTTTGGGGTTAATATCTAAATATGTTTTGTTGTGGTTTTTGGCCTTAAGTTACTCTGGGTAGAAACCAAAAGTGCCAGAGACTCCAGGGTTGGCTTTGTAATTAGTTTTGGACTCGCGTTTGTATTCGTTCTATGGCCAACACTTGTTGCTCCCTGATTGGCCTGGCTTGTGTTTCTTTACAGAGACATTAGTTGAGAATGTTATCAGCCCTTGGATCAAATGTTATCGATGGCCTGCATGTTGTTTTGGTGAATCCCCGTGTAATCCCCTAAGCCAATCACAGCCTGTTTAATCCGCCGCCTGTTGTGAGCCCTTGGATTGAAGTCAAAGAAGCTTGACTCAATCACAGTCGTCTGTTTTGATTGAACGTCTGTAACCTTCTCCTCTTGCTATTTAAAGGACTCTCATCTCAGCCTTCGAAAGCTTTTGTCATTTTGAAAATTCTTAGAGAAAGAATAGAGAGAGAGAGAGAGAAGAAAGAGAAGAGAGAGAGAGAAGAAAGAGAAGAGAGAGAGAGAAACCAGAGAGTCAAGTTAGAAACCCTAACTTCGTCTAAATCTTCTCCAACCTAAACCACTTACCTCTCCAAAACACCATAACCAAATAAACACCATCATTAGTGTTTCTTGAGTTTATGAGAGTTCGAGTTGAGTGATCTTGGGTTGCTGTAACCTTGTGTTCATAAAATCTTATTTCCAACTTAGACACCTACTCAAATCTTGTTTCTGATTCAATAAAAATCATAGATCTGAAGTTTTTCATGTCATAATACACTTAGTTGCATTTTATTTCTCATCTTGAGAAGTATATTGTTGATTGTTTTCTGTTAAAACATTTTATTACTTCAGAATCAACAATAAATGTTTTATAGTTTCTGTTTTTACAAAACTTAACCTGACCTAGTTGGATTCGCACTTGGAGGGTTTTCAATCTCCTAAATATTTTCAAAAGAAATTGAGAAAGGTCTTGACCGATTTCTTAAGCAAGATCTCCGTGAAATCTGGGTTATATTGAAAGGTCAAAAGGTTTTTGGTTTTGTAGGAAAGAAAAATAACAAACTCACTGCATATAGACTTTATATGTAATTTGTATAGGACTGTTTGTAAATCTAAGTGTGTGTGAGTTCATGCATGTGAATAGGATTCACTACACAAACACTTAACACACTACATACACTGAAAGTGTTGGCTATAAGATTTGGTGAACATAAGTCGACGTAAAGTGCTGAAACAAAGGAAGAGTTGACAAACTGAGAAGACTACATCAACAATCAAGATCTGCAGAAAAGTTTAAGGACGCCAGAGGGTACAATCCTGAACTTGTATAGATTTGTTATTGTGTGCATGTTAGTTAAATAGATTGTAACTCACATATTTGTTTTAGTGAATTTTTTGTGTTACTCCGTAGAGGGAGTCGTGGATGTTTCCTCAAGGGTGAGGTTTTACCACGTTAAAAATCCTGAGTATTGATATTTCTACATCTTCTCATCCCATTCTGATGTGTGCTGAGTTTAAAATATTTTAAACTGTTTACTAAAACTTGTTATCAAATCTTGTCCTAATCTCGTACATAATTTTGTTAACACATCTTGTGTTCAAAATCAGTTTGACTTAAGTAAAGAGTTTCTTCAACAAACTTTTCGGAGTTGCTTAAATAGTTTATTTTCAATAAACGGCTTTAGCAACACTATTTCAAAAGAAAACATTGGAACTTCTCTCTCAAAACAGACGATTGCAAATAAACCCAAGGGTGAAGGTTTGAAATGCAAGTATGCCCTTTTTATAGGCGCAACACAAACTCCAACAGGTAGCAAATGATAATGCTTTAGGAAATGTAGAGACGGGCGAGTTATCTTGCATGGCCTGAACACGTGCGTAGAGGCAGGAATTCAAAGGCCGTAATGATAAAGCTTCAAGAAGCAATGTGCGAATACCATTGTGTGAGTAAAATGCACTAACCCCAAAGCCGCCAAGTGTAAAGTGCAGAAATGCAAGTGTCAACCTCATTAAATGTAATACTATGAGATAAATAAATGGGGCGTGCCTAGAGTTTCTCTAACTTGAGGGAGATGAGGTGCTTTGGGGGAAATTTGAATAAAATCTCTTCACTTCCCCAAAGACAACTGTCACACGCAATCACAACGTCCCATCAATAAATGGAGTTAACAAAAATATTGTAAGACACTTAAAAGACGAAGTAGTTCAAAAAAGAGGACTAGATAAGTTCTTCGTACACACTTATCTTTTCTGAATAACTTCATGCTTACCATAATATGATCCTTTTTCTATGGATATAGCTTATTTTTTTAGAAAAGGTGTCGACCCATTTTTCTTTGCAAAAAGTGTTTTAAGGATGACAGAACAATTTTCTTTTTACAAACAACCTTTTTCCAATTTTTAATTCGCACCAAGTTGTGAACTAATTTTAACATAACCAAATTTTATCTTGATTAATCCTAAACATTAATCTAGTGACTAAATCAAATAAAGAAAAGAATACTCATAACGCCAGATGTTCGAAGAAACCACTAAGGGAAAAAACCTCGGACGACCCAAGCCAGACAATCACTATAATGTGGAATTACAAGGAACATACACAAGTCTTACTCAATGACTCGATACCCACGATACTTGACACTCTTATGATCTTAAACCACTTACTTATAGTTCCCATGCGTAAAGTCCTTACATGATGCTCGTCGACAACAAAAACGTCCATGTATGTCTCGGTGTCCACCGATATGGCTTGTAACATCTACGATGTTGAACACGAACTCATTCGCTTCTTCACTGCAAAACCCAATGTTCAAGTATAGAACAAACTCGTCTTGGTGCAACCAAAGATGAATATATCATATAGTAATGAAAGCTCTGATCTTTGAGACTCTAAGGATGTATTTGGCTTTATAAAACCTTAGAAAACATGTGCATAAAATGTATTGGTTAAAAAATAGTTTTTGAGAATGCACACATCTCGAAACTCTGAGAAATCACACCTGAAATAATATTTTTAAGTCGGCATCTCTCTCGAATGACATCCCTATGTTGTTCGAAGGATTGTTAAAGTCATTTGAATGAAAAAACTCGTGTGTTTGATTTTAACACAACTCTAAACCATCTTTATTTCTGAATAAACAAAGTGTAATCTTTTTCAAACTCTTTTAAAAACATTTCTTTAATAAAATTACATTCTTAAACATTTTTAAAATTAATTTTGAGTCCTATTAAAATTATGCATTCATACCTAAGTGATCTCGGAATGAAATTGAACTTATAGACGAAATATGCACCATAAACCGGCATGATAAATTCTTTGAAGCTTTGATGCAACGTCTTCAATAAAAATTAATACATTGCAGTCTGTGTGGGATCTTGATAACAAAAAATACGACCTAAGACTCAAATGTGTTTTGTTCCGAAAATAAGTCATATAAACTTACAATGGACTCAATTAGAAATTTTGTCCTTACAAAAGGTTTAAAGATTCAACCAGGTATTTCATACAAATATTTCTTCATGCAATAAAAAAATATCTCTACGAAGGGAAAAATGTAGGGGGAATCCTCACCAAAAATTCAATAGTTGAGTTGATCACATACTTAGTAACTTAAAAGGAAGATAAAGACATATCGAAGGACTTCCTGCTAAGACCGTCCACGGACACTCCTCGAAGTACTCTCTTTGAAGACCAAAGTTATTCT
The DNA here is from genome assembly GCA_949130495.1 of Sambucus nigra. Classification (NCBI taxonomy): domain Eukaryota; kingdom Viridiplantae; phylum Streptophyta; class Magnoliopsida; order Dipsacales; family Adoxaceae; genus Sambucus; species Sambucus nigra. Next base: position 174,372,451 of record OX422208.1, read on the forward strand.
GATAACAATACTTTTTAATATAAAGAAGAATGTATTTGATCCTGTACTTTATTTATTGAATAATGTTTACTTTGTAATTTGGGCGAGTTTATTCGATACCCTCAAGAGACCATGCATGATAGGGCATGAGAGAGCTTACATGCTCTATCTAACGATCTCCTCTCGGGAACCTCATAGGGACATGGTTTGGAGGATTGGGCTCAAGGAAACATTGGGAAAACAGTAAGCAACCCTCTTGGCACACTTAGGAAAAACTTCATTCAATACATATGGTTACTCGAGCCACTTCCAACCGAGCTACCCTAATCTCAACCTATTTGGAACGACCTTCTCGAGGAACACCAATCCAGAACCTTTGGCCTAGAGACAACTTTCAGCCAACAAGTAGCATACTCAATGCTCGAGCTACCTTCCAGTTGGGCAACCTCAAAACCATACACTATCCTTTTGATTGATGTGATCGCACGTCTAATGGGGTCACTGTTCACCTACTTTATGACATCACAACATCTGGCATTTAGGGACTCGAAGTTACATCACTCAAGTGAGATTATCCTTAGGATGTCAAGCCTTGTTATCCATATCTCACTTCATATCTGCTCCAAGGTAAACCTTTCAGATTCCACGTCGCTTCCTTTATTAATGCCACCATGGTTCTAATTGGTTGGGCAGTTTCTCTCCAAAATATAATATCCCATGCATTTAATGCAATATCTCTCACATTAATGCTATGGTACTTTATCATTTAATGCTAGTCAATCACATAAAATGCCAGCAAGGTAACTCGAGTAACCGTGCCTCTATATAAATAGACCAGCCAAATAGTTTACTAGGACAACAATTTTGATCTAGAATTGTTGTTAGATTTCCCTCATACACGATGGCTTCTACGAGAACATTTATTGTCCAAACATTCTTCATATACCCATCCATACCCTCATCATTGAGCATTAACTGAGATTGAGGTTCCTGCCTTACCTTTATTGTGCCGAGAGTGTTTGCTCTTTCTCTCTCCGACCATATTACTTGTTGGTCCAATCTATTTATTGTATTTACAATGTATTTATGGTGTAAAGATTTCATTTAATACTAGCTTGAGTGTTAAATGTTATTGTCTCTCTTTCCCTCATTTATTGTCATTATTAAATATGCCATGAGCATTAATTCCGATCTTTATAAGGGGTTACGCCTCACTTGATACTAACTGTATTCCAAGAACGCACATCTTACATCGAGAAATAACCTTATGCTTTGGCTTGTCGAGAAATGTAAAATGCTTGCAGAGTTGATCGCAGATGTCATCTTTATGGCATGATCAATAAGGTTTCAATTATCTGCTGGCCTAATTCCGACATTCATCTTTCCCAATGACAAACACTAGGATTTAAAGTTCAACAAGTCATTTTTATCACCCGTTGGGTTATTTGCGAGAAGGGAGAATCCAATGGGCTTCTTTATATTTAAGCAGGAGGTGCTGGGAGCGCGGTATGGGGGCATTGGTACAACATGGGTTTGTTGCCTACCCGTATTTGGAATAAGGGAATGAACTAGAGGTGGAGTTTTGAATTGCTCAGCGATTGGCGATGATAATTCTTGTTGTTTTGCACGAGATGAGGATCCTCATGGGGGGGTCACCTCATCACTTGGTGTATTTTGGTTGTTGCCTCATCCTGACATTATCTACAAAGATGAAAATCCATAAGTGACTAAATAATTATAATAATATGAAATTGTAACTAACTAATCAAGTTTATGACTATATATATATATATATATATATATATATATATATATATATATATATATATATATATATATATATATATATATATATATAGAGAGAGAGAGAGAGAGAGACTTTTCAAAGTAAGTTGGGGTTAAGGTTTTTTAAAGCCAAATACATCCTTAGAGTTTCAAAGATCCTAGCTTTCAGTACTATGTGCTATAGTGATCTTTGTTGGCACCATTTGGAGTTTGTTCTACATAGAACTTTGTTGGTTTTTGTGGTAAAGAAGCGAAAGAGTCGTGTTCAACATCGTAGATGACACAAAGCCATATCGATGAACACCGAGACATACGTGGAGGTGTGTGTTGTGGATGGGCATCGTGGAAAAAAGGACTTTCTGCATGGGCACTGTGGAGGAGTGGTTGAAGATCAAAAGAGCGTAAAGTCTCGTGGGGATCGAGTCGTTGAGTAAGACTTGTGTTTGTTCCTTATAATTCCACATCATAGTGATTGTCTGCATTAGGTTGTCCGAGGTTTTTTCCTTTAGTGATTTCCTCGTACATCCGGTGTTGTGAGCTTTCTTTTCCTTAATTTATTTGATTTAATCACTAGATGCATCTTTAGGAATAATCAAGATAAAACTTAGTTAAGTTAAAATTGGTTCACAACTTAGTGCCAATTAAAATTGGAAAAACTTTTTTCATAAAAAGAAAATTGTTTTGTCATCCTTAAAAAAACTTTTCGCATAGAAAAAGGGGCCTACAAATTGGTATCAGAGCAGACTGCATTTAATTTTCGTGTTGATCCTTGTTTTGTGTTTTTGGGTGACTTCTTTTTTTTTGCTATTAGTTTGTTTATTTTTCTCTTGGTGGAGTCTCTAAGTTTTGACGAATTACGCCTTTCGAATTTGAAGTGTTCAAAATGAATTGAAATTTTGGAAGAAGAAAGTTCTCATTTTAAAAGTGTGATTGAATATTTGCAAACCTTTCAAACTCAAAGATATATCATTTGTGAGAAGTTTGGAGCTTTACATGGCAACTATGAATCTTCAAAATTTTCTAAAAAGGATAGTGATGATAGATTCCTTATTTTAGAGAAAGAGTTAGAGGACTTAAAAAATAGTAGGGTTTATGTCATTGATGAAAATATTTTGTTTAATGATTTTGTGGCACATGAAAAGACTCTTAGGAATAAGTCTACTCAGATTGAGGGGGAGCGAGATAACCTTCTAGGTATTATTGAAAATCTAAAGAAGGAATCCCGAAAATTTAAGGAGTCTAATTCTTTGCTTGATTCCAAAATTTTGATGTTGTAAAATAATTTAATCGACTCGAGTAGTATGAATAGTGATGGTAGTAGCTTATCTTGTTCTAGTGGTTCGAGTGTCAAAGACAAAACCATAGTTTGTTTTATAGTGTCAACTACAACCGAGGGTGTTAGAAAAGGTCAACCTAAAGGTCTAATTCCTCGTCGTATTTTCCCATGTTTGAATTGTGGTAGGTAAGGTCAGTTTAGGAGTTTTTGCTATGATCTTAGAAAAAACCTTAGGAAATTTAAACGTATTGTCCCATTGGTTTCCAAAGCCCGTTTTGTTACGTATACACCGGTTTGGGTTAGGAAAACTGTTTTAGAGATTCTAAATGCTTTATTGGTTAATTCTCATATGCATACACATGATTCTTCACTTGCTATTTCTTATAGTTGATTGCATGTCCATGTTTGTCCTACGCTAATCTTTGCATCATGATTTATATCTTTCTAGTGTTATGACATGTGTATCATTTTGTATTATATTTTAATTTATTGAGTTTTATTTAAAAAATACAAAAAGATTTTTGGTTTCATTTTTTGAAAAATACAAAAAAAAAATTATTTGAGTCAAAATATGTTGAAAAACCAAAAAGATTTTCGATTTATTTTTGTATTGTGAGTTCACATGTCTGATGTGGCGTATTAGTGTGCTTGGACCCCCATCCTTTCATTATCCATGTGTCTGGGACATTTGGTCATAATTATTGATGCTTAGAATGATTTTAACCATTGTATTATGGGGTTTTTTCGAAGTTGGTATACATTTTGATTCAACTTTTTATATATGTCATCTTGCAGACATGCACGAGTTATATGGATGTTTGACATCTCATGAATATTTGAGTTTGATGAGACGTTCTTATCTCAATTTTGTCATCTATCCGTAAGTAGACTTAAGGAGGAGGTGTGCATGTAAGAACCGTTTACCATGAGAACTAAAAATGAAAAAATGATGAGTGTTCAAAGGAAAGGGCTATGAGAGTGTAAAGTCGACTCAGCATGACATCCACCGTGTAAAAGAGCTCAAAAGAAAATCAAGGCAATAAAAATAATCAAATGCCAAAATATGGGCCAATTAGTTTATGTTCATTCCAAAAGAAAAATATTATATATTTGAGGGAGTTTTGATGGAAAATTTAAACGGGTTTACACCTCAAATCCTAACATTGAAATCGCGTGTAATGACGCTATTGTTTGTAGAATCGTTAAAATTCTGAATTTGTGTGCATGTTTATTTTTTAGTTCATTAAGCTCACACTTTAATTGTCACATATGGAAAACATTAAGTTTGATGATTTATAGCTATCAATTAGAGCTTCTTGATCATTTTGATGTGTTGGAATTGTGATTCATTTGTTGTAGTTCACGCCCATACATTCCATGTTCATGTTTGAGCACATCCATACTATGTTAGCATGTAACTCACATTGTTTTATCCAAGGTTCTAAAAAACGCGGGGCGTGATCGAGGCGTGGAGGCCAAGCCTTAAGCCTTAGAAGCCTAGGCGGGCCTTGGCGTAAAAAGGCGTGAAAAGGCGTTTAGGCCTTTTTAATATATTTTAATATTTTTTAACCATAACAAGGCTATTAAAATACTAAACGTGTACATATCCTAAAAATATGTTTGAATATTTGCAAATAAAAATACTATTTGATTATTTTGGATGAGATAATGGTCCGGTTTGTAAAAAAATCTTTAAAAGGCGATATTGTTTCACTAAAGCATTGTTGTTTTTAGAGAAAAAGTATGCCTTAAGGGTTTTACCAAGAATAAGGCGTCCAAATCTTAAGGCGAGGCGTTTCTCTCAAGCCTCAAGCTTAGGCGTGCCTAGGCGGGTTTTTTAGAACAATGGTTTTATCTATTAGTTTTCTATTTTGCTAATGTTTTGCATTTTTCTGCCACTTACAGTTAGTTTTTTCAACAAATTTTTTTTCTTGGCGAAACTGTTTAGTTTTTAGAACTAGATGTGAGAGTTTGATTTTTTCGTTCGAGCGAAAAATAGTTGTCGCGTGAAGTCATCTCGCGAGAAGCCTATATCGTTTCAACGACAAGGAAGCCTCGTTCGAGCGACCATCTGAGATTTTCTCTGATTTATGTTGTTTCAGTACCCTCGTTCATATGGTTATATATTTTAGTACTGCTTGATTTTGGATAGTTTGTTGTATGCAGTTCTCACTGATCATATGTTACTACATTATGTTCGTTTAGTCATACCTGCTTAAATTAGTGATTCCTGTTGTGTGATTATTGTTCGCTAGCTACGGATTTGATATTTTTTTATCATTATTAGTTGGTTGTTTCATGTTTATTTAGATACACTTCATTGATTATCTCATTCTATATTTATTTATCTTTTCATCGGGTTGTTTGTTTAAGACAAAAAGGGGGAGATATGTATGTGATGTATGGGGATATTTTATATGTTAAGCACACAGATTTTGTTACATTAATACATTGATATCATATGCGTTCATGGTTGTTTTATTGGTATCTTATTGAGTGTGGACTAATTGGTATCCTTATTTTGATGTTATTTTCAATTTGGTATCATGTGTTGCTCACATAATAAATGATTTGGGTTTGATTCTACATACTGGTTTATATCATTTGTTCCTGCATATTTCACTGGGTATTTGTCCGTTTTATGTGTTTAGGTCTGATTAAAGAGATTTGAGATTTCAAACTATATCACATTCAGACAGTTTATGCTTCCCGGACCATCATTTTTTAGTCATGTCCTGTATTTTATTTTGGGCTTATGAGATTGGATTTAGGCGTTATATGGCTTGACGGCACGACTTGGGCATTTCACTGTTCATTTTGTCCCATAATAGTCAAAGGGGAAGATTTATAAGGATAGAATTTTCAATTGAGTATGTTGTATGTTTATTTGACTTATTCCTAGAACAAAAAATGTTTGAGTCATAGGTTATTTTTTTAAGTGTCATAATCCCACACAGACTGTGACGTATTGAAGTTTATTGAAGACGTTGAGGCAAAGCTTTAAAGATTTATCATGACAATTTTATGGTGCATATTTCGTCTTCAAGTCAAATTGCATTCCGAGATCACTCAGGTATGAATGAGTAATTTTAATGGAACTCGGAATTTATTTTAAAATATTTAAGGATGTTATTTTATTAAAGAAATAATTGTAAAAAAAATTAAACTTTTTGAAATGCTTTACATTTCGTTTATTCTAAGATAAACATTATTTAGAGTTGTGTTAAAATTAAACACACATATTTTTTCATTCAAACGATCATAGCAGTCATTCGAGCGACATGGGGATGTCGTTCGAGTGACATGCCTATGTCGTTCGAGCAAGATAACCACTTAAGAAAAATTATTTAAGGCGTGTTTTCTCAAAATTTCGTGAAGTGTGCATTTTGCAAAAAAAATATACAACCAAAACGTTGTTTTGACATGTTTTCTAAGGTTTTCTAAAGCCAAATACATCCTTAGATTTTCAAAGATCCAAGCTTTCATTACTATATACTATAGTGATCTTTGTTGACACCATTTGGAGTTTGTTATACATAGAACTTTGTCGAGTTTTATGCTGAAGAAGCGGAAGGGCCATGTTCAATATCGTAGACGACATAAGACCATATCGATGGACACAGAGATATACGTGGATGCGTGTGTTGTGGACGAGCATAGTGGAAGAAGTACTTTCTACATGGGCATTATATACGAGTGGTTGAAGATTAGAAGAGAGTCAAGTCTCGTGGTGATCGAGTCGTTGAGTAAGACTTGTATCTGTTCCTTGTAATTCCACATCATAGTGATTGCTTGACTTTGGCTGTCCGAGATTTTTTCCCTTAGTGGTTTCCTCGTACATCCGGCGTTGTGATCTTTGTTTTCCTTACTATGTTTGCTTTAATCACTAGATGCATGTGTATGATTAATCAAGATAAAATTTGGTTAATCAAAAATTGGTCAACAACTTAGTGCGAATTAAAAATTGAGAAAAGTTTTTCATAAAAGAAAATTGTGTTGTCATCCTTAATAACACTTTCCACATAGAAAAAGGGCCCTACACACCTGGCCAACCACCAGATATGAGTCACGCTTTTGGTTGTTCATAATTGGAGTTTGTCCATCAATCATTAACACGTACTTTTTTGCCATAACACGCGTGTAATCTTAAAAACACTCGGACGAAGAGAAGAAGATGATGTCGATGATAATACCAGGTTCATCCTCTTTGGTTTAGATATTCTAATGCCGGAGGTTCAATAAGATTTTTGAGGCAAGACGTTCAGGAAAACTTGGTAAGAACAAAATTATTTATTTATTTTTGTAGGTAGCTATTTGTTTTTACAATTAGGGATGAATGAAGAAAGCTTATATTAGCAATTTGTTTTTATAAATGGAGGTATATACTAATTTAACAATGTGATCATTAGGGGAGGGGAGATATAGTTGTTAATAGTTGTTGAGAGAAATTTAGCTTTATTACAATCACATGAGTACCGTCGGAGATTTCCATGCCCAACTCAGAAACATAGAAGTTTTTCTCGGATGGGAAATTGAATACCGTGGTAGACCACTAATTACAATATTCTCGCACATCGCAATAGTTGTATGCTAGTTGTGTTATATAATTGATTCAACAATGTTTTGCCCCCATATTGGGCATTAATTGGAAAAAAAATGGATGCAAAGCAACATTTACCCACAAAATGAGCTTATGGAAGAATTAGTTTAAGCAATTGTCTTATGGAATTTCATCACACCTGGCCAACCACCAGATATGAGTCGCGATTTTGGTTGTTGATAATTGGAGTTTGTCCATCACTCATTAACACGTATTTTTTTTCCATAACACGCGTGTAATCTAAAAAAACACTCGGACGAATAGAAGAAGATGATGTCGATTATAATACTTGGTTCATCTTCTTCAGTTTAGATATTTTAATGCCGAAAGTTCAATGAGATTTTTGAGGCAACATGTTCACGAAAATTTGCTAAGAACTAAAACATTTATTTATTTTAGTAGGTTGCTATTTGTTTTGACAATTATGGATGAATGAAGAATGCTTATATTAGCAAAAAGCTTTTTAAAAATGGAGGTATATATTAATTTAACAATCTGATCGTTAGGCGAGGGGGATATAGTTGTTAATAGTCGTTGGCAGAAATTTATCTTTATTACAATCACATGAGTACCGTGGGAGATTTCCATGCCCAACTGAGAGACATAGAAGTTTTTCTCAGATGAGAAATTGAATGATGTGGTAGACTCGCACTTAGAACAATTAACCGTGGAAAATTAAACAGTTACACCTAAGAACATTCCACCAATATGTAAACGCCATTTTTAAATGAGTGGTAAGTTGAGAATTCGTAGGGCTCCCCATAGTGATTGGGCTATGTTCTTTGGGAATGAACGGATTATCGCACATGACAATCACGAAAACTTTTTAAACAGGTATTATCTTAGTTGTCCTATTATCCACGTTATTCTTTGTATATATGAAAGAACACATCGAAAAGTGACATGACGTACCCTCTATCACTTTGAGTTAATATCGTTTGCTTGGGACGCACTTTCTTACTACGGATATAGGTTGCAACTGGTATATTCCACTATTGAACAGGAAGACCAGGGATTTTGTAGATCACGGTCAAAGGGGTTGTGAGTAGTGAAGAAAATATCATCTACGTTTTTTTGTTTTTGGTAATTTGATCCCACACCTCGGGCTATCTACATCAATGAGCTTGAGATAATATCAATGACTAATTGGGTTGGGTCGACGGGCCAACATCCCCAATGTCATGAATGCTTCTTCCATGGATGTTTTACTCTCTAAATTTCTAGTGCCTTATTTCCGAAGAAACGTAACATTCCAACTTTTTTCAAAGGGCTTTTCATCGATATATCTAGTTATATCAGAACTACTATTGTTGCTTCCTCTACACTTTTCGGTGCTTTTTTATGTTCTGTATGTCGTGCGCAATCACAAATCACCTTAAAAAAAGTTGGATTCGACATCCTAATTAATTTCAAAACTAGCATTTAATGTAAATAAAATCAAACCACATTCAGCTTAATGTCAAATTGTCAAATAAATATGGTTACTAGGGAAATAAATATGTATGAAATTGATTTATTAACAACGTACCAGTACAAATTAAACAACAAGCTTGAAGATTATGTATATTCAGTGTAAGGCAGCGAAAATAAGTCACACGTAAATGCATAAAATTTCTTTTAAGAATAAACAAGACTTAAATGTATATATAACCTTATTGTAAATGTTTGCCTCGAGTGTAAAGAATAAATAATTTTCATGAACAGATGAATTAGAAATTGAATGAAAGAATCATTTGGGAATGATGGAGTGAGTTATCCTAGAGGAACCTAGAACGTTTGCATTCAGGAGAAATGCCCTGGGGAAAACGATTTGAATCAGCACAGTAGTTGTAGATCATATGCTTCTGTTGCACCCACCGAAGTCTATTTCTCCCTGCAGAATCAAGTTCTTGAGTTTGCCATGCCTCGGTGTTCACCGAGTTGGTGGACTTTGAACTCCCCCAAGATGACATAACACAGGCATTGCCATTAACATTGAAATTTCTATATGAGGCCGAGAAAGGAGCTTTTGTCCAATCTGTCTTGACGCGACCTCCTTGTGTTGCCCAATCATCAGCATTCCATAGGCTGGCATAGACTCTCATTGGTTGGCTAGTAGGGAATGGAATTCCAATTGCTTTGTTGTTTTGAAATACTCTTATAGGAATGTTGTCCACCAAAAAACTGCATATTGAGGACACAGAATAACATATATTAGAAATTGGGAATGAATTGATTTGATGTTTGGAAAAATGAGATTATAAGGTGTGTAAGAAGATATTTGAGGAGGAGAGTACACACATTATGCGGTGAGCATTCCAAACAATTGAGTAGGTGTGGAACGCAGAAGTTGGGTCGAACCAGAGATGGAACTGTTGCTCTTTGTCCCCTTTCCCTTGGGAGTAAACATTGGTGTGAACTGTATATGGACTTCCAGATGAGTTTCCCAAAAACTCAAAGTCAATTTCATCGTGCCCAGGTCCTTGAGAAGATAACTGCATGCGTATGTAAGATTGAAAGAAATATTAGAAATAAGAAGACTATATTGGAACATGTTTCGATATGTGAGTGGGGGTGAAATAATTAAGATTTAGAGATGCATACGTAAAAGGTGGTGACAGTGCCAGCTGAGTTGCCAGGAACAAGCTTGAGTTGGACGTCAAACCTTCCAAAGAGATATTCGTTCTTGGACTGAAAACCAGAACCGGAAGCTTGATCAAGCGAGAGTGTGAGAAGCTGACCCCCGTTGAGTATCTTAGCCCGTTGATCACCCCAGGTAATTTGGGCGTCTTGGTAGAAATTTCCAGCAGAGGCAGCAGCAATTAAGTATGTCATCAGTATACAAGGTACAAGCATCACTTTAGAATATGAAATGGATGCCATTTTTAGTGTATGGGTTGAGAGAGAGAGAGAGAGAGAGAGAGATTGGTGATGGTTGAGGTGATAGCATCAAGTCCTTTTATAGGTGGGTGTTGTAAACTCGAAACTGAGTTGACCTTGATTTAAAAGAACCATCCAAGAGAGCTAGTGTAGTATTATAACGTTTGCTCAAATTGCTGGAGACAGCTGAAATGTTTTACGCGGAGATGAACCCTCCCTTACGTGGTAACGCTCCTGCTTTTCCTGTTTTGTTTTGGACGTTCATGCCAGTTGGCAACAGCTTATCAACAATAACATAATACCACCGCCTCACACGCTTTTCGGTTTCTTTTATTTATGATCAAAGCCATTGGTCAAATAATAGCAACCAAAAAAGTGAACATCTTGTGGAAGAATATAGTACCGCCCCCATAATTTTTCGTTAGGAAAAATGTATCTTCTACCTTCTACTTCTACATTTGTATTCCCAATAACTTATATATGACTACCCCTGGTTACCTTCATTGCCGCAACTTCAACAATCCCCGTTAGCCATTATTTGTATGATTGTTTAATCCTAACAATTAAACAAATTGTATTCGAGTTACACACTCTCTTTTTTGTTCCGGTATAACAAATTTGTCAAATTTATCAATTTTTTTCATCAAAAAATTCAAGAAAAAAATAGTTGAGATGAGGTAATATGTAAAAAAATTTGCATAAATATGCATTTTTGACCGTTGAAATGTTGTCGATCGTCTCACCCATTTTTTTAATGAATTTTTTTATGAAACTTCTTGGATATGATCTCGATAGTGAGAAGATCATATCCATGAAGTTTCATTAAAAAAAATCAATCAATAAAGCGGCTGGCGCCGACCCAACATTTCAACGGTTGAAAATGCATATTTATACCATTTTTTTACATCTCAACGTTTTTTTTATTGAATTTTTTGATGAAAAAAATTAGAGATGATCTTCTCAACGTGGAGATCATATCCATGAAGTTTCATAAAAAAAAAATCATTTTTTTATTATTTTAAAATGATTGTCTATACCGGGTATGTAACATAAGGAGTCATTACATGAGACTTTCTGTATATATATATATATATATATATATATATATATATATATATATATATGCCCAACACGGTATAACATATTTGTTGAATTGCTTTTAAAAATAGTTAATAATACATCTGAAATCCCCTTACATATACTTTTATCTTTAATCACACAATCTAACACATAAAGTATTTTCTTTACACAGATATCACTTACAAATGATTAAAATACCATGTATGATTTGAGTAACAAACTAGTTAACCAAAAAAAAAGTAGATTTTATGCATAATAAAAAAAACACTTCTAGTGATCTTTTCGTGGCTAAAAGTATGTTTTGCTAAAATTTTCCCTCACCTATTAAATTCTATTTGCTAGTTTTCTTTGTGACTCACAGTAATTCCATCCCCTGTGCGAAAATCTAACTGTAGGTAAATGTATTAGCTCATTCATGACAAAGTAATTTTCCACCACTTCCTCCTTTGCAAATTTTGAGGCTAATTTCAAAGTCATATGTTTTAAAGATAAATGTAACAACCCCTAGTTTCTCACGTAAATGTTGACCAGGCACGACACGTCGAAGATAGGGTTTGCTTGTCAATTAATACCATTCTTAACACAAATGTAAATATAAATATGTATATTCAAAAGCCCATTATTTGAAATGTCAGGAATGTATCAATACTATTTAAATATATCCAAACCAATACCAACTAAATAATAAATCGATCAAGTGTAACAGAAATCTCAACCAACATAAAGTAAAGAAGTCTCGGGCTTATGCCCTTACAAGTGTTCCAAATAAAATAACTAACCCTGGAAGAAAAGCACCTATACTCGAATTAAAGAGTCTGAAAACTAATGAGCAAAAGAGACTGCAAGACTGTCACAGTACAATCCAGTTATCCATGTCTAAGAACATATAAGGGTGAAAATATTTAAATTTTAATCAGACCCCGAGGTGTACAAGAATTAACTTAATTAATTTAAGATGCAATAATACAGTTAATGCAAAATAAATATCCCCCTTCGTCACTCGCATGCGTTTAACACCTCACCGTTCATCTAAGTGTGATATTATTCGCATCTTAATACGATCCAAATAATAATTATGACAACGTGTCAATTTGTAATAATGAATTTATCGACAACAAAATATTTAAGCGTAATAACCACATTTAATTGACAACACTCATACTACCATAGTCTCCTAAGTTGCACATAAATGGCATAAACAACTATTATGCATTCTAGGATCAAAATTTTAGTTATAGTCCACATTCTTAGACAATTAAATTTATCTCATTACAGTTGGGGTAATTATTTATGTATGTCCTTCATATATTTAACACATAAGGGCATTACCTTTGGTGCCTAGTTCGCACTCTATCGATAAGTCCATAAAAATCTCTTATCCTAAGTGGACAACACAAAACACAAATAAGTTAGGGACAGTCCCTATGCAGGATACCTGTTCACAAGTCATACCCAACGGTGACACAGGTTGACCTACCTCTCGTAGATGGCGTCTCCCTGTAGTACCTATATAACCAACACAATCTCCAAGCCCATATGTACTGGATTGTGGTACTCGGTCCGAACACATGAACCCCTAAACGGATTGGAGAGTCCATAAAGTTTAGAATGTCCACACAAATACGTATAAGTACATATTATTATCTCATATAATATGTATAGGTGATTACTTCATAATTACCGTAGAAATCCCGCCAAAAGTCCACAATATTTTCATTTATTAATAATTTACCATCTAGTGAATTATTAATTCAACGGCATAGAATAATTACTTAACCAACTAGTTAATTGTAATTTTACCAATTAAATGCGGGCATCTTAGTGTTTTTAATAATTTCCCCTTTTTGACTCATATAAAGTAAACCAAACCCAAGGTCCAAATCATAAAAGGAACGAACGGCCAAAAACCCCTTCACGTCGCTCAAAAGAAGTTGGGCCGTTTGCGTGACTTCATATGTCGCTCGAACGAGATACGACGCCGTTCGAGTGATCCCCTCTTCCTTCCTTCACCACGCCAGCCATTGTTGTTCTTTCCAGTTTCAAATCTCGAAATCTAGAAACCAACCTAGAACCAATATATATTCAAACCCATCATATACATTGTTAAAGATTTTAACGATGGAAGCATTCTCCAAATTCCAACCCTATTTAATTCGCAATAAGAGGCATCTGTCATGGGATCTACATCCAAATTTCAATCCGCGAAATAATAGTGACATCCTATATATCAATTAATCAAATATCCCCAATTAACTATCATAACCCTAAGGGATCTACCCTAAATTTCAAGATTTCGATACCTAAATTTCTAGGACTAATTTTATATTAAATTCAGTCTTCTACATGCATAGAATATTTATTCATCATCAATTCATTCAAATCAAACCAAAATCCCTGAAATTTAGGGGTTATTATAAAGCATCAAGAAATACATTGGAAACTTAAATTAAGCGTGAGAATTCTTACCTTAATAGATTCGTAGAAGAAGCCCCTTGAATTCCGTTTGATTCCTTGCCTATTTTCTTCCCTTTTTGGTTTCTCTCCTTCCTCTCTTGATAGCAGTTACGTTAGGTCTTTCTGATTGATAGTGGTGGAGTGGTTTATCCCCACTTAACCACTTATTAAATGCCTAATCCTGAGTTAGGCTTAAAACCCAAGTTTTAGACCCCCCAAATGAACCCGAATCCACAAGTCAACAAGTTTAAAAGTTCTTCAACATATATTCTACTGAACCGGGACTATTTTTAAAGGTCTAAAACACCTAAACGAGCCCATATATGCACCAAAATATGTCCCGAATTATTTATGTCAATAATGGGTACTTTTAAATTATGTCGCACATTAATTATATATTTTTCTACATTGCATGCAAATGCTATAACCATAAACATAAAAATCAATCATATACGAATATAACTAAATAACAAATTTCACTGGTGCAATTATTAAATAAAAAAATTCAATTAAGGCCAATTTCCCCAAATATTTAATTATTCCAAAAATATTATTTTTTTAAAAAAAATTACGGGGTATTACAATAAAAATATACTTTCCGTATATATCTTTCTATAAATTATGAATACAATTTGAATGCAATACGCGTACTTCGATCATTCCTCTCCCATGCGTATTATTAGGAGGAGGAAATTTGGAAAGCTCACCTAATTTTACACATTATTTTAAGATAAAACAAATAATTGAGGACAAACCAAGAAACAAAAACAAGAGTTGTTACAAAGGGACTATTTTAATAACTATTTATCTATATTCTCATTTAATTAAGGCATTGATAGATAAAGAGTCGTATGTCTTCTCTTATACGTAAGAACTTTTGAGTGTATTGATAGAATTTGGTGTAATAGCTAGAAGTAGGAACTTTGAATTTCTTTGAACTTATTTATACGGACAAACTTTAATACATACTAAGTATATATATTTAGTTTTTTAAATTGTAAAAATATTATGTTTTGAATTATTTTTTTATATTACGTTTAAACATTTCGGATGACCGATATAAAAAATTGAACTCAAAATAACCTTCTGTTCTATTTAAAAAAAATCGATCAAACTTTCGCAGCTTTTAAGAAAGGCTATTTTAAGCTGATTTCCTTATATGAGTCCCTTGAAATGTTTAAATGTCCCAGAAAAATCACAAACTCAAAATATTTTTTGAATATTTAAAAAAAAATGGTTTGCGCCTGCAGTATGTAAACTTGGTATGTATGAGAGTCGCTCTCCTTGTCTATATACGTTTATTTTTTTATATTTAAATTGTAATTGTGAATATTCTCGAACACGAAGTTGTACATAACTACATCAGCACTATGAGAAAAAGTAGCTTTTGCAACGAATTTTTTAGCAAGGAAATAAATTCCGTTGGTAAAAGTAAACTAGTAACAAGGAAAATTAAAATCATCCCTAAAAGCAAGATAATTTCAAAGATATTTTGCAACGAAATAATTCCTTGCAAAAAGTCACTTTTATAGAGGAATTATTAAAATCCTTCCTAGAAATAAGGGCGGCAAATTGTCCCACTATATTTTAAATTTATGAAACACCTATTGCAAGGAAAAAGTAGAGAAAGAAGAGAAATTGGAGAGTTTGGTTTGGATTTGTCGCTACCGGAAGGAAGACACGAGTCTACAACCTTAAGGCAAGTTTTCTACTTGCTAATATATGATCTCTTGTTGATAAATTGTAAGGATAGTGGTATGTTTGGGAGATTTGGGCAAATATTGGGTTTTGATGTAAATGTTGGTATTTAAATCATTAGATCTTGAGTTGGTAGGATTTATATGAATTTAGTGTGTTTGTTGAGGTTTGGAAGTGTTGTTGGTATATTGTAGATGTGGGCTAAGGGGAGAGAGGCAAAGGTTTAAAGTAGGCCTTGGGTTTAGCTTTGTGGAAGAAGAAAATGTTCTATGTTTGCTATGACCGGTCGACCGCGGTCTCGGGACCGGTCGACCGGGCCTTCGGTGGAGGGCTTACTGCTTTCCCACAAAGGTATAAATTTTGTGCGCGATCGACCGCGGTCCCCTGACTGGTCGACCGACCCTTCCAAACTGAGCTTTCTGCTTTTCTTCTTAGGTAAAATTTTGATACGCGGTCGACCGCGGTCTCAGGACCGATCGACCGGTCCCCTATTTTTTTCACCCTCAAACTTTATTTGTTCTCTAGTTCTCTTCTTCTAAGATAGGGACATATGAACCTTCTTTTATGAAGTAAAATTAGAGTCCTAGATGAGTTAGTTGACTACCCTACATTACAAATGGGTTAAATGGGGCTTATTCCGGGGGTATACACATTGATATTAGGGCATTATTTTTCCTTAGTTAATAAATTATGGGATTAGGAGTTGTAATGTCATATTTGGGAGACTATAGAAGTTCAAGTGAGGTATTTTAGTCTTGGTGAATCATGATAACTCCATAAAATCCTTGGAGAGTTTATTCATTCATGGGGGTTATAATAATGACATGAATTAAGTATGGCTCCGGATAAAGTGTGTTGTAATTATTAAAATGGAAATGGTAATGAAAAGTGAATATGGTAAATGATAATTTACTTAAACACACACTCTCTAAATGCCATCATAAGGGAGGTTCGCGCATGAGGTGAAGCCCCCTGGCTAATGAATGCTGGGTGGATATAGTCCTAGGCTATATGAACGCTTATGGTATGTTTTTTGCGATGGTGAGGAAATTTTGGGTGTGGTTATGACTCTCCCGCAGGCATATGGCCGCTTCCCGACGTCTTGCGTTGTAGGTGCCCAGGTTGTCTTGTTTGATAGGCTCCGTAAGATGATGGTCATTTAGGGGCGCGGACAGTGGGGAAACCCGGACGGGCGGTCTTAGAATTCGTTATATGTATATGAATATAACTATTCCTAATCAAGTGGGACTTGATACATAATCAAATGCCTTAAAGAGCATATAAATGTGATTATGCTTCCTGATAAGGAACGAAACTATAAAATGAATCAGTGTAAATAATGAAAGCCTTTAATTTGTGTTAATTATTCATATCCCCTTTGCATAGCTAAATAACATTTATAATCGTTTAAATTGTCTTAGTTTATGCTTTGAAATTATGTCGATAGATTCTCATCTTTATTTATCATAATTATCTGTTCATACCTGTCTTACATTTTATTCACATGATGATTATATAAAACCAGGCCCTGACCCGTTCCTATTTCTTGTTGTCCATGAATCTTGTATCCGTTCAGGTGCTCCGCCGCATGGATGCCTGTTCTGACTTCCTTATTTTAGAGTCTTTGGGGAGCCGTGATACTTTGCGAATATTACGGGATATTTTGTGTAGACGCTTTCATTTTTGTACTCTAGTTCTGATCGGGTCTTTTACTCGGGCATGTGGCCCAAGCTTTTGTAACTACTTATTGTAATATATTATGTAACTCATTTAAACTTGTTGAATATTGTTACATGTAACTATTGACCGATAGCATATTCGGTCTCCTATTGTATATTTGTGATGGATGTAATATAAGTCTTTTGGGTTTCCACTTTCTTTTCGAAATTGGGTTGTTTAAATTATTTCCTTATCTTATAATAAAATTAAAAAAAAATTGGCAACCCATTTTCTGAAATATTGGGTGGTCTTCTATATACTTATTTTATTGTTGTGATGCTGAGAATGATTCCATCCATGATTCAAGTTATATTGGAGTATCAGGTTGGCCACCCCTTATTTTGGTGAGCAGGTTGTCATAGACGGTATCAGAGCATCAGGTTCTAGAGTCCTTAAGATCTATGCGGACTTTTCACGTTCTACCGTAGCTTTCATTGATATAAAGCCTTAATGTTAGGATTATTTGGTATGCCTACAACTGCGATCTTATGCAAAATATATTATTCTTTTGTAGTATTCTAATTCTATTATTCTTCATCTCAGATGCTGCCTAAGAGAGGTCGCCCCGCTAGAATAAACAGGGTTGTAATAGAGGATGTTGGTCCTCCACCACCGCCACAAGGAACCATAAATGCTGCTGAGGTAGCAAATATTGTGTCTCAAGCGGTCAATGCTGCTATGACTGTAGTGGTTCAGCAAATACCACAAGCCCAACAACCACGCGCTCAAGAAGCACAAGTTCCTACGGGACCTTCTCCGTGGGAAAGGGTTAGAGAGTCCTTTTTAAAGGGTCATCCTCCAGAGTTCCAAGGGGGTTCTGTTGTTATAGTAGCTAATCAATAGAAGAAGGATATGCAACGCCATTTGCGTATGGTGGAATGAAGCAAGGAGAGGAAGCAAATACTTGTTACCTTTAAATTAGTGGGTGATGCATTACATTGGTGGGAATCTATGACTACGCCAGAGCAGAGAGATACCATGACTATCAATGATTTCTGGGCTCTGTTTGATCGAAAGTACTTTCCTCCCGCAGTTAAGAGGGAGATGAGAAGAAGACTACAAAATGTGGTGCAAGGTGAGAGGTCAGTTGCGGAATATGAAGAGGAGTTTACTCGACTAGCTTGTTTTGTGCCGGACGAGGTGACTCCGGAAGAAAGGAAAATCTCCAAGTTTATGGGAGGTTTACATTAGGGGATAAGATAACATTTGTCGGGCAATCCATCTTTGCAGACTTTTGGGGATGTAATGAATGCGGCGTTACTCCATTGTCAAGAGCATCAGTTGTATGTCCAAAGTGGTAAGAAGGCTTCGGTTGTGGGGCAAGCGAGTAAGCCCGGAGGAAATGGGATAGGAGGAGGAGCTTTACCCTCATCCCAATCTTTGGGAAATAAGCAAAAAGAAAGGGATCCCTAGCAAGGGGATTTGTCTAAACGGTAACATTTTGGTGGGTTCAATGTTGGTGGCAATAACCATAGGCAAGGTCAAGGTGGCCCGCAACAGCAACTAGCAGGTAGAGGTGGAAATGGAGGCAGAGGCCATCAGGTCCAAGGCTTCGTACAATTATGAAATAACCAAGGGCGAAACCAAGAGAATGTGACAAATTGATGATTTCAATATGAAGAGTTGGGTCACTTCAAGAGGGCGTGTCCATAGTTGATTGGGGGACAGCTTCCTAGGATCCCACAGCAGCCACAGATTCAGTTACCACCACAGGTACCTAATCCAGTTGTCCCTCCACTGCAGGGTCAGCTAAAGTATGGGCGAGTTTATCATATTCAGGATAGTATGCTTCCTCCGGACCCTCCAGCACCGCCAGTGATTGAGGGTAAGTTTCTTATTCAGGGGCATATGGGTCGCGTTTTGTTTGATACGGGTGGGACACACTCGTTCATTTCTAGATGTTTTGCTCAGTCTACAGAGTTGATAAAATCTGCAGAGAGTACCTTCACTAGTGTTGAGTCCTCTATGGGTGATGGTTCACTCATTTTCTTTGTTTGTAAACAAATAGGAATTACTCTTGGTAATTTGTGCTTTGGGGCCGATTTGCTCGTCCTAGACATGGTCGGGTATGATGTGATTTTGGGTATGGATTGGCTAGTGAAGTATCATGCGATAGTTAATTGATACGGGAAGAGTATAATTTTTACCGTTCCTGGCCAAGAAATGTTTTTGGTGGTTATGCCTCGTTCAGAAGGAGGTACTAACACTTACTTGTATTGTATCGCGGAGGAGACTTCTCGGGAAGTGGTTGTTCCCTTAGAATCTATTCCAGCTGTTAGATATTTTGAAGGCGTTTTCCAGGAGATACCAGGTTTTCCTCCTAGTAGGGAGATCGAGATTGTAATCGACTTGGCGCCAGGTACTCGACCGATTGCAAGAGCTCCGTATCGTATGGATCCTATTGAGATGAGGGAGTTAAGGGATCAGATTCATGACTTTCTAGAGCAAGGGTTTATTAGGTGAAGTACGTCGTTGTGGGGAGCTCCGGTGTTGTTTATAAAGAAGAGAGACGATTATCTCTGATTGTGTGTTGATTATAGAGAGTTAAATAAAGTCACTATCCGGAACAGGTACCCTTTTCCTCGTATCGACGATTTTTTTAACCAACTTAGGGGAGCGTCGTACTTCTCTAAAATCAATTTGAGGATAGGGTATCATTAGTTGAGGATACGGGAGCAGGATGTATCCAAGACCGCTTTCCAGACGAGGTATGGGTCCTATGAATTTTTGGTTATGCCTTTCGGACTAACCAATGCCCCCGTCATGTTTATGGATCTCATGAATAGGGTATTTATGGACTTCATGGACCAGTTTGTTATTGTATTCATCGATGACATCCTAGTTTATTCTCGAACGAAATCTGATCATGCTACTCATTTGAGGTTGGTCCTGCAACGGTTGAGGGATCACCAATTGTATGCTAAGTTCGAGAATTGCGGCTTTTGGTTGCAGGAGGTACAGTTTTAGGGTCACATTGTGACAGCCCAGGGTATTTCGGTGGACCCAAGTAAGGTGGTTGCAGTGAGGGAGTGGGGTCAGCCCACGACACCTACCGAGATTCGTAGGTTTTTGGGTTTGGTGGGGTATTACCGTCGATTTATCAAGGGTTTCTCCAAAATTGTTAGCCCTTTGATAAATTTAACCCGAAAAGGGGTGAGATTCGTATGGGATAGTTCTTGTCAGTCTGCTTTTGATGAGCTTAAAGATAGATTGACTTCTGCTCCAGTCCTTGCGTTACCAAAGTCGGGATTGGAATATTTAGTCTTTGTCGACGCATCTCTACAAGGTTTGGGAGGTGTACTTCAACAACAGCGGCGGGCTATTGCTTATGCTTCTCGCAAGATAAAAACCCATGAAAAGAATTAGCTGGTGCATGATTTAGAACTTGCCGCTGTTATCTTTGCCTTGAAGATTTGGAGGCATTATCTCCTAAGGTAGAAATTTAGTCTTTTCACGGACCACAAGTTGTTGCAATATTTGTTTTCTCAGAAGGATTTAAATATGCGACAACGCCGATGACTAGAGTTTGTGAAAGACTATCAATTTGACATCCACTATCACTCGGGTAAGGCGAATGTGGTAGTGGCTGCTTTGAGTAAAAAACCCGAGGGGGAGTTAGCGTAGGTATGGAAATCCAATTGGAAGGAGCTTAGTCAGGAGGATGCGGTTGCTAGGGCGTTCATGTCAGTGATGACCATTACGCCTACCATTGTGGCAAGGGTTATAGAAGCTCAAGGAAGAAATAAAGGTTGTCAAGACCATATACGCCAGTTGTTGACCGAGGGAGCGGAATCCCACTCAATAAGTTCGAAGGGTCGATTACGTTTTCACGGGAGGCTCATTGTCCCGAACGAAGGTGATTTGAGATGATTCGTAATGGAAAAATCTCATGGGTCTAAATTTTCAGTGCATCCTGGTGGGGACAAGATGTATCAAGACATGCGCCGTCAGTATTGGTGTCCAGGCATGAAGCGGGATATTTCTGAGTTTGCATCCCAATGCACTAGTTGTCAATTGGTCAAGATAGACCACCAGCGACCGACAGGATTGTTGCAACCTTTGGAGATTCCTGTGTGGAAGTGGGAGAGTATATCGATGGACTTTATTATGGGCTTACCAAGGTCACAGAGTGGTTATGAGTCTATTTGGGTGATTGTCGACCGTTTGACTAAGTCAGCACACTTCCTACCCGTGCGCACAGATTATGATACTGCTCGCTATGCCCAGCTGTTCATCGAGGAGGTTGTTAGACTCCATGGGGTGCCCTTAAATATAGTTTTCGATCGAGATAAGATTTTTATTCCCCACTTTTGGAGAAGTTTCCAAAAGGCTATGGGAACCGAATTGAAATTGAGTACTTCTTATCACCCCCAAATAGATGGGAAGACTGAAAGAGTGAACCAGATGTTGGAGGATATGCTCCGAATGTGTATGCTTGATTTCAAAGGTAATTGGGAACAATATCTCCCTTTGGTCGAATTTGCTTATAACAATTCGTACTAATTCACTATTGTGATGGCGCCCTAGGAAGCACTTTATGGACGGCCTTATATATCACCCACGTGTTGGTTGGAGGTGGGGAATAATAAGTTTCTTGGACCTGAAATGATCCAGGATACTTCTTCCAAGATCGAACTCATTCGGAATCGTATTCGGATAGCTCAAGATCGACAAAAGAGTTATGTCGATGCGAATAGAAGGCATACGGAGTTGGAAATTGTAGATCAAGTCTTGGTGCGAGTGTCACCAATGAAAGGTATAAAGCGCTTTGGGAAGAAAGGAAATCTTGCGCCTCGCTATGTTGGACCATTTCCCGTTATTGCCAAGGTAGGTCCAGTGGCATATCAACTTGCCTTACCGGAACCCTTACAACAAATTCATGATGCGTTCCATGTTTCCTCTTTGAAGAAGTATAAGAGGTGTGAAGGTGCCCTATGGCATGTTCCTTTTGAGGATATCGATTTGCAACCTGATATTTCTTATGAAGAACAACCGGTTGCTATCTTAGAGCATGGGGAGCATAGGTTGAGGTCTCGAGTGGTTCCCTTGGTACGAGTCCAATGGAGTCATCACAACGCCAAGGAATCGACGTGGGAACGCGAGGATGATATGCGAGAAAAATATATGCATCTCTTTATACAAGGTACGCATGAACTTTGGGGGAAAATTTTCTCATAAGGGGGGAGTATGTAACAACCCTCTCTTTTGAGGACCTATTTTATATTTATTTACCGTGGGAAGTGATTATATTAAATGTTGGAATATGGAGTAAGTACTAAGTGTATGAGATAAAAGTTTATATTTACTAAATTGTTGCATATTTACTGTATGCGTAAGTAAATATCACCCTGTTGTGTTTTATAGTGTCATATGATTTAAATGACATTTGTGGTTTAAAAATGAAACTGGAACTTGATATGATTTATAAAATTCCAGATGCCTATTTAGAGGGCGTAGTTAGTCCCAAAATGTGCGAGATAGTTGGAATAAGTGCCATGTTGTATTTTTATGTTTCGTGCATTTTTTAACTGATTTTAACTTAAATGTGTAGTTGTGAGTTGTTTTGATGTGGTATTAACCATTTAAGTTGGGTAATTAGACTTAAGCCACGATTTAAGTCTCCCAACCCTTTTCTATTTCTTCCATTATACACCTCAAGCCCTAGAGAGAGAGAGAGAGAGAGAGAGAGAGAAGTGTGGAGAAAGAAGAGAAATTGGAGAGTTTGGCTTGGATTCATCGCTACCGGAAGGAAGACATGAGTCTACAACCTTAAGGCAAGTTTTCTACTTGCTAATATATGATCTCTTGTGGATAAATTGTAAGTATGGTGGTATGTTTGGGAGATTTGGGCAAATATTGGGTTTTGATGTAAATGTTGGTATTTATATCATTAGATCTTGAATTGGGAGGATTTATATGAATTTAGTGTGTTTGTTGAGGTTTGGAAGTGTTGTTGGTATATTGTAGATGTGGGTTAAGGGGAGAGAGGCAAAGGTTTGAATTAGGCCTTGGGTTTAGCTTTGTGGAAGAATAAAATTTTCTAGGCCTGCTATGACCGGTCGACCGCAGTCTCGAGACCGGTCGACCGGGCCTTCGGGGGAGGGCTTACTGCTTTCCCACAAAGGTATAAATTATGTACGCGGTCGACCCCGGTCCCTTGACGGATCGACCGTCCCTTCCAAACTGAGCTTTCTGCTTTTCTTCTTAGGCAAAATTTTGAGATGCGGTCGATCGCAGACTCAGGACCGGTCGACCGGTTCCTTGTTTTTTTCACCCTCAAGCCTTATTTGTTCTCTAGTTCTCTTCTTCTAAGATAGGGACTTAGGAACCTTCTTGTATGAAGTAAACTTAGAATCCTAGATGAGTTAGTTGACTACCCTACATTAGAAATGGGTTAAATGGGGCTTATTCCGGGGGTATACACATTGATATTAGGGCATTCTTTTACCTTAGTTAATAAATTATGGGATTAGGAGTTGTAATGTCATATTTGGGAGACTATAGAAGTTCAAGTGACGTATTTTAGTGTTGTTGAATCATGATAACTCCATAAAATCCTTGGAGAGTTTATTCATTCATGGAGGTTATAATAATGACATGAATTAAGTATGGCTCCGGATAAAATGTGATGTATTTATTAAAATGGAAATGGTAATGAAAAGTGAATACGGTAAATGATAATTTACTTAAACACCCTCTCTCTAAATGCCATCATAAGGGAAGTTCGCGCATGAGGTGAATCCCCCTGGCTAATGAATGCAGGGTGGATATAGTCTTAGGCCATATGAGCGCTTATTGTATGTTTTCTGCGATGGTGAGGTAATTCCAGGTGTGGTAATGACTCTCCCGCAGGCGTATGTCCGCTTCTCGACGTCTTGCGTTGTAAGTGCCCAGGTTGTCTTGTTTGATAGGCCCTAGAAGATGATGGTCATTTAGGGGTACGCACAGTGGGTAAACCCGGACGGGCGGTCTTAGAATTCTTTATATGTATATGAATATAACTATTCCTAATCAAGTGGGACTTGATGCATAATGAAATGCCGTAAAGAGCATATAAATGTGATTATGCTTCCTGATAAGGAACGAAACTATGAAATGAATCAGTGTAAATAATGAAAGCCTTTAATTTGTGTTAATTATTCATATCCTCTTTGCATAACTAAATAACATTTATAATCGTTTAAATTGTCTTAGTTTATGCTTTGAAATTATGTCGATAGATTCTCATCTTTATTTATCATAATTATCTATTCATAACTGTCTTACTTTTTAATCACATGATGATTAATTAAAACCGGGCCCTGACCCGTTCCTATTTCCTGTTGTGTATGAATATTGTATCCGTTTAGGTGCTCCCCCGTAAGGACGCCTGTTCTGACTTCCTTATTTCAGAGTCTTTGGGGAGCCGTGATACTTTGCGGATATTACGGGATATTTTTTGTAGACGCTTTCATTTTTGTACTCTAGTTATGATCGGGTCTTTTACTCTAGCGTGTGGCCCAAGCTTTGGTAACTGCTTATTGTAATGTATTATGTAACTCATTTAGACTTGTTGAATATTGTTACATGTAACTACTGACCGATAGCATATGCGATCTCTTATTGTATATTTGTGATGGATGTAATACAAGTCTTTTGGGTTTTGACTTTCTTTTCGAAATTGAGTTGTTTAAATTATTTCCTTATCTTATAATAAAATTAAAAAAAATTGGCAACCCATATTCTGAATTATTGAGTGGTCTTCCCGTATACTTATTTTATTGTTGTGATGCTGAGAATGATTCCATCCATGATTCCTGTTACATTGGAGTATCGGGCTGGCCACCCCTTATTTTGGTGAGCGGGTTGTCACAACATGTTAATAGGCAAGTAAAGAATATGAGAAGGTGAAATGACATATTGAATTATTTTATGGTACTCATTGGTCGAAGAAAAATGGGTGGATTAGTGAAGAAGAGTATCACACAATGTAAGTGTATAAAAAAAATAATAATTTTACATACTTAAACATCAAGCATTACTCCCAAGCTATAAGGGCTGGATTGATGTGTGTTGAATAAATAAAGGAAACTCTACCGATTTTTTTAAAATAAAATAAAATCGGTGGAAGGGATGCATTAATGATTTATTTATAGTTATAGTTGTTAGATTAGTGATTTGTGTGTCACAACAGGTTGAATTTCATTAAGAATTAAAGGAAAGTCTATCAGATTTTTTTTAATTTTAAAAAATAGTCAAAGCGATAGTGTAATATATTCTTTTCTTTTTCTTTGTAGAATGAGATGATTTAATTGCAAAAATAATCAGAGGATTACAATGAAGCATCAATCTGTCAAAAAGTCCTTGGAAAGAGGTTGGGATATGTGAAGGGGGTCTTGGTTCCTGACCTTTGAAATCAGTACACATGAAGAATTTTGAATTGGAGAGTAAAAAGTTATGAACATAGATTATAGATTTGAAAATTATAGTCCAAGATCTTGCGTCAAAGATTGTTGCAATGAAGACCTCCCTACTTTTAGAGAAGGATGTTGGGCCTGAGGAAGATGTCCTTAAAGGATCTTTTATCCCTTCGAATCAACTTGCATAATGACGAGCGTTGATTTTGTCATTTTGTTTGTGATGAGAACACTAGTTTAAACTCATCTCTTAGTTATGAAGTATTATTTACTTTTGAGCTTTATTATGACATGAAAAGTAGCACATTTATGTTTTCGATATAATATAACATCTTTTATTATGTGCATTTACTTAATTTTTTTTGTTTATTTCATTATCTGATTTAATTCGTAAGGAAATATTTATGGCGGAAACACTATTATTATGAATACGTCTTTTTTTGCAATCAAAGTAGTATTCTTTTACAAAGAAAAGCCAAGTTGCAAAAATATTTTTGTAAGAAATAATGACTATTAACAAGGAATCTTATCCATCGCAAAGTATCTTCTGCAACAAAATAAATGTTGTTGAAACATATCATTATAAAGGTTATAATTATTTGCAATCAAAATTGTCTTTTATGCAACGAAAAAGGGTATTACAAAAGAGTTTTAGGAACGAAAAATTAAAATTAGGAAACAAATTTTAATTCTCTCAAAATAACTTTTAAGACGATTTGTTAGTATCTTTTGTAACAAAATATTCATTGTAAAAAAGTTTTAGTCGAAATATTAGAGCTTATTTTCAAGGAAAAGGCTTTTGTTTTCCAATGAAATATTTTGTTGCAACATATATTTATCTACGATGACAAAATTATCTTACAAAAGATCTAATGATGGCTAGTGCGAGGAATGTTACTAGGAAAAAAATCATTGCAAGAGGTTTTTTGCAACGAAAATACCTTTTAAACCATTATTTTTTCCTTGCTAAAAGCCATAAATCTTATAGTGAGCTATGTGGCGAAAATAGAGAGTGATTTCGAGTTTGGATGATGGAGATACATCTATTTACAAACAATGCACAAAGTTATCACCTTACGACCGAATTTAACGTTTTCGTCCCCAACTCATGCGGAGTATAAATTGTAAAAAATGAAGAATATTAATTAAAACCAGTGCTATGAGTTCAAAAAACAAATCCTATTCAAAGCATTTAGTAATTCCTCTTATAGAAACTCAGGAATCTGATTACTCTCTCTATCTCTACTTATACCTCTGTTTACCTCTATAACTCTAACATACTTTTAAAATCTAAAGGTGTAAAATAATGATTTTCTTGGAGAGACTCTAATTAATTTTGATGCAAACAATGAAGGGTACGTCTCCATCCAAATATATTATTCATGATATGATGATTTGGAATTATAGGGGATGCATTTCGTAATTTGAGGTAAAATTTATGTGATTTTTCTCTTTGAATCTTTAGGTATTAGGATTTATAGAGTAATATCTTTATAATATGAATATATATTTTTTATTTGAAGAAATGATAGGAAATTGTAACTTCATACGCTTGTGTTATGAATCAATTGAATATTATACTAAGTTATATGACCTACGAGTTGTTTATAAGATGTTAGAATTGAAAACCTGGTTGAATTAACTAGGTGTGGTGTGGGTGCATATAATGTTTGATAGAATGTTTAATTGAATGATAATGAATTCAAAATAACAATTACTTCGCGAAACTTAAGTGACATATCATAGGATTGAAATATGGGAAGTTAGTATGAATCAATAATTGTTTAGCATTTGATTTATGTATTGAAATAAGAAAATAAGTATATGTACCCCGAGTTTTGAGGTGCTGCCTAAAACATGGTGAATTTGTAATGATGTACAAATATAGAGATATCACTCTAAAATACTTGTAGTCAGGGACGGAGCCATGATTTTTCAAGAATGGGGTTAATTTAAAGGCAATTTTCGACAGTGTGGGTCTGAGAACCCTCGAACCAAATTTTTTGAAGCTATTTTTTAGTATTTACGAAAGAATTACTTAATTATTAATTTGATCTAATAGAAAGATAAACAAAAATTGATTAATTACGGATTTTAAACCCTAAAAAATGAGAGCATAAATACAAATTTAATTTTTAATTTAAACAAAAAAATCCTAAAATTAATCCTAACGTCAACTCCAAATTTAACATCAACATAAATAGAGGAAGATAAAAAAAAATTTACATACAAAATTATTCAAAACTATATGTTTTTTATACTTAAACATTTCTTTATATATATATTGAAAAAAACATGGGTGATCTTCTCCCCACCTCCCTCCGTATTTTCTTATAATTATACCCCTTCAATTGAGCTGGAAAAAAACTCATGAGTGGTTTTCGACAAAGGTCGTGTTGTGAGGAAGTGTGTCAACAAATGATATTGACAATAATTGTGATCCAAAAAATAAAGTAGCAAACACGTACTAAATATGGGGTAAAAATTACAAACATGGGATAAATATTTATGTGGTCACTAATTTGGCTATGGCCATAATTGACCCGTGATACTAACAGAAGAAGATTAAAAATGAAAGGACAATATGTTCTTTCCTCACACATTAATAATCTTTCTTCTCACAAATATTGAAAGACACTCAAATATCAGTCTTCTCACAAAAGACCCTTCAATTCTATTCGAATTTCTCAATAGAGAATACCCAAAATTGATTCCCAAAATAACCAATTTTACACAAAATGGGTGAACCTTCAAATTTTCACTCAACACAATTATTCTATACTTTTGAACACAAGACACTAAACTCTCTCTCAATTTGGTGTGTCTACTACCTTCAGATGCACCTCCTTATATAGCAATAATAAGGAGACAACGGTGGATGGAACAAGGCTGGAGCATGTGGTTGAAAGCACAAAAGGAAAAAAATGCAAAAAGAAAAGGCTAATAGTTTTTTATTTTTAGCTTCTCCAATAATCTCCACCATGACAAAATTTTACATGTCACCCTGTTAAAATTTTGTTAACTAAAAAACTGACGTCTCCACCTTCGCAGACACTACCACCATACCAAAACGAGTCATCCACAAAATCAACATACAATGAGGGATATCACCAAAATACATGATTGGCATCATAAAAACACTAATGAAGATTTCTGACTATGTTTTAGGCCTCCTTAAATCTACCTTTCAGCTTAGTCTTTAATCGATGCATATCTTGTGCAACCATAAGAACACCTCCACCATCTCTATTGAACCCACAATGCTCGATAGCACCCTCGAAAACCTTTGCTTCACATCACATCTAGAAACCATTGCCAATTGCCCCCTAGTCACTAATAGGTAACTGAAATTCATATTCTCCTACATCTTTACCAATGCCAATGGCTTTCTTTCAGTGCATATTAATAGCACTCGAATGGACTATAATATTTCCATCAATATTATCGCAAGCCAACACCATGTCTATCCTCATAGGTCTGCCTCCCTTTAAGGACTGCTCCAATTTTGGTTGCCACCTCAAAATTGATTTCACTCTTCTAGAATATTGTGTAGTCTCGTCACAACTTGAATAAGAGTAAAGATCACCAGTCTTCCCAAAATTCATGCCCCGCTCGCCTTTTCCTCCATTTCCAAGCTTCAAATGCGAACTTTCACTCGACATAATGGAAGTCCCCACAAAAGCTCCACATGTTACCATATTCCCTTAAAGAACATACAGGTTCTTCACCTTGGTGCCTATATACACCACAAGAGAACCTTCCATGACCCTCATACCTCCACCTGATGTTATCACTTTGTAACCGATGGAGTTTAGCCCACTCATTGACATAAGGTTCACCCGAATACCTGAAACATGTCGCACACCATACAAAGTTCTCATCAACCCATCATATGTCTTCATTTTTCTTAAACCAATATCTAAAATTTTGAAGGCACTCCCATTGTCCATCAAAATAGAACAAACTTTCACCTCTTTGTAAGAGGAGAAAGAATCCCTATTGGGACACATATGAATTTAGCAATCAGAATCAAGAACCCAAACATCATTAAATGACTCACTATAATGGGTTTCCATGAGAGCATAACCACTATCTTCTGAATCACTTTCATCCTCCACTACTGCGCTTACATCTTGAACGTTCTCCTTTCCTTTACCATTCTTACCTTTAAGTTTGGGACAAGAGGCAATGATTTCCCAACATCGTGATAGTAGTAACATGCCCGGTACTTATGCCCCATCGAAATGACCTTGATCTCTTCGAACCTCAGTATGACACCCCGACTAATTAAATACCGGGTAGCTACTCCTTTATTAAATTAATACAAAATGCCAAGTTGGTCCAGTTAATAGCATCACTGTAGAAAACATTTTTTTTTATTACTAACCACCTAGTATTTAAAAAGTGAGTTGCCAAATTTTAAGTTAACTCTGATTAACATGCAATAAGAGGATAATGATAGAATAACAACATTCACCATAACGAAACAATAGAATAACCAACAACATAATAATAAGTCCGGAGGAAAAACTCCTCACAACAATCCCACAACTGAACTAAATAAAACAAAATATCCTGAATTAATTACATGCCAAAAGCCTGAAAATCTGAAATAGGAAATATTTCTAATAGAAATGGGCGACATGCCCTACAACTGATGAAAGATGAATATAGAGTCAAGATAGATGAAGCGTCTACTAGCAAAGTCCTGTAACTTCCACAAACAGCTACAGCTCGTCACCTGAATGAAAATCCTATGCATGGTGTCCTTGTGGCTGGGCAACTAAAATTGTTTTTACAATAATAGATTTGAAAGCAAACGGGTCAGAGCCCGAAAGTGGAGAGAACTTTAAAAATAGCAAGTGCTTTAATGACATTAAAACAATGAATGCAAAATACATGTTAGGACGTGCACTCACATGAAATACTCACCTCTCGACTAATTTGTGCACTCCTAACGTACCGTACCCATCTAAGTAACATATAAATCTAACCAAACCGTAATAAGTTCTACCCCTTACTACTTGATTCTTATTATGCATTCTAGCGTTATCAACTAAATGGAGGGCTTTACTTAAACTCAGATTCTCGATTATTAGCAATACAATACATTACAAGTTACCCCTTTATAGTTACTCAAAGCGTTTCAGTATTTATACTCACAATACCAACATGAAAGTTCTCATTAATTTAAGTGTATATTGTTCACGTCATAAATATACAATACAAGCACCCCGAGACTAAGCTGCGGTGCACACATACTCTGCTATCCATCCCGGTACATCACGTACATAAGGATCACGCATTCCGAATCTCTCAAGAATCGTTCTCAGATAATAGCAAATCACAAACAATGGAGGCGAACACAGTCACATCACATGGGTCACGCACATACCTACGCTCCCACGATCAGCAGACTTATTAACATCCTAATAATTCCTTCTCTGACCTATGTTCTCTAGGTACCAATCTAAATCCGGGCAACACAAGGATTAGAGGGCCCTAAGCGAACGTAAACCTCCCGTGATAGCAAGTATGGTAGATATGTCATACACATAAAATCATATACATATACTAAGTATACACACATCTTAGTAATCACCGTAATTTATTTATGGTACACTTCTCATTCTCGTACCGACTTATAATGTTGCACAATTCATAAGTTCCCGATAAATTCAATTATTTAAGCCGTCAATAATTCTCGCATCGTAATAGTCACTCACGTCCTATTCCACAATTTCCATTCAATTCAAATCACACTTCTATGTTTTACTCCTCAATATATCCCAAATATCCCAACTATAACAATTTATCAACAAGGTAATGTTATCTCTACAATTAAACAAGGTTACGGGACACGCGAAATCAAAACATGCCAAAAAGCCTAAACTGTCCTCTCGTTAGAAGTCTCGTTCGAACGAGGCTATTTGAACGAGAGTTCGTTCGAACGAACTGGGCATCTAACGAGATCTCGTTCGAACGAAAGGCATCGAATGAACATCCCTCTCGTTAGAAGGCAAACTGTCAACTCGTTAGAAGCTCATTTGAATGAGCTCGTTCGAACGACCTGGGCAGGTCTTCTAACGAGAGGCTAGTTTCGAGCCCAGATTTTTTCTTTTTCGTTTTTCCATCTTTTCTTCACCTCTAATCTCATCTAAACATCAATCCAGCAATTGTTCAAGGTTTCTAATCATTCCTAAACACACTTAGGTCATATACTAACGTGTTTTGTGAGGTTAATTCATCCTGAACATCATCCAAATATCAAAACTCTACATTTTTCCCCAATCTCAAGAACATGAACCCTAGAAATTTTTTATCATCAATGAGCCTAATAAAATCCGTTTTTGTAACACAAAAAGTAGTAATTCTTTTAGTTCAATCATCCAATAACATTTCTACATGCAAACCTATATCCAAAATTAAATTTATAACTCCAATTTTATGGGTTTTCATCAATCTCCCAAACAAATGTAATTTTAGAATTGTCTAAGCATGGAAGAAACATTCACTGCAAAATAATGTAAATTAAACCATTTGCCTTATGTATTTCTCTGATTTTGGTGTCGAATTGACGAATTGTTCTCTCTCTCTCTGCAGAATTCTCCTCTCTCTCTCCCTACAAGTCTTTTTCTCCAAGGTGACAATGGAGGCTAGGGTTTGCCTTAGAAAACTTTTTGGAACTAATTACAATAACTCCCGTAGCCCATTTAGTCATTTAGGATTGTTAGTGGGTTTAGTGGGTAAAGTCCAAATCAGATATTAATTCCTAATTTTTGTGGGTTTTAATTCCCAAAAATCCAAAATTACCAAACTACCCTTATACGTTGCCCGCATGACCTAAAAATGCCCCGCGACCCAAACTAAACCCCCGGGTAGTGTTTTCTGACTATTTCGACCCTTCCGGACGCGTTGGCGCACTCAAAACGACCATATGGTTAATATAATTAAAATTCACTTTTTAATTAAATAATAATATTCCTGACGCGACTGTCACACGCGTCTCAACAAAATTTCCAAATTGCCGTATTTCAATCCCACGACAAATTTCATAATTTCAATATTCATATATAGACATATATACTCATTAAAATCAAATACCAACTCGCATCTCGCTAGTATTTTTATCCGGATTAATTTCCAATTAATACACATTTAGTTCAATTAATCCCATAAATAAATATCATAAAAATACGGGGTATTACATACTTCCCCCCTAATAAAAGAATTTCGTCCCGAAATTCGGAACTAGAAAGTACCTGGTAAGAACAACTCTGGGTAACGTTCGCGCATCTCATCCTCGCACTCCCATGTGGACTCCTCGACATTATGATGTCGCCACTGAACGCGCACTAACGGAACTATCTTTGACCGCAGTTTCCGCTCACTTCGGTCCAAAATAGCAATTGGCCCCTCCTCGTAGGAGCTATCAGGCTGGAGGTCGATGTCCTCCAAAGAAATGTGAGCATGAGCCAAATCGTCTCTAAGATATTTCCTTAGCGAGGAAATATGAAACACATCGTGAATCCGATGCAAATGCTCCGGTAACCCAAGTTTATACGCAACCGGTCCAATCCGCTCAATAATAGGAAATGGTCCCACATATCTCGGTGCCAACTTCCCTTTCTTCCCGAAACGCATAATCCCCTTCATAGGAGATACTCTGAGCAAAACCTGGTCCCCCACTTCAAATTCCTTGAAGGACCTCTTCGCATCAGCATAGCTCTTCTTCCTGTCTTGAGCTACCCGAATGCGACTCCGTATCAGCTCTATCCTTACCAAAGTATCCTGAATTACTTCCAGCCCAAGTAGTTTGTTGTCCCCCACCTCCAACCAACATGCTGGGGAACGACAAGGTCTACCGTACAGCGCCTCAAATGGAGCCATGCCAATGGTGAACTGGTAGGAGTTGTTGTAAGCAAACTCCACCAGTGGAAGATACTGCCCCCATCAACCCCCAAAATCAATGATGCACATACGTAGCATGTCCTCCAATATCTGGTTTGTATGCTCGATTTTCCCATCGGTCTACGGGTGATATGTCGTACTCAACCATAATTCTGTGCCCATGGCCTTCTGAAAACTTTCCCAAAACCGTGAAACAAATATCTTGTCTCGGTTAGACACGATATTTAGGGGCACACCGTGAAGTCTCACTATCTTTGCAATAAAGAGCTGGGCATACTGTCCCGTAGTGTAGTCTGTCCTTACGGGTAGAAAATGAGCAACTTTGGTCAACCTGTCCATAATTACCCAAATAGAGTCGTGACCTCTCTGTGACGTAGGCAACCCCGTGATAAAATCCATGGATATGCTCTCCCACATCCACATCGGGACCTCCAATGGTTGTAGAAGTCCTGTCGGTCTCTGATGATCCACTTTTACTAGCTGACAAGTGGCGTATTTAGAAACAAACACGGTAATATCTTTCTTCATCTTGCTCCACCAATACTGTCGTCTCATGTCTTGGTAGATTTTGTCCCCACCGGGATGTACCACGAACCGTGAGCCGTGCGACTCTTCCATCACCTCGTGCTGCAATTCCTCCCCTTCCGGAACTACCAATCTCCCATTAAAGCGTAATCCCCCGTCTGAGCTAACGGTATAGGACTCGGCTCCCTCTACTAGTAATCGAATTATCTGCCCCTAACAGAACGAGTCATTTGCCTGTGCCTTTACCACTCTCGAGACAATCTGCGGTGTAACAGTCATCACCGACATGAATGATCGGGCCACTGCATCCTGGTGTCCCAACTCCTTCCACTTAGCCTTCCACACCCCTGCCACTTCATCTGCTGGCCTACGGCTCAATGCGTCTGTTACCATGTTAGCCTTCCCCGGGTGATATTGGATATCAAACTGGTAGTCCTTCACAAACTCAAGCCACCTTCGCTGCCGCATATTCAACTCCTTCTGCGTGAATAGGTACTGTAGGGACTTGTGGTCCGTGAACAATCGAAACTTCTCCCCCAAAAGCTAATGTCTCCAAATCCAATGGGAAAATACCACTTCCGCTAACTCCAAGTCATGAGTGGGGTAATTCTTCTCGTGAGGCTTTAGCTTACGGGAAGCATAAGCTATGGCCTGACTCTCCTGCTGCAATACACCTCCAAGTCCTTGCAAAGACGCATCGGTGTAAACTAAATACTCAACTCCCGATCTCGACAATGCTAACACAGGTGCTGAGGTCAACTTATCCTTCAACTCATCAAATGCCAACTGAAAGGCATCACTCCAGATGAATGGCACACCCTTACGAGTCAGATGTGTCAAAGGACCCGCTATCTTCGAAAATCCCCGAATGAATCTCCTGTAATATCCTGCTAGGCCCAAGAAACTACGGATCTTAGTCGGTGTCGTGGGCTGTCCCCACTCCCTCACCGCGGATACCTTCCCCGGATCAACAGATATCCCCCAGTCGGAAATAATATGCCCCCAAAACTGGACCTCCTTCAGCCAAAACCCGCACTTCTCATATTTTGCATACAGCTCCTTCTGACGTAGCGTCTGCAAAACCTGCCTCAAATGATCTGCATGCTCCTCCTCTGTCTAGGAGTAAACCAGAATATCATCAATGAAGACAATGACGAACTGATCAAGGAACTCTCTGAACACCCTATTCATCAAGTCCATAAACACTGTTGGAGCGTTGGTCAAGCCAAAAGGCATAACTCGAAACTCGTAAGAACCATATCTCGTTAAGAATGCAGTCTTCGAGACATCCTCTTCCCTGATACGCAACTGATGGTATCCCGATCGCAAATCAATCTTTCTAGAAGAAAGAAGCTCCTCTCAACTGGTCGAATAAGTCATCGATTCGGGGTAACGGATATTTATTCCGTATCGTGACCTTATTCAACTCTCGGTAATCCACACACAACCTCAACGATCCATCCTTCTTCTTTAGGAACAACACAGGGGCACCCCAGGGCGAAGTACTCCTCCGTATAAACCCCTGACCCAACAACTGCTCAATCTGATCCCCTAGCTCTCGCATCTCTGCCGGAGCCATACGGTACGGTGCGCGTGCTATAGGTCTCGTATCTGGTAATAAGTCTATGACAAAGTCTATCTCTCGACTGGGGGGTAGGTCTGGTATCTCCTGAAACACATCTGAATACTCCCTGACAACTGGGATCGAATCTAAAGGAATCATAACCTCCTTAGAGGTATCCTCCTCTATGTAATACAAATGAGCGGTCGAGCCTCCCTCTGGGCGAGGCATAGCCACTACAAACATCTCTTGCCCCAGAATGGCAAAAACAATGCTCTCACCGAAGCAATCAATCATGGCTCTATAAGCTGCGAGCCAATCCATACCGATAATCACATCGTGTTCATGCATATCTAATACCAACATGTCTGCAGGTAATACCAAACTACCAATCTCTGCCCCCACTCCCCGGCATATAAAGAAAATAAGTGACCCACTCCCCAATGGTGAGTCTACACATGTCACTGTGCTCTCTGCTGTGGCTAATAACCCTAAGGCTTTCGCAAAATGTGTAGCTATAAAACAATGTGTTGCCCCCGTATCAAACAAAACTCGACCCATAGTGCCATGGATAGGAAACATACCCTCAATCTCGGGTGGTGCCGTGGAGCTGCTGCCTGCTGAAGATGGTATACTCTCCCATACTGCAGCTGCTCCTGCTGAATTGGGACCACTGGAATGGGTGGTAATGCTGCCATCTGTGGTGGCGTCGGGAGGGCGGCGGGAAACATAGGTCTCTGCAGCTCTTGTCGAGCACCCTACTGCTGCTGCGGGGCCCTGCCCCTATCAGGATAGTCCTGGCATTTATGGCCAGTCTTGCCACAAACGTAACACTTCCCCGGGAAGTTCCCCCCTCTCTGTCCCTGCTACCCCTAGCCCTGGTGGCCGTTACCGTTCTTCCCCTGGCCCTGTTGAAACTGTTGTTGGTCGTTCTGACCCTGCTGGCCCTGATGGCCGTTCGGACTCTGATGGCCCTGCCGAAAACCTCCCTGTCCGTGCCTAAAATTTCCCGATCTGAACCTCTTGTGCTCCCATTGCTGGTAACCCTGGTCACCCTGTCTCTTCCCCTGAACAGATTGTGCCCCACTGGCACCATGTCCTCCAGTCCTTCCCTGATGGATGGACTCTCCCGATCTCTTTCCCTCATCCATGTGAAAGCGGTGATCCTGGCAGTGTAACAGTGCAGCGTTAACCACATCAGAGTAAGTGGCCAACGATAGATTCCCCAGCAAATGCTGACGGATCCTCCAAGTTAACCCGTCTGTAAATTTCTGTATCTTCTTCTCCTCTGTCGGTATCTCATCCGGAATAATATTCAACAGATTTGTGAATTCGACCTCATACTCGGCCACAGTCCTACCTTCCTGTCTGAGATTTATCAACTTCCTCCTCATTTCCGTGTGAACAGCTGACGGAAAATACTTGCGGTCAAATGGCACCCAAAACTCCCACCACTGCAGTGCAGACCCTACTAGCTTAAAGGTAGCTAGTATCTGCTTCTCGACATCGGTGCACTCATACATCCTCAGGTGCCGCTGAATGTCCTTCCTCCACTGACTCGAAATCACAACATCGGAGCTACCTGCAAACTCCGGTGGGTGTGCTTTCTGAAAAGCATCACGTACATGTTCCCAAGAAGACGGGAATGCATGTGCCTGAACTGGCACGGCTACTGGCGCCTGAGGTGGTGCCTGCTGAACTACGACTAGTGAGGCATTTACCGCCTGGGCCACAATGGCTGCAACCTCGGCAGCATTCATCGTGCCCTGAACTGGTGCGGGCTGTGGTTCTGGCGTTGCATCCTTGGGAACCCGTTGTGCACGTCGTGGAGGCATCTGAAATTTGAATAAAGTTTATAAGTTCGCAGTTATAAACTTAAAATAGTTGAAGAACGTAGCATATACAAAAGAATACAACAATCCTAAAATATAGGGCTCTACATCAAAGAAAGTTCAGCGGAAACATAATAAGCCGTACAGATCCTAAAGGACACTAGAACCTGATACTCTGATACCACCTGTGACACCCCAACTAATTAAATACCGGGTAGCTACTCCTTTATTAAATTAATACAAAATGCCAAGTTGGTCCAGTTAATAGCATCACTGTCGAAAACATTTTTTTTATTACTAACCACCTAGTATTTAAAAAGTGAGTTGCCAAATTTTAAGTTAACTCTGATTAACATGCAATAAGAGGATAATGATAGAATAACAACATTCACCATAACGAAACAATAAAATAACCAACAACATAATAATAAGTTCGGAGGAAAAACTCCTCACAACAATCCCACAACTTAACTAAATAAAACAAAATATCCTGAATTAATTACATGCCAAAAGCCTGAAAATCTGAAATAGGAAATATTTCTAATAGAAATGGGCGACATGCCCCACAACTGATGAAAGATGAATATAGAGTCAAGATAGATGAAGCATCTACTAGCAAAGTCCTGTAACTTCCACAAACAGCTACAGCTCGTCACCTGAATGAAAATCCTATGCATGGTGTCCTTGTGGCTGGGCACCTAAAATGGTTTTTACAAAAATAGATTTGAAAGCAAACGGGTCAGATCCCGAAAGTGGAGAGAATTTTAAAAATAGAAAGTGCTTTAATGACATTAAAACAATGAATGCAAAATACATGTTAGGACGTGCACTCACATGAAATACTCACCTCTCGACTAATTTGTGCACTCCTAACGTACCGTACCCATCTAAGTAACATATAAATCTAACCAAACCGTAATAAGTTCTACCCCTTACTACTCGATTCTTATTATGCATTCTAGCGTTATCAACTAAATGGAGGGCTTTACTTAAACTCGGATTCTCGATTATTAGCAATACAATACATTACAGGTTACCCCTTTATAGTTACTCAAAGCGTTTCCGTATTTATACTCACAATACCAACATGAAAGTTCTCATTAATTTAAGTGTATACTGTTCACGTCATAAATATACAATACAAGCACCCCGAGACTAAGCTGCGGTGCACACATACTCTGCTATCCATCCCCGTACATCACGTACATAAGGATCACGCATTCCGAATCTCTCAGGAATCGTTCTCAGATAATAGCAAATCACAAACAATGGAGGCGAACACAGTCACATCACATGGGTCACGCACATACCTACGCTCCCACGATCAGCAGACTTATTAACATCCCAATAAGTCCTTCTCTGACCTATGTTCTCGAGGTACCAATCTAAATCCGGGGAACACAAGGATTAGAGGGCCCTAAGCGAACGTAAACCTCCCGTGATAGCAAGTATGGTAGATATGTCATACACATAAAATCATATACATATACTAAGTATACACACATCTTAGTAATCACCGTAATTTATTTATGGTACACTTCTCATTCTCGTACCGACTTATAATGTTTCACAATTCATAAGTTCCCGATAAATTCAATTATTTAAGCCGTCAATAATTCTCGCATCGTAATAGTCACTCACGTCCTATTCCACAATTTCCATTCAATTCAAATCACACTTCTATGTTTTACTCCTCAATATATCCCAAATATCCCAACTATAATAATTTATCAACAAGGGAATGTTATCTCTACAATTAAACAAGGTTAAGGGACACGCGAAATCAAAACAGGCCAAAAAGCCTAAACTGTCCTCTCGTTAGAAGTCTCGTTCGAACGACGTTGTTCGAACGAGAGTTCATTCGAACGAACTGGGCATCTAATGAGATCTCGTTCGAATGAAAGGCATCGAACGAACATCCCTCTCGTTAGAAGGAAAACTGTCAACTCATTAGAAGCTCGTTCGAACGAGCTCGTTCGAACGACCTAGGCAGGTCTTCTAACGAAAGGCCAGTTTCGAGCCCAGATTTTTTCTTTTTCGTTTTTCAATCTTTTCTTCACCTCTAATCTCATCTAAACATCAATCCAACAATTTTTCAAGGTTTCTAATCATTCCTAAACACACTTAGGTTGTATACTAACGTGTTTTGTGGGGTTAATTCATCCTAAACATCATCCAAATATCAAAACTCTACATTTTTCCCCAATCTCAAGAACATGAACCCTAGAAATTTTAGATCATCAATGAGCCTAATAAAATACGTTTTTCTAACACAAAAAGTAGTAATTCTTTTAGTTCAATCATCCAATAACATTTCTACATGCAAACCTATATCCAAAATTAAATTTATAACTCCAATTTTATGGGTTTTCATCAATCTCCCAAACAAATGTAATTTTAGAATTGTCTAAGCATGGAAGAAACATTCACTGCAAAATAATGTAAATTAAACCACTTGCCTTATGTATTTCTCTGATTTTGGTGTCGAATTGATGAATTGTTCTCTCTCTCTCTCTCTCTCTCCCTACAAGTCTTTTTCTCCAAGGTGACAATGGAGGCTAGGGTTTGCCTTAGGAAACTTTTTGGAACTAATTCCAATAACTCCCGTAGCCCATTTAGTCATTTAGGATTGTTAGTGGGTTTAGTGGGTAAAGTCCAAATCAGATATTAATTCCTAATTTTCGTGGGTTTTAATTCCCAAAAATCCAAAATTACCAAACTACCCTTATACGTTGCCGGCATGACCTAAAAATGCCCCAGGACCCAAACTAAACCCCCGGCTAGTGTTTTCTGACTATTTCGACCCTTCCGGACGCATTGGCGCACTCAAAACGGACATATGGTTAATAGAATTAAAATTCACTTTTAAATTGAATAATAATATTCCTGACGCGACTGTCACACCCGTCTCAACAAAATTTCCAAATTGCCGTATTTCAATCCCACGACAAATTTTATAATTTCAATATTCATATATAGCCATATATACTCATTAAAATCAAATACCAACTCGAATCTTGCTAGTATTTTTATCCGGATTAATTCCAATTAATACACATTTAATTCAATTAATCCCATAAATAAATATCATAAAAATACGGGGTATTACACTCAGTTCTCTAGTTTCCTGCGGCATCACCATCACCCTCAACAACTTCCTCATATTTCCATTCACTACAACAAAAACAGGAATCTGGCACGCTTTAAAACTGTGCCAGATCAAATCTATCACGGTTTTAAACTGTGCCAGAATCAGGTGTTCCAAAATGGCCATTTTTTCTGGTACGATTTAAAAGTGTGCCAGATTTGACCAAACAGGAACACTTCTGGTATACTTTTAAACCGTGCCAAAATTTGACATTTCTGACACACTTTTAGCACAATTTTGAATTGTGCCAGATTGAGTGCATTTTGATAAACTTTTGGCACAGTTCAAAACCGTGCCAAATTTTGATACACTTTTGGCACGGTTTTGAACGGTGCCAATTTTTGGATAAAAGAAAAAAAAATTATTTGAAAACAAGAAAATTAACAAATGGAAAATCTTGCATGTTGTTGATAAACTAATGTACATACAAACTTCAAAATATTACAAGTCTTTAGTAGTTCACAGGAAAAAAAATTGGGCAAAGTTTCCTCTGTTTTCTGGACATTCTAAAACCTGTTAATATAAAATCTGCAAAATATAAAGTCCGCACGGCCACAAAATATAACAATAAACTTACAAAAGCCCGCACGGCCATAAAATTTAATAATAAAACTACAAAAGCCCGCACGGCCATAACACAAAAAAATAGAATCATGAATATTAAGGACATTAAATGAATGAAACCCTTGTCGTAAACCATTGACTTCTCCGTGTTTTCAATGTGAATAAATGCTAACGATAAAATATTATCCTGCAAAAAAAATAGGATACAAAAAAGAGACGATATTAGTAACCAAGTAATTTATTAAAAAAAAAAGCTTAATCAAGCTAAAAAATTACATATAGGAGTTGAAATTAATATTATATTCTAAAATTGAAAATGTTACGCAAGTAATGACTACCTGATCAGTTCCTATAAGTTAAATTGGTCTCGTGCGAGGTGTTAGTGCTTCTTACGGGATCGTTTGTGGGTTGGTTTGGGTTTTCACCCTTCAACAGCTTATTTCTAAGCCTAGTCCATATATTATCAAATTATCATCATATTCTCAAATCGATAGGCCCGTGACTACGCGGTCAGTTCCTACGAGTTACATTGGTCCCATGCGAGGTGCTAGTGCCTCTTGTAGGACCGTTTGGGGGCTGATTTGAATTTTCACCCTTTAACGGCTTGTTTCCAAGCCTAATATATATATTTTTAAATTATAGCCATGTTCTCAAACCGAGAGTCCCGTTACTACATAATCAGTTCCTACGAGTTACATTAGTCCCGTGGGAGGTGCTAGTTGTAACAGCCCGCGTAATTTTGGAGTATTTTCAAAATATAGAGAAAAATAAAGTTTTTGGTAAAATTATTTTTATTTCCCAAATATGTTGGATTTTATTTTTAAAGATGAGAATTTCAAACGGTTTTTAAATAGGAATTAAAATGGAGTTTTAATTGAATTTTTATTATATAGAAGAGTCCTCAAAACAAAAAACTCTATAGAAAAAAAACTATATAAAAATATTGAACGGTTCGATCGAGTTGAATTTTTTTTTACAGTTTCTTCTCGTCTTTAGCTAATTCTTTGTAAAATTTCACCCAATTCTAATGGTCCGATCGTCCGAAATAAATTTTTTAGTGTTTGTATCTGATTAGAACTCTTTTCTTAATCAAACTCTTAATCCTTTATATATCAACAAATTCTTGGCTTGGCTTTTCAAATCACTTTTTCATCAACTTCTCAACCAGAAGACCTCTCCAAAATTACTCCCTTTGATCTACAAACCATAGCCCCAAACTTATTCAATATTTCAACCTTAGATTCGAAGGCTTGTTTGGTGTTTTCTCGAGTTTGGGCAAGAGCGAGATTTGATTATTTTTGCGAGAGGAACGTGATGGTGTGTTTATATTTTGAGGCTGAAATTATGTGATGATTCATGTGATGATTTTGAGGTATGGGATTTTACAAAATATGCTCCTTAATCTCGAGATTATCATTCTCGTTGTTTTCTTGTGATTATTCACTCGTATTTGAATTGCTAAATTCATTGAAATCTGGAATTTTTGTTGGAATCTAATTATGATTCATGTGGTATTATTATAGTGTTGAGCATGTTGTCATGATGATTTTAATATGGCAC
Source organism: Sambucus nigra (assembly GCA_949130495.1). Classification (NCBI taxonomy): domain Eukaryota; kingdom Viridiplantae; phylum Streptophyta; class Magnoliopsida; order Dipsacales; family Adoxaceae; genus Sambucus; species Sambucus nigra. Next base: position 174,415,398 of record OX422208.1, read on the forward strand.
GGAGGTTGGGCACTCGCTATTATTTATTTTTCCGGATATGCTAAAAATGCATAGGCGCGGTACGGTGGTGAGGCTTGGTGACCCGGTTAATGTGTTGTTGAGAAATTAAAGTGATATAATTTCTTATGAGATTCGCATTTGATTTGAATATTCGTATTCGTATTGTGACGTTTTATTCATCGCTAACATATTTGTTGAGCATCTTTCCTGTCGTATTGTGTACTTCCCCATCTTTTCTTTTAGTGGAAGGTTAGCACAGATTTTGGGGCGCTACAGAGTTTGATTTTTAGCGTGGATGATTTGGGAAGGATTTTTAATACAAGATGAGAAGAATTGTATTTATTTTTTATGAATAGAGCGTTGGAGATTTATTTTTATTTCGAGATAGATAGTTATTTTATTTCGAGAAATTATTGGTTGTATTTAATTTGAAGAGATTGAGATTAGTGTATTCTCTTCTATATTGTGGGATTTATTTAGAGGATCTATACCTTGTTATTTGTGGATTTAGTTAGTTTTATCATAGTAGCGCTCCGTTCGCTCTCCTCGGGCGGGGTCTTAAAGAATAGTATCAGAGCTTAAGTATACGACAACCCTCGGGTCTTGGATTTTGGATATGTTGCGTTTTTGTGGCGCGAATTTGGAGATAGAAAATTTTAGGGAATCGTTTTGCGTTAGGCATCTAGATTAGATGTGAGGAAATTATTTTTTTGGTGACGAGATTATTTTTGGAGATTGTTGGCCTGATTTTTTAGAGTTAGGTATTCGACGAATTTCAAGGGTGAAATTCCATTGTTAGTGGAGAAGTGTAACAACCCGCGTAATTTTGGAGTATTTTCAAAATATAGAGGAAAATAAAGTTTTTGGTAAAATTATTTTTATTGCTCAAATATGTTGGATTTTATTTTTAAAGATGATAATTTGAAACGGTTTTGAAATTGGAATTAAAATGGAGTTTTAATTGAATTTTTATTATATAGAAGAGTCCTCAAAACATAAAATTCTCTAAGAGTCCTCTAAACATAAAACTCTACCGAAAAAAAACTATTTAAAAATACCGAACGGTCCGATCGAGTTGAATTTTGTTTTACAGCTTCCTCTCGTCTTTAGCTAATTCTTTGTAAAATTTCACCCAATTCTAATGGTCCGATCGTCCGAATTTTTTTTTTAATGTTTGTATCTGATTAGAACTCTTTTCTTAATCAAACTCTTAATCCTTTATATATCAACAAATTCTTGGTTTGGCTTTTCAAATCACTTTTTCATCAACTTCTCAACCAGAAGACCTCTCCAAAATTACTCCCTTTGATCTACAAACCATAGCCCCAAACTTATTCAATCTTTCAACCTTAGATTCGAAGGCTTGTTTGGTGTTTTCTAAAGTTTGGGCAAGAGCGAGATTTGATTATTTTTTTGAGAGGAACATGATGGTGTGTTTAGATTTTGAGGCTGAAATTATGTGATGATTCATGTGATGATTTTGAGGTATGGAATTTTACACAATATGTTCATTAATCTCGAGAGAATTATTCTCGTTGTTTTCTTGTGATTATTGACTCATATTTGATTTGCTAAATTTATTGGAATCTGGATTTTTTGTTGGAATCTAATTATGATTCATGTGGTATTATTATTATATTATTGATCATGTTGTCATGATGATTTTAATATGGCACGGAGGTTGGGCACTCGCTAATATTTCTTTTTTCGGATATGCTAAAAATGCATAGGCGCGGTACGGTGGTGAGGCTTGAAGACCCGATTAATGTATTGTTGAGAAATTAAAGTGATATAATTGCTTATGAGATTCGCATTTGATTTTGAATATTCGTATTCGTGTTGTGACGTTTTATTCATCGCTAACATATTTGTTGAGCATCTTTCCTGTCGTATTGTGTACTTCCCCATCTTTTCTTTTAGTGGCAGGTTTGCATAGATTTTGGGGCGCTACGGAGTTTGATTTTTAGCGTGGATGATTTGGGAAGGATTTTTAATACAAGATGAGAAGAATTGTATTTATTTTTTATGAATAGAGCATTGGAGAAATTATTGGTTGTATTTAATTTGAAGAGATTGAGATTAGTGGATTCTCTTTTATATTGTGGGATTTATTTAGATGATCTATACCTTGTTATTTGTGGATTTAGTTAGTTTTATCATAGTAGCGCTCCGTTCGCTCGCCCCGGGCGGGGTGTTACAGAATAGTATCAGAGCTTAAGTATACGACAACCCTCGGGTCTTGGATTTTGGGTCTGTTGCTTTTGTTGTGGCGCGAATTTGGTGATAGAGATTTTTAGGGAATCGTTTTGCGTTAGGCATCTAGATTAGATGTGAGGAAATTATTTTTTTGGTGACGAGATTATTTTTGGAGATTTTTGGCCTGATTTTTGAGAGTTAGGTATTCGACAAATTTCAAGGGCAAAATTCCATTGTTAGTGGAGAAGTGTAACAACCCGCGTGATTTTGGAATATTTTCAAAATATAGAGGAAAATAAAGTTTTCGGTAAAATTATTTTTATTGCTCAAATATGTTGTATTTTATTTTTAAAGATGAGAATTTCAAACGGTTTTGATATTGGAATTAAAATGGAGTTTTAATTGAATTTTTATTATATAGAAGAGTCCTCAAAACATAAAACTCTATAGAAAAAAAACTATTTAAAAATATTGAACGGTATGATCGAGTTGAATTTTTTTTACAACTTCCTCTCGTCTTTAGCTAATTCTTTGTAAAATTTCACCCCATTCTAATGGTCCGATCGTTCGAAATAAATTTTTTAGCGTTTGTATCTGATTAGAACTCTTTTCTTAATCAAACTCTTAATCCTTTATATATCAACAAATTCTTGGCTTGGCTTTTCAAATCACTTTTTCATCAAATTCTCAACCAGAAGACCTCTCCAAAATTACTCCATTTGATCTACAAACCATAGCCCCAAGCTTATTCAATATTTCAACCTTAGATTCGAAGGCTTATTTGGTGTTTTCTCGAGTTTGGGCAAGAGCGAGATTTGATTATTTTTTCGAGAGGAACGTGATGGTGTGTTTAGATTTTGAGGCTGAAATTATGTGATGATTCATGTGATGAATTTGAGGTATGGGATTTTACACAATATGCTCCTTAATCTCGAGAGAATTATTCTCGTTGTTTTCTTGTGATTATTGACTCGTATTTGAATTGCTAAATTTATTGGAATCTGGAATTTTTGTTGGAATCTAATAATGATTCATGTGGTATTATTATAGTATTGAGCATGTTGTCATGAAGATTTTAATAGGGCACGGAGGTTGGGCACTCGCTAATATTTCTTTTTTCGGATATGCTAAAAATGCATAGGCGCGGTACGGTGGTGAGGCTTGGTGACCCGGTTAATGTATTGTTGAGAAATTAAAGTGATATAATTGCTTATGAGATTCGCATTTGATTTTGAATATTCGTATTCGTATTGTGACGTTTTATTCATCGCTAACATATTTGTTGAGCATCTTTCCTGTCGTATTGTGTACTTTCCCATCTTTTCTTTTAGTGGCAGGTTAGCACAGATTTTAAGGCGCTACGGAGTTTGATTTTAGCGTGGATGATTTGGGAAAGATTTTTAATACAAGATGAGAAGAATTGCATTTATTTTTTATGAATAGAGCATTGGAGATTTATTTTTATTTCGAGAAATTATTGGTTGTATTTAATTTGAAGAGATTGAGATTAGTGGATTATCTAATATATTGTGGGATTTATTTAGATGATCTATACCTTGTTATTTGTGGATTTAGTTAGTTTTATCATAGTAGCGCTCCGTTCGCTCTCCCCGGGCGGGGTCTTACAGAATAGTATCAGAGCTTAAGTATACGAAAACCCTCGGGTCTTGGATTTTGGGTATGTAGCGTTTTTGTGGCGCGAATTTGGAGATAGAAATTTTTAGGGAATCGTTTTTCGTTAGGCATCTAGATTAGATGTGAGGAAATTATTTTTTTGGTGATGAGATTATTTTTGGAGATTGTTGGCCTGGTTTTTGAGAGTTAGGTATTCGACGAATTTCAAGGGTGAAATTCCATTGTTAGTGGAGAAGTGTAACAACCCGCGTAATTTTGGATTATTTAAAAAATATAGAGGAAAATAAAGTTTTTGGTAAAATTATTTTTATTGCTCAAATATGTTGGATTTTATTTTTAAAGATGAGAATTTCAAACGGTTTTGAAATTGGAATTAAAATGGAGTTTTAAATGAATTTTTATTATATAGAAGAGTCCTCAAAACGTAAAACTCTCTAAGAGTCCTCAAAACATAAAACTCTATAGAAAAAAAAATATTTAAAAATACTGAATGGTCCGATCAAGTTGAATGTTGTTTTACAGCTTCCTCTCGTCTTTAGCTAATTCTTTGTAAAATTTCACCCAATTCTAATGGTCCGATCGTCCGAAATAAATTTTTTAACGTTTGTATCTGATTAGAACTCTTTTCTTAATCAAACTCTTAATCCTTTATATATCAACAAATTCTTGGCTTGGCTTTTCAAATCACTTTTTCATCAACTTCTCAACCAGAAGACCTCTCCAAAATTACTCCCTTTGATCTACAAGCCATAGCCCCAAACTTATTCAATATTTCAACTTTAGATTCGAAGGCTTGTTTAGTGTTTTCTCGAGTTTGGCCAAGAGCGAGATTTGATTATTTTTGCGAGAGGAACGTGATGGTGTGTTTAGATTTTGAGTCTAAAATTATGTGATGATTCATGTGATGATTTTGAGGTATGGGATTTTACATAATATGCTCCTTAATCTCGAGAGTGTTATTCTCGTTGTTTTCTTGTGATTATTGACTCATATTTGAATTGCTAAATTCATTGGAATCTGGAATTTTTGTTGGAATCTAATTATGATTCATGTGGTATTATTATAGTGTTGAGCGTGTTGTCATGATGATTTTAATATGGCACGGAGGTTGGGCACTCGCTAATATTTATTTTTCCGTATATGCTAAAAATGCATAGGCGCGGTACGGTGGTGAGGCTTGGTGACCTGATTAATGTGTTGTTGAGAAATTAAAGTGATATAATATCTTATGAGTTTCGCATTTGATTTGAATATTCGTATTCATATTGTGACGTTTTATTCATCGCTAACATATTTGTTGAGCATCTTTCCTGTCGTATTGTGTACTTCCCCATCTTTTCTTTTAGTGGCAGGTTAGCACAGATTTTAGGGCGCTGCGGAGTTTGATTTTTGGCGTGGATGATTTGGGAAGGATTTTTAATACAAGATGAGAAGAATTGTTTTTATTTTTTATGAATAGAGCATTGGAGATTTATTTTTATTTCAAGTTAGATAGTTATTTTATTTCTAGAAATTATTGGTTGTATTTAATTTGAAGAGAATGAGATTAGTGGATTCTCTTTTATATTGTGGGATTTATTTAGATGATCTATACCTTGTTATTTGTGGATTTAGTTAGTTTTATCATAGTAGCGCTCCGTTCGCTCTCCTCGGGCGGGGTGTTACAGAATAGTATCAGAGCTTAAGTATACGACAACCCTCGGGTCTTGGATTTTGGGTCTACTGCGTTTTTATGGCGCGAATTTGGAGATAGAGATTTTTAGGGAATCGTTTTGCGTTAGGCATCTAGATTAGATGTGAGAAAATTATTTTTTTGGTGACGAGATTATTTTTGGAGATTGTTGGCCTGATTTTTGAGAATTAGGTATTCGACAAATTTCAAGGGCGAAATTCCATTGTTAGTGGAGAAGTGTAACAACCCGCGTAATTTTAGAGTATTTTCAAAATATAGAGGAAAATAAAGTTTTTGGTAAAACTATTTTTATTGCTCAAATATGTTGGATTTTATTTTTAAAGATGAGAATTTCAAACGGTTTTTAAATTGGAATTAAAATGGAGTTTTAATTGAATTTTTATTATATAGAAGAGTCCTCAAAACATAGAACTCTGTAAGAGTCCTCTAAACATAAAACTCCATAGAAAAAAACTATTTAAAAATATTTAACGGTATCATCGAGTTGAATTTTTTTTAACAGCTTCCTCTCGTCTTTAGCTAATTCTTTGTAAAATTTCACCCAATTCTAATGATCCGATCGCCCGAAATAAATTTTTTTGTGTTTATATCTGATTAGAACTCTTTTCTTAATCAAACTCTTAATCCTTTATATATCAACAAATTTTTGGCTTGGCTTTTCAAATCACTTTTTCATCAACTTCTCAATCAGATGACCTCTCCAAAATTACTCCCTTTGATCTACAAACCATAGCCCCAAACTTATTCAATATATCAACCTTAGATTCGAAGGCTTGTTTGGTGTTTTCTAGAGTTTGGGCAAGAGCGAGATTTGATTATTTTTGCGAGAGGAACGTGATGGTGTGTTTATATTTTGAGGTTGAAATTATGTGATGATTCATGTGATGATTTTTAGGTATGGGATTTTACACAATATGCTCCTTAATCTCGAGAGTATTATTCTCGTTGTTTTCTTGTGATTATTGACTCATATTTGAATTGCTAAATTCATTGGAATCTGAAATTTTTGTTGAAATCTAATTATGATTCATGTGGTATTATTATAGTGTTGAGCATGTTGTCATGATGATTTTAATATGGCACGGAGGTTGGGCACTCGCTATTATTTATTTTTCTGGATATGCTAAAAATGCATAGGCGCGGTACGGTGGTGAGGCTTGGTTACCCGGTTAATGTGTTGTTGAGAAATTAAAGTGATATAATTGCTTATGAGATTCGCATTTGATTTGAATATTCGTAATCGTATTGTGACGTTTTATTCATCACTAACATACTTGTTGAGCATATTTCCTGTCGTATTGTGTACTTCCCCATCTTTTCTTTTAGTGGCAGGTTAGCACAGATTTTGGGGCGCTATGGAGTTTGATTTTTAGCGAGGATGATTTGGGAAGGATTTTTAATACAAGATTAGAAGAATTGTATTTATTTTTTATGAATAAAGCGTTGAAGATTTATTTTTATTTCGAGAAAGATAGTTATTTTGTTTCGAGAAATTATGGGTTGTATTTAATTTGAAGAGATTGAGATTAGTGGATTCTCTTTTATATTGTGGGATTTATTTAGATGATCTATACCTTGTTATTTGTGGGTTTAGTTAGTTTTATCATAGTAGCGCTCCGTTCGCTCTCCCCGGGCGGGGTCTTGCAGAATAGTATCAGAGCTTAAGTATACGACAACCCTCGGGTCTTGGATTTTGGGTATGTTGTGTTTTTGTGGCACGAATTTGGAGATAGAAATTTTTAGGGAATCGTTTTGCGTTAGGCATCTATATTAGATGTGAGGAAATTGTTTTTTTGGTGACGAGATTATTTTTGGAGATTGTTGGCCTGATTTTTGAGAGTTAGGTATTCGACGAATTTCAAGGGTGAAATTCCATTATTAGTGGAGAAGTGTAACAACCCGCGTAATTTTGGAGTATTTTCAAAATATAGAGGAAAATAAAGTTTTTGGTAAAATTATTTTTATTGAACAAATATGTTGGATTTTATTTTTAAAGATGAGAATTTCAAACGGTTTTGAAATTGGAATGAAAATGGAGTTTTAATTGAATTTTTATTATATAGAAGAGTCCTCAAAACGTAAAACTCTCTAAGAGTCCTCAAAACAAAAAACTCTATAGAAAAAACTATTTAAATATACTGAATGGTCCGATCGAGTTGAATTTTTTTTGACAGCTTCCTCTCGTCTTTAGCTAATTCTTTATAAAATTTCACCCAATTCTAATCGTCCGGTCGTCCGAAATAAATTTTTTAATGTTTGTATCTGATTAGAACTCTTTTCTTAATCAAACTCTTAATCCTTTATATATCAACAAATTCTTGGCTTGGCTTTTCAAATCACTTTTTCATCAACTTCTCAGCCAGAAGACCTCTCCAAAATTACTCCCTTTGATCTACAAGCCATAGCCCCAAACTTATTCAATATTTCAACCTTAGATTCGAAGGCTTGTTTGGTGTTTTCTCGAGTTTGGGCAAGAGCGAGATTTGATTATTTTTCCGAGAGGAACGTGATGGTGTGTTTAGATTTTGAGGCTGAAATTATGTGATGTTTCATGTAATGATTTTGAGCTATGGGACTTTACACAATATGCTCCTTAATCTCGAGAGTATTATTCTCGTTGTTTTCTTGTGATTATTGACTCATATTTGAATTGCTAAATTCATTGGAATCTGGAATTTTTGTTGGAATCTAATTATGATTCATGTGGTATTATTATAGTGTTGAGCATGTTGTCATGATGATTTTAATATGGCACGGTGGTTGGGCACTCGCTAATATTTCTTTTTCCGGATATGCTAAAAATTCATAGGCGCGGTACGGTGGTGAGGCTTGGTGACCCGGTTAATGCATTGTTGAGAAATTAAAGTGATATAATTGCTTATGAGATTCGCATTTGATTTGAATATTCGTATTCGTATTGTGACGCTTTATTCATCGCTAACATATTTGTTGAGCATCTTTCCTGTCATATTGTGTACTTCCCCATCTTATCTTTTAGTGGCAGGTTAGCACAGATTTTGGGGCGCTGCGGAGTTTGATTTTTAGCGTGGATGATTTGGGAACGATTTTTAATACAAGATGGGAAGAATTGTATTTATTTTTTATGAATAGAGCATTGGAGATTTATTTTTATTTCGAGATAGATAGTTATTTTATTTCGAGAAATTATTGGTTGTGTTTAATTTAAAGAGATTGAGATTAGTGGATTTTCTTTTATATTGTGGGTTTTATTTAGACTATCTATACCTTGTTATTTGTGGATTCAGTTAGTTTTATCATGGTATCGCTCCGTTCGCTCTCCCCGAGCGGGGTGTTACAAAATAGTATCAGAGCCTAAGTATACGACAACCCTCGAGTCTTGGATTTTGGGTCTGTTGCGTTTTTGTGGTGCGAATTTGGGGATAGAGATTTTTAGGGAATCGTTTTGCGTTAGGAATCTAGATTAGATGTGAGGAAATTATTTTTTTGGTGACGAGATTATTTTTGAAGATTATTGGCCTGATTTTTGAGAGTTAGGTATTCGACGAATTTCAAGGGCGAAATTCCATTGTTAGTGGAGAAGTGTAACAACCCGCGTAATTTTGAAATATTTTCAAAATATAGAGGAAAATAAAGTTTTTGGTAAAATTATTTTTATTGCTCAAATATGATGGATTTTATTTTTAAAGATGAGAATTTCAAACAGTTTTGAAATTGGAATTAAAATGGAGTTTTAATTGAATTTTTATTATATAGAAGAGTCCTCAAAACGTAAAACTCTCTAAGAGTTCTCAAAACATAAAACACTATAGAAAAAAAATATTTAAAAATACTGAACGGTCTGATCGAGTTGAATTTTTTTTTACAGCTTCCTCTCGTCTTTAGCTAATTTTTTGTAAACTTTCACCCAATTCTAATGGTCCGATCGTCCGAAATAAATTTTTTAGTGTTTGTATCTGATTTGAACTCTTTTCTTAATAAAACTCTTAATCCTTTATATATCAACAAATTCTTGACTTGGCTTTTTAAATCACTTTTTCATCAACTTCTCAACCAGAAGACCTCTCCAAAATTACTCCCTTTGATATACAAACCATAGCCCCAAACTTATTCAATATTTCAACCTTAGATTCAAGGCTTATTTGGTGTTTTCTCGAGTTTGGGCAAGAGCGAGATTTGATTATTTTTGTGAGAGGAACGTGATGGTGTGTTTAGATTTTGAGGCTGAAATTATGTGAAGATTCATGTGATGATTTTGAGGTATGGGATTTTACACAATATGCTCCTTAATCTCGAGAGTATTATTGTCGTTGTTTTCTTGTGATTATTGACTCATATTTGAATTGCTAAATTCATTGGAATCTGGAATTTTTGTTGGAATCTAATTATGATTCATGTGGTATTATTATAGTGTTGATCATGTTGTCATGATGATTTTAATATGGCACGGAGGTTGGGCACTCGCTATTATTTCTTTTTTCGGATATGCTAAAAATGCATAGGCGCGATACGGTGGTGAGGCTTAGTGACCCGGTTAATGTGTTGTTGAGAAATTAAAGTGATATAATTGCTTATGAGATTCCCATTTGATTTGAATATTCGTACTCGTATTGTGACGTTTTATTCATCGCTAACATATTTGTTGAGCATCTTTCCTGTCGTATTGTGTACTTCCCCATCTTTTCTTTTAGTGGCAGGTTAGCACAGATTTTGGGGCGCTACGGAGTTTGATTTTTAGCGTGGATTATTTGGGAAGGATTTTTAATATAAGATGAGAAGAATTGTATATATTTTTTATGAATAGAGCATTGGAGATTTATTTTTATTTCGAGATAGATAGTTATTTAATTTAGAAAATTTATTGGTTGTATTTAATTTGAAGAGATTGAGATTAGTGGATTATCATTTATATTGTGGGATTTATTTAGATGATCTATACCTTGTTATTTGTGAATTTAGTTAGATTTATCATAGTAGCGCTCCGTTCGCTCTCCCCGGGCGGGGTCTTACAGAATAGTATCAGAGCTTAAGTATACGACAACCCTCGGGTCTTGGATTTTGGGTATGTTGCGTTTTTGTGGCGCGAATTTGGAGAAAGAAATTTTTAGGGAATCGTTTTGCGTTAGGCATCTAGATTAGATGTGAGGAAATTATTTTTTTGGTGACGAGATTATTTTTGGAGATTGTTGGCCTGATTTTTGAGACTTAGGTATTCGACGAATTTCAAGGGTGAAATTCCATTATTAGTGGAGAAGTGTAACAACCCGCGTAATTTTGGATTATTTTCAAAATATAGAGGAAAATAAAGTTTTTGGTAAAACTATTTTTATTGCTCAAATATGTAGGATTTTATTTTTAAAGATGAGAATTTCGAACGGTTTTGAAATTGGAATTAAAATGGAGTTTTAACAGAATTTTTATTATATAGAAGAGTCCTCAAAACGTAAAACTCTCTAAGTGTCCTCAAGACATAAAACTCTATAGAAAAAAAACTATTTAAAAATACAGAACGGTCCGATCGAGTTGAATTTTTTTTGACAGCTTCCTCTCGTCTTTAGCTAATTCTTTATAAAATTTCACCCAATTCTAATGGTCCGACCGTCCGAAATAAATTTTTTAGTGTTTGTATCTAATTAGAACTCTTTTCTCAATTAAAATCTTAATCCTTTATATATCAACAAATTCTTCGCTTGGCTTTTCAAATCACTTTTTCATCAACTTCTCAACCAGAAGACCTGTCCAAAATTACTTCCTTTGATCTACAAACCATATCCCCAAACTTATTCAATATTTCAACCTTAGATTCGAACGCTTATTTGGTGTTTTCTAGAGTTTGGGCAAGAGCGATATTTGATTATTTTTGCGAGAGGAACGTGATGGTGTGTTTAGATTTTGAGGCTGAAATTATGTGAAGATTCATGTGATGATTTTGAGGTACGGGATTTTACACAATATGCTCCTTAATCTCGAGAGTATTATTCTCGTTGTTTTCTTGTGATTATTGTCTCATATTTGAATTGCTAAATTCATTGGAATCTGGATTTTTTGTTGGAATCTAATTATGATTCATGTGGTATTATTATAGTGTTGATCATGTTGTCATGATGATTTTAATATGGCACGGAGGTTGGGCACTCGCTAATATTTCTTTTTCCGGATATGCTAAAAATGCATAGGCACGGTACGGTGGTGAGGCTTGGTGACCCGGTTAATATGTTGTTGAGAGATTAAAGTGATATAATTGCTTATGAGATTCGCATTTGATTTGAATATTCGTATTCGTATTGTTACGTTTTATTCATCGTTAAAATATTTGTTGAGCATCTTTCCTGTCGTATTGTGTACTTCCGCATCTTTTCTTTTAGTGGCAGGTTAGCACAGATTTTGGGGCGCTACGGAGTTTGATTTTTAGCGTGGATGATTTGGGAAGGATTTTTAATATAAGATGAGAACAATTGTATTTATTTTTTCTGAATAGAGTGTTGAAAATTTATTTTTATTTCGAGATAGATAGTTATTTTATTTCGAGAAATTATTGGTTGTATTTAATTTGAAGAGATTGAGATTAGTGGATTATCTTTTATAATGTGGGATTTATTTAGATGGTCTATACCTTGTTATTTGTGGATTTAGTTAGTTTTATCATAGTAGCGCTCCGTTCGCTCTCCCCGGGCGGGGTGTTACAGAATAGTATCAGAGCTTAAGTATACGACAACCCTCGGGTCTTGGATTTTGGGTATGTAGCGTTTTTGTGGCGCGAATTTGGAGATAGACATTTTTAGGGAATCGTTTTGCGTTAGGCATCTAGATTAGATGTGAGGAAATTATTTTTTTGGTGACGAGATTATTTTTGGAGATTGTTGGCCTGATTTTTTAGAGTTAGGTATTCGACGAATTTCAAGGACGAAATTCCATTGTTAATGGAGAAGTGTAACAACCCGCGTAGTTTTGAAATATTTTCAAAATATAGAGGAAAATAATGTTTTTGGTAAAATTATTTTTATTGCTCAAATATGTTGGATTTTATTTTTAAAGATGAGAATTTCAAACAGTTTTGAAATTGGAATTAAAATGGAGTTTTAATTGAATTTTTATTATATAGAAGAGTCCTCAAAACGTATAACTCTCTAAGAGTCCACAAAACATAAAACTCTATAGAAAAAAAACTATTTAAAAATACTGAACGGTCCGATCGAGTTGAATTTTTTTTGGCAGCTTCCTCTCGTCTTTAGCTAATTCTTTCTAACTTTCACCCAATTCTAATGGTCCGACCGTCCGAAATAAATTTTTTAGTGTTTGTATCTAATTAGAACTCTTTTCTTAATCAAAATCTTAATCCTTTATATATCAACAAATTCTTGGCATGGCTTTTCAAATCACTTTTTCATCAACTTCTCAACCAGAAGACCTGTCCAAAATTACTTCCTTTGATCTACAAACCATATCCCCAAACTTATTCAATATTTCAACCTTAGATTCGAACGCTTATTTGGTGTTTTCTAGAGTTTGGGCAAGAGCGATATTTGATTATTTTTGCGAGAGGAACGTGATGGTGTGTTTAGATTTTGAGGCTGAAATTATGTGAAGATTCATGTGATGATTTTGAGGTATGGGATTTTACACAATATGCTCCTTAATCTCGAGAGTATTATTCTCGTTGTTTTCTTATGATTATTGTCTCATATTTGAATTGCTAAATTCATTGGAATCTGGATTTTTTGTTGGAATCTAATTATGATTCATGTGGTATTATTATAGTGTTGAGCATGTTGTCATGATGATTTTAATATGGCACGGAGGTTGGGCACTCGCTAATATTTCTTTTTCCGGATATGCTAAAAATGCATAGGCACGGTACGGTGGTGAGGCTTGGTGACCCGGTTAATATGTTGTTGAGAGATTAAAGTGATATAATTGCTTATGAGATTCGCATTTGATTTGAATATTCGTATTCGTATTGTTACGTTTTATTCATCGTTAACATATTTGTTGAGCATCTTTCCTGTCGTATTGTGTACTTCCGCATCTTTTCTTTTAGTGGCAGGTTAGCACAGATTTTGGGGCGCTACGGAGTTTGATTTTTAGCGTGGATGATTTGGGAAGGATTTTTAATATAAGATGAGAACAATTGTATTTATTTTTTCTGAATAGAGTGTTGAAGATTTATTTTTATTTCGAGATAGATAGTTATTTTATTTCGAGAAATTATTGGTTGTATTTAATTTGAAGAGATTGAGATTAGTGGATTATCTTTTATAATGTGGGATTTATTTAGATGGTCTATACCTTGTTATTTGTGGATTTAGTTAGTTTTATCATAGTAGCGCTCCGTTCGCTCTTCCCGGGCGGGGTCTTACAGAATAGTATCAGAGCTTAAGTGTACGACAGCCCTCGGGTCTTGGATTTTAGGTATGTTGCGTTTTTCTGTCGCGAATTTGGAGATAGACATTTTTAGGGAATCGTTTTGCGTTAGGCATCTAGATTAGATGCGAGGAAATTATTTTTTTGGTGACGAGATTAATTTTGGAGATTGTTGGCCTGATTTTTGAGAGTTAGGTATTCGACGAATTTCAAGGGTGAAATTCCATTATTAGTGGAGAAGTGTAACAACCCGCGTAATTTTGGAGTATTTTCAAAATATAGAGGAAAATAACATTTTTGGTAAAATTATTTTTATTGCTCAAATATGTTGGATTTTATTTTTAAAGATGAGAATTTCAAACCGTTTTGAAATTGGAATTAAAATGGAGTTTTAATTGAACATTTATTATATACGTAAAACTCTCTAAGAGTCCTCAAAACATAAAACTCTATAGAAAAAAACTATTTAAAAATACGGAACGGTCCGATCGAGTTGAATTTTGTTTTACAGCTTCCTCTCGTCTTTAGCTAATTCTTTGTAAAATTTCACCCAATTCTAATGGTCCGAAATAAATTTTTTAATGTTTGTATCTGATTAGAACTCTTTTCTTAATCAAACTCTTAATCCTTTATATATCAACAAATTCTTGGCTTGGCTTTTCAAATCACTTTTTTATCAACTTCTCAACCAGAAGATCTCTCCAAAATTACTCCCTTTGATCTACAAACCATAGCACCAAACTTATTCAATATTTCAACCTTAGATTCGAAGGCTTGTTTGGTGTTTTCTCGAGTTTGGGAAAGAGCGAGATTTGATTATTTTTGAGAGAGGAACGTGATGGTGTGTTTAGATTTTGAAGCTAAAATTATGTGATGATTCATGTGATGATTTTGAGGTATGAAATTTTACATAATATGCTCCTTAATCTCGAGAGTATTATTCTTGTTGTTTTCTTGTGATTATTGACTCAAATTTGAATTGCTAAACTCATTGGAATCTGAAATTTTTGTTGGAATCTAATTATGATTCATGTGGTATTATTATAGTGTTGAGCATGTTGTCATGATGATTTTAATATGGCACGGAGGTTAGGCACTCGCTAATATTTCTTTTTTCGGATATGCTAAAAATGCATAGGCGCGGTATGGTGGTGAGGCTTGGTGACCCGGTTAATGTGTTGTTGAGAAATTAAGGTGATATAATTGCTTATGAGATTCGCATTTGATTTGAATATTCGTATTCGTATTGTGACGTTTTATTCATCGCTACCATATTTGTTGAGCATCTTTCCTGTCGTATTGTGTACTTCCCCATCTTTTCTTTTAGTGGCAGGTTAGCACAGATTTTGGGGCGCTACGGAGTTTGATTTTTAGCGTGGATGATTTGGGAAGGATTTTTAATATAAGATAAGAAGAATTGCATATATTTTTTATGAATAGAGCATTGGAGATTTATTTTTATTTCGAGATAGATAGTTATTTAATTTCGAAAAATTATTGGATGTATTTAATTTGAAGAGATTGAGATTAGTGGATTCTCTTTTATATTGTGGGATTTATTTAGATGATCTATACCTTGTTATTTGTGGATTTAGTTAGTTTTATCATAGTAGCGCTCCGTTCGCTCTCCCCGGGCGGGGTGTTACAGAATAGTATCAGAGCTTAAGTATACGACAACCCTCGGGTCTTGGATTCTGGGTCTGTTGCGTTTTTGTGGCGCGAATTTGGAGATAGACATGTTTAGGGAATCGTTTTGCGTTAGGCATCTAGATTAGATGTGAGGAAATTATTTTTTTGGTGACGAGATTATTTTTGGAGATTGTTGGCCTGATTTTTGAGAGTTAGGTATTCGACGAATTTCAAGGGCGAAATTCCATTGTTAGTGGAGAAGTGTAACAACTCGCGTAATTTTGGAGTATTTTCAAAATATAGAGGAAAATAAAGTTTTTGGTAAAATTATTTTTATTGCTCAAATATGTTGGATTTTATTTTTAAAGATGATAATTTCAAGCGGTTTTGAAATTGGAATTAAAATGGAGTTTTAATTGAATTTTTATTATACAGAAGAGTCCTCAAAACATAAAATTCTGTAAGAGTCTTCAAAACATAAAACTCTATAGAAAAAAACTATTTAAAAATATTGAATGGTATGATCGAGTTGAATTTTTTTTGACTGCTTCCTCTCGTCTTTAGCTAATTCTTTGTAAAATTTCACCCAATTCTAATGGTCCGATCGTCTGAAATAAATTTTTAGTGTTTGTATCTGATTAGAACTCTTTTCTTAATCAAACTCTTAATCCTTTATATATCAACAAATTCTTAGATTGTCTTTTCAAATCACTTTTTCATCAACTTCTCAAACAGAAGACCTCTCCAAAATTACTCCCTTTGATCTACAAACCATAGCCCCAAACTTATTCAATACTTCAACCTTAGATTCGAAGGCTTGTTTGGTGTTTTCTCGAGTTTGGGCAAGAGCGAGATTTGATTATTTTTGCAAGAGGAACGTGATGGTGTGTTTAGATTTTGAGGCTAAAATTATGTGATGATTGATGTGATGATTTTGAGGTATGGGATTTTACACAATATGCTCTTTAATCTCGAGAGTATTATTCTTGTTGTTTTCTTGTGATTATTGACTCATATTTGAATTGCTAAATTCATTGGAATCTGGAATTTTTGTTGGAATCTAATTATGATTCATGTGGTATTATTATAGTATTGAGCATGTTGTCATGATGATTTTAATATGGCACGGAGGTTGGGCACTCGCTAATATTTATTTTTTCGGATATGCTAAAAATGCATAGGCGCGGTACGGTGGTGAGGCTTGGTGAACCGGTTAATGTGTTGTTGAGAAATTAAAGTGATATAATTGCTTATGAGATTCCCATTTGATTTGAATATTCGTATTCGTATTGTGACGTTTTATTCATCGCAAACATATTTGTTGAGCATCTTTCCTGTCGTATTGTTTACTTCCCCATCTTTTCTTTTAATGATAGGTTAGCACAGATTTTGGGGCGCTACGGAGTTTGATTTTTAGCGTGGATGATTTGGGAAGGATTTTTAATACAAGATGAGAAGAATTGTATTTATTTTTTATGAATCGAGCATTGGAGATTTATTTTTATTTCGAGATAGATATTTATTTTATTGCGAGAAATTATTGGTTGTATTTAATTTGAAAAAATCGAGATTAGTGGATTCTCTTTTATATTGTGGGATTTATTTAGATGATCTATACCTTGTTATTTGTGGATTTAGTTAGTTTTATCATAGTAGCGCTTTGTTCGCTCTCCCCGGGCGGGGTGTTACAGAATAGTATCAGAGCTTAAGTATACGACAACCCTCGGGTCTTGGATTTTGGGTCTGTTGCGTTTTTGTGGCGCGAATTTGGAGATAGAAATTTTTAGGGAATCGTTTTTCGTTAGGCATCTAGATTAGATGTGAGGAAATTATTTTTTTGGTGACGAGATTATTTTTGGAGACTGTTGTCCTGATTTTTGAGAGTTAGGTATTCGACGAATTTCAAGGGCGAAATTCCATTGTTAGTGGAGAAGTGTAACAACCCGCGTAATTTTGGAGTATTTTCAAAATATAGAGGAAAATAAAGTTTTTGGTAAAATTATTTTTATTGCTGAGATGTGTTGGATTTTATTTTTAAATATGAGAATTTCAAACGGTTTTGAAATCGGAATTAAAATGGAGTTTTAATTGAATTTTTATTATATAGAAGAGTCCTCAAAACATAAAACTCTGTAAGAGCCCTCAAAACATAAAACTCTATAGAAAAAAACTATTTATAAATACTAAATGGTCCGATCGAGTTGATTTTTTTTTACAGGTTCCTCTCATCTTTAGCTAATTCTTTGTAAAATTTCACCCAATTCTAATGGTCCGATCGTCCGAAATAAATTTTTTAGTGTTTGTATCTGATTAGATCTCTTTTCTTAAACAAACTCTTAATCCTTTATATATCAATAAATTCTTGTCTGGGCTTTTCAAATCACTTTAATCAACTTCTCAACCAGAAGACCTCTCCAAAATTACTCCCTTTGATCTACAAACTATAGCCCCAAACTTATTCAATATTTCAACCTTAGATTCGAAGGCTTGTTTGGTGTTTTCTCGAGTTTGGGAAATAGCGAGATTTGATTATTTTTGCGAGAGGAACGTGATGGTGTGTTTAGATTTTGAGGCTGAAATTATGTGATGATTCATGTGATGATTTTGAGGTATGGGATTTTACATAATATGCTCCTTAATCTCGAGAGTATTATTCTCGTTGTTTTCTTGTGATTATTGACTCATGTTTGAATTGCTAAATTCATTGGAATCTGGAATTTTTGTTGGAATCTAATTATGATTCATGTGGTATTATTATAGTGTTGAGCATGTTGTCATGATGATTTTAATATGGCACGGAGGTTGGGCACTCGCTAATATTTCTTTTTCCGGATATGTTAAAATGCATAGGCGCGGTACGGTGGTGAGGCTTGGTGACGCGGTTAATGTGTTGTTGTTGAGAAATTAAAGTGATATAATTGCTTATGAGATTCGCATTTGATTTGAATATTCGTATTCGTATTGTGACGTTTTATTCATCGCTAACATATTTGTTGAGCGTCTTTCCTGTCGTATTGTGTACTTCCCCATCTTTTCTTTTAGTTGAACGTTAGCACAGATTTTGGGGCGCTACGGAGTTTGATTTTTAGCGTAGATGATTTGGGAAGGATTTTTAATACAAGATGAGAAGAATTGTATTTATTTTTTATGAATAGAGCATTGGAGATTTATTTTTATTTCGAGATAGATAGTTATTTTATTTCGAGAAATTATTGATTGTATTTAATTTGAAGAGATTGAGATTAGTGGATTCTCTTTTATATTGTGGGATTTATTTAGATGATCTATACCTTGTTATTTGTGGATTTAGTTAGTTTTATCATAGTAGCGCTCCGTTCGCTCTCCCCGGGCGGGGTGTTACAGAATAGTATCAGAGCTTAAGTATACGACAACCCTCGGGTCTTGGATTTTGGGTATGTTGTGTTTTTGTGGCGCGAATTTGGAGATAGAGATTTTTAGGGAATCGTTTTGCGTTAGGCATCTAGATTAGATGTGAGGAAATTATTTTTTTGGTGATGAGATTATTTTTGGAGATTGTTGGCCTGATTTTTGAGAGTTAGGTATTCGACGAATTTCAAGGGTGAAATTCCATTGTTAGTGGAGTAGTGTAACAACCCGCGTAATTTTGGAGTATTTTCAAAATATAGAGGAAAATAAAGTTTTTGGTAAAATTATTTTTATTGCTCAAATATGTTGGATTTTATTTTTAAAGATGAGAATTTCAAACTATTTTGAAATTGGAATTAAAATGAAGTTTTAATTGAATTTTTATTATATAAAAGAGTCCTCAAAACATAAAACTCTCTAAGAGTCCTCAAAACATAAAACTCTATAGCAAAAAAACTATTTAAAAATATTGAACGGTCCAATCGAGCTGAATGTTTTTTAACAGCTTCCTCTCGTCTTTAGATAGTTCTCTGTAAAATTTCATTCAATTCCAACGGTCCGATCGTCCGGAATAAATTTTTTAGTGTTTGTATCTGATTAGAACTATTTTCTTAATCAAACTCTTAATCCTTTATATAACAACAAATTCTTGGATTGGCTTTTCAAATCACTTTTCATCAACTTCTCAACCATAAGACCTCTCCAAAATTACTCCCTTTGATCTACAAACCATACCCCAAACTTATTCAAGATTTCTACCTTGGATTAGAAGGCTTGTTTGGTGTTTTCTCGAGTTTGGGCTTGAACGAAATTTGATTATTTACGCGAGAAGAACGTGATGGGGTGAATAGATTTTGAGGCTAAAATTATGTGATGATTCATGTTGGTTCTTTTTGGTGGTTTAAGGTATGGGGTTTTATACAATATGCTCTTAAATCTCACGAGTATTATTCTCGTTGTTTTCTTGTGATTATTGACTCATTTGAATTTCTAAATTCATTATAATCTCAAAATATTTGTTGGAATCTAATTATGATTCATGTGGTATTATTATTATTGTGTTGAGCATATTGTCATGAAGATTTTAATATGGCATGGAGATTGGGCACCATATTCATTTTTCTGGATATGCTAAAAATGCATAGGCGCGGTACGGTGGTGATGCTTGGTGACCCGGTTAATGTGTTATTGAGAAATTATAATGATATAATTGTTTATGAGATTCGCATTTGATTTGAATATTCGTATTCGTATTGTGACGTTTTATTCAACGCTAACATATTTGTTGAGCATCTTTCTTGTCGTATTGTGTACTTCCTCATCTTTTCTTTTAGTGGCAGGTTAGCGCGGATTTTGGGGCGCTACGGAGTTTGATTTTTAGTGTCGGTCATTTGGGAAGGATTTTTAATACAAGATGAGAAGAATTGTATTTAGTTTTTATGTATAGAGCATTGGAGATTTATTTTTATTTCAAGATAAAAAGTTATTTTATTTCGAGAGATTATTGGTTGTATTTAATTTGAAGAGATTGAGATTAGTGGATTCTCTTTTATATTGTGGGACTTATTTAGATGCTCCATTCGCTGTGCCCGGGAGGGCAGGGTGTTACACTAGTGCCTCTTACGAGGCTGCTTGAGGGTTGGTGTAGGTTTTCTCCCTTTAACAGCTTATTTCTAAGCCTAATCTATATATTTTCAAATTATCGTCATATTCTCAAACCGAAGGCCCGTGACTACGTGGTCAGTTCCTACGAGTTACATTGGTCCCGTGCGAGGTGTTAGTCCCTCTTGCGGGGCCATTTGGGGTTAGATATGAAAACCTAAATCAAATGTATGAGTCACAAACCTTAATAAATATTAAGGCCTTGTGGTAAGATATGAAAACCTAAATCAAGTTGTGAATCTACCAAAAAAATCATACCAACCTGGAGTGAAAAAATCCACTGCCACCACATCTATCATCAGGAACAAACTGAAATATTTGACAGATTAATAGATGTACTTTACCCTAGATATCGAATATAAAATCTCAATGATTAACTGTAACAACCCTCGATTCTGGGAGGCTCATTTTATACTAATTTTACCGCATAAGGTAATTATATAAAATGTGGGGACTGGAGTAAATATTAATTTAACGAATTGAAAGTTAATATTTACTAGATTGATGCATATTTACTGTATGTGAAAGTAAATATCATCACGTTGCATGTTTGTAGTGTCATGTATATTTAAATGGCATTTTGGTTTAAACGATATTGGAAGCCGAAATGATTTATAAAATTTCTGGATGCCAGTTTAGAGGGTGTAGTTAGTCTCGGAAGGTGCGAGACAATCAAAATAAGTGCCATATTGTATTTTGGTATTTCGGGCACTTGTACCTGGTTTTAGCTTATATGCGTATTTGGGAGTCATTTTAATGTGGTATTAACTACTTAAGTTGGGAGTTTTAACTTAAGCCACGATTTTATTTTCCTAAATCCCTTATTTTTCCCATTTTATGTCTTGAAATATAGAGAGAAAGGAGAGAAAGAAAGAAGAAGAGAAATGAGGAGAAAGAAGAGAAAAATGAAGATTGAAGATGGATTGATGCTCTTACCCAAAGAAATCTGATATTTCCTACCTTAAGGCAAGTTTTCTACTTGCTAATATGTGATTTAAGATGTGTAAGTTGTATGATAGTTGTGTATTTACATTTATAGTTTAAATGTGGAATTTATGGGATTTAAGCCCTAATCTTAGTTTTTGATGATGAAATTTTGGGTTATAGTTGTTATTAATCATGTAGGATGTTTTGGGGTAGCTTATTGTTGTTGGATATGTATAAAAATGAAGAGAGTTAAAGTTTGGAGAAATTAGGGTTCATAACCCTTCGTAGCCATTTTTGGCAAATTTGCAGGTCCGAATCGATTCGGCCCTCAGGGCGAATCGATTCGCTAAGGGAAATTTGCAGGTCTGTAGAACCCGAATCGATTTGGGTTAAGGCCGAATCGATTCGGCCAATTGTAGAAAGTTGATTTTTCTGTCCGAACCGATTCGCTGGGGCGAATCGATTCGGCCCTTGGGAGAATCGATTCATTTTCCTGCTGTTTTTGAGTTAATTTTATAACTCAATTCCAATTCTTTTCTTTAAATCTAGGGCCTAGGAACCATCTTGAATGAAGTAAACTTATAGTCCTAGAGTGTGAGATGAGTTAGTTGTCTACCATACATTAGGAATGGGTTATGTGGGGACTTTTTCGGGGTTAGGCCTATAAATGATAGGGCATTCTTTTCTTCTAGTTAATTATTATAAAACTTGGAGATGTAGTGTTATGTATGGGAGACTTTAGAAGCTTAATTAAGCTATACTAGTTTTGATGGTTTATATTACCACCCCAAAAGAATGTTGGGAGATTTCAGAAGCTCAATTGAGCTATGTTAACCTTGGTGGTTCATAATAACACCATAAAGGTGAGTTTGAAGAATAAATTGAAAGTTCATTCATTCCTTTGAAAGATGATAATCTTGGGGTTTTAAAATAACACCCTAAAATGATTGGAGATAATGAAGAGTTTATTTACTCCTTTGAGGTTGTAGTGTCGATCTAAGCTACCGTATGGCTCCGGATAATAAGTTAGATTTTTACAAAAAGTAAATGGTAATGGTTTCGGATAAAATGAAACGTATACATGGAAATGGTATTGATTTTAGTAAATGATAATTTTCGTAATCATGAAACCAATAAATAATGATTTACTTGATTTTGAAAATGATAAATAAAATGGTTTAAACACACCTCTCTAAATGACATCATAAGGGAAGTCCGCGCGTGAGGTGAAGCCCCCTGGCTAATGAATGCAGGGTGGATATAGTCCTAGGCCATTTGAGAGTTTGTGTTGTATATTTTTCTGCGATGGGTAGGAGATTCCGGGTGTGGTCTTGACTATCCCGAAGGCACATGGCCGCTTCCCGACGTCTTGCGATATAGGTGCCCAGGTTGTCTTATGATAGGCCCTGGAAGATGATGGTCATTTAGGGGCGCGCACAGTGGGGAAACCCGGACGGGCGGTCTTAGAATCGTTATATGTATATAAATATAACTATTCATCATCAAGTGGGACTTGATGGATTGTAAATGCCATAAAGAGCATGATGTAGTGCCACATAGAGCACATATAAATGCCACAAAGAGCATTTGAAAATGATTATTTTCCTGATAAGGAAAGGATTTTTACAAAAATGTAAAAGTGAGATAAAAATGCCATAAAGACCATAACATTGTAATTTTACATATATCTCCTATTAAGGAAAAAGATATATGAGAAAATTGGTACACATGATAAGTTTTCAGATTAATGTTAATTGTTTTATCTTCCCGCTTAGTTTATGTTTTAAATTGTGTAGTTAGATAGTTATATCTCTCTCTTCATGATTCCTCATTCATAACTGTCATACTCTTTATTCATCTGGTAATCATATAGAACCGGGCCCTGACCCGTTTACATTTCTTGTTGCATATGCATCTTGTCTCCGCTCAGGTACTCCGCCGCAAGGATGCCTGATTTGAATTCCTATTCCGATGTCTTCGGCGAGCCGTGATGCATTGCGGGTATTACGGGACACATTTGGTATAGACGTTTTCATTTTTGCATTCTAGTTAAGATCGGATCTTTTTACTCGGGCGAAAGGCCCACGTTTTTGTAATTGTTTAATGTAATGAATTATATAAATTTATTGAAAATGTTTAACAATGTTGTATGTATCAGCAGACCGATAACATAATTGTTCCTCTTATTTATCACTTGTTATTATAGTACTATGTATACATCCCTAAGGTTTCCCCTATCTTTTCAGGAATTTGGTTGTTTGTTTTCCTTTATTTATCTTAAAATTCTAAATTTTGGCAACCCGTTTTTTGAAATATTGGGCGGTTATCCTGGATACTCTATATTTTTATTGTGATGCTGAGAATGATTCCATCTATGATTCTGTTATATTGGAGTATTGGGCTGGCCACCCCTTATTTCGGATCACTGGGTGTGACAGATGGTATCAGAGCATCAGGTTCTAGAGTCCTTAGGAATCTGTGTGGACGCCTTAAGCTTTATTGTTGCTTTTGATTTGACATAAAGCCTTAGGATTAAGATCGTTGGTTTCTCTTGTGAGATTTCGTTCTTCTACCATGAGGTAGAATCTATGGAATCTTCTGCGCATTCGTGTGAGAACAGTAGGTCGATTGGAGGACGCAAAGGAAGTTCGTTGTGAGGGCGTCATGAGAAGGAACTACTAAGGGATGTAAATTATGGTCGGGGATGAGGACCGCTTTGGAGGTCGCTCCCTTTCTGTTGCATTTTTATCTTGCTATTACGACTACTAATTATAGTTGATGTGGTTTCCCATGTACCGTTAGAAGTGGGAAGTGGTACTAAGCTTGAGAATTCAAGTGATGTTAAATTGACGTAGAGAAGTGCTCATAAGTAGGATGGAGGAAAATCCTTCACCCGTGGAAGAAGTGTTGAGGTGGTGAAAATGTGGTCACTATATCCGTGGGTGCCGGAAGTTGTCCCATAGAGAAGCCCGGTGGAGACTTGCAATGGCGAGTTTCTCTGGGATAACTGGACTGAGGAGAAGGTGGATTCTCGAATGTTCACAAAATGTTCGGTTAAAGACCGATGGTGTATAAGGTGTTGTACGGTTAGGGAGACGAGACCGTGCACCATGATATGATAGGTTCCAGAATAAGTGTCGCTAACACTTCTGAAGGAACTGTGTGCATGAAAACCCTATGGTGGATATCCGTTATCCGCCCTGGGGAGGACTCATTGAAATAAGGAAGAGGAGGCCGAGAGCGTGTCCTCTTTTACTAAGAAAGTAAGAGGGACTGCGTGGGAAATTGTTGTTAGCCAAAGTTGGAACAATGGTTAGGATATGGAGTCTGAGAACCATTAGTATTGACCCAGAGTGATTGACATAAATTATTGGTGGGAATTCCGCCTTATTTAGTGGGTGGTGTATTCCTTAGCATAAGACTTTGTAGTATTATATCTACTGTAGATTCGGGTGTGTATATTGAGCCTATAGTAGTATTGACGCTATTATATAATTGAAATGATATGACTTCCGTGGTATGGAAGTTCTATCTTTTCTTCACTCGTTATGAAATGAGTGATGATATTTTAAATGTGTATGTGTCATATGTGTTACCTGGTTTGAGTGTTTTATTGCTTGTTTGCATTGTATGTGGATGTTATGACTTATCTCCACGACCAACAAAGTAAAGTAGTAATGCATAGGATGGGTTCCTCGTTTGGATTCCGCTTTTGCGGGACGTTCCACGCGTGAACCTTAACAACGTTGGGAGTGGAGAGATGTTATTTTTCCTTTCTCTTATTTTATGTATAACATGCGAGTAAATATATTTTGGTCGGTTGGGTGTGATAGCAAGCAAATAAAATTGTAAGGCTATCTTACTTCTAGTTCAAAATGGAACTAGTTATTCTATAATTTCTCTCCTGGTTACATGTTGAGACTTTATAGAGGTGGATTGAGGTAGGTAGGAGATTTTTTTGTTATTCATTTAGTTATATTGTACGAGTGTTTGATTGTTTGTTTGTCTTGTTTATGCATGTTACTCTTATCTCCATGATCAACTAGTTAAGTAGGCATGTGTCGGAGGGGTTCCTTGTTTGGATTTCGCTTCGGCGAGACACTCCGCCGCATGAACACTTAACGATGTTGTGATTGGAGAGACTCTATCCTTCTCTTTCTCTTTCTCTTTATTTATTTTGTTTTTAGAAGTGGGATTGGAAGATTAGCCGAGAATCACGTAGAAGAGTGATTCAGGGGCTATTAAAGTGCGAGATAGAAGCACTATATATAGTTCTCTCCTCTGATCGATGTGAGGGAGACTGTGATACGAAGTCAAATTGATACTTCGGCTTATGCCTTGATAAGAAGGTTATTTGAAAAGATGTATCTATGTCATGGGATAGAATTTTTAAGAGTTCAAAGAAAGTGTATGCCTGATCAGTTAAAATCTTTAATGATGTTATGGTAAGACGTAGAAGTAGGATTTTGTTAATAAAATCGTAAGTAGAATTTACAGGTCCCAATTATGTGTCTTAGACCGTCACATCTTAATGACCGACGATGCGAGGTAGTAGTGTAACGGCAGGGTTCCTTGTTTGGATTTCGCTTCGGCGAGACGTCCCACGCATGAACCCGAGCGAATGTCGGAAGTTGAGTAAGGTTTTGGGCATTAGGGATATACTTAGTATTAGATGCCTACGAATTAGATAGTATACATGTAGATAGACCTTAGGGTTATTAGGACGTTAGGTCTTTAGGGTATGTGATGTTAATTTAGGATGGTTGTTAGGAGTTGACCGCGAATAAGTTGTGGGTTAACTCTGAAAAGGGATTAGATTCCTAAGAACGAGATTATGGGGTCTCGAGAGGTTTGGTAGGTTCGGTCGAAGGAGGTGAGGCCTTTCTTAGAAATGATGTTACGTTGATAACTTCACTTTCGGGGAGTTAAAAAGGACGGGTGGACTCTCACTCCTGAGCCCATGGTAGTAAGCTCGAGAGTGAGTTTAATGAGTAACTTCCTGCCAGGATTGGGGAGTAATAATACTAGAGCATAGACCCATTGTTTATGCGTCTCGCAAACTTAAACTTGTGGAAGTATTATCCCATGCTTGAATTAAAATTCATCATGTTAGTGATCACCTTAAATAGATAAGGCACTACTTCCTGGGCAGAAAATTTGGTCCTTCTCATAAGTAACAAGTTGTTGCAATATGTCGTGGAAGAAATCGAGTTGGTGTTCGGAGTTCAGAAGGACTAGTGATTTTAAATATTTTCTCATTCGCTAACAGAATGCGATTGGGGTAGCAGGTGCATTAAGTAGAAAACCCGACGGAGAAATTGGTGAGGGCATAGGAAGCCAAATGAAACGATCATGACTAGGGAGACCTTGTAGCACGAACATTTCGGTCTATGATTGACCATTTCACCTACTCGTGTAAAGAGAGTAAAGGTGGAACAAAGAAGGGTATTCATAGACGTTTGCATTGAACTGCCAGCATCGAACTGGTCATGATCCTATTTGAGAAAATTGTGGATCGTTTGACCCAATCGTTGCATTTTCGGCCATTATGGACGGACCACTTGTGGAAGAGTACGCCCCATTCTCGATGGAGGAATGGTAGAACTGTGTGTGGGGGGTGACTATTAAAATAGGGTGGACGGAGACTAGATATTCGTGTCGGAGGTTTAGTAAAAGTTTCCATGAAGTAATGGGAACCGTATGGCAGTGGCGTATATCCTGCCACCCCAAAGTGGATGGGTGAAAGGGAGGAAATTGACTTATGCCGAAAGGCATATCACGAACGGGCGCCTTAGTATGCATAGTAGATGGGAGCAGTAATTACATGGATAGAGATCCCTGTACAACCGTTAGGCTATTGAATGGCCTTAGGGATCATTTCCTAAGGTATGGCATCGTGAGTAGCCTAACATGGTCAGTTGAGTAATTCGCATACTCGTTGGAAGGAACCAACGGGAAATATGTCCCTTGGACTTGGAGTGGTCTTGGAACATTTCTTTAAAGATTTGGCTTTTGAGCCCTACGCCTTGATGAGATACGTCAATGCGAAGGAAAGTTGAGTAGAGTTGGAGATTAGGCTGATTGTTCCGAGTCATGTGCACATCGTCTCCCGCCGTAGGAAGCTAGAATCGATAGTTAGTGAGGAACGCTCTGTGCTATGCTAGAGCACAAAGGAGCTAGACTGAGATTGATAGAATTTGCCTTAGTCCAAGTCCTTTTGGGACGTGGTGATAACAAGGGGTTTGTTTAGGATAGTAGAATACTAGTTTAGAGTAGTATACCCTTTGTGAGAATTGGGTACGCCCGAATTCTGGGGGCAAAATTCCCTCATAAGGGGGGGGGGAGTATGTAACAACCCTCGATTCTGGAAGGCTCATTTCATACTAATTTTATCGCATAAGGTAATTATATAAAATGTGGGGACTGGAGTAAATATTAATTTAACGAATTGAAAGTTAATATTTACTAAATTGATGCATATTTACTGTATGTGAAAGTAAATATCATCAGGTTGCATGTTTGTAGTTTCATGTATATTTAAATGGCATTTTGGTTTAGACGATATTGGAACCCGAAATGATTTATAAAATTTCCGGATGCCAGTTTAGAGGGTGTAGTTAGTCTCAGAAGGTGCGAGACAATCAAAATAAGTGCCATATTGTATTTTTCGGGCACTTGTACCTGGTTTTAGCTTATATGCGTATTTGGGAGTCATTTTAATGTGGTATTAACTACTTAAGATGGGAGTTTTAACTTAAGCCATGATTTTAGTTTCCTAAATCCCTTATTTTTCCCATTTTATGTCTTGAAATATAGAGAGAAAGGAGAGAAAGAAAGAAGAAGAGAAATGAGGAGAAAGAAGAGAAAAATGAAGATTGAAGATGGATTGATGCTCTTACCCAAAGAAATCTGATATTTCTTACCTTAAAGCAAGTTTTCTACTTGCTAATATGTGATTTAAGATGTGTAAATTGTATGATAGTTGTGTATTTACATTTATAGTTTAAATGTGGAATTTATGGGATTTAAGCCCTAATCTTAGTTTTTGATGATGAAATTTTGGGTTATAGTTGCTATTAATCATGTAGGATGTTTTGGGGTAGCTTATTGTTGTTGGATGTGTATAAAAATGAAGAGAGTTAAAGTTTGGAGAAATTAGGGTTCATAACCCTTCGTAGCCATTTTTAGCAAATTTGCAGGTCCCAATCGATTCGTCCCTCAGGGCGAATCGATTCGCTAAGGGAAATTTGCAGGTCGGTAGAACCCGAATCGATTCGGGTTAAGGACGAATCGATTCGGCCAATTGCCAAAAGTTGATTTTTCTATTCGAGCCGATTCGCTTTTTGAACGAATCGATTCGCTGGGGCGAATCGATTCGTTTTCCTGCTATTTTTGAGTTAATTTTATAACTCAATTCCAATTCTTTTCTTTAAATCTAGGGCCTAGTAACCTTCTTGAATGAAGTAAACTTAGAGTCCTAGAGTGTGAGATGAGTTAGTTGTCTAACCTACATTAGGAATGGGTTATGTGGGGACTTTTTCGGGGTTAGGCCTATAAATGATAGGGAATTCTTTTCTTCTAGTTAATTATTACAAAACTTGGAGATGTAGTGTTATGTATGGGAGACTTTAGAAGCTTAATTAAGCTATACTAGTTTTGATGGTTTATATTACCACCCCAAAAGAATGTTGGGAGATTTCAGAAGCACAATTGAGCTATGTTAACCTTGATGTTTCATAATAACACCATAAAGGTGAGTTTGGAGAATAAATTGAAAGTTCATTCATTCCTTTGAAAGATGATAATCTTGGGGTTTTAAAATAACACCCTAAAATTCTTGGAGATAATGAAGAGTTTATTTACTCCTTTGAGGTTGTAGTGTCAATCTAAGCTACCGTATGGCTCCTGATAATAAGTTAGATTTTTACAAAAAGTAAATGATAATGGTTTCGGATAAAATGAAACGTATACATGG
The DNA here is from genome assembly GCA_949130495.1 of Sambucus nigra. Lineage (NCBI taxonomy): Eukaryota > Viridiplantae > Streptophyta > Magnoliopsida > Dipsacales > Adoxaceae > Sambucus > Sambucus nigra. The sequence continues at coordinate 174,444,842 of OX422208.1, forward strand.
AAATGGTATTGATTTTAGTAAATGATAATTTACGTAATCATGAAACCGGTAAATAATGATTTACTTGATTTTGAAAATGATAAATATAATTGTTTAAACACACCTCTCTAAATGACATCATAAGGGAAGTCCGCGCGTGAGGTGAAGCCCCCTGGCTAATGAATGCAGGGTGGATATAGTCCTAGGCCATGTGAGCGTTTGTGTTGTATATTTTTCTGCGATGGGTAGGAGATTCCGAGTGTGGTCTTGACTATCCCGCAGGCACATGACCGCTTCCCGACGTCTTGCGATATAGGTGCCCAGGTTGTCTTATGATAGGCCCTGGAAGATGATGGTCATTTAGGGGTGCGCACAGTGGGAAAACCTGAACGGGCGGTCTTAGAATCGTTATATGTATATAAATATAACTATTCATCATCAAGTGGGACTTGATGGATTGTAAATGCCATAAAGAGCATGATGAAGTGCCACATAGAGCACATATAAATGCCACAAAGAGCATTTGAAAATGATTATTTTCCTGATAAGGAAAGGATTTTTACAAAAATGTAAAAGTGAGATAAAAATGCCATAAAGAGCATAACATTGTAATTTTACATATATTTCCTATTAAGGAAAAAGATATATGAGAAAATTGGTACATATGATAAGTTTTCAGATTAATGTTAACTGTTTTATCTTCCCGCTTAGTTTATGTTTTAAATTGTGTAGTTAGATAGTTATATCTCTCTCTTCATGATTCCTCATTCATAACTGTCATACTCTTTATTCATCTGGTAATTATATAAAACCGGGCCCTGACCCGTTTACATTTCTTGTTGCATATGCATCTTGTCTCCGCTCAGGTACTCCGCCGCAAGGATGCCTGATTTGAATTCCTATTTCGTTGTCTTCGACGAGCCGTGATGCATTGCGGGTATTACGGGACACATTTGGTATAGACGTTTTCATTTTTGCATTCTAGTTAAGATCGAATCTTTTTACTCGAGCGAAAGGCCCACGTTTTTGTAATTATTTAATGTAATGAATTATATAAATTTATTGAAAATGTTTAACAATGTTGTATGTATCAGCGGACCGATAACATAATTGGTCCTCTTATTTGTCACTTGTTATTATAGTACTATGTATACATCCCTGAGGTTTCCCCTATCTTTTCAGGAATTGGGTTGTTTGTTTTCCTTTATTTATCTTAAAATCCCAAATTTTGGCAACCCGTTTTTTGAAATATTGGGTGGTTATCCTGGATACTCTATATTTTTATTGTGATGCTGAGAATGATTCCATCTATGATTCCGTTATATTGGAGTATTGGGCTGGCCATCCCTTATTTCGAATCACGGGGTGTCACATTAACTTAGCAGTTTTTTCAAAAGCCTCGGATCAATTGATGGTCGATATCCGTCGGGGTCTCACCAATTTCATTCATTCCATATTCTTCCTCTACAAACTCTAGTTTTTACCGTCTTAATGGAAAAGTAAAAGAAAAAAAAATAGTATGCCTAAACATAAAGGATATTGAATAAAGAAAATTGGAAGAGAGAAAGCAAACCTAAAAGAATCCATTCAACCTCCCAGCTCAGCAATATGCACTAAAACCAAATTTATAAGAATAAACAAAAATCCCAAATTATAACAAAAAAATAATAGGGGGAAAAACAAAACCTCACATTTTACATTATCCTAACATTTTTTTTATCAACGGGCCTAATATCAAATAACAAAGTAATGATTAGAGGCTGTTAAGCACCTGCGAAAACAATTTTTCAAACATTTAACCCAAATAAGTACCTGTAAAAACAAATTCACGTGATATTTGATAAAATAGATAAATAAACAATTTGTGATTATAAAAACACAAAACCCTTATTTGAAGAAGATAATTGTGAAGGCAAATCTGATAAAGCAATAAAGATTCTTCAAAAACTAATTTTCAAACTTTTTACACACTAAATCGAAAAAAAACTAGGAACCCAAATAAGCACATGTAAAAACAGATTATACCTACAAAACCCAAAAAAATAGTAAGACAAATTAGGTAGCACATTATATATTTGAAAAAGTAGAAACTAAACACCAAATGAAACCCACAAAAATTATTCAACCCGAGCCCTAACAATTGAAGCACTAAAGGTCCCTAACAGTAGAAGAGATAATCGAATGTTAAACTTAAATCGAACAAGTAAAAGCTGAAACAAATTAAAAACTTATGTAAGAATATTGGTGGTGTGGCGAGAGGGGCGGTGAGGGGAGAAGGGTGAAATATGGACGATGGAGGCACACATTTCGGAGATGGAGCAGTGGTTTATGGATGAGACAGCGATGATGGAGGTCTCATAGTGTGCGTAGATGATGGAGGCACACAAAAAGAAGAGAGGGATGAGAGGGAAGTGAGAGGCAAATATCAAAATATCAGTATAGGGAATTTTTTTAATGTATTTTATATTTTAGTAAGTGTACTCAATTTTGGCACACATTAAAACAGTGACAAATTTTGGCACTGTTATAAAGTGTGCAAGAATGTCATTAAACAATGCCAAAATTTGGCACAGTTTTAAACTGTGCAAAATTTTTAATATCTAGGCGTGCCAAATTTCTATTTTTGGTGTAATGGTTGGAGAGAAGTGTTAATGTGACCTCATCCAAAATTATACTCTTATTCGTGTACATCATCATAGTCACAATAATTGTACCTATCGAAAAAAGAAGCCAACAAAATCGCAACCTTGTCCTCTTCCTCCATTTTCACCTTCATGTTTAATAGTTTCGAAAAAGCCTATTAAACTCATTTAAGTGGTCTTGCAACGATGTACTCGAACCCATACTAAATTCGTAGAATTGATTATTGAGATTAATCTAATTTTTCGAAGACTTCTCCAAATAAAGCTTCTCAATCTTTACCCTATTTACCGTAATGGAAGTCTCTATCATAACATTGTGTTTAATATCCTTAGATAAACACATCTTAATCGTGGAACAAGCATCCCTATCTATCTTGTTCCACTCGTTATCTTTCATTGTGTTGGGTTTTCCCTCTAAAGTAGGGATCAAGCCTCCTTTGATAGGGGTGTCCGTCACTTCCATTTGCCAAAGGCCAAAATTGTTCCACCCATATAATTTCTCCACATCATACCTCATCTTGGATGCCATAACAAATATTATCACGATCACAAAAAATGATAAAAAAATTAATTAATTTTTTTCAGGATATGAATAGTAATCATAGGTATGAACAATATCGTGTGTATATCTTATGAATGAGAAGTACCACACAAATACAATACGTATGAAAATTTCACCACTAAATTCCAAAACACCTAGATCATGGGACCTTAGCTCTAATACCAATATAATTTGCGAAAGCATGTCAACAAATGATATTGACTATAAGTGTAGTCCAAAAAAATAAAGTGGCACACATGTAATAGATATGGGGTAGAAAATACACGCACGGGAAAACACAATATTTACGTGGTTTAACAATTTGGCTACGTCTATAAGCGATCTGTGACAATAATAGAAAAATATTACAAATTGAAGGATAATATATTCCTTCTTCACTCATTAATAATCTATCTTCTCATAAATAAAATAACCCTCACACATATTAATCTCCTCACAAAGGACTCCTAAATTCTACTCAAAATTCTGAGTAGAGAATATCCAAAATTGATTCCCAAAATAACCAATTTTACAAAAAACGAGAGAACCCTTAAATTTTCACTCAACACAATTATTCTGCACTTTGAAACACAAGACAATAAACTCTTTCTCAATTTTGATGTTTCTACTACCTTTAAATGAACCTCCTTATATAGAAATAAGGAGGAGATAATGGTGGATGGAACAAGCCTGGAGCATGTGGTTGAAAGCACAAAAATGACAAAAAGAAAAAAAACAAGATCTTCTCTAATAGGTCGAACACCTATCTATTTCCAAATTTGTACAAATTTTAATTTGAAAATGATTAGAAACACAAGACTATTGTATGAGGAGAGATTTATATCATTGTACGCAGATAGGCAACACGAATTATAAAAATTTTAGAATTTCAATCCGTTTGGCATTTTATAACCATACTCATAGAAATTTTGTATAAATGTATGGTGCACCATATATTTATGTTCCACTTGGTTCAATATAGTATGTGAAGTTCATCCAAAAATAGTACCACAATTTAAGGACAAATTAGTACTATGTGAAAATATAATCCTTTAAAAGAGAAATTTGAGCACATAGATTGTGGTTAGAAAGCTTCCTAAGTCTACTTTAACTATTGTAATTAAAAATCAAAATTCCATGTGTATAATTCACTTTCTCTGCAAGAGCTCAGTTATGATAGTTTAATATGTGTTAGGTTTCTTTGGGTAATATACATGTATTATTTATATATATATATATTGTAACACCACGCCTAATCAGATACCGGGCGATCACTCCAATATTAAATTAAAACAGGAGTCTCATATGGATCATTCTTAGCATCACTGTCGAAAATCCATTTAATTACTAATAATCTATTAGGCCGGTGTCAAAATTTTAACTTTACTACTCTTTTTAACAACAATAAATAAAACATCCACACAGTTTATGCGTAAATGAAATCAAATAACCGAACACTCGGTCAAAATATACAACCATATCGAATGATGTACTAAAAGAATAAATAAATGCAATTGGACCATTGGCCCGAATATTTATACAGTACCTCCTATCTAGAGTACAAGGATGGAAGCAGCTATTAAAAACCTTCACGCATCCACAGCTGCTGCAGCTGACGTCTGACTCGAAAGATGTGTCATTCAGGCATCCCTGTGTCTGGACACCTATATAATATATAATCTATAGCAAGAAAGGAAGAGTAGATAAACGGGTCAGAGCCCGAGTTTTGAAAATATTTTGCAAGTGCATAAATGCCTTATTATTTTGAAAAAGGTTTACCTCATATTTAAGTTTGGTATCGCACTCCCATGAGATACCCCTCACCTCTCCACTAACAGTGCACTCCTAACGCATCCCTCTAAACATCCTAGTCGAGCTACCCTGCTAAACTAGTCTATCACCCAACCACTATCTACCCTAGATAGTCCAAGAAATGTACTAAGGGATAAACATCACCCTAGTCTTAACGCTATGCCATGTTCGTGCGTGGTGTGTCTCGCAAAGCGAAATCCAAACAAGGAACCCCCCCGATACACTACTATGCGGCAAGGTCGATCGTCGATATCCGCCAGTCCCTCAGTACAGAATATATATATAAATAAATATGTGTACCATAAGTAATACTAATATTAGAGCACTAAGGATTAAACTTATCCCCAGTCTCAACATAGTGCCATATTCGTGCGTGGGGTGTCTCGCAAAGCGAAATCCAAACAAGGAACCCCCCCGATACACTACTATGTGGCACGGTCGATCGTCGGGATCCATTAGACCCTCGGCACTCGATTTATACATATACATACATTTTACTATATACATCCGGATCTATCTCCCGGAATGAGAATACATTTACCAAGTATTTATCAATACTTATCATTTTCTCAAAACTTCCCATTTCCCTTTTTATACTCAGGAAATGTAATTATAAAAGCCAATTCATTATCATGAATTTCTTTAACAAATCATATACTTTTAAAAGCCAATTTTATTATCATAAAAATGCTTTTCCTTTTCAAAATATCCCATTTCCCTTTTTATTTTCAGGAAATGTTTTCAAAGCCATTTTCATTATCATAAAAATGCTTTGATCATATCATATGCTTCCACATCCCTTCTTCCATCCGGGAAGTGTTACCGAAGCCAATCCATATAACCCATTTCCCTTCCTATATCCAGGAAATGTAATTAAAGCCAATCCATTATCATGAATTGCTTTAATATATAACGCGTTATAAGACTGCCCGTCCGGGTTTCCCCACTGTGCGCACCCCTAAATGGCTATCATCTTCCAGGGCCTATCATAAAGACAACCTGGGATCCTACAATGCAAGACGTCGGGAAGCGGCCATGTGCCTACGGGATAGTCAAGACCACACCTGGAATCTCCTAACCAGCGCAGAAAAAAATATATCAACAACGCTCACATGGCCTATAGGACTATATCCACCCTGCATTCATTAGCCAGGGGGCTTCACCATACGTACGCAACTTCCCTTATGATAGCGATTTAGAGAGGTGTGTAATCCATATTTTATCAATTATGAAAATCATTTATTTACCATTTTGAAAATATTCATTTTTATATTTTCAAAATCATTTCCATTATAACATATATATATACCTAAATCACACAGTATATACATATCCTATATATTCTTCCTAGAATATATATAAACGGCCATAGTGTCCTATAACTTCTAGCGATGGCCAATAATCCCAAAGATTCCCTCGAGGAATCATAACCATGCTTTCATATAAGCATGATACTAAACCCAAAGTATTTCCTTACTTTGTTCAATACTAATTACCTCAATCATCTCTTAAAGGTTTATATATTCTCAAAACCCTTATTTAGGAATCCCCATAAAATCCCAAATGGTAATTCAACTCCCCATACTCTTAAAGGGAGAAAACTAGAAATTCTGACCTAAGCGAATCGATTCGCCCCTTTAGCGAATCGATTCGGGTGGGCGAATCGATTCGGTTCCCAATCCGAATCGATTCGGAAAGTATTCTGTAAACAGGTCTGTAAATGGCGAATCGATTCGGTCTGTATCCGAATAGATTTGGTCCATTGCAGAAACCCAATTTCCTTTAGGCGAATCGATTCGGCCTGTACCCAAATCGATTTGGCCAGTTCGAGGGCTACAGTTTGGGCGATTTTTCAATCTCCAAAATAACCAAAATTCAATCCAATATCCATTTAAATCCTAACTTGGTTTTATTACTACAAACCCAAGGTTTTTATATCTCCTCAAATTCTTTAGAGGTCCTAACAATTCTTTTGAGAACCCCTAATATCTATCTCCAATAAGTTCTAACTAATGATTTCAATCTCGGACAGCTTTCCGTAGAAAAATCACTATAAATCCAAAAGAAATCAGAAAAATACGCGGTTGGCACCCACACGACCGCGTCGAAGAGATCTACAAATTTCATTTTTTGACCAAGAGCCGAATCGATTCGCCTCTAGGCCGAATCGATTCGGCAAGCACGCTGCCTCTACTATTCATCGTCTTCTCCGAGACGGTTTCGGCCATTAAAGCTTCTCCCAAGCTTTTGTCGCCTAACCCAACGTCCTACAACCTCAACCAACTACAAATACACATATATTAAGGGTTCTAAACATCCTAGAACCTTAAACCACCAATTAATTTGGGTTAAAACCTAAGTTTCTCCAATTAACAAATTTTAGGGGTTTATTCGTTTTATCTCCCGAAAACCCGTTTTATCCACGAAAACCCAACCCAAAATCTTTAGGGTTTGTTTATACCAAACTACGGTATGAGATATTTATGCAAAAAGGAAAGAAAGCAAGTAAACACTTGCCTCGTGGATATAATCCGACGACCTCGAGTCGAATCCGGCGGAGTTTGACCCAAATCTTCCTTTTTCTCCTCCTTTTTTCCTCCTCTCTCTCTTCTATCTCTTTTCTTTCTTTCTTTCCTCTCTTTTCTACCTCTCTTCCTCCTTTTATAAGGAGAAAAGGGTTTTAACCCCTTAAAACCCAAAAACGACTCGTTTACCCAATTACGACTTACTTTTACCTCTAAAATTACCCGAAACTCAATTTCGACAATCGGACACTCCTTTTCGACTATCTCGGACCTTCCGAGACTCATGGCGCAGTCGAAATTCCCATCCGAGGTATTTGACCGCAAATCACTATTCCAACCCAAAATAAATAAATGCGATTTTCCAATTAAAAATCTTACCTCGTGTCGCTTTACTCAACGACGACATATAATTAAAATATTTCGACCTATATAGTCCCAAAAATAATTACAGTACCCATCGAAAATCATTCAATCCTCGAAAATCCCAAAAATTACTATTTAGGAAAATTCCCCAAATTGCCACTTAATTTAATTATCGAATTTAATTGTCTCCAAAAGGGCGGGTTGTTATATATATATATATATATATATATATATATATATATATGAATATGAATGTTTGTCATACTAATGTTATTAATTTTGTAACTTGAATATTTTAAATAAATATAGAGAATTTGACATATGAAATGGCACGTATCACGTCTTGATTTACAAGACATGTATAGATTAAATGGATTTTGTATACATAAATAACATGTATGAATATTGATATAAGTAATTATATAATGGGTCGATTCATGCTTGGAGCGATTTCGAATATGAGAATATTTTTTCCAATTTTTGCAATGGAAAACCTAGCGTTTCAATTTTAAACAAATTTGAAGAATCGTTAATCATTTGTTTACAAATTTAACAAAAATCCAGCATGGCACCTTCTTTGGCGCTATGAATGATTAGTTGTTTAAAACATCCAATTATATCATGACATCAGTCAAAACCTATTAATGCAGTTGAAAAAGCATTTGCAATATAAAAAACAATTTTTAGAACTGTTGATGTAAAAAATCAGATCGCTCTAATTATTCAATCATAGATAAATAAAATGAACAAAGATTTTTAAAGTGGTTCAGCCTTATAAGAATGGCCTATGTCCACTGTTATGTTATTGAGTGTTTGGGAATTCTCGATTATCAGTTCAATCCAGAAATTCCGGTCCCTTTGAATGAGGATGATACAAGGTATTTATAGCCCTTAGGCTGTACATGAATGGGTCGATACATTAAATGAGAATACATATGAAAGGGTAATACATTTAATGCAGCGTGTGCGTCAAGATGATGAACATTCAATGAATAGTTGAACTGTTGACATTCTGGCAATTAATACTACGACCGAGATGCAGCGCGGACCGCCTTAGTTGCTCGTTGCTCAGGAGTTCCTCAGAGCGTTAGAGTACCTCGGAGTGTTGCAGTTCCTCGGTATATCCTCGTTGCTTGGGGAGAACATGAGTTGGTCGAGGAAATGAACTTCCTCGTTGTTATTGTACCACGTAGACTGACAAGTGTCTTCGTATGATTCGTTCACATCAGCATATTAATTTTGGTATCAACAAGAACAAAAAAAATCATAAATTGTATCAAACATAACTTTTTCATAAAAGCATATTAGCCATCAATAGTATTTTTTAAAATACTATATTTTTTAAAAACATGAACTCTATAAAATAGTTTTTTTAAACATACAGTATTTTACAAAAAATATTATAATTTTTTTAAAAATAAGTCTTTTTTTAAAAATACAATTTTATAAATATAATTTATAAAAATATAAGTTTTTTTTAAAAAAATGCAGTTTATAAAACAAATAAAGTTTTTTTTAAAATAAAATACTTTATAAAAATTACATTTAAAAAAAATACTATTTTTTATAAAAAAAATAAAGTTTTTTAAATCTACATTATGAGGTTCAGTAAAAAATTACTACATTTATAAGTGCTTTATATGGTTTTTGGTATTAATTTATGAGGTTTAATACTAAATTTGGATTGTGAGTTTATATGTTGTGGTTATTTGTTAAACTTCTAAATGCAGATTTGATTGATTAGCGATAAATAATTATATGTGGATAACGACTTGGGACATGAATTTCATAGGAAATGAATGGGGTATATGTTGAGATGATGGTGTAGGTGGTAATTTCCTACAAGTAACATCGTTCAATACACACAGGCCAAGCAAGAATGAATGTAACATAGAATAACGAAATCACACAGTACCTAAGATGTACGCCGTTCAGCAATGTGCCAATGTTCACAGAATGTTTGGGTTTGTTCTATATTGCAACTATGAGTTTTACATCATTTGGGGTTTGATGAAATTTAGTCCTAGACTTGGATTTTGGTGAATTATAACTTATTTTAATTTTTTGGTTGTTTAAAGATATTTGTTAATTATATAATATTTGTTTAGCCTTTTATATTGGAATATTTGTTAAACATTTCTATATTTCCATTGTAAAAAAGAGGTGTGAAGTGATAACAAATTCATAAACTTGCTTTCAAGTTTCTAGTAATTTCAATTTCCATTCACTTATCTTGGTATTTTAACATTTTTCTTAGTATTTAATTAGATAACAATGTTTTTTTACTGAATTTCGTGACTTTAGTAATGTATACATTAATTTGTTTTGTAAATTTTTGCTATATGTAAGCGGAGTTTAATCATGTATGATTATACACGTATTTTTCACTATACACGTGTTTATTTGAAGTCCATTTTAATTCCCAGTGCCCGAAGGTTCTTCTAATCATATAATATTAACTTAGGGGCCAATTAGTTCGAACGGAATTTTTTTCCCTTTCGATGATAAATAATATGGTAAAATATTTTTTATTCAATACATATGTTTTTTATATATATTTGTGTAATTTTGTTTGTACTTCATTATATAACTTGAACTAAGAATCGCCCGCATATCTCGCGGGGCTATAAACTAGTATGGGTGTAAAGTTGGGACGTTTGATGTCGGGGAGGTTTTTAAGTAAGTGTTATTTCATTTTTGAGCTTTCTACTTAAGTGTGTTTAATCATGGTTTTTCTCTTTTTTGAGGTAACACTGAATATTACATTTTCACTTTCGATTAGGGTAAGTGTTTCAGGAATTGGTTCGTATTTCAAACATGAATCAACACAGACATAATGCATTATTGTCTCATACAAAATGAGTTGGAATCACGAGTCATCGTAGAATTATTCAATTTATGATTATTTATTATAGGTAATTCATATTTTATTAATCTATTAGTGTAAGGATGATACATTTTGTGCGGGGGCGCATTAAAGTTGATTAAGACATCAACTTAACAACTAATCTCGGATACGGTTGGACACAACACTACCACATTATATCTATTTCGTGGAAGTTCCATTTTGGTGAACAGTCTTCACATTTATTCTACATCTCGTGTAATAAGATATGGGATCCTAATGTTTATGAATTATAACACCAAAGCCACACCATGGATGTAGGTTTTGTTGAGTGACGTTAAATCGTTGTGATATATGGAATAGTTGTCTCACAACCCCTCTTATTTCATGTCATCTATAAATTTTTTGTGAATATATCTTCAAAATGAGTTACATATCGGCTCTTAAGGACATAATCATGACTCACGTTCACTAACCTCCTGTAAAAGATGACTCCATTGAGGAGGTACACTTGTTTTAGTTGAAAAATTATCGGAGTATATGAATACATTGGTAAAAGAATCATCTATGTGGTTCATCATCACAGATCTCATTACAACACCAAGTCTCGTTACCCCAGGCTCATCAACATATCTTATAAGTTACTTAAAATTATTATTTAATGTAGAACTAGAACTTACAATTAATATCATGATCATACAATGTTCCGTACATATATTATTTTTTTTATGAAATGTATTTATAATATATTTAGCGTTCGATCCTTCGCATATTTTTAACTCTCGAGAGTCCCATTCGGATTTCCTTGAATTTTAAAATAAAATAAAAATAAAAATGTTTATTATTTGCTAAACTTGGTGATTAAGCGTGAAAAGTAGCGCGTGTCAAGATGCTAATCGTTGTTTTCGTTTCACCTCCTCAATACAAAAACCTAAACTTATGACTACACTAAAAAAGGGAGTATAGCGGCCAAGTCCGGGTATCGAAAATCCACAGAGACGAGTTGCTAGAATTTAATGTATTTAATACTTCTCAATAAAAGTGTAAAATATAATTTTCTAACTAAAAAGAAAAGATAATAAAAAGAAAGATTAAACTAGGCAAGGGATAATTAAACTAGATTAACAAAGAGAATAAAAACTATAGGCTGCGTTGAATATCCCTCACCCCGAATTAATTAGTATAAAATGGTTACATGGGTCGACGAGTTCTTAAGACTGCGTCTCGTTTCGACAGTTAATTAAATCAAGAGTTGTCACACCCCTAAATTCGCATAAAAGTCAAATATAATTTTGTCGTAAACAAATACCCCAGAAATTACGCATGCAAGGTCGTAAGCGCGGAGCATACATGATATACCCCATTAAATCCCCTAGGCGTAATAACTAGGATAACGCACTCAAAATAGACCCGTAAACTCCATCACTAAAGCAAAGCAACACATTAACCCTAGGTGAGTTCTATCTGACACAACCTAGACTAAACTAGCCCTAATCATGATAAACAACATAAATAAACCAACTAATTAAATTACATTACACAAATTAAACTAGACTTGAAATAAATGGAAAACATGAAAAACTAGGGCACAAAGCATAAACAAAAGAAAAGAGATAATTAATAGTAATAGGATCTTACATTAAATGGATACACCAAAAAAATGGAGGAGAGGGGCACTCCACAAATATCCCCAAAGTTCTCTAACCTAAAATGAAATATATCTTCCAAATAAAAGCCCCCAACATTATATTTATACCCCAAAATAAACCCCCAACAAAACCAAGCCAAAAAACCCAAAATAAGTCAATTTTCGTCCATATCTGATGGGACCGGTCGACCTCATGTTTGGGACCGATCAACCGCAGTTTTGAGATTTTCCTTGGGCTGTTGACAACCCCCTTTTCCTCTCCGAACCAATTTTGACACGTTGCATGAAAATGGCCATAACTCCGTCACACGGAATCGAAATGAGGCATGCTCGGAACTGACGCGAAGCTAATTAAATTCTCTACATGGTTATGTTTTAAAACCCTCCAAATTATGCAATATGAAATTACCAAAATGCCCTTGAAGTAGAAGAAAATACCAAAAACTTTCAGAAATGGGCATAACTTCCACATACGGAGTCAGAATGACGCACGGTCAGTGGCCACGAAAAGATAATTTGGTGATATACATGTTGGTAACTTCATTCAATAAAAAATAGCGAGTTTGAAAAGACCAAATTTCCCTTGAAGTATCATTCGACGATGGAACTTCTCCGAAGTTCAATCGAAACTCACTTTTAGCGTTCTAATACCTACAAAAGCACAATTAACCCCTGAAAAACATATATATGTCAAAATTCGAGGTTGTATAGCTAATGAGAATAAATATAGACATTAAGAACGTAAAAGTGCTAGAATGCATAAAGATAAAGGGCGCAAATATGCAAAATTCGTGAAGTATCACTTGGTTCTCGATGTGTATATATTTTCCTCCCATTGATTAATCAGGGGTTTTGTTTCATGTCGAAGGCCTTAGAACTCATATAGTTTTATTTTTATTTTTAAGAAAAATAAATTGATTAACTAAATGATAAGACACCATAAGGAAAAGTATTCCTTGCATATTTTCAAAAGGAGGTAACGGTCATGACATTTGTACTCAAAATCATTAGGTGAGACATTAGTTTTTTAGACCCTCGTAAATTTAACATATCAAATGGATATAATTTATCTTCCAAATCTATATAACAACTATATTATGGAAGACTGCAATTAGTTCATCTAATCAATTGTGCAGTCACGTGGCACCCAATATATCCAACCCTTAATAATTTTGCGAGGATGTCCTTTTTGCTTCCTCTATTCTTCATTAATTTCCCTTTTTCTCCATTTCATCTTCCTCTTCCCTTTCCTCGCCATATTTATTTATTTATCTTGTTATATAACTCAAATCTTTTATAACTCAACTTTCATCACATAAGGCTCAAATTTCATTAAACAAACTTCCATTATACCTTTTAACAAGTAAAAATGTAGATTTTGAATGGCACAGATTTTGGTGTCCTCAACGAGGCCAACGAGATACTCCTTCTGTAACAACGGAGCATTGAAAACGAAAGTCCGTTTTAAGATCCAGAGCAATCTCATGAAAAATGTCCTAGAATCGGAGTTTATAGATGAGGAGTTCTATTAATTTTTGGAACTTCCTGATCTCACGGAGTGAGATGGTTCTGGGGTGGAAATGGTGGGGCTTCTTGACGCCGTCGGTGGTTGAGCGAAGTTACGAGCGACTTTGGTGTCTAGTTGCTTCCTTGGGGAGGAGCCTTGCCTCTAATGGACTTTTGGGAGATTTTCTTGGTGCGATCCATTAAAGGCTTGAGGTTTTGGATTTGATGAGAGAAAGGGAAAATGGAAATGTATTTAATATGGTATGATTCCATCATTCATTTACCCAAAAATGGTTTTGGGTCTGATAAGGTTTCCCTCATTCATAAACATAATTAATGTTGGATACTAAGATTCTCCTTTTTTATTTTATTTTTATAATAATAAAGGTTATATGTATTTATAAAACTAAGGAAAATGACAATTATACTCATTATTTAAACATATATTTATGTTCCCCACTGTTTGTTATTCTTACCTATTGGATTATATTTTATAATAGGATTTGTTGAGTTTATTCATGAAACAATCCTAAGACATAAGTTAACCTTAAAATTTTTATGCGGTTTCAATTCAAGACTTCTTATAAAACTTTAATTACTCAATTAATGGACCCATAATTATATGTCATCCTTGATGTTTATTAGAATTCTTTCTGTGTGTATGCATACAATTTGTTTGACTTAGATTTTCCCCATTTTATTATATTTATATACACATTTAAAAATATTGGCATATGCGATAAGATGATGTTTATAATGAATTTTCAATTCTTGTCACCATGCTCTAACAACTCTTTGTATGCAAGGTTTATTTTATAGTTGTCATTTATTTTACGAATTGTTTCATTACAATTAGTTATAACTAGCATGCAACCCGGGCGATTTGCGGGCACATTATGTCTATGATAAATTAATGTTTTAAATTCATAAAACATGTAAAACATCAATTAAAGTATTTAAAAAAATAAAAACAACAAGTTACCTCATAATTGCAATAGTTAGACTATATTTACTGTACTCTTCCTCAAATTGGTTCCATAAATATCATATCCAACGTCCAAAAAGTAAGACTGTTAGTTGCATTGGTACTTTATCAAACATACGTTTAAAAACCTTTAGACCTGAAATTCAATTGGTATATTTCTCTCTTAGCTCACCACCACACACCGACAGTGGCCTGCATCATAGTAAAAAGTTGTGTAACAGTTAATTCATATAATAAGAAATATTTGGGAGATTACAAATTAGAGAATGAATCAAGAATAAAGGAGAAATAATTGAATCCAAACAAAAATGATTTGTCAAACAGAATTTTAATTGTTGTATACTTCCATTCTAATTTAAAGGTGATGTGTAGTTACTTCCATCATTTTCATTCTCACTATACGTTGTACATAACCGATCGATAATTTAGTGGTAGATTTATGTTGTGTTTCGTCAACCACTGATGAAAGATGGTCAAAGAGAAAAAAAATTGTTCAATTGTTGATCTATATGGCTTTCTTATGGAAGAATTTACATGTACAAAACCATAAAACATATTAGACAATCTCCAGAAAATTATTAGTGTCTCTAATTTGTCTAAGCATTACCTTTAGGGAGATATGGGCAAACCACCTTATAACTGATTAGATCTCCTAAATGCTTTGGAACGCTAAAAGCTAAGTAAGCTTGGTCATGGCATTATGCATTTTACCATCAAAAAGTCATATTTGTGTTACAACCACAACCCGTATTTATCTTCATATATCAGGAGTAGAAACCTTTAGGATATTGATATAAATGACTGAAATTTTTCTGTCATTTTTGTGGAGACTTTTCTTATTAAAAAAAAATCTAAAGTTCTATATTCAAAGATATGGGAGAGTGGTAAAACATTTGGGGTGTGAGAGAATAAGAGGTAAATGAATAGAAACACTTCATCAAACAAAAATCAAGAATATAGCACTAAAAGGAATATAAAAGTAGAGAGAGTGTGTTACTAACCGGGTGGGGGAGGGAGATTTTTGTGATACTTATCTCATTTGGGTGATGGTTCCGCTTGTTAGAAGATGTTGATGAAAAAAATGAATTTTGGAAAAACCCTAACCTTTGTTTGTCCAGTGAGAAAAATGAAGAGTTACAAATATATAACTAAATAAGAAGATAGAGATAATGACCGTTATAAATTAGTGTCTTTTAAGTTTCATAGAGAGAGATTATGAAATCATTGTGGGTGGATTAGGAAGAGAAAGTGATGCTGACATGAGAGATACAAATAAATGGAAGCCTTAGGTTTGGGGGAAGCGAAAAGGGTTAAATGGAAGTTAAGAAGGGGGGAGAATGATGTTCCTTTGAGACTCTTAGAAGGCTCGATAATGAGGTGGAAGTTGAATGATTTTTTATTTTTTAAATAATAGAACCTTAATTACAATTGTCCACATGGCTCTTTGGAGAAGAGAAAAATTTCGTCACCTTGTTCCGCGGTCAATTTTAGTTATATACTATAATGTGCCTGTGCATCCCATGGGTTATATGAAAGTTGTGTTATATAATTGATTCAATAATGCTTTGCCCCGTGTTGGCCATTCATTGGACATAATTTGATGCAAAGCAACATTTACCCACAAAAACTTCTTATGGTAAGATTAGTTTAAGCAATTGCTTTATGGGATTTCATCACACTTGGCCAATTATCGTATATGAGTTATGCTTTTGGTTGTTGATAATTGGAGTTTGTCCATCACTCCCTAACACATACTTTTGTTCCATAACACGCGTGTAATCTAAAAACCACTAGGACGAAAAGAAAAAGATGATGTCGATGATAATATTAGATTCATGTTCTTCAGTTTAGATATTCTAATGTCGAAAGCTCAATGAGATTTTTTAGGCAACACGTTCAGGAAAACTTGTTAAGAACTAAAATATCTATTTATTTTAGTAGGGAGCTATTTGTTTTGACAATTAGGGATGAATGAAGAATGTTTATAGTAGCAACAAATTTTTGATAAAGGAGTTATATATTAATGTAATAATGTTATCGTTAAGGGAGGGAGGATATAGTTGTTAATTCCATTAAAGAAATGTGAGATATAGTCATTGAGAGAAATTTACCTTCATTACGATCACATGAGTACCATGGGAGATTTCCATGCCCAACTGCGAAACTTAGAAGTTTTTCTCAAAAGGGGAATTGAAGATCATGGTAAACTCCCACGTAGAACAATTAACTATGGAAAGTTAAAGAGTTACGCCTAAGAGCATTCCACCAATATGTAATCACCAATTTTTAAAGAGTGGTAAGTTAAGAATTATTAGGGCTCCCCATGGTGATTGGGATATATTCTTTGAGAATGAATGAATTATTGCACATGAAAATCACAAATACTTATTAAACTATTATCTTAATTCTGCTATTGTCCATGTTATTGTTTGTATATATGAAAATAGTTCACGTCATAAAGTGGCACGAAGTACCCTCTATCACTTTGAGTAAATATCATTTACATGGGATGCCCTTGCTTCACACGGAGATAAGTTGCAACCGGTATATTCCACTGTTGAATAGGAAGAAATGGGATTTTATAGATCATGATCAGGGGTGGCGGATCCTGAAGAAGATAATTGCGTTTTTTATGGAGGAAGTTGATCCCACGCCTAGGCTTGTCTAGGCACTATAGGAATATTGATTTTTCCTGGCACAAATTAAATGCTGAGAAAAACACTAAAAATGCCGAGAACACATTTCAAGGCACTTTCGCGACATTTTTGTGACAACCCGGTATCCGAAATAAGGGGTGGCCAGCCCGATACTCTAAAAAATACAGGAATCATTGACGAAATCATTCTCAGCATCGTAACAACATAAAGAGTATACGAGA
Source organism: Sambucus nigra (assembly GCA_949130495.1). Taxonomy (NCBI): domain Eukaryota; kingdom Viridiplantae; phylum Streptophyta; class Magnoliopsida; order Dipsacales; family Adoxaceae; genus Sambucus; species Sambucus nigra. Next base: position 174,462,566 of record OX422208.1, read on the forward strand.
TAACCACTCAATAATTCAGACAACGAGTTGTCAAAAAATTTGTTTTATAATTTAAAGAAAGCATTTTAAACAACCCATACATGAAAAAGAAACAGGAAACCCCAAAAACAATATACATTAATAGCAAGTGTACAATAAGAGAACCGACTAAAATATCAGTTAACAGAACTTCGTACAACGTACAACAAGTTCAATCAATTACATCTTTCATTCATTATACATTTACGAAAGTTGGGCCACACGCCCGAATAAGAACCCAAACATAACTAGAAAACAACAAAGGAGGCATCTACAAAATATCCCGTGAAATCCGCAAAAATGTCACGGCTCCTCAAAAGACACTGGAATGGGGAAGTCATTACTGGCGTCCTTGCGGTGGAACACCTGAGTGAATATAATATATATACATGCACAACAAGAAAGAAGAACCGGTCAAGGCCCGATTTTATGTGATCACCAGATAAATGACAATTATGACAATAATGAATGATTAAGCATGGATGATGAAGATGACAGTCTACATGATAACAACTTATAATGAACTAATACAGTTGAATGATTATAAAATGAAATTCAATTATATGAGAGAATAAGAATAATCATAAACCTTTTTCATCTTTCACCATTTCATCTTATCTTTCCATTCCTTATCAGGAATACAAGTTTTATCATGTGCTATTTATGGCACTTATCTCAATTGTATGCTCTTTGTGGCATATATTATGCTCTTTATGGCATTTCTTTATGCTATTTATGGCATTAATACCCATCAAGTCCAACTTGATGATTAGAATAGTTATAAATATATGTATATAACGATTCTAAGACCGCCCGTCTGGGTTTCTCCACTGTGCGCGCCCCTAAATAACCATCATCTTCTAGGGCCTATCATAAGACAACCTGGGATCCTATCGAAAACGTCGGGAAGCGGCCATATGCCTACGAGATAGTCAAGACCACACCCGGAATCTCCTACCCATCGCAGAATAATAATAAACAAGCGCTCATATGGCCTAGGACTATATCCACCCTGCATTCATTAGCCAGGGGGCTTCACCTCACGCACGAACTTCCCTTAAGATGGTATTTAGAGAGGTGTGTTTAACCATTTCATTATTTTCCATTTCATGATTTAGTAAATTATCATTTACTTTGTCCATTTTACATTTTATCAAATGCATTATGGTTATACAGAACTATACGTGCTTAACATCATTGAAATAACCTCGAAGAATATTCAAACTCCCAAGTTATTTACCAAACCTCCTTTTTGGATTTCATATAAACCATAATACCTCAAATCAATTTATAATGTTTCCAAATATGACTTAGAAATATCCTAGATTTCTATAATCTATACGAGGGAAGTAATGCCTAAACATTACTTTAAACACCCCTGGAACTAACCCCAGATGATCCCATTCTAATCTAGGGTGACGACCAAACTCAACTAATACTCTAGGGCCCTACATTTACTTCATTCAAGAAGGTTCCTAAGTCCTAAAACTAGAGAAAAAGGGTTAAAATTTAAAAAGAAAAATTTGAAAAAGTGTAGGGTTTCCGAATCGATTCGGCCAAGAAATATGGGATTCTACATAATTGCCGAATCGATTCGCCTAGAGGGACGAGTCGATTCGGTCAAGAAAGTTGAGTTTCTGCATAAATGCCAAATCGATTCGGACCAAACTGAATCGATTCGGTTCACCTAACCTTGACACTGGACCTAAACGAATCGATTCGCCTAGAGGGCCGAATCGATTCGGGCCTGCGATTTTGCCAAGAATGGATATGGAGTCTTGGACTCCAAATATAATCCCAACCCAAATATCCTCAAACCAAACTCATTTATCATCACCAATAGATCATAAATACTACTAGTAACCACCTTAAACCTCATCAATCATCCTGATCATTTTTTAATGGATCAAATCCCACAAATACATAAAGAAAACCCTAAAATAGCTCAACCATGATCAATACATCATTATCATAACAAATCATTTATCTTAAACCACATATAGCAAGTATAAAACTTGCCTCAAGCTAGCAATTGCAGATTTTCCTTGTGTAGAAGCAAAAATCCTTCTTCAATCTTCAATCTCTCTTCTTTTCTCTACTCTTTCTCTTTCTCTCTTTAGTTCTCTAGGTTTAGGAAATACAATTTGGTGAATAGTGACTTAAGTCAAGACATAAATCGTGTCTTTAGACAACAATTTACAACTTAAGTGATCAATACCGCGATAAAATAACACGCAATTGCATATTCAAGGTATAATCAGTCAAAAATGCCCAAAACCTCAAAATACAATATGGTACATATTTTGACTATCTCGCACGTTCCGGAATCAACTACGGCCTCCAAATTATCATTTGGATATTTTATAGATTATTTCAAGTTCCGATTCCATTTTAAATCAAAATGTCATTTTAGATTCTTATGACACAATAAACTCATCATGAGGATATTTACATGCTCATACAGTAAATATACAATAAGTTAGTAAGTATTAACTTTTCTTCATTAAATCAATACTTACTCCATATCTCAACATTTTATATATATCTACTTCACATAGCAACAAATATAAAATAGACTCTCCTAAGCGAGGGTTGTTACAATTTCCACAAGTACGGTAATAGCCAATGTGGTAAAAGAACAATGGCATTTTAAAAAATGTTTCGAAAAGTAAGTAGCATTTTCTAGTAGCAATATTTAAATTGCAACAAAAAAAATTTGGGGGGGGGCATTTATATTAATGCTGGTAATAACATTTTCGCGGCATTGAAAAATATTAAGAATAACCTTTTCAACACCTATTAAATGTTCAAGACACTTTTGGCAACACTAAAAAATGCTGAGAATGATAGTAGTGGCATTCAACAAAATGTTGATAGTATTTTGAAATATATGACTGGGAACAAGTGTAGAAAACTCATCTATAACAAGTGTTGAATTTATGTGCAAATACATTGTCATAATATTAAATTAAGAGGGCGGTAATCAAATTAAAACGTCATTAAATTTAAACCAATATCATTCATCGTAAATAAACATAATTCAGCTAGGACCAATTATCCATCCACAAAATAAAATGTATTACATGTCCAATAAGAAAAAGTGAGGAAACATTAAGTGAAACAAAATTTTATATAATGTACGATCCTTGTTCATCAAAGTCAAACATCCTCTTCGACCTACAAATAAAAAAGTCAATCGTTAGTCATTGATACTTATTCTTTAGTATTTGAATTAAAAAATTAAAATTTAAAATTAGTACATTATCAATATGCCACGCTATGGCTGAATGATATGAATCTTCAATTGTGGACTTCTTTCCAAAAGGTCTAGTCAATGGTTCATTTGTTACAAATATTTTCTCAGTATATACTTTTTAAAAGTCTTCACCCAGTGGAGTACCCCCTACTTTTGTTGAAGGGTCCCCGCTCAGAATGAATCCACGTGCCACAACCACTTTTGGAAGTTCTAAAGTAATAAGTCTAATATTATAATATAACATGAATAATAATTATATATAACATCAATTTAATTCTTATAGGTTCTTTAATATTTTCATGCAATAACCACTTTAATTTTAAATAAAAACTTAATGGAAAATTACTTTTTTCTATTGAGATTCAATTTTTTGGTTGGAGTTGAGGTGCCTCAAGAATAACTTCATAAGTTCCTACCTCTTCCTTCTTCAAGCTCCAAAAATGTTCTTAGAAATTGGCCAGAATTATGAATTATGGGGAAATTTGGAAAAACAAGTTTTTCCTTTCCAATCTGAGATATATTTTATGTGTTATTGTGTACCAAATGGTGGAGATTGGTTCACTGTATATAGGGTGGAAGGGGATCCAAAATTCCCTTTAAAGTCGTCATCTATTATCCACTAAAGTAGCTAAAGGGACTCACAAATATAACAAATGTCATGTGGCTCTTGGAATAATTTTCTAAGATTAATTCCATTAATTTAATCAAATTCATCCTCTTATTTGTAACAAACTAATTTAGGAGAAATAACATATTTAATGTGACACCCCGCCTAATTAAATACCGGCCGATCACTCCTTTATTAAATTAAAATCAAGGTGAGCAGTTGGATCATTCTTAGCATCACTGTCGTGAAAATAAATTTCCAATTTAAACACCCTAATTAATTAAGCTAAGTGTCAAAACCATTTTTAACATTCCTTTCAAATTTTATTTATTTAAAACAAGATTTAAATTAATTACAACAATTTAATATATAACGAATCACACCACAAGTATATCGGAACCAATCAATCCCATAATTTAACATTCAACAACTAGCAACTAATAATAAAACTTAAAGTAAACCATCCAGAATATAATAAATCCCAAAGTGAAAATCCTAGAAATAGATGAAGTACAATATCCCAATAACAACTGAATAATGGAAAGGGCGACACATGCCCCAATAATGAACATGCTAGGAGTAGAATCAAATGGATGAAGTCGTCTAAACAACAAGCCTGCAACTCCCACCTAAGCTGCAGCGCGTTCCTGCCAAAGGACCCAATGCAAGACGCCCCTATGGCTGGGCACCTGTAATATATACATATATATATACAAGAGAGAAAGAGAAATGGAAACGGGTCAGAGCCCGATAGTGTATATGATCTAAAAATTCGTTTAATAAGTATTTAAATTGACTACAGGCTAATGCAACAACATATTAGTGCAACACTCTCTTGAGAAATTCTCACCTCTCTTCTAATGTGCACACCTATCGCACTAACCTTCCCAATGGTCTATCTCGTCATATATCACACTATCTTTCCCCAATGACTTAACTTATCTTAGGTTACTCGCAGGATTTAAAATTGAACGATACAATTGTTTAAAAAAGAATATTTCACTTAGTATCCAAAATTCTCGTTTTAACTTTATTAATTTATAAAGTTTTTCAGTGTCATATTATACTTTCTCAAAACAAGTATTACAATTTGAGTCATCAACCATGTCCTACACATTAAATCACAGTAGGCAGTTCCATATTTCAGAATGTCATATATATATTAACTACTCGTAAAATATATATATCATAACAGCACCCCACATAAAAACTATGGTGCGGGCATACTCTATTATCCAAACCCAGTATCACTTGTATTAAGGGGAATACAAATTCAGAATCACTCTGGAATTGTATTAACACATACACAACAATATTGAGGCGAAGCATAGATTCCAAGTCTCTAAGAGGATGACACATACCCGCGTCTCTTAGGACCGTCTGAACTATTAAATCGATAGCCTGTACCAAGGATATCTATCTTCTAGGGTACGAGTCAATATCCGCCAAAAGACAACACGGGATAAGATCGTCCCAGCGCGGTAACCTCAGGGATAGCAAGTAGCGTGGGTATGTTTTTCACACATAGATAGTATATGCAAACACATACATATAACGATACTAATATTACCATATCAATATTGGGTATATTTCAAATCCCATAGTTACGACTTTTATCCTTATTTTCACCTTTTTAGTAAACACATATCACGGTTCGTTTCTAACCTTAATTCGGTATTATTCCAACTTACCACATAACTCTCATGGATTTATCCTCCCAATTGTAAAATTCAGTAGGTATTCATCTATTCTCTATCATAACTATTTGACGTAATCTCTCAGTTTAAATACGTAGTTTCATCGTTCTTTATATAATTATCCCAAAAATACAATTCTCGTCATATATTAGAGGTCCCAAAATTTATTCATATACCCTACTGGTCCTCTTTATCTCCCGAAAAATAATTATAAGGGTGACCATGAATTTTTCCTCATTAAAGTTAATTTCAACTAATTAATAAGGGAAAATATGAGTCTGCCAGGAGGGGTCGATCGATCGAGGTCTATGGCTCGATCGATCGAGCCTTCGATCAATCGAAGCTCTGGGCTCGATCGATCGATCAAGCAGGTCTACGAAATTTGCAGATTTGCAGTTACGGGTTTCATCTTCTAACCTTCACCAAATCCATATTTTTCATACCCAATCGAACCAAAATTTATACTACTAACATTATATCATCATATTATGAAATTTCAACGTAAAGCATGTAGATTTCTATTATTAAACATGGATCGACAAGCCCCAAATTCATATAAAACCTCAAGAACCCTAGAATTTCATTAATATGTTCCAATCCATCTTTTCCAGAATTTTTTTCATCTACAACCTTATAAATTCGTGGTTCAATCCTCTGCATGTTTAGGGGTTTCCAGAATAACAATTAATCCATCCCTACATGCAATTTCCTATCTCATCTTTTAGGTTTCTTCCATAAAAACTCATTCTAATTACTCCTAAACTAATATGAAAGATGCATCAACGAAATAAGCAAGAAAAACATTTACCTGGGATTTTCAAAAGTCTGATTTGCAGATAATTTTGGTGCTGTTGTGTTCCCCATCTCGCGATCTACGCGTTGGTGGTGGCGGCGGCGCAAACGGGTGAGTTTTGAGCCTTGGAATGCCTTGAGAGCTTTCTCCTTTCTTCTCCAATGGTCGTTCTAGTGTTTTAAGTTTTCTAACCCTAGATGATAACCCAGATATCAGATATAACCCTTTTAATTTTCGTGGGTTTAAATACCCAAAAATGTGAAATGTCCAAAATGCCCTCCCGGGGTACCAATTAGGCCTAAAAATGCCCCGAGACCCAAACTAAATCCCCGGGCACACTTTTCTGACTATCTCGACCCTTTCGGACACGTTGGTGCACTCAAAACGACCATACGAACAACTTATAAAATATTCACTTTTATCTATCAATATTTAGTCCCGACGAGACACGGGCGCGTCCCGACTTAAATTTTCACAATTGTCATTTTATTCACTCGTGACATTCAATATAACCAATATTATATATTACTTTGCTCATTAGTAATATTCAACAAATTTTCCCATAATTACTAACTCTCATCACGTTAATAATTATAACATAATTAATTTCCGGATTTTATTAAATAATTAATTCACATTAAATTTAATAATTCCCCAAATTAATATAGCATAAAAATACGGGGTATTACACACTTCCCCCCTAATAATGGAATTTCGTCCCGAAATTCGAAAAATAAGGCATACCTGGTAAGAACAAATCTGGATATCTCTCGCGCATATCGGCCTCGCTCTCCGAAGTGGATTCTTCCACAAGATGATGCTCCTATTGGACCTGTACAACTGGAACTATCTTCGACCTCAATATTATCTCACTATAGTCTAGGATAGCGACCGGTCTCTCCTCGTAAGAGCTATCAAGCTGTAAGTCTATCTCATCTATCGCGATGTGAGTATGGGCCATATCATCCCGAAGATATCGTCTCAACGACGAGATGTGGAATACATCGTGAATGCGATGTAATTGCCCTGGCAGTCCCAACCTGTATGCAACTGGCCCAATCCTCTCGATGATGGGAAATGGTCCTACGTACCTCGGAGCCAATTTCCCCTTCTTCCCGAACCTCATCACTCCCTTCATAGGAGATACACGCAGTAACACTTGGTCCCCCACATTAAACTCCAAGAAGAACCGTTTCGCATCGGCGTAGCTCTTCTGCCTGTCTTGGGCTACTCAAATGCGACTCCTAATCATCTCAATCCTCGTGGAGGTTTCCTGAATTACCTCTGGTCCTAGCAACTTGTTATCCCCCACCTCGAGCCAACAAGTTGGAGAACGATAAGGCCGACCATACAAAGCCTCAAATGGAGCCATACCAATCGTAAACTGATAAGAGTTATTATAAGAAAACTCTACTAGTGGAAGATGTGGCTCCCAACCTCCTCCAAAATCAAGAATACACATGCGTAGCATATCCTCTAACATCTGATTAGTACGCTCTGTCTGTGGGTGATAGGCTGAACTCAGCCTCAACTCAGTACCCATAGCCTCCTGAAAGCTTTCCTAAAAATGCGACACGAAAGTCTTGTCTCTATCTGACACAATATTCAAGGGCACCCCATGTAATCTGACAATCTCAACAATGAACAACTGAGCATATTGACATGTGGTATAATTTGTCCGCACCGACAGAAAATGAGCCACCTTGGTCAAACGGTCTATAATCACCCAGATAGAGTCGTGGCCCTGCTGTGATGTAGGCAACCCTGTAATAAAATCCATGGAAATACTCTCCCACTTCCACGCTGGTACTTCCAAAGGCTGAAGCAATCCTGACGGTTTCTGATGGTCCACCTTCACCAGCTGGCAGGTAGAACACTTGGACACGAACTCAGCAATATCCTTCTTCATCCCACTCCACCAGTATTGCCTCCTCATATCCTGGTACATCTTATCTCCTCCAGGATGTACCACAAATTGGGACCCGTGAGATTGGGTCATCACTGCATGACGTAATTCTGCCACTTCTAGAACCACTAACCTCCCATTAAACCTCAAACCCCCATCAGAACTAACATAATAGAACTCAGCACCTTCGGCTAAAATTCGTACAATCTTCTCCTGGCAAAATGGGTCTATTTTTTGGGCCTGTATTACCCTCGTAACAATCTCGGGTGTGATTGTTATAACAGATATGAAGGAAAGGGCTACTGCATCCTGGTGACCTAACTCCTTCCACTTCGCTTTCTAGGCGTCCGCTACCTCATTTATCTGTCTATGGCTCAACGCATCAGCAACTACGTTGGCTTTCCCCGGATGATACTGTATGTCTAACTGATAGTCCTTCACAAACTCTAACCATCTGCGCTGACGCATATTTAGCTCTCGCTGAGTGAATAGGTATTGCAGTGACTTATGGTCTGTGAACAAACGGAACTTCTCCCCCAATAAATAGTGTCTCCATATCCGCAGGGCAAAAATGACCACTGCTAACTCCAGGTCGTGGGTGGGGTAATTCTTCTCATGCAGCTTAAGCTTGCGGGAGGCAAAATCTATAGCCTTCTCTTCCTGCTGAAGTACTTCCCCAAGTCACCGTAAAGAGGCATCGGTGTAAACCAGGTACTCCACACCCGGCTTCGTAAAGAAAGGACTGGTGCTGAAGTAAGCTTGTCTTTCAGCTCGTCGAAATCCAATTGACAAGTATCATCCCAAACATATGGTACCCCTTTACAAGTCAGGTTCGTCAATGGACCCGCTATTTTGGAGAATTCCTGAATGAATCTCCTGTAGTATCCGGCTAACCCCAAGAAACTACGCACTTCCATCGGTGTCATGGGCTGTCCCCACTCCCTCACCGCTGACACTTTACTCGGGTCGACTTCTATTCCTTACTCAGAAACAACATGCCCCAAGAACTTTACTTCTCGTAACCAGAATCCACACTTCTCGTACTTAGCATACAAATGATGCTCTCGTAAAGTCTGAAGAACCTGCCTTAAGTGCTCAGCAAGATCCTCCTCGGAGTGTGAATATATCAAAATGTCATCTATGAAGACGATGACAAACTGATCCAAGAACTCTCTGAATACTCGGTTCATTAGGTCCATGAACACGGCTGGAGCATTTGTGAGGCCGAATCGCATCACTCTGAACTCATAAGACCCATATCTCGTCAAGAAGGCAGTCTTTGAAACATCCTGCTCCCTAATACGTAGCTGATGGTACTCTGACCTCAGATCTATCTTCGAAAAGAAAGTTGCTCCCCTCAGCTGGTCGAACAGATCATCGATTCGAGGCAACGGATACTTATTCCATATCGTGACCTTGTTCAACTCCCGGTAGTCCACACATAACCTCACTGAACCATCTCTCTTCTTCACAAACAAGACTGGAGCGCCCCAAGGTGAGGTACTCCTGTGAATGAAGCCCTGACCTAACAGCTGCTCTATCTGATCTCGTAACTCTCACATCTCCGCTGGAGCCATACGGTATGGAGCGCGTGCTATCGGTCTAGTATCTGGTAATAAGTCTATGACAAAGTCTATCTCTCGACTGGGGGGTAGGCCTGGTATCTCCTGAAACACATCGGAATACTCACGAACAACTGGAATCGAGTCTAACGGAATCACAACCTCCTTAGAGGTATCCTCCTCTATATAATACAAATGAGCGGTCGAGCCTCCCTTTAGGCGAGGCATCGCCACTACAAACATCTCTTGCCCCGGAATGGTAAAATAATGCTCCCACCGAAGCAATCAATCATGGATCTATAAGCTGCGAGCCAATCCATACCGATAATAACATTGTGCTCATGCATATCTAAGACTAACATGTCTGTAGGTAATACCAAACTACCAATCTCTACCCCCACTCCCCAGCATATAAAGAAGATAAGCGACCCACTCCCCAGTGGAGAGTCTACACACATCACTGTGCTCTCTGTTGTGGCTAACAACCCTAAGGCCTTCGCAAAATGCATAGCTATAAAATAATGCATCGCCCCAGTATCAAACAATACCTGACCCATAGTACCATGGATAGGAAACATACCCTCAATCGCGGGTGGTGCTTGTAGAGATGCTGCCTGGTGGACGTCATAGACACGTCCATACTATAACTGCCCCTGCTGCACAAGAGCTGCTGGAATGGTTGGTAGGGCTGGCACCTAGGCAGGAGCTGGGAGGGCAGGTGGAAAAAGTGGTCTCTGCTGCTCATTACGGGCACCCTGCTGCTGTGGGGCCCTATCTCCCTCCGAACAATCCTGGCACCTATGGCCATGCTTACCACACCCAAAACATCGGCCTTTGAAGTTGCTTCCCCTCTGACCCTGCTGACCACGGCCCTACTGGCCGTTACCACTACGCCACTGGCCCTATTGTCCCTGATCAACACGCTGTTGGCCCTGTTGTCGGTGTTGGCCTTGTTGGCCCTGCTGATTAGGCTGGCCCTGCCTATAACCCCCAAATCCCTTCCTGGAATCACCTGAACGGAATCGCTTAGCAGGGTCCCCCTGATGGGAACTCTGCTCGTGTTGACGAGTCTGTCCATGAGATGGTGCCCCACTAGCACTACTACCCCCGGTCCTGCCCTGCTGGCTGGACTCTCCTACTCTCCTGCTTCCCTGCAGATGGAAGTGGTGATCCTGGCAATGTAGTAACGCAGCATTGAGTACATCAGTGAAAGTACTCAGAGATAGATTCCCTATAAGATGCTGACGGATCCTCCAAGCTAACCCGTCCATAAACAACATTATCTTCTTACAGTAGGTGCCTCATCTGGCACTATGGTGAGAAGTCTCGTGAACTCCTCCTCATACTCAGAAACGGTAGAGTTCTCCTGTTTCAAATTCAGTAATTTCTGCCTCATCTCAGTCTGCACGGCGGGTGGAAAGTACTTGCGGTCAAACCGCTCCCAAAACGACTGAATAGGGATCGTGTCCCTCTCCTCCAAGGTGGTAGTGGACTCCCACCACGGTAAAGCGGACCCCACTAGCTTAAAGGAAGCCAATAACTTCCTTTGCATGTCAGTGCACTCATACATACGAAGATGCCGCTAGATGTCTTTCTTCCATTGGCTGACTGTGACGATATCTGAGCTACCAGAGAACTCAGGGGGATGCGCCTTCTGAAAAGCATCCCTAACCCTCTCCCATGTAGATGGAAGTTGTGTTGGTACTGGCGCCACTGCCTGAATCTGGGGTGGAGCCTGCTGAACCACCGCTAGCGCGGTATTCACCGCCTAAGCAACAATGGCGGCTACTTCATTAGCATTCATAGTGCCTTGTGCCGGAGCTGCTGGCCGCTCGGCCTGGGCACGCCTATCCTTCGGTGCACGTCTCGGAGGCATCTGAAACGTGAAGAAGTTTATTAGTCTACAGTCATTATCAAATCTCAAATAGCTGAAGACGTAACGTAAAAGTAGAAATACAACCATCTTTAAAATAGGTCTCTATAGCAAAAACGTTAAACTGAAAAAGAAAATAAGTTGTACAGATCCTATGGACACTAGAACCTGGTCCTCTGATACCACCTGTGACACCCCGCCTAATTAAATACCGGGCGATCACTCCTTTATTAAATTAAAATCAAGGTGAACAGTTAGATCATTCTTAGCATCACTATAGTGAAAATAAATTTCCAATTTAAACACTCTAATTAATTAAGCTAAGTGTCAAAACCATTTTTAACTTTCCTTTCAAATTTTATTTATTTAAAACAAGATTTAAATTAATTACAACAATTTAATATATAACGAATCACACCACAAGTATATCGGAACCAATCAATCCCATAATTTAACATTCAACAACTAGCTACTAACAATAAAACTTAAAGTAAACCATCCAGAATATAATAAATCCCAAAGTGAAAATCCTAGAAATAAATGAAGTACAATATCCCAATAACAACTGAATAATGGAAAGGGGGACACATGCCCCAATAATGAACATGCTAGGAGTAGAATCAAACGGATGAAGTCGTCTAAACAACAGGCCTGTAACTCCCACCTAAGCTGCAGCGCGTTCCTGCCAAAGGACCCTATGCAAGACGCCCATATGGCTGGGCACCTGTAATATATACATATATATATACAAGAGAGAAAGATAAATGGAAACGGGTCAGAGCCCGATAGTGTATATGATTTAAAAATTCATTTAGCAAGTATTTAAATTGATTACAGGCTAATGCAACAACATATTAGTGCGACACTCTCTTGAGAAATTCTCACCTCTCTTCTAATGTGCAAGCCTATCGCACTAACATTCCCAATGGTCTATCTCGTCATATATCACACTATCTTTCCCCAATGACTTAACTTATCTTAGGTTATTCGCAGGATTTAAAATTGAACGATACAATTGTTTGAAAAGAATATTTCACTTAGTATCCAAAATTCTCATTTTAACTTTATTAATTTATAAAGTTTTCGAGTGTCATATTATACTTTCTCAAAACAAGTATTACAATTTGAGTCATCAACCATGTCCTACACATCAAATCACAGTAGGCAGTTCCATATTTCAGAATGTCATATATATATTAACTACTCGTAAAATATATATATCATAACAGCACCCCACATAAAAACTATGGTGCGGGCATACTCTACTATTCAAACCCCGTATCACTCGTATTAAGGGGAATACAAATTTAGAATCACTCTAGAATTGTATTAACACATACACAACAATATTGAGGCGAAGCATAAATTCCAAGTCTCTAAGAGGATGGCACATACCCGCGTCTCTTAGGACCGTCTGAACTATCAAATCGATAGCCTGTACCAAGGATATCTATCTTCTAGGGTACGAGTCAATATCCCCCATAAGACAACACATGATAAGATCGCCCCAGCGCAGCAACCTCAGGGATAGCAAGTAGCGTGGGTATATTTTTCACACATAGATAGTATATGCAAACACAGACATATAACTATAATAATATTACCATATCAATATTGGGTATATTTCAAATCCCATAGTTATGACTTTTATCCTTATTTTCACCTTTTTAGTAAACACATATCACGGTTCGTTTCTAACCTTAATTCGGTATTATTCTAATTTACCACATAACTCTCATGGCTTTATCCTCCCAATTATAAAATTCAATAGGTATTCATCTATTCTCTATCATAACTATTTGACATAATCTCTCACTTTAAATACGTAGTTTCATTGTTCCTTATATAATTATCCCAAAAATACAATTCTCATCATATAATAGACGTCCCAAAATTTATTCATATACCCTACTGGTTCTCTTTATCTCCCAAAACATAATTATAGGGGTGGCCATGAATTTTTCCTCATTAAAGTGAATTTCAACTAATTAAGAAGGGAAAATATGATTCTGCCAGGAGGGGTCGATCGATCGAGGTCTAGGGCTCGATCAATCGAGCCTTCGATCGATCGAAGCTCTGGGCTCGATCGATCGATCAAGCAGGTCTGTGAAATTTGCAGATTTGCAGTTACGGGTTTCATCTTCTAACCTTCACCAAATCCATATTTTTCATACCCAATCGACCCAAAATTTATACTACTGACATTATATCATCATACTATGAAATTTCAACGTAAAACATGTATATTTCTATTATTAAACATGGATCAACAAGCCCCAAATTCATATAAAACCTCAAGAACCCTAGAATTTCATTATTATGTTCCAATCCATCTTTTCTAGAATTTTCTTCATCTACAACCTCATAAATTTGTGGTTCAATCCTCTACATGTTAAGGGGTTTCCAGAATAACAATTAATCCATCCCTACATGCAATTTCCTATCTCATCTTTTAGGTTTCTTCCATAAAAACTCATTCTAATTACTCCTAAACTAATATGAAAGATGCATCAATGAAATAAGAAAGATAAACACTTGCCTGGGATTTTCAGAAGTCTGATTTGCAGATAATTTTGGTTCTGTTGTGTTCCCCGTATCGCGATCTACGCGTTGGCGGTGGCGGCGGTGCAAACGGGTGAATTTTGAGCCTTGGAATGCCTTGAGAGCTCTCTCCTCTCTTCTCCAATGGCCGTTCTAGTGTTTTGAGTTTTCTAACCCTAGATGATAACCCAGATATCAGATATAACCCTTTTAATTTTCGTGCGTTTAATTACCCAAAAATGTGAAATGTCCAAAATGCCCTCCCGGGGTACTAATTAGGCCTAAAAATGCCTCGAGACCCAAACTAAACCCCCGGGCACACTTTTCTGACTATCTCGACCCTTCCGGATGCGTTGGAGCACTCAAAACGACCATACGGACAACTTATAAAATATTCACTTTTATTTATCAATATTTAGTCCCGACGCGACACGGGCGCGTCCCGACTTAAATTTCCACAATTATCATTTTATTCACTCGTGACATTCAATATAACCAATATTATATATTACTTTGCTCATTAGTAATATTCAACATATTTTCCCATAATTACTAACTCTCATCACGTTAATAATTATAACATAATTAATTTTCGGATTTTATTAAATAATTAATTCACATTAAATTTAATAAATCCCCAAATTAATATAACATAAAAATATGGGGTATTACATTTAATTTATAATTACAAAAGTTGGCCGAATTTTGTAATTAATAAATAGTTAAATAATAATTCTAACAGTCTTCCACTTGGTCCTAATCAGGCTATACATAATGATTTGATTAACATAAGTGGCGCAATTATCTTAGAACATCATCAAGCACCTTAACAAGAGCGTGATTCCTTCCATGTACCACGCCTCCAATGTCATACTTAAAAAGGATAAATATGTGAGTTATCATAAAGGTCTCATAATGTCTTTAGAAAAGACTATTTATGTCACATTCCATCTATCACATGCATGTATACAATTAAGACATAAATTTAGAATTCAGAAACTCTTTATTGATATCAAAAGTTGTGTTAAAGAACTAAGCAAATAACAATTACACAATGAACTACTCAATACCCATATCTTTAGTGTGTTGCAAAATATCTTTGGAGATAGTCCTTTTGTTAAAGGATTAGCTATGTTAACACTAGTACTAGTGTGTTCTATTGGCATAGTTGTTTTTGAACTTATTATTTAATAGATAGATACTTCATCTCAATATGCTTCGCTTCTTTAGAATATCTATCATTATTTGAAAACAAGACTGGTATGACATTACCACAATAAATCTTTAGCGGCTTAGTTACTGAACCCATAACACTAAGTCTTGAATTTAAATTTCACAGCCACAATCCATTATGCAACTTCAAAACAAACCATAAACTCATCCTCCATAGTTGAAGAAGTGATGACACTCTACTTAGCACTTTTCTATGAAACGGCCCCTCTTGCCAAAAAGTAAACACAACCCGAAGTGCTTTTTCTTCTATCAAGGCACCCTAAAAAATATGAGTCTGAATAAACAACCACCTCAATATGATCGGGTCTCCTATAAGTGAACATGTAGTATTTGGTTCCTTGTAAGTACCTTAACACCTTCTTTGCATCCTTCTAATGGAGTTTATTGGGATTGCTTTGATATCTGCCTAGCATCCTAATGGAAAAACTAATATCCGATCGAGTAAAAACCTGTGCATATAATAAACTCCCTACAAGAGAAGCATACGACACACCTTTCATGTGATCCCTTTCCAATTTAATTTGTGGACAATGACTTAAGTTGAATTTCTCCCCTTTTAGAATTGGAATGTTTATGGAATTATAATTGTGTATGCTAAACCTTTGTAAAACTTTGTTAATGTAAGCCGTTTGAGACAATCCTATCAATCCACATTATCAATCACTATAAATCTATATCCCAATCATGAAGGATGTCTTTCCTAAATCTTTAATTACAAAGTTTTGTGAAAGGTACTTCTTAGTGTCCTTTAGTGAACCAATATCATTATTGGCTATAAGCAAATCATTAACATATAAGACCAAGAATACAAACTTACTCCCACTGATCTTTAGGTATATACACCGATCAACAGTGTTTTCCTTAAACCCAAATGATGTAATGGTATGATGAAACTTAACATACCATTGATGAGAAGTTTGTTTAAGTCCATATGTGGATTTATTTAATAAAAAGACTTTGTGTTCCTTTCCTTTCTAAATGAAGACATTTTGTTGTTTCATATAGACTTCTTCCTTTAAAATCCCATTAAGAAAAGTTGTTTTAACATCTATTTTGTGTATCTCTAAGTCATAATGAGCTACAAGTGCTAATATGATTCTAGGAGAATCTTTCTTGGAAACGGAAGAGAAGGTTTCACTATAATCGATGTCTTCTTGTTGAGTAAAACCTTTGGCAACAAGTTTAGCATTATGTCGTTCAATATTGCCATTTGAGTCGAGTTTGGTCTTATATGTCTACTTAGATCCGACTGCTTTATAAACTTTAGGCAAATCGACTAACTCCCAGACTTCATTAAAATCGATAGATTTTATTTCATCATTCATGGAATCAATCCATTTATTATAATATTTGATAGAATTATCTTTTTCATAAGAGACCGGATCATCAATATCCCCAATATTAAATTCATTTTCTTATAGATACAACACATAGTCATCTGAAATAGATGATCTCCAATTTATCTGAGATTTTCTTAAAGTTGTGTCTTATGGTGTTTCAATAATAGGCTCATTATGTGATTGTTTAGTATGTGGTTCATCCATTTATTCTTTGTAGTTGGTCGGATCAATAATTGGTGCAATAACATCATTATGAACAATAGTAACCTCATTGTGATTATCCATTTTCTTAAAAGTGGAGGATTTTCCTTGATTTCTTAAATAATCACATTCCAAACTTCATTATGCCGACTAACTTCACCATGTTCAATGAATTTAGCATTTTCAGTTTCAAAAATTCTTTTTGTATGGTTAGGAAAGTAGAATTTATACCCTTCGGATTTTTTTGGATACCTAATAAAATAAAAAGTTACCATTCCAAGGTGCAATTTCATTTCGTGTGGATTATAAATTATTGCTTCTGCTATACATCCCCATACACGAAAAATGACTTAAAGAGGGTTTCCAAACTTTCCACAATTCAAAAGAAGTGTTTGGAACTGTCTTACCAGGAACCCTATTTAAGATATGTGTAGTAGTCATAAGAGCATGCATCCATAAAAACATAGGTAAATCAGTTCTACTTATCATACTCCTAACCATTTTAATAAGAGTACGATTGCATCTTTCAGCTAGACCATTATGCCAAGGTGAACCTGGCATAGTGTATTGAGCGCAAATACCCAAATGTTCAAGTAGTTTAGCAAAAGGACCAGGACGTTACCCCTACTCATCATATTTTCCATAGAACTCACCACCTCTATCCAATTGAATGATTTTCACCTTTTTACCCAATTATCGTTCTACTTCTATAATATAAACTATAACAACATTAAAGGATTTAGATTTATCATTTAATAAATACAATGTGAAATATCGGGAAAAATCATCTATAAAAGTGGTAAAGTATTTTTATCCACCAATGGAAGTAACATCAAAATGACCACAAATATCTATATGTATAATTTCAAAATGTTGTGTGCTTCTTGTGGCTCCTTTATTTGTATGTTTGGTCTGTTTACCCTTAATATAGTCCACACATACACCAAAATTAGAGCAATCCAGATTAGGGATAATTCCCTCTTTAATAATCTTTTTAATTCTTTTTTTGGATATGTGTCCAATCTTTTATGCCACATGTAAGTAGAGTTCTCATTAAATGAGTTATGTTTAGTTCCAACATTAGTATACAAAGACAATAAGGATTCTGAAAAATTAGGATCAAGATTAATTTGAAACAAACCATTCAACAAGACACCCAAACTAAAAACAGAAGTATTCTTATCTATAAAATAAAACCATTATCCTGAAAGTTAAAAGAGAACCCCCTTATTGAGAGTTTAGACAAGGGAATTAAATTTTTGAAACTATGGGTACAAAAAGAGTGTCTTCAAGATCCAAATAAAGGGCAGATTGTAATTTTAACAAAAAAACTCATATTGCTTAAACTTTTACTTTTTCCCAGTTTCCCATGTAAAGAAAATCTTCGTGTAGCTTTATTTTCTGGATTGAAAGGAAGCCCTACATAATATTTGAAACATAACATGTAGAACCAGAATCAATCCACCATGTGTTAGAAAAAACATCAATTAAGTTTGATTCGAAACAAACAAAATCACAAGGCTTACCTTTCTTCTTAAACCATGCTTATGCTTAATGCAGTCTTTTTAAATATGCCCCTTCCTGTGACAAAAGTGACATGTGACTTCTTCTTTTTCCTTCTTTTTATATGACGAACCAGGCTCATTGTTGGAAGGACCAGGACCTCGCTTCACGCCCTTTTCTTTCTTTTTCTTACCAGCTCCTTAATTTACCACCACATTTTCCACTTTCAATTTAGGCACCTTACCACTTTGGTGCTTGATACGTTCTTCTTCTTTAACTAACATGCTTTGTAGTTCATTAACATTCCTTTTATTTTTAATGGTGTTGTATTGAATCTAAAAATACCTATAATTAGAAGGCAAGGAGTTTACGACAAATTGAACTAAGAAAGAATCGTCCACTACACAATCTAAAGTTCGCAGTTTTGCAGTAATGTGTAACACCCCGACTAATTCAATAACGGGTATCTACTCCTTTATATAAATTAATAGAGAATGCCAAGTTAGTTCAGTTCATAGCATCATTGTCAAAAACATTTAATTAATTACTAGCCACCTAATATTTAAAATAGTGAAGTGCCAAATGTTATTATTCAAATTAACCAACAACTAAACCATTTAAATCATCATCCAACAATCACATGAACTATCTCATAAAGTAATCAATAGAATGAAATAACTGATGTCTTAAGTAACCACTCCAATAAAGTAGCAGCAATGTAAATAAACTAAGTACAATAGTCCAAATAAATAAAATCCTGAGACTGAAATAAAATATAAGTCTAAAATTGATGTCACTTAATAGAATGGATAATAGTACCTAACTTGAATAATGACTCCTAAAAGAAACAAGGTATATGTGGAAGCATCTAGTAATAGGATCTTGTAACTTTCACAACAACTACAACATGTCAATAGAATAGAACTCCTAAGCATGGCATCCCTGTGGCTGGGCACCTAAAATGTTTTATAAGAAAAATATATTTGGAAGCAAACGGGTTAGAGCCCGAGGTGAAAACTGTTTAAAAATATTTCAACTGTTTAATTGCATTAAATAGTAAATATTATATACATGATAGTTACCCGCTCTAGCATGAGTTCCTTACCCCTCTACTAATCTGCACGCCTAACGTTTACCCTTAACCCATCCTAGTTATGCTGCTAACTTACTAGTCAGTACCACTTCCTGTCTTCACATTATAATATAGGGGTCTATTCGTATCATTCTAAAATATTGTGCATATAACTCACCTTTACATTAATCAGATTATCACATCAATTACGATATAGATTTTCACATTGTTAATCCCATTCAATTATCACAATTATTCGCATTCACAATTTAATAGTGAGTCAGTTACAAGTAAAAGTATATCATATTCAGCCTATATATACAAATATGGCACCCCTAGGCTAAGCTCCGGTGCACGCATACTCTGCTATCGAATCCCGGTACATCATGTACATAAGGACTAAGTGTTCCGAATCGCTCAGGAACCATTTCAATAAACAAAATCACACATATTGGAGGTGAACATAGTTCACATACCCATGGGTCACGCACATACCTACACTCCCATAGTCAGCTGACTTATGAACTCACAAATAAGTCATTCACGGTCCTATGTCCTTAAGGTACCAATCTAAATCCCCCCGTGGGCACATAAAGATCAGATGGCCCATTTTCGAAAGCCAACCTCACGTGATAGAAAGTATAGTAGGTATGTTATACACACAATAGTCCATATACTAAGCATGCACACAACTTAGGTAATTATTACATTTTTAAAGGTATATTTTCATCCCTATACCAACACTCTTATTCGTACTCTATCATCATCCCAACTTATATATAATATGTTTTGTCGATAAATCTCACGTCGTATAGTTTCGAGTACTTAAACTTATCCCGAAAAGGTTACTAAGTCTCCTACGTATCCCAAATGTTAATTCAGTACTTCGAGGTCCATATTTTTGTTTCTAATCCCAACTTATGACTCATGCGAATTTAAGTCATGCTCTCGCAACTCATAACAGTAAATTACTCGTCGGACACTCGTAAGTTCAACACTGCGTTTTAAACCAATTCTAACATGTTTTGGGATTCAATTACATCCCTACTGGTCTCCCTAAAGTCCTAATGTATTCACATAGTCCCCACCTAAAACTTTTAATGGACGGAATCGCTTAAATTCAAAAAGTCAAAATATCACAGTTTCTGGGGAGGTCGATCTATTGACTCAAGAATGTCAATCGATCGACCTATGAATGTCGATCGATCGACCGAGCAGGTCCAGGTCTCGAATATCTACGTTTTCAGCCCTATGTCTGTCCCAAATCTTCATTACAAGTTGTTAAATTCTAAATTAATTGTATTAAGAAATCCTACAATCTAAATACATGATTCTTAACGTACGCGAATTCTTGAATCATCATCATTTATACTTTTCTTGGATCAAATCATCCTACTATCATGAAAATATTTTGTTTTCTGTTTTCCTCAAGAATTATCATACATCTTCTCATAAATTCGTAATTAACTATGCATGGGTTATAATTTTGTTAATGAGATACTTCCAGAATCAAAACTACATATAAATCCTACCCAAAATTAAGGTTCCATCTCCAAATTTCATGAGTTTCAATATTTACATGAGCAATCAAATCCTAGACTATCATTGATAAATTATTTACTGAATATTAATGAATTAAATCACTTGCATGGAAAATTCGATGTTCTGAACCTTTGAAGCAGATGGTGTGGAAGGTATTCCCTCTTTCCGATCTAACCGGTGGTGGTGGTGTAATGGCCTCTAAGGGTGGTTTTTCTTCTTTGGGAACTTCCTTCTCTATTCTGTAACTGCCGTAGGTGATTTTTGATTGTGAAAACCCAAGGAGTCCTAATATTTGGCTGATAAACTAAGTCTAAATTTCGTGGGTTAATATTCCTTAAAAAATCAAAATGACTGAAATACCCTCTCGAGCTGCTGGTTAGGCCTAAAAATGCCCCGGGATCCAAACTAAACCCCGGGCTAGTGTTTTCTGACTATTTCGACCCTTCCAGATATATTGGTGCACTCAAAATTACCATACGGATGATAAAAATATAATTTACTTTTCAATTCATTTAAATTGATTCATGACGTGACTGACACACGCGTCCTAACTAAATTTCCGAATTGTTGTATTTATAACTAGTGACAATATTATTAAATTCAATAATCATATATTACCATTTTCACTCAGTTATATTCAACATTATTATTATAATCAAATACCAACTCTCGTCTCGCTAGTATTTAAATCCGGATTAATTTCCAAATAATTATCCCATTTAATTTAATTAATCCTATTAAATAAAATCAATAAAATTACGGGGTATTACACAATGTTGGTCATCTCAATAATATGTGCGTTCATCATCCGAGTGCCATCAAAACTCATAGTGGTCAAGTCACCCATAAGTTTTTCAGCCAGGGATTTGTTAGCAATGAGAAACTTATCCTTAATATTCGTGAGATACTATTTCGTGTCAGTGGTTTCAAGTAGGGAAGTTTTCACATTTGCTGCAATGCACATTCCTATGAACATGAGGTAAATCCTATTCAATTTTGACCATGTATTATAAATTAGCACATCATCCTCACTGCTTTGTTCAGTAATATCATCGAGTTCTTCGGTAAGAAGTGCTACATCAAGGTCCAAAACACCAAAGCTAAACTCAATTCGCTCGCACCATTCGAAAAGGTTGAGGATTGAAAAAACGGTTAAGATTACTGCATAATGCTGACTCAAATTAAAAATA
The DNA here is from genome assembly GCA_949130495.1 of Sambucus nigra. Taxonomy (NCBI): domain Eukaryota; kingdom Viridiplantae; phylum Streptophyta; class Magnoliopsida; order Dipsacales; family Adoxaceae; genus Sambucus; species Sambucus nigra. The sequence goes on from OX422208.1 coordinate 174,484,900, forward strand.
TATATAACACAGTTAACTAAAATTTGCTAGTAAATGAATATATGTAATTGTCAAAAAATTTATGGAAGATTTAGAACAAATTGTATTATAAGTTGCCCTTTAATATTAAATCACAAAACCATAAAAGCATGAACATCTTTAATGGATTTTTAACATAGAAAATTATGGTCTAACAAACACATCATTGTACAATTCAATATTAAATCAATGATTATAATGTTGATTAAATCCATATAATAACAAACTTTAGAATGGACATAAATTTTATATTTCACGTAATGAGTCATTGGCCTGTGTTTGGTACGAGACGTGTTAATAAAAAATATCAATAATATTCAACTATATGAGACATTGGCTTGTGTTTGGCTTGAGACTCATAAAAAATGAATATATAATTTTAAAAATTAATATATTTAATATTCAATGTTATGAATCATTGACGTGTGTTTGGCACAAGACTCATAAAAATATGAATATTAAATCAAGACAAGTCTAATATCCTACCATACGAAATATATTATCCTGTGTTTGGCATGAATATTCAACTAAAACAGGATCATTAGAACAAGGTTTATAAAACAATTTTAGATGCAACACTAATAAAATATAAAAAATATGAAATTTTACCAAAAATAAGTTACCATTGTAAATCTATAGAAAAATACTCCAGAATCTCAAAACTTTCGATGAAATTCAAAAATAAATTTTCTTGAGTGAGATATACCTGAGTGATTATTATCATAAATGTCAAAGTTAGAGGTTTGAGGGCCTAAACGATGTCAGATCGCCAAAAAAAGTTTACATCAAGATCGAAAGTGGTAAAAAATGGTCTCTGGCCCGTTTCCAATCAGACTACCAAGTTTTATCGCATTCGAAAGTAGTTCGGGCATAATATTACTATCCATCGCAAGCGCTTTTTGAAAGTTTTTGTTCCAAAATTGCTTAAAATTGGTAGGTTTGATAGAAACGAATTACGAAACCATTAAAATAACATCAAAACAACATATATATGGTCCCAGTACAGATATATTGGCAGAGTTTTTTTTGTTTTAAAGACATCCCAAATATTTTAAGACCATATACAACCAAATAAACCAACAACCAGTGTCAACTATACATAAACTCCCCATGGAAGCACATATATATTATGACCCTTAAAATATTTGAAATTAGTAATGTACCTAAATTGAAGTAGCATTCGTTTATTCACTAGCATGAGCAGTAGTCTCGGGGACAGCCAAGTGTTGAGAATTTGTAATCGACAAAAAATGAATTATTTCAGTCATCAAAATGTAAAGTCTTAAATTATGACTTTAAAAAGTAGTTATCTACTTACCTATTGAGATAAATCTAAATAGTGATTTGATTGTGGAACCACTACAGGGTGAAATTGGTTGATTTCTTCTAATTGTTGCTCGGGTTGAAAATAGACCTATATGATGGTATGTTTTGCTCGTTGGAGGATTGAGGAACCTTTTTATTGGATGGTTTAATTTTAGAACCTAAATTTGTATATATACACGATAATTAAGCACAAAAGATAAAAGTGTGTACTTATTAATTTGCTTGGATACAACGGAAGGGCAAATCGTCATGTGCGTGCGTATCAACTCAAACTGAGCCTCTAAATGATCAAATTTATCCTGAAATCTCAGATCGTAGTCGCTCATACACTTTTTCATTAAACTTTAATCGCCTGGTCCATGCACATTTGTTGGAGATGGTCCATTCCCTTAAGCTCGACGATAACCATGCTTATCAGGTTCCAAAACTTCATAAAATATCTCGTCTTTACGACTAACAGATTCATTTAAATCTAGAGGAAGTTGATCTACTTTTTGCCTCATTTTTTACTGAAATGAAATGATTCTTATTATAAAAAATAAAAATTATAATCATCCATTCACAAAACCAAAACAGAAAAAAAGATCCCAATATCTCCCCATCACTAATTTAAATGCTTCTCATATTAATTTCGTGCATAATTTTAACTTTCATAAACAATAAATTTATTTAATTCTTAATTTAATTCTCATCCGTGTGTGATATATATTATGCTTCTAACGATATGACACAATCTCTTAGATGTTGCCTTTTATAATGGTTGATAAACAGAATAAGAATTTTGATTAATAAGTAAAATGACGTCGTTGAGATTTTCTAAGAAATAAGGTAAGGAACATGGATGATATTTTTGTACTGTTGCTTCAGCGAAATCCTTATCGATGCCTGAGCCATCACTTCTCTTGTGTGTTTTGTTGTAAACACCGACCAACGAAACCTTTTTTCCCTTGATCAACCTCCATCTGTATAAACCTAATGACTCGTAAGTCATTACATTAATAAGTTTGATAAAATAAAATAACATTCACAATCAAAATCTTTTATAAAACACCTTATGAGAAACATTTGCATGACCTTTTCTTCCTCAAGTATGTGGTGTTCTTTGCTTCTTATGAGTTTGACGATTTCTTCGACTCATTTTGTGTTACAAAAATATATTTATAATATATGTTTAACTTGAATTTATAAAACTTTACTGCTAGTAATACATTCACACCCTTGCCTCACGAGTTCCCTAATACTTAATAAGGTGGATAATATTTCAATCTTTCTTAGTCGGTATCAAAGGCATGATAATGTTTCGTCACCTCTGATTTCCAATTATTCCATATCTTTCCAACCTTCTTCATGCACATTTTTTTGAATTATTCAGGGCCATCAGTGTTCTCCTATATAATTACAATGTATGGAAAAACAAGTCATCTACAACACATATGATTTTAGCTTAAATTATGTGTTATCATTTTCAAAGTTATGATTTTATTTGTTATTGACTTGGTCATGATTGACAAGACAATCCATGCATAGTGACTTGTACCTAAAGAGTTCAACATTTTCAATTCATTTCCCACAAATCATGGTATCATTTGATTTTACCTTCACCTCTCTCCAAACATGATCCTTTTATGGGTATAACTCCTTGAATTGCTAATATTTGAAAGCCAATGGTAACCTATTTAGCATGGATATAATATTAAATTAGTAACCTCTTACAACGACTAAATAATTATCTTTAAATTGTCAAGAGATAACATACGGTATTACAAAGAGCATTCTAGTAAGATTTATGTTGTATGAAAATATACAACAGAAACTTTACATGTTTCCATCATGAACAAAAATGACTAAATGGGTAGATAGTCTATCTAGTATCTCCGACTAGCTGATAGATATTATTGAAGTGAAGCTCTGAGCATTTTCTCGTACACCATAATTCACCCAACTTCGCAATGCCTCTACGTTTAGTGGAATATTGTGCTGAAGATGAATTGTAAAAATTGTAAAAATAGGTTATCTTCAATGTACACAGTTAATTAAGAACATATAAATCAAAAAACTTTGAGTACCTTCTTCATGTGAATGTGTGTCTTGGTTATATAAAGTCTCACTCTCCGTCGAGCTACTATCGCATTCACTGTCACTTGAGTTTGATCATTCAGTCGAGCTAGAATCTGAAAGGGAATGAGAACTAGGATGATGGTGGTTAGAGATTAGATTGGGAGTGCAACAGAGACTATAAATGTGAATGTGAATATGAGAGGGATTTACTCCACCGGTGCGATGTCATAGCAACTAGTAATAACAAAAATTCACCATTGAGTTTACAAGAGTAATGCTTATCCAAGCCAAGATGTTCTAAAATTGTGAGCTAAAAAGAACTAAGTTATAATGACAAACTTTTGTGTGTTACATATAGTATTACCTTAAAAATGATTTTTTTTTTTGTGATGATGGTCAATTCGATATTCTTACTTAAATACTGTTCAGCCAACACTAGGTTATTTGAGTGTGAAGCAGTAATATATGGTTATATTATATGATACGACAATGCTTAAGTTATGTTTTTCTAATTATGTGACTTAAAAAGTGTTATTATGACGTTCTAAATTGATTTGTTTGAGTGTGGAGATGTAATATACATGATCCATTTCAAATTATAAATTATCTCAAACAATTGTTATAACGACTAATGAACATTTATTATTGTTAGAACATTTCCAATAGTTGCACTCATTGCATTTGAAGATGAATCTTATGATCTATTAATTTTTTTTCTTACTTAGTCCTAAGAAAGTAGAATGCCTGTCAAGTGTGTGCAAAAATCAGTTTTCATCACGATTATAGACATTAAGATCAGTCACACAAAGTGAAAACTATTACGGGTCTTCACAAATATTATACACATCTTAGTATGCCCCATTTTTCAAGTGAGTTACATATATGTTAGACATGTAAAATGATCAAGTCTTAAATAGACTCTTAAGGCGTGAAATAAACAATAGACAAGAATATAAACAAATTTCTGGCTATATTCATACACATACTAACCTGCTTACTAAAAAATTGTAATGAGCAATTGGTAGGAGGAATTTCTCCTTAGTATAGAATAGTAAAGATAGAAGATTCTAAGGAAGCAGATAACATAATTATAAACTTACCAAAACAGGAAAGAACAAGAGAGGATAGTTTATTCCTTTGGTGGTTTCTAACCATATATTATGTGAATTGTGTGGTATAGTTACCATTGTTGTTATATCAACTCTTTAGTGCAACATAGATTGTGCTTTAAGCTGTTAATTATAGTTTATTCCTTCTATTTTCTCATTTCTTAGTTAAATTATTGAATTTATGAGTGATGATATATTTTTCCATTTTCTGTTTTGCAGTTGAAAAAGTGGATAACTAGATGATAAATGATTTTGCATGATAGCATGCATCAAGAGTGATATTGTATTATTGTATGCTTAATTTGATTTGGTTTTTCACCAAATCTTCCTTTTCATTTAGTCATTTGCTAATATGCATTCCTAAACAGGTTTTTGAGGATGTGAATAGAGAAGTTACTCAGATTCTTAAAACTGATGAAGTTTATGAAGCTATAAGAGGTTTAAATTTTGACAGGTCTACAAAAGTTGAAGGTTTTGATGGCCATTTATATGTTATCTACAGAAGTTGATGGTCACTCTATTAATTTAGCTAAAAGTAGATTATGCGTTAGTGACAAAGTTCATATAAACATGGCATGTCGTAACAGAGCATTGCTTTGCTTTAACGTGATAAATAAGGTATGTCATAATAGGGCATTACTTTGATGCAATAAACAGGGCACAGCGTAACAATTGTTCTACCACGACCATTGTCTCCACCATAGTGGATAAGGTGTGAAATTTTTAATCATATCCTTCTAATATGTAATACGTATTAGTGTGAAACTTTTCTTCTTTGGTAGCTCTAAAAGTTGGGGAATGCTTACCGTGAAGAAGTAGACTATTGTAACTACACAATAGTTAGATCCTACCAAATTGCAGGATCTAACTACTCCCGACATGTATATCTAACTATCCTATAGTTAGATCCCACCAAATTGCAGGATCTAACTACTCTCCATATGTATCCACGGGTAGCCACATGGTATCTAAACTATCCAATTTAAGAATATACTTATTAAATAATGGACATGTAAAAGGAAGTATCGTATACATATCTGAGAGTATTCACGGGGTATCAGTACCTTCTACATCGCCTTCACAGTGGTATCAGTGTTTCTTAGCCCGGAACATATCCATACATTAACTACAGGCCTTTAATAATCAGTTATCCATTTCTACAACCTTATTCGAGTCATGATCATTTGGCTAATAAAAATATTTAGATATGCATGTTGATGTTATGGTCATTCACTCTTGAATAATTGCTTCTATCTAAAGAAGAGTAGATTGAAAATTAATAAATATTGTTATAAGAAAGTGTGGGAAGTAATTCTTGAACTGATATTGCCTTTCGACTACTTGATTCCTTCACTGGGTTTGCAAGTCGTCTAGAGCTCAGGACTCAAATTCTTGGACACTTACGCTTTAGCAAAGAAGAAATTCCTCCATAATCGTAGCTTGGTCAGCCTCTTAGCGGTCAGAGACTATGTAAGCCTCTATAAATATTTAAAAAAATCATATTTATTAAGTAATAAAAGAAATTTACCTCTCACAATGGTCTTCATTTTGTAGTTGTTTTTATACCAATTTGTTGGTAGCATACAGCAGCATTGTCCCTTGTAGCAGCTTCTTCCTCGGCTGGAATAGTGGTGTTGTATTTTAATGACTTTGGAAGTTATGATTTTGGTGAATAATGCCGAAGATACCAAATGGTTGTTTGTTGGCCTTCTTGAGCTGGATAACGATAGCTATATTAGCTTTAATTATGTTTTGGATTTTGGCTTCACGTTAGATCTTTTACAGGCCTTTCGGTAAAGATTCTTCTGAGATGAGACCGCGGATAATTGGTTGGGAGTAAGTTTATTTGTAATTGGTTAGAAATTATATGTGTTTTCTTTATGGGTTCTATCACGGATATCACATGTTTGATTGTAACAGATATTGTAACAGATGTTTGATTGTAGGATAATTTTGTTTTAGTACTCATTAGTTTTGTTTCTTAGATCATGTATAATTGAAATGTATTGTTATGTTGAGTAGGAAAAACAATTTTTTAATCATCCCAGCGCATTCGGAAGTTTTTCGTTTTAAACATTTTTTTCAAGTAAGGTTATCCAAAAGCGTTTTTCGTCTTTCAAAAATCATGAAACAGTGTGATAGTTTCACCCCCAAAACAATGTTAAATTTTATGAAAACATACACTACACCAAAATGGCCAAATTATCACCTTTCAGCCGGCCACCCTTGTCACGATCATTGACCATGACAACAAACACGCGTTTTGTCTCATGGTCATTGACCGTGATACGCCCGTGACAAAGTATTGTCACGGTCATTGACCGTGACAAGTCCGTGACAAATGTTCTTGTCACAGACTTGTCACGGTCAATGACCGTGACAATACTTAAAATAATTTTCACGGTTAAGGACCGTGACACGTCCGTGACAATTTACACAGCAAAAAATCCCTACCCTTTCTTTTTTTTTTTCCACCGATTTTGGTTTTTCCCTCTCTTTCTCTCTCTAAGCGATTTCGAGGTCTCTCTCTCTCTCTAAGGTATGTTTTTTTCCTTTCTTTCTCTTTCATTTCTATATGTGTGTGTATATATGTGTTTATATGTATGTGTATATATGTGTGTATGTGTGTGGTGGGGGAGGGGCCAGGGGGTGGTGGGGGTGGGGTGGGCTGTGTGTGTACGTGTGTGTGTGTGTGTGTGTGTGCAGGTGTGGTGGGGGTGGGGTGAGGGGGGCAGGGGGTGTGGTGGGTGTGTGTGTGTGTGCATGTGTGTGTGGCGGGGGGAGGGGTGTGGTGGGTGTGTGTGTGTGTGTGGTGGGGAAATCTTAACAATTGCATAGGTTTAATTAATAAATTGTATAGCTTTAATTGTAATTTTAATTGTATAGTTTTAGATGAAAGTAAATTAATAATTAGTGCCCATTTCATATGAAAGAAGGATTGCCCCTCATTGTAAATTAGTAAATTAATAATTGTATACTTTAATTGTTAGTTTAATTGATGAAATGAATTAATTGAGTAGATGAATTAAAAGGAGTACGGGATACACATTTGTTGTTGACATTGTTGTTGGATTATAGTGGATCGATGTTGGGTTGGTTAACAGTAAAAGTGGCATTACCATTGGATTATTGTCCATGTGGGGTGGGATTTTTTAACTTTTTTTGAAAATTACTTTGTATATCAAACAATATATAATTATTAATAATTATTGGACTATTGTCCATATGGGGGTTGGCCAATGTGGGTTTTTTGGTGTATCTGGTGGGTATTCTTTAGTGGTTAATTCTAGATATTATTAATAAAGATAAGTAGGGATCTTTTGGTATGGCTGAAAATGGCTATATTATTAAAATTATTGTGTGTGTGGTGGGGGTAGGGGGTGGTGTGTGTGCATGTATGTGTGCATATGTGTGGTGAGGGAGGGGTGGGGGTGGGGGTGGGGGTGGGGGAAGGGGGTGGGGCAAGGTGGGGGGAGGGGGCAGGGATGGGGGTGGGGGTGGGTGGAGGTAGGGGTGGGGGGCTACGTGTGTGTCTATGTGTGTGTATGTGCGTAGTGTCCCTTGTAAAAGAATTGATTGATTATTAATTCTTTTAGTAAATTAATATATGATTACCCCTTATTATAAATTAGTAAATTAATATATGATTAATTATGAAAGTAGGATTGATCCTCATTGTAAATTAGTAAATTAATAATTGTATACTTCAATTGTTAGTTTAATTGATGAAAATAATTATTGTGTGTGTGGTGGGGGGCAGGGGGTGGTGTGTGTGCGTGTACGTGTGCGTGTGTGTGGTGGGGGAGGGGGTGTATGAAAGTAAATTAATAATCAGTGCTCATTTTTATTTGTAGTAATTGTACATATTTGCATCTCTTCTTCTAATTTTTTTTATTTGTACTAATAACATTTTTTTACAGCAAATGTCTCCTTCAGGTATTAAGGCAAGGATGATGATGCTGGTTATGATAATGTCGTCTGGGGTCGGTGGTAGCGGATATGACAAGGGCTCCTCGGCCCCTAGGCTCCCCAAATATGGAAAATTTGGGATTACCATAGAGAACAAGTCGGAGCTATTAGCGAGATTCCTCGAGCATGTAAAGACGGTCATCGGCCCGGGGTATATGAGTTGGAAGGAGGTGCCATATTAGCTCAAGTTAGTTGTTTGGGCTGCACTACAGGTAATATATTTATATTTATATGAATATTTCAATTTCCATTTCGATTTCAATTTCATTTTATTATTTATATTTATATTTATTCGCAACTAACATTGTATTTGTTGGAGAGGGAAAATTCAACTTTAATCCAAAGCTACGCGATTCCGTCTTGGAGCAGTTGAGGGAGCAACATAAGACGTGGAAGAAAAATATGCGGACATGGTACTTTGGAAAAATATGAGAGTCCATTATCCAAAGGTGTGAATCCGTCCTACCGAAGGAGCCGATCTCATTGGAACAATGGCAAAAGTTTATTGACAATGAGATCGGGAAGCGACATTTGGCATCTCACCAATCGTGGAGGGAAAATCGGGCAACATGCACTACTTCGACCGAACGTCTTACGCCGAGGTGGAGCATAAGATGATGGTAAGATTTAATTTGTCTATAACTACAGAAATATATTATTCTGCATTATTTTACTTTGCAGGGCTGATACTAATTTTATTTTATTTTATTTTAATTCAGGGGATAGGGAGTGGCCCTGGGGGTAAGCCATATAGGCTCAATACTTATGTGGCTCTTCGGACGAAGAAGGGGAAAGACAAGGAGGTATCCTCGAGCGTCGCGGCCATGATTGTAAGTAATCCGACAGTTTACTTTTTGTTAATTACGTTATAATTTTTTAGTTTACTTATTCTACTAATCATGTGCTTTTTTCGTTTCAGGCAAAGCTTAAGGAAGTGCATGAGTCGCAGTCTGATGCCGACAAGGAATATTTGTCCACAGACGCACTCAGTCAAGTGCTTGGCTCTGATCGCAAGGGGAGGACAAAGTGGGTGAGCTCGTGGGTGGCCAAATCTAGGATCATCGAATTGGAGACGAGCAACACCGGGTTGGCTCGAACGGTGGATTCACATGATGCGGAACTATCCCATTTGGAGGCAACGGTCCAAGATATGTACTCATTCATGAAGCGTATGTTGGACGGAGACCATAAGGGGAAAGGGAAGGAGAAGGCGGTGGAGGAGGAGGTGCGGGAGGAGGAGGTGTAGGATGACGAGGATGTGGACCTCGCTGCTTCATCACCGACACGTGCGTACTTCGATGATCCACTTCCCTATTTGGCTCTATTCAATAGACCGATGTCGACACTTGGTTGGCCGAGCATGTTCATATTGGACGTATTTAATGGCCAACGGATAGGGCGAGGGTTAAGGGACCCGAATATCATCCAGGGTGGAATAGTTCATGGACGTGAGCTTCAAGAGATCGAGTCCAAGGTGCTCGTCACGCATGTGATACTCGGGAAGTAGAACTCCCTATTATGGTTGTGCGAACAATGCGTCACGATGTATATTAGTGGGTGTGTCAATTCTTATATCGTGTGGCCTACTCACCTCCTCACATTTACCCCAGACATGTAGTGACATTATTTTTAAGTTGCTACATTTGAATTATATTTGGATTATATCATCATGTATATTGTTTCTATTTTGAATGTATATTTGCATTATCTTTAGTTTATTTGGATATATGATGTTTGAACAGGTAGAATGTTACTATAACAGGTACAAATATACTGTTGGGCAGTGGTAGTGGCCATATTGCCCAGCAGATTTTTTTTAAATTCTTCCCAAAATTGTAATGGTCATTGACCATGACAAGTCCTTGACAAATAAGGTTGTCACGGACTTGTCACGGTCATTGACCGTGATAATGTTTTTAAAAAGGATCAAGGTTGTGTCACGGTTATTAACCATGACTAAACTTGTCACGGTCAGAGACCGTGACACGACCGTGACAATTCTAACGAACTTGTCACAATCAATAACCGTGACAAGTTTGTGACAAAAAAAGTTGTCTCACCCCGAATTGTCACGATCATTGACCTTGACAAGTTGAACTTGTCAAAGTTAATAACCGTGACAATTCGATAGATTTTGTGTAGTGATAGGGCCTTTATGGATTTAAGTTCTTGAGAGGAGTGGGACTAAGGTCATCATAATACTATTCTCAACCATATCTTGAGAGAAGTGGGATTCCATGACCAATATATTGGCCGTGTTATTTGAAGGGCATTCACCAGGACCTGTGGATTTTTTCGTGCTAGAACCCCAATTGAAAAACTAGGTAACCAATTAATAATTTAGAACAAGTATTTCCATAGATGAATGGAGCAAGAATATCATCTAAACAAAACTTATATAATTGTTGTATACCTTGATATGTTTGTCAAACTTAATAAAGACTTAATCGTGTCTGGCAGGCTAAAGTACATTAGCTTTCCAATCAGTGAGAGGCATTTATAACGAACAGGTCCATTCACACTAAATCCATATACATGTAAGGAATAATATATCACTACTATTTACATAAATAATAGAGGAGATCAAAGAAGTCTCATTACAAATTATAATATAATTATTATCGGTTTGGGATCTCTAAAAGGCCCCTAAACTCACAAACCACAATATTGTACAGGTAACAAAAGGGGTCCCAAGAAAAAATAACTTACAAAACATAATACACCAATAGAAACTGTTTTCCAATCCATAAATCGATGTCTTCCTTGAATTTAGACACTATTTTCTTTTCATCAGACGATCCCTTATCCCATCCTTCCCACAAAAATCTCTTTTTTTCGATTAACTTGCGTCTTTTTTTTTTGGAATTCTAAAAAAACAGATAGTATATAGAATGCTACTTATAGATCTCATTCAACTGGACTTTTTTAATCAATTGAAAAAATTAAAGAGTGAAAAAAAATTGGTGGTTACCAAAAACAGATGAGAAAATCCAACTAAATATGTTAGGTTGTGGATAAATCTCATCTTGTATATACTTCATCTAATTATATAAATAGAACTAATAAAATAGCAATGACCAAGAAACAAGACCAACGTAAACAATAATAATAATAATAATAATAATAATAATAATAATAATAATAATAATAATAATAATAATAATATAACTACAAATACTCTATAAAAGTGATCATTAAAAATGAGTATAAATTTCACCAACTTGCACCAAAACAGTAGTGAATTGGCTAATTTGGATTGATAACAAAAAAAAGAAAAAAATGCATTGAATAATATTCGAACCATTTACTGAAAAACAAATCTAAAATAAGCCACTAAAGGTTCAAACAAAAATACACTCAAACAATAAAAATTATTTATCAGGATATTATATCCAAGCATATGAGATATATATATATATATTTTGATTTGAAACTACCCAATTACAATTCTTTAAAAACTAAACAAAAAAATTCAGAAGAAAACTCACAAAAACAAAATCTCTCGCTCGCACAAATATCAATTAAATAATGGTGTACATGAGTTGCATATATATATATATATATATATATATATATATATATATATATATATATATATATATATATATATATATATATATATATATACGGACAACGGTCAATTAAAAGAGACGTGTATAAGAATATTCCGAATACATATCAATCAAAAATTAAACAAACACACACTTGAGTATGCGTTCTGGCATCATTATAGTTCAGCATTCAAATTTTCAGCACTTGTTTCTCTTACAAAGCAATTAAACATAGAGATTACACTATTTCATATACATGCTTATATAATGTCAAATCTGAAAAAATAAGAAACGGTTAAATAATAAACATTAAAAGAAGAAGAAAGATGTGAAAATTGCAATAATATTTTTTTTGATGTGCTGACAAAATATTGTTTTGATGTTCTAAAATAATGCTGTGAATTTTTAATACTTATAAATAAAAGGTAGCAAAAAGAAAATTCTATACATTTTTAAATAATACCGAGAACAAAGTGTGGGGAAAAATTAGTTTTCTTGTAGTGAGGTTATTGAATTTGAGATAATATCAATGACTGATTAGGTCGATGGGTCAACAACCCTAATGATATGGATGCTACTTCCACGGATGTTTTGCGCTCTAAATTTCTAGTGCTATATTTAAGAAGAAGTGTAGTATTCCAAGTATTTTCAAAAGGCTTTTTATCGATATTTTTAGTTTTATCAGAACTACTATTGTTTCTTCCTCTACACTTTCGATGCTTTTATACGTTCTCTTTGTCATGTGAAATCACAAATCACCTTAAAAAAGGTGGATTTTGACATCCTAAAAAATTTCAAAACTAGCGTTTTTTGTAATAAAAGTCAAACCACATTCAATTTTATGTCGAATTGTCAAATACACCTACTTAATAGGGAAATAAATATGTATTAAATTGATTTATTAACAACATACCAGTAGAAATTAAACAACATGTTTGAAGATTATGTATATCCAGTGTAAGGTAGTGAAAATAATTCACATATAAATGCATTGAAATCATCCATGTGGTTCATCGTCAGAGATCTCTTTATAACACTAAGTTTCTCGTTACCCCAGGCTTGCCAACAAATCATATAAGCTACTTAAAATTATTATTTATGGAGAACTAGAACTTACAATTGATATCATGATCATGCAATGTCTCAAACATATATTATTTATTTATAATATTCATATATAATATATTTAGTATTCAATTAATCGCAAGATTTCAACTCTCGAGAGTCCCATTAGGCCATTCCATAAACATTTTCCTTGAATTTTAAAATAAAACAAAAATAAAAATATTTATTAGTTGCTAAACTTGGTTCTCGATGTGTATATATTTTCCTCCCGTTGATTAATCAGTGATTTTGTCTAATACTTTCATGCTAAAACACTTCGAATGCCTTAGAACTCATATAGTTTTCTTTTTATTTGTAAGAAAAATTAGTTGACTGACTAATAATAAGACAACATGAGGGAAAGTATTCCTTGCATATTTTAGAAAGGAGGTGATAGTCATGACATATGTACTCAAAATCCTAAGGTGAGACATTAGTCATTTTAAACCTACGTAAATTTAACATGTCACGTGTATATAATTGATTTACCAAATCTATATAATAACTATATTACAGAAGACTGTAACTAGTTCATCTAATCATTAGAGCAGCCACATGGCACCCATATATTGGATCCTTATTAATCTTGCAAGGATGTTCTTTTTTTCTTCCTATATTCTTTATTCATTTCCCTCTTTCTCCGCCCTTTCCTCTTGCTCCGTCCTTTCCTCTCCATCTTTTGCTCCTTCTCCTGTTATACAACTCAACTTTCATCACACAAGGCTTAAATTACATTTAAACAAACTTCCATTATAACTTTTAACGAATAAAAATGTAGCTTTGAATTCGAATGGTACAAATTTTGGTGTCCTCAAAGAAACCAACGAGGTATGCCTTCTGCAACAACGGTGCTTTGAAAATAAAAGTTAGTTTTGAAGTCCTGAGCGATCTCATAAACAAGTGACTGGAATCAGAGTTTACAGATGAGGAGTTCAACTGATTTTTGGTACTTCCTGATCTCACGAATTGAGACGGTTTTGGGGAGGAAATGGTTGTAATACCCCGTAATTTTGAGGGCTTTATTTATGAATATGTTATATAATTTTAATAATATTATTATTTTATTAATCGGGGTATTGATATTATATTTATTTTTATTTGAAATGAATTGAATATTTAAATTCAAATTTAATTGGCTTTTGGACATTTTGTAATGGGTTAAATATGTAAAGTTGATAATTTTGAATTAAATGGAAATAGAGTAATATAGGTTAGCTTAAGCTCCAAGATAAGTTTTGAAAGAGGGACTATATAAGAAATATTATGGGTGATTATATGGAAAGGGAGATGAAAAAGAGAGGTCAAAAACGAAATCCAAAGAGGCAAAAACGAGTGGAATGAGAAGAGCCAATTTGGAATGTTTAGATCTTCTTTTTAGGTGCATTTGGATGAGATTTAGGAAAAACTCAAAACACATACCTGACTCAATTTTTCATATAGAATCCAAATCTGAAGTCGGATTAGTGATTTGAATAATTTTTGGATCTGATTTTTTTGAGTTTTTAAAATAGGACTATTTGGGGTTATCTCGTGTTGGGGCTTGAACATGATTTGATTATTTTCGTGAGAGGAACATGATGGTGCGATCAGATTTTGAGGCTGAATTTATGTGGCGATTCATGCAATGATTTTAAGGTATGGGATTTTACACAGTATGCTCTTTAAATCTCTCGAGAGTTATTCATTTGATTTCATGTTTAATTGAACTCATATTCACTACACCAAATCCTGTGAATGGTCACGCCTAGTGGGTCACGGCCCAAGTCCGTGACCAGATGGTCGCGGACTTGGGCAGTGACCCATTCATTTTTTGGCGTGACCATATTTATTATCACACTAAATTATCCATGCTCTGGAAATGGTCATGGATTAAATACCTGACCATAGAGGATCACGGCCGGAGTCCCTGACCAGGCCGTGACCAGTTTGGCACCAAAATTCCCTCCAAACTGGTCGCGGGTCGGTCATGGCCTAAATCCGTGACCAGGTCGTGACCCAGTTTGGCGCCAAAATCCCTATAAACTGGTCGCGTATGGGTCACGGACTTGGGTCGTGACTAAGGGCGCGACGAAGTAGAAAACACACACATTAAGGGTCACGGCTATGGGCCGTGACCATCTGTGGGACTGGGTCACGGCTATGGGCCGTGACCATACATCATTCAAACACCAAGGCTATTGGAAAAAGGGTCACGCATTATGGGTCACGGCCCATAGCCATGACCATATAGAAATCACCGTTGTTCTGCAAGAAAGTGATGGGTCGCGCGCATGGGTCATGGCTGTTGGCCATGACCAGTTTGGAAACTCCATTGTCGAAGTCATTAATGGGTCACGGCTCTTGGCCGTGACCAGGTCGAAATCGCCAGAAATCATGCTCATTAATGGGTCGCGCACATCGGGTCAGGTCTGTAGGCCGTGACCATAGTCTAGTCTTAAAAAGAAAAATTCCCAGCTTCTCATTTATTACATCCCACTTCGTTGCTGTAATTTCGAGCTGCGATTTCGAGTTAGGGTTTTTGCGATTTCGAGCTGCAATTTCGGTTGGAGTTCTATTGGATTTGCATTTGGATTTCAGTTGGATTTGCATTTGGATTTCAGTTGGTATGTATTGATTCATTTGGATTTCGTGATTTCTAACTAAAGCCCTAATTTTTGTGTATGTATGTGTAGATTTATGTTTATATGTGTGTATGTGTGTGTATGTATATATTGTATGTATGTGTATGTATAGATTTATGTCAAAAAAAATATTAGGGTTTAGTAAACCTTAAATAGTATGTGTGTGTATGTATAGATTATGTCAATAAACCCTAGCTTGTATGTGTGTGTTGTGACAACCCGCTCACCAAAATAAAGGGTGGCCAGCCCAATACTCCAATAACGGAATCATGGATGGAATCATTCTCAGCATCATAACAAAAATATAGAGTATTCAGGATAACCACCCAATATTTCAGAAAACGGGTTGCCAAAAATTTTGATTTGAAAGTAAATAAATGAAAACAAACAACCCAATTCCTGAAAGATAAGGGAAACCCCAAGACATATATAAATAATATAACAAGAATACAACCAAGAGACCGAATATGTAACCGGTCACTAAACTGATACACCAATAATACACAAGTACCATAAGTTACTTATTACATTACATTAGACATTTACAAAAGCTTGGGCCTCTTGCCCGAATAAAAGACTTGATCTTAACTAGAACAGAAAGGAAACGTCTATACCAAATGTATCCCGTAATACCCGCAATGCATCACGGCTCGTCGAAAACATCGGAGTAAGAATTTAAATCAGGCATCCTTGCGGCGGAGTACCTGAGCAGAGACAAGAAGGATATGCAACAGGAAAATGTAACCGGTCAGGGCCCGGTTCTATATGATTACCAGATGAATAAAGAGTATGACAGTTATGCAAGATAAATCGTGAAGAAAGAGAAATAAGAAGCAACCTATGAAATTTAAAACATAAGCTAAGCGGGAACAAAAATAAGAAGCATTAAACTAAAGACTTCACCAAAGGTGCCAATAATTTCATATATCTTTTCCTTAGCAGGAAGTATATATATATAATCAAAATCTTTTACTCTTTAAGGAGATTTTTATCTCAATTTTACCTTTAGTAAAAATCCTTTCCTTATCAGGAAAATAATCATTTTCAAATGCTCTTTGTGGCATTTACATGTGCTCTTCAAGGCACTCCATCATGCTCTATATGGCATATCAAAATACATCAAGTCCCACTTGATTATGAGTTGTTATATTATATACATATAACGTACTCTAAGACCGCCCGTCCGGGTTTCCCCACTGGGCGCGCCCCTAAATGACCATCATCTTCCAGGGCCTATCATTAGACAACCTGGGCACCTATATCGCAAGACGTCGGGAAGCGGCCATGAGCCTGCGTGGCAGCCAAGACTACACCTGGAATCTCCCTACCCCCGTAGAAAAACATACAACCATAAGCGCTCCCATGGTCTAGGACTATATCCACCCTGCATTCATTAGCCAGGGGGCTTCACCTCACGTGCGGACTTCCCTTATGATGTCATTTAGAGAGGTGTGTTTAAGCCATTTTATTTATCATTTCAAAATCAAGTAAATCATTATTTACCGGTTTCATGATTAAGTAAATTATCATTTACTAATATCAATGCCACTTCCATTTATATGTTTCATTTTATTTGAAACCATTACTATTTACTTCTAGTAATAGATAGAACTTATTATCCGGAGCCATACGATAGCTTATACCAACACTACAATCCTCAAAGGAGTAAATAAACTCTTCATTATCTCCAAGCATTCTAGGAGGTTATTTTAGAACCCCAAGGTTATCATCTTTCGAAGGAATGAAATGACTTTCAATTTATTCTCCAAACTCACCTTTATGGCGTTCTTAAGAACCACCAAGGTTAACATAGTTCAATCGAACTTTTAAAGTCTCTCAATATTCTTTTGGGGTGGTAATATAAACCATCAAAGCTAGTATAGCTTAATTAAGCTCCTAAGGTCTCCCGAACATAACACTACATCTCCTAGTTTTATAATAATAATTAACTAGAAGAAAGAATGCCTTATCATTAATAGGCCTAACCCCGAAAAATCCCCACATAACCCATTCCTAATGTAGGGTAGACCTCTAACTCATCTCACACTCTAGGACTCTAAGTTTACTTCCTTCAAGAAGGTTCCTAGTCCCTATATTAAAGAAAGGGATTAAAATTGAGTTATAAAAAAATTAACTCAAAACAGCAGGAAAACGAATCGATTCGCCCAGAAAGCGAATCGGTTCGGACAACCAAACCAACCTTCTGCAATTGACCGAATCGATTCGGCCTTAAATCCGAATCGATTCGGGTTATGCAGACCTGCCAATTTCCCCTTAGCGAATCGATTCGCCCTAAGGGCCGAATCGATTCGGACCTGCAAATTAGCCAAAAATGGCTACGAAAGGTTATGAACCCTAAATCCTCCAAACTTCAAATCTCTTCCATCTAACACACAACCAACAACAAAAATCTACCCCAACTAATCTACATGATTATTATTCATCAAAACCCACAATTTCTTCAACATAAATCAAGACTAGGGTTTAAATCCCACAAATTCTACATTTAAACCATAAATGTAAATACACAACTATCATACAATTTATGCATCTTAAATCACATATTAGCAAGTAGAAAACTTGCCTTAAGGTTGATATCTCAGATTTATTTGGAGAAGAAGCAATCCCAAATCCTCCATCTTCAATCTCTCTCTCATTTCTCCATTTCTCCATTTCTCTTCTACTTTCTTTCTCTCTTTGTCTCTCTATGCTCAAGACATAAAATGGGAAAAAAAATAAGGGATTTTAGAAGACTAAAATCGTGGCTTAGGTTAAAACTCCCAACTTAAATGGTTAACACCACATTAAAATGACTCGCAAATACGCATATAAGCTAAAACCAGGTAAAAGTGCCCGAAACACAAAAATACAATATGGCACTTATTTTGACTGTCTCGCACCTTCCGAGACTAACTACACCCTCTAAACTGGCATCCGGAAATTATAAATTATTTCGAGTTCCAAAAATCATTTTAACTAAAAGGCCATTTAAAATACATGACACTACAGACATGCAACCTGATGTTATTTACTTTCACATGCAGTAAATATGCATCATTCTAGCAAATATTAACTTTCAATTCATTAAATTAATATTTACTCCAGTCCCCACATTTTATATAATTACCGTATGCGGTAAAATTAGTATAAAATGAGCCTCCCAGAATCGAGGGTTGTTACATGTGTATGCATAGATTATGTCAATAAAACCTAGATTGTATATGTGTGTATTTTTATTTTGAGAAACATAATTAAATGATTTTTTTGACATATGAGTCGCAAACACGTGTACACAGTACTATAGTGAGATATTGTTGGCTTGGTTGTTGGATACTATGTTGAATTTATTGAATTGATACTAGTGTCGATAAATGTATATGTTATTAAATTTGTTGGGTGTGCTCTTGATTTGCCTATGAAAAAGTATATCACATATGCTTGGCTCGTATTCATGCCCTCGTATATTTTTCTCAGGAAAAATGAGGCACGGTGATAAATACTGTCCACAAGAGTGGGACAGGTTGCAATTAGACCGCACACATAACTCTTTTATTAGCGTGTGTCATATAGAGGGTACTCCTATTTATAGGTACGGAAATAAAAAGATCGAACAATTTAACTACCTTATAAATCATGGATTTGATATCCAGCAAGATTACTTGTTCGATCGTATTCTATT
This sequence comes from Sambucus nigra, assembly GCA_949130495.1. Lineage (NCBI taxonomy): Eukaryota > Viridiplantae > Streptophyta > Magnoliopsida > Dipsacales > Adoxaceae > Sambucus > Sambucus nigra. The sequence continues at coordinate 174,504,335 of OX422208.1, forward strand.
TTCTCTACCAGAAAACTGGGATGACGTTATACAAAATATATTTCACACACATAATCCCGACATAGCCCTGACCTTGGTTACGTTGTTGGAGAAGGCGAAAAAAAAATCCACCTGTTATGGATACAACTGCGTACAGAGAGCATTGACATAGACTGTGATGTCTCGCACCACATGCACGTAAAATTGAATCTTGCCAACAAGTTGAGAAATAGGGGATTCCGAGTTCATGTCACTGACATCTACACATCAATCATAGATACCCTTCCTTCTAGTTGGCCACGTGCAAAAATTCATAGGTTCTTAAAAACTAATACCGAATGGATGGAGCTCAGACACATTGAACTTATTCTAAAGTCTTACTTTGAAAAGGTATCTATCTATCTATATATATAAAACTAATTAAGCTTGATTAATTAGTTATAATTTTATATTATTATAGTTATTTACTCACTTATATTTTTTAATTTTTGTAGATAATGTCGAGAGGAAACAACCTTAGGGTACCAAGTGCCGATGTGACACCACAACGAGGTTCACCATCTCGTGCAAAACCCGGATTCTCAACACCAATGGCTGAGCAATTCACAACTCCACCAATGGTTCACTCCTCACCAAGTCCAACCCCAAGTGCTCCTACGCCCCAATCCAACACTCCCGTTGCTTTAACGCCTCAATCCAACACTCATGATGCCTCCCGCTCAAATGAAAAGAAGCCTATTGGCTTCTCCATTTTCGGGAATAACCCGACGGGTGATAGGAATGACGTGCTGAACTTTAAAGCCCGGTGTTTGTCGCTGGGAAAAATGAACGTGGGAGTCGGTGGACCAGACAATTGGAACCTTGTTGATCAAGCTGTCAAAGATGACATATATAACCAACTTTGCAAGCATTTCTCATTTCCTGACCGTTCCAAGAATAAGGTTCTATCTCGGGTTGCTGAAGGATTGAGGACATACAGGAGAAACCTTCGGAAGAAACATTTCCCGAAAGAGGCAGCGAGCTCCGATATTTTGGCTTTGAAAGAGAAAGTGCCTCCCAATGTTGAAATGCCGGTGGACTAGTGGAATAAGTTTTTGGAGAATGAGGCGAAGGAAACCAAGTTGGTCCAGAGGGAGAAAAACAAAAAAAATAGGGCACAAAAAACTGATATCCATAGGCTGGGATCCAAATCATATGAGGATTTGAAGAATGAATGGGAGAGTAGGACAAAAGATGGTCCAGATGCCGGTAAAAACCCAAATCGGTCCAACTTATTCCTTCATGCTCGACGGGACAAAGATAATAAATTCCTGCTGCACTTGGTTAAGACACTGGTATCAATAGAGGCCATCAGCAGTCAATCAGATTCGAGCCCTACTGATGACTTTGACCTTGAAAATGATGCCCTGACTAAGACCTTTGGAAAGGACACAAGGGGGAGGACGAGAGGTGTTGGCTCACATATGCGAAAAACAAAACTTCAACACATTGCACCTCTTGTGGACGAGCTTTCTTCAGTCAAGAATTGTATATCATCCCAAAATGAGCACCAGTTGAAGACCGGTGGGGATGTCCATGAGATTAAAAATTCCCTGGGATTATTGACAAATCAAATTGGGAAACTTGTGAATTTTATTGAAAGTTATAGTCCCCCAATGCCTCCTCAAGGTTTCACACATCCTTCCCCTCCAACATTACCCTCTCAAATGCCTCATCCTCCAACATTCCCCTCCCCTGCACCTCCGCCAATCACGGGGCTCGGATCATCGTCAACAACGCACGGTGACTATGGCGAAGACTACTATATCAAGGACATGAGCAATTCGAGGTTTGTTGGCGTGTGCATACTCATCTCCAGGGTTCCTAGAACTCTAGTACATCACCGACCTTTGGAGAAGGGTGAGGCTAAAATAATGGTCGATGAAATATACAACGGCTGCGGAGATGTACCTGTGTACGTTAACAGCGGGGATGGGATGGAATTGAGGAATTATGCAAAATCTTTTATTACTTGACCACTTTATCTGTTGGCCAAGATTTAATAATATTTTCTTTCGTTTCAGTTGTAATAATTTTTTTTGTTTTAGTTGTAAGAATATTGTTTTTGCTTCAGTTGGAATGATATTTTTTTTGTTTCAGTTGTAAGAATATTGGTTTTGTTTCGTTTGGAATGATATTTTTTTTGTTTCAGTCGTAAGAATAATCTTTTTGTTTCATTTGTAATAATATTTTTTAACCTATTACCACAGGACTGAAATTTGAAGATTATTACATGGATTTCCCACAATACAAAGAGTGGATGGGAGAGACTAACCGGATATCAATTAATCATGTAAAGGGCGTTTATGAATTTGTTAAATATGCTTCCAAAAATCTATAAAGTGAGAAGATTTCGTGTCCGTGCCCTCATTGTATTAACGAAAAATATAAGTCATTGGAAGTTGTTGAGTTGCATTTACTAAAGTGGGGAATCTGTCAAGACTATATAATATGGACATACCATGGTGAAAAAGTTGTACCTTATGTTCCAGAAGAATTACCGGGAGCCGACCGTGTAACGGAACCTCAAGGAGTAGAAGTGGTACATGATTCACCAACACATCGTCCATTGACCGACTTAATTGATGATGCTTACGGACTCCACAACCTACAAAACCACCAACCTATGGATACAAATAATGCGCATTATGACCAAGTAAATGAACAAATTGATGCTGAACTACTAGGAGATCGGGAATACATACGGTTGAAAGCCGATGCTGCTAGACCGTTGTATAAAGATTGCGATGAAGATCACTCGATATTATATGCAATGATTGGTTTGCATAATTTGAAGAGTCAAATTGGTTTGTCTGGAAACAGCGTAACCGGAATTCTTAAGTGGGTTAAAGAAATTCTCCCAAAACAGAACATGTTACCAGATAATTATCCTACCATGAAGAAGAGTTTGAAGGGTTTAGGTTTGAAATACAAATCTATTCATGCTTGCAAGTATGATTGCATATTTTACCGAAATGAGCACGAAGAGAAGGATGAATGTCCTGTATGCAGTGAGCCTAGATATATGGTTTGTGAGAATGGAAATGACAAACATGCAAAAAATCGCAAGTGCTCGCAAGTCCCACAAAAGGTTTTGAAATATTTTCCACTTGGGCCACGGTTAAAACATTTTTTTTACTGTACCGTGGATAGCGGAGGCCATGACATGGCATGCTCGATGCGAGGTGGGTGGGAATTTGATGCGTCATCCGATTGATTCACTCATCTGGAAAATTTCAAATGCACAACACCATGAATTTGCGAAGGAACCGCGCAACGTTCGTCTTGCAATCTCAACCGATGGGTTTAACCCTTTCGGTAATTTAAGTACTAGTCAGAGTTATTAGCCAGTTCTTATGGCGCCTTTAAGTCTTCCTCCGACGTTATGCATGAGAAAGGAGTTCACATTGTTATCTCTGTTGATACCCGGACCGAAGGCTCCCAGTGATGATATTGATATATTCTTAGCACCATTAATCGAAGAACTTAAAGAGTTATGGGATAAAGGCGTGACGACGTTCGATTCTCATAAGGGTGAAGAGTTCACACTTAAAGCAATGGTGATGTGGGCGATCCACGATCTTCCTGCTTATGGGACCTTGTCCGGTTGTAATGTTCATGGTTATTATGGATGTCCCATATGTGGGGAGGAAACTGAAGCCTGTTGGTTAAAACATAGTGGTAAGTTGAGTTACACGGGTCATCGTAGATTTCTGCCGACCAGTCACCCCTTTAGGAACGAAAAGTCTAACTTTTTGCCTGTCGGTCACGAGCGAAGAACGGGACCTATTCCACTTTCTGGTCAGCAAATTGAGGAGAAGGCGGTGGCTGCGACTGTGGGGAATAGGTATGTAGGCAAACACCCCCAGTTTGTAAACCTGAAGTGTAAAGCTAAGGAGGATCCGAACGACCCTAGTAAAGCGAAGCCATGGTCCAGGCGATCAATATTTTTTGATTTGCCGTATTGGAAAGATCATCGTGCAAGGATGTGATGCACACAGAGAAGAATGTTGCAGAACATTTGATAGGAACATGTCTGGGTGGATCTCATTCCAAAGATGGCGAGCGTGCCCGCCGAGATCTACAGGATATGAAAATAAAGAAGAGACTATGGTTAAAAAATGATCCAATGACAGGAAGAATTTCTATCCCCCCGACTGCTTTCACTTTGACTACTAGTGAGAAAAAGATCCTCTTAGACACGTTGTTCAACTTGAAGACTCCAACCGATTATTCTAGTAATTTACGTAGGGTAGTAAACTACCAAGCAAATGACTTGAAACAGTGCAAGTCTCACGACTGGCACGTAATCATCCAATTAATCCCGTTGTTATTTCGGCATTGCTTCTCTGAACACAAAGATCTCCGTCGGGCAATTATGCAAATTAGTTTGTGTTTTACCCTACTTTGTGCAAAAGTGGTAAACAGAAGACACATTAAATCTGCGAAATCAACTTTAGCCGAGGCAGTTTGTGTGTTAGAGAAATATTTTCCTCCGTCATTCTTCGATATCAGTATCCACCTGCTTGTGCATTTATGCGATGAAGCTTTATTATGTGGTCCCGTGAGGTATCATTGGATGTATCCTTTTGAGCGCTTGATGAAAACCTTCAAAGATTATGTAAATAATACACGGTATATTGGAGGGTCAATTGCTGAAGAATACGTAACGGTGGAATCATCGCTATACGCTAGGAAACATATGCCAGAACAAGAGGTAAGGAGGTTTAATCCTCGTGGAGAACGAGTGATAGAGGAACCTAACGAGTTTGAGGAGGAATTATCGTTTGGGAACCCTAAAGAGGTGAAACTCACAAACCTACAATACGAGCAAGCAACTCGTCATGTCTTCGAATCGCAAGATGAAGTCCAAGACTGGAGAGAGTGAGTATCCGCTGAATTCTTCTTCTTTGATTATATGTATTTTTTATTTTATTATCTAAACTCTATAATTTTTCGGTAGGAAGTACGAGAACGAAATTATCCAAAATCAAAGGAGAAATTGGACGACAACAGACTTTAGGGCATGGGTGTCAAAAGAGGTACTTTTCACATCTTATGTGTGCGGTTATTTATTCATGTGTGGTAAAAACATGCCCTAATACAAATTCATTAATAAATGCAGCTTCTAAAAAGAGGTGATGTCTCTTCCAGACTTGCACGCCTAGCAAAAGGTCCTAGTTTTCGTGCAAAAGAGTTTAAGAAATTCCGCACCAACGGTTTTCATTTCATTTCATATCCATATGAGGAAAAGCTTTTGACGCAAAATAGTGGAATATCAATTTCTGCCTTGACCACCTGTATCGCTAGCAAAAGTGATAAAAATCCAAAGAATACGGTGCTAACCTATTATGGGATAATTCAACAAATCCTAGAACTTGATTACTTGGATTTCACAGAAACTGTATTCTATTGTGATTGGGTAAAGGTGGAGGATACAATGAATGCTTGTAAAGTTGATCCCGACTCCAAACTTATTATGGTAGATTTATCAAAGCTGAAGACTAAAGACCGCATAGTCGACGGGCCTTTTATTTGTGCCTTTCAGAATGTAAAGAAGGTATTCTACTCGAAGTGCATAAACGATGGCAATTGGTCTATTGTTGTGCATGCACCAAAGGGTATGACTACTGAAGTAGACGCATTAAAGGCTCCAAAAGAGTTCCAGTCAGCTCTTGATGACAACCCTAATTTGAAGGATCTTTTAGTTGATTTAGAGGAAGATTGAGTATCAAAATATTATTTTATCCTCGTCAATCTTATTTGTATCCTATTATGATATTGACATTGTATTAGCACTTTACATTAATTTATGAATTTCATCTACTTTTAAATGTAATGTCCCGCTATTGAACATAATTGTTTGCAAAATATTTTTTGGTTCTACCATTTTTTTAATTAAACATAACTGTTTGCAAAAAATTCATTATTTTTTCACTGTCATAGGATACATTGATGTTGGGGTCGAACTACTATCAAACATAATCTGAAATTGCATCGCTGCTGGCATAGAGAAGGTTCTGATTGGCGTTGGGTGTAACAAAATATCCAGGTAATGGATAGACCTATGATGAACTTTATTTTAAGCTTAAATATGCATTGATTCAATTTTTTAATTATTTTGGGTTTGGATAACTTTTGAACAAAGAATAGTTAGGGTGAACACTAGAAAAAGAAGTCATTATCCAACGGATTGCCACTTTCTATGTTTAAGGCGCTCCCGGTTTGATTGTACGAAGTAAATTTGTAAAAAATTAGACTTAAGCATAAAAACATGCCATCGAATGGTGAAAACGTAAAATAGCCACAAAACAGTCCCATAAGAGTCACGAACACCTCGCACGAGACCAATGTAAATCGCAGGAACTGACCGTGTAGTCACGGCGCTCCCGGTTTGAGTGTATGACGTAAATTTGTAAAAAAAGAAACTTAAGCATAAAAACATGCCATCGAAGGTTGAAAACGTAAAACAGGCTTAAAACGATCCCGTAAGAGTCATGAACCCCTCGCACGGGACTAATGTGACTTGTAGGAACCGACCGCGTACTCACGGGGCTCCCGGTTTGAGTGCATGACGTAAATTTGTAAAAATTTAGACTTAATCATAAAAACATGCCATCGAAGGGTGAAAACGTAAAATAGCCATAAAACGGTCCTGTAAGAGTCACGAACACTTCGCACGGGACTAATGTAACTCATAGAAACCGACCGCGTAGTCACGGGGCTCCCGGTTAGAGTGTACGACGTAAATTTGCAAAAAAAATAGACTTGAGAATAAAAACATGCCATCGAAGGGTGAAAACGTACAACAAGCACAAAACGGTCCCGTAAGAGTCACAAACACCTCGCACGGGACCAATGTGACTCGTAGGAACCGATCGCGTAGTCACGGCGCTCTTGATTGGAGTGTACGACATCAATTTGCAAAAAATTAGACTAAAGCATAAAAGCATGCCTTAGAAGGGTGAAAACGTAAAAAAACCACAAAACGGTACCGTAAGAGTCACAAACACCTCACACGGGACCAATGTTAATAGTAGTAACCAAACGCGTAGTCACAAGGATCCCGGTTTGAGTATACGGCGTAAATTTGCACAAAGTTAGACTTGAGAATAAAAAAGATGCCATCGAAGGGTGAAAACGTAAAACACCCACAAAACGGTCCCGCAAGAGTCACGAACATCTCGCACGGGACCAATGTAAGTCGTAGGAACCGACCGTGTAGTCATGGCGCTCCCGGCTTGTGTGTGTGCGTGTGTGCATGTTTGTGTGTGTGCGCGTGTGAGTGGGAAAGGGAGGAGGGGATGGGCAGGGGGCGCGTGTGTGCATGTTTGCACATGTGCGAGTGGGGAAGGGGGGAGGGGACGGACAGGGGGCGCACGTGTGTGTGTGTGTGCGTGTGTGTGTGTTTATGTGTGTGTGTGTGTGTGTGTGAGTGGGGAAGAGGGGAGGGGACGGGGCATGTATGCATATATGTAGTGAGAGTGTGTGCATATATGCATATATGTATATATGTAGTGAGAGTGTGCGTGTGTTTGTGTGCGCGTGTGAGTGTGTGCATATTGGTGATAAAATCCAAAATAAAATAGAGAGTATACCTGATCTAGGGTGAATCCAAGAGTGGGATCTACAAAACAAACCTCCTGACACTCATATTCGGTCATCTAATCCATTACGGTTGCCTCTAGTTTCGGTATCACGTAGGACTTTAAATAATTGTCACCTGAAAGACAAATAACATATCTGCATATATAATTATTAATATGAAACTAATATATATGCAGGGGGCGTAGTAACGGGGCAGGGGGCGGGGCGAGGCAGTGCTGCATATATATGCAGTGCATATATATGCAACTGCTGCATATATATGCAACTGCATATATATGAAGTGCATATATATGCAACTGCATATATATGCAGTGGGGGGAAGGCGGGATTGGCGCATCTACAAGTTGAGAGTGTGCTCGGGCAAGTGGGCTAACCAGAACTACTAGTAACGGGATTTGCCTGTAATACGAGTAAGGGGAATGGAACTCTTGTTTGAGAACTTTAGCTACGGACTTAGGTTAGCTAGCTCAGCTTCTCCTATGGCTATTTGGATTAAGGAAGTAGGGTAATGCTCAGACAAAGAAGGCCTAATATAATAATGGTGAGTCGAATCAGGCGAAGCAGCCGTTCGTGCATATATATGCAGTTGCATATATATGCAACTGCTGCATATATATGCAATGCATATATATGCAACGGCTGCATATATATGCAATGCATATATATGCAGTGCATATATATGCAACGGCTGCATATATATGCAGTGCATATATATGCAACTGCATATATATGCAACATAAGTATATATGCAACTGAATTTCATATTTGACTGTACTAGATTTAACATGTTTGTATCTTAATTCCTTAATGAAAACCCTTTTATAATTGAGGTTATATCTTTTAAGTGCCCTTTGCACAAACACATTGCCCTTTGCACAAACATATTGCTTACCTTTAAGCTTTTAGTCATAACCTTAATCTGGATCACCAAAAGATATGTCAATGTTAATAACATTTGGAAAATAAGGTGGAGACCATGGATATTTTTGGCCTTGAGCACATCAAAACAAAGAGGTTCCACACATGGGGCATCTTCATTTTCTATTATCAAAACTGAATAACCTATTAGAGGCCAAAACACCTCTCATGTTGCTAAGACCTCCTGTGTTAGATATGTTGGTTCCAAGAATAAACCATTTACCCCTAAGAGTTTGTGAATCATGTACAAACAAACACATATTAAATGGGGTAAGCATTTTGCCCACCCTAATGCCTTTTTAATTCGTCTGGCCAATGAGACAAATCGGGCCCCAAACGGCCATGTGGGTGGCACTAACACCTCCCACGGGACCAACGTAACTCATAGGACCTGACCCCGCAGCCGCGGGTCTCCCGGTTTGAGAGTAATACGGTAATTTGCATATTTCAAGACTTAGGCTTAAAAACATGACGTTAAAGGGTGAAAACTCGAAACAGCCCCCGAACGGCTCCGTGGGTGGCACCAACACCTCCCACGGGACCAACGTAACTCGTAGGAACTATCCCCGCAGCCGCGGGACTCTCGGTTTGAGAGTACAACGGTAATTTGCTTATTTCTAGACTTAGGCTTAAAAAACATGACGTTAGAGGGTGAAAACTCGAAACAGCCCCCGAACGTCCCCGTGGGTGGCACCAACACCTCCCACGGGACCAACGTAACTCGTAGGAACTGACCTCACAGCCGCGGGTCTCCCGGTTTGAGCATACGACCGTAATTTGCATATTTCTACACTTAAGCAAAACATGGCGTTAAAGGGTGAAAACTCGAAACAACCCCCAAACGGCCCCGTGGGTGGCACTAACACCTCCCACGGGACCAACGTAACTCGTGGGAACTGACCTCGCAGCCGCGGGTCTCCCGGTTTGAGAGTAATACGGTAATTTGCATATTTTAAGACTTAGGCTTAAAAACATGACGTTAGAGGGTGAAAACTCGAAACAACCCCCGAACGGCCCCGTAGGTGGCACCAACACCTCCCACGGGACAAACGTAACTCGTAGGAACTGACCTCGCAGCCGCGGGTCTCCCGGTTTGAGAGTAATACGGTAATTTGCATATTTCAAGACTTAGTCTTAAAAACATGACGTTAAAGGGTGAAAACTCGAAACAGCCCCCGAACGGCCCCGTGGGTGGCACCAACACCTCCCACGGGACCAACGTAACTCGTAGGAACTGACCTCGCAGCCGCGGGTCTCCCGGTTTGAGAATACGACTGTAATTTGCGTATTTCTACACTTAAACAAAACATGGCGTTAGAGGGTGAAAACTCGAAACAGCCCCCGAACGGCCCCGTGGGTAGCATATACACCTCCCACGGGACCAACGTAACTCGTAGGAACTGACCTCGCAGCCGCGGGTCTCCCGGTTTGAGAATACGACCGTAATTTGCGTATCTCTACACTTAAGCAAAACATGGCGTTAGAGGGTGAAAACTCGAAACAGCCCCCGAACGGCCCCGTGGGTGGCACTAACACCTCCCACGGGACCAACGTAACTCGTAGGAACTGACGTCGCAGCCGTGGGTCTCCCGGTTTGAGAGTAATACGGTAATTTGCATATTTAAAGACTTAGGCTTAAAAACATGACGTTAGAGGGTGAAAACTCGAAACAGCCCCCGAACGGCCCCGTGGGTGGCACCAACACCTCCCACGGGACCAACGTAACTCGTAGGAACTGACCCCGCAGCCGCGGGTCTCCCGGTTTGAGAGTAATACGATAATTTTCATATTTCAAGACTTAGGCTTAAAAACATGACGTTAAAGGGTGAAAACTCGAAACAGCTCCCGAACGGCCCCGTGGGTGGCACCAACACCTCCCACGGGACCAACGTAACTCGTAGAGACTAACCCCGCAGCCGCGGGACTCCCGGTTTGAGAGTACGACGGTAATTTACTTATTTCTAGACTTAGGCTTAAAAACATGACGTTAAAGGGTGAAAACTCGAAACAGCCCCCGAACGTCCCCATGGGTGACACCAACACCTCCCACGGGACCAACGTAACTCGTAGGAACTGACCTCGCAGCCGCGGGTCTCCTGGTTTGAGAATACGACCGTAATTTGCATATTTCTACACTTAAGCAAAACATGGCGTTAGAGGGTGAAAACTCAAAACAGCCCCCGAACGGCCCCATGGGTGGAACCAACACCTCCCAGTGGACCAACATAACTCGTAGGAACTGACGTCACAGCCGCGGGTCTCCCGGTTTGAGAGTAATACGGTAATTTGCATATTTAAAGACTTAGGCTTAAAAACATGACGTTAGAGAGTGAAAACTCGAAACAGCCCCCGAACGGCCCCGTGGGTGGCACCAACACCTCCCACGGGACCAACGTAACTCGTAGGAACTAACCCCGGAGCCACGGGTCACTCGGTTTGAGAATACGACCATAATTTGCGTATTTCTACACTTAAGCAAAACATGGCGTTAGAGGGTGAAAACTCGAAATAGCCACCAAACGGCCCGGTGGGTGGCACCAACACCTCCCACGGGACCAACGTAACTCGTAGGAACTAACGTCGCAGCCGCAGGTCTCCCGGTTTGAGAGTAATACGGTAATTTGCATATTTGAAGACTTAGGCTTAAAAACATGACGTTAGAGGCTGAAAACTCGAAACAGCCCCCAAACGGCCCCGTGGGTGGCACTAACACCTCCCACGGGACTAACATAACTCATGGGAACTGACCTCGCAGCCGCGGGTCTCCCGGTTTGAGAGTAATACGGTAATTTGCATATTTAAAGACTTAGGCTTAAAAACATGACGTTAGAGGGTGAAAACTCGAAACAGCCCCCGAACGGCCCCGTGGGTGGCACCAACACCTCCCACGGGACCAACGTAATTCGTAGGAACTGACCCCGCAGCCGCGGGACTCCCGGTTTGAGAGTACGACGGTAATTTGCTTATTTCTAGACTTAGGCTTAAAAACATGACATTAGAGGGTGAAAACTCGAAACAGCCCCCGAACGTCCCCGTGGGTGGCACCAACACCTTCGACGGGACCAACGTAACTCGTAGGAACTGACCTCGTAGCCGCGGCTGTCCCGGTTTGAGAAAACGACCGTAATTTGCGTATTTCTACACTTAAGCAAAACATGGCATTAGAGGGTGAAAACTCGAAACAGCCCCCGAACGACCCCGTGGGTGGCACCAAAACCTCCCACGGGACCAACGTAACTCGTAGGAACTGACGTCGCAGCCGCGGGTCTCCCGGTTTGAGAGTAATACGGTAATTTGCATATTTAAAGACTTAGGCTTAAAAACATGACGTTATAGGGTGAAAACTCGAAACAGCCCCCGAACGGCCCCGTGGGTGGCACCAACACCTCCCACAGGACCAACATAACTCGTAATAGCTGACCCCGCTGCCGCGGGTCTCCCGTTTTGTGAGTACGAGGGTAATTTGTGTATTTCTCCACTTAAGCAAAAAATGACGTTAGAGGGTGAAAACTCGAAACAGCCACCAAACGGCCCCGTGGGTGGCACTAACACGTCCCACGGGACCAAGGTAACTCGTGGGAACTGACCTCGCAGCTGCGGGTCTCCCAGTTTGAGAGTAATACGGTAATTTGCATATTTAAAGACTTAGGCTTAAAAACATGACGTTATAGGGTGAAAACTCGAAACAGCCCCCGAACGGCCCCGTGGGTGGCACCAACACCTCCCACAGGACCAACGTAACTCGTAGGAACTGACCCCGCAGCCGCGGGACTCCGGGTTTGAGAGTACGATGGTAATTTGCTTATTTCTAGACTTAGGCTTAAAAACATGACGTTAGAGGGTGAAAACTCGAAACAGCCCTCGAACGGTTCCCGTGGGTGGCACCAACACCTCCCACCAACACCTCTCAAAATGACGGTAATTTTCATATTTCCACTTGGTTATTGATAATTTTAACTCATATGCAATTTTTCAGCTTGATTAAATTTTTTGTAAAAATACTTGGTTACTGATACTTTTGTTTTTTGTATCCTATCATTTGTAGGATTTTTGCACGTGGATCAAATGAAGGAGGCAATGGTTTACAACATGATGATTATTTATATGTTGTGGACATTCAGGATAATGTTTTTTATTTGTTATAGCCGTGCAGGCTTTTATTGTTTAGCTTTATGGCCGTGCGGGCTTTGATAATTTGATTGTTGAATTTTATAGCCGTGCGGGCTTTATAATAAACAGGTTTTTCATTTACAGGTTTTGGAATGTCAAGAAAACAGAGGAAACTCTGCCCAATTTTTTTTGGTCTGTGAATTATTAAGACGTGTAATATTTTTAAGTTTGTATATATATTTGTTTATTAACAACATTCTCAATTCGCAATTTGTGATTTTTTTTATTGTTTTGCCTATAATAAATATTTGTAACACCTCGTAGCAACCGACGGTGCACTCACAGGACCCCCAATTTTAGGATTGGATTTTTATTTTTTTTGTCGCGCTTAAAAATGGTCGCGGCCAAAGCCCGCGACCATTTTTTTTTATTTTTTTGTCACGGTTATGGGTCGCGGACTAGGGCCGCGACCAATTTTTTTTTTGTCACCCACGTGGGTCGCGGACTTTGACCGCGACCAATTTGTCACGGTTGTGGGTCACGGATAAGGGCCGCGACCAATTTTTTTCATTTTTTTTTTCACGCACGTGGGTCGCGGACTTTGGCCGCGACCAATTTATCGCGGTTGTGGGTCACGGATAAAGGCCGCGACCAATTTTTTTTGTCACGCACGTGGGTCGCGGACTTTGGCCGCGACCAATTTGTCACGGTTGTGGGTCACGGATAAGGGCCGCGACCCTTCACGGCATGGGTCACGGCCAAAGTCCGCGACCATCTGCCGTGACCCCTCTTGGCCATGACCATTTTTTGGTCACGGACTTGGGCCGCGACCCAAGAAAATGGTCATGCCAGAAATGGTCACGGCCAAAGTCCGCGACCCACAGTCTTGGTCAGGGATTTTGGCCATGACCAATCGCAAGTTTTGGTGTAGTGATTTGAATTGATAAATCCATTTAAATATGGAAAAATAATTGTTGAATTATTTTGATTCATGTGATATCATTATATTGTTGTTGATCACGTTTTCATGAGATTTTAATATGGCACGGAGGTTGGGCACCCTCCAAAATTCCTGCTTCCCGGAGCTATGACTTGATAAAGCATATGCGAATAGGGTGAGTTCTGGTGACCCATTGATGTGTTGTTGAGAAATTTATTGATAAATGCTTATGAGATTTGCATTTGATTTGAATATTCGTACTCGTGTTGTTACGCTTTATTCATCGCTAATATATTTGTTGAGCATCTTTCATGTCGTATTGTGTACTTCCCCATATTTTCTTTAGTTGGCAGGTTAGCGTGGATTGTGACGCTATGAACCAATTGGGATGATTTTTAGCGTGGATTATTTGGGAAGAATTTTTAATACAAGATGAGAAGACTTATATTTATTTTATTTTGAGTATAGAGCATGGAAGATTTACTTTTATTGTATTTATTCGAGAGAATATTATTGTATTTAATTTGAAGAATTGAGATTAGTGGATTTTATTATATCGTGGGATTCATTTAGATGCTCGATACTCATTATTGATAGTTTTAGATTAGTTTTATAGTAATAGCACGTCGCGTTCTCTTTTTCGGGGGTGCGGGGTGTTACAGATGTTATCAAAGCTTAGGTACATGACAACCCTCGGGTCTTGGGTATTGGGTCTAGCATACGGGTTATATATGTTTTCTTTGGAGATAGAAAATTGATTTGAGGAATTTAGTGTGTGATTTTGGAAAATAGAATTGAGTAGCATTTTATTTCGAGCGTTAGGTTTCGTCGAATTTCGAGGACAAAATTCCTTTTCAAGGGGGGAAGTATGTAATACCCCGTAATTTTGAAGGCTTTATTTATGAATATGTTATATAATTTTAATAATATTATTATTTTATTAATCGGGATATTGATATTATATTTATTTTTATTTGAAATGAATTGAATATTTAAATTCAATTTTTAATTGGCTTTTGGACATTTTGTAATGGGATAAATATGTAAAGTTGATAATTTTGAATTAAAGGGCAATATAGTAATATAGGTTACCTTAGGCTCCAAGATAGGTTTTGAGAGAGGGACTATATGAGGAATATTATGGATGATTATAAGGAAAGGGAGATGAAAAAGAAAGGCCAAAAACGAAATCCAAAGAGGCAAAAATGAGTGGAATGAGAAGAGTCAATTTGGAATGTTTAGATCTTCTTTTTAAGTGCATTTGGATGAGATTTGGGAAAAACTCAAAACACATGACTGACTCAATTTTTCGTGTAGAATCCAAATCTGAAGTCGGATTGGTGATTTGAATAATTTCGATCCAGATTTTTTTGAGTTTTTAAAATAGGACTATTTGGAGTTATCTCGTGTTGGGGCTAGAACATGATTTGATTATTTTCACAAGAGGAACATGATGGTGAGATCAGATTTTGAGGCTGAATTTATGTGGATATTCATGCAATGATTTTAAGGTATGGTGTTTTACACAATATGCTCTTTAAATCTCTCGAGAGTTATTCCATTGATTTCATGTTTAATTGAACTCATATTTGAATTGATAAATCCATTGAAATCTGGAAAAAAATAAGTGTTGAATTATTTTGATTCATGTGGTATCATTATATTGTTGTTGATCATGTTATCATGAGATTTTAATATGGCACGGAGGTTGGGCACCCGCCAAAATTCTTATGAGATTTGCATTTGATTTGAATATTCGTACTCGTGTTGTTACGCTTTATTCATCGCTAATATATTTGTTGAGCATCTTTCATGTCGTATTGTGTACTTCCCCATATTTTCTTTATTTTGCAGGTTAGCGTGGATTGTGACGCTATGGACCAATTGGGAAGATTTTTAGTGTGGATTATTTGGCAAGAATTTTTAATACAAGATGAGAAGACTTATATTTATTTTATTTTGATGTATAGAGCATTGAAGATTTACTTTAGTTGTATTTATTCGAGAGAATATTGTTGTATTTAATTTGAAGAACTGGGATTAGTGGATTTTATTATATTTTGGGATTCATTTAGATGCTCTATACTCATTATTGATGGTTTTAGTTTAGTTTTATAGTAATAACACGTCGCGCTCTCTTTTTGGGGGGCGCGGGGTGTTACAACGGTGGGGCTTCTTGATGCCGCTGGTGGTTAGGCGGAGTTGCGAAAAACTTTGGTGGCCAATTGCTTCCTTGCGGCCTTGCATCTGGTGGACTTGCGAGGGATTTTCTTGGTTCGAGCCATTGAAGGCTTGCAGTTTTAGATTTGATGAGAGAGAAAGGAAAAATGGAGATGTATTTAATATGGTCTGATTCCATCATTCATATATCCAAAAATGGTTTTTGGATCTGATGAGATTTCCTTCATTCATACTTCTAAACTTAATTATATGTTAGATATTGAGATTGTCCTTTTTACCTGTTTTTTATAATAAGAAAGGCTACATGTCTTTACAAAACTAAGGAAAGTGACGATTGTATACATTATTTTAAATATACATTTATATTCCCTACTGTTTGTTCTTTTTAACTATTGGATTATATTTTGTAATAGGATTTGTTGGGTTTGTTCATGAAACAATCATAAGACATGGGTTAACCTTTAAATTTACACGCGTTTTCAATTCAAGACTTCTTATAAAACTCCAATTACTCAAATAATGGCCCCACAATTACATGCCGACCTTAATTTTATTAGAATTCTTTCTGTGTATGTCCATATAATTTATTTGACTTAGGTTTTCCCCATTTCGTTATATTTATATGCACATTTAAATATATTGTCGTATGGATTAAGATGATGTTTACAATGAGTTTTCAATCTTTGTCACCATTCTCCAATAACTCTTTGTATGCAATGTCTATTTTATAGTCGTCCTTTATTTTACGATTTGTTTCTTTACAACTAATTACAATATTCCCGCATATCGCAATAGTTGTATGCAAGTTGTGTTATATAATTGATTCAACAATGCTTTGCCCTCTTATTGGGCATTAATTGGAAAAAAAATGTATGCAAAGCAACATTTACCCACCAAGTGAGCTTATAAAAGAATTAGTTTAACCAATTGTCTTATGGGATTTCATCACACCTGGCCAGCCACCAAATATGTGTCGCGGTTTTGGTTGTTGATAATTGGAGTTTGTCCATCACTCATTAACACGTACTTTTTTCCCATAACACGCGTTTAATCTAAAAAACACTTGGACGAATAGAAGAAGATTATATCTATGATAATACTAGGTTCATCTTCTTCAGTTTAGATATTCTAATGCCGAAAGTTCAATGAGATTTTTGAGGCAACACGTTTAAGGAAAATTTTGTAAGAACTAAAATATTTATTTATTTTAGTAGGTTGCTATTTGTTTTGAAAATTATGGATGAATGAAGTGTGATTATATTATCAAAAAGTTTTTAAAAATGGAGGTATATATTAATTTCACATTGTGATCGTTAGGGGAGGGGGGATATAGTTGTTAATAGTCGTTGAGAGAAATTTAGCTTTATTACGATCACATGAGTACCGTGGGAGATTTCCATGCCCAACTGAGAAATATAGAAGTTTTTCTCTTATGGGTTATTGAATATTGTGGTAGACTCGCACTTAGAACAATTAACCGTGGAAAATTAAACAGTTACATCAAAGAACATTCCACCAATATCACTACAAGAAAATGACCTTTTTATGACGATTTTTAAAATTGATTTTATGACTGTTTAAATAAAACTGTCATTAAAATTATAACATTATAACTATCATGACTTTTTTTTGTTAAAATTCGTCATTAAATATTAATTAATGTTATATATATTACATTTTATTTAGAAGTGTCATATAAAAAGATATATTTATTACGGTGTTATAAAAAAATGTACACCAATTTGTGACGGGTTTGTGCCCTCTACAAACTTTCCCCGCCCAGTTTTTTTCGCGGTGTGTTGAGGAGGGAAATAAAATTACAAAGTTAAAATGAAATAAAGGAATCGACTCTTTCGATCTCCTAAACCTTGTACAAACTCTCAAGCCCTAACTTCTTGAATCAAGGTACTTCGATACCAACATCTCCATCAATTTTCATCTCCAGCACCGATGGATATCTTTGCTGAGGTTTACATCTCTCTCTCTCTCTCTCTTTCTCTCCCCCCCCCCCCCCCCCCCCCACACACACAAGCTTTCTACTCCTCTCACAAAATCGATTTGGAACAGTAGATTAGGTATCGCTGGTTTTATCATGGGGTTGTAAGAGTTATATGTAGCTTGCCTCTCTCTCCCTCTCTCTCCCAAGGTGGTGCCTATTGATTTTTATTTTTGTAATTTTGAGTTATCTATCTATTTTGTGCCCAAATTTAGTTTATTCTGATATTAATTTTGTCCTTAGTTCAACTGATGATCTTGGTTCTATTGGGTAAATTCAAGAAATATTTTTTGATAAGTAAAGAAAATTCAAAATACTTGTATCTACATCTATTTATTAATGTGCATAAACATCTGAAGCTCTTGAGTTCATACACTTTTCTCTGAGGATTAGTGCTAATAGACCAAAATCATTCAAATAAGTATTTTTCTAAATCTAGTATCACAAATGTTAAATTTTAAAATAACTCTTCTTAGTTATGCAAGAAGTTACTAGGATATGTAGAAGAGTCTAAAGAATGAATTCTTTGGAAAGTTGGTAAAGAAGATATAGGATTATGGTCTAAAAATTGGCTAGGTCCCAAAAGCATATTAAAAAAATGGGATAATTGTAACAACTCTGCAAAAGTTAGGAACACTTCCCTAATTAATGAAGAAATTCATTGTCTAGTAATTTTTTTTTATCCAAATGAGAATGACTTTGAAAAGTCTATCCTAATGAGAATGCACAAAGATTAAATTTGAATTTATCTATCATTATGTATTGTTTCTCATATTTTAACACGTGCTTGAATTTTTTACCTAGTAGAATGCACATGTTGGCATGTAATATATTTCATTGTGTACAACTTTGAAAGAGAAATATTGAAATTCTAAGCAGGTCCTTCCTTTAAAAGTTTAAAGGAAACAAGCGGTCACAAATGCTACTAGCAAACACGATGGGCTCATTTTCACTTCGTATCCCTTATAAATCACATTATCACTGTGAACAGAGTATCATAGGAACCCTGATAAAAAAAGAGTGGAAGTAACCACATATTTATTCAAAATGTCCTTGTTCCACCACTCTCCAAGCACATTCCAAGTACTTTTGTGAAAGGGAAATATAAAAAAAATTCACATCTTTCTAATTTTTGTCTCATTATGTAAAATAAGCAAAGGGGGTAGTGAGTATAAAAACCATGTAAAACATTAACATTAGGACTACAAGTCAGTGATCGGATCATATTCTAATGGATTGTTAGAAAAACAAAGCCTACCTCAATCCTGTATGGTTAGATCATTAATTAGGGAGTGTTCCTATGTTGTAAAAAACGTAAGATTCCTCATAAATTTTATAAATGAGGGATTTTTAAATTCCTTTATTTAATTTTATTTTAGCAGTATTTTACTTTTACAAGTGCACTATTTCTCATGTGCATGTCAAACAATCACATGGAGCTTACACCGCTTGCATTTTCGGTCTTTTATATTCGTTTATCTTGATTTTGGATGACCTTAATTAGTTTTATTCACAAGTTCGCTAAATTTTGTCAAGATTCAACTGATTACTTTGATGTGCTTACTTGTTTACGACAATTTAATTGATTAGAACTGAACAACCTCTCATCCCCCTCCCCCACCCCCCACCCCAAAAGAAAAACAAAAATCAGTGTATTATGATCATTCTTATTTGTACTAAAGATGTGTATCAATATTCCAAAGTTAAATATCTAACTATATTAAATAATTAGTAAATAACAAATTTTTTTAAAGAACCCATGTAGTATGTACAATCAGAGTGCACCTTCCTACTAGTGATATAGGTTGAAAAGGAAGCGTTCAGATATTACCAGATGGAATTTTTATAGATTAATATTCTTTTAAAGTTTAGCTTTCAAGTACTAACTACGAATTTAGGAAGGAGTATCTATTAACAAAGAGTTTAACTTTTAGTATTTAACATATAGGTGTATCTCTATATTTTCTTCTCTACGCAGTAGATTCTGAAAATAGCAATCAACAGTAGCATTTAGTTTAGTCTTATATTATTAGCTTAGCTCGTGATCAAATCTTTTGGAAAATAATATGCAGGGACTCGAGCATGTCAGCAAGATGTGACATTCAAGTACCACTTTTAGAGGCCTAGAATTAGAAACATCCATCAACATTTTGGGTTAGGAAAGACTCACTCCAATTTAAGTCCTAAAACCTCCCATACTAAGGGGACTGACCTAGGGGTGCCATACAATTCTCTCTAAAAAACTCGACATAATATCCATGAAGGTATGCATTATCTCAAGGGTTATAGTGAAAAAGAATCGAATCTGATAATGGTAACAACGAAAAAATTGTGTCTCCTTAAGGATTTTTTTTTATTTTAGTGGTTTCATATGTCACTTCAATGTATGATTTTTCCATCTCATTTTATAATCATCTACTCGGGAAATTTTCTTGGATGTTATTTTTCTTCTATCAGTTTTGCTAGGATTTGCTACACTTATTGTAATTATAATATGCTAGTATATAATGCAAATATAATTTAGAGTCTTGTTACTTGTTTACAAAAATTTATAGTTTCCGTAATGATAAGTAAACTGAGATTGGACATGTTACTTCTTTCTTACAACTGCCTTCTCTTATTTTCCCAGGGATAACATTGGTAATTTCACCTCTTGTTTCAATGATTCAGGATAAAATAATGCGTCTATTGCAGGTATTTTTTGGCTCTGTATAGTTGATCAAGGAACACCTTTATTTTCATCTTGATTTCAATGGATGCCTTATTTTAAATTTTCCCATTTGTTTGGGTTGGGTTACATTATATGCAAACATACCTTTTGCCTATTTAAGTGCTAATATGGAGTGGACAATTCGACATGAGATTCATAGAGAGCATTCTTCAGATTATTATAAATACAAGTTTTTGTATGTAACACCTGAGAAAGTAGTTAAGTGAATGCTTGTATTTTTATTTCAATTTTATAAGTACACTCTTGTTGTATTCGTTTACATAATATTTGTTCTCAAAGATGGCATCACTTCGACGTTCATGAAAAAGAAATAGTATAGATAGTTTGGACATAATGGACTGGCTGGAGGGCAGATAGTTTATTAACACGTCCACCTAATTTTTATCAACTACTTTGATCTTACATGTTATATTTTTAGACGTGTACATGTTACTATAATGATCCCTTAAGTGAAGATATTTGAGAAGTTATGGTTGACATTATTTTCCTTGACAAGGGTCTGAGTAAACTGATACATGAGTGCAAAAGTGATGTTTTATTGCGAGACTTAGAAAGCATACATTCTCGTGAATCATTTGCTAGGATTGTAATTGATGAATCTCATTGTGTAAGACAATTGGGACATGATTTTTTACCAGATTATTAGGTAGTATCTTTGGAAAGCTTTAAACTATATGTGTTGATTTATAATGTCCGAACCGTTATAATTTGAGTTCTATTAGATGCCATATTCTGTCATACTATAATTACCGTTATAATTCTATCAATATTTATATATGACCATGAAGCTCACAGTTATATTGAATGATTTACAGGTGTCATGTCGTGGTTTTTCGCAGAATATGATCTGATTCTGCTTATCTTTTCCATGATTTCATCTCATTGAGGACATGATGAAAAGATATATAGGGTGTTGAACAAGGACAATAAAGTATATACTGATCAAGTAAGAGTGTATAACTATTTTTGTCCATTTATATTGATCTATAGTTATCATGTAACTTTATATACAATTTACAATTATCTATAACCTGGGTTTAATTGACAGCCACCTGAAACTAACCATAGTTAGGAAGACTCGTATCCCGAGGCCCCATTCCACTTGTCCCATCCAAAACTATCTATATGTATATGTGACGATAGAGAGAGATGTGAGTTTGGATTCGTAATCTGAAAATGTTGCATGGCATGTGTTGAATTTTGGGTGTAATGGCAGCCAAAAGGGTGTTGGGGCTAATCGATGAGGTTCGGCAGTGGAGTGGCATGAAACCGACTGGTGTGAGCCTTCGCAACATGATGAACTTCGGTTCTAAACCCACAGATAAGAGTTTATTGATTTGGGCTCACTTTCTTCACAAGGAGTTACCAATTAGGATTTCTAGGAGTGCTATTGACCTCGAAACCCTACCGTATGGTTTGTCCGAAAAACCTGTTGTTATCAAAGTGCGAGATTGGTATTTGGATTCTTTCCATGATTTTATATCCTCTCCAGAGATCATAGATAAGAAAGAAGAATTGGATTTCACCAAAATGATTCATATGATCAAGGTTAGACACAATAATTTTGTCCCTATAATGACCTTATGAGTTCAGTAGTTAAAAGAAACATCTTGGTCCAAAGCTAGATCACGATGAACTGGTTGAAATCCAGCAGTTTCTTGATCGCTTTTACATGTCTAGAATTAGGATTCGCATGCTTATCCAGCAGCATGTGGAATTGCATGATCTGAACCCCCATCCCAATTGTGTGTTACCATTACACCAAAATGACAAAATTGTCACCTTTCAGCCAGCCACCTTTGTCAAGTTCATTGACCGTGACAAAAAACACGCATTTTGTGTCACGGTCATTGACCTTGACACGACCGTGACAAATAATTGTCACGGTCAAGGACCGTGACAAGTTTGTGAAAAAATTACTTATCACGGTCGTGTTACGATCATTAACCGTGACAATTCATTAAATAATTGTCACGGTCAATGACCTTGACATGACCGTGACAACTTCTACAGTAAAAAAAGCCCTAGGCTTCTTTTTTCCCACCCTTTTTTGGTTTTCCCCTCTCTCTCTCTCTCTTTAGACGATTTCTGCTCTCTCTCTCTAAGGTATGTTTTTTTTCCTCTCTCTCTTTCATTTCTATATGTGTGTATGTGTATGTGTGTATATATATGTGTGTATATGTATGTGTATATGTGTGTGTATATATGTGTGTGGTGGGGGAGGGGGGAAGGGGGTACCTAGGCTTCTTTTTTCCCACCCTTTTTGGGTTTTCCCCTCTCTCTCTCTCTCTCTCTCTCTAAACGATTTCTGCTCTCTCTCTCTAAGGTATGTTTTTTTCCTCTCTTTCTCTTTCATTTCTATATGTGTGTATATATATGTGTGTGGTGGTGGAGGGGGGAGGGGGGAAGGGGGTAGTGGGGGTGGGGTAGTGCAGGTGGGGTGGGGATGGGGTGGGGTGGGGGGAGGGGGTGGGGTGGGAACCTAACAAGCCCCCTTAAGTTAATAATAATGGATATAATAAAATGACTATAATACCTTTTTTAATCAATTTAATATAAATTCTATTGAAAAAATTAAGAGGCAACTTTATTTTTTTAAATGAAGCTATTTTTATTTTTTCACATAACAAATATTACATGAGTCAACGCATAGTTAACAACGGTATTGTTATCATTTAATAAGTCCTATTTAATATTAGAATGTTGACTAACCGTTTTATTAAAAAAGGAGTTTTGTGGTTAATTTATTGAAATTTATAGGAGGTGTGTAGTATTTTGTAATAAAAATTACACAAACAAAAATTAGGGCATTGAGGTTTTATGTTATTTCTAACCTTAATTTGAAGTCATCGCACTACTATTTTATAAGGTGCGTAGTTATTTTAGCCACCTAGCATGTACTAGTATTTTGCTAAATATAAGGATCTAACACTAACATTTTACGCATCTCTATCCGTTTCTCGAACCAAATGAGCACTTAATGTAACTCCAATTGTTACATAGTGTGTGATGAGGGTGGGGTGGTGCAGGTGTGGTGGGGGTGGGGTGGTGGGGGAGGGGGGGCCTAACAAGCCCCCTTAAGTTAATAATAATGGATATAATAAAATGACTATAATACCTTTTTTAATCAATTTAATATAAATTCTATTGAAAAAATTAATAGGCAACTTTATTTTTTTAAATGAAGCTATTTTTATTTTTTCACATAACAAATATTACACGAGTCAACGCATAGTTAACAACGGTATTATTATCATTTAATAAGTCCTATTTAATATTAAAATGTTGACTAACCGTTTTATTAAAAAAGGAGTTTTGTGGTTAATTTATTGAAATTTATAGGAGGTATGTAGTATTTTGTAATAAAAATTACACAACCAAAAATTAGGGCATTGAGGTTTTATGTTATTTCTAACCTTAATTTGAAGTCATCGCACTACTATTTTACAAGGTGCGTAGTTATTTTAGCCACCTAGCATGTACTAGTATTTTGCTAAATATAAGGATCTAACACTAAAAATTTACGCATCTCTATCCGTTTCTCGAACCAAATGAGCACTTAATGTAACTCCAATTGTTACATAGTGTGTGATAACTACATTGCTGCATGTCAAGAAAAAATGCAGAAAATTTTATTGGATTAATTAATGTATAGTTCCTAAAAGAAGGATTGATTCAACTTTTTTTAAATTTGAAAATGGCCTAATAGTGATATCAATCCAGAAATAATGACATTAACTAGACACTTAAAATTACTGACAACATAATCATGCTGCATCACCTGTCACTTGAGCATCAGTAGTGGGGGAGGGGGGCAGGGCGTGTGATGGGGGAGGGGGTGGGGGTTTAACAAGTGTATAGCTTTAATTAATAAACTGTATAGCTTTTTAATTGTATAGTTTTAGATGAAAGTAAATTAATAATTAGTGTCAATTTCATATGAAAGTAGGATTGCCCCTCATTGTAAATTAGTAAATTAATAATTGTATACTTTAATTGTTAGTTTAATTGATGAAATGAATTAATTGAGTAAATGAATTAGAAGGAGTGCGAGTTACACATTTGTTGTTGAAATTGTTGTTGGATTATTTTGTTTAGTAAATGTTGGGTTAGTTAGTTTTAAAAGTGGCATGACCACTGGATAATTGTCCATATGGGGGTGAGATTTTTCAACTTTTTTTGAAAATTACTTTGTATATCGAACAATATATACAAAGTATGATAATTAAATGAAACATACTTGAAATTAAATATGTTTATATGTGTGTGTAAGTGTGTGTATATATGTGTGTGGTGGTGTGTGGTGGGGGAGGGGGGCAGGGGGTGGGGTGGGGTGGGGTGGTGGGGGGTTTGTGTACTAATAATTCCATGCTTTACATCTATTCGGGAATATATAATATATATAATAATAATTCCATACTTTACATCTATTCCACGTTAGATGTTTTCAACCAATTTAGACATATTTATGTGTGTGTGTGTGTGTATGTGTATATGTGTGTGTATGTGTGTGTATATATGTGTGTGGTGGTGTGTGGTGGGGGTGGGGTAGGGGTAGGGGTGTGTGTCTATGTGTACTAATAACATTTTTTTTATCCGTACTAATAACATTTTTTTACAGCAAATGTCTCCTTCAGGTATTAAGGCGAAGATGATGATGCTGTTTATGTTGATGTCGTCTGGGCTCGGTGGTAGCGGAGGCGACGAGTGATCCTCCTCCCCTAGGCTCCCCAAATATGGAAAATTTGGAATTACCATCGATAACAAATCGGATCTATTAGCGAGATCCCTCGAGCTGCTAAAGACGGTCATCGACCCGGGGTTTATGAGTTGGAAGGAGGTGCCATATGAGCTCAAGTTAACTGTTTGGGCGGCACTACAGGTAATATATTTATATTTATATGAATATTTCAATTTCAATTTCAATTTCAATTTTGATTTCATTTTATATTTATATTTATTCGCAACTAACATTGAATTTGTTGGACAAGAACAATTCAACTTGGATCCAAAGCTACACGATTCCGTCTTGGAGCAGTTGAGGGAGCAAGACAAGACGTGGAAGAAAAATATGCGGACACGGTACTGTGACAACCCGCGATCCGAGATAAGGGGTGGCCAACCCGATACTCGACCGTAATAGAAATCATGGATGGATATCATCCTCATCATCACAACAAATAAACTGAGTATACGGGAAAACCTCCCAATAGATCAGAAAATGGGTTGCCAAAAAGTTTAGAAATTTAAAACCAGTTAAGAAAATTTAAATTTAAACAACCCAATCTGACAAGCAAGTGGAATTCCAAAAGAGTATATATATAATACAACTAAAATGAATGTGCACAAAAGGACCGAATAGGTTGTCGGTCCACAACTACATACAAAGTATTACAACCACTTAATATCTTACGTAATACATTCATTAATCAAATACAAAAGTTTGGGCCACACGCCCGAGTTAAGACCCGATCATATCTAGAATACAAAGATGAGAGCGTCAAATTCAAGGTCCTGTAATAATCCGCAAACTCTTACAGCTTGTCAAAAGAAAAGGAATGGTAATATCAAAACGGGCGTCCTTGCGGTGGAGCACTTGAGCGGATAAAATCATACGCACAACAAGGAAAATGAATCGGTCAAGGCCGGGTTTTATATGGTCACCAGAAGAATAATAAGCATGATAGGAATGAACAGTTATGCATAAATGACAAGGATGATAATATGACATGTTAACTAACATGTTAAACTTTACATTACAATTTACATAAGAGGAGAAAAGTAAATAACTTTAATTTAAAACCCTTTCTCATAAATCCAAATTTCCCTTTCCTTCTTACATTCCTTATTAGGAATAAAACCATTTATTCGGTTTAATCAAGAAGTTATAATTTCCTTACATTAATTAAAACTTCCATCTTTAATCATCATTCCATTTTATCTTTCCATTCCTTAATAGGAATGCCAATTTTATCAAGTGCTCTTTATGGCACATATCTCAATCACATGCTCTTTATGGCACGTATCCATGCTCTTTATGGCATATATATCCATCAAGTCCCACTTGATGCAGAAAAGTTATATTCTCAAACATATAACGATTCTAAGACCGCCCCTCCGAGTTTCCCCACTGGGCGCGCCTCTAAATAACTATCATCTTCCAGGTCCTATCACAAATATGACAACCTGGGATCATAACGCAACGTCGGGAAGTGGCCATATGCCTGCGGGATAGTCAAGACCACACTCAGAATCTCCTATCCATCGCAGAAAAATACATATATATAAAATAACTCTCATATGGCCTAGGACTATATCCACCCTGCGTTAATTTTTCAGGGGGCATCACCTCGCGCGCGGACTTCCCTTATGATAGTATTTAGAGAGGTGTGTACAAGTAAATTAACATTTACTATTATATAACTCATTTTCATTTTCAATCTTTCATTACCAAATTCCATTTCCATTATCCATGTGTTTGGTTCATTTTATTCGAACCTCTCATCTTTAAACAATTTGGGTTCATTTTTATTTGAACCTATTCTCATCGAATAACATCATTAATATTCCTCAAATTTCAAGTCCCAGCTTAGTCTCCAAACAATCATTATGATCTTACAAGTCCCCAAAGTTCATATAACTTTGATAAGCCTTTAAAGTCTCCAAGCTTGGGCATTCAAACTCCTAACTTCTAAAATTCATTGAAAGAAGTAATGCCTTAACATTACTTTAAACCTCCCCGGAATAAACCCCAGATGACCCAATTCTAGTTTAGGGTGGTGACCAAACTCAACTAATACTCTAGGACTCTAAGTTTACTTCATTAAAGAAGGTTCCTAGGTCCTAAGCATAAAGAAAAAGGTTAAAAATTAAATAAGAAAACAATTCAAAACTACAGGAACCGAATCGGTTCGCCCTAAGGGCTGAATCGATTCGCCCTAGTGAATCGATTCGCTTCTGAAAGCGAATCGATTCGGAAGAAAATTTCAAGTTTTTTCAAATGCCGAATCGATTCGGCCTTAACCCGAATCGATTCAGGCACCCAGACCTGGAAAACTGCTTCTATGCGAATCGATTCGCCCCAGGGGTCGAATCGATTCGCCCCTGCGAAAATGCCAAGAATGGCTATGGAGTCTTGAACTCCAGATTTTCCTCAAACCCAAAACCAACCAAACCAAGGTCATAACTCCTAACCCATACATTATAAATATATCTATTTACCACCATGAACAACATTTATCATCCAAATCTATTTCCAAGGGTTAATACCCAAATAATCTAACAAAACCCTAAAATGACAATTCATAACAATTCATAAATATCAATACTAATTATTCTCCTTAAATCACATAATAGTAAGTAGATAACTTGCCTCAATCTTGCAAAAATCTGATTTGATGAAGATGAAAGCAAGAACAAACTCCAAATCTCTCTCTTTCTCCACAAGTTCTCTTCCTCTCTCTACTCTCTCTATGGCTCAATTGTGTTAAGAGAAAATGAGGAAAATAATAAATCTAGCAAGACTTAATCGGGCCTTAAGTCTAAAATGCCCAACTTTACTGACTAATACGCGATAAAATAATACGCAACTACACATTTAAGCTATAATCAGTCAAAAGTGCCCGAAATACCATAATGCAATATAGCACTTATTTTGACTGTCTCGCACCTACCGGGACTAACTGCACTATCCAAATTATCATTTGGAAATTTTATAACTCATTTTAACTTCCAGTTTCATATTAAACCAAAATGTCATTTTATATCTTATGACACCATAAATCACAACATGGATATTTTTACCTACTCACAAGGTAACTCTACAACAATTTAGTAAATATTAACCTTTTTCATATTAAATTAATATTTACTCCACAATCCGTCATTTAATAATTAATTACTACACATAGTAAATAAATATAAAATAGGCTCTCAAAAATGAGGGTTGTTACAGGTACTTTAGGAAAACACGAGAGTCCATTATACAATGGTGTGGATCCGTCCCGTCCAAGGAGCCGATCTCATTGGCACAATGGCAAAAGTTCATTGACAATGAGATCGAGGATCGACAATTGGCATCTCGCCAATCGAGGAGGGAAAATCGAATAAAAAAGACTGACGTGAACTACTCCGACCGGACCTCTTACGCCGAGGTGGAGCATAGGATGAAGGTAAGATTTAATTTTTCTATAACTACATAAATATATTATTCTTCATTATTCTACTTTGATGGGCCGATACTAATTTTACTTTATTTTATTTCAGGGGGTAGGGAGTGGGCCAGGGGGTAAGCCACATAGGCTCGATACTTATGTGGCTCTTCGGACGAAGAAGGGGAAGGACAAGGAGGTGTCCCCGAGCGTCGTGGCCATGATTGTAAGTAATCCGACTGTTTAATTTTTGTTAATTACGCTATAATTTTTTAGTTTACTTATATTACTAATCATGTGCTTTTTATCGTTTCAGGCAAAGCTTAAGGAAATGCATGAGTCGCAATCTGATGCCGACAAGGCGTCTTTGTCCACAGATGCTCTCAGCCAAGTGCTTGGCTCTGATCTCAAGGGGAGGACAAGGGGGTGAGCTCGCGGGTGGCCAAATCTAGGATCATCGGATTGGAGACTAGGGACATCAGGTTGGCTCGAACGGTGGATTCACACGACGCGAAGCTGTCCCATTTGGAGGCGATGGTCCAAGATATGTACGCATTCATGAAGCGTACGTTGGGAGAAGATCGTAAGGATAAGGGGAAAGGGAAGGAGAAGGCTGTGGTGGAGGAGGAGGTGCGGGAGAACGAGACGCAGGAGGACGAGGCGCAGGAGGACGAGGATGTGGACCTCGCTGCTTCTTCACCGTCATGTGCGTATTTCGATGATCCACTTCCTTATTTGGCTCTCTTCCCCAGACCATTGTAGACACTTGGTTGGCCGAGAATATTCATATTGGATGTATTTTATGGCCAGCGGATAGGGCGGGGGTTAAGGGACCCGAATATCGTCGAGGGTGGAATAGTTCATGAACGCGCGCTTAAAGGGATCGAGTCCAAAGTGCTCGTCACGCATGTGATACCCGGGAAGGAGAACTCCCTATTGTGGTTCCGCGAACAATGCGGCACACTGTATATTAGTGGGTGTGTCAATTCGTATATCGTGTGGCCAACTCACCTCCTCACATTTACCCAAGACATGTAGTAACATTATTTTTAAGTTTGTCCATTTTAATTATATTTGGATTATATCGTCATGTATATTATTTCTATTTTGAATATTTGGATTATATCGTCATGAATATATATTTGCACTATCTTTAGTTTATTTGGATATATGATGTTTGAATAGGTACAACCAACGTTGTTATAACAGGTACAAATATACTGCTGGGAAGTGGCAGTGGTCATACTACCTAGCAGAATTTTTTTAAATTTTGCCCATAATTGTCACGGTCATTGACTGTGACAAGTCTTTGATAATATTTGTCACGGACTTATCACGGTCAATGACCGTGACAATTTTTTTAAATATTGTCACGGGTTTGTCACGGTTATTAACCGTGACTAAACTTGTCACGGTCCATGACCTTGACACGACCGTGACAATTCTAACGGACCTGTCAAGGTCTATGACCGTGACAAAAAAAATTTTCTCGCCCCGAATTGTCACGGTCATTTACCTTGACAAGTCCAACTTGTCAAGGTCAATTACCGTGACAATAGTACAGATTTGGTGTAGTGTACATACATACAAAAATGTCTCCCGTTTAGGTAGCACGAAGTGCCAGCGAGGATGCTCGTGCCATTTGTTTACATGAGTATAGGAGTGCACCCAATGTTAAAATCTATGGTGATCCAACTTTTACATTACTGTATATTCTTAACCACTTACATATAATGGTTTTTGAGTTGGCTAAAAACTCACTGCGTGCTTTCCAAGAGCGATTTATCGACTCCAACAAAATTGCACCACCTGTTCGAATAATAGTTGCTGATGGATTAGAGGATGTTACCATTAAGGTATCTGATAAAGGGGGTGGAATAGCAAGAAGTGGTTTTCCTAAAATCTTTACATATCTTTACAGCACTGCAAGAACCCCTCTGGATGAGTAGTCAGATCTCAGAACAGGTGATGTGGCAATGATGGTTGGTTACGAATACGGTCTTCCTTTATGTCGCTTGTATGTTATACATTTTGGAGGTGATCTCCAAATTATATATATGAAAGGATATAGGACATATGCATATCTTCATTTATCTCGTTTGGGAGATTCACAAGAACCATTGCCATAATATGAAAGGCAACGCATTTGGACATCCATTGAAGTTAAATCTAAATCAAATCAAAACTGTGTGAATACCTGAAACTAAAAAAATCACAACCTCATTGTGATGGTCAGTAAATTACGTTATATTCCTTGTAATAAGTACACAAACTGTTGGAGGTTTTCTTATTAATTTTTTTTCAATTATCTGAAAACAAATATTAAACTTGACAATTGGAGAGTCGGCGGTCCAAACTCAGCCTCGGGGACTAGGGTGAACTTGATATGGAACTGTGTGTTGTGATACTCTATGGGTTTGGTTATAGAATAGTTCCTAAAATTATTCTCAAGCTTAATACCTCTGTTTTTTTTTCTTCTGTTTGGTACATCTTCCCTATTTTGAGACTCTTTGACAAATCTACAATAGGATTCTTCACTTTGACACTGGGTATTTTTTAGTAGATTACTCTTGGTTTCTCTGTCATAACTAAATAAGTTCTAGTCTTCATTAGATAATTTGCTTTATGCGCCCATCATTAATTACTTGGATCTAATAACTGGTACGCTGTTATGCCATCAAGTGATTAAATGTCCTTCACAAAAATTTCATCAAATAAGAAATATGCAAACCAGAATTACAATTTTAAAGAAGTAATATATATCCCAAGTATAGGAGTTTTAAATAAGTGCCATAAGCCAATACTTTTTTATTAAGATATATTATCAGTTCTTGAAATTGTGGCAACACATGGTCCATTGACGGTTATACAAGGATCAGATACCATATTTTTTATTTCTAACCCAAAGTGTTGCATATAATTGGTATCGTGTCCTTCATCAAAACGACATTATACAGATTCTTTTAACATCTTCTGTAACTACTGCAGGTTCTGGAAATTGACATCTTCTTCGCCAAGGTCAATGAAATACCATTCTATGTTAAACGGATCCATCCACCCTTGGCACCAAATTTCCAGTTGCATATTTCTGCTGCTAACCTGAGAATCGTAAATATCAATATGATTATCATTACTATAATCTCCTGCTTCATTTTTATGGTTGCTTGTTAAAGGAAAACCGTCCTCATGTCCACTTATCTTAGAATCGATCAAGGTTGGAGACTCCGGTTGAACCTTCTCAGATTCCATTCCAGATTCCATTGGTGGAAGGGCGGATTCCGGGTGGGTGGAGGCAGAAGCCCCTCTTATTTTTTTGAAGGCCTTATTTGCGAGTTTTATAAAGAAAGGAAAGGAAGTGAAAGTAATTTGCGTCATTGAAACTTATCCCAACTTAAAATAAGAATTCAGTAAAATAAAATACAGTATCCACATGGCAAACTAAAAAGAAAAATAAAAGCTTATAGTATTCACATACCTCTACAACAATAAAAAAAAAGAATGGAATATATAAATGCAAAAAGTATTTATGCAGGCCAAATAATAGACTATAAATAAAACCGTCTTGAACCTTACTGAAAATGTAACATTACTGAAAACATTAAGAAGAAACATATAAATTATCCTAACCTAAACCCGTTACCAAATCACAAAGTTAACATAACTCACCACCACTAACCCCTTAATATATCACATCCTCAGCTTCAAATGATATGAAACATAGATAGAGAGTACCTATAAGTGAGTGAAAAAAATAGAGAGAGTACCTACGATAATGTTCGGCGATTGAAGTAAAGCTGAGGTTGATTGCCATTTACAGTCTACCAATACCTTTAAAACTAATTGTGCAATGTGTGAAGGAGCTGTCCAAATGATACATATAACAAAACTAATTAAAACCAAATTAGGATATTAATGCTAGAGAAAATCATGAATATTTAAGTTGAATTTGTATATAGGTTATTAACCTGGCTCTCACCTCAGCACTACCCATAGACCCGACATTACTCATACCGAACGACATTCAAAACATTACTTTTCCAATGCAAAAAATAAAAAGAAAGTGAAAAGCAATGTAAATCCCACATAACATACATTCAAGAAAAAGTAACATAACCTGTACCGATGGCTTTTTGTTTGGCCTTTTTTGCCTATGAGAGTGTTATGTGTTTACGATATGATATATATGTCAGTCCAACATTATATATGGTTCAAGATACAAAAATAAAATCATGCGTACACGCCACTTGCATCATACATAAATTTCATTTCAACTACACCTACTTATACCGATAGTGTTCGATTCATTTCTTAATGTTCCCATGCCCAAAATTTCCGCTAAAATCAAAAAATTAAATACTAAATATATTTATTCACTTTGAATGCCAAATATAATGTTTAGAGAGTGTATGAAGGGATTATCTCTTAATATTTTTACTGACGAAAAAACAATTATACTAAAATACGTTATAACTTTGTTATTGTATTATCTCTTAATATTTTATTGGTAATGTCTAAGTCCTTGAAAACTTGCACAACCTTTGCCATGAAATCTTGGAAAGAAAGAGTAGATAAGAAATCTGTAGTGTTAACTACAAAGCTACAAAGTAGCAATGATATTGTTATATATATATGGTCATTTTTCAGGGAATCTCATATGCATTGCATCACATACCATCATGATAATCGAGACACATAAAAAGTTTAACAGCTTTGTCAAACTAAAAAAATACAACATGCTATGAAAACTTATAGCAAATTTTCTTTAAGTGTTTATTAATTAATAAAGCCACAATCAAGTAATATTGAATAATAATCCTCTCAATCTTATTTAGACGGGTTTCAAGGTGAGTGTTTGGCCGAGAGTTTAAGGGACAATTACACGTGGCTTCATATTTCACCATGGGATCTAAGCCCTAACATATAACATCAATCGTTTGATAGTCCACACAAAAAAGCCCTCCTCATATATTATATAGATACCTTAAATCATATTGTCTTTGTACACATATTTTTCATTTTAATCTTTGTCTTGAAGTGAATTTAAAGCGCTAATGGTATCGAAAGGAGGAAGAATTTCAGGTTCAAACTGGGAGAATGTTAAGGTACGATAATGTTAATGAATATACATTAGTGACTTATATCTTAAATCCTAATGTAACTATTATCTCCAACATATCATTCTATAGTGCCCTCTACAATCGGGGAATGTTGAATGTGGGTTTTACATATTGAAGTTCATGAGAGATCTAATGGAGAATTCCTCTCAATTTGTTAAATTAAAGATAATAAATATTTATTTTATAATATTTTGTTTCCCTGCTAATTACTTTTATAAGGTAAAATTGAATACAACTTGTGTTATTCGATTTGTTAGATGAAGGAGTTGGCTGAAAAATCAAGTTATGAAAATCATGAGATAGAAGAAGTTCAGCATGAGTTCATCGATTTCATTCGAGATTATTTTTAGTGAGCCACAGTTGAGGACAATTTTGGCATAACTTTTCAGGTACTTTTTTTTTCTTCAATCTAATTAATTACTTTGTGTCGATGTTAATAATGTTTAATATAGAGAATCAAAATGCTATATATGAAAATATAACAAAAATCATAATTAATATTATAAAAATATGATGTCAAGAATAATGTTGTTGTTAGTGAATGGACGGGGTGAGATTTATATTATCGTTGTTGTTGATGATGACGATGAATGCCCGGGGTGGGCTTTATTTTATTGTCGTTAGTTAAACATGTGATGTTTAATTTCAGATTATTAAAAAAACAGAGGAAACTTTATCGAAATTTTCATAAAACCTTTCCCATTTATCTCTTCCATTGGTTAATAAATAGAAAGTAAAAATTAACTTTGAGATTATGCAATTATTTAATTATGATATCCATTTGGGCCTTTATATTGTTGCTGATTGTGAATGCCCAAGGTGGTATTTATTTTATTATTATTGATAATGAATGATGCCCGGGGTGGGATTTATATTGTTATTGTTGTTGTTGATGATGATCCTAAATACGCGGGGTGGGCTTTATATTATTATTGATGGTGAATGCCCATCCTGGGCTTTATATGGTTGTTGGTTAAAAATGTCATTATTTTGGATTTTTAAAAAACAGAGGAAATTCTGCTGAAATTTTCATGATACTTTTTCCATTTATCCCTCCCACACCTTAATAAAGAATGAAGTAAAAATTAACTTTAAAATCATGCAAATGTTTATCTTTTGATGCTCGATATTATATTAGAATATCATTTTTTTTAGCTATATTCTTTATATGGTTAATCTGTTTTAGTTATTAACTTCTATTTGTTTTCTTCTTTTGTTCAGATATCGATCCCGTTGTTGCCTATTGCGTATCCGATGTAGCTGTTGCTAAATTGGGTTTCCATGCTACACGAATGGAGCTAATGTTGCAGTTTAATTTGCTAGTTTTTATGTTTATAGTATAGGTCGTTTTAGATATCTTTTTGTTTCTGAGTTGTCTAGAAGTCAATTGGGAATCTGTTGGTGTATATTTATTTTTTTTTAATTTCAAATATTAATGACAATTTTTATTCTTATTGTTCAAGCTATATTAGTACTTGAAATTTGCTACTCTGAGTATGGAAATTTGTGCTTTGAATTTGCAAATTGTAGTTTTATGCATTACATGTTTAGGATATTTGAATAGTACAATTCAAAAAAAGAAAGGAAAAAAACTTTTGTGACGCTTTGCAATTCACATTTAAAACAGGTATGTCTTATGACTGTTTTATGTACGCTCTCATTACAATTATCAAAGTAACCGTCGTAATAGGTACATTTTATGACAGTTTATACGAAAAACTGTCGTAATAGGATAGTTTGTTATAACGGTTTTGTCAAAACCAATGTTATTAAGACACACAACATTCTTGTTAATGACGGTTTGTACGAAAAACTATTGTAATAGGATGGTTTGTTATGACGATTTTGTTAACACCAATTTATTATGACACACAACATTACGACGGTTTTTAAAGCTTTGAAAACCGTCATAAATAACCTTTTATGACCCTTTTTTCCCGTCATAAAAATGTCTATTAGTAGTGTATGCAAACACTATTTTTGAATGAGTGGTAAGTTAAGATTTCCTAGGGCTCCCCATAGTGATTAGCCTATGTTCTTTGGCAATGAACGAATTATTGCACATAACAATCACAAAACCTTTTTAAACAGCTATGATCTTAGTTGTCCTATTATCCACATTATTCTTCGTATATATGAAACTACTCCACATCGAAAAGTGATATGACGTACCCTCTATCACTTTGAGTTAATATCCTTCGCTTGGGATGTAGTTTCTTACTACGGATATAGGTTGCAACTGGTATATTCCACTGTTGAATAGGAAGACCAGGGATTTTGTAGATCACGGTCAAAGGGGTTGTGAGTACTGAAGAAAATATCAGCGGCGTTTTTGTTTTTGGTAATTTGATCCCACACCTCGGGCTATCTACATCAATGAGCTTGAGATAATATCAATGACTAATTGAGTTGGGTCGACGGGCCAACAGCCCCAATTGAGTTGAATAGGAAGACCATGAATGCTTCTTCCATGGATGTTTTACTCTCTAAATTTCTAGTGCCTTATTTCCGAAGAAACGTAACATTCCAACTTTTTTCAAAGGGCTTTTCATCGATATATCTAGTTATATCAGAACTACTATTGTTGCTTCCTCTACACTTTTCGGTGCTTTTTTATGTTCTGTATGTCGTGCGCAATCACAAATCACCTTAAAAAAAGTTGGATTCGACATCCTAATTAATTTCAAAACTAGCATTTAATGTAAATAAAATCAAACCACATTCAGCTTAATGTCAAATTGTCAAATAAATATGGTTACTAGGGAAATAAATATGTATGAAATTGATTTATTAACAACGTACCAGTACAAATTAAACAACAAGCTTGAAGATTATGTATATTCAGTGTAAGGCAGCGAAAATAAGTCACACGTAAATGCATAAAATTTCTTTTAAGAATAAACAAGACTTAAATGTATATATAACCTTATTGTAAATGTTTGCCTCGAGTGTAAAGAATAAATAATTTTCATGAACAGATGAATTAGAAATTGAATGAAAGAATCATTTGGGAATGATGGAGTGAGTTATCCTAGAGGAACCTAGAACGTTTGCATTCAGGAGAAATGCCCTGGGGAAAACGATTTGAATCAGCACAGTAGTTGTAGATCATATGCTTCTGTTGCACCCACCGAAGTCTATTTCTCCCTGCAGAATCAAGTTCTTGAGTTTGCCATGCCTCGGTGTTCACCGAGTTGGTGGACTTTGAACTCCCACAAGATGACATAACACAGGCATTGCCATTAACATTGAAATTTCTATATGAGGCCGAGAAAGGAGCTTTTGTCCAATCTGTCTTGACGCGACCTCCTTGTGTTGCCCAATCATCAGCATTCCATAGGCTGGCATAGACTCTCATTGGTTGGCTAGTAGGGAATGGAATTCCAATTGCTTTGTTGTTTTGAAATACTCTTATAGGAATGTTGTCCACCAAAAAACTGCATATTGAGGACACAGAATAACATATATTAGAAATTGGGAATGAATTGATTTGATGTTTGGAAAAATGAGATTATAAGGTGTGTAAGAAGATATTTGAGGAGGAGAGTACACACATTATGCGGTGAGCATTCCAAACAATTGAGTAGGTGTGGAACGCAGAAGTTGGGTCGAACCAGAGATGGAACTGTTGCTCTTTGTCCCCTTTCCCTTGGGAGTAAACATTGGTGTGAACTGTATATGGACTTCCAGATGAGTTTCCCAAAAACTCAAAGTCAATTTCATCGTGCCCAGGTCCTTGAGAAGATAACTGCATGCGTATGTAAGATTGAAAGAAATATTAGAAATAAGAAGACTATATTGGAACATGTTTCGATATGTGAGTGGGGGTGAAATAATTAAGATTTAGAGATGCATACGTAAAAGGTGGTGACAGTGCCAGCTGAGTTGCCAGGAACAAGCTTGAGTTGGACGTCAAACCTTCCAAAGAGATATTCGTTCTTGGACTGAAAACCAGAACCGGAAGCTTGATCAAGCGAGAGTGTGAGAAGCTGACCCCCGTTGAGTATCTTAGCCCGTTGATCACCCCAGGTAATTTGGGCGTCTTGGTAGAAATTTCCAGCAGAGGCAGCAGCAATTAAGTATGTCATCAGTATACAAGGTACAAGCATCACTTTAGAATATGAAATGGATGCCATTTTTAGTGTATGGGTTGAGAGAGAGAGAGAGAGAGAGAGAGATTGGTGATGGTTGAGGTGATAGCATCAAGTCCTTTTATAGGTGGGTGTTGTAAACTCGAAACTGAGTTGACCTTGATTTAAAAGAACCATCCAAGAGAGCTAGTGTAGTATTATAACGTTTGCTCAAATTGCTGGAGACAGCTGAAATGTTTTACGCGGAGATGAACCCTCCCTTACGTGGTAACGCTCCTGCTTTTCCTGTTTTGTTTTGGACGTTCATGCCAGTTGGCAACAGCTTATCAACAATAACATAATACCACCGCCTCACACGCTTTTCGGTTTCTTTTATTTATGATCAAAGCCATTGGTCAAATAATAGCAACCAAAAAAGTGAACATCTTGTGGAAGAATATAGTACCGCCCCCATAATTTTTCGTTAGGAAAAATGTATCTTCTACCTTCTACTTCTACATTTGTATTCCCAATAACTTATATATGACTACCCCTGGTTACCTTCATTGCCGCAACTTCAACAATCCCCGTTAGCCATTATTTGTATGATTGTTTAATCCTAACAATTAAACAAATTGCATTCGAGTTACACACTCTCTTTTTTGTTCCGGTATAACAAATTTGTCAAATTATTTTAAAGTGTAGTTAATGCTACACCTATATCTACCATACCCTTTTGTCTCCTTTATATATAATCACAGATACATAACTAACACAAATAATTTTCCTTAGACTAATATCACGGAAATATTACTAAAAAAACCACGTGTAACAAAGCACTCAGGGCCTGTCCAGAGAATACGGGAGCCCAAAGTGAACTCCCAAAACGGAACCCATACAAATTGTCTTAAAATGAAGAAACGAGGTTATTGCCGGTAATTAAATTAACAAATAAACGCGACGCGGCACAATTTTTTTTAGCCTAACAAGAACACAACATAAATAAAAGCGACGCGACACGAAATATTTTTTTTTTCCCAATTTTTTTTTTACCAAATACGAACACAGCTCAATTAAAACGCTACACGACACAACATAACATGATATCTTATTTGTTTAATCCAATATGAACACGACCCAAATAAAAGCAACATGATGCCACACAAAATCTTTTTTTATCAAACATGAAAACTATCCAATTGAAGCGTGACATGACACACAAAATCTTTTTTTTTAACATAACACGAAAAGGAGCCAAATAAAAGAGTAAGATAGGATACGAAAACAAATTTTTTTACCTAACAAGAACATTGTCCAATTAAAATGCGACACAATATGTAATCTTATTTTTTTACTTGCCATGAAAACGACCAAAAATTAAGTGACGTGACACAAAAAAAATATTTTTTACTAAAAATGAACACGTCCCAATTAAGAGGTGACATGACACAAAATCCTTTTTAACATAATACGACACAACAAAAATAAAATGCGATATGTAACGATCAAATTAAAATGCAACATGACACAACAAGAAATCTTATATTTTTTTACCATGTGCTAGTGTCATTATAAGGAACCTAAAACTACATATAAAATTATGTTAAATTAATAATTAATTATTTAATATCTTTCATGCCTCTAATTTTATAGTTCCCTTCAAAGGTTCATTAAAACTAATTATGTGGTAACCAAAAGGGCTTGCCCCGATGGTTACCTCCCACCCTTGCTTGCAAGTGGTGGGCGGTTCAAGTCCCATTCCCTTCCCATCTCCCTTTCCCTAGGACTTGAACCTTGAAAAAAAACTAATTATGTGGTAGTGGCCCGCAAATTGTCTTCGAACATGAGATCTCATTCACTTTCTTACGATCTACTATAAACACTTGCACTACCAGCCCCGTTTGCAAGGATAGTGCACTAAAATCTATGAAAACCTATGTAATCAGAATTTTTTTTTGGACCCCCTAAAACTTGTCGAAATTTTGGACCCAAGATGGCCGCCTCTTTCTCTTACCCTCGGGGCCAGCCCTGAAACCACTTATCCAGAAAAATTGAGTAGGTTTTATGCATACATAATTTAAAAAAAATACTTCCACCGATTTTTCATCATTAAAAATGAATTTTGTTAACTTTTTCCTTCACCTATTAAAATCTATATGCTTACAAGTCACAATAATCCCATCTCATGTGGAAAATGAAAGGATTGGGTAATGTATTGGTCGAAACCTAATAAAGCCATTCTCTACCACATCCTAATGTGGAAATTAAGAGTCTCATTTCAAAGTCAAATATTCTACAAATAAATTTCATTTTCCATATTTGTCTTCCAATAAATTATTCAAACAATTAGTACTAGAATGAGTAACTAAGAAAGCTCACCTAATTTTATACATTATTTTAAGATGAAACATGTAATCAATGACAAGGAAAAAGGTTAAAACAAGAGTCTTGTTGTAAAATAAAGAGATAGTGGGAGGGAATAATAGATAATACAATAAGAGAAGAGATTTTTACTCACTAATGTGTGAAGAACGGGCGGAGGAGCTACACAAGGGTCGCCTCCTCTCTTATCTTATAAAATATAAATCCAACCTCCACAGTCCAAGTAAATTAAAAAAAAACATGCTTCCCATGGATACTTGAACCACAACAATATACCAGAATAAATAACCATGTCTCGTTGAACCACTCATCCATAAATGAATACAACACTTCCTCTCATCACACAAACTTTCTTTAATATATTACTACTCATTAATATCCACTACTAATTTATTTATTTATGAATTAAGATAGTGTAATACCTCATAATTTTATGACTTTTAAATTGCGAATAATTAAAAGTTAATGGGCCAATTACGATTAATCCATATTGAATATTACTGCTGATATGAGTAATATATTATTGAGTATTACTTAGTGATATATAAGTGATATGTGAATATGATAATTATGAATATTGTCGTGAGATACAAATACAACAATTATAGAACTTAAGTTGGGACGCACTTATGAGTCGTGTCGAGACTAAAATTGGGTAATAAAATATAAATTAATTAAATATCATTTAGATGATCATTTCGAGTGCGTCGTTGAGTCCGAAAGGGTTGAAATAGGCAAAAAAGTATACCCGGGTGCTTGATTTGGGTATCAGGTCAATTGAAAGATGAAAGGACACTCCGAATGAGCATTTTAGTCATTTGGCTTTGGAGATGAATAGTATCCACGTTTTTTTATCTTTTAGCTAACCTTGGAGACTTGTTATATAAGTGGATTTACACTCTACGTAAGGTTCATTTTATCTATTTTCATTTGTGAGTTCTTTGAGAGAAAGTGAAGAGACTTTAAGAGAAAAGAAAAGTCACATTGTGGAAAGGAAGAGTTGCCTTGAAGAAGAAGAGTCGTATTGGGCAATCAAAGGGGACAACCACAACAAACCACTATCTTTACACCTGGCACCATCATCGAAAAATCACTGAAAAGTTGCCAAAAAAAAGAAAAGAGGAGGTTCTAACATTATCTTCTCCAAAGATTCAGACCTACACTAAGAGGCACGTGATTCTTGCTCTATTTTAGTGTTTATAATATCCATGTTAGAATAGGATTTTCTTTGGGATTATGAACTTGTGAATTTGGGTTTAAAATGATTGATAAATCTTGTTTAATTGATATGCAAATTCATGGAGTTGATTATTCACATGTAGAGTTTATGAATATGATGAACTTGTTATGATAAACATGTAGAAAAAAAATATATTTTAGGAGCAAATGAAAAATGATGATAGGTATTGCATGTAGATGAATCCTACTCATAACTGAATATGAAATTTTATGATTTAGAGAAGGAATCAGAATTCTAAATTCTTGGTTTTTAAAGTGTATAAAAATGGAGAATTTAGATAAATGAAATTATGAGGGCTGATTGGGTTTGATGTTAATTCTCATATAAACTTGGTGATTTAGAAATTTTTCCTTGTATTATAATTACCCATAATCATGTAGAAATGATGTTGAGATATTTGGGATTTTAGAATATATTTCATGTGAGTTTGGGTGAAAGAAAATGGATAAAACGCATGAAAAATTGTTGAAAAATGACGAACATTGTAGGATTATTTTGGGACTGTTTTAAGGGAAAATTGACAGTGTGCACACGAGTTTTTGTATAAAATCATGTTCTGCACAACTTTGCAGTTTTAAGGTTTTTCAAAATCGGAGCAGAAAAGCTTCAAATTGTAATTTTATATTTCTGGACAGAATGTACCTTTATTGGGAAAAAAAAGGTTCGAAAAATGGTAATTTGGCCCATGGTGAGATTTTATTAATTTTGGTACATTAACAAAAAGCGAGAGACTTGGGTTAATGTTGGAAAATTATTTGCATTTTAGGATTAATTTTTGTGAGAGATATCTACATAATTATATTACGATTTGGAGGAGAATAATCATTATATCAAGTACGGGTAATATTTATGATATATTTATGGGTACTTGGGTCGGATAAAATACTATGTGAGTGATAAATACATAATAAAATATACGGTGGTAATCGTGATTAACAAGTATGGGTGGTATTCGAGAAATATGACGGGTACTTGGGATAGGATGAATTCCTAATATGATATAGGCCATGTGAGAACATAACACTAAATGGTTTATGGGGCATATTGTGCCTGAGATAGGGATATCTGTGGATCCTAGCAAGGTATCAGCGGTGAGGGACTAGGGATAGCCCATGACACCGACAGAGGTGAGAAGTTTCTTAGGATTGGACGAGTATTATCAACGTTTTATCCGGGATTTCTCAAAGATAGCGGGTCCGTTAACTAATATAACTCGTAAGGGCATACCATTTATATGGGATGATGCGTGTCAATTAGCATTCGATGAGCTGAAAGATAAGTTGACTTCAGCACCGGTACTAGCACTGCCCAGGACAGGAGTGGAGTACTTAGTTAATACTGACACATCATTACAGGGTCTTGGTGGAGTATTACAGCAGGATGAGAAGGCTATAGTTTATGCCTCCAGAAATCTTAAGCCTCATGAGAAGAGTTACCCCACCCACGACTTGGAGCTAGCAGCAGTCGTGTTCATTCTTCGAATATAGAGACATTATTTGTTGGGGGAGAAGTTTCACCGGTTCACGGATCATAAGTCACTGCAGTAGTTGTTCACTGAGAGGGAGTTGAACATGCGTCAGCACAGGTGGCTTGACTTCTTAAATGATTACCAGTTTGAGATACATCACCACCCAGGGAAGGCTAACGTGGTAGCAGATGCATTAAGCCGAAGTCCGGTAGGTGAGTTAACCGCGATGTGGAAGGTGAAATGGAAGGAACTGGGACATCAGGATATAGTTGCCCAATCTTTTATGTCATTTATAACTGTTACAGCTCAGATTATAATAAGGATGGTTCAGGCACAGGCAGCAGATCCATTTTGTCCGGAGAAAATTCGATAAATTTTAGCCAGGGGAGCAGAGTCTTATTCATTGAATTCTGATGGGAGCTTGCGCTTCCTTGGTAGGTTGATTGTTCAAGAGGGTGTGGATTTACGACATGCAGTGATGACGAAGTCGCACAGATGCAGATTTGTGGTACATCCGAGTGGGGATAAGATGTACCAAGATATGCGACGGTAGTATTAGTGGAGTGGGATGTAAAGGGACATTGCTGAGTTTTGTCTCTAAGTGTTCCACTTGTGAGTTAGTGAAAGTTCATCATTAGAAGCCAGTTGGGTTTCTACAGCCATTAGAGATCCCGATGTCGAAATGGGAGGGCATTTTCATGGACTTCATCACAAGGTTACCTGCTTTTCAGAGGGGTCACGACTCCATATGGGTGATTATGAATCGGTTGACTAAGGTTGCTAAATTTTTTCCAGTTTGGATTGATTACTCTACGGGACAATGCACCCAAATTTTTATAGCCGAGATAGTGAGGTTACATGGGGTACCGCTTAATATTCTATCCGATGGTGAGAAGATCTTTGTATCCCGATTTTGGATGAGTTTTCATGAGGCCATGGGTACTCAGGTTTGATTAAGTACGCCCTATCACCCGCAGACAGATGGGTAGACGAAGCGTAATAACCAGATGTTAGAGGATATGTTACGCACGTGTATCCCAGATTCTGGGGGAGTTTAGGAGTAGTATCTTCCACTTGTGGAGTTCGCGTATAATAACTCCTATCAGTTCACCATCGGTATGGCTCCATTTGAGGCACTGTATGGTAGGCCTCGTCATTCTCCTACGTATTGGTTAGAGGTGGGGGACAACAAGCTATTTCATCCAGAGGTGATATAGGATACGTCTTCCAGGATTGAGATGATTTGTAGTCATATTCGGGTAGCTTAGGACAGATAGAAAAGCTATGCCGATGCGAATCGGTTCTTCCGAGAGTTCAGTGTGGGGGACCAAGTATTGTTATGGGTATCTCCTATGAAGGGAATAATGAGATTTGGGAAGAAAGGGAAATTAACGCCATGATACGTTGGACCCTTTCCTATTATTGAGAGGGTTGCACCGGTTGCTTATAGATTGGGGTTGCCGGAGCAGTTGCATAGGATTCAAGATGTGTTCCGTATTTTATTCGTTGAGGCGATATCTCCGAGAAGAGTTGGTTTACACTCTTGTAGTGTTAGAGGATATTGATTTGTAGCCAAATAGCTCGTATAAGGAGAGAACGATAGCGATATTGGATCAATGCGAGAGTGGCTTGAGATTGAAAGTAGTTCCATTGGTTCTTATCCAGTGGGAGCACCATAACATTGAGGAGTCTACTTGGGAGCGCGAGGATGAGATGCACGACAAATACCCGGAGTTATTCGTTCTAGGTATGCTTTATTTTTCGAATTTCGATACAAAATTATGTTATAAAGGAGGAAGTATGTAAAACCCCGTAATTTTATGTCTTTTAAATTCAGAATAATTAAAAGTTAATGGGCCAAGTTATTGTGGATTAATTAGAAT
The DNA here is from genome assembly GCA_949130495.1 of Sambucus nigra. Taxonomy (NCBI): domain Eukaryota; kingdom Viridiplantae; phylum Streptophyta; class Magnoliopsida; order Dipsacales; family Adoxaceae; genus Sambucus; species Sambucus nigra. The sequence continues at coordinate 174,549,147 of OX422208.1, forward strand.
TAATTAATTAATTACGGTTAATCCGGATTGAATATTACTGTTGATAAGAGTAATATATTATTGAATATTACTTAGTGATATATAAGTAATATGTGAATATGATAATTATGAATATTGTCGTGAGATACAAATACGACAATTATAGAACTTAAGTCAGGACGCGCTTATGAGTCGTGTCGGGACTAAACTGGCGTAATAAAATGTAAATTAATTAAATATCATTCGGATAACCATTTCGAGTCTGTCGTTGAGTCCAGAAGGGTCAAAATAGGCAAAAAAGTATACCCTGGTGTTTGATTTGGGTATCTGGTCAATTGGAAGATGAAAGAACACTCTGAAGGAGTATTTTAGTCATTTGGCTTGGGAGATGAATAGTATCCACATTTTTTTTTATCTTTTATCTAACCTTATAGACTTGTTATATAAGTGGGTTTACACTCTACGTAAGGTTCATTTTATTTATTTTCATTTGTGGAAAGGAAGAGTTGCATGTAGATGAAAAGAAAATTTTGATATGAATCCTATCGATAGTGAGAAGAAAAAAATTTGGTATCTGGTCAATTCGATAGTGAGAAGAAAATAAAAAATTATGATACGTATTGCATGTAGATGAATCCTACTCATAATTGAATATTAAATTTGATGATTTAGAGAAGGAATCATAATTCTAAATTCTGGGTTTTTAAAGTGTATAAAAATGGAGAATTTAGATAAATGAAATTTTGAGGGTTAATTGGGTTTGATGTTAATTCTCATATAAACTTGGTGATTTAGATATTTTTTTCTTGTATTATAATTACCGATAATCATATAGAAATGATGTTGAGATATTTGGGATTCGTTATAATATATTTCATGTGAGTTTGGGTGAAAGAAAATGGATAAAACGCATTAAAAAATGTTGAAAAAGGACGAACATTGTATGATAATTTTAGGACTGTTTTAAGGAGAAATTGACAGTGTGCACACGAATTTTTGTATAAAATCACGTTCTACACAACTTTACAGTTTTAAGTTTTTTCAAAATCGAAGCAGAAAAGCCTCAAATTGTAATTTTATATTTCTGGACAGAATATACCTTTATCAGAAAAAAAAAGTTTGGAAAATGGTAATTTGGCCCATGGTGAGTTTTATTAATTTTGGTACAATAACAAGGAGCGAGGGACTTGGGTTAATGTTGAAAAATTATTTGCATTTGAGGACTAAATTTGGTGAGAGATATCTACATAATTATATTACAATTCAGTGGAGAATAATCGTTATATCAAGTACTTGTATTATTTATGATATATTTACGGGTACTTGTATTATTCATTTTTACGCTTAAATATTTATGAAGTAAAGAAGTCTCGGGCTTATGCCCTTACAAGTGTTCCAAATAAAATAACTAACTCTGGAAGAAAAGCACCTATACTCGAATTAAAGAGTCTGAAAACTGATGAGCAAGAGAGACTGCAAGACTGTCACAGTACAATCCAGCTATCCATGTCTAAGAACATATGGGGGTGAAAATATTTAAATTTTAATCAGACCCCGAGGTGTACAAGAATTAACTTAATTAATTTAAGATGCAATAATACAGTTAATGCAAAATAAATATCCCCCTTCGTCACTCGCATGCGTTTAACACCTCACCGCTCATCTAAGTGTGATATTATTCGCATCCCAATACGATCCAAATAATAATTATGACAACGTGTCAATTTGTAATAATGAATTTATCGATAACAAAATATTTAAGCGTAATAACCACATTTAATTGACAACACTCATACTATCACAGTCTCCTAAGTTGCACATAAATGGCATAAACAACTATTATGCATTTTAGGATCAAAATTTTAGTTATAGTCCACATTCTTAGACAATTAAATTTATCTCATTACAGTCGGGGTAATTATTTATGTATGTCCTTCGTATATTTAACACATAAGGGCGTTACCTTTGGTGCCTAGTTCTCACTCTATCGATAAGTCCATAGAAATCTCTTATCCTAAGTGGACAACACAAAACACAAATAAGTTAGGGACAGTCCATATGCAAGATACCTGTTCACAAGTCATACCCAGCGGTGACACAGGTTGACCTACCTCTCGTAGATGGCGCCTCCCCGTAGTACCTATATAACCAACACAATCGCCAAGCCCATATGTACTGGATTGTGGTACCCGGTCCGAACACATGAACCCCTAAACGGATTGGAGAGTCCATAAAGTTTAGAATGTCCACACAAATACATATAAGTACATATTATTATCTCATATAACATGTATATGTGATTACTTCATAATTACCGTAGAAATCCCACCAAAAGTCCACAATATTTTCATTTATTAATAATTTACCCTCTAGTGAATTATTAATTCAACGGCATAGAATAATTACTTAACCAACTAGTTAATTGTAATTTTACCAATTAAATGCGGGCATCTTAGTGTTTTTAATAATTTCCCCTTTTTGACTCATATAAAGTAAACCAAACCCAAGGTCCAAACATGAAAGGAACGAACGGCCCAAAACCCCTTCACGCCGCTGAAAAGAAGTTGGGCCGTTTGCGCGACTTCATATGTCTCTCGAACGAGATACGACGTCGTTCGAGTGATCCCCTCTTCCTTCCTTCACTGCGTCAGCCATTGTTGTTCTTTCCAGTTTCAAATCTCGAAACCTAGAAACCAACCTAGAACCAATATATATTCAAACCCATCATATACATTGTTAAGGATTTTAACGATGGAAGCATTCTCCAAATTCCAACCCTATTTAATTCGCAATAAGAGGCATCTGTCATGGGATCTACATCCAAATTTCAATCCGCGAAATAATAGTGACATCCTATATATCAATTAATCAAATGTCCCCAATTAACTATCAAAACCCTAAGGGATCTACCCTAAATTTCAAGATTTCGATACCTAAATTTCTAAGACTAATTTTATATTAAATTCAGTCTTCTATATGCATAGAATATTTATTCATCATCAATTCATTCAAATCAAACCAAAATCACTGAAATTTAGGGGTTATTATAAAGCATCAAGAAATACATTGGAAACTTAAATTAAGTGAGAGAATTCTTACCTTAATAGATTCGTAGAAGAAGCCCCTTGAATTCCGTTTGATTCCTTGCCTATTTTCTTCCCTTTTTGGTTTCTCTCCTTCCTCTCTTGATAGCAGTTACATTAGGTCTTTCTGATTGATAGTGGTGGAGTGGTTTATTCCCACTTAACCACTTATTAAATGCCTAATCCTGAGTTAGGCTTAAAACCCAAGTTTTAGACTCCCAAATGAACCCGAATCCATAAGTCAACTAGTCTAAAAGTTCTTCAACATATATTCTACTGAACCGGGACTATTTATAAAGGTCTAAAACACCTAAAAGAGCCCATATATGCACCAAAATATGTCCCGAATTATTTATGTCAATAATGGGTACTTTTAAATTATGTCGCACATTAATTATATATTTTTCTACATTGCATGCAAATGCTATAACCATAAACATAAAAATCAATCATATACGAATATAATTAAATAACAAATTTCACTTGTGCAATTATTAAATAAAAAATTTCAATTAAGTCCAATTTCCCCAAATATTTAATTATTCCAAAAATATTAGTTTTTTTTGAAAAATTACGGGGTATTACAATAAAATATACTTTTCGTATATATCTTTCTATAAATTATGAATACAATTTGAATGCAATACGTGTACTTCGATCATTCCTCCCTCGTGAGTATTATTAGGAGGACGAAATTTGGAAAGCTCACCTAATTTTACACATTATTTTAAGATAAAACAAATAATTGAGGACAAACCAAGAAAGAAAAACAAGAGTTGTTACAAAGGGACTATTTTAATAACTATTTATCTATATTCTCATTTAATTAAGGCATTGATAGATAAAGAGTTGTATGTCTTCTCTTATACGTAAGAACTTTTGAGTGTATTGATAGAATTTGGTGTAATGGCTAGAAGTAGGAACTTTGAATTTCTTTGAACTTGTTTATACGGTCAAACTTTAATACATACTAAGTATATATATTTAGTTTTTTAAATAGTAAAAATATTATGTTTTGAATTATTTTTTTATATTACGTTTAAACATTTCGGATGACCGATATAAAAAATTTAACTCAAAATAACCTTCTTTTCTATTTAAAAAAAAATCGATCAAACTTTTGCAGCTTTTAAGAAAGGCTATTTTAAGCTGATTTCCTTATATGAGTCCCTTGAAATGTTTAAATGTCCCAGAAAAATCACAAACTCAAAATATTTTTTGAATATTTAAAAAAAATGGTTTGCGCCAGCAGTATGTAAACTTGGTATGTATGAGAGTCGCTCTCCTTGTCTATATACGTTTATTTTTTTATATTTAAATTGTAATTGTGAATATTCTCGAAAACGAAGTTGTACATAACTACATCAGCACTATGAGAAAAAGTAGCTTTTACAACGAATTTTTTAGCAAGGAAATAAATTCTGTTGGTAAAAGTAAACTAGTAACATGGAAAATTAAAATCATCCCTAAAAGCAAGATAATTTCAAGGATATTTTGCAACGAAATAATTCCTTGCAAAAAGTCACTTTTAGAGAGGAATTATTAAAATCCTTCCTAGAAATAAGGGCGGAAAATTGTCCCACTATAGTTTAATTTTATGAAATACCTATTGCAAGGAAAAAGTAGAGAAAGAAGAGAAATTGGAGAGTTTGGCTTGGATTCGTCGCTACCGGAAGGAAGACACGAGTCTACAACCTTAAGGCAAGTTTTCTACTTGCTAATATATGATCTCTTGTGGATAAATTGTAAGGATAGTGGTATGTTTGGGAGATTTGGGCAAATATTGGGTTTTGATGTAAATATTGGTATATAATCATTAGATCTTGAATTGGTAGGATTTATATGAATTTAATGTGTCTGTTGAGGTTTGGAAGTGTTGTTGGTATATTGTAGATGTGGGTTAAGGGGAGAGAGGCAAAGGTTTGAAGTAGGCCTTGGGTTTAGCTTTGTGGAAGAAGAAAATGTTCTAGGTTTGCTATGACCGGTCGACCGCGGTCTCGGGACCGGTCGACCGCGGTCTCGGGACCGGTCGACCGGGCCTTCGGGGGAGGGCTTACTGCTTTCCCACATAGGTATAAATTCTGTGCACGATCGACCGCGGTCCCCTGACCGGTCGACCGACCCTTCCAAACTGATCTTTTTGCTTTTCTTCTTAGGCAAAATTTTGAGACGCGGTCGACCGCGGTCTCAGGACCGATCGACCGGTCCCCTATTTTTTTCACCCTCAAACCTTATTGGTTCTCTAGTTCTCTTCTTTTAAGATAGGGACATATGAACCTTCTTTTATGAAGTAAACTTAGAGTCCTAGAGTCCTAGATGAGTTAGTTGACTACCCTACATTAGAAATGGATTAAATGGGGCTTATTCCGGGGGTATACACATTGATATTATGGCATTATTTTTCCTTAGTTAATAAATTATGGGATTAGGAGTTGTAATGTCATATTTGGGAGACTATAGAAGTTCAAGTGAGGTATTTTAGTCTTGGTGAATCATGATAACTCCATAAAATCCTTGGAGAGTTTATTCATTCATGGAGGTTATAATAATGACATGAATTAAGTATGGCTCCGGATAAAGTGTGTTGTATTTATTAAAATGGAAATGGTAATGAAAAGTGAATACGGTAAATGATAATTTACTTAAACACACTCTCTCTAAATGCCATCATAAGGGAAGTTCGCGCATGAGGTGAAGCCCCCTGGCTAATGAATGCTGGGTGGATATAGTCCTAGGCCATATGAATGCTTATGGTATGTTTTTTGCGATGGTGAGGAAATTCCGGGCGTGGTTATGACTCTCCCGCAGGCATATGGCCGCTTCCCGATGTCTTGCGTTGTAGGTGCCCAGGTTGTCTTGTTTGATAGGCTCTATAAGATGATGGTCATTTAGGGGCGCGGACTGTGGGAAAACCCAGACGGGCGGTCTTAGAATTCGTTATATGTATAAGAATATAACTATTCCTAATCAAGTGGGACTTGATGCATAATGAAATTCCGTAAAGAGCATGTAAATGTGATTATGCTTCCTGATAAGGAGCGAAACTATGAAATGAATCAGTGTAAATAATGAAAGCCTTTAATTTGTGTTAATTATTCATATCCTCTTTGCATAACTAAATAACATTTATAATCGTTTAAATTGTCTTAGTTTATTCTTTGAAATTATTTCGATAGATTCTCATCTTTATTTATCATAAGTATCTGTTCATAACTGTCTTACTTTTTATTCACATGATGATTATATAAAACCGGGCCCTGACCCGTTCCTATTTCTTGTTGTGTATGAATCTTGTATCAGTTCAGGTGCTCCGCCGCAAGGACGCCCGTTCTGACTTACTTATTTTAGAGTCTTTGGGGAGCCGTGATACTTTTCGTATATTACGGGATATTTTGTGTAGACGCTTTCATTTTTGTACTGTAGTTCTGATCGGGTCTTTTATTCGGGCGTGTGGCCCAAGCTTTTGTAACTGCTTATTGTAATGTATTATGTAACTCATTTAAACTTATTGAATATTGTTACATGTAACTATTGACCGATAGCATATTCGGTCTCTTATTGTATATTTGTGATGGATGTAATATAAGTCTTTTGGGTTTCCACTTTCTTTTCGAAATTGGGTTGTTTAAATTATTTCCTTATCTTATAATAAAATTAAAAAAAAATTGGCAACCCATTTTCTGAAATATTGGGTGGTCTTCCCGTATACTTATTTTATTGTTGTGATGTTGAGAATGATTCCATCCGTGATTCATGTTATATTGGAGTATCAGGTTGGCCACCCCTTATTTTGGTGAGCAGGTTGTCATATACGGTATCAGAGCATCAGGTTCTAGAGTCCTTAAGATCTATGCGAACTTGTCACGTTCTACCGTAGCGTTCATTGATATAAAGCCTTAATGTTAGGATTGTTTGGTATGCCTACAACTGCGATCTTCTGCAAAATATATTGTTCTTTTGTAGTATTCTAATTCTATTATTCTTCATCTCAGATGCTGCCTAAGAGAGGTCGCCCCGCTAGAATAAACAGAGCTGTAGTAGAGGATGTTGGTCCTCCACCACCGCCACAAGGAACCATAAATGCTGCTGAGGTAGAAAATATTATGGCTCAAGCGATCAATGCTGCTATGACTGCAGTGGTTCAGCAAATGCCACAAGCCCAACAACCACGCGCTCAAGAAGCACAAGTTCCTGCGGGACCTTCTCCGTGGGAAAGGGTTAGAGAGTCCTTTTTAAAGGGTCATCCTCCAGAGTTCCAAGGGGGTTCTGTTGTTATAGTAGCTAATCAATAGAAGAAGGATATGCAACGCCATTTGCGTATGGTGGAATGCAGCGAGGAGAGGAAGCAAATCCTTGTTACCTTTAAATTAGTGGGTGCTGCGTTACATTGGTGTTAGTCTATGACTATGCCAGAGCAGAGAGATACCATGACTATCAATGATTTTTTGGCTCTGTTTGATCGAAAGTACTTTCCTCCCGCAGTTTAGAGGGAGATGAGAAGAAGACTACAAGATGTGGTGCAAGGTGAGAGGTCAGTTGCGGAATACGAAGAGGAGTTTACTCGGCTAACTAGTTTTGTGCCGGACGAGGTGACCCTGGAAGAGAGGAAAATCTCCAAGTTTATGGGAGGTTTACATTGGGGGATAGGATAACATTTGTCGGGCAATCCAGCTTTGCAGACTTTTGGGGATGTAATGAATGCGGCGTTACTCCATTGTCAATAGCATCGGTTGTATGTCCAAAGTGGTAAGAAGGCTTCGGTTGTGGGGAAAGCGAGTAAGCCCGGAGGAAATGGGATAGGAGGAGGAGCTTTACCCTCATCCTAATCTTTGGGAAATAAGTAAAAAGAAAGGGATCCCCATCAAGGGGATTTGTCTAAACGATAACATTTTGTTTGGTTCAATGTTGGTGGCAATAACCATAGGCAGGGTCAAGGTGGCCCGCAACAACAACTAGCAGGTAGAGGTGGAAATGGAGGCAGAGGCCATCAGGGCCAAGGCTTCGTACAATTACGAAATAACCGGGGGCGAAACCAAGAGAATGTGACAAATTGATGCTTTCAATATGGAGAGTTGGGTCACTTCAAGAGGGCGTGTCCACAGTTGATTGGGGGACATCTTCCTAGGATCCCACAGCATCCACAGATTCAGTTACCACCACAGGTACCTAATCCAGTTGTCCCTCCACTGCAGGGTCAGCTACAGTATGGGCGAGTTTATCATATTCAGGATAGTATGCTTCCTCCGGCCCCTCCAGCACCACCAATGATTGAGGGTAAGTGTCTTATTCAGGGGCATATGGGTCGCATTTTATTTGATATGGGTGCGACACACTCGTTCATTTCTATATGTTTTTCTCAGTCTACAGAGTTGATAAAATCTGCAGAGAGTACCTTCACTAGTGTTGAGTCATCTATGGGTGATGGTTCGCTCATTTTCTTTATTTGTAAACAAATAGGAATTACTCTTGGTAATTTGTGCTTTGAGGCCGATTTGCTCGTCCTAGACATGGTCGGGTATGATTTGATTTTGGGTATGGATTGGCTAGTGAAGTATCATGCGATAGTTAATTGATATGGGAAGAGTATAGTTTTTACCGTTCCTGGGCAAGAAATTTTTTTGGTGGTTATGCCTCGTTCAGAAGGAGGTACTAACACTTACTTGTATTGTATCGCGGAGGAGACTTCTCGAGAATTGGTTGTTCCTTTAGAATCCTTTCCAGCTGTAAGATATTTTGAAGACGTTTTTCAGAAGATACCAGGTTTGCCTCCTAGTAGGGAGATCGAGATTGTAATCGACTTGGCGCCAGGTACTCGACCGATTGTGAGAGCTCCGTATCGTATGGCCCATGTTGAGATGAGGGAGTTAAGGGATCATATTCACGACTTGCTAGAGCAAGGTTTTATTAGGCAAAGTACGTCGCTGTGGGGAGCCCCGGTGTTGTTTGTAAAGAAGAGAGACGATTCTCTCCGATTGTGTGTTGATTATAGAGAGTTAAATCAAGTCACTATCCGGAACAGTTACCCTTTTCCTCGTATTGACGATTTATTTAACCAACTTAGGGGAGCCTCGTACTTCTCTAAAATCAATTTAAGGATGGGGTATCATCAGTTGAGGATATGGGAGCAGGATGTATCCAAGACCTCTTTCCTGACGAGGTATGGGTCCTATGAATTTTTGGTTATGCCTTTCGGACTAACCAATGCCCCTGTCTTGTTTATGGATCTCATGAATATGGTATTTTTGGACTTCCTGGACCAGTTTGTTATTGTATTCATCGATGACATCCTAGTTTATTCTCGAACGGAATCTGATCATGCTACTCATTTGAGGTTGGTCCTATAAAGGTTGAGGGATCACCAATTGTATGCTAAGTTTGAGAAGTGAGGCTTTTGGTTGCAGGAGGTACAGTTTATGGATCACATTGTGACAGCCCAGGGTATTTCATTGGACCCAAGTAAGGTGGTTGCGGTGAGGGAGTGGGGTCAGCCCACGACACCTACCGAGATTCATAGATTTCTGGGTTTGGCGGGGTATTACCGCCGATTTATCAAGGGTTTCTCCAAAATTGCTAGCCCTTTGATAAATTTAACCCGAAAACGGGTGAGATTAGTATGGGATAGTTCTTGTTAGTCTACTTTTGATGATCTTAAAGATAGATTGACTTCTGCTCCAGTCCTTGCGTTACCATAGTCGGGATTGGAATATTTAGTCTTTGCTGACGCATCTCTACAAGGTTTGGGAGGCGTACTTCAACATAAGCGGCGGGCTATTGCTTATGCTTCTCGCAAGCTAAAACCCCATGAAAATAATTATCCGGTGCATGATCTAGAACTTGCCGCTATTTTCTTTGCCTTGAAGATTTAGAGGCATTATCTCTTAGGGGAGAAATTTAGTCTTTTCACGGACCACAAGTCGTTGCAATATTTGTTTTCTCAGAAGGATTTTACTATACAACAACGTGGGTGGCTAGAGTTTGTGAAAGACTATCAATTTGACATTCACTATCACCCGGGCAAGGTGAATGTGGTGGCGGCTGCTTTAAGTAAAAAACCTGAGGGGGAGTTAGCGTAGGTATGGAAAGCCAAATGGAAGGAGCTTAGTCAGGAGGACGTGGTTGCTAGGGCGTTCATGTCAGTGATGACCATTACGCCTACCATCATGGAAAGGGTTATAGAACCTCAAGGAAGGGATAAAGGTTATCAAGACCATATACGCCAATTGTTGATCGAGGGAGCGGAATCCCACTCAATAAGTTCGGAGGGTGGATTACGTTTTCACGGGAGGCTCATTGTCCCGAACAAAGGCGATTTGAGACGAGTCGTAATGGCAAAATCTCATGGGTTTAAATTTTCAGTGCATCCTGGTGGGGACAAGATGTATCAAGACATACGCCGTCAGTATTGGTGTCCAGGCATGAAACGGGATATTTCTGAGTTTGTATCCCAATGCACTACTTGTCAATTGGTCAAGATAGACCACCAGCGACCGACAGGATTGTTGCAACCGTTGGAGATTCCTGTGTGGAGGTGGGAGAGTATATCGATGGACTTTATTATGGGCTTACCAAGGTCACAGAGTGGTCATGATTCTATTTGGGTGATTGTCGACCGTTTGACTAAGTCGGCACACTTCCTACCCGTGCGCACAGATTATGATACTGCTCGCTATGCCCAACTGTTCATCGAGGAGGTTGTTAGACTCCATGGGGTGCCCTTAAAAATAGTTTTCGATCGAGATAAGATTTTTGTTTCCCACTTTTGGAGAATTTTCCAAAAGTCTATGGGAATCGAATTGAAATTGAGTACTTCTTATCACCCCCAAACAGAGGGCCAGACTGAAAGAGTGAACCAGATGTTGGAGGATATGCTTTGAATGTGTAGCTTGATTTCAAAGGTAATTGGGAACAATATCTCCCTTTGGTCGAATTTGCTTATAACAATTCATACCAATTCACTATTGGGATGGCGCCCTACGAAGCACTTTATGGTCGGCCTTGTATATCACCCACGTGTTGGTTGGAGGTGGGGGATAATAAGTTTCTTGGACCTGAAATGATCCAAGATACTTCTTCCGAGATCGAACTCAATCGGAATCGCATTCGGATAGCTCAAGATCGACAAAAGAGTTATGCCAATGCGAATAGAAGGCATACGGAGTTGGAAATTGAAGATCAAGTCTTGGTGCGAGTGTCACCAATGAAAGGTATAAATAGCTTTGGGAAGAAAGGAAATCTTGCACCTCTCTATGTTGGACCATTTCCCGTTATTACCAAGGTAGGGCCAGTGGAATATCAACTTGCCTTACCTGAACCCTTACAACAAATTCATGATGTGTTCCATATTTCCTCTTTGAAGAAGTATAAGAGGTGTGAAGGTGCCCTGTGGCATATTCCTTTTGAGGATATCGATTTGCAACCTGATATTTCTTATGAAGAACAATCGATTACTATCTTAGAGCATGGGGAGCACAGGTTGAGGTCTCGAGTGGTGCCCTTGGTACGAGTCCAATGGAGTCATCACAACGCCAAGGAATCGACGTGGGAACGCGAGGATGATATGCAGGAAAAATATCTGCATCTCTTTATACAAGGTACACATGAACTTTGGGGGCAAATTCCCTCATAAGGGGGGAGTATGTAACAACCCTCGCTTTTGAGGACCTATTTTATATTTATTTACCATGGGAAGTGATTATATTAAATGTTGGAATATGGAGTAAGTACTAATTGTATGAGATAAAAGTTAATATTTACTAAATTGTTGCATATTTACTGTATGCGTACGTAAATATCACCCTGTTGTGTTTTATAGTGTCATACGATGACATTTATGGTTTAAAATGAAACCGGAACTTGATATGATTTATAAAATTTCCAGATGCCAATTTAGAGGGCATAGTTAGTCCCAAAATATGCGAGATAATTGGAATAAGTGCCATGTTGTATTTTTATGTTTCGAGCATTTTTTAACTGATTTTAACTTAAATGTGTAGTTGTGAGTCGTTTTGATGTGGTATTAACCATTTAAGTTGGGTAATTAGACTTAAGCGACGATTTAAGTCTTCCAACCCTTTTCTATTTCTTCCATTATACACCTCAAGCCTTAGAGAGGAGAGAGAGAGAGAGAGAGAGAAAGTGTGGAGAAAAAAGAGAAATTGGAGAGTTTGGCTTGGATTCGTCGCTACCGGAAGGAAGTCACGAGCCTATAACCTTAAGGCAAGTTTTCTACTTGCTAATATATGATCTCTTGTGGATAAATTGTAAGGATAGTGGTATGTTTGGGAGATTTGGGCAAATATTGGGTTTTGATGTAAATGTTGGTATTTAAATCATTAGATCTTGAATTGGTAGGATTTATATGAATTTAGTGTGTTTGTTGAGGTTTGGAAGTGTTGTTGGTATATTGTAGATGTGGGTTAAGGGGAGAGAGGCAAAGGTTTGAAGTAGGCCTTGGGTTTATCTTTGTGGAAAAAGAAAATGTGCTAGGTCTGCTATGACCGGACGGCCGCGGTTTCGGGACCGGTCGACTGAGCCTTCGGGGGAGAGCTTACTGCTTTCCCACAAAGGTATAAATTCTGTGCGCGGTCGACCGCGGTCCCCTGACCGGTCGACCCACCCTTCCAAACTGAGCTTTCTGCTTTTCTTCTTAGGCAAAATTTTGAGACGCGATCGACCGGTCCCCTATTTTTTTTCACCCCCAAACCTTATTTGTTCTCTAGTTCTCTTCTTCTAAGATAGGGACATATGAACCTTCTTTTATGAAGTAAACTTAGAGTCCTAGAGTCCTAGATGAGTTAGTTGACTACCCTATATTAGAAATGGGTTAAATGGGGCTTATTCCGGGGGTATACACATTGATATTAGGGCATTATTTTTCCTTAGTTAATAAATTATGGGATTAGGAGTTGTAATGTCATATTTGGGAGACTATAGAAGTTCAAGTGAGGTATTTTAGTATTGGTGAATCACGATAACTCCATAAAATCCATAGAGAGTTTATTCATTCATGGAGGTTATAATAATGACATGAATTAAGTATGGCTCCGGATAAAATGTGTTGTATTTATTAAAATGGAAATGGTAATGAAAAGTGAATACGATAAATGATAATTTACTTAAACACACTCTCTCTAAATGCCATCATAAGAGAAGTTCACGCGTGAGGTGATGCCCCCTGGCTAATGAATGCTGGGTGGATATAGTCATAGGCCATATGAGTGCTTATGGTATGTTTTCTGCGATGGTGAGATAATTCCGGGTGTGGTTATGACTCTCCCGCAAGCATATGGACGCTTCCCGACCTCTTGTTTTGTGGGTGCCCAGGTTGTCTTGTTTGATAGGCCCTGTAAGATGATAGTCATTTAGGGGCGCTCACAGTGAGGAAACCCGAACGGGCGATCTTAGAAATCGTTATATGTATATGAATATAACTATTCCTAATCAAGTGGGACTTGATGCATAATAAAATGCTGTAAAGAGCATATAAATGTGATTATGCTTTCTGATAAGGAACGAAACTATTAAAATGAATCAGTGTAAATAATGGAAGCCTTTAATCTGTGTTAATTATTCATATCCTCTTTGCATAACTAAATAACATTTATAATCGTTTAAATTGTCTTAGTTTATGCTTTGAAATTATGTTGATAGATTCTCATCCTTATTTATCATAATTATCTGTTCATAATTGTCTTACTTTTTATCCACATGATGATTATATAAAACCGGGCCCTAACTCGTTCCTATTTCTTGTTGTGCATGAATCTTGTATCAGTTCAGGTGCTCTGCCGCAAGGACGCCCGTTTTGACTTCCTTATTTTAGAGTCTTTGGGGAGCCGTGATGCTTTGCGAATATTACGGGATATTTGGTTTAGACGCTTTCATTTTTGTACTCTAGTTATGATCGGGTCTTTTACTCGGGCGTGTGGCCCAAGATTTTGTAACTGCTTATTATAATGTATTATGTAACTCATTTAAACTTGTTGAATATTATTACATGTAACTATTGACCGATAGCATATTCGGTCTCTTATTGTATATTTGTGATGGATGTAATATAAGTCTTTTTGGTTTCCACTTTCTTTTCGAAATTGGGTTGTTTAAATTATTTCCTTATCTTATAATAAAATTAAAAAAAAATTGGCAACCCATTTTCTGAAATATTGGGTGGTCTTCCCGTATACTTATTTTATTGTTGTGATGCTGAGAATGATTCCATCCATGATTCATGTTATATTGGAGTATCAGGTTGGCCACCCCTTATTTTGGTGAGCAGGTTGTCATATACGGTATCAAAGCATCAGGTTCTAGAGTCCTTAAGATCTATGCGAACTTGTCATGTTCTACCGTAGCGTTCATTGATATAAAGCCTTAATGTTAGGATTGTTTGGTATGCCTAGAACTGCGATCTTCTGCAAAATAGATTGTTCTTTTGTAGTATTCTAATTCTATTATTCTTCATCTCAGATGCCGCCTAAGAGAGGTCGCCATGCTAGAATAAACAGAGCTGTAGTAGAGGATGTTGGTCCTCCACCACCACCACAAGGAACCATAAATGCTGTTGAGGTAGAAAATATTGTCAATGCTTCTATGACTGCAGTGGTTTAGCAAATTCCACAAGCCCAACAACCACGCGCTCAAGAAGAACAAGTTTTTGCGGGACCTTCTCCGTGGGAAAGGGTTAGAGAGTCCTTTTTAAAGGGTTATCCTCCAGAGTTCCAAGGGGGTTCTGATGTTATAGTAGCTAATCAGTGGAAAAAGGATATGCAACGCCATTTGCATATGGTGGAATGCAGCGAGGAGAGGAAGAAAATCCACCTTTAAATTAGTGGGTGCTGCGTTACATTGGTGGGAGTCTATGACTATTCCAGAGCAGAGAGATACCATGACTATCAATGATTTCTGGGATCTGTTTGATCGGAAGTACTTTCCTCCCGCAGTTCAGAGGGAGATGAGAAGAAGACTACAAGATGTGGTGCAAGGTGAGAGTTCAGTTGCAGAATATGAAGAGGAGTTTACTCAGCTAGCTAGTTTTGTACCGGACGAGGTGACTCGGAAAGAGAGGAAAATCTCCAAGTTTATGGGAGGTTTATATTGGCGGATAAGATAAAATTTCTCGGGCAATCCAGCTTTGCAGACTTTTGGGGATGTAATGAATGCGGAGTTACTCCATTGTCAAGAGTACCTGTTGTATGTCCAAAGTGGTAAGAAGGCTTCGGTTGTGGGGAAAGCGAGTAAGCCCGGAGGAAATGGAATAGGAGGAGGAGCTTTACCCTCATCCCAATCTTTGGGAAATAAGCAAAAAGAAAGGGATCCCCAGCAAAGGGATTTGTCTAAACGACAACATTTTGGTGGATTCAATGTTGGTGGCAATAACCATAGGCAGGGTCAAGGTGGCCCGCAACCGCAACTAGCAGGTAGAGGTGGAAATGGAGGCAGAGGCCATCAGGGCCAAGGCTTCGGACAGTTACGAAATAACCGGGGGTGAAACCAAGAGAATGTGACAAATTGATGTTTCAATGTGGAGCGTTGGGTCACTTCAAGAGGGCGTGTCCACAGTTGATTGGGGGACAGCTTCCTAGGATCCCACAGCAGCCACAGATTCAGTTACCACCACAGGTACCTAATCCAGTTGTCCCTCCACTGCAGGGTCAGCTATAGTATGGGCGAGTTTATCAAATTCAGGATGTTATGCTTCCTCCGGCCCTTCCAGCACCGCTAACGATTGAGGTTAAGTTTACTATTTAGGGGCATATGGGTCGCGTTTTGTTTGATACGGGTGAGACACACTCGTTCATTTCTAGAAGTTTTGCTCAGTCTACAGAGTTGATAAAATCTACAGAGAGTACCTTCACTAGTGTTGAGTCCTCTATGGGTGATGGTTCGCTCATTTTCTTTGTTTGTAAATAAATAGGAATTACTCTTGGTAATTTGTGCTTTGAGGCCGATTTGCTCGTCCTTGACATGGTCGAGTATGATGTGATTTTGGGTATTGATTGGCTAGTGAAGTATCATGCGATAGTTAATTGCTACGGGAATAGTATAGTTTTTGTCGTTCCGGGGCAAGAAATGTTTTTGGTGGTTATGCCTCGTTCAGAAGGAGGTACTAAAAATTACTTGTATTGTATCGCGGAGGAGACTTCTCGGGAAGTGATTGTTCCCTTATAATCTATTCCAGTTGTTAGAGATTTTGAAGACGTTTTTCGGGAGATACCGGGTTTGCCTCCTAGTAGGGAGATCGAGTTTGTAATCGACTTGGCGCCAGGTACTCGACCAATTTCTAGAGCTCCGTATCGTATGGCTCCTGTTGAGATGAGGGAGCTAAGGGATCAGATTCAGGAATTGCTAGAGCAAGTGTTTATTAGGCGAAGTACGTCGCCGTGGGGAGCTTCAGTGTTGTTTGTAAAGAAGAGAGACGGTTCTCTCCGATTCTGTGTTGATTATATAGAGTTAAATAAAATCACTATCCGGAACAAGTACCCTTTGACTCGTATCAACGATTTGTTTGACCAACTTAGGGGAGCTTCGTACTTCTCTAAAATCGATTTGATGACAGGGTATCATTAGTTGAGGATACCGGAGCAGGATGTATCCAAGACCGCTTTCCTGACGTGGTATGGGTCCTATGAATTTTTGGTTATGCCTTTCGGACTAACCAATGCCCCCGTCGTGTTTATGGATCTCATGAATAGGGTATTTCGAGACTTCCTGGACCAGTTTGTTATTGTATTCATCGATGACATCCTAGTTTATTCTCGAACGGAATCTGATCATGCTACTCATTTGAGGTTGGTCCTGCAACGGTTGAGGGATCACCAATTGTATGCTAAGTTCGAGAATTGCTTCTTTTGGTTGCAGGACGTACAGTTTCTGGGTCACATTGTGACAGCCCAGGGTATTTCAGTGGACCCAAGTAAGGTGGTTGCGGTGAGGGAGTGGGGTCAGCCCACGACACCTACCGAGATTCGTAGGTTTCTAGGTTTGGTGGGGTATTACCGACGATTTATCAAGGGTTTCTCCAAAATTGCTAGCCCTTTGATAAATTTAACCCGAAAAGGGGTGAGATTCGTATGGGATAGTTCTTGTCAGTCTGCTTTTGATGAGCTTAAAGATATATTGACTTCTGCTCCAGTCCTTGCGTTACCAAAGCCGGGATTGGAATATTTAGTCTTTATCGACGCATCTCTACAAGGTTTGGGAGGTGTACTTCAACAAGAGCGGAGAGCTATTGCTTATGCTTCTCGCAAGCTAAAACCCTATGAAAAGAATTATCCGGTGCATGATCTAGAACTTGCCGCTGTTGTCTTTGCCTTGAAGATTTGGAGGCATTATCTCCTAGGGGAGAAATTTAGTCTTTTCACGGATACAAGTCATTGCAATATTTGTTTTCTCAGAAGGATTTAAATATGAGACAACGACAATGGCTAGAGTTTGTGAAAGACTATCAATTTGATATCCACTATCACTCGGGTAAGGTGAATGTGGTAGCGGATGCTTTGAGTAGAAAACCCGAGGTGGAGTTTGCGTAGGTATGGAAATCCAATTGGAAGGAGCTTAGTCAGGAGGATGCGGTTGCTAGGGCGTTCATGTCAGTGATGACCGTTACGCCTAACATTGTGGCAAGGGTTATAGAAGCTCAAGGGAGGGATAAAGTTTGTTAAGACCATATACGCCAATTGTTGACCGAGGGAGCGAAATCCAACTCAATAAGTTCGAAGGGTGGATTACATTTTCATGGGAGGCTCATTATCCCGAACGAAGGTGATTTGAGATGATCCGTAATGGAAAAATCTCATGGGTCTAAATTTTTAGTGCATCCTGGTGGGGACGAGATGTATCAAGACATGCGCCGTCAGTATTGGTGTTCAGGCATGAAGCGGGATATTTCTGAGTTTGTATCCCAATGCACTACTTGTCAATAGGTCAAGATAGACCACCAGCGACCGACAGGATTGTTGCAACCTTTGGAGATTCCTGTGTGGAAGTGGGAGAGTATATCGATGGATTTTATTACGGGATTACCAAGGTCACAGAGTGGTTATGATTCTATTTGGGTGATTGTCGACCATTTGACTAAGTCGGCACACTTCTTACCCGTGCGCACAGATTATGATACTGCTCGATATGCCCTGCTGTTCATCGAGGAGGTTGTTAGACTCCATGGGGTGCCCTTAAATATAGTTTTCGATCGAGATAAGATTTTTGTTCCCCACTTTTAGAGAAGTTTCCAAAAGGCTATGGGAACCAAATTGAAATTGAGTACTTCTTATCACCCCCAAACAGATGGGAAGACTGAAAGAGTGATCCAGATGTTGGACAATATGCTCCAAATGTGTATGCTTGATTTTAAAGGTAATTGGGAACAATATCTCCCTTTGGTCGAATTTGCTTATAACAATTCGTACCAATTCACTATTGGGATGGCGCCCTGTGAAGAACTTTATGGCCGACCTTGTATATCACCCACGTGTTGGTTAGAGGTGGGGGATAATAAGTTTCTTGGACCTGAAATGATCCAAGATACTTCTTCCAAGATCAAACTCATTCGGAATCGCATTCGGATAGCTGAAGATCGACAAAAGAGTTATGCCGATGCGAATAGAAGGCATACGGAGTTGGAAATTGAAGATCAAGTCTTGGTGAGAGTGTCACCAATGAAAGGTATAAAGCGCTTTGGGAAGAAAGGAAATCTTGTGCCTCGCTATGTTGGACCATTTCCCGTTATTGCCAAGGTAGGCCCAGTGGCATATCAACTTGCCTTACCGGAACCCTTACAACAAATTCATGATGTGTTCCATGTTTCCTCTTTGAAGAAGTATAAGAGGTGTGAAGGTGCCCTATGGCATATTCCTTTTGAGGATATCGATTTGCAACCTGATATTTCTTATGAAGAACAACCGATTGCTGTCTTAGAGCATGGGGAGCATAGGTTGAGGTATCGAGTGGTGCCCTTGGTACGAGTCCAATGAAGTCATCACAACGCTAAGGAATCGACGTGGGAACGCGAGGATGATATGCGGGAAAAATATCTGCATCTCTTTATACAAGGTACGCATGAACTTTGGGGGCAAATTCCCTCATAAGGGGGGAGTATGTAACAACCCTCGCTTTTGAGGACCTATTTTATATTTATTTACCGTGCGAAGTGATTATATTAAATGTTGGAATATGGAGTAAGTACTAATTGTATGAGATAAAAGTTAATATTTACTAAATTGTTGCATATTTACTGTATGCGTAAGTAAATATCACCCTGTTGTGTTTTATAGTGTCATATGATTTAAATGACATTTATGGTTTAAAAATGAAACCAGAACTTGATATGATTTATAAAATTCCAGATGCCAATTTAGAGGGCGTAGTTAGTCCCAAAATGTGCGAGATAGTTGGAATAAGTGCCATGTTGTATTTTTATGTTTCGTGCTTTTTTTAACTGATTTTAACTTAAATGTGTAGTTGTGAGTTGTTTTGATGTGGTATTAACCATTTAAGTTGGGGAATTAGACTTAAGTCACGATTTAAGTCTCCCAACCCTTTTCTATTTCTTCCATTATACACCTCAAGCCCTAGAGAGGAGAGAGAGAGAGAGAGAAAAGTGTGGAGAAAGAAGAGAAATTGGAGAGTTTGGCTTGGATTCGTCGTTACCGGAAGGAAGACACGAGTCTACAACCTTAAGGCAAGTTAACTACTTGCTAATATATGATCTCTTGTGGATAAATTGTAAGGATAGTGGTATGTTTGGGAGATTTGGTCAAATATTGGGTTTTGATGAAAATGTTGGTATTTAAATCATTAGATCTTGAATTGGTAAGATTTATATGAATTTAGTGTGTTTGTTGAGGTTTGGAAGTGTTGTTTGTATATTTTAGATGTGGGTTTAGGGGAGAGAGGCAAAGGTTTGAAGTAGGCCTTGGGTTTAGCTTTGTGGAAGAATAAAATTTTCTAGGTCTGCTATGACCGGTCGACCGGGCCTTCGGGGGAGGGCTTACTGCTTTCCCACAAAGGTATAAATTCTTTACTCGATCGACCACGGTCCCTTGACCGATCGACCGTCCCTTCCAAACTGAGCTTTCCGCTTTTCTTCTTAAGCAAAATTTTAAGATGCGGTCGACCGAGGACTCAGGACCGGTCGATCGGTCCCCTTTTTTTTTCACCCTTAAGCCTTATTTGTTCTCTAGTTCTCTTCTTCTAAGATAGGGACTTAGGAACCTTCTTGTATGAAGTAAATTTAGAGTCCTAGAGTCCTAGATGAGTTAGTTGACTACCCTACATTAGAAATGGGTTAAATGGGGCTTATTCCGGGGGTATAAACATTGATATTAGGGCATTCTTTTACCTTAGTTAATAAATTATGGGATTAGGAGTTGTAATGTCGTATTTGGGAGACTATAGAAGTTCAAGTGAGGTATTTTAGTGTAGTTGAATCATGATAACTCCATAAAATCCTTGGAGAATTTATTCATTCATGGAGGTTATAAAAATGACATGAATTAAGTATGGCTCCGGATAAAATGTGTTGTATTTATTAAAATGGAAATGGTAATGAAAAGTGAATACGGTAAATGATAATTTACTTAAACACACTCTCTCTAAATGCCATCATAAGGGAAGTTCGTGCATGAGGTGAAGCCCCCTGGCTAATGAATGCAGGGTGGATATAGTCCTAGGCCATATGAGCGCTTATTGTATGTTTTCTGCGATGGTGAGGTAATTCCGGGTGTGGTTATGACTCTCCCGCAGGCGTATGGCCACTTCTCGACGTCTTGCGTTGTAGGTGCCCAGGTTGTCTTGTTTGATAGGCCCTGGAAGATGATGGTCATTTAGGGGTGCGCACAGTGGGGAAACTCGGACGGGCGGTCTTAGAATTCGTTATATGTATATGAATATAACTATTCCTAATCAAGTGGGACTTGATGCATAATGAAATGCCGTAAAGAGCATATAAATGTGATTATGCTTCCTGATAAGGAACGAAACTATGAAATGAATCAGTGTAAATAATGAAAGCCTTTAATTTGTGTTAATTATTCATATCCTCTTTGCATAACTAAATAACATTTATAATCGTTTAAATTGTCTTAGTTTATGCTTTGAAATTATTTCGATAGATTCTCATCTTTATTTATCATAAGTACCTGTTCATAACTGTCTTACTTTTTATTCACATGATGATTATATAAAATCGGGCCCTGACTCGTTCCTATTTCTTGTTGTGTATGAATCTTGTATCCGTTTAGGTGCTCCCCCGCAAGGACACCCGTTCTGACTTCCTTATTTCAGAGTCTTTGGGGAGCCGTGATACTTTTCGGATATTACGGGATATTTTGTGTAGACGCTTTCATTTTTGTACTCTAGTTATGATCGGGTCTTTTACTCGAGCGTGTGGCCCAAGCTTTTGTAACTACTTATTGTAATGTATTATGTAACTCATTTAGACTTGTTAAATATTGGTACATGTAACTATTGACCGATAGCATATTCGATCTCTTATTGTATATTTGTGATGGATGTAATATAAGTCTTTTGGATTTCGACTTTCTTTTCGAAATTGAGTTGTTTAAATTATTTCCTTATCTTATAATAAAATTAAAAAAAAATTTGGCAACCCATTTTCTGAATTATTGAGTGGTCTTCCCGTATACTTATTTTATTGTTGTGATGCTGAGAATGATTCCATCCATGATTCCTGTTATATTGGAGTATCGGGATGGCCACCCCTTATTTTGGTGAGCGGGTTGTCACAATATGTTAATAGGCAAGTAAAGAATATGAGAAGCTGAAATGACATATTGAAGTATTTTATGGTACTCATTGGTCGAAGAAAAATGGGTGGATTAGTGAAGAAGAGTATCAACCAATGTAAGTGTATAAAAAAATAATAATTTTACATACTTAAACATCAAGCATTACTCCCAAGCTGTGAGGGCTGGATTGATGTGTGTTGAAATCGGTGGAAGAGAGTTATTGTTGGATTATTTATTTGTATCACATTAGGTTGGATTTCATGAATAAATAAAGGAAACTCTACCGATTTTTTTAAAATAAAATAAAATCGGTGGAATGGATGCATTAATGATTTATTTATATTTATAGTTGTTTGATTAGTGATTTATGTGTCACAACAGGTTGAATTTCATTAAGAATCAAAGGAAAGTCTATCGGATTTTTTTTTTAATGTAAAAAATAGTCAAAGCGATAGTGTAATATATTCTTTTCTTTTTCTTTGTAGAATGAGATGATTTAATTGCAAAAATAATCAGAGGATTACAATGAAGCATCAATCTGTCAAAAAAGTCCTTGGAAAGAGGTTGGGATATGTGAAGGGGGTCTTGGTTCCTGACCTTTGAAATCAGTACACATGCAGAATTTTGAATTGGAGAATAAAAAGTTATGAACAGAGATTATAGATTTGAAAATTATAGTCCAAGATCTTGCGTCAAAGATTATTGCAATGAAGACCTCCCTACTTCTAGAGAAGGATGTTGGGCCTGAGGAAGATGTCCTTGAAGGATCTTTTATCCCTTCGAATCAACTTGCATAATGACGAGCGTTGATTTTGTCATTTTGTTTGTGATGAGAACACTAGTTTAAACTCATCTCTTAGTTATGAAGTATTATTTACTTTTGAGCTTTATTATGACATGAACAGTAGCACATTTATGTTTTCGATATAATATAACTTCTTTTATTATGTGCATTTACTTAATTTTTTTTGTTTATTTCATTATCTGATTTAATTCGTAAGGAAATATTTATTGCGGAAACACTATTATTATGAATACGTCTTTTTTTGCAATCAAAGTAGTATTCTTTTACAAAGAAAATCCAAGTTGCAAAAATATTTCCGTAAGAAATAATGACTATTAACAAGGAATCTTATCCATCGCAAAGTATCTTCCGCAACAAAATAAATGTTGTTGAAACATATCATTATAAAGGTTATAATTATTTGCAATCAAAATTGTCTTTTATGCAACGAAAAAGGGTATTACAAAAGTGTTTTAGGAACGAAAAATTAAAATTTGGCAACAAATTTTAATTCTCTCAAAATAACTTTTAAGACGATTTGTTAGTATCTTTTGTAACAAAATATTCATTGTAAAAAAGTTTTAGTCGAAATATTAGAGCTTATTTTCAAGGAAAAGGCTTTTGTTTTCCAATGAAATATTTTGTTGCAACATATATTTATCTACGATGACAAAATTTTCTTACAAAAGATCTAAATGATGGCTAGTGCGAGGAATGTTACTAGGAAAAAAATCATTGCAAGAGGTTTTTTGCAATGAAAATACCTTTTGAAACAATATTTTTTCCTTGCTAAAAGCCATAAATCTTATAGTGAGCTATGTGGCGGAAATAGAGAGTGATTTCGAGTTTGGATGATGGAGATACATCTATTTACAAACAATGCTCAAAGTTATCACCTTACTACCGAATTTAACATTTTCGTCCCCAACTCATGCGGAGTATAAATTGTAAAAAATGAAGAATATTAATTAAAACCAGTGCTATGAGTTCAAAAAACAAATCCTATTCAAAGCATTTAGTAATTCCTCTTATAGAAACTCAGGAATCTGATTACTCTCTCTATCTCTACTTATACCTCTGTTTACCTCTATAACTCTAACATACTTTTAAAATCTAAAGGTGTAAAATAATGATTTTCTTGGAGAGACTCTCATTAATTTTTATGCAAACAATGAAGGGTACGTCTCCATCCAAATATATTATTCATGATATGATGATTTGGAATTATAGGGGATGCATTTCGTAATTTGAGGTAAAATTTATGTGATTTTTCTCTTTGAATATTTAGGTATTATGATTTATAGAGTAATATCTTTATAATATGAATATATATATTTTTTATTTCAAGAAATGATAGGAAATTGTAACTTCATACGCTTGTGTTATGAATTAATTGAATATTATACTAAGTTATATGACTTACGAGTTGTTTATAAGATGTTAGAATTGAAAACCTGGTTGAATTAACTAGGTGTGGTGTGGGTGCTTATAATGTTTGACAGAATGTTTAATTGAATGATAACGAATTCAAAATAACAATTACTTCGTGAAACTTAAGTGACATATCATAGGATTGAAATATGGGAAGTTAGTATGAATCAATATTGTTTAGCATTTGATTTATGTATTGAAATAAGAAAATAAGTATATGTACCCCGAGTTTTGAGGTGCTGCCTAAAACATGGTAAATTTGTAACGATGTACAAAAATAGAGATATCACTCTAAAATACTTGTAGTCAGGGACGGAGCCAGGATTTTTCAAGAATGGGGTTAATTTAAAGGCAATTTTCGACAGTGTGGCTCTCGGAACCCTCAAACCAAATTTTTTGAAGCTGTTTTTTTGTATTTACCAAAGAATTACTTAATTATTAATTTGATCTAATAGAAAGATAAACAAAAAATGATTAATTAAGGATTTTAAACCCTAAAAAATGAGAGCATAAATACAAATTTAATTTTTAATTTAAACAAAAAAATCCTAAAATTAATCCTAACGTCAACTCCAAATTTAACATCAACATAAATAGAGGAAGATAACAAAAAATTTTACATACAAAATTATTCAAAACTATATGTTTTTTATACTTAAACATTTCTTTATATATATATATATATATATATATATATATATATATATTTATTTTTTTGAAAAAAACGTGGGGGATCTTCTCCCCACCTCCCTCCGTATTTTCTTATAATGATGCCACTTCAATTGAGCTGGAAAAAAACTCGTGGGTGGTTTTCGACAAAGGTCGTGTTGTGAGGAAGTGTGTCAACAAATGATATTGACAATAATTGTGATCCAAAAAATAAAGTAGCAAACAAGTACTAAATATGGGGTAGAAATTACAAACATGGGATAAATATTTATGTGGTCACTAATTTGGCTATGGCCATAATTGACCCGTGATACTAATAGAAGAAGATTAAAAATGAAAGGACAATATGTTCTTTCCTCACACATTAATAATCTATCTTCTCATAAATATTGAAAGACACACAAATATCAGTCTTCTCACAAAAGACTCTTCAATTCTATCCGAATTTCTCAATAGAGAATACCCAAAATTGATTCCCAAAATAACCAATTTTACACAAAATGGGTGAACCTTTAAATTTTCACTCAACACAATTATTCTATACTTTTGAACACAAGACACTAAACTCTCTCTCAATTTGGTGTGTCTACTACACCTTTGATGCACCTCCTTATATAGAAATAATAAGGAGACAACGGTGGATGGAACAAGGCTGGAGCATGTGGGTGAAAGCATAAAAGGAAAAAAATGCAAAAAGAAAAGGCTAATAGTTTTTTATTTTTAGCTTCTCCAATAATCTCCACGTTGACAAAATTTTACATGTCTCCCTGTTAAAATTTTGTTAACTAAAAAACTAACGTCTCCACCTTCACAGACACAACCACCATACCAAAACGAGTCATCCACAAAATCAACATACAATGAGGGATATCACCAAAATACATGATCGCCATCATAAAAACACTAATGAAGATTTCTGACTAGGTTTTAGGCCTCCTTAAATCTACCTTTCATCTTAGTCTTTAATCGATGCATATCTTGTGCAACCATAAGAACACCTCCACCATCTCTATTGAACCCACAATGCTCGATAGCACCCTCAAAAACCTTTGCTTCACATCACATCTAGAAACCATTGCCAATTGCCCTCTAGTCACTAATAGGTAACTTAAATTCATATTCTCCTACATCTTTACCAATGCCAATGGCTTTCTTTCAGTGCATATTTATAGCACTCGAATGGATTATCATATTTCCATCAATATTACCGCAAGCCAACACCATGTCTATCCTCATAGGTCTGCCTCCCTTTAAGGACTGCTCCAATTTTGGTTGCCACCTCAAAATTGATTTCACTCTTCCAGAATATTGTGTAGTCTCGTCACAACTTGAATGAGAGTAAAGATCACCAGTCTTCCCAAAATGCATGCCCCGCTCGCCTTTTCCTCCATTGCCAAGCTTCAAATGCGAACTTTCACTCGACATAATGGAAGTCCCCACAAAAGCTCCACATGTTACCATATTCCCTTAAAGAACATACAGGTTCTTCACCTTGGTGCCTATATACACCACACGAGAACCTTCCATGACCCTCATACATCCACCTGATGTTATCACTTTGTAACCGATGGAGTTTAGCCCACCCATTGACATAAGGTTCACCCGAATACCCGGAACATGTCGCACACCATACAAAGTTCTCGCCAACCCATCATATGTCTTCATTTTTCTTAAACCAATATCTAAAATTTTGAAGGCACTCCCATAGTCCATCAAAACAGAACAAACTTTCACCTCTTTGTAGGAGGAGAAAGAATCCCTATTGGGACACATATGAATTTCGCAATCAGAATCAAGAACCCAAACATCATTAAATGACTCACTATAATGGGTTTCCATGAGAGCATAACCACCATCTTCTGAATCACTTTCATCCTCCACTGTTGCGGTTACATCTTGAACCTTCTCCTTTCCTTTACCATTCTTACCTTTAAGTTTGGGACAAGAGGCAATGATTTCCCAACATCTTGATAGTAGTAACACGCCCGGTACTTATGCCCCATCAAAATGACCTTGATCTCTTCAAACCTCGGTTCTCTAGTTTCCTGCGGCATCACCATCACCCTCAACAACTTCCTCCTATTTCCATTCACTACAACAAAAACAGGAATCTGGCACGCTTTAAAACTGTGCCAGATCAAATCTATCACGGTTTTAAACGATGCCAGAATCAGGTGTTCCAAAATGGCCATTTTTTCTGGTTCGGTTTAAAAGTGTGCCAGATTTGACCAAACAGAAACACTTCTGGCATACTTTTAAACCGTGCCAAAATTTGATATTTCAGGCACACTTTTAGCACAATTTTGAACTGTGCCAGATTGAGTGCATTTTGATAAACTTTTGGCATAGTTCAAAACCTGCCAAATTTTGATACACTTTTGGCACGGTTTTGAACGGTGCCAATTTTTGGATAAAAGAAAAAAAAATAATTTGAAAACAAGAAAATTAACAAATTGCAAATCTTGCATGTTGTTGATAAACTAATGTACATACAAGCTTCAAAATATTACAACTCTTTAGTAGTTCACAGGAAAAAAAAATTGGGCAGTTTCCTCTATTTTATGGACATTCTAAAACCTGTTAATATAAAACCTGCATAATATAAAGTCCGCACGGCCACAAAATATAACAATAAACTTACAAAAGCCCGTACGGCCATAAAATTTAACAATAAAACTACAAAAGCCCGCACGGCCATAACACAAAAAAATAAAATCATGAATATTAAGGACATTAAATGAATGAAACCCTTGTCATAAACCATTGACTTCTCCGTGTTTTCAACGTGAATAAATGATAACGATAAAATATTATCTTGCAAAAAAAATAGGATACAAAAAAGAGACGATATTAGTGACCAAGTAATTTATATAAAAAAAAGCTTAATCAAGCTAAAAAATTACATATACGAGTTGAAATTATTATTATATTCTAAAATTGAAAATGTTACGCAAGTTATGACTACCTGATCAGTTCCTACAAGTTAAATTGGTCTCGTGCGAGGTGTTAGTGCTTCTTACGGGATCGTTTGTGGGTTGGTTTGGGTTTTCACCCTTCAACAGCTTATTTCTAAGCCTAGTCCATATATTATCAAATTATAATCACATTCTCAAATCGATAGGCCCGTGACTACGCGGTCAGTTCCTACGAGTTACATTGGTCCCATGCGAGGTGCTAGTGCCTCTTGTAGGACCGTTTGGGGGCTGATTTGAGTTTTCACCCTTTAACGGCTTGTTTCCAAGCCTAATATATATATTTTTAAATTATCGTCATATTCTCAAACCGAGAGTCCTGTTACTACATGATCAGTTCCTACGAGTTACATTGGTCCCGTGGGAGGTGCTAGTTGTAACAACCCGCGTAATTTTGGAGTATTTTCAAAATATAAAGGAAAATAAAGTTTTTGGTAAAATTATTTTTATTGCTCAAATATGTTGGATTTTATTTTTGAAGATGAGAATTTCAAACGGTTTTGAAATAGGAATTAAAATGGAGTTTTAATTGAATTTTTATTATATAGAAGAGTCCTCAAAACATAAAACTCTGTAAGAGTCCTCAAAACATAAAACTCTATAGAAAAATAACTATTTAAAAATATTGAACGGTCCAATCGAGTTGAATTTTTTTTTGACAGCTTCCTCTCGTCTTTCGCTAATTCTTTGTAAAATTTCACCCAATTCCAATGGTCCGATCGTCCGAAATAAATTTTTTAGTGTTTGTATCTGATTAGAACTCTTTTCTTAATCAAACTCTTAATCCTTTATATATCAACAAATTCTTGGCTTGGCTTTTCAAATCACTTTTTCATCAACTTCTCAACTAGAAGACCTCTCCAAAATTACTCCCTTTGATCTACAAACCAAAGCCCCAAACTTATTCAAGATTTCAACCTTAGATTCGAAGGCTCGTTTGGTGTTTTCTCGAGTTTGGGCAAGAACGAGATTTGATTATTTTTGCGAGAGGATAGTGATGGTGTGTTTAGATTTTTAGGCTGAAATTATATGATGATTCATGTGATGATTTTGAGGTATGGAATTTTACACAATATTCTCCTTAATCTCGAGAGTATTATTCTCGTTGTTTTCTTGTCATTATTGACTCATATTTGAATTGCTAAATTCATTGGAATCTGGAATTTTTGTTGGAATCTAATTATGATTCATGTGGTATTATTATTTTGTTGAGCATGTTGTCATGATGATTTTAATATGGCACGAAGGTTGGGCACCCGCTAATATTCCTTTTTCCGGATATGCTAAAAATGCATAGGCGCGGTACGGTGGTGATGCTTGGTGATCCGGTTAATGTGTTGTTGAGAAATTAAAGTGATATAATTGCTTATGAGATTCGCATTTGATTTGAATATTCGTATTCGTATTGTGACGTTTTATTCATCGCTAACATATTTGTTGAGCATCTTTCCTGTCGTATTGTGTACTTCCCCATCTTTTCTTTTAGTGGCAGGTTAGCACAGATTTTGGGGTGCTAAGGAGTTTGATTTTTAGATTGGATGGTTTGGGAAGGATTTTTAATACAGGATGAGAGGAATTGTATTTATTTTTTATGAATAGAGCATTGGAGATTTATTTTTATTTCGAGATAGATAGTTATTTTATTTCGAGAAATTATTGGTTGTATTTAATTTGAAGTATTGAGATTAGTGGATTCTCTTTTATATTGTGGGATTTATTTAGATGATTTATACCTTGTTATTTGAGGATTTAGTTAGTTTTATCATAGTAGCGCTCCGTTCGCTCTCCCCGGGCGGGCGGGGTGTTACAGAATAGTATCAGAGCTTAAGTATACGATAACCCTCGGGTCTTGGATTTTGGGTCTGTTGCGTTTTTGTGGCTCGAATTTGGAGATAGAAATTTTTAGGGAATCATTTTGCATTAGGCATCTAGATTAGATGTGAGGAAATTATTTTTCTGGTGACGAGATTATTTTTGGAGATTGTTGGCCTGATTTTTTAGAGTTAGGTATTCGACGAGTTTCAAGGGCGAAATTCCATTATTAGTGGAGAAGTGTAACAACCCGCGTAATTTTGGAGTATTTTCAAAATATAGAGGAAAATAAAGTTTTTGGTAAAATTATTTTTATTGCTCAAATATGTTGGATTTTATTTTTAAAGATGAGAATTTCAAACGGTTTTGAAATTGGAATTAAAATGGAATTTTAATTGAATTTTTATTATATAGAAGAGTCCTCAAAACATAAAACTCTCTAAGATTCCTCAAAACATAAAACTCTATAGCAAAAAAAACTATTTAAAAATACTGAACGGTCCGATCAAGCTGAATATTTTTTAACAGCTTCCTCTCGTCTTTAGCTAATTCTCTGTAAAATTTCATCCAATTCCAACGGTCCGATCGGCCGGAATAAATTTTTTAGTGTTTGTATCTGATTAGAACTATTTTCTTAATCAAACTCTTAATCCTTTATATAAGAACAAATTCTTGGCTTGGATTTTCAAATCACTTTTTCATCAACTTCTCAACCAGAAGACCTCTCCAAAATTACTCCCTTTGATCTACAAACCATAGCCCCAAACTTATTCAAGATTTCAACCTTAGATTAGAAGGCTTGTTTGGTGTTTTCTCGAGTTTGGGCAAGAATGAAATTTGATTATTTTCGCGAGAAGAACGTGATGGTGTGAATATATTTTGAGGATAAAATTATGTGATGATTCATGTTGGTTCTTTTTGGTGGTTTAAGGTATGGGATTTTATACAATATGCTCTTAAATCTCACGAGTATTATTCTTGTTGTTTTCTTATGATTATTGACTCATATTTGAATTTATAAATTCATTAGAATCTCAAAATATTTGTTGGAATCTAATTATGATTCATGTGGTATTATTATTGTGTTGAGCATATTGTCATGAAGATTTTAATATGGCATGGAGATTAGACACCCGCCAATATTCATTTTTCTGGATATGCTAAAAATGCATAGGCACGGTACGGTAGTGATGCTTGGTGACCCGGTTAATGTGTTATTGCGAAATTATAGTGATATAATTTCTTATGAGATTCGCATTTGATTTGAATATTCGTATTCGTATTGTGACGTTTTATTCAACGCTAACATATTTGTTGAGCATCTTTCTTGTCGTATTGTGTACTTCCTCATCTTTTCTTTTAGTGGCAGGTTAGCGCGGATTTTGGGGCGCTACGGAGTTTGATTTTTAGTGTGGATGATTTGGGAAGGATTTTTAATACAAGATGAGAATAATTGTATTTAGTTTTTATGTATAGAGCATTGTAGATTTATTTTTATTTCGAGATAAATAGTTATTTTATTTCGAGAGATTATTGGTTGTATTTAATTTGAAGAGATTGAGATTAGTGGATTCTCTTTTATATTGTGGGACTTATTTAGATGCTCCATTCGCTCTGCCCGGGAGGGCAGGGTGTTACACTAGTGCCTCTTACGGGGCTGCTTGAGGGTTGGTTTAGGTTTTCACCCTTTAACAGCTTGTTTCTAAGCCTAATCTATATATTTTCAAATTATCGTCATATTCTCAAACCAAGAGGCCCGTGACTACGCGGTCAGTTCCTACGAGTTACATTGGTCCCGTGCGAGGTGTTAGTGCCTCTTGCGGGGCCATTTGGGGTCAGATATGAAAACCTAAATCAAATGTATGAGTCGTAAACCTTAATAAATATTAAGGTCTTGTGGTCAGATATGAAAACCTAAATTAAGTTGTGAATCTACCAAAAAAAGCATACCAACCTGGAGTGAAAAAATCCACTGCCACCACATCTATCATCACGAATAAACTAAAATATTTGACAGATTAATAGATGTACTTTACCCTAGATATCGAATATAAAATCTCAATGATTAACTCAGCAGTTTTTTCAAAAGCCTCGGATCAATTGATGGTCGATATCCGTCGAGGTCTCACCAATTTCATTCATTCCATATTCATCCTCTAGAAACTATAGTTTTTATCGTCTTAATGGAAAAGTAAAAGAAAAAAAATAGTATGCCTAAACATAAAGGATATTGAATAAAGAAAATTGGAAGAGAGAAAGAAAACCTAAAAGAATCCATTCAACCTCCCAGCTCAGCAATATGTACTAAACCAAATTTATAAGAATAAATAAAAATCCCAAATTATAACAAAAAAATAATAGGAGGAAAAACAAAGCCTCACATTTTACATTATCCAAACATTTTATTTATCAACGGGCCTAATATCAAATAACAAAGTAATGATTAGAGGCCGTTAAGCACCTGCGAAAACAATTTTTCAAACATTTAACCCAAATAAGTACCTGCAAAAACAAATTCACATGATATTTGATAAAATAGATAAATAAACAATGTGTGATTATAAAAACACAAAACCCTTATTTGAAGAAGATAATTGTGAAGGCAAATCTGACAAAGCAATAAAGATTCTTCAAAAACTAATTTTCAAACTTTTTACACACTAAATCGAAAAAAAACTAGGAACCCAAATAAGCACATGTAAAAACAGATTATACCTACAAAACCCAAAAAAATAGTAAGACAAATTAGGTAGCACATTATATATTTGAAAAAGTAGAAACTAAACACCAAATGAAACCCACAAAAATTATTCAACCCGAGCCCTAACAATTGAAGAACTAAAGATCCCTAACAGTAGAAGAGAAATTGAATGTTAAACAGAAATCGAACAAGTAAAAACTTAAACAAATCGAAAACTTATGTAAGAATATTGGTGGTGTGGCGAGAGGGGCGGTGAGGGGAGAAGGGTGAAATATGGACGATGGAGGCACACATTTCGGAGATGGAGCAGTGGTTCATGGATGAGACAGCGATGATGGAGGTCTGGTAGTGTGCATAGATGATGGAGGCACACAAAAAGAAGGGAGGGATGAGAGGGAAGTGAGAGGCAGATATAAAAATATGAGTATAGGGAATTTTTTTAATGTCTTTTATGTTTTAGTAAGTGTACTCAATTTTGGCACACATTAAAACAGTGCTAAATTTTGGCACTGTTATAAATTGTGCAAGATTGTCATTAAACTATGCCAAAATTTGGCACAGTTTTAAACTGTGAAATTTTTTTTAATATCTGGGCGTGCCAAATTTCTATTTTTGGTGTAATGGTTGGAGAGAAGTGTTAATGTGACCTCATCCAAAATTATACTCTTATTCGTGTACATCATCATAGTCACAATAATTGTACCTATCGAGAAAAGAAGCCAACAAAACCGCAACCTTGTCCTCTTCCTCCATTTTCACCTTCATGTTTAATAGTTTCGAAAAAGCCTATTAAACTCATTTAGTTGGTCTTGCAACGATGTACTCGGACCCATTCTAAATTCGTAGAATTGATTATTGAGATTAATCTAATTTGTCGAAGACTTCTCCAAATAAAGCTTCTCAAGCTTTACCCTATTTACCAAAATGGAAGTCTCTATCATAACATGGTGTTTAATCTCCTTAGATAAACACAACTTAATCGTGGAACAAGCATCCCTATCTATCTTGTTCCACTCGTCATCTTTCATTGTGTTGGGTTTTCCCTCTAAAGTAGGGATCAAGCCTCCTTTGATAGGGGTGTCCGTCACTTCCATTTGTCAAAGGCCAAAATTGTTCCTCCCATCTAATTTCTCCACATCATACCTCATCTTGGATGCCATAACAAATATTATCACGATCACAAAAACTGATAAAAAAAATTAATTAATTTTGTGTGAAAAGTAAAGAAAAGAAAGTTTAGTGAAAAAGAAAAAGAAAAAGAAAAAAACAAAAGAAAATAAAAGAAAAAGTGAGAAAACGAAGAAAAGAAAAGAAAGAGAAATTTGTATATGTTGTGTATAGTGTTCAATAAGCTTTGATTACTTTCCCCATTTGTATATCTAATGCCTTTTATGGAAGTTGTTTGTTCAATTTTTGATATTACCCGCATTCTTTCCATTATCCTAAGTTTTCATTCTGAACACTTTGAATCCGTACATACATATCCTTCATTTCATACCCTAGCCAAACCTACATTTTAACCCTATCAAGTCCTATGCGATCTTAGGGTGCATTTAAATTAAAAATTAAAATAGTTTTGATAATCTGTGAAAATGCATTTTGCCTCCTTTAATGTGCGGTATCTTTCATTGAGATTACAATTTTTAGTTTCATATATAGCGTTCTTCCTTTATGACATGTGTGGGGCCTAGTTTCCATTTACATTTACTCTTTATGCCTGCATGTTCCGTGTGTTAGCTCCCTGTTTTGAGTAAATTCACGTGATGAGTGTAATGCCCGTGAGGATTGAATATATGCTTGCTTTATTTAGTATCCGATTTATTTAATTTTTTTCCAAATCACACTTTGCATGTTCTCGCTCCCCTCCCACATTTTAAGGTTTCAATTTAACGAAGTTCATTCTATAATATTAATAATACGAACTTTTGTGTGAATTCATTCATTATGCTAATAATGTGTATGATATCTTTTTCGCTATTTTTGGGTGTGTCTCATGTGATTGGGAATATTTTGAGGAAACCATATGATGTTTGTGGGTTTCATCCCTGAAAACCCTCACGAGACGACACTCGTCCACTAGGATAACGTAGGGGTTTAACGACTTATTGCATATGGCTAAATGCAATCGTGTTCCCTGCGAAAGCGGCATTTATATTTCGATGCATATATATACATGTTGTGATTTTCTTATAGTTCTTCTTGCATTTAATTTCATTACTAGGGACAAGTAATGTGTAATTTAGGGGGTCTGAATCGTATCGAACATTGCACATATATACCCTCGAAACTTATGCATTTTAGCCCCTTCGAGTACTTTAATGCCTATAATTATGCTTGTTAATCAGAAAACCTCCGTTTTATATGCTAAAATGTTATTTGAGGTATAATTGAGCTTTTATAGGTATTAAAGTGCTTAGTATGAAATTTGGGCACTTTGGATAAAGTTTCGTCTCGATTCGCACGTTTCGGGGCATTTAGGTAATTTTACACTTCGAGATTTTTGCCCGAAGTCTTCACGGAAGTTGTAGCCCTCGGTCCAAGATTCATGTGGCTATGAACGGTGCTTGAATCGGAGTCCAAATGATGGAAACACGAACCTTTAATCGGAAAAAAATTATAAGAAATTCATTAACAATTTCATAATTACACCCATGTCCCTTTTCTCCTTTATCAAATCCTATAATTCCATCTATGTCCCCAAAACATTTTTTGCTGCAAATGGAATGGCGATTTGGATTTTGACTCGGGTTTTGATCATGTTTTGGGTTCTTTCGAAATTCGGGACTTTGGTCCGAAATTGGAGCTCGATCTTTGACCACACGCGCAATTGGGTCTCTTTAGTCATTTTTTGAGCTTGGGTTTTGGCCATTAATGGTGGGTTTTCATCTTTTGGTACTTGGTTTTTGTTTGTGCATACCAAGTGGGTCTCGGCCAAAAATGGGTATTCTACAAACCATAGGAATTGCAAGTCCGGTATTTGGGTAACATGATTGCAGACATGGGATGTCGTTGACTTGGTTTTGTGGCTTGGGACTGTGTCCACGAAAATGGGTCTCGACTATGGAAGTTTTTGATGTGTGCTCCACCATGCATATTTGTCTCGAGTCTGGGATGCTGCGACGTGGTGGCTGTTACAGAAATTGGAGCTAGTTCACTGATACGCCCGGTCGACCGGCGGCTTACTCGCGGTCGACCGGTGAAATTGATTTTGCCCACCTCTCCCATTTTTGCGATCGACTGAGTCACCATCCACGGTCGACCGGGGTTCTGATTTTTTTGGCTGAGATTTTGTTGCCCATTTTTTTTTCTATATTTTATTTTATTTTATTTTATTTTTCTTTTGTTATATTAATTGTAATTTAAACCATTTCATTTATTTCTTTATTCCAACTTAGTATAAAAAGAACACTTTGTTTATTTTTGTAAAGATCTTCATTTTTAGTTTTTAGGTTAGAAATTGAGAGCTTCTCTATCTTAGGTCTTTTTTCCTTTTTTTTTGGTTTATAGAAACTATGCATCTCCTCCATTAATGTAAGTTTTTATCTTTTCTGATCTTTGTCCTTTTATTTCCATGTTTAGTTAAATATTTCCATGCCTAGTTAATTTTAGTTGTTAGTTTAATTAGTTGTTGTTGCTTAATTAATTAGGTGCTTTAATTAATGTCATTTAGTATGCTTAAGGGCTAATTTAAATTAGGTTGTATCGGATTGAACTCACATAGGGTTAGCCTGTTTCTTTGCTTTGGTGATGGAGTTTTACGGTTTAATTTTGAGTGTGTTGTCCTAGTTATTACGCCTAGGAGATTTGACAGGATATATCATGTATGCTCCATACTTACAACCTTGCGTGCATAATTTTCGGGGTATTTGTTGATGCCAAAATCTTATTAGAATTTTATGTGAATTTAGGCGTGTGACAACTCTTGATTTAATTAACTGTCGAAACGAGACGCAATCCTAATAACTCATTGACTCATGTAACCATTTTATACCAATTAACTCGGGTGAGGGATATTCGACACAACCTATAGTTTTTATTCGCTCTGTTAACATAGTTTAAATACACTCGCCTAGTTTAATCTTTTCTCTTTTTTCTCTTTTCCTTTTTGTTAAAATTATCTTTTACACTTTTATTTTAGAAGTATTAAACCAATTAAATTCTAGAAACTTGTCTTTGTGGATTCGATACCCGGACTGTCCGCTATACCCCCTTAAAAGAGTGTAGTCATAGTTTCGGTTTTTGTATAGAGTTGGTGAGCCGAATAACAAACGACCAGTGCATAAGTGACTCTTACGCCACGACAAAACCCCTGTCTCTCAATAATCAAAGTCCTTGATTGGATTTTTGGGTTAAACCCCACCTCATGTTGTTTTTGAACTACGTGGCCTTTAATGCCCCTTGGGCTACGTATGCATCTTAGGTAAATTCCTAGGCTCGAGTCTTCCTATACACATTTGTTACCTTGTTCTTCTTATACATTCTTAATATATATTTTATATTCTTTCTTGCTTGTGTCTTGTTCGATATATGCATTCGTTCTTTTATAATGACTAGTCAATCAACAAATAATTATATTATACTTTGAATTACTATTTTGGGAACACTCCTAAAGATGACCTCCCTCCGCTCTTATCCATGATGCGAGTCGAGAGATTCCATCATCCATTTATATTATGCACATAAGCACACACATCATGGAGTTTAACAGGAGAAGATTAACACATGCCCATAAGAGACCGAAAGGGCAGGATGGGTGCCTAACACCTTTCCATTCCGTAACTTAGTCCTCGAATCCTTGAACTACTTGGTTTTTTAAGCATCAATATTGTCCTTGATGCTGTTCTCTTAAGGAAAAAATAATTTTTTTACATGTTTTCTGAAAAATAGGTTGATGACTCTATCCATACATATCACCCCACATCTATGACGATCGAGCGCCCCAAGAAATCCCGCGTGCACGCCGAAAAAAGGGTAAGTAAGGAGGAATCCACCTCGCGAGAACCCCTGACCCTAAAAAACCTCAGGATGGCCACAAATGTAATTCCTGAGGTTATCCCTAGTGATAGGGTTCTGCAACTAATGGTGGAAAACATTGATGATGATGTCATTTATGATGAAATAATGCTACATAATGGAGAACACTAAGAAGATGGGGAGAAAATGGATTCTGATTATGATATTTATATCAATATGTGATGTTAAATGTTGTATTTCTATTTTGTTTTGTATGTGGAGAAACTTTATTAATCAAGTCATATGTTCTATCAAGTGCAATTCGTTACATGTTGTGTCAAATTAGTTTTATTAAACTATGTATTTAGTTGAAATATGTTCCCATACAGAGCTCCTTGAAATATCTCATCCTTCATGTTTAATGTGATGTTCATTTTGTTTTATTTTCCTGTTTCGTCAAAAAATATTCTCCCAAAGAAAAAAATATGGTTCCAGCCGGGTCCTATGGTGTTAGCATATAAGAAAGAAAGGTTGAATAATATTAAGAAGAATCAAATGCGACTAAATGCTTTGGTGCCTAAAGAGATTAGAATAGGTAAGAATCAAAATTTTAATGAAAATGTGCAAGATGATGATGAGCACAAATTATCTGCGGGTGAGGAGTGTTATATCCCGTATTTTATGGCATTTAGATTAATAAAATTAAATTGGGATAAATTAATTTAATATTAATCCGGATTTTAAATTGAATATTTACTAGCGTGACGAGAGCTAGTAATTATTGATAAGAATTATGTTGAATATTACTTATTGAGTAAAGTAATATATGAGATTGAGTTTGTTAAAAAATATCGCGAGTGAATATTATGATAGTTATAGAAATTAAGTTGGGACGCGCGTGTCGTGTCGGGACTAAATTAATGGAATAAAAAGTAATTTAACTATAAGTCACCCGTATGGTCATTTTGAGTGCGCCAATATGTCCGGAAAGATTGAGATAGTTAAAAATATGTACTCGAGGGTTTAGTTTGGGACTCGAGACGTTTTTAGGCCTAACCGGTAACCCGATAGGGCATTTTGGTAATTTTCAATTTTAGGCCTTAATTAAGGACCAAAATTGAAGGGTTATATCTGATGGAAGTTAGACTCCTCAAGGGTTTGAAACTTTGGAGTTGCAGAGAGGCAAATGAAGAGAGAAGAGAGAAGGCTTCTAAGGAGGAGAGCCACCAACCCTACACCACTCTCACCTATTCCACCACCAACGCGTAGATCGGGGAACGAGGAACGGGATCATACCCAGCATTCTCTACGATTCAGACTTTGATTTTCAGGCAAGTATCTAACTTGCTGTTCTTTAGTTGATAACACATCCATGCTAGTGTAGGAGTTAATTAAATTATGTCTTCACGAAAAAATATTGTAGTTGGGAGATTATTATTGCAATCTTGGAGTAGAAACCAAGTTAGGATGAATATCGTGTTATATGTAGAATATTATCCACGAAATTTGATGCCCAGTAGAGATAGAAATCTGAAAATTAAATGAATTCTTGAAAAAAATTTGATGAACTAGGGTTAAATGATAATTTCTTGAATTAACCCATTTGATGATGAATCTTGAGGAATTAATGAATGTTTTACGTTAGAAATCATCCATATTGGTTTATATAACGTTCATTATGTTTGGTTGCGAGTTTGGGAGTTTGGGACATGTTAATGGAATTTTGATGGTTTAAGTTGGAAGAATCCCATAGGCTTAATTGTAACATCATGCTGGCATCGGCTGCCACCAAAATTTAGCCGGGCATTAGTAAATTAAATATCATCCTTAGCATGCGACAGATATGAGACACATAAAATTTTAACCCAAAAGATAAATAATTTAAATCAATCCCAAATACTAAGGAAATCCCACTGATTGAACACCAAAGTGTGATATAAAATCCATCACATGCAATCTCCGAATATCTCAATTATTACAATAAGTAAAATCCAACTAAAATCTTAAGACAACTTTGGAACCGAAAGGCCTAATAAAATCCAATTATAGTCTTATAATAAATACGACTGAATAGGAGAAGAATCTAACTAATAAATTAATAAAATAGCTCGAGCTTCACTTCCCAAAAGATTCCCAATAAATCCTATGCAGCTACTCCAAATAAATCACTGAAAAATATTAGTCAACGCATGTGTCAGAGCCAAAGCCCCGAGCATGGATACTAGCTACTCCTTTCAATTAGGGTCCTTGAACCCAGACAATAGTGATATATATATCTATCATAACAATAGAACATTTTACAAGAAAATTTATAATCACCCAAAAGTAAATTTCTAAGTACCCGCAAGATTTCTTTCAAATGCGTCACACCAATATTATTTTAATTTCCCAAATCCTACGATGTTAATATACTTAAATTTACCAAATTTTATTATTGTTCTCACTTTTTATTATGACGGTCCTCCCGTCCCGGGTGGTAATTTTCACCAAAGTGTCACACTTCCCCTTGTCACTCGCCCTCTGACCAGTTTAAACTGTCGGCCCTGACATATGACAAGGTTCCACTCACACACACATCCCCTTGTCAAATTTGCCATCTGATCCATTTTTATCCTGTGATCCTCACGATATGATAAGGTTCCACACACGACACGGCATAAATCTCCCAAACCGACCCGTTTAAATTGTCGATCATTGATACATATTGTCGCCAATAAATTTTAATTCGCTTTTTTGTCCTGCGGTATTAATTTCCCAAAATTTCCCATACTCATTTTTCAGATTAATTTCCCCCAGCCTTAAAAGCGATGTGAAAATAATCAAAATACCCCTTAGTCCCAAGTAAGGTTCCTAAAACACAATTTCGTCCTATCCTACGTAAAGGATGATTATAAAATTTTAACTCTACATAGATATCAATCATAGGTTATGTAACAATCCGAATTTTTAAATGGGTATTTTTAAATAAAATTGGAATATTCGAGAAAAATAAAATAAAATTTTTAATTTAATGATTTTGATTAAATAAATATGTTGGTTAAGGTTGATGCAAAAATTCCATGGAATGATTATGATACGATCATGGTTCATATAACGCGACTTTTGTCAGCATTTGTCGCGTAGGATGCAAATTTGCACAATTTTTGTACGACGTTTTATTAGGGTTAAAAATAATTTTACCATATTTATTGGATGCTAAAAATAGGCCTAAGAGTGCCATGGGGTAAAGAGTAAAAAATAATAATAAATAAATAAAATATTATTATTTTATTCAAAAAAATAAAAGTGCTCAGAAAATTCTTAAACTCACCAAAACGACTTAAAATTTAATTTTGAGAAACTTTCCCTTCTTCGACATTTCCAAAAAACGTAATTTAAATCCATTTTAGTTCATTTTTCGGTTCGATCAGACCTCCTTTTTGAGGGGTGTTGAAGTAGGTGAGTTACGTCTTGGTTTAATTCTCAACCATCCATTGTGTTACCACCTAGTCTAGCCTAACATCTGACCAAAATGACTGTGTTCTTGAACATTCAATGGATGACAGAATTTTGAGTTAAACAAATGAATTAATTAGTTAGTGGATAGTTTATGTTTGTTTCAACTTCTTATATTGTTGCCTTATTTAAAGGGATGGTGGACAACCCCCTTTGACCATTTTTGAAGCAACTTTCGACACCATATTTTGGCAGCCAACATATTTTAGTTCCTCTTCTATTTATATATAATTAGCCCTAATCTCCATTAAAACCAATTTTAAAGCTCCATTTTAAAGGCATATAAACATATATATTCCAAGTTGGTTCAAGAGGTATTTTTTATCAATTTTTCAAGGGGAAGTCAAATCTCTAGTCAATTTCTACATCTAATCACAGGCATGTTTATCCTATTCTTTTTTCTTAGTGTAATGTGTCTTGATTATAGCCTCCATTAAACTCATGTGTACTAAAATAATTTATGAACATAATATTTTTAAGAAATTAATTTCGGGACTGTTTTGTATAAATTATTAACGCTACCAAATAATTGTAACTTTGTAGTTCTTCGGGTTATATTTAGGTAGTCGGCTATGTTATGGGCATATGCATGTAGAGGAGCCCTTAGAAATTTAATTTGGATGTTTCATGTAAAAATCCTAAATTAACTAAATTACTTGTGCTAGAAAAATAATAGATAAGATGGAACTAGCGAGCAATCATGATTCGAAAAATCACAATATTTATGTGTCCTTGATTTTCCTCTATTTAGATTAAAATCGTTTAATTGGGAATTTAGTGTTGTTGTGAAAATTGTTATAAATAGTTGATTGCGCCACTTATGTAATATTATAATTTTAAATTATCTCGGGAACATTGGGTATTGTAGGAAATTGGTTTTCACCCCTTGTTATAGTACTATGTAACAACCCGAATTTTCAAATGGATATTTTTACGTAAAATTGGAATATTCGAGAAAAATAAAATAATTTTTTTGAATTTAATGATTTTGATAAAATAAATGTGTTGGTTAAGTTTAATGCAAAAATTCCAAGGAATGATTGTGGCACAATCATGGTTCATATAACGCGACTTTAGCCGACATGTGTCACACATGACACGAACTTGCGCGATATTTGTAGGATGTTTTATTAGAGTTAAAAATAATTTGACCATATTTTTTGGATGCTAAAATTGGCCTAAGAGTGCCACGGGGTCAAAATTAAAAAAAAGAATAAATAAATAAAATATAATTATTTTATT
Organism: Sambucus nigra; assembly: GCA_949130495.1. Classification (NCBI taxonomy): domain Eukaryota; kingdom Viridiplantae; phylum Streptophyta; class Magnoliopsida; order Dipsacales; family Adoxaceae; genus Sambucus; species Sambucus nigra. The sequence goes on from OX422208.1 coordinate 174,591,011, forward strand.
AAAAAAAAGTGCTCAAAAAATCCTGAAAATCATCATACCGGCTCAAAATTTAATTTTGAGCAACTCTCTTCTTCGATATTTTCAAAAAACGTCATTTAAAACCGATTTAGGCCATTTTTCGATTCGATCAGACCTCCCTTTTGAAGGGTATTGAAGTAGGTGAGTTACATCTTGGTTTAATTCTCAACCATCCATTGTTTTCCCACCTAGTCTAGCCTAACATCTGGAAAAAATGATTGTGCACTTGGACAGTCAATGGATGAGAGAATTTTGGGTTAAATAAATGAATTAATTAGTAAGTGGAGAGTTTGTGTTTGTCTCAACTTCTTATCTTGTTGCCTTATTTAAAGGGATGGTGGGCAATCCTTTTTGATCATTTTTGAAGAATCTTTCGACACATGTTTTGGCAACCAACATATTTTATTTCCTCTCCGTTTATATATACACCTTAGCCCCTTTTAATTTATGCATTCAACCTTAGTTTTTGGAGATGTTCTCGGGATGTTTTGGTGTTGGATCTTGGAAGAGTTTTGATGATTCTTGGGAGATGATTTTGATGGTGTAATCTGAATTTTTGGGAAGATTTATGTTGGTTCCTTTTTGGTGATTTAAGGTATGAGGTTTTACATAAAATGCTCCGTAAATCTTGCAAGTGTTATTCCCTTTGATTTCATGTGATTATTGAACTCATATTTGAATTGCTAAATTCTTTTGGAAATCTGAAAATTATTGTTGAAATCTGATTTTGATTCATGTGGTATTATTATTTGTTGGGCATATTGTCATGAGATTTTAATATGGCACTGATGTTGGGCACCCGCCAAATTCCTATTTCGGCTACTTGATAAAGTATGGCACGGTATGGTGAGGCCTGGTGACTCCGGTTAATGTGTTGTTGAGAAATTTTATTGATAAAATGCTTATGAGAATCACATTTGATTTGAATATTTGTACTCGTGTTGTTACACTTTATTCATCGGTAATATATATTTGTTGAGCATCTTTCCTGTCGTATTATGTACTTCCCCATATTTTCTTTTAGTTGGCAGATTAGCGTGGATCTGAGCGTAATGAACCAAATGAGATGATTTAAGCGTGGTTATTTTTGGAAAGAATATTGGAGAATACTAGAAAATAAAATTTGTATTTATTTTGATGTATAGAGCATTGACAATTTATATTCTTACGAGATAGATAGTTTTATTATTTTGAGAGACTTTGTGACACCCCGCCTAATTAAATACCGGGCGATCACTCCTTTATTAAATTAAAATCAAGGTGAACAGTTGGTTCATTCTTTGCATCACTGTCGTAAAATAATATTTTCCAATTTAAACACCCGAAATAATTAAGCTAAGTGTCAAAACCATTTTTAGGCATTACTTTCCAAAATTTTATTTTTAGAAACCAATATTTAAAACTTTACATAATACACAATTTAAAGAATCACACAACAATTATCCAGTAACATATAATCCAAATAATTAAACATTCAACAAATAAATCCCAACATTTAAAACTTAAAGGAAAACATCCTTACAGTAATAAAACCCAAAGTGTAAATACTGGAAATAAATGAATCACAATGTCCAATAAAATAACTGAATAATGGAAAAGGGCGACACATGCCCAACTGGATAAAATAAATGCTAGGAGTGGAATCAAGAGATGAGGTCGTCTAAGCAAGAGGCCTGCAACTCCCACCTAAGCTGCAGCACGTTCCTTCCAAAGGATCCTATGCAAGACGCCCTAGTGCTTGGGCACCTGTAATATATACATATATATACAAGAGAGAGAAGAAAATGGAAACGGGTCAGAGCCCGATTGTAAAAATGATTTAAAGTTTGTTTAGCAAGTATTTAAAATGTTTACTGGCCAATGCAACAACATATTAGTGTGTCACTCCCTTGAGAAATTCTCACCTCTCTTCTAATGTGCACGCCTATCGCACTAACCTTCCCAACGGTTTAACTTATCTTATCTTAGGTTGCACGTAAGATTTAAAACGACACATTCAATTGAGTAAGAGGTTAAATTCATTTGATAACAAAGTTCTCATTTAAACCTTATTTGCTAATAAAGTTTCTCAGTATCATATTATACTTTTCACACACATGTTTCCCAATTGAAATAATAATTCATTTTCTTACTTACCATAAACACAGTAAGTAGTTCCCAAATTCCAGAATTTAATATATATATTAAATACTCACATAATATATATATTCCAACGGCACCCCACATAATAGTTATGGTGCGGGCATACTCTACTATCCAGTCCTCGTATTACTCGCACTAAGGTAAATACAAGTTCGGAATCACTCTCGAACTGTACTAACACAAACACAACAATATTGAGGCGAAGCATAGATTCCAAGTCTCTAAGAGGCCAGTACATGCCCACACATCTCTTAGGACCGTCTGAACTATCGATTCGATAGCGTGTACCAAAGGATTTCTATCTTCTAGGGTACGAGTCAATATCCCCCATAAAGGCTCATCGAGATAAGACTGTCCCAGCGCGGTAACCTCAGGGATAGCAAGTAGCATGGGCCTGATTTTCACACGTATATAGTATATGCACAAACACAGTCATATAAATATACTACTATTACTATATCGAATTTAGGTATATCTCATAACCCATAATTATGATATTTATCCTTATTTCTCATTATTTAGTTATCACGTATAACGATTTGTCTTGTAATTTATTTTGTGGGATTATCCCAACTTATCAACTGACACTCATGAATTCCTATACTCCCAAGTGTAATTTCAGTAGGTAACTCATTTATTTTCCAATGTAACTATCTTACGCGTCTCCCCCTTTTTAATACATAATTCCATCGTCCCTTATATGTAAACATCCCCGAAAAATTTAAATCTCGTCCTACATTAAAGGTTTCATATTTTTAATAAGTCCTACTGGTCTTCTTTACTTCCCAAAATATTTTAATAAGGATGTCCAAAGATTATTACACCTTTAAATTAAATTCAACTATTTAGAAGGGGAATTATGAATCTGCCAAGAGGGGTCGATTGATCGATGGCAGGGGCTCGACCGATCGATGCGTCGATCGATCGACACTCCTGGTTCGATCGATCGATCAAACAAGTATGGCGAATTTTGCAGATTAACAGTTACGGGTTCTATCACCCAACATCATCCAAATCCGTATTTTTAACACCCAAACTCCCAGAAATTTGTACTACAAATATTATAAACCCAAACTAACAATCTTCTACGTAAAGCATGTGAATTTTCATCAATAACCATGGATTAAAGGGCCAAAACTTGTATCAATCTTATGAACCCTAGAAATTTCTTTAACTTTGTTCTAATCAACCTTCTTCCAGAATTTCTACTTCTAATCCATCATAAATCTGTGGTTCAACCTCTACATATGAAGGGGATTTCTAGATTATCATTTATATCATTACTACATGCAATTTTCCTATCTCCAACATGGGTTTTCTTCTATGAAATTCATCCTAATCAACCCTAGACTAACATGAATGATGCACTAACTAAATTAAGCAAGACAAATACTTGCCTAGGAATTTTTGGTCTCTGATTTGTGCTGAAATCAGTGTGGTTACGATCCTTGCGACGTGATCTCTCGTTTGGCGGCGACGCAAACGGAGGGGTTTTCGGCCTAGAATTCCTTGGCAAGCTCTCTCCTTCATTCTCCAATGGCCGTCACTTGCTTTTGGTTATGTTAACCCTAGAAGTAAACCCTAAGTATCTGATATAACCTTGTAATTTTCGTGGGTTTAATTACCCAAAATTATGAAATGTCCAAAACGCCCTCCTGGTGTACTAATTAAGCCTAAAAACTCCCCGAGACCCAAACTAAACCCCCGGGTACACTTTTCTGACTATCTTGACCCTTCCGGACACTTTGGCGTACTCAAAATGACCATACGGGTGACTTATAATTTAATCACTTTTATTAATCAATATTTAGTCCTGACGCGACACGGGCGCATCCCGACTCAAATGTGACACCCCGACTAATTAAATACCGGGTAGCTACTCCTTTATTAAATTAATACAACATGCCAAGTTGGTCTAGTTAATAGCATCACTGTCCAAAACATTTTAATGATTACTAACCACCTAGTATTTAAAAAGTGAGTTGCCAAATTTTAAGTTAACTCTGATTAACATGCAATAAAAGGATAATGATAGAATAACAACATTCAGCATAACGAAACAATAGAATAACCAACAACATAATAATAAGTCCGGAGGAAAACTCCTCACAATAGTCCCACAACTGAAAACAATATGACAAGTCTGAATCCTGAATTAATTACATGCCAGAAGTCTGAATAACTGGAATAAAAGCAATGCCTCTAAAAGAAATGGGCGACATTCCCTACAACTGATAAATGCTGAATATGGAGTCAAGATAGATGAAGTGTCTACAAGAAAAGTCCTGTAACTTCCACAAACAGCTACAACTCGTCACCTGAATGAAAATCCTAAGCATGGTGTCCTTGTGGCTGGGCACCTAAAATGGTTTTTACAAAAATAGATTTGAAAGCAAATGGGTCAGAGCCCGAAAGTGGAAATCAATTTTAAAAACATCAAGTGTTTTAATAACATTAAAACATTAAATGCAAAATACATGTTAGGATGTGCACTCACATGAAATTCTCACCTCTCGACTACATGTGCACTCCTAACGTACCATACCCATCTAAATGACATACATATCTAACCAAACCGTAATAAGTTCTACCCCTTACTACTCGATTCCCATATTACATTCTAGCGTTATCAATTAAATATAGATCTTTACTTAAACTCAGATTCTCAATTAGTAATACAATTCACTATTGGTTAACCCGTTATGTTTTCTCAAAACATTACCATAATTACATTCATAATACCAACATGAAAGTTACCATTAATTAAGTGTATATTATTCACATCATAAATATACAATACAAGCACCCCGAGACTAAGCTGCGGTGCACACATACTCTGCTATCCATCCCGGTACATCACGTACATAAGGATCACGCATTCCAAATCTCTCAGGAATCGTTCTCAGATAACAACAATCACAAACAATGGAGGCGAACACAGTCACATCACATGGGTCGCGCACATACCTACGCTCCCATGATCAGCAGACTTATTAACATCCCAATAAGTCCTTCTCTGACCTATGTTCATCGAGGTACCAGTCTAAATCCGGGCAACACAAGGATTAGAGGGCCCTAAGCGAACGTAAACCTCCCGTGATAGCAAGTATGGTAGGTATGTCATACACATAAAATCATATACATATACTAAGTATGCACACATCTTAGTAATCACCATAATATATTTTTGGTACACTTCTCATTCTCGTACCGATATATAATGCTACACAATTTATATGTTCCCGATTAATATAATTATTTAGGCCATCAATAGTTCTCGCATCGTAATAGACACTCACGTCCTAATTCATAATTTCCCTTAGGTTCAAACTACACTTATAGGTTTTACTCCTCATTATATCCCAAATATCCCAAATATATCAATTAATCCACAAGGAAGTGTTATCTCTACATAAAAACAAGGTTACGGGACACACGAAACCAAAACAGGCCAAAAAGCCTAAACTGTCAGCTCGTTAGAAGTCTCGTTCGAACGAGGCTTTTCGAACGAGAGTTCGTTCGAACGAAGTGGGCCTTCTAGCGAGATATCGTTCGAAAGAAAGTCATCGAACGAACATCCCTCTCGTTAGAATTCAAACTGTCAACTCGTTAGAAGCTCGTTCGAACGAGCTCGTTCGAACGACCTGGGCAGGTCTTCTAACGAGAGGCCAGTTTCGAGCCCAGATTTCCCAAATCCGTTTTTCCAACTTTTCTTCACCTCTAACCTCATCTAAACATCAATCCAACAATTGTTCATGGGTTCTAATCATTCCTAATCATACTTAGGTCATATATTAACGTTTATATAGAGCCAATTCTTCCTAAACATCATTGAATCATCAAATCCCTCCATTTATCCCCAAATCACATGAACATGAACCTTAAAATTTTAAAATCACCAATGGGTATAAATAAATCCGTTTTTGTTATGAACAAGGTGTATTTCCATCAGAATAATCCTCCTAACACAATTCTGCATGCCATCCTTTCATCAAAATATAAAGTTCTAATTCCAATTAATGGGTTTTTATCAAACTCCCAAGAACAATACAAATTTTGTCAATTTCCTACGCATGGAAGAAACATTCTTTGTAATAAATGAACTTAAACCACTTACCTTATGTATAACTCTGATTTTGATGTCGATCTGATGAATGGTTCTCTCTCTCTCTGCAAAATTCTTCTCTCTTCTCTCTCTACAAGCCTTCTTCTCCAAAGTGACAATGGTGGCTAGGGTTTGCCTTAGGAACTCTTTTGGAACTAATTTTAATAACCTCCGTAGCCCATTAGATTATTAGTGGGTTTAGTGGGTAATTGCCAAATCAGATATTAATTCCTAATTTTCGTGGGTTTTAATTCCCAAAAATCCAAAATTACCAAACTACCCTTATACGTTGCCGGTATGGCCTAAAAATGCCCCAGGACCCAAACTAAACCCCCGGCTAGTGTTTTATGACTATTTCAACCCTTCCGGACGCGTTGGCACACTCAAAATGACCATACGGTTAATAGAAATAAAATTCACTTTATAATTAAAATGATTATATTCTTGACGCGACTGTCACACGCGTCTCAACAAAATTTTCAAATTGCCGTATTTTAATCTCACGACAAATTTCATAATTCAATATTCATATATAGTCATATATACACATTATAATCAAATACCAACTCACATCTCGCTAGTATTTTAATCCGGATTAATTTCCAATTAATACACATTTAATTCAATTAATCCCATAAATAAATATCACAAAAATACGGGGTATTACATACTTCCCCCTAATAACAAAATTTCGTCCCGAAATTCGGAACTAGAAAGTACCTGGTAAGAACAACTCTGGATAACGTTCGCGCATCTCATCCTCGCGCTCCCATGTGGACTCCTCGACATTATGATGTCGCCACTGAACACGCACTAACGGAACTATCTTTGACCGCAGTTTCCGCTCACTTCGGTCCAAAATAGCAATCGGCCCCTCCTCGTAGGAGCTATCAGGCTGGAGATCGATGTCCTCCAAGGCAATGTGAGAATGATCCAAATCGTCTCTAAGATATTTTAGTGAGGAAATATGAAACACATCGTGAATCCGATGCAAATGCTCCGGTAACCCAAGCCTATACGCAACCGGTCCAATCCGCTCAATAATAGGAAATGGCCCCACATATCTCGGTGCCAACTTCCCTTTCTTCCCGAAATGCATAATCCCCTTCATAGGAGATACTCTGAGAAAAACCTTGTCCCCCACTTAGAACTCTCTGAAGAACCTCTTCGCATCAACATAGCTCTTCTGCCGATCCTGAGCTACCTGAATGCGACTCCGAATCAATTCTATCCTTGCCAAAGTATTCTGAATCACTTCCGACCCAAGTAGTTTGTTGTCCCCCACCTCCAACCAACATGCTGGGGAACGACAAGGTCTACCGTACAATGCCTCAAATGGAGCCATGTCAATGGTGAACTGGTAGGAGTTATTGTAAGCAAACTCCACCAGTGGAAGATACTGCTCCCATCCACCCCCGAAATCAATGATGCACATACGCAACATGTCCTCCAACATCTGGTTTGTACGCTCGGTCTACCCATCGGTCTGCGGGTGATACGCCGTACTCAATCGCAATTCCGTTCACATGGCCTCCTGAAAAATTTCCCAAAACCGTGAAACAAATATCTTGTCTCGGTCAGACATGATATTTAGGGGCACACCGTGAAGTCTCACTATCTATGCAATAAAGAGCTGGGCATACTGTCCCGTAGTGTAGTCTGTCCTTATGGGTAGAAAATGAGCGACTTTGGTCAACCTGTCCACAATTACCCAAATAGAGTCGTGACCTCTCTGTGACGTAGGCAACCCCGTGATAAAGTCCATGGAGATGCTCTCCCACATCCACATCGAGACCTCCAACGATTGTAGAAGTCCTGCCGGTCTCTGATGATCCACTTTTACTAGCTGACAAGTGGCGCATTTTGAAACAAACACGGCAATATCTCTCTTCATCCCGCTCCACCAATACTGTCGTCTCATGTCTTGGTACATTTTGTCCCCACCGGGATGTACCGCGAACCATGAGCCGTGCGACTCTGCCATCACCTCGTGCCGCAATTCCTCCCCTTCTGGAACTACCAATCTCCCATTGAAACTTAATCCTCCGTCTGAGCTAACGGTGTAGGATTCGGCTCCTTCTGCTAGTAATCGAACTATCTGCTCCTGACAGAACGAGTCATTTGCCTGGGCATTTACCACCTTCGTGACAATCTGCGGCGTAACAGTCATCACAGACATGAACGATCGGGCCACTGCATCCTGGTGTCCCAACTCCTTCCACTTGGCCTTCCACACCCCTGCCACCTCATCTACTGGCCTACGGCTCAACGCGTCTGCTACCACGTTAGCCTTCCCCGGGTGATACTGGATATCAAACTGATAATCCTTCACAAACTCAAGCCACCTTCGCTGCCGCATATTCAACTCCTTTTGCGTGAATAGGTACTGTAGGGACTTGTGGTCCGTGAACAATCGAAACTTCTCCCCCAAAAGGTAATGTCTCCAAACCCGAAGAGCAAATACAACTGCCGCCAACTCCAAGTCATGAGTGGGGTTATTCTTCTCGTGAGGCTTTAGCTTACGGGAAGCATAAGCTATGGCCTGACTCTCCTGCTGCAATACACCTCCAAGTCCTTGTAAGGACGCATCGGTGTAGACTAGATACTCAACTCTCGGTCTCGGCAATGCTAACACATGTGCGGAGGTCAACTTATCCTTCAACTCATCGAATGCCAACTGGTAGGCATCACTCCAGATGAACGAAACACCTTTACGAGTCAGATGTGTCAAAGGACCTGCTATCTTCGAAAATCCCCGAATGAATCTCTTGTAGTATCCTGCTAGTCCTAAGAAACTACGGATCTCCATTGGTGTCGTGGGCTGTCCCCACTCCGTCACCGCGAATACCTTCCCCAGATCAACAGATATCCCCCGGTCGGAAATAATGTGTCCCAAAAACTGGACCTCCTTCAGCCAAAACCCTCACTTCTCATACTTTGCATACAGCTCGTTCTGACGTAGCGTTTGTAAAACTTGCCTTAAATGCTCGGCGTGCTCCTCCTCTGTCTGGGAGTAAACCAGAATATCATCAATGAAGACAATGAAGAACTGATCAAGGAACTCTCTGAACACCCTATTCATCAAGTTCATAAACACTGCTGGAGCGTTGGTCAAACCAAAAGGCATAACCCGAAACTTGTAAGAACCATATCTCGTTAAGAACGCAGTCTTCGATACGTCCTCTTCCCTGATACGTAACTGATGGTATCCCGATCGCAAATCAATCTTTGAGAAGAACGAATCTCCTCTCAACTGGTCGAATAAGTCATCGATTCGGGGTAACGGATATTTATTCCGTAGCATGACCTTATTCAACTCTCGGTAATCCACACACAATCTCAGTGAACCATCTCTCTTCTTCATAAACAACACAGGGGCACCCCACGGTGAAGTAGTCCTCCGAATAAACCCCTGACCCAACAACTGTTCAATCTGATCTCGTAGCTCTCGCATCTCTGTCGGAGCCATACGGTACGGTGCGCGTGCTATAGGTCTCGTACCTGGTAATAAGTCTATGACAAAGTCTATCTCTCGACTGGGGGGTAGGCCTGGTATCTCCTGAAACACATCTGAATACTCCCTGACAACTGGGATCGAATCTAAAGGAATCAAAACCTCCTTAGAGGTATCCTCCTCTATGTAATACAAATGAGCGGTCAAGCCTCCCTCTGGGAGAGGCATCGCCACTACAAACATCTCTTGCCCCGGAATGGCAAAAATAATGCTCCCACCGAAGCAATCAATCATGGCTCTATAATCTGCGAGCCAATCCATACCGATAATCACATCATGCACATGCATATCAAGTACCAACATGTCTGCAGGTAATACCAGACTACCAATCTCTACCCCCACTCCCCGGCATATAAAGAAAATAAGTGACCCACTCCCCAATGGTGAGTCTACACACGTTACTGTGCTCTCTGCTGTGGATAACAACCCTAAGGCTTTCGCAAAATGTGTAGCTATAAAACAATGCATTGCCCCCATATCAAACAAAACCCGACCCATAGTGCCATGGATAGGAAACATACCCTCAATCGCGGGTGGGGCCTGTGGAGATGTTGCCTGCTGAAGCTGGTATACTCTCCCATACTGTAGCTGCCCCTACTGAACTGGGACCGCTGGAATGGGTGGCAATGCTGCCATCAGTGGTGGCGCCGGGAGGGCGGCGGGAAACACGGGTCTCTGCGGCTCCTGTCGAGCACCCTGCTGCTGCTGCGGGGCCCTGCTCCTATCAGGACAGTCCTGGCGACTATGGCCAGTCTTTCCACAAACGAAACACTTCCCCGGGAAGTTCCCCCCTCTCTGTCCCTGCTGTCCCCGGCCCTGGTGGCCGTTATCGTTCCTCCCCTAGCCCTGCTGAAACTGCTGTTGACCATTCTGACCCTGCTGGTTCTGATGGCCATTCGGACCCTGATGGCCCTGTCAGAAACCTCCCTGTTCGTGCCTGAAATTCCCCGATCTGAATCTCTTGTGATCCCCCTGCTGGGAACCCTGGTCACCCTATCTCTGCCCCTGAACAGATTGTGCCCCGCTGGCACCATTTCCCCCAGTCCTGCCCTGATAGCTGGACTCTCCTGACCTCTTGCTCTCAGCCATGTGAAAGCGATGATCCTGGAAGTGTAACAGTGCAGCGTTAACCACATCAGAATAAGTGGCCAACGAGAAGTTCCCCAATAAGTGCTGACGGATCCTCCAAGTCAACCCGTCTGTAAATTTTTGTATCTTCTTCTCCTCTGTCGGTATCTCATCCGGAACAATATTTAACAGATTTGTGAATTCGGCCTCATACTCGGCCACAGTCTTACCCTCCTGCTTGAGGCTTATCAACTTCCTCCTCATCTCCGTGTGAACAGCTGACGGAAAGTATTTGCGGTCGAACCGCACCCAAAACTCCTAGATAGTGAGAATATCTCTCTCCTCCACGGTGGTAATAGACTCCCACCACTGCAGTGCAGACCCCACTAGCTTAAAGGTAGCTAGTATCTGCTTCTGGATATCGGTGCACTCATACATCCTCAGGTGCCGCTGAATGTCCTTCCTCGACTGACTCGAAACTACGACATCGGAGCTACCTGCGAACTCCGGTGGGTGTGCTTTTTAAAAAGCATCACGTACACGTTTCCAAGCAGACGGGAATGCATGTGCCTGAGCTGGCGCGGCTACTGGCGCCTGAGGTGGTGCCTGCTGAACTACCGCTAGTGCGGCATTTACCGCCTGGGCCACAATGGCTGTAACCTCGGCGGCATTCATCGTGCCCTGAACTGGTGCGGGTTGTGGTTCTGGCGTAGCATCCCTGGGAACCTGTTGTGCACGTCGTGGAGGCATCTGAAATAAGAATAAAGTTTATAAGTTCGCAGTTATAAACTTGAAATAGCTGAAGAACGTAGCATATACAAAAGAATACAACAGTCCTAAAATATAGGGCTCTACATCAAAGAAAGCTCAGTGAAAACATAATAAGTCGTACAGATCCTAAAGGACACTAGAACCTGATGTTCTGATACCACCTGTGACACCCCGACTAATTAAATATCGGGTAGCTACTCCTTTATTAAATTAATACAACATGCCAAGTTGGTCCAGTTAATAGCATAACTGTCGAAAACATTTTAATGATTACTAACCACCTAGTATTTAAAAAGTGAGTTGCTAAATTTTAAGTTAACTCTGATTAACATGCAATAAAAGGATAATGATAGAATAACAACATTCACCATAACGAAACAATAGAATAACCAACAACATAATAATAAGTTCGGAGGAAAACTCCTCACAACAGTCCCACAACTGAAAACAATATGACAAGTCTGAATCCTGAATTAATTACATGCCAGAAGTCTGAATAACTGGAATAAAAGCAATGCCTCTAAAAGAAATAGACGACATGCCCTACAACTGATAAATGCTGAATATGGAGTCAAGATAGATGAAGCGTCTACAAGCAAATTCCTGTAACTTCCACAAACAGCTACATCTCGTCACCTGAATGAAAATCCCAAGCATGGTGTCCTTGTGGCTGGGCACCTAAAATGGTTTTTACAAAAATAGATTTGAAAGCAAATGGGTCAGAGCCCGAAAGTGGAAATCAATTTTAAAAACAGCAATGGGTATAAATAAATCCGTTTTTGTTATGAACAAGGTGTATTTCCATTTGAATAATCCTCCTAACACAATTCTACATGCCATCCTTTCATCAAAATATAAAGTTCTAATTCCAATTAATGGGTTTTTATCAAATTCCCAAGAACAATACAAATTTTGTCAATTTCCTACGCATGGAAGAAACATTCTTTGTAATAAACGAAATTAAACCACTTGCCTTATGTATAACTCTGATTTTGATGTCGATCTCATGAATGGTTCTCTGTCTCTCTGCAGAATTCTTTTCTCTTCTCTCTCTACAAGCCTTCTTCTCCAAAGTGACAATGGTGGCTAGGGTTTGCCTTAGGAACTCTTTTGGAACTAATTTCAATAACCTCCGTAGCCCATTAGATTATTAGTGGGTTTAGTGGGTAATTGCCAAATAAGATATTAATTCCTAATTTTCGTGGGTTTTAATTCCCAAAAATCCAAAATTACCAAACTACCCTTATACGTTGCCGGTATGGCCTAAAAATGCCCCGGGACCCAAACTAAACCCCCGGCTAGTGTTTTCAGACTATTTCGACCCTTTCGGACGCGTTGGCTCACTCAAAACGACTATACGGTTAATAGAAATAGAATTCACTTTATAATTAAAATAATTATATTCCTGACGCGACTGTCACACGCGTCTCAACAAAATTTCCAAATTGCCGTATTTCAATCTCACGACAAATTTCATAATTCAATATTCATATATATTCATATATACACATTATAATCAAATACCAACTCACATATCGCTAGTATTTTAATCCGGATTAATTTCCAATTAATACACATTTAATTCAATTAATCCCATAAATAAATATCACAAAAATACGGGGTATTACATCAAATTTCCAAAATTGTCATTTTATTCACTCGTGACATTTAATAGTACCAATATTATATTACTTTACTCATTAGTAATACTCAACAAGTTTCCAATGATTACTAACTATCGTCACGTTAGTAATTAAAAATAATTAATTTTCGAATTTATATTAAATTAATAACTCACATTAAATTTAATAATTCTCCAAATTTAGAAAGCATAAAAATATGGGGTATTACAGACTTTTAGTTGTATTTAATTTGAAGAAATTGAGATTAGTGATTTATCTTATATTGTGGGATTTTTAGATGCTATATACCTTGTTCCTTGTGGATTTGGGCAAGGTGTTACAGAATAGTATTAGAGAATAGGTATATGGCCAACCTCGGGTCATGGATTTTTGGTCTGTTATGTTTTCGGAGAGCATATTTGGAGATAGAAATTTTAGATGATTGCATTCGTGTTAGGTTGCGAGATTAGATGTGAGAAATTTATTTTTGGTGACGAGATTATTTTTGGAGATTGTTGGCCTGTTTTTTTTGGAGTTAGGCTTTCAGCAAATTTCGATGGCGAAATTTCATAGTTAGTGGGGAAGTATGTAACACCCCGGATTTTTAAATGGGTATTTTAAAATAAAATTGGAATATTCGAGAAAAATAAAATAAATTTTTTGAATTTAATGATTTTGATTAAATAAATATGTTGGTTAAGATTGATGCAAAAATTCCAAGGAATGATTATGACACGATCATGGTTCATATAATGCGACTCTTGTCAGCATGTGTCGCGTAGGACGCGAACTTATGCGATTTTTGCAGGTCGTTTTACTTGGGTTAAAAATAATTTGACCATATTTATTGGATGCTAAAAATAGGCCTAAGAGTGCCATGGGGTCAAAAGTAAAAAAAAAGAACAAATAAATAAAATATTATTATTTTATTCAAAACAATAAAAGTGCTCACAAAATTCTGAAAGTCACCATACCGACTCAAAATTTAATTTTGAGCAACTTTTCCTTCTTCGATATTCCAAGTTGGTTCAAGAGGGATTTTTGATCAATTCAAGGGAACTCAAATCTCTAGTCAATTTCTACATCTAATAACAAGCATGTTTATCCTATTCTTTTCCCTTAGTGTTATGTGTTTTGATTGTAGCCTCGATTAAACTCATGTGTTCTAAAATAATGTATGAACATAATATTTTTAAGAAATTAATCTCGGGACTATTTTTCATGAATTATTAACGCTACCAAATAATTATAACTTTGTAGTTCTTCAGGTTATATTTAGGTAGTCAATTATATTATGGGCATATGCATGTAGATGAGCCTTTAGAAATTTAATTTGGATGTTTCATGTAGAAATCCTAAATTAACTAAATTACTTGTGCTAGAAAAATAATTGCTAAGATGGAACTTGCATGTAACCATGATTCGGAAAATCACAATATTTATGTGTTCTTGATTTTCCACTATTTAGATTAAAATCGTTTAATTGGGAATTTAGTGTTGTTGGGAAAATTGTTATAAAAAGTTGATTGTGCCACTCATGTAATATTATAATTTTAAATTATCTTAGGAACGTTGGGTATTGTAGGTAATTGAATTTCACCCCTTGATATAGTACGATGTAACAACCCGGATTTTTAAATGGGTATTATTAAATAAAATTGGAATATTCGAGAAAAACAAAATAAAAAATTTGAATTTAATTATTTTGATTAAATAAATATTTTGTTTAAATTTGATGCAAAAATTCTAAGGAATGATTGTGACACGGTCATGGTTCATATAACGCAACTTGTGTCAGCATGTGTTGCGCATGACGCGAACTTGCGTGATTTTTGTAGGACGTTTTATTAGTGTTAAAAATAATTTGACCATATTTATTGGATGCTAAAAATTGGCCTAAGAGTGCCGTGGGGTAAAAAGTAAAAAAAAAACAATAAATAAATAAAATATTATTATTTTATTCAAAATAATAAAAGTGCTCAGTAAATTCTGAATATCACCATACCGACTCAAAATTTAATTTTGAGTAACTTTCGCATCTTCAACATTTATAAAAAAATGCAATTAGACCCGATTTAGGTCATGTTTCGGTTCGGCCAGACCTCCTTTTTGAGGATTGTTGAGGTAGGTGAGTTACATCTTGGTTTACTTCTCAACCATCCATTGTGTTACCACCTAGTCTAGCCTAACATCTAACCAAAATGATTGTGTTCTTGAACATTCAATGGATGAGAGAATTTTGGGTTAAAGAAATGAATTAATTAGTGAGTGGAGAGTTTGTGTTAGTTTCAACTTCTTATCTTGTTGTCTTATTTAAAGGGATGGTCGGTAGCCCTTTTTGACAATTTTTGAAGCATCTTTCGGCACATGTTTTGGCTGCCAACATATTTTATTTCCTCTCCTTTTATATATACACCTTAGCCCCTTTTAATTTATGCGTGAAACCTTAGTTTTTGGAGGTGTTCTTGGGGCTGTTTTAGAGTTGGATCTTGGAAGAGTTTTGATGATTCTTGGGAGATAATTTTGATGGTTTAATATGAATTTTTGGGCAGATTTATGTTGGTTCCTTTTTGGTGGTGTAAGGTATTGGGTTTTACACAATATGATCCATAAATCTCGCGAGTGTTATTCCCTTTGATTTTATGTGATTATTGAACTCATATTTGAATTGCTAAATTCTTTTGGAAATCTGGAAATTATTGTTGAAATCTGATTTTGATTCATGTGGTATTATTATTTGTTGGGCATGTTGTTATGAGATTTTAATATGGCACTGATGTTGGGAACTTGGCAAGATTCCTATTTCGACTACTTGATAAAGTATGACGCGGTATGGTGATGCCTGGTGACTCCGGTTAATATGCTGTTGAGAAATTATATTGATAAAATGCTTATGAGATTCGCATTTGATTTGAATATTTGTACTCGTGTTGTTGCGCTTTATTCATCGCTAATATATATTTGTTGAGCATCTTTCCTGTCGTATTGTGTAGTTCCCCATATTTTCTTTTAGTTGTCAGGTTAGCATGGATCTGATCGCTATGGACCAAATGGGATGATTTAAGCGTGGTTATTTTTGGGAAGAATATTGGAGAATACTAAAAGAGAAAATTTGTATTTATTTTGATGTATAGAGCATTGATGATTTATATTCGTTCGAGATAAATAGTTGTATTATTTCGAGAGACTTTTGGTGGTATTTAATTTGAAGAAATTGAGATTAGTGGTTTCTCTTATATTGTGGGATTTTTAGATGCTCTATACCTTGTTGCTTGTGGATTTTGATTTTTTTTATCGATAGGCGAGCGGGGTGATACAGAATAGTATTAGAGCTTAGGTGTACGACCAATCTCGGGTCTTGAGTTTTGGGTCTGTTGCGCTTTTATAATGCATATTTGGAGATAGAAATTTTAGGCGATCGCATTCGTGTTAGGTTGCGAGATTAGACGTGAAAAATTTATTTTTCGTGACGAGATTATTTTCGAAGATTGTTGGCCTGATTGTTTTTAGAGTTAGGCTTTCAGCTAATTTCGAGGGCGAAATTCCATAGTTAGTGGAGAAGTATGTAACAACACGGATTTTTAAATGGGTATTTTTAAATAAAAATGGAATATTCGAGAAAAATAAAAATAAAAATTTTGAATTTAATGGTTTTGATTAAATAAATATGTTGGTTAAGTTTGATCCAAAAATTCCAAGGAATGATTCTGACACGGTCATGGTTTATATAACACGACTTTTGTCAGCATGTGTCGCGCAGAACGCGAATTTGCATGATTTTTGTAGAATATTTTATTAGGGTTAAAAAATAATTTGACCATATTTATTGGATGCTAAAAATAAGCCTGAGAGTGCCATGGGGTCAAAAGTAAAAAAAAAAGAATAAATAAATAAATTAATATTATTTTGTTAAAAAAAATAAAAATACTCATAAAATTATGAAAATCACTATACTGACTCAAAATTTAGTTTTGAGAAACTTTACCTTATTTGACATTTCCAAAATACGTTATTTATACTCAATTTAAGCCATTTTTTGGTTCGGTCAGACCTCCTTTTTTAGGGGTGTTGAGGTAGGTGAGTTATATCTTGGTTAATTCTCAACTATCCATTGTGTCACCACCTAGTCTAGTCTAACATTTGATCAAAATGATTGTGTTATTGAACATTCAATAGATGAGAGAATTTTGGATTAAGTAAATGAATTAATTAGTGGGTGGAGAGTTTGTGTTTGTTTCAATTTCTTATCTTGTTTCTTTATTTAAAGGGATGGTGGGCAACCCTTTTTAACCATTTTTGAAGCATCTTTCGGTACATGTTTTGGATGTCAACATATTTTATTTCCTCTCCTTTTATGTATACACTTTAGCCCCATTTAATTTATGCATTCAACCTTAGTTTTTGGAAGTGTTCTTGGGGCTGTTTTGGTGTTGGATCTTGAAAGAGTTTTGATGATTCTTGGGAGATGATTTTGATGGTGTAATCTGAATTTTTGGACAGATTTATGTTGGTTCCTTTTTGGTGGTTTAAGGTATGGGGTTTTACACAATATTCTCCGTAAATCTCACGAGTGTTATTCCCTTTGATTTCATGTGATTATTGAACTTATATTTGAATTGCTAAATTCTTTTAAAAATGTGAAAATTATTGTTGAAATCTGATTTTGATTTATGTGGTATTATTATTTGTTGGCCATGTTGTCATGAGATTTTAATATGGCACTGATGTTGGTCAGCCGTCAAGATTCCTGTCCTGGCTACTTGATAAAGTATGGCGCGGTATGGTGAGGCCTGGTGACTCCGGTTAATGTGTTGTTGAGAAATTATATTGATAAAATGCTTATGAGATTCGCATTTGATTTGAATATTCGTACTCGTGTTGTTAATCTTTATTCATCGCTAATATATATTTGTTGAGCATCTTTCCTGTCGTATTATGTACTTCCCCATATTTTCTTTTAGTTGGCAGGTTAGTGTGGATCTGAGCGCTATGGACCAAATGAGATGATTTAAGCATGGTTATTTTTAGGAAGAATATTGGAGAATACTAGAAGAATTTTTTTTTATTGATTATCATGTATAGAGCATTGGCGATTTATATTTTTTCGAGATAGATAGTTGTATTATTTCGAGAGACTTTTGGTTGTATTTAATTTGAAGAAATTGAGATTAGTGGTTTCTCTTATATTGTGGGATTTTTAGATGCTCTATACCTTGTTACTTGTGAATTTGGATTTATTTGTTCGCTCTCCCCGAGGGGGCGGGGTGTTACATTAATATGCAGAATTCTGGACAAGAATTGCTTGGTAGATTGATCGACTCAAGAATGTCGATCGATCGACTAGATAGATCGATCGACCCCCTCTCATCGATCGATCGACTCCTCCTGGAAATGGAAAATTCTTCCCCTTTTAAATGTTAATCCAATCCCAATGTTTAAGGACCCTTAGGCATAATTTAAATAATACAATGGGACTTGAGGAGGACCAGTAGGGTATAAGTAGGGCCCGAGGAAGATGATTTTATATGAGATTTAATCATGAGATTTTGGGGGTATAAATTGAATGGGAAATCTTGCATACGTTAAACTAGGTCTTGCGAGAATTAAGAAGGACTTAGACTAGTAGGTTAGTGAGTGTACATCTACTGATTTTATATTTATCAAGAGGGTACACTTCGACTGTCGAGAATTACTTAAGGATTTGCGATAATTGAGAAAATAAAAAGAATGATTTGACACTTATCTGTGTTTGGTTTTTAATATTATTATCCATGTTCATAAAAATGGTTTCGAATATTAGATCATAACAATAGAACTTAATCTATAAAATTAAATGTTTTGACACTTAGCTTAATTATTTATTAGGTGATTAATAATGAAAATTTTTATTTGACAGTGATGCTTTTAATTATGGGATTAACAAAATTAAATTGGGATAAATTAATTTAATATTAATTCAAATTTTAAATCGAATATTTACTAGAGTGATAAGAGTTAGTAATTATTGATAAGAATTATGTTGAATATTACTTATTGAGTAAAGTAATATATGAGATTCAATTTATTAAAAAATTTCGCGAGTGAATATTACGACATTATAGAAATTAAGTCGGGACGGGTGTGTGTCGTGTCGGGACTAAATCAATGGAATAAAAAGTAATTTAATTATAAGTCGCTTGTACGGTCATTTCGAGTGCATCGATGTGTTCGGAAGGGTTGAGATAGTTAGAAAAGTGTACCCGGTGGTTTAGTTTGGGTCTCGGGACATTTTTAGGCCTAACTGGTAACTCAGGAGGGCATTTTGGTAATTTCTAATTTTAGGCCTTAATTATGGATGAAAATTGAAGGGTTACATCTGATGGGAGTTAGTCCTCTAGGGTTAGAAACTTTGGAGTTGAAGAGAGGCTAAGGAAAAGAGAAGAAAGAAGGCTTCTAAGGACGAGAGCCACCAACCCTACACCACTCTCACCAATTTCACCACCAATGTGTAGATCGGGGAACGAGGAACGGGATCATGCCCATCATTCTCTACGATTCAGAATTTAGTTTCCAAGAAAATATCTAACTTGTTGTTCTTTAGTTGATAACACATCCATGCTAGTGTAGGAGTTAATTAAATTATGCCTTCATGAAAAAATATTGTTGCTGGGAGATTATTATTGCAATTTTGGAGTAGAAACCATGTTAGGATGAATATCGTGTTATATGTAGAATGTTATCCACGAAATTTGATGCCCAGTAGAGATATAGATCTGTAAATTAAATGAACTCTGGAAAAAAAATTGATGAACTAGGGTTAAATGATAATTTCTTGAATTAACCCATTTGATGACGAATCTTGAGGAATTAATGAATGTTTTATGTTAGAAATTATAGATATTGGTTTATATAATGTTCATGATGTTTGGTTAGAAGTTTGGGACATGTTAATGTAGTTTTGATGATTTAAGTTGGAAGAAACCCGTAGGCTTAATATGCAGATATCTGGGAAATAACTGCTTGGTCGATGGATCGACTCCTCCTGGAAGTGGAAACTTCTTCCCGTTTTAAATGTTAATCCAATCGCAATGTGTAAGCACCCTTGGAAATAATTTAAATATTATAATGGTACTTGAGGAGGACCAGTAGGGTATAAGTAGGGTCCGGGGAAGACGATTTTATATGAGATTTAATCGTGCGATTTCGTGGTATAAATTGAATGGGAAATCGTGCATACGTTAAATTAGGTCTTGCGAGATTTAAGAAGGACTTAGACCAGTAGGGTAGTGAGTGTACATCTACTGATTTTATATTTATCAAGAGGGTACACTTCGAGAGTCGAGAAGTACTTAAGGATTTGCAGTAATTGAGAAAATAAAAAGAATGATTTAATTATACATAGAACTCGGTCATTATGTGCCACACATGGTTCACATGTATTATGGGTTGTGGGTGTACCTAGCTGAATAATGGGAATATATATATATATATATATATATATAAATAAAATCGTGTATATTTGTATGTAATCATACTCGTGCTACTTGATATAACGGTGGTTCCGCGCCGAGATAGTCTTATCTCGATTGGACCTTTATGGGGGATATTGACTTGTTCTCTAGAACATAGAATCCTTGGTACAACCTATTTAAGAATGATATTCAGACGGTCCTAAGAGACGTGAGGGTATGTGCTGACCTCTTAGTGACTTGGAACTATGCTTCGCCTCCAATATGTGTGTTTTGTGTTAATACAGTTCGAGAGTGATTTCGAACTAGTATTTCCCTTTTGTACGAGGGATACAGGGGCTTGATAGCAGGGTATGCTAGCACCATAGACTTTTGTGGGGTCCCCTATTAGTATATATATAGTATGGGTGATAAATATATGTACATGTGATTAATCTACTATGCTTGTAAGTAGATAAAATTGTGTAATTAATATTAAATGAGTTAAGTGGTAGAGAACTTAAGTCTAAATTGAGATAAATATAACTGGCTTGGCAAAATTCATAAGAAAATGTTATCAGATATAAATTATAGTCATGCGATCACTTGGCTTAGGCTTGGTGAATGAAGATTAGGTTAGACTAGTTAACTGGGTTAGATTTAACTAGGTTAATTCGGTAGTACGTTAAGCGTGCACACTAGTTGAGAGGTGAGAATTCGCAAGTGAGTATCGAAGTACTAACATGTATGTAATATCAACTGGTATGCATTTTAAATACTTGATAAACTATTTTTAAAGTTGTTTTACACTTGAGATCTGACCCGTTTCGTGTTACCCTTTCCTTCTCTTGCATGTATATATGTATTATAGGTGCCCAACCACAGGGGCGTCAGGCTTAGAACTTTGGATTATTGACGTGATGCAACTAGTGTGGGAGTTGCAGGTCCTTGCAGTAGACGACTTCATCCTTGCCTTCTAATTCTCCCATTTATTCATTTTTAGATAGGGTTCGTGTCGCCCATTTCCATATTTCATTTAGTTCAGAAAGAGATATTTGTACTCTTTATTATTTCAGTATTCAACTATTGTTGGGATTGTTTTAATCATTTCTTTGTCTTGCGATTTGGGATATTATTTTGGATTGGTTATTCTAGCTTGGTTATTTCATTTGGATGGTTTGGTTTTTAACATTATTATCCGTGTTTATAAAAATGGTTTCGTATATTAAATCACAAAAATGGAACTTAATCTATAAAATTAAATGTTTTGACACTTAGCTTAATTATTTATTAGGTGATTAATAAAGAAATTTATTTTTTAAAAGTGACACTAAGAATGAACCAACCGGACACTTTGATTTAATTTATTATAGGACTAATCACCCGGTATTTAATTAGGCGGGGTGTCACAAGGAGGATCCTAGCTTCTCTAGTTGTGATGATGTTAGTGATCATAATAATGAGTATTATAATCCTGAAATGGAGAAGGTATTGCATGCAGAGTAGTGTAATTGAAATTAAGTTTATGTTAATTACCTCAAATGGAGAAGGTATTGCATGCAGAGTAGCATATTACTTTATGATCTTTCCTTTTCTATGACCATTATGTGACACCCCGTCTAATTATATTACGGGTAGCTACTCCTTTATTAAATTAATACAGAATATCAAGTTGGTTCAGTCTTAGCATCATTTTCGAAAAATTCTTAATTAATTACTAGCCACCTAATATTTAAAAGAGAGAGATATCAAATTTTATTAATTAAGTTATCCAATAACCAAGAATTAAATCATTAACCATCAATCGCATAAACAATCTCTTATGAATAACCAACGAAATGAAATCAACTGAGTCTGGAGTAAACACTCCAATAATAATAATGCCAGAGTATATAAAGTCCTAATACAAGAGTTTGAATAAATAAACCAATAACCGAAATAATGATAGACTGTAACTACAACCTCTAAATAAGAATGGGCGACATGCCCTAACTGATACAAATGACTCTGAAGGAACCAAGGATAAATATGAAGGCGTCTAATACCAATATCCTGCAGCTTCCATAGCATCTACACTTGTCATCAGAATGGAACTCCTATGCTTGGCGTCCCTGTGGCTGGGCACCTAAAATGTTTTTACAAAACAAAATAGATTTGGAGGAAAATGGGTCAGAGCCTGAGGTGAAAATAGTTTAAAATTTTAGGAAGTGTTTAAATTACAATTAAACAACATATATTATAAACATGTTAATTGAGTACTCGCACATGAGTTTCTCACCTCTCAACTAAATGTGCACGCCTACCGTATACCCTTAACCCAACCTAGTTATGCCGCAAACTAACTAGTCTGTACCGTTCCTGCTTCTGCACTCTAACATAGAGTCAGTAACCTTAATACCCAAACAAGTTATATTCATAACGCATATTCACATTCATTAATTTACTTATCTCAAGTGTTAATTAAATTCTAATTCTTAACCCATTAAAATTTCTTAGTTATTAACATTTACTAAGCAGCAATGAACCAATCACAAGTACATAAGTATAACACTCTCAGTACATAAATACATATAAGGCACCCCTAGGCTAATTTGCGATGCTCGCATACTCTACTATAAAATCCATGTAAGGATCACGTGTTTCGAATCACTCAGGAACCGTCTAAATACAAATCACACATATTGGAGGCGAACATAGTTCATATACCCATGGGTCATGCACATACCTTCGCTCCTGTGGTCATCAGAATTATCAACTCACAAATAAGTCATTCATAGTCCTATGTCCTTAAGGTACCAGTCTAAAACCCCCCGAAGGCACACAACTATAAGAGGGTCCTTTTAAAAAAAAACTAACCTCCCATGATAGCAAGTATGGTAGGTATGTCATACACATAAGAAATTCATTCACTAGACATTCACACAATCTAAGAAATCATATTTCAATATGGATATACAAATTCTATCTATTTAGTCTCGTACGTAGTAATTTTATACCGAACATCTTACGTAAATATACATGTAACTTGATAACTCTCTCGTCGTATCAATTTGAGTACCTAAACCTATCTCAAAAGGTTACTAGGTCTCCTATTAGTTTCAAATGTTATCTCATCAAATATAAAATACCTCTGCTACTTTTCATACCCTTATATTATCTTTCATTCCACTTTCAGACCCAAATCGAAAGATTTCAAATCGTCCTCACTCGGTAACCGCTCGTAATTATAATGTTCGATCCCATAAGTTATAACATTTTCCAGACAATAACTAAGACTCTATTGACCTTAACTAAGTCCCACAATATCAAATTAATCACCCTAAGAATCATCATCGGCCTTGGGATTTTATTTAACCTTAAGGGAAAACAATTACCAAAAATCAGGAGGGGTCGATCGATCGACAAAAATGATCGATCGACTGACATTCTTGGATCGATCGATCGATCAAGCAGGTACTTGCCCAGATTCTTTTAAACAGTTACGGGTTTCTTCCTTTTTACACCTTTAAATCTTCATTACAACGTCCCAACCTCCCAAGAAAGTTTACTAAACATCCTATTAACATATTAACATCATCTCTAACGTACTAGAATCATTAAATCATCATGAATCATCAGTTTCTTAAATCAAAACACCCATTTTTAAATAAAAACCCTATTTCTCCTATTTCTTTCAAGATCTTCATAACTCAACATAAATTCCCAATTTTCTACGCATGAATCATGGTTTCATAACTAGTTTATGCCCAGAAGTTTCATCTACATAAATCCTACCCATATTCAATATCTAAATTCTTCAATTTCTCAATTAATTCACTTATTTACGATAAATCATCAAATCTAAATTATCATGTAAAATATATGCTTTGAATCTTTGCAAGATAGAGCACTTGCCTGGAAATTATAGATTCTGATTCGTTGGTGATGGTAGTGGTTGTTCCCCCCTCTCTTTCCGGTCACAAATCCGGCGATGGTGGTGGTGTGCGGTTGTTATGGCCATGGAAACTTTGGAACTTCTTCTCTCTTCCTCTCTAACTACGATGATGCTTTTTGGTTGTGAAAGCCCTAAGGGACTCAAGGGTTGGCTGATAAATATTTCCTAATTTTCGTGAGTCACTATTCACCAAAAATAAGAACGACTAAAATATCCTCCCGGGTTGCCGGTTAGGCCTAAAAATGCCCCGAGACCCAAACTAAACCCCCGGATAGTATTTTATGACTATCTCGACCCTTTTGGACACGTTGGCGCACTCAAAATGCTCATACGGGTGACATAAAAATAAAATACTTTTAAATCCATTAAATCGGGTCCTGACACGACTGACACGCGCATCCCAACTTAATTTTCGAAACTGCCGTACTTTCAACTCACAACAATTTTAATAAATTCAATAATCACATATTACCATAATCACTCAGTAATATTCAACATTATCATCATATTTAAATACTAACTATCATCTCGCTAGTTATTTAAATCCAAATTAATTTCCAATTAATTATGCCAAATTAATTTAATTAATCCCATAATTAAAAGCAATTTTATTTAATTAATCTCATAATTTAAAGTCATAAAAATACGGGGTATTACATACTTCCCCCATAATAATGGAATTTCGTCCCGAAATTCGGAAAAATAGGCATACCTGAAAAATTTAGGTATCCTCCAGTACTCAAACAAAATGCAAAGAAAGGCCCAATCACTACAGTCCTCACTTCACAGTAGGCTCGTTGAACAATCTTGACACTTTATCAGTTATAGGGTTACACCTCAATAATTTCACCTCACGTTGTTCTCTTACTAAACAGCATTCGAATAAGAATAGCCTACACATCATTGGTCGTATTATCTAAATATTATTGTGAGTTCGCACCACACTTCGTATAAACTCCCGTGTTTATCTAAACACAAAACTCCCATCGTGGGAGAAACCTTAAAACATCTGACTACTCTTGTCTGTTCTTTGTATCTCTGTTCCCGGCGTTGTGACTTTTACACAAGGGGAAAACCACTCATGAGAGTTGATGGTTATCCCATTTTAGTCATCGGACTCTAACTCCTGACTGATCCAAAACTCTGATAATCCGCTCACCTCTAAACATCCATAGAAAGAATGATAAGGTTTATCCACAAAAAACCTCAGTAAGCACGTTGTCCACTATGAATAGATACGGGTGCTTTCACCCAACTGTACCATTAGGTAATATCTTCTCCCCATTACCACAATATACCTCACTTACTAGATATACCCGTTTTGAAAATGAAATGATCGCAATGAGTCAAAAATTTCTTTCATACAGTTCCACCAGTCATCAATCACCTTGAACCTATTCTTCGTGCTATAGTTGATACAACTTTCTCAAAACAAAATTATTCCCAATACATCCTTATACCCCATATTGAAGGTGGGTTTCGGGTATCGTATACTAGTTCATAATAATTCTGCATAGGACCATGTACCGGCGTGTGCACTATCTAATAGTGTATATTACCCAAGGATATACCAATTTCTCTCCTTCTGAACAACCTATCCCACATATTCGAAGGAACTCGTTACTTATCTATAAGTTGGAACCCACTCAAGAAATTTACCAACTTGACTCTTCCATCACTGGAATCGTCTGCATGATACAAAATTATCTGGTTGATCATCTTACCCCAACCGATCTACTACTTACTATGCCCCTTTCAATGCCGAATTTCACGTATAATTCTTCCCGTTAAGTGATACTTACTAACCCTCTTCTTCCCTCGACGTATACCAAAATTTTGACGCGTGCACCTTTCACCACGTTGTGCACATCTGGACTCTTATACCGTATCAACATCCTCACTCTATTTATGCGTAAGTCAATCTCAACATTCGATCGGGTTGAACTCTGCTCCAAATTGTCCATAATAGTTAACTATTTGCCTTCTCAAGAGACACTCCCTTTTTAACTGGCTTCCCACTGCCCTTCAACCAATTTTAGACGTGTTATTCTGATTGCACAAGAATCAATAGATTGTCGTTCTTCTCACGATGCTTAATCCACTCTACCACTTCCATTTTGTCATATTAGTCTCACAAGTAATAATTTCACCCATCTATGTCCCTTCTTCCGGCGATTTACACATAAGCAAACCAAGGTGTCCATACACCCAATACAACGTACAAACAGGTTTAAACATTAAATACGCTTCTTAAGTACTCCAAACTCTTTATTATCCCTGCATTTGCAACGTGGCTATACCACTTGGACGTTCTCAATCACCCCTGAATTTGAAATTTAAATCCTCCTAAACATCATTTCATCCTTCACCCGCCAAAATAAAACAAAATTATTAGTATTTCCTCACTAGAAATTGGCTCTACTGGCCTTATATCGTAATTTACCCTTTTAAACTTCCAGTTATAACTACATACTTCCATAACAATTGAGGTACCCGAATCATGGACGAATGGCCAAACATCTCCTTACTACCAACCTTACGCTAAGTTTCATGCGTGGGATGTCTCGCAAAGCGAAATCCAAACAAGGAACCTTCTCGATACACTACTTCCTAGCATTATCGGTCATCGAAATCTGTTAGGCCCTCAGTCCATAACATATACCCCTATATTCCCGTCTCTTGACAACAAAGTTACATCTCTTCTCACAATTACACTTAAATAAGGAACTTTTTTCGAAAGACACTATCTCTTAACATTAATGGTAATCACATTCCATAAACATTATGCGAATATAACCGGGGCTCTCAAAATCCCGTCCCCAGGCATACAACTATGAGTATTAACTTTTACGTCTCTAAAGGGTGATATAGCAATGCACTATTCTTATTACCACATCTTGAACATTAATTATAATAATCCGCTAAATATTTTCGCTGAACAATAAACCAAATACACTCCAATTAATATCAATAAAGTCCCTTCACATACCGGGAACAAATATCCGAGACTGTTATACTTTTCGAAATCTCAACAATATACATACCTATATACAAATATATAAATGCGAGTCCGGCCCTCTCGCAGATGGGGCCTCGCCATAATAAAAACATTCTACACCAAGGTAGTAACTGTGATGGACTAGCAATAATTCGCACACAATTGGTTTAATCATTATCATAAAACCATAATAAGGATAATATCATACTTGTATAACACAACACTAAAACGAGTAATTTCAATAAAGTATATACCACTATTAATACACCCATTCATCCTTTGCGGATAACAATAAAGGTAACCCCACTATACCAAAGAAAATATTAACATAAATAATAACATTGCCGAGATACTCACTAAAATCATCTCTCATGCGAATATAACAATAATAAAAATGTAGAAATTCGATCCTGACACATACAACATGCATCATCATCTGAGGATATAACTCATACCTCTATCTTGCCAATCATCCTAGCTGTTCAAATGGTTCTTGGACTTAACACACCTGTCCGTACCAAACTGAAAATTTCATTAACTCTTGCCCTTGCTAGGCACCATACCCTTATTCCTCTACCTGGTTAGGAAAATTTTAACGCATGGGTTTCACTCCCCACAAAATACCTCTATGCATTTTCCACTCATCTCCGATCACATTGACCATGTTAAGGTTATTCTTCTCTCGGACGTTGGTAGTCTCGACTCTAATGGCTACCTATATTATTCACTTAGCTTTTGATGGACCTAAGGAACACGCTAATGGTTTCCACATCTCTTTCTGAAATCACCATTGCTTGGTAACAATTTAACTATCCGAATCATTTAAATGGACTCCCTGATGGGTCTCCCCCTTGTGGTGCTTCTTCAACACCATTTCCCCCAGTATTACTCTATCTAAATCCTTCGATTCTTGTATCTCCCCTCATAAGGAAGCGGTTACTTCCATATTAACAAAACACGACTTAATTACCATCTGCATTGACCATCCAAGTAGAATTTCCCAGAAGTGCTAACAATTTTTCTTATATGCAAATTCTCCCTTTAATCTCCTCTTCTCCATTTCACCTACTTCACCCGGTGTAAGGTTTGCTAAATAATGAAATTTATCCTCACAAAGT
This sequence comes from Sambucus nigra, assembly GCA_949130495.1. Lineage (NCBI taxonomy): Eukaryota > Viridiplantae > Streptophyta > Magnoliopsida > Dipsacales > Adoxaceae > Sambucus > Sambucus nigra. The sequence goes on from OX422208.1 coordinate 174,619,728, forward strand.
GTCCTCTGTCCGACCCTCTTGTGTGAGTTCAGAATAACATTCGCATCTCACTCTGAACATCTAATGAAGGAACTTATGGTTGAACCATACTTATGCGCCTTTTCTCGACGACACATTCCACTTCTAAGTGTGGTAGTTTCCTCTCATCATTGTAACTCCGCTCTTACGAGCCAAGAAAAATTTTACCCCAAATTTTCACTCCCAATTAGCCATACCCCGTCATATGTCCAATCCTTTGAATATTTTACTTTAGTTAGCCAGTACATGCCATCTCCGCATTTCTAGTATTTCCACTGCTAGTTCTTTTCAATGTTTCGTCTGACTCTCTCCCAATCCAACCTTGCTGGGTGATTCTAATTTGACCCCACTTTCTACTATAGTTGTACCTGGAAGTCACAAGTCGCACCTTAGCCGTCTTTATCGTCCTGGACTTCCGTGCCATAATATGGGCGACTTCAACTACTTTCATTCTTCTTTAATAAATCAAGTAACCTCAACTAATCTTTGCCTCCTGGTATCCTCCCAACTGTCTTCGCCTGATGTACTGCCTTGTTCGGCACACGAACACACTTGAATGCAAATAAGATTCACTATCATATACATCATAGAAGGAGAACGAAATCTCACCAAAGAATTCAGTAATCCTAAACATAGGGCTCTATATCAAAGAAATCTACGCTGGAAGCATAATAAGCCGAACAGATCCTAAAGGACACTAGAACCTGATGCTCTGATCCCACCTGTGACACTGCGTATAATTAAATACCGGGTAGCTACTACTTTATTAAATTAATACAGAATATCAAGTCGGTTCAGTCTTAGCATCACTGTCGAAAAATTCTTAATTAATTACTAGCCACCTAATATTTAAAAGAGAGATGTCAAATTTTATTAAATAAGTTATCCAATAGCCAAGAATTAAATCATTAACCATCAATCGCATAAACAATCTCATATGAATAACCAACGAAATAAAATCAACTGAGTCTGGAGTAAACATTCCAATCATAATAATGCCAGAGTTAATAAAGTCCCAATACAAGAGTTTGAATAAATAAACCAATAACCAAAATAATGATAGACTATAACTATAACCTCTAAATAAGAATGGGCGACATGACCTAAGTGATACAAATGACTCTGAAGGAACCAAGAATAAATATGAAGGCGTCTAATACCAAGATCCTGCAGCTTCCACAACAGCTACATCACGCCATCAGAATGAAACTCCTGTGGCTGGGCACCTAAAATATTTTTACAAAACAAAATAGATTTAGAGGAAAATGGGTTAGAGCCCGAGGTGAAAAAACTTTAAAACTTTAGCAAGTGTTTAAATTACAATTAAAAAACACATATTATAAACATGTTAATTGCGTCCTCTCACATGAGTTTCTCATCTCTCAACTAAATTTGCACGCCTACCGTGTACCCTTAACCCATCCTAGTTATGCCGCTAACTAACTAGTATGTACCGTTCCTGCTTCCGCACTCTAACATAGAGTCTGTAACCTTAATACCCAAAAAAGTTATATTCATAACCCATATTCACATTCATTAATTTACTTATCTCAAGTGTTAATTAAATTCTTATTCTTAACCCATTCAAATATCTTAGTTATTCACATTTACTAAGCAACAATGAACCAATCACAAGTACATGAGTATAACACTCTCAGTACATAAATACATATAAGGCACCCCTAGGCTAAGCTGCGGTGCTCGTATACTCTGCTATCAAATCCATGTACATTACGTACGTAAGGATCATGTGTTCTGAATCACTTAGGAACCGTCTAAATACAATTCACTCATATTTGAGGTGAACATAGTTCACATACCCATGGGTCACACACATACCTACGCTCCCGTGGTCAGCTGACTTATCAACTCACAAATAATTCATTCACATTCCTATGTCTTTAAGTTACCATTCTAAATCCCCCCGAAGGCACACAAGGATACGAGGGTCCTTTAAAAAAAAACTAACCTCCCGTGATAGCAAGTATGGTAGGTATGCCATACACATAAGAAATTCATTCAGTAGACATTCACACAATCTAAGAAATCATATTTCAATATAGATAACAAATTCTATCTATTTAGTCTCGTACGTAGTAATTTTATCCCGAACATCCTATGTAAATATACATGTAACTTGATAACTCTCTCATCGTATCAATTTGAGTATCTAAACCTATCCCAAAAGGTTACTAGATCTCCTATTAGTTTCAAATGTTATCTCAGCAAATATAAAATCCCTCTTCTACTGTTCATACCCTTATATTATCTTTCATTCCATTTTCAGATCCAAATCGAAAGATTTCAAACCGTCCCCACTCGGTAACCGCTCGTAATTATAACGTTCGATCTTATAAGTTATAACATTTTCCGGGCAATAACTAAGACTCTACTGACCTTAACTAAGTCCCACAATATCAAATTAATCACCCTAAGAATCATCATCGACCTTGGGATTTTCTTTAATCTTAAGGGAAAACAATTACCAAAAATCAGAAGGGGTCGATCGATCGTCGAAAATGATCGATCGATCGACATTCTTGGATCGATCGATCGATCAAGCAGTTACTTGCCCAAATTCTCTTAAAAAGTTACGGGTTTCTTCCTTTTTACACCTCTAAATCTTCATTACAACGTCTCAAGCTCCCAAGAAAGTTTACTAAACATCCTATTAACATATTAACATCATCTTTAACATACTAGAATCATTAAATCATCAAGAATCACCAGTTTCTTAAATCAAAGCACCCATTTTTCCATAAAAACGCTATTTCTCATATTTCTTTCAATATCTTCATAACTCAACATAAATTCCCAATTTTCTACGCGTGAATCATGGTTTCATAACTAGTTTATTCCCAAAAGTTTTATCTACATAAATCCTACCCATATTCAATATTTAAATTCTCCAATTTCACAATTAATTCACTTATTTATGATAAATCATCAAATCCAAATTATCATGTAAAATATATGCTTTGAATCTTTGCATGATAAATCACTTTCGTGGAAATTACAGATTCTGATCCGTTGGTGATGGTAGTGGTTGTTCTCCCTCTCTTTCCAGTCACAAATCCGACGATGGCGGTGGTGTGTGGTGGTTATGGCCATGAAAACTTTGGAACATCTTCTCTCTTCCTCTCTAACTTCCATTTTTGGTTGTGAAAACCCTAAGGGACTCAAGGGTTGGCTGATAAATATTTCCTAATTTTCGTGGATCACTATTCACCAAAAATAATAATGACTAAAATACCCTCCCGGGTTGTCGGTTAGGCCTAAAAATGCCCCGAGACCCAAACTAAACGCTCGGCTAGTATTTTTTGACTATCTCGACCCTTCCGGACACGTTGGTGCACTCAAAATGCTCATACGAATGACATAGAAATTAAATACTTTTAAATCCATTAAATCGGGTCCTGACATGACTGACACACGCATCCCAACTTAATTTTCGAAACTGTCGTACTTTCAAGTCACGATAATTTTAATAAATTCAATAATCACATATTACCATAATCACTCAGTAATATTCAACATTATCATCATATTTAAATACTAACTCTCGTCTCGCTAGTAATTTAAATCCGAATTAATTTCCAATTAACTAGCCCAAATTAATTTAATTAATCCCATAATTAAAAGAAATTTTATTTAATTAATCTCATAATTAAAAGCCATAAAAATACTGGGTATTACACATTCTAAGCAAAAAACGAGTGCGGGACTTAAGGCGTGGGAAGATGATCAAGGAAATGGTAAAAATACATGGCAAACTTGAAGTGCAGGTGTTGGAAAGTGATGGGGAACCTAGGGGGGTAAATGCTCCATCTCTAAGAGAACAAATCGGAGTTAAGGTTAGAAATACGAAACCATTTCGAAGGGTGACTTGTTGGAGTGAAATTGATTCTAGGACACAAGATGTAGTAATCGTCAGGATTCAAGTAGTTATATTTGATTCTTTCGCTTTAATATTTTTTTTGTCGTTAGTTTTTTCGTTACACTATACACACATATTTAGTGTCTTTTTGGTATGTACATTTTGCTCAATGATATTGTGTTCATTTCTAGTTAAAAGGAAATTTGTAGGCTAAGTTCGAAATTCTTAAGTATAATGATGACGAGTCTGTCAAATACGCTATTCATAGGAAGTATGTGTAGAGTTATATGTGACACCCCGACTAATTAAATACCGGGTAGCTACTCCTTTATTCAAATTAATTCAAAATGTCAAGTTGGTTCAGTTCATAGCATCATTGTCGAAAATGTTTTAACCATTACTAGCCACCTAATACTTAAAAAGTGAGTTGTCCATTTTAATTAAATCTGATTAACATGCAACAAGTATTAAATTATGGAATAATGATATCACAACCACATTACAGTCACATTACAATGATAAAGGAATAATAAATCTGGGGGAACACTCCTCGGTAATAATCCGAAGTACTGAATAAAACTGAATACAAAGTCTGAATTACTAAATAATTATAACCCAAAATCTGAAATAAAACTGAGTAAGTACGATGTCTCTAAAAGAAAAGGGGCGACATGCCCTACAGATGAGTAAATCTGAAATAGAGTCAAGATAGAAAGTGGAGGCGTCTACTATCAAGGTCCTATAACTTCCACAGTAGCTATAACACGTCATCGGAATGGAACTCCTACGCTTGGTGTCCTTGTGGCTGGGCACCTAAAATGTTTTTACAAGAAAATAGATTGGAAAGCAAACGGGTCAGAGCCCGATTGTGAAAACAGTTTAAAATACAACAAGTGTTTAATATCATTGAACAATGAATATAAAGTACATGATAGTGCGTGCACTCACATGAGATCCTCACCTCTCAACTAATTGTGCACTCCTATCGTACCCGTACCTGTTCTAGTTATTCTACTATCAAACTATTCCAATACACAATCTAACATTACTATAAGATTCATGCTTCAATTCCCGACATCTTAATTTAACAGAGAGTTTTACTTTTCTTCTTGGTTCCCAAAATTTATAATACTAATCACTAGGGATTTTCCATTTTTAATCCTACTACAATGTTGCTATTATTCACACTTACATTTATACATGCAGTTCATTTAAATTAACAGCATATTATTCTCATCATAAATATACAATACTAGCACCCCGAGACTAAGCTGCGGCGCACACATACTCTGCTATCCAATCCCGGTACATCACGTACATAAGGACCACATATTTCGAATATCTCAGGAATCGTTTTCAATAAACAACAATCGCACATAATGGAGGCGAACATAGTTCACATCACATGGGTCACACACATACCTACGCTCCCATGATCAGCATATTTATTAACTTCTCAATAAGTCCTTCTCTAACCTATGTCCTCGAGGTACCAATCTAAATCCCCCTAGTAGGCACACAAAGATTAGTTGGCCCTAATCGAACGCCGACCTCCCGTGATAGCAAGTATGGTAGGTATGTTATACAAAAATACTACATATACCAAGCATTCACACATCTTAGGTATTCCATAATATTAATAGAGGTATATTTCTCATCCCTATATCATCATTTAATGTTACACGTTTACAAGTCCCCGATTTATATACATTAAAGTTATCAACTCTTCTCACGTCGTAATTTTAGTTACTTATACCCTAACCCATAGATGTCATCCAGTTTACTACTTAATTCCAACTTTTAATCCTCAACGTACTTCCAATCTCACAAATATATCCACTAGTCAACAAGGGAAGGTTAACACTGAATTATGTAAGTCTACTAGAAGTTTTAAATAAAATCAGGCCTAAAAAGGCATTCTGTCAACTCGTTAGAAATATCATTCGAACGAGGTGGTTCGAACGAGCATCATTTGAACGATGGCTTCGAATGAACTACCAACTCGTTAGAAGGGGTACTGTCATCTCATTAAAAGTCTCGTTCGAACGAGGTCGTTCGAACGACCTGGGCAGGTCTTCTAACGAGATGGCAGTAAACGCCCAAAAATTTTCCAATTCGTTTTTCTTCATTTTTTTCTTCTCTAAATTCATCCTAAGATCATCCCAACAGCATTTTAATGTTCTTAAACTATTCTAAATCCTCTTAGGTCGTTTCTCAACACATTTTTGGGGTCAAATCCTCCTAATCAACATGCAATTATCATTAATCCCTAAATTTTACCCCAAACCCTATGAACAGGAACCCAGAATTTTATTGTGCCTAATTAATCGTCGAAAATCCATTTTTAAATCATCAAAGTTAAGTCTTTGGATACCAAATTCGTCCATAACCATTCTACACGCAATTCATAACCCAACTTTAGAGTTTCTATAACTATTTCATTAGGTTTTCCTCAAAACTTTCAAGACAAAACAGTTCCTACACTAAACATGGAAGAAATATTCAATGAACTAAAAATATCAAATCACTTGCCTTAGATTCATTCTTCAGATTGTTGTTGGTATTTCAAGGTTGATTCTCTCCTCTTTTCGGTCACAAATCCTTTCCAATTGTGATGATGGGGAGATGGTTTGGTATAGGTCCTCTAGCCTCTCTTCTAACTTCTCTCAAAACCTTCGTAGCCCACTCTCTCACTTTTGGCTGATAATGGCCTTAGTAGCTCTTTTAGTAATATTTAATTTACCTAAAAAATTCGTGGGTTTTAATCGCCTAATTTTTAAAATTATCAAAATATCCTTCTAGGTTGCCGGTTTGGCCTAAAAATGCCTCGGGACCCAAACTAAACCCCCGACTAGTATTTTCTGACTATTTAGACCCTTCCAGACACGTTGGCGCACTCAAAATGACCATTCGGTTGATAAAAATATAATTCACTTTTTAATTTAAATAAATTCATTCCTGACGTGACTGATACGCGTGTTCCAACTAAATTTCCCAAATTGTCGTATTTCTACCTCGTGTTCAATACTCATATATTACCATATATACTCAGAAATAATCAATTTTTAACATCATAATCAAATACTAACTCACATCTCGCTAGTATTTATATCCGGATTAATTCCCAATCAATTCTCATTTAATTCAATTAATCCCTTAAATAAAAATCAATAAAATTACGGGGTATTACATACTCCCTCTTAATAACATAATTTCATCCCGAAATTCGAAACAAATGAATACCTGGTAAAAATAGCTCTGGATAACGTTCACGCATCTCATCCTCGTGCTCTAATGTGGAATCCTCGGCATTATGATGCCGCCATTGCACGCGTACTAATGGTACTTTCTTCGACCTCAGTTTCCTCTCGCTGTGGTCCAAAATAGCAATCGGCCCCTCCTCGTAGGAACTATCGAGCTGAAGATCGATATCCTCTAAAGCAATGTGGGTATGGGCCAAATTGTCCCTAAGATATTTCCTTAGCGAGGAAATAGGGAACACATCATGAATTCTATGCAAGTGCTCCGGTAACCCAAGTTTATACGCAACTTGCCCAATCCGCTCGATGATAAGAAATGGCCCCACATATCTTGGTGTCAGTTTCCCCTTCTTCTCAAAACGCATAATCCCCTTCATAGGAGATACTCTGAGTAACACCTAGTACCCCACCTTGAATTCTCTGAAGAACCTCTTGGAACAGCATAGCTCTTCTGTCGGTCCTGAGCTTCCCGAATACGGCTCTGTATCATCTCTATCCTTGCCAAAGTATCCTGAATCACTTCCGAACCAAGGAGTTTGTTATCACCCACCTCTAACCAATATGATGGGGAACGACAAGGTCTACCATACAACGCATCGAATGGAGCCATGCCAATGGTGAACTGATAGGAGTTATTATAAGCAAACTCCACCAGTGGAAGGTACTGCTCCTAACCACCTCCAAAGTCTAGGATGCACATACGCAACATGTCCTCCAACATCTGATTTGTCCGCTCTGTTTGCCCATCAGTCTGCGGGTGATATGTCGTACTCAGTCGCAACTCTGTACCCATGGCCTCCTGGAAACTCTCTCAAAATCGTGAAACAAATATCTTATCTCCATCAGACATGATATTTAGAGGCACCCCGTGAAGTCTCACTATCTCGGCAATAAAAATCTGGGCATACTGTCCCATAGTGTAGTCTGTCCTCACGGGAAGAAAATGTGCAACTTTGGTCAACCTATCCATAATTACCCATATGGAGTCGTGACCCCTCTGTGACGTAGGTAGCCTCGTGATAAAGTCTATGGATATACTCTCCAATACCCACATTGGAACCTCTAACGGCTATAGAAGTCCTGTCGATTTTTCGTGGTCCACCTTTACTAGCTGACAAGTATCGTATTTAAAAATGAACACGACGCTATCTCTCTTCATCCCGCTCCACCAGTACTGTCGTCTCATGTCTCGGTATATCTTATCCCCACCGGGGTGTATCACGAACCGTGAGCCGTACGACTCTGTCATTACCTCGTGTCCCAAGTCTTCCCCTTCCTGAACGAACAGTCTCCTATTGAAGCGTAATCCCCCGTCTGAGCTAATGGTATAGGACTCGGTTCCCTCTGCTAGTAATCGAACTAACTTCTCCTGACAAAACGAGTCATTTGCCTGTGCCTTAATCATTCTCGTAACAATTTGAGGTGTAACAGTCATCACAGACATGAACGATCGGGCCACTGCATCATGGTGTTCCAACTCCTTCCTCTTAGTTTTCCACACCTCGGCCATCTCATTTACTGGCCTACGGCTCAATGCATCTAGTACCACGTTAGCCTTCCCTGGGTGATATTGGATATCAAACTAATAGTCCTTCACAAACTCAAGCCACCGACATTGACGCATATTCAGTTCCTTCTGCGTGAAGAGGTAATATAGAGACTTGTGGTTTGTGAACAACTAAAATTTCTCCTCCAGGAGATAGTGTCTCAAAATCCGAAGAGCGAATACGACTGCCTCTAACTCCAAGTCATGTGCGGGGTAATTCTTCTCATGAGTCTTAAGCTTACGGGAAGCATAAGCTATGGCCTGACTCTCCTATTGCTGCACACCTCCAAGTCCTTGTAAGGATGCATCGGTGTCGACTAGATACTTAACTCCTGGTCTGGGCAATGCTAACATTGACGCTGAGGTTAACTTGTCCTTCAACTAATAAAATGCCAACTGACAGACATCGCTCCAGATGAATGGCACACCTTTGCGAGTCAGATGTGTCAAAGGACCCGCTATTATTGAAAAACCCCGAATAAGCCTCCTGTAGTATCCTGCTAAGCCCAAGAAACTACGGATCTCAGTCGGTGTCGTGGGTTGTCCCCACTCCCTCACCACGAATACCTTCCCCGGATCAACAGATATCCCCCGGTCTGAAATGATATGCCCCAAAAACTGAACCTCCTTCAGCCAAAATCCACATTTCTCATACTTTGCATATAACTCGTTCTGACGCAGCGTCTGTAAAACCTGCCTCAAATATTCAGCGTGCTCCTCTTCTGTCTGGGAGTAAACCAGAATGTCATCAATAAAGACAATGATGAACTAGTCTAGGAACTCTCTGAATACCCTATTCATCAAGTCCATAAACACGATTGGAGCATTGGTCAAGCCAAAAGGCATAACCCAAAACTCGTAGGAACCATATCTCTCCAAGAAAGAAGTTTTCGAGACGTCCTGTTCCCTGATACGCAACTAATGGTATCCCGACCTCAATTCAATCTTTGAGAAGAAGGAAGCTCCTCTCAACTGGTCGAATAAGTCATCGATTCGAGGCAATGGATACTTATTCCGTATCGTGACTTTATTCAACTCCCGGTAATATACACACAACCTCAAAGATCCATCCCTCTTCTTTATGAATAACACAGGGGCACCCCACGGCGAAGTGCTCCTTCGGATAAACCCCTGACCCAATAACTGCTCTATCTGATCCCTTAGCTCTCTCATCTCCACTCGAGCCATACGGTAATGTGCGCGAGAAATTGGCCGAGTTCTCGGTGTCAAATCGATAACAAAATCTATCTCCCTACTACGAGGTAATCCAGGTATATCCTGAAATACATCAGCGAACTCACTAATAACGGGAATCAAATCAGGTGGTATTACCACTTCCATAGAGGTCTCCTCCTCTATGTAATACACGTGTGTGGACGATCCTCCCTCGGGGCGAGGCATCACCACTAAAAATATCTCCTGCCCGGGAATGGCAAAAATAATACTCCTATTGAAACAATCAATCATGGCTTGGTACGTAACTAGCCAATCAATACCACACACGTGTAAAACAATCAATCATGGCTCAGTCATCTCTAATACTAACATATCAGCGGGTAAAATAAATCTCTGGATCTCGATACCCACACTTCTACAAATAAGGGAAATCACGAAACCCCTACTCAACGATGAATCTACGCAAGTAATCGTGCTCTCTGAAGTGTCTAACAACCCCAAAGTGCGTGCAAATCTCGTGGCAATGAAAAAGTGTGTGTCCCCTGTATAAAATAAAATATGCCCCATAGTCCCCTGAATAGAGAACATACCCTCAATAGCAGGTGGATCCTGTGGGACTGCGACATGCTGGAGTTGATAAACTCCCCCGTACTAAATCTATTCCTACTGGACTGGGACTACTGGGATGGGTGGTAAAGTTGGCATCTGTGGTGGTGCTGGGAGGGCGGAGGGAAACATAGGTCTCTAGAAATCATGTCGAGCACCCTGCTGCTGCTGCTGTGGGGCCCTGCCCCTATTAGGATACTCCTGGCGCTTGTGGCCAATCGTGCCATAAGGGAAACATTTCCATGGAAAGTTCCCCCCCTCTCTGACCCTGCTTCCCACGGCCCTGGTGGCCGTTGCCATTCCTCCCTTGGCCATGCTGGCCCTGATGAAATTGCTGCTGTTGGCCATGCTGTCCCTAATGGCCGTGCTGACCCTGACGAAAACCTCCTTGACCATTTCTGAAACCCCTAGATCTGAACCTTTAAAATCCCCCTACTGGGAACCCTGATCTCCCTGCCCATGCTAACCCTGAGCAGATTGTGCCCCGCTGGCACCATTTTCCCCTGTCCTGCCCTGATGGCTAGACTCTCCTGATTGCTTACTCTCTGACATGTGAAAGCGGTGGTCCTGGCAGTGAAGTAGTACCACGTTAAACACATCAGAATAAGTGGCCAACGAGAGATTACCCAACAAGTGCTGACGAATTCTCCAAGTCAACCCATCCATGAACTTCTGAATCTTTTTCTCCTCGGTTGGAATTTCATCGGGAACGATGTTCAAGAGATTAGTGAATTCGGCCTCATACTCGGCCACGGTCCTCCCCTCCTACTTGAGGTTCATTAACTTCCTCCTTATTTCAGTGTGAACGTCTAATGGAAAATACTTACGATCGAACCGCACCCAAAACTCCTGTATAGAAAGGACATCTCTCTCCTCCGGGGCGGTAATGGACTCCCACCACTGCAACGCTGATCCTACTAGCTTAAAAGTAGCCAGTATCTATTTTTGTACCTCCGTGCACTCATACATCCTCAAATGCCTTTGAATGTCCTTCTTTCACTGGCTGGACACAACGACATCAGAGCTACCTGCAAACTCCGGAGGGTGTGCTTTCTGAAAAGCATCACGAACGCGTTCCCAAGCAGACGGGAATGCATGAGCCTGAATTGGCACTACTACAAACGCTTGAGGCGGTGCTTGCTGCACCACTGCTAGGGCGGCATTTACCGCCTGGGCTACAATAGCGGCAACCTCTACGGCATTCAAGGAGCCCTGAACTGGTGCAGGCTGTGGCTCAGGCTGAGCATCCCTGGGAACTCGCTGTGCACGTCGTGGAGGCATCTGAAATGAGAGTAAAGTCTTATAATTTCGCAATTATTATCTCAAAATAGCTGAAGAGCGAACCATACACAAAAGAGTACAACAATCCTAAAATATAGGGCTCTATATCAAAGAAAGCTCAGTGGAAACATAACAAGCCGTACAGATCCTAAGGACACTAGAACCTGATGCTCTGATACCACTTGTGAGACCCCGACTAATTAAATACCGGGTAGATACTCCTTTATTCAAATTAATTCAAAATGTCAAGTTGGTTCATTTCATAGCATCACTGTCGAAAATATTTTAACCATTACTAGCCACCTAATATTTAAAAAGTGAGTTATCAATTTTAATTAAATCTGATTAACATGCAACAAGTATTAAATTATGGAATAATGATATCACAACCACATTATAGTCACATTACAATGATAAAGGAATAATAAATATGGAGGAGCACTCCTCGGTAATAATTCGAAGTATTGAATAAAACTGAATACAAAGTCTGAATAACTAAATTATTACAACCCAAAATCTGAAATAAAACTGAGTAAGTACGATGTCTCTAAAAGAAAAGTGGAGACATGCCCTACAGATGAGTAAATCTGAAATAGAGTCAAGATAGAAAGTGGAGGCGTCTACTATCAAGGTTCTGTAACTTCCATAGCAGCTATAGCACCTCATCGAAATGGAACTCCTACGCTTGGTGTCCTTGTGGCTGGGCACCTAAAATGTTTTTACAAGAAAATAGATTTGAAAGAAAACGGGTCAGATCCCGATTGTGAAAACAGTTTAAAATACAACAAGTGTTTAATATCATTAAACAAAGAATATAAAGTACATGATAGTGCGTGCACTCACATGAGATCCTCACCTCTCAACTAATTGTGCACTCCTATCGTACCCGTACCCGTTCTAGTTATTCTACTATCAAACTAGTCCAATACACAATATAACATTACTATACGATTCACGATTCAATTCCCGACATCTTAATTTAACAGAGAGTTTTACTTTTCTTCTTGGTTCCCAAAATTTATAATACTAATCACTAGGGATTTTTCATTTTTAATTATACTACAATGTGGCTATTATTCACACTTACATTTATACATGACAGTTCATTTAAATTAACAGTATATTATTCTCATCATAAATATACAATACTGGCACCCCGAGACTAAGCTGCGGCGCACACATACTCTGCTATCCAATCCCGGTACATAACGTACATAAGGACCACATATTCCGAATCTCTCAGGAATCGTTTTCAATAAACAACAATCGCACATAATGGAGGCGAACATAGTTCACATCACATGGGTCATGCATATACCTACGGTCCCATGATCAGCAGACTTATTAACTTCTCAATAAGTCCTTCTCTGACCTATGTCCTCGAGGTACCAATCTAAATCCCCCCAGTCGGCACACAAAGATTAGATGGCCCTGATCGAACTCCGACCTCTCGTGATAGCAAGTATGGTAGGTATGTTATACACAAATAATACATATACCAAGCAGTCACACATCTTAGGTATCCCATAATATTAATAGAGGTATATTTCTCATCCATATATCGTCATTTAATGTTACACGTTTACAAATCCCCGATTTATATACATTAAGGTTATCAACTGTTCTCACGTTGTAATTTTAGTTACTTATACCCTAACCCATAGATGTCATCCGATTTACTACTTAATTCCAAGTTTTAATCCTCAACGTACTTCCAATCTCACAAATATATCCACTAGTCAACAAGGGAAGGTTAACACTCAATTATGTAAGTCTACTAGAAGTTTTAAATAAAATCAGGCCTAAAAAGGCATTCTGTCAACTCGTTAGAAATATCGTTCGAACGAGGTGGTTCGAACGAGCGTTATTCGAACGAACTACCAACTCGTTAGAAGGGGTACTGTCATCTCATTAGAAGTCTCATTCGAACGCGGTCGTTCGAACAACCTGGGCACGTCTTCTAACGAGATGGCAGTAAACGCCCAGAAATTTTCCAATTCGTTTTTCTTCATTTTTCTCTTCTCTAAATTCATCCTGAGATCACCCCAACAGCATTTTAATATTCTTAAACTATTCTAAATCCTCTTAGGTCATTTCTTAACATATTTTTAGGGTCAAATCCTCCTAATCAACATGCAATTATCATTAATCCCCAAATTTTACCCCAAACTCTATGAACAGGAACCCAAAATTTTATTGTGTTTAATTACTCATCATAAATCTGTTTTTAAATCATCAAATTTAAGTCTTCGGATACCAAATTCGTCCATAACCATTCTACATGCAATTCCTAACCCAACTTTAGAGTTTCTCTAACAATTTCATTAGGTTTTCCTCAAAACTTTCGAGAAAAAACAGTTCCTACACTAAACATGGAAGAAATATTCAATGAACTAAAAATATCAAATCACTTGCCTTAGATTCCTTCTTCAGATTGTTTTTGGCATTTCAAGGTTGATTCTCTCCTCTTTCCGATCACAAATCCTTTCCAATTATGATGATGGGGAGATAGTTTGGTATAGGTCCTCTAGCCTCTCTTCTAACTTCTCTCAAAACCTCCGTAGCCCACTCTCTCACTTTTGGCTGATAATGGCCTTAGTGGCTCTTTTAATAATCTTTAATTTACCTAAAAAATTCGTGGGTTTTAATCCCCTAATTTTTAAAATTACCAAAATACCCTTCTAGGTTGTCAGTTTGGCCTAAAAATGCCCCGGGACCCAAACTAAACCCCCGGCTAGTGTTTTCTGACTATTTCAATCCTTCCGGACACGTTGATGCACTCAAAATGACCATTCGGTTGATAAAAATATAATTCACTTTTTAATTTAAATAAATTCATTCCTGACGCGACTGACACGCGCGTTCCAACTCAATTTTCCAAATTATCGTTTTTCTGTCTCGTGACAATTTAAATATATTCAATACTCATATATTACCATATATACTCAGAAATATTCAATTTTTAACATCATAATCAAATACTAACTCACATTTCACTAGTATTTATATCCGGATTAATTCCCAATTAATTCTCATTTAATGCAATTAATCCCTTAAATAAAAATCAATAAAATTATGGGGTATTACATTATAGTGATTGGAGGTGTGAAATGTACTTACATTACAAAAAAAATGTTGAAGGATGAAGTTCATTATATTTTTAATTAGTTATTCCTTGAAAATTGCATTATTATAGGTCCATTTAATATTTTTTTTATGTTTTTAATTAGACATGGTCAGTAAAAGGTCAACTCACACGTGGGAGTTTGTCATGGAACCATACTTGTGGGTCACAATCATTTGTACCTGCCATGTCAATTGAGGTGATTTGTTTCATAATTTATGAGTTTAATTACTTATCAATATATAATCATATTCTTGTTTGTTCCATTTATGAAAAGATTGACGAAAAGGGTGTTGAGAGACCCCGTATCGCTTATTTCTTTAAATCATCCCATTGGTGTGAAAAAAAAAAAAGATCGAGTGGATCCAAAGTGCAAGGAAAAATATGTATGAACATATTTGTGTTAGATAAATTTATATTGTTATTTTAAAATTCATTGATTAAATATGTTGTGAGCTTATACTATTTTAAATAGGGTCATTTACTATTTGGGGTACATTTGTTTATAATATTTGATGTTTGGGGTACGTTAGTTTTCGTATTAGTTCGTTGGGTAGTATTTTAATGCTTTACATTAACTTCCGTCTAACATATGTAACTTTTTCATCAACTACCCAAAATACCCTTATATGTAAATACCCTTATAATCGTAAGCCTCAAATCCTCTCTCTCTCTCTCTCTCTCTCTCTCTCACACACACACACACACACACACACACACAGCCGTCTAAAACTCATTTTGTTCACAGGAGTTTTTTCATGGCCGAAGCTTTGTTCCTCGGAGGGTTGTTTGGGTTTTTCTTAGCCGGAGTTTTGTTCCCCAGAGTTCAAAGGTTTGTTTTCTTTTTTGTTTTTGAAAAAATCATTTTGTTCGAAAGTGGGTTTGATGGCCAGAGTTTGGGTTTTTCATGTATGTTCATTTTTTGGCTGGAGTTTGGGTTTGGCCGGAGTTCGGAGAACACCCTTAAATAATTTTTACGCTTTTTAATAATGCTGGAAATTATTTTGGCCGGAGTTTTCACCCAGAAATAATGTTGACCGGAAAACACCCAGATTTATTTTGGTCGGAATTTTGAAATATCTTTTGGTTGGAATGTTTTTGGCCGAACAACACCCATATTTATTTTCATATTTTTTTGCTGGAAAAAATAGTACTGGAAATTATTTTTACGCTTTTTAATATTGCTGGAAATTATTTTTTAATTGAAATCTATTTTATTTTAATATTTTTTTGGCAAGATTTTGTTTTTTGGAAATAGTTTTTTTTTTTACTGAAATCAGTTTTATTTTTTATTTTTATGCCAGATTTGTTTTTTAATGGAAAACTGTTTTTTAGGAGGATTTTTTTTTGTTTTGTTGAAAATCATTTTATTTGGTGGAAAACATTTTTTTTGTGTGGAAATAACTTTTTATACTGAAAATCATTTAAAAATTTATTTTTAAAACACTTGTAAATTTCTTTTTAAACAGTTTAATATTTTACTCTTGTTTAATATTTATACTTTAACTGTTTTTAATAAAAAAAAAACACGATTTAGCATTTTTTAACAACTTTTTAACTATTTTTTTAAATGCAGTTTTATATATTTTTAACAGCTTTGAATAAATTTTTTTGAATGTTTTTTTACAAAAAGAGAATAACTTGAAAAAACTTTTATTTCTTAATATCCATATAATAAAGGAGCATGGTTTTTGAGAGTAAAGATATTTTACTATTCATTGGATGTATGCCATTTTTACTTTTTATGCATGATATTTGACATTTCATGCCCATGCATGAAATGTCATGCTAAAAGTTTTTTTTCTTTAATATATATATATATATATATATATGATTATGATATTATTTTTTATAAAATATAATTTTTTAATTTTTAAAAATACATATTTTAAAATATTTTTTTTCTTTTTTTAAATGCGGGTTATTATGGGCTGAGTTTTATCATGGGGGCAAATTTATCGTGGTGCCCTCAGCACGAGCATCCGCTAGTATATATATATTTAACTAAGTCATTTGACTATTTTGACAAAACTTTTAACCGTTTATATATTTTTAACTATTTTTAAATACAGTTTTACTATTTTTAACTATTTTGAAATAAAGTTTATAATATTTTGAATTTTTTTTATGTTTATGGAAATTCGGTTTATATATATATAAAGGTTCTAAAAAACAAGGGGCATGATCGAGGCGTGGAGGACAAGCCTTAAGCCTTAAAAACCTAGGCGGGCCTTAGGCATCAAAAGGCGTGAAAAGACGTTTAGGCCTTCTTAATATATTTTAATATTTTTTAACCATAACAAGGCTATTAAAATACTAAAATTGTACATATCATAAAAATATGTATGAATATATGGAAATTAAAATACTATTTGATTATTTTAAATGAGATAATGGTACGGTTTGTAATTTTTTTTAAAAGGCGAAATTATTTTTCTAAAGCATTGTTGTTTTTAGAAAAAAATGCGCCTTAAGGGTTTTACCAAGAATAAGGTTTTAAAAAGCTTAAGGCAGGGCTGTTCTCCCAAGCCTCAAGTCTAGGCGGATTTTTTAGAACAGTGATATATATATGTCCAAATTGTTGATTGAGGGAAAGGACATGGGAAAATAAGTCATTGACAATTGAGTGATAGTTGACTAACGAAAGTTTAACAACTTTCGTTAAAATAATACTCAAGCAACAATAATGAAAACTAGCGTACCCTACCCCAAACAATAAATGACCCGTTTAAATATGACAAGAGAAGTTTAAGGAGCTAAAAGAGAAATCCTCGTAACCAACACAACCTTCATGTCACAAGAGGAGATGTCCATAAAACTTTTTTGAAAAAGATCGGGCCATATTATCGGATAGGGGTAAGCGCAAAGCTCTCTAAAGCTTCAAGTACAATTCACAGATGAGGACTCGTGATGAATAGGTGAAACTAAGAGAGCAATTGGCTGTATTCGAGGAGAGAAATGCTATCCAACAACTAAAGATAAAAGCTCAAGATAAAAAAAAAATTGAGGATTTTCAAGCATACAGAATGCAAATGTTTGTACAATTATGTTAGGATCAAGAATGGGGGAGTTTATCCGGAGGATCTCAAGTTGCCAATCAGTTTGGTAAGTAATCATCTCTATGTAGCTACTTGTATGTATTTAGTGAATTTGGACAAAAATTTTCTATTTTCATCTATAATTTTTGTTGATGGATATTTGTTTTGTGTGGTTGTTGTGCTCGTTGTGGACGTAGTTCTGGGGCCGATTGGAGTTAGACGGAGTAATTTAAATTGAAATATGTTCAAATAAATAATAGAAAATACATACAGATTTAGACATTGATTTTCAATAAAGCTTCAAGTGCATAGTAATGCTATGTGTGCTAAATTAGCTCGAAAAATGGGAGATAATTTGCACTCAAGCAATATTAATACACAACTAGGAGTTGTGATTTGGTTTTATGTGTTCAGTGGATCAAACAAGTCAGCCCCTTAAAACAATGGAAGTTAACAAGTTGACATCGAGTTACCAAATACAAGGGAAACAGGTCACTAAACAAGGCGATACTAGCAAGTTGGATTTTAAATTGTTTTGAGTTGTTAGGCATTCCAACAAATATGTAATAAGAATACCAAGTTGATTGTTTCCCAAGCATACTCTATTCAAGATCGGTTACCTTCTTTAACTCTCGCACCTTATGAATTTATCTTAAATGATTTTGTTGTTGTGTTTAAAGAGCCAAAATCATTACCACCCAAATGACCTTTTAAAGCATCATATTCCACTGAAATAGGATCTCAACCAGTAGAATTAAGACCATACAAGTGTCCCCATGTCCTAAAGAATGAATTTGGGAAATTAGTGGCAGAAATTTTGAAATCTGGAGTTATAAAGCCTTCAGCTAGCCCTTTTGCATCCCTGTTCTATTGGTTAAAAAGAAAGATAACACCCGGCGATAGTGCATAGAATATAGAGAACTTTATACCCTTACTATTAAGGATAGGCTCTATGGGTCTCATCTTTTATCTAAAGATAGATTTGAGGTCGGTGTATTATCAAATTAGAGTCAATGATGTTAATATTCCAAAGACAACATTCAGAACACACGAAGGTCACTATGAATTCGTTGTCATGCAATTTGGCTTGACTAATGCTCCTGCCTCCTTTCAAGCATTAATCTCCTTTCAAGCATTAACGCACCATACTTTCAAACCTGATCTTCAAAAAGTTTACTTAGTTTTCTTTGATGATATACTTGTTTGTAGAAAATGTATACCCGAGATTACATCCTTATAGACAAACCTCTTGAGTATGAGAAGGAATTTTAAGTTGTCTCCAATACTATATGTACCATATATGATCATTGTTAAGCATGGGAAGGGGGCGTATGAAATAAGGCTATTAAAGTGTAATAATGTACACCGTACATTCAATGTGTCGCTGCCTAAGAAAAAAGATGGTAATGGTGTAAAGCCTTGTACCAGTTTGCTAAGAACGGATGATACAGCGTTTTCTTAGTTTCCCCTGTAGCTATATGAAATAAGAGGATCATGAAGAGAGGGAATCAACTGGTGGCACAACTGTTTGTTCAGTGGGAGAACTTTAGTCTTGGGAAGATTATCAATAATTAATGCAATGGTATCCCGAGTTAAAAACTTGTGGATAAGAATCAAGATTCCTTTCAAGTGGAAGACACTGTTATGGCAAGGGAATCTAACTCGTCACATGTGAGTAGCAAATGAGAGATTAGAGTTAATTTGGCACAGTTATGCGAGAAAGTTTGTTGAAAGTCTGTTACATCAGGCTACATCTGTTAATCAGACTACCAGTTATATCAACCAAAAAACAATTACCAGTAACCATTTACATATATATAGACATATGCAACTTATTAAATATTGATGAGATCATCAGCAACTACACTTCAAAAGTTAAGGCCATGTAAACGCCCCAAACGAAACAAGTGATGAATGAGTCATGTCAAGAGCCTCTGGGCTTAACTGATAAACACTCTTGGATCTGCATTCATGGGCAGCTATAGCATATTCACACGACGTAGATGAGATATTTGTTATGTCTACTATTTATAAATAACAATTGTACAGAATTATGAATTAATAATATAATTTCGGAATTAAAACAGAATTACAGAAATGAAACACTTACTTGAATTTGCAGAAATAATATAATAATAAAAGAATAATTCGAGCCCTGTTAAGAACAGTCTCCTTAAGACAATTTATTCCCTCCAATGTGCTCCGAGGTTGATGAATAATGTCTCCCAAGATAGAATGGATTTTCCAATTAATTATGTAACACAACAATAATTAATTACAAATTCCGTGTCTCATACTCAACAACAATGCAACAGATGCTATGCAGAAAAAGAATTTTTTCTGAAACAGAAATGAGGAATGACAACACTTTTGGTATGAAAATGGAAGCAAAAAGGAGGAGGAAAATTTTTCATTATTTTAGAGGTATCTGTATTTATAGCAAAGTAGTTGACGGTTGACACAACTGTCAAAAACAGTTAAACGAATTAACTGTTGGCAATAACTGCCATCAGTTAATTAATTAATTTCGTAATTAATAAATAAATTCGGCCAAAAAATGTAGGAGATTTGCCCAAGCCCAAGCCCGAACCGAACCGGCCGGTCGGCCGGCCGGACGGACGCGCGCGCGCTTGTGGACTTTTGACCGAAAGTCAACCCGTGCATAGCTTAGGTCATCTCCCCTTCAAAGAGTTAGGATACCCCCAAGGCATCCAAGCCTTAGTCCATATTTGGGGTGTTATTAACTCATCAAAATTCCACTACTCTTCCAATGTGGGACAAGAGTTAAAACATACCCAATTCATTAACTTTCATTGCTTTGTGAGTCACTTTGGGGACATATTTATCATTCATAACTTATTGAAATTGGACATATGAATATACTACGTTAATCTCCTTGCGGAGGTGAACGCATTTGTATATGGTCCCACAATTTTCGTAGTGTGGGTCCTACCTAAATTTGAGCTCAAAGTTGCTCAAAAATCTGTCCAGAAAAATCTGGACAGCTTTATAATACCCATTCAAGTCCAATTTTCCAACAATCCCCCACATGAATGATATATCGCTATAAATAAAACAAAACAGATGCTTATGCAGATGCAGACATAAGTTGAGTAAAACTGAAGACTTATTGCATCGGGAGAAGTAGCCTAGTGGCCTTGAACTTTCCTTAGCGATATACTATCGGATTTACTTGGTTAATCAGTAGACTTCACGTCCTTGAACCGTCAACCATTTTTGTAAACCTAGACAACCGTATTCACACAACAATTCTTCAACACAGTTGGTTCTCACGTTTGTGTTCATTTTGGCCGTGAACACCACTTGGTTCCGCAAGTATTTTAGAGAATATGCCTTTCATTATTCTCATAGAAGTGGCCCCCTTCTTACTCACGTAGGTGACTTCCATAAAGAGTAATCTGCAATACCCCACTTAGACTTACTAAGATATAGATGTCATTAAAAGCACAAATTATCCTAATTTCGCAGCAGATATGCACTGTCTCATCTTTGGAATGGATAGGATTAAATATCCTCCAGTGCTTACTGAATACAACTTAGTTCGGTTTGCCCATTGAACCTAGATCTTGGGATCTCCAGTCAGCTAGGTTGGGTTGCCATTATATTGATTCTTATTTATTTATAGGCTTTAGACCCATTCCTCTCGATGATCTTTCAACTTGCTCTTGGTTTAAACCTTTCGTTAGTGGATCCGATATATTATCTTTTGACTTTACATAGTCAATTGAGATAATTCCATTTGAGAGAAGTTGTCTAACGGTATTGTGTCGACGACGAATATGTCGTGACTTTCCGTTATACATGTGATTTTGTGCCCTTCCAATCGTTGATTGGCTATCGCAATGTATACATATTGCGGGCACAGGTTTTGACCAATTTGGAACATCCTCTAAGAAATTTCGAAGCCATTCAGCTTCTTCTCCAGCTTTGTCTAGTGCAATGAATTCAGATTCCATTGTCGATCTAGCAATGCACGTTTGTTTTGAGGATTTCCAAGATACGGCTGCACCTCCGAGGGTAAACACATACCCACTCGTAGACTTAGAGTCTTTTGTATCAGATATCCAATTTGCATCGCAATGTCCTTCAAGAACATCTGGATATTTTGAGTAATGCAATCCATAGTTTTGAGTATATTTCAAATAACCCAAAACTCTCAATATTGCTTTCCAGTGATCTCTGCCTGGATTACTCGTAAATAGACTTAGCTTACTTATTGAGTATGCTATGTCCGATCGTGTACAGTTCATGATATACATTAAACTGCCAATAAAACGAGAATATTCTAGTTGAGATATGCTTTCACCATTATTTCTTGCTAGATGTAAATTTACATCTACAGGTGTCTTGGTAAGACTAATATCATACTTCTTGAATTTTTCAAGTACTTTCTCTATGTAATGAGATTGAGATAATATAAGTCCATCCGATGTTCAAGAAATTTTAATTCCTAATATAACATCGGCGATTCCCATATATTTCATGTCAAATCTACTACTCAACATTTGTTTTGTAGTTTTGACAATTTCCAAGTTATTACCCATGATAAGCATATCATCAACATAGAGGCATACAATGACATATCCATTATGAATGTATTTAAAGTAAACACATTTATCGCATTCATTAATTTTGAAACCATTTGATAACATTGCATTATCAAATTTTTCATGCCATTGTTTAGGTACTTGTTTTAATCCATATAGTGATTTAACAAGCTTACATACTTTTCCTTCTTGTCCGGGAGCTTTGAACCCTTCAGGTTGCTCCATATAAATTTTCTCGTCTAGTTCACCGTTTATTAATGAAGTTTTTACATCAATTTGATGTATTTCAAGTCCATTAATAGAGGCTATTGCTATTAACATCCGAATGGACGTTATTCTTGTTACCGGTGAATATGTGTCGAAGTAATCCAACCCTTCCTTTTGCCTATAGCCTTTAGCTACAAGTCTAGCTTTATATTTATCAATTGATCCATCGGCCTTCAATTTCTTTTTGAAGATCCATTTATAACCTAACGGTTTTGAACCTGGTGGAAGATCCACTAGTTCCCATGTATGATTTTGTAATATGGATTCAATTTCACTATTAATTGCTGCTTTCCAATTGGAAGCATCGGGTAAGGATATAGCTTCTTTATACGATTGAGGTTCATTTTCTAACAAATATGTTAGAAAATCCAGACCGAAAGAAGTTGAGGTTTTTGCTCTTTTACTACATCTTGGTTCATCCTCCATTGATTCAATAGGTTGATGAGTACCACTTGTAGTAGCTTGATTTGTCATTTTAGAAGGAACAGATTCTCGGGTCATGTTATACGGAAATTCATTTTCAAAAAATAAAGCATCCCTCGATTCAATAACCGTATTTACATGAATGTCCGAAATCTCAGATTTACAAACTAGAAATCGATATGCACTGCTATTAGTAGCATAACCGATGAATACACAATCCACGGTTTTTGTCCCTATTCTTACCTTTTAGGTTTAGGAACCATCACTTTGGCTAAGCACCCCCACACTCGTAAATATTTATAAGAAGGTCTTCGACCTTTCCATAATTTATAAGGTGTCTTGTGAGTCTTTTTGTGAGGTACTTTATTGAGAATGTAATTAGCAGAAAGTAAGGCTTCCCCCCACAAATTTTGTGGAGCTCCTGAACTTAATAACATTGAGTTCATCATTTCTTTCAAAGTACGGTTTTTGCGTTCAGCAACACCATTCGATTGAGGAGAATAAGGAGCGGTTGTTTGATGAATAATCCCATTTTCAGAACAAAATTCCTCAAATGGATATTCATATTCACCTCCTCTATCACTTCTAATAGCCTTTATCGTTTTGCTTAATTGATTCTCAACTTCATTCTTATATTGTTTAAATGCATTAATAGCCTCATCTTTACTATGTAACAAATATACATAGCCATATTTTGTGCAATCGTCAATAAAAGTAATAAAATACTTTTTTCCACCTCTAGTTTGAACAAATTTTAAATCACAAATATCGGTGTGAATTAAATCTAAAGGTTCAGTTATCCTTTCAATAGAATGGAAAGGTAATCTAGCTAATTTAGATTCCACACAAATTTCACATTTACGATTTTTATCAATATTAAATTTTGGCAAAAATTCCAAGTTAATTAATCTACGCAATGTATCAAAATTAACATGTCCCAATCTAGCATGCCAAATATTAGATGACTCAATCAAATAAGAAGAACTAGCAATTTCATTCATTGAAATAGATGTTTTAGGGGTTACAGTAAGAACATTGAGTTTAAAGAGCCCCTCATTTAGGTAGCCCTTTCCTACATACATGTCATTTTTAGACAACACAAAGCGATCAGACACAAACACAAGCTTAAAACCATTTTTAGTAAGGAGAGATCCATAAATCAGATTCTTTCGGATATCAGGCACGTGAAGAACATTATTGAGAGTAAGTTCCTTTCCAGAAGTCATTTTCAAAGCAATCTTTCCTTGTCCCACCACCTTAAAAGTGGAAGAATTTCCCATAAAAAGGTTCTCCTCATTTTCCAAAGGCTTATAGGTGGAGAACATCCATTTGTTTTCACAAATGTGTCGTGTGGCTCCAGTGTCCACCCACCATTCCTTGGTATTTCCAACCAAGTTACATTCAGAAACAACGGCAGGAAGATTCATATCCGCCAAATCATTGACGATATTCACACCCTCAGTTACATTTGATTGAGGATTGTTTTGATTTTGCTTCTTCGGCTTACGACACTCGCTTGAGCGGTGTCCAGGTTTACCACAATTGTAGCATTTGCCTTTGAACTTTTTCTTGTTATGTTTGGAAGTGCCTTCCCCATCATACTTTCGTTTGTTCTTCTTAGGACCTTCAACGACATGGACCTTTATTTCCATCGGATTCTTCCCACATTTCTTTTGAGACTCACGGTTGTCTTCTTCGATTCTTAGCCGGACCACCAACTCCTCCACATTCATCTCCTTATGCTTGTGCTTGAGATAGTTTTTGAACAAAGTCCAAGAAGGTGGCAATTTTTCAACAATTGCAGCAACTTGGAAAGTTTCACTAATTGACATTCCTTCATCATGAATGTCGTGGAGGATAGCTTGAAATTCTTGCACTTGCGAGATCACAGATTTAGAATCAACCATTTTGAAGTCCACAAAACGCCCGACGATAAATTTCTTCATCCCAGCATCTTCAGTTTTATACTTATTTTCCAAAGAATTCCATAATTCTTTGGATGTCTTGATAGTGCAGTAGACATGATACAGAGTCTTGTCCAAGTATGCCAAAATATAATTTCGGCATAGGTAGTCTGAATGCTTCCAAGCATCGACAGCAGCAACCTTTTCAGCGTCATCTCCCTCTTGAATAGAGGGGCAATCTTCATATACAAACCTGCCCAGTTGGCAGGTAGTGAGATAGAAGTACATTTGTCCTTGCCAACGTTTGAAGTCAGCCGCAATGAACTTTTCCAGTTTCTCCCCGTGTGGCATAGATACGGGTGCAGTCACATTTGTGTTGGCGACAATCAGTTTCGTAGGAGTAGTGTTCGTACTTTTTGATTCCATTCCTGTTACAAAAACATAATTTTTATCAATGATAAAATTCATATATAATGAATTAATCAAACCAGAATACAAAATTCTGTGCACCAATTTCCTCCAAATATAATTCACAATAAATGAATTCAAAAAGAATTCCAAATAAAATTCAGAATTAAACTATAATATAAACAAAATTCCGTACAAAACAGAATTAAATATAAAATCTGTGTCACACTAATTTTTAATAATAAAAAGAATTCTGTACAAAACAGAATTATAATTTAAAGATTAAAAATTTTACATAAACAGATTTTAACAAGAATACACAAATAAAATTTTATTTTATAAAACAGAATATAAAAACAGTATAGAAATTAATTTCTATATCAAAACTGTTTTACTAATTTCTATAAGAAAACAGTAAATTAATTCATTTTATTCTGTCAAAACAGATTTATTTTCAACAAATAAATTTCTGTAATAAAAAAAAATTTGTACACTAAAAAACAGTAGAATGATAAATTGTCTTAAGATTGTTATGTCTACTATTTATAAATAACAATTGTACAGAATTATGAATTAATAATATAATTTCCGAATTAAAACAGAATTACAGAAATGAAACACTTACTTGAATTTGCATAAATAATATAATAATAAAAGAATAATCCGAGCCCTGTTAAGAACAGTCTCCTTAAGACAATTTATTCCCTCCAATGTGCTCCGAGGTTGATGAATAATGTCTCCCAAGATTGAACGGATTTTCAATTAATTATGTAGCACAACAATAATTAATTACAACGAACTCAAATTCTGTGTCTCATACTCAACAACAATGCAACAGATGCTATGCAGAAAAAGAATTTTTTCTGAAACAGAAATGAGGAATGACAGCACTTTTGGTATGAAAATGGAAGGAAAAAGGAGGAGGGAAATTTTTCATTATTTTAAAAACGGAGGGAGGCATCTGTATTTATAGCAAAGTAGTTGACGGTTGGCACAACTGTCAAAAACAGTTAAACGAATTAACTGTTGGTAATAACTGCCAACAATTAATTAATTAATTAATTAATTAATTTCGTAATTAATAAATAAATTCGGCCAAAAAATGTAGGAGATTTTTACAAGGCCAAGACCGAACCGAACCGAACCGGCCGGACGGACGCGCGCGCGTGTGTGGACTTTTGACCGAAAGTCAACCCGTGCATAGCTTAGGTCATCTCCCCTTCAAAGAGTTAGGATACCCCCAAGGCATCCAAGCCTTAGCCCATACTTGGGGTGTTATTAACTCATCAAAATTCCACTACTCTTCCAATGTGGGACAAGAGTTAAAACATACCTAATTCATTAACTTTCATTGCTTTGTGAGTCACTTTGGGGACATATTTATCATTCATAACTTATTGAAATTGGACATATGAATATACTACGTTAATCTCCTTGTGGAGGTGAACGCATTCGTATATGGTCCCACAATTTTCGTAGTGTGGGTCCCAGCTAAATTTGGGCTCAAAGTTGCTCAAAAATTTGTCCAGAAAAATCTTGACAGCTTTATAATACCCATTCAAGTCCAATTTTCCAACAATATTTCCACCACAACTCTGTGATCATCCACTGGGAGGGGGTTGTTTTTAGGGTTCCTCGTCAATCCTCATAAATGTGTGGTCAGCTGCACCTTTCTTAAATTCAAATCGGACACCCGTCAGTGTATAATACACTAATTGTTAGGCTCCTGTCAGTGGTGTACATAGGCACATTTAGTTACATTATATAACTTTATATATATAAATATCTAACTGTTAGGCTCCCACATTTAGGTACATTATATAACTGTAAATATGTAACTGTATAATATACTAACCGTTAGGCACATTATACAAGTATATATATATATATATATATATATATATATATATATATATATATATATATACACTTCTGTTCTTGTGCGGACTAGTCCTCATTTTAAAAATGCAGAACATACATGTGTCACCTGGCGGTGCGCCAAATAAGAGAGAAAGTGTGCCTATTATTTAGCCGATATTTTTTTAGACTCACCGCCAGGTGACACATGTCTGGTCCGCACAAGAACATTACTATGTATATATATATATATATATATATATATATATATATATATATATATATATATATATATATATATATATATATATATATATATATATATATATTAGGATCCTCTCAGTGTGTACCTAATATAGAGCCTAACAATTAGTTTGGATTGCGGTTGGAAATGGGGAAATGCTCCATTTGGAGTAGGGCTGTGTTTTTTTTTTCGAATTTTCGAATTCTGATCCGATTTTTTTTCTGAATTTCTGAATTTCGATCCGATTTTTTTTTTCCGATTTTGGCAAGTTTATTTTTTTTTTGCCGATTTCTGATTTTTTCGAAAAAAATCGAATCGGAAATCGGAATTTTTTTTATATTCCGAATGTTCTATTTTTTCCGATCCGAATTTTCGATCCGAATTTTCGAATTATTTTCCGATTTAATTTCCGAAATATTTTTCCGATTTTAATTTCCGAATTTTAATATCCCCTTAATTAATAGCCCTTGGATTTTTACCATTTTGCCACAACCAATAGTTTCCCTTGGATTATATGTTATACGTTATAAGTTAGAAAACTTGGTTAAGGTATTTGCATCTTCCGCCATTCACAGCTCTCTCTCTCTCTCTCTCTCTCTCTCAAAGCTCAAAACTCAAAACTTGGTTAAGGTAAAAAAACTTGGTGAAGCTCAAATCTCTCTCTCTCTCTCTCTCAAAACTCCCTTTAAGTAATATCCCTTGGAGTATTACTATCGTTCACTTGGGAATTATAATTTAAAATTGGTTAAACTTGAATAATTTACATTGAACGAATTAATTAACTTACGATCGACATGAATACCTAATATAGATCCATGATTTTAGGGTTAAAATATGCGCTTGAATAATGGTTTACAAGTATTCATGCTTCAGGTGACTCAAAACTCGTTTTTATGCCAATTTAAGGTCTATGGAAGATAAAACACCAGAACAACTCTAAGTGGTATAATGAGGTAAAAAACTGAAGGAGGAATTTTTTATTATGAAATTAACCATGCTCATTTAGTTTCGGTTTTTGGACATCCTAAAAATAATAAACCTCTAAATTCACATATGAAGTCTCATAATGGATTTCCTAACTTAAAGATCCAACGTTAGGAGGTAAATTGCAAGAAACCCTTTGACCCATCACACTAATTACAAATACATGTTTAAACAATTAGCTTCGCATGAAAACTCCTTGAATAATCCATTTGCATTCCGCTTCCCCCATGTGCACTATTAAAAAAGTTTTTACTAACACTCTTCATACGTGTTTGTATTGATATTCACTAAGAGTGTAGTTAATATTGATCATTCTAATTGTTTCTTTAGAGCATTACTCTGTTAGTTCTATATTCTACATTCACATATTACTCAGTAAAAAAGTGAACATTTTATAGTTTGTTATATACATTTTGAAATTAACCATGATCATTTAGTTTAGGTTTTTGTACATCCTAGAAATAATAAACCTCTAAATTCACATATGAAGTCTCATAATGGATTTCCTAACTTAAAGATCCAACGTTAGAGGGTAAATTGCAAGAAACCCTTTGTGAAAACCCGAATATAATTATGATAAATCATGTTTAAATCATGATTAGCTTATGTGATATGAATAATATGTTATTAGTATATATATAATGTAAGTAATTATGTTTAGTTTAATCCTACCTTCATAAAGCTTGAAATATCGAATTAGTTACAAATGTGAAATTTTAAAGTTTTCGGTAGGAATGTTCCTGTTGGAGGCTAGTTTTGGCCTTTATGAAATAACAATGAACTTGAGGTGTAAAATATATATTTGTACATATATGAGTTAGGTTTATATCAAAACAAGCGGTTCATCGAACGGACATCCGAGTGGGAAGATATTGTCTTTTTACGAACAGGGGGTAAAGTAGTCATTTAGCCTTAAATGATATTTGTTTAATGTAATGCCACATGTTATATTTTGATTGGACCAAGAGGGGGTGGCCTTATGCCGACTTAAAACCCTTTAATTAAGCTATTCCTTCAGCATATTTCAGCCATGGAAGAGTTTTAACCTAAGGAAAGAGAGTTTTGAA
This sequence comes from Sambucus nigra, assembly GCA_949130495.1. NCBI lineage: Eukaryota > Viridiplantae > Streptophyta > Magnoliopsida > Dipsacales > Adoxaceae > Sambucus > Sambucus nigra. The sequence continues at coordinate 174,649,376 of OX422208.1, forward strand.
GTTTAGGAAGAAAGTGTGAGGAAAAATTGAAGAAAAATTCATAGAAAAATTACGTAAAAGCCCCTAAGGTATTTCCATCCATAAATCTTGTTTATTTTTTGTATTACTTATTTAAATGATTGAAATAATAATTTGTTTACTAAAATTCCATGTCTTGATATGTACTTATGGATAGATTAAAGTTTAAGTAAACTTGAATGTGTAAGCCCTTGAGATTGTTTTGTTTAGGAGCCTTGTTTATTCAAACTTCCATATATTTCTCTATACTTACTGGAATTGATTTATTTCAATTGGATATTAACCTGGACTCATATATGTATGACATATCCTAAAATCATGAGAAAATACCAAGAAATGAGTCTTTGGGGAGAGTTTAAAGTTCGGGTATGAAATCTGCCCTAAGGGTGAAAGTATGCCCGACATGTGTTCGATATTTTGCTTGACATAGAAAATGAAATTTGAAAATTATGAAATTTTAATCTTGTATTGTTAAATATGTTTACTGATGTTGGTTTAAATATCATAAAAATTTATGTTGTAGAAAAATTATGGAAATTCCTGTAAGTTGAATGAACGATAAAAGAGCCTATAGGGTATATTTGCTATGTGGTAAAGAAATGAGCATATCTCGCTCTAGGAGACTTAAAATGATCTATCATCTTTTGTATTGGAATACTAATATGACAAGGATTGAATTTACAAGAATAAATGAATTTATATTTGGTCTATGATTTGACATGGATTGGGATGGAACTTCACTTGTGATAAATGATTTGAATGGAATGATGTGATGCTTATGGATTGAATTATGTTTAAATAATTCTTTGGATTATTGATATTCTTATGATGATACTAATATTGTAAGAATGATAGGAAGGAAAGAAGATCTGATTGAACAAATACTGGATAAAGGCAAGGGAAAAGCCAGTTAAACTGTCAAGGTGAGTGTACTTATGATTTGTTTCATATATAAATATGAATTTAGCTCTAAGAGAGGATTTGTTTGAATACTTCGGTATTCAGGATTTGTTTAAATATTAAAATATCCAGGATTTGTTTGGGTCTCATGATCCAGTATTGGTTTGAATACTTTGATATTCAAGATTTGTTTGGATATTAAAATATCCAGGATTTGTTTGGGTCTCATGATCCAAGATTGATTTGAATACTTCGGTATTCAGGATTTGTTTGGATATTCAAATATCCAGGATTTGTTATTTCCAATGGGCAGAATTATTTGGGTCATATGATCCAGGATTTGTTATTGACAATGGGAAGAATTATTTGGATCTTATGATCCAGGATTTGTGATTGCCAATGGGCAGGATTGTTCGGATTTTATATCCACATATTCGATATAGAATTGTTATTTCATTGTAGGGAAGGAGTACCTCACTAAGCTTAATGCTTACAGTTTATACTTTAACAATTTCAAGTTCGTACGCTGCCAGCTAGGATACCATATGACCGATAACTTTGAGAGTTGCACCGTTGGAGAGAGCTGGGGTTTAAAAATAGGGATGTTATTGTTGTCATACTAAAGATTTTAATATACTTGCACATTGTATATATTGATTTAGTATGGATTGAGTTGATCATAGTTAATCAGAGTATTGTATGTCCACTTAATTTTGACTCTGATATAAATTTTTGTTTGTATGGTATAAGAATAATATTATGTTCATTATGCACATTATGTAAGGAAAAATATTGATAAATGAAGTATATTTTCCAATGGGCTCAAGATTATGATCCAATTATTCTAATAACAAATGATAAGTATGGATATTGGTTTTGGGGTGTGACAATTAGTTGTATCGGAGCGTGGTTATTAATTCTGGACGTGTGTGACGATTAGATGGCAGTTATTGAGTTGATTTGATATTTATGAATTATTTATGTACTAATCAATAGTTTAGTATTATAAACTGTTTATGTTGGTTGTTAGAACTTTATTGTATTACAGATGATTCCAGATGGAACCTGGGGATGCACAACATCGAGAAGAGGGAGTAGCTTCTCGTACAGACAATACTGAAGAAGAGCATAGTGTTGCTGGAAAGGCCAGAGAGAATGAACAACCTACAGAGATTCAGATGATGGTGCTGGCAATGATGAGGATGGCAGAGCAACAAGAAAGAAATATGGCGCAAATGGAAAAACAACAGGCTAGATATCTGGAATCAAAGACTGTGGCTAGGATTGAGAAAGAGGCAAGGAAAGAAATGAAAGATTCCATGCATGAGAAGTTTTTGAAGTTGAATCCTCCAGAATATTCAGGGTCAGTTGAACCTACAGAAGCTGAGATATGGGTCAGAGATCTAGAAACTATATTTGTAGTTATGAAGGTTCCAGATAACCAGAAAGTGAATCTAGCTGTGTTTAAGCTCAAAGGAGAGGCCAAATATTGGTGGGAAGCCAACAACCATTTGGTGCCTAGGATAGAAGGTACTGATGTTATTACTTGGGATGAATTTATTAAAGCTTTGTATGTTAAGTATTTACCTAAGGTTTATAGGAGGGAGAAGCTGAGGGAGTTTATAAATTTGACCCAAGGGAAAATGTCTGTGAGGGAGTATGATGCTAAATTTACTCTTTATCTAGATTTGCTACTAAGTATGTGCAGGATGAAGAAGATAAATGTAGTAAGTTTCAAGATGGACTGATTTGGCCTATTCAAAATAGAGTGGCCACTTATGAGTTAGAAGATTATGCTTCTCTGGTAAACAAAGCCACGATAGCAGAAAGGCAAATGCACCAAGGGGTGGCGAGTAGATAGAGTTTTAAGAAGATTAGATTCGACGCATCTCACTCCAAGGGAGGTGAGGGTGGAAGTGTTAAGATGGAACCTCATAAATTTCAGAGAGGTGGTGGAGATAGTGGTAGAGGTCAGGCGAGATTTGGCAGATATACTAGGGGTAGAGAATCTTCTAGTCTGGGTTGGAGGTCAGGAAAAGGTGAGGCACCAGTGAGAGTTGTTACGTGTTTCTTTTGTAAAGAGGAGGGGCATTATAAATCCGAGTGTCCTAAGCTTAAAGTAGTGGAATGCTACCATTGTCATCAAGTGGGGCATGTTAAAAATAATTGTCCGCAGTTGGCAGAGACTCCAACAACACATAGTGAAGTAGCAAGCAGAATGTTATCTCGAGGCAGTGCAGTGAAAAGTATGGGTAGAGGACAAGCTAGTAGTTCCAGGCCAGGTGGACGAGTTTTTACAATGAAAGAAGCTCAGATTACTCCATATGTGGTGACAGGTACACTTTTTGTTATTGATAGAAGTGCTTATGTTCTGATTGATCCTAGTTCCACACATTATTTTGTGTCATATGCATTTTCCATATATGTGAATAGACCATGCACTCATTTAGAGGTGGGGTTGGGTATTTCCATGCCTATGGGGGATATGATTGTAGTTGAATATGTTTTTCATGATTGTGTTTTGACTGTGGGGGTTAGAGATATAGTTATAGATCTACTTCCATTGGATATTTCTGATTTTGATATAATTCTGGGAATGGATTGGTTATCTAAATATCATGCCTCTATGGATTGTTTCGGTAAGGAAGTTGTTTTTAATATGCCTGGTGAGCCTGAATTTAAATTTGTGGGGGCGAAAGGAAAATTGTTCCCAGTTGCCTCATTTCTGCTATTCAGACGAGGAAATTATTGAGTAAGGGTTGTGAGGGTTTTATTGCATATGTTCTTGACACTAGGAAGGGGTCTTTACAATTAGTCGATGTTCCTATTGTACGGGATTTTCCTGAAGTGTTTCCTAGTGAGTTGCCAGGGTTACCTCCAGAAAGAGAAGTTGAATTTAGTATTGAATTAGCACCAGGGACAACACCTATTTCTATGGCATCGTATAGAATGGCACCTGCTGAGTTGAAAGAACTCAAGATTCAGTTACAGGATTTACTTGATAGGGTGTTCATACAGCCTAGTGTATCTCCATGGGGTGCACCAGTTTTATTTGTGAAGAAGAAATATGGTACCATGCGTTTGTGTATTGACTATAGGCAACTGAATAAAGCTACAATTAAGAAAAAATATCCTTTACCTCGTATAGATGATTTGTTTGATCAGTTACAGGGTGCTAAAGTGTTTTCAAAGATACACTTGCGATCAGGTTATCATCAGTTGAGGGTGAAGGGGAGTGATATTTCTAAAACTACTTTTCGTACTCGGTATGGTCATTTTAAATTTCTAGTGATGCCTTTTGGGGTGACTAATGCTCCAGTTGTATTTATGGATCTTATGAACCGGGTACTGCATCCTTTTGTTGATTCATTTGTGATAGTTTTTATTGACGACATTCTGATTTATTCACGTGATATGGCTGAACATGAAAAGCATCTTCGAACTATTTTAAACGTGTTGAAAGATAAGCAATTGTATGCTAAGTTTAGCAAATGTGAATTTTGGCTATCAAAAGTTTTATTTTTAGGCCATGTTATTTCTGGAGATGGTATATGTGTTGATCCCAAGAAGGTGGAAGATATTGTAAATTGGGAGAGGCTCAATAATGTGACTGAGGTGAGGAGTTTTCTGGGTTTAGCTGGGTATTATAGAAGGTTTATTAAGGGATTTTCTTCAATAGCCTTGCCGATGACTAAATTAACCCGGAAAGATGTTAAGTTTAAATGGAATTCTGATTGTGAAAATAGTTTTGATGAATTGAAAAAGAGGTTGGTAACTGCACCTATTCTTACTATTCCACATGGTGGAGATGGTTTTGTTATTTATACTGATGCTTCACACCAGGGGTTGGGTTGTTTTTTTATGCAGCATGGTAGAGTTATTGCTTATGCTTCTAGGCAATTGCGTGCACATGAACGTAATTATCCTACACATGATTTGCAACTTGCTGCTATTGTGTTTGCTTTGAAATTGTGGCGTCATTATCTATATGGTGAGGTATGTGAAATTTTTACTGACCATCAAAGCCTTAAGTATTTATTTACTCAGAAGGAGTTGAATTTAAGGCAGAAGCGGTGGATGGAGTTAATTAAAGATTATGATTGTACAATTCACTACCACCCAGGGAAGGCAAATGTAGTTGTAGATGCTCTGAGTAGAAAGGCTTCGGGCAGGTTATCTTGTATTCAATGTGATAGAGTTTCCCACATCATGGAGTTGAGATTGATGTTAGTAGAATTGAAGCTAGCCGATGGGGACAGGTTCTTTGCTCATGTAAGCGTGAAGCCTTTGTTAGCTACCCGTATTCGTGATTTGCAAAGTCAAAATCCTTTTCTTGAGAAGAAATGACAAGATGTCCGAGATGGTAAGTCTGAAGATTTTTGTATTGTGAATGATGGAACTTTATTATATAAGCAACTATTATGCGTGCCTAATGTGTGTGGATTGAAAGAGGAAATTTTAGATGAGGCTCATAATTTCATTTATACCATGCATCCTGGTAGTACTAAAATGTATAGGGATTTAAAGGAGCATTATTGGTGGAATAATATGAAAAAGGAAATAGCTGATTTTGTTGCTAGGTGCCTTATATGTCAGCAAGTGAAAGTGGAGCTTCAGAAGCCTAATGGTCTGCTTCAGCCATTGCTAATACCGGAATGGAAATGGGATCATGTAACGATGGATTTTGTGGTTGGGTTTCCTCGATCTCAGAAGGGGTGAGAATCGATTTGGGTAGTGGTGGATAGATTGAAGAAGTCCGCTCATTTTCTAGGAGTCAAGACTACGTATACAGTTGATAGGTATGCTAGATTATATGTTAATGAAATTATTCGATTGTATGGAGCACCAGCATCTATTGTTTCAGATAGAGACCCTACTTTTACATCCAGATTTTGGGATAGCTTGCAGTGTGCTATGGGTAGTAACTTGAAGTTTAGTACGGCTTTTCATCCTTAGACAGATGGGCAGTATGAAAGGACAATACAAATTTTGGAAGATATGCTTAGAGCTTGTGTGCTTGATTTCAAAGGTAATTGGGATGAATATTTGCCTTTGATAGAATTTGCATATAACAATAGTTTTCAGTCTACTATTAGTATGGCTCCATATGAAGCATTGTACGGTAGACGATGTCGTACACCGATATGTTGGGGTGAAGTTGGTGAAAGGAAGATAGAGGGTTCAGAATTATTGAAGTCACCACTGAAAAAGTGAAGATTATTCAAGATAGAATGAGAACAACTAAAAGCAGACAAAAAAGTTATGCGGATAAACGACGAAAAGATTTGGAATTCCATAAAGGGGATCATGTGTTTATTCGAATATCTCCATGGAAAGGAGTTATGAGGTTTGGAAAGAAAGGGAAATTAAGTCCACGCTACATTGGACCTTATGAAATCCTTGAGAACGTCGGGATGGTTGCCTACAAGTTAGCGTTACCACCAGAGTTATCTCGGTTACATGATGTTTTCCATGTTTCTATGTTAAGAAAGTATGTAGCGGATCCTTCACATGTGTTGGTGGAACAACCTATTGAGTTAAAGGAAGACTTGAGTTATGTGGAAGAACCACTTGCTATCGTGGATAGGAAGGAACAAATATTGAGATCAAAAGTAATCCCACTTGTGAAAGTTGTGTGGAGAAGGCACTACATGGAAGGGGATATATGGGAGAGAGAGGATATCATGAATATGCATTATCCATATTTGTTTGATTCAGACAACCAAGGTATGTCAATTTCGGGGACGAAATTTCCTAACGGGGGGAGAATTGTGACAACCCGAATATAATTATGATAAATCATGTTTAAATCATGATTAGCTTATGTGATATGAATAATATGTTATTAGTATATATATAATTTAAGTAATTATGTTTAGTTTAATCCTACCTTCATAAAGCTTGAAATATCGAATTAGTTACAAATGTGAAATTTTAAAGTTTTCGGTAGGAATGTTCCTGTTGGAGGCTAGTTTTGGCCTTTATGACATAACAATGAACTTGGGGTGTAAACCATATATTTGTACATATATGAGTTAGGTTTATATCAAAACAAGCGGTTCATCTAACGGACATCCGAGTGGGAAGATATTGTCTTTTTACGAACAGGGGGTAAAGTAATCATTTAGCCTTAAATGATATTTTGTTTTATGTAATGCCACATGTTATATTTTGATTGGACCAAGAGGGGGTGGCCTTATGCCGACTTAAAACCATTTAATTAAGCTCTTCCTTCAGCATATTTCATCCATGGAAGAGTTTTAACCTAAGGAAAGAGAGTTTTGAAGTTTAGGAAGAAAGTGTGAGGAGAAATTGAAGAAAAATTCATAGAAAATTACGTAAAAGCCCCTAAGGTATTTCCATCCATAAATCTTGTTTATTTTTTTGTATTAATTATTTAAATTATTGAAATAATAATTTGTTTACTGAAATTCCATGTCTTGATATGTACTTATGGATAGATGCAAGTTTAAGTAAACTTGAATGTGTAAACCCTTGAGATTGTTTTGTTTAGGAGCCTTGTTTATTCAAACTTACATATATTTCTCTATACTTACTGGAATTGATTTATTCCAATTGGATATTAACCTGGACTCATATATGTATGACATATCCTAAAATTATGAGAAAATACCAAGAAATGAGTCTTTGGTGAGAGTTTGAAGTTTGGGTGTGAAATCTGCCCTAAGGGTGAAAGTATGCCCGACATGTGTTCGATGTTTTGCTTGACATAGCAAATGAACTTTTAAAATTATGAAATTTTAATCTTGTATTGTTAAATATGTTTACTGATGTTGGTTTAATATCATATAAATTTATGATGTAGAAAAATTATGGAAATTCCTGGAAGTTGAATGAACGATAAAAGAGCCTATAGGGTATATTTGCTATGTGGTAAAGAAATGGGCATATCTCGCTCTAGGAGACTTAAAATGATGTATCGTCTTTTGTATTGGAATACTAATATGACAAGGATTGAATTTACAAGAATAAATGAATTTATATTTGGTCTATGATTTGACATGGATTGGGATGGAACTTCACTTGTGATAAATGATTTGAATGGAATGATGTGATGCTTATGGATTGAATTATGTTTAAATCATTCTTTGGATTATTGATATTCTTATGATGATACTAATATTGTAAGAATGATAGGAAGGGAAGAAGATTTGATTGAACAAATATTGGATAAAGGCAAGGGAAAAGCCAGTTAAACTATCAAGGCGAGTGTACTTATGATTTGTTTCATATATAAATATGAATATAGCTCTAAGAGCGGATTTGTTTAAATACTTCGGTATTCAGGATTTGTTTGGATATTAAAATATCCAGGATTTGTTTGGGTCTCATGATCCAGGATTGGTTTGAATACTTTGATATTCAGGATTTGTTTGGATATTAAAATATCCAGGATTTATTTGGGTCTCATGATCCAGGATTGGTTTAAATACTTCGGTATTCAGGATTTGTTTGGATATTCAAATATCCAGGATTTGTTATTGCCAATGGGCAGAATTATTTGGGTCTTATGATCCAGGATTTGTTATTGCCAATGGGCAGAATTATTTGGATCTTATGATCCAGGATTTGTGATTGCCAATGGGCAGGATTGTTCGGATTTTATATCCACATATTCGATATAGAATTGTTATTTCATTGTAGGGAAGGAGTACCTCACTAAGCTTAATGCTTACAGTTTATACTTTAACAATTTCAGGTTCGTACGCTGCCAGCTAGGATACCATATGACCGGTAACTTTGAGAGTTGCACCGTTGGAGAAAGCTGGGGTTTAAAAATAGGGATGTTATTACTGTCACACTAAAGATTTTAATATACTCGCACATTGTATATATTGATTTAGTATGGATTGAGTTGATCATAGTTAATCAGAGTATTGTATGTCTTCTTAATTTTGACTCTGATATAAATTTTTGTTTGTATGGTATAAGAATAATATTATGTTCATTATGCACATTATGTAAGGAGAAATATTGATAAATGAAGTATATTTTCCAATGGGCTCAAGATTATGATCCAATTATTCCAATAACAAATGATAAGTATGGATATTGGGTTTGGGGTGTGACACCCTTTGACCCATTACACTAATTACAAATACATGTTTAAACTATTAGTTTCACATGAAAACTTCTTGAATTATTCCATTTGCATTCCGCTTCCCCCATATGCACTGTTAAAAATGTTTTCACTAACACTATTCATACGTGTTTGTATTGATATTCATGGAGTGTCTAGTTAATATTGATCATTCTAATTATTTTTTTGAGCATTACTCTGTTAGTTCTATATTCTACTTTCACATATTACTTCGTAAAAAAGTGAACATTTTATAGTTTGTTATATACATTTCGTTCCATAAAAATATTAAGTTTTAAATGTTATAAATTGTTATTATTTTTTAAAGTCGGATTGATAATAATTTATTTTGTATTTTATGTAGAATGATGATGGATTTACTTAGAGTAGTTAATTTTGTGGGAACTTGGAGTTGTGGTTTCTTGATACAGATAGCTTCTTGGACATCTTTTGACGTTGAGAATTTTTGGACATCATTTGATGTAATAGGATGGATTGTCATTTGATGTAATTTTTTTGAATAATTTAGGATTATAAATGTTTATGTTGTGCCGACTTTAAATCATCTTTAATGATTATTGGATGAAAAACAATAGCAAAAAAATGATTATTGTATGAAAAAATAATAGCAAAAAATAAGATAGAGTAGTTATGGCAATAATTTTTTTTGTCAATAGTTATTTTATATCTCCTGTGAATCTAATATGGCAACCTCCTTTTTTTGTTTCCAAATGCTATTTTTTGGCGATAAAGTCAACTTTGTTACTTAAAGGTACATTTGACATCAAAAAAAAATTATGACGTGAAAAGTATATGTTTCGGCAACAAAAAAAAATCTGTGATGCAAAATATAAACTTTTTGGCAACACAAATATTTTGTTGCCGAAAGTCAGCCTATATGACCTTTGGCAACTTTAGAATATTTTTGGTTAAAATTTTTATAAATAAATAATATACATTTGGCAACACATGTGCGTGTTCTCAAAATTATACTTTCGGTAAAGACATTGGGCAACGACCTGGCAACACAATGTATTTTGCTGCCAATAGCTATTACTGACATACATCATATGATGCCTATGTTGTTTTTCCTTGTAGTGCCTTAACTAAAAGGACCAAAAACATGCTCTAAATGACCTAAAGCCCCAATCCATATACTAACCCAACGGACTAAAATTCTACTATAATAAACTCAAACTTCGATTTCTAAATATCCCACGAACCTACTCAAGGTTAATATATTTTACAAGTCAATCATCTTATAAAGTTAATTAATTATCTCATTAAATTAATTAATTAGATAATAGGCATAGCTTAAGTTTAAATCTTAATTATTAATTAAGTAGGTTGTGGCTCGACATTATGAGAATCTACTTCACGATTGGTGGGAACCAATACCAAGGGAATAATGCAAATAAGAAAAACCCTGACACCTAGCCCCCGACCATTCTATAGTCACCCATAATATTAAGTCACTTAATTATTTATCTTAATGAATTATTATGAAGTCACTAACATCTATAAAAATATAGTACAATCAACACGCAACTCAATTACATAATATAACATATGTAACATCTCATGATCACAACTTAATCTACTAAATAGCATATCGAAAGTCCAAAATCTCAAATCACAGAATGACATATCGCATGTCGCAAAGTAACAACTCAATAATATCTTATGACGAATTTAACGACTAATTAAGTATTATAAAAATATGGGGTGTTACACTTCTTGTATGAGACTTCCGAGAGAAGAGAGACCTCAATATACTCCTTTCAACAAGGATGACGTATCTCATCATCATTTAGCCAATTGTCTTACTAGTAGGGATACCTAGTGGGTAGGTTCGTTATTTCTTTAAGCATCGCTTCATCCTAGAGTGCCCGTTATGTACTTTGTGGTCATTTATGTTCTTATTCTATGTTGGAGGACCCATATCTTTCCTTATGTTGTTAGTAGGATCATCTACGCCAATTTCAGGAGAGAGATTATTGACTATCTATCTTTTATTCTCGAGGTCATTAGGAAAGGTTCCTCTAATATGTCTTAAGAGGCCTTAGCACATGGTAGGTTGATAACTGGATTCTTCACTCCTTAGGTCTTACTAAACTAGGTTCTAGTTAGGATGCTTCAATTACTCATCCAATCACGAGGACATGTATTTCTCGATATGAGGTGTAGATATCTAGTTAGGTTTCTCCTCACATACGACTTTATCCACCCACTTTCCTGCTTCCATCGCCACTCATGTCAGTCCTAGTACTGTTGATATCAATAGCAATATTATTGTTATGGACTTCCTTTCTCTGAATAATCTCCGGTTGGCACTCCGATAAACTTATCGGCGATTTGCCTGTGGGACAAAACTATTTTCGATGACCTACTTTACTGCATTTAAAGAAAATTGAAGGCAGGAATTCATACTCCACATTGTACTCCACTCCATTTATGAATATAAAGGGTGTTGAGAAACCCCTTTTCAAACCCACCCTCGTCGAACTCAACAAAATGTACACAACCTAGGTCCTCATCCTCCTTGAGACGCAAATCGCCTTTAGGGATATGGGATCGTTCTTTGAAGACATGTGATTCAATGGAAAAGTGAATTTTGACCCGTCCACCATAGGAGGCATCTGGGTGTTTTAGCGAGATCCTCTCATCTCTCTCCAGCCCATTGAGATCACCAACGAACCCATTCATCTCCTTCTGACTCGAAAAAATTATGACGATTGGCTCCTCACTATCGTATATGCCAGCCCCTATTCTGTCTTAGACGCAAACTCTGAGAAAACCTTTATAAATTAGCTGATGACTCTAACATTCCTTGGCTCGTTATCAGAGACTTCAACGATCACCTCGCCAGTAGTGAAAAAAATAGCTTATCTAAAATAACCCGAGTAGCAACTATTCTTTCTTCACAAAAAATATCAATAATTGTAAACTTTCAGAGCTTGGTAGCACGGGCCCCAGAATCACTTGGACCAATAACAGGGTAGGATTTGAGAACACCATGGTCAGATTAGATATAACCCTTGCTAATGCGTATTGGAGAATCAAATTTCAGGATGCAGTTATGGGCAACTTACCTAGAACTACTTCTGACCATAGCACGATGCTCATCCACACGAACGATAAGTTGTTTCCTACTTCCCCTCACAAACCCTTTAGACTCCTTGTTAGTTAGTTTGAAAGAGATGATTTTAACGAACTAGTTTCCCTTAGTTGGCACAACACCTCTAATGTGGAAAAGAATATTAACACTTTTCTAAAAAATGCCAAAGTTTGGAATTAAAATGTTTATGGTAATATTTTCAAGAATAAGAAAAATATTCTTAATCACCTTAGAGGGATTCAAATTTCTCAACAGTATAACTTCACCCATAACATGGTTATCCTTGGAAAGAAAATTAGAGCCAAATATAACCATATTCTTTATGAGGAGGAATCAATTTGGAAACAAAAATTGAGAATCCAGTGGCTAAAAGAGGGTGATAAAAATACTAATTTTTTTCGTACTTCTACCATCAAAAGACGAAGAAGGAACACAATTGATAGATTGTATATTGATGGTGATTGGCTTGATGGTCCTAGTAGTATAAGCAACCACATTAACGACTACTATGCAAATCTTTTCTTAGCCCCGTCAAACCCGGATCTTGATAAGACTTTTGACATAAGTCTGCTCCCTAATATTAGTAACATGGATAAATGTAGAATGGATTTTGAGGTGGTTATGTGGGAAGTAAAAAATGCTCTCTTCAATATGTAACCATTTAAAGCCCCCGGACCGGATGGGATCCAACCCAAATTCTTCTAAAAATATTGGGATATTACGACCCCGAATTTTAAAGATTTTGTGAATTCATGTTTCCAAGAGAAAAGAATCCCGTCTAATATGAACACTAGATGCATTACCCCTCATACCTAAGATTGATAACCCGAAAAACATTAGTCAATTCCGGCCCATCACTCTCTGTAATGTGACCTACAATGTGCTATCGAAAGTCATCGTCAATAGAATTAGACCCACCCTTATGAAACTTATAAGTCCCTATCAAGCTAGATTTCTCCCCGGTAGACAAATGATGGATAACTTTATAATCACCCAAGAATTCCCACATACCCTCCAGAATAAGAAAGGGAAAAAGGTGGCATGATTTTCAAGATTGATTTAGATAATGCCTACGACAAAGTGAGTTAGGACTTCATCAGTAAGTGCTTCATGCCTTTGATTTAGCTCCAATATGATCAACCTCTTTATGAGTTGTGTGACGTCTACCTCTACATCCATTTTTTTGAATGGGAGCCCCCTACCCTAACTTAGTCCTTCAAGGGGGTTACGCCAAGGAGACCCACTCTCCCCTTACCTTTTTGTTCTTTGCATGGAATATCTTTCACATAGCATCTCCAAAAAAGTCAACGAGAAGGTTTGGAAGGGTATACAGGCCTCCCCAGGGGTCCCACTCATATCCCTCCTATTTTTTTGCTGATGACCTCATTCTCTTCATCGAGTCTACAGCTTCTTCCTGTTATACAATTATGGAGACCCTTAATGACTTCTGTCGCACTTTCGGTCGATCCATAAATTTCACCAAATCAAAAGTTTTGTGTCTCCTAATGTTCCTAGGAGGGATGCTATGGATTTGGCCACATCTGTGGCATGGGTATCACAAATGATCTTGTTAAGTACTTGGTAACCCCCTTCACCCATGGGCGTAGAACCAAGAACTTGTTTAAGGATACCTTAAACAAAATGAAGAAGAAACTTGCGAGGTGGAAAACTAACTGTCTCTCCATAACCCTAGAGTTACCGTGATCCAATCCACCACTTCTGCGATCCCAACTTGCAACATGCAAACTATCCCCTATCCCATTAGTATTTTTGAGGAGATTGAAAAAATCAATCGTAATTTCTTATGAGGAGACAATGACAGTCGAAAGAATGTCCATTCAGTCAAGTGGGACTTGGTTTGTTGACCCAAATCTTTGGGTGGATTAGGACTTAGGAAAGCATCACAAAACAATAATGCCACCATTACCAAGCTATGATGGAGACTCATGAATGACAAGGATGCCCTGTGGGTTAAAATCATGCGGAAATATGTCAACAATTCTAACCCTAGAACATGGCCTAGGAAGAATAAAGCCTCTCACATTTGGCGTGGAATCTACAATAATAAGGACATTCTTGAGAAAGACATCAAATGGAATATTGGTAATGGTAATGCCACCAATATTTTTGTTAACTGGTGGTGAGGGGACCCCCCCTCACCCCACCCACAGGAGTCAGCACGAAGGAGTTCCAAAACATGAATACTTTGCTTAACCACGATGGGACTTGGGACCCCATTTCCATCTCACACTAGATTGACCCTGCGAAGGTTACTGTGGTAACTAAAAAAGATTTCCCCAGAGTCGCACCACGTGAATATAAACATGTCTGGATACCGGATAATAATGAGAATGCATAGGCAGGGACCTCAACATGCCTAGTCATAATAAAGGGAATCTGATATGGAGTCAAAAGATACCTCAAAAACTCATAAATTTTCTGTGGATTATCCTTCACGAAAAGCTCCTCATTAATCAACATCACATGGCTAAAGGTATGACTAATGAGCCGAGGTGCAAACACTGTGGGCTGATTGAAGACATGGAGCAAATTTGCTGGAACTGCCCCATTGGGAAGCAAACTTGGGAACACCTCGGGTCCAGGCAGGACATAACCAGACACGAACAAAAAAACTTCATTGAGTGGGACATTGACAATGGTCTTGAAAAAGATTACCCCACCCTTTTCATTTTCACCTTATAGAACCTCTGGAAAGCTAGGAATCTTCTGATTTTTGAGGAAAAACACACTTCGCCCCGAAGGATCGCCCAGATTAGTGTTAACTATGTCTTGGAGGTGGTCCAGGAAAACACTAAACCAATAAGCCAAGAAAGCCGTCAAATTAAAGAACTTATTAATTGGTCATATCTTTGTGTAGGTTCTCTAAAGATTAATACGGATGGCGACTGGGATGTTAATACGAAAGTGGGAACATTTGGAGGCACTGTGCGCAATCACAGGGGGGAATTAGATCACATGCTTCTTCGGGAAGATTATTGGTTCTACTCCTCTGTGGGCAGAGATAAAAGGCATATTTTATAGGACCATCATGGAGAATGACGAAGTCTAGATTAATGCCATAATCGAAGCTGACTGCAAGAATGTCATGGATATGATCAATGAAGGAGACTGGGAGAATCACCCTCACTCAGCCATCATCCTGGATGGCCGTGACATGAAAGAAGAGATGAACTTGACCATGAAGTACATACTTAAAGAAGCCAATAGATGCGTTGATTGGCATGCCAAGTTTGCTAAAAACTGCGCTGAAGACTTTTTCACTATTCTGGAACCTCCCGAACGTCTCAAAAACTTAATTGAAAAGGAGAAATCGGGAAGCCAAACGGATGGAAATACTGACACCTAAGTCTTTTGTTACTCCCTGCGCGGAGATGAGTTATGTTCACTGGACCTTTAGGATTTATTTTATATCGCCTATGTGGAACTTTGCTATAAACTCCATGATTTTGTGTTAGTTATTTAATTTCCCTTTTCACAAAAAAGGTTTGCCCTTGCTTGATTGATCCTATTGCAGAGAATATTGCCACTTAAGCCACCATTCCTTCCTCAACCACTCCTACTCCTTGTGTCCATCATACATCTCATAATTATATAGTTAAATCTCATCAGATATGAACTTGAACATCTTGATCAATAATTGGTGATAGTTCTTGATCACTTTGATTACTGATTCACATAGCTGGAGAGCTTCACTGACCACATATTTACTAGGATTTAATCCATTGATTACCGTGTTATGTCCTTTTAAGTATCCTCCCATTCTTCTTCAGTTCCTAATGAGGTTTTATATGATGATGATAATGATACAAATGATGATGATAACGGTTGCAAAGATACAATAAGCTACATGGAGGTTTTGTCCAAGGAAGAATATATATATTTTTATTTATCTCTACATTTTTTGAGTCTTTGTTGATGTATGTTTGTACTTATTTAGTTTTATTACTTTTGTGAGATACGTTGGTTTACTTTTATCAATCCTATTATATTTTGGAGTGGTATTGGTTTTCGGATACACTTGGCTTTATAATTTTTGTTAGTTGACGGAGTACACTAGTTACATTGTTGGATATATAAAGTTTTGTTTGTTTGGATCGTATATATATCTTGTCGATCTATTCACTGTGATGTGTTCTAGTTAGACATTGCGATTTTATCACATGTTCACATGCTTAAATATATCTTATTCTACTATTGTTTTTATTAAGGTTTACTTTCTATACATATTATTTCACTTGTTACACATGTTTTTCTTGATGTTATAGATTAATCATTATCTTGTCATGACATTATGATCATATTCATGATTATACCACATGATTTCCTTTGTATTAGCATTGATTTTATCACATGTGTTTCTAGCTTTTGTCTTCCTAATACCTTGATCATTGTGATTTTGTTTCACTACCATGCTATACCATTTGTCTTTTTAATTTCTACGTCTATTTAATTTTTTTTTTTATGTAAAACAGGTAGAAATTTCTAAGATAGGGGGAGTTATCCTCTTGAATTTTGGGGTGAAATGTTGTTGCCTTTATAGGAGTCACATTCTTTGATTCCTATGTTTATATTCTTAAGGACAAATTTCTAATTGAATCAATTTGCCAATGTTGTCTTAATTTCGAACAAAACTAATTGAGTCATAAGATAGAAGTTTATTGTGTCCTTTAAAGACTATGAAGATTGAGTTGAGGATGTATCGGCCAAGTTAAAATGACAATATCATCATTACTAGTTTTTGTGCCATGTTTATTGTCATCAACATCTCAATTTATCTAAAATCCCTAAAGGTATGGATGCATTTAATATATATAGAGACTTGGATATTTTTATAGGTGTCTTTTTATAAAACTTTTGGAAAAATGACTTTATGATTTTGCAGAAAATCCTTTTAAAACTTATCATTTATGGGATTTAAAAGAAATTTTTGATTTTCGAAAAAGTCGTTTGAATGAAACTGGGATCTCGTTCGAGTGATATTCCCAGGTCATTCGAACGAACTATCTAACGAGATTCGTTTATTTTTCTCCGTTTTCTCATTAGAAATGTCGTTAGAACGACATCGTTCGAACAAACTGATTTCAACGAGATTCTGCTGTTTTGTTCTGTTTTCTAGTTAGTAATCTCGTTACAACGAACTCGTTCGAGCAACATTTGAAAGTCGTTCGATCGACTTGCATTTTCAGGCATTTTTTTCTTCAATTTTTTTGTAACTTCCCACTTCCCCACTTTATTTTTGCCATACCTTAATAGTGTGGGAACACAAGTTTTTCAGAAGACTTTTTCATAATTTCCAAGTACTTTAGAGAGAAAAATCCTTAACCAAAAACTCAATTTATTTTTGTGAAACCAAATGATTTAATCTCTACACAGAAACATGTTTACATCCATATAGTTTACTTTGATCCAAGTTCTAATATATATATATATATATATATATATATATATGATTGAGATATTCTTGTGGCATCGGGGTTTATTCTCTATCCCCAAAGGAGATAGTTTCCTACGGAGGATTTCATTTGTTGATTCACGGTGTGCATACGGAAAAAGGCTTCGTGTGTGGTTGACGACAGCTGTGCCCCATCGATGGATTCCGAGATGATGGTGGATTCCAGATTTACCGACTAGGCGGAGGTGGAAGAACGAATAAGCGTTAAGGCTTGAGAGGGAGTCAAGTCGAGGAAGTAAGTATTTTGTTGTGTCTTTTGAAAAACCATACCTAGTGGACTTATGGCTAGGCCGTTAGAGGTTTTTACTGTTGCGAGTTTTCCTCATACATTGCGGTCTTATGGTTGTGTATTTATTTTATCTTGCAAAATCACATAGATGCATGCTTAGGTTTAAAAAGATAAAATTTGGTTTAATCACAACTTTTGTGTAAATTTGTGCTAGCTAAAATTTGGGTAATTTTAATTTAATTCAAATCAACTAATTTAATTTGGTAATATTCATGATTGGTTTGTTTGGTATAGTTAGAACTTGAATTAATTCTTGTTTAAGTGGAAATTTAAATATTTGTTTAGTTTAGTTTAATTTAATTTTAATTTTGAAAAAATGAAAATTTGTTAACCATCCCATTTATGAAATTAAAAATTTTGGTATCAAGAGAATATCTTGTAATTTAAAGGAAATTGGCACTCTTAGATTGGTAACAAAGAAAAAATGCTAAATTATTGTGTTAAGATCTTTTCTTTTTTCATTTTTGGTTTTAAAATATGGAAAATTTACCTTTTACAAAATTTCCTATTTTTGATGGTTCTAACTATGTGTATTATAAAGCGTGTAGGAGGTCGACACTTAAATCGTTAGATGAGTGGGTTTGGTTGTCTGTCGTAGAAGGGTGGTCTTCACTAACTTGTCTAGAAGGATAAGCTCGTATTTTTAAACCTGTAGAAAGATGGAGTGAGATTGAGCTTAAGTTTACAAACTTTAATTCTCAAGGTTTAAAAGCTCTTTTTAGTGCAGTTACACCGAAGGAATTTCACCAGATTATGACATATGTGACATCTAAGGAGGCATGGGATATTCATCAACTCACCTATGAAGGTATAAGTGTCGTTAAAGCTTCTAAACTCCAAAACCTCACCACTCAATTTGAAACCATTAAAATGCTAGAAAGTGATACTTTTGATGAATTCTATGTGAGATTGTCCGATATTGTGAATTCTTATTTTAATTTTGGGAGAAAAGACACCCGAAAACTTCGTTGTAAAGAAAATTTTGAGGTCTTTACCCAATAGATTTATTCCAAAGGTGGCAATTTTTAATTCTTTCGGCACTTTAGGCTCTACGAATCTTGAAGAGAATGCAGGAGACTTATAAACCTATGATCTCGACATGTTTCCCTCCAAGGACGAGGAGAAGAAAGACAAGGGCATATCTTTGAAATCCCGGAAGGAGGAAATATTTCGGATGATGAGTTTGAGATTGACTTGAAAGATATGGTTTTGTTTTATAGGAAGTTTAGAAAATTTTCCTATGATTAATAAAGAGAAACTTAAAAATGATTATAAGAACTTAGAGAAGTCTAAGCATAATAAAGCCGAGAAATTCCCTAAAAATACTAATGAAGATATTAATAGGGATGAGTCAAATAGATGTTATGGTTATGAGGGTTATGGCCATAGGGCATTCGAGTGTCCTACTAAACTAAGGAAGCAGGGAAAGATACCTATTTCATATAATGCCATCCTTAGTGATAGTGAACCATAAGAGAGACCCGATTCCCCATTTGAGCGAAATTTTACCATGTTTATAGCTCGTTATGTGAGCGATAACAAAAAATCTTTTGTTGAGGATAAATTAATACATGACACTTTTGAGGCCATTGTTTGTGAGTTTCATGAGTTTGATGGTAAAGAGAGTGGATAAGAGAGTGATAATGAAGAAGAGGAGGAAGAAAGCGAACTTCAAGTATCCTTTACTGAGTTATATGATGATTCATTGAAATTAGAAAAGGAAAACTTGAAGTTAGAAGAAAAAATGAGAGAACGTGGCATAGGTAATGATGAAAGTGTTTTAATTGATGATCTTAAGTCATGTGAGATAACTCTTCATGAGAAGCTAGAGTACGTTGAAGGTGAAAGAGACAGCCTTAGAGGGATAATAGAGGCTATGAAAAAAGAGCTTCTCGAGCTTGAAGAGAGTAAGAGTTTACTTGAGTATTGAATAGTAGAGCTTGAAGAGAAATTGAAAGACTTAAGTTGGGTCAAATTTATTTGGAGTGTTGGTCAAAGAAATTAGATAAAATCTTAGGAACCATCCAAATTAAAGATGACATGTGTGGTATTGGCTTCGATACTCAAAATGCTTTCGCTAATAAAGCCAAAACTATGATTTTGAAAGAATCGTCTAGGAATAATAAAAAAGATCAATCCTTAGGTAATAATTCACTCCGTGTTTTCACTTGCACACATTGTGGTCGGAAGGGGCACCTTAGGAAGTTTTGTTTTGATCTTAGAAATGTTCCTAAAAAGTCAAAAGGTAGAGTAACCAAGGTCACCAAATCCCGAGAGCGTCATGTTTTACTCATGTGGGTTTGGAGAACCAATTTGGAGGCTTTACATGATAGAGTTTATGATTCTCATTTACTTACACATAATTCCTCCCTTGCTAAAGCTAAAGGTTGATTATGTTAGTTTTGTTTACATACAGAAGCTTTTGTACTTCATGATAGATTTTTACTAGTTGTATTTCTGTTTGTCATATTCTAGTCTATGCTTGATCACATAAATTTTGCTAGAATTATGATATGTGTATCTTTTGTATTTTCTTCAGTCTTATTGAAAAATACAAAAAAGATCTTGTTTGTGTTTTGAGTTAATTATTTTGTTTGTTTAAAATTTTTTAAAAAATAAAAAGATTTTTTATTGTGTATTTTGGTTTTACACTGATATACCTATATATACCCTCGGCCAGGCCGAGGGTGTCCTCCACCCAGACGAGGGCTCAGGCCCATGATGAGTCCAATGACCACAGTACCTTTATAGGAAGGATCGATCGGGATGGTCCCTCAGCAAATATCAGACGACCCTTCAAGGGTTTGACCCCTCATCGATGATCCTTCAAGGGGCTGACCCTTCATCATGGATCAGACGACCCTTTAAGGGGTCGACCCTTCATCATGGATCAGACGACCCTTTAAGGGGCCGACCCCCATCATGTATCAGATGACCATACAAGGGGCCGACCTCTCAGAGTGGCCCAGGCGACCCTTCAAGTGGCCGACCCCTCAGAGTGGACTGGATGACCCTATGAGGGGACAACAGTACAAGACTCACATCCAATAGGACCCAACGTCAGCATACACTTTGGCCTTAGCCTGTCATCCTAGGCCGAGGGTGAAATCATCAGAGCGCATGATTTGGGAGATGCATGGAACAATGCGCGTGAGGCTCATACATCATGTGGACTAGACCGTTATAATAATATCATCCCTTCGCGTGAGGGAATATTATGTCATCATTAATTACAAGTGGCACATTCAGGTGTCATCAAGGGATTGTCTAGATCATCATTCACATGCACCATGCATGCTTGGGGGTACACTACACCCTCCAAGCCCTATATATACTTGTCACCTTCAACTCTATAAAGGGATCGATAATTGCAACCCTAGATAAAACTCTACTTATGTACATAGTGAGCCTATGTGCATTATATCCAAGGCCATTAGTGCCCATATTTAGGGGATCACACACTCACTGTGGATATAGGCCTAATTGGCTAAACCACTATACATCATTGTCTAATTCCTCTTATACTCATCCCCTTCTACACCTTTACACACATATATATCTCTATGGATGCCATTGTTATTACTGTTTGAGCTTTCCACCTCTTATCTGGTGGTGCTGAATCTTAGCATCATCAGTTTGGTGCCGTCTTTGGGAACGAGAAGATATCTCTTCCTTTATACAGCTTGACCCTACCAAAAACTCTGGTGGTGAACCAGTTCTCCACCTTTTCATGTGGAGCTATTTCACCATTAAAAGAGATCCATTAAGGTTCTTAAGCTCATCAGTATTTTGATCATTCATCTCTTTATAGCTCAAACATATGGCACTGGAGATGCCACCACCATCACCACCTCCTCCACCGGATAGTGGAGTAGGACCTATCTCCAGTCATGCACCACCTCAGTCTGAGACGGCCGATGTGATAGCCGCCCTGATGTCTTTAACAACAAGCTAACAGATTATGCATGAACAATTTATAGCTCTTAGCCAAAACATACTAAGACCGCCAGGAGTCTCACCGGAGATGATTACTCCGACAACAGCTCCAGGGCAGCATAAGGCAAGGGGACCACCCCATGCACCACATAAAGACTTGCCACCTCCATAACGGTGAAGGGATGTTGCTGACCCCCGAAATCTATGCCTGGGGAGGCAACGAAACCCTTGCTCGAAAGACAAATATGATGATCTGGAGGTGGAAGAGGCCCCCATAGAGTGCTGGGAGCCGTATGAGGTCTCCAACAATACTCTGCGACCTATCCAGGAGAGCAAAGGGAAGTGTGGAAGGAAAAATTCCGACGATCGCCCGAGAGGCTCTGTTTTCGATCGTCTGAGCAGGGGGTCGACCTTTGAGAGGCTGGGCCTAGTAAATGACCTACGGGAAAAATTATCCCGGTCGAGAAGTATTGCGAGGTCCAGGAGGGAGGCAACAGATGGTCGACCCCACGGGGGCTGACCCTGCAAATGGGATGATGGTCAGGGAGAAGTAAATAGCCGACACAGACCTACCATAGCAGAACCCTCCGTTCACCTCAAAGAGGCGGCAGGGGATAACATCGACCAAGCTGACCCTACGAGGCCCAGGAACAACTCGATCCAAAGGCTAGAGGATAAAATTGGTGACATCCTGAAGAGATGGGACCCTCTTCAGAGAGGATACTCCATAGGCTCACCCTTTGTGGCGAAGATAGTCAACTTCCCAACACCATCTAAATTTAAGCCACCCGTGGTCACCCCAAGGTATGACGAGAGTACCAAACCTATCCATCATATTGAGATGTACTAATCAGCGGCAGACATATACTCTATCTCAGATGAGATGAGGTGTCGCGCCTTTTTAGGCACTCTGATTGGGGATGCACATGTCTGGTATATGTCACTTCCAAAGAACTCCATTAAAAGCTTCAAAAAGTTAGCAGACCAGTTTATCCATAACTTTTACTTTGGAGTGAGGCCACAAAAGAAGACCACACACCTGCTCTATGTTAAGGAGGGGAAGAACGAGAGTCTAAGAGACTACATAGCCAGATTTAATAAAGAAAAGTTAGAGGTCGAAGACTATGAGGAAAACATAATCATGACAGCCCTCAATGGAGGACACCAGAAGGCGAAGCTTCTATGGAAGCTTGCTGAAGACCCTCTTAAGACGATGGCTAAATTGCTGTCAATAACGAGAAAGGTGATGAACACCGAAGAGGATATGGACACAAAATATGAAGATGAAAAAGGAGGCACTAGTGGGGGTAAGTACCAGAAAAAGAATAAGAATGGGAATAAGAGGCTAGCAGATGAAAAATTATTTGATTACACCCCTATAACGGTCAACTGCGAGCATATTCTGAATGAGATAAAGAGCGAACGTTCCTTAAAGTGGCCTAAAAAGTTGAGGGCATCTCCCCACAAGAGGAATAAAAACCTGTGGTGTGAATTTCACTAAGACCATGGCCATGTGACCGAAAAGTGTTTTTCTCTGAAAGACAAAATTGAAAAAATGTTAAAAGAAAGGAAGTTAAGGAAGTACATTGACAAGAGTTCCTTCAAGAGGGGCCAAAGGGCTAACCCCAGGAAGAAGAGAGGTGACACGTGTAGAGAAGATCCTCTAAAAAGAAGGGACTACCCTTCAGATGATGAGGACGACCATGGCCCTGTAAAGAGACTTAATATAATCTCACTCAGTGTCGGGATGATCTTTGGGGGACTAGAAAGAGAAGGACCAGA
The DNA here is from genome assembly GCA_949130495.1 of Sambucus nigra. Taxonomy (NCBI): domain Eukaryota; kingdom Viridiplantae; phylum Streptophyta; class Magnoliopsida; order Dipsacales; family Adoxaceae; genus Sambucus; species Sambucus nigra. The sequence goes on from OX422208.1 coordinate 174,672,993, forward strand.
GGTTGCCGATAGGAAGCCCCATGTAGTCGAAGCTAATGCCGTGACAAAACTTGTGCACTCAACCTCTATAGAGGAAAAGCCAAAAAAGAGAAAGAAAGTTGATATGGATAATTTGATAGTGGATTATCAAGAATGGACTTCAAAGGCCTCTTATCCCCACATGATGACCCTCTCGTCATCACTACCAGGGTATATGGATGCGAGGTGCCGAGGATCCTATTAGATGGAGGTAGTTCTGCAGATGTGATGCTCTAGCCATTCTTTAAAGCCTTGGGTCTCAGCCGTGCCAGGATCGTCCCATACCATAACCCCTTGATTGGTTTAAGTGGGGAAAATTTCATCCTCTAGGAGTGTATGAGGACAATGTTAGGATGGAGGATGAGTGGCCGAGATGGCTTAACAAGAATGTCAACTTTTTCGTGATGGATGAATATGTCTTCTCAGCCTACATCATTATACTGGGGCGAGTGCCCTCAAGGAGTTTGAGGCTGTGTTGTCTACGGTTCATCACATGATTAAATTCTTGACCCCTTATGGCGTAAGGGAAGTTTAGGGAGACCAAATGACATCACGTGAATGTTACTTCAACTCTGTCGAAGAAATAGAGGCGCACAAGAAGGCAATAACTACTTATAATATTGATACCCTTGACCCAAGGGATGAGACGAAGATGAAGAAAGGAGAAGTCGCAGAAGAGGTAGAATCCATCATCCTCAATGAGAATGAGCCGAAAAAAATAGTCCAAATTAGCAAAGCTCTGAGGACGGGCATAAAAGAAGACCTCATCAAGCTACTAAGAAGAAGACAAGACGTCTTTGCATGGAGTCATGCAGATATGTCGGGAATTGACCCCAAAATCATGAGCCACAAGCTCAACGTGGTAGAGGGCGCAAAGCTAGTAAGGCAGAAGAGGAGAATCTATTCTCGAGAAAAATATGAGGTCATAAGGGATGAGGTCAAGAAGCTGGAAGATACTGAGTTTATCAAGGAGGTCATCTATCTCGAATGGCTGTCCAATGCAGTCATAGACCCAAAAGCCAATGGGAAGTGGAGGATGTGCGTAGACTTCACTAACCTCAACAAAAATTATCCCAAAGATAGTTTCCCTCTCCCCCGCATTGATCAGATGGTGGATGCTACTGCGAGCCATGAGCTAATGAGATTCACGGACGCCTATTCAGGTTACAACCAGATCTCCATGATCCCTAAGGATTCAGAAAAAATGGCTTTCATTACCGACAAGGGGACATGCTATTATAGGGTCATGCCCTTTGGCCTAAAGAATGCGGGGGCAATGTATCAGTGCCTTGTGAATAAAATGCTCGAGGACCAAATCGAGAAGTCTATGGAGGTTTATGTAGATAACATGTTGACCAAGAGTTTGAAGGCTGAGGATTATGTGTTCAACCTCGAGAGGACCTTTAGAATGATGGAAAAGTACTGGAAAAAGCTCAACCCAACCAAATGTGTCTTCGGGGTTGAAGCAGGGAAGTTTTTGGGGTTCATCATCAATCAAAGAGGTATTGAGGCCAATCCTAAGAAGATAAAGGCCTTCCTATAAATGAAGACCCCCAGGACCATTAAAGATGTTTAGAGGCTCAAAGGGTGAGTGGCTTCTTTGAATAGGTTTGTATCCAGAGCTACAGACAACTGTCTATCGTTCTTTAAAATTCTCAGAAAAGCCTTCAAATGGAAAAAAGAGTGTGACTAAGATTTCAAAGAACTAAAGTCATACCTAGGGTCTCCCTTGCTTTCATGACCAGTGCAGGGCGAACGACTACATGTGTACCTATCCGTCTCAGAATTAGCCATCAGTGCAGCCATTATGAGAGAAGAAGATAGGGTATAAAAGCCTGTGTATTTCAATAATAAGGCACTCCAGGGGGCAGAGAAAAGATACCCAAGGATGGATAAGTTAGCCTATGCCTTGATCCATGCATCAAGAAAGATGAAGCCATACTTCCAGTCCCACACAATGGTCAACCTCACTGACTCTCCTCTTAGGCAGGTCCTGCATAAGACTGAAAAATCGGGGAGGCTAATGGCTGGGCCATAGAGATGGGGGAGTTTGACATTGTATAAACACTTAAAATGTCCATTAAGGGACAAGCATTAACAGATTTCATGACTGAATTTACTTAGGAAGATGGTGAGGCCGAGGATAAGAGCCTCGAGAAGACAGATACTCGGCAAGGCATAATTGTTGACCCATCCACAGATATGGCTGAGATAAGCACCGCTAGAAAAAGGTTGCTAAAAATAAAGAGGGAAGATATATCTTTAGACAGGGATCCCTCACTGAGGGAAACTTCTCAGAGGAACGGGTTGTATGGAACCTCTTCGTTGATGGGTCATCTTGCGAGAGTGTAAGTGGGGCTAGATTAATTATATCAGCACCCGACGCCACAGACATTGAGTACGCCCTAAGGTTCAACCTCAAAGCCTCCAATAACGAATCTGAATATGAGGCCCTGATATCAGGCCTCTCCTTGGCAATGTCTCTTAGTGTCGGCCAGATCTTGTTCCATAGTGATTCAAGACTTATAGTGAATCAAATACTAGGGGGCATACGAGGCTAAGGATGAGAGAATGGCCAAATATCTTGAAAGGATAGAGGCACTATTGAAGAGCTTAAGACAAGTAAAATTGAAGAGGATACCTAGGCTTGATAGTGGCCGAGCCGATGCGCTTACTAGGATATCCTCAGCAGCTAGGACAGATATCAAGCAGACCGTCCCAGTCGAAATCTTACCTCGACCAACGATTGAAGATGTAAAGGGAACACTTGGATCTTGATTAAATATCAATGGGGAAGCTTCATGGATGGACCCTCTAATAAGATACATTAAAGAGGGGAAGATGCCATAAGAAAAACAAAAAGGAAGAAGTTGAGATACAAAGCCGCGAAATTCACTGTCATCGAAGACACCTTGCACAAAAAGGGGTTGTTGCTACCCTTGCTCAGGTGTGTGCATCCATCTTAAGTCCCACACATTTTGCAAGATGTGCATGAGCAGTTTTGTTCAAGCCATATTGGGGGTAGGTCGTTAGCAAAGAGGATAGTAACCCAAGGATACTAGTGGCCGACCTTGGGAAAAGATGCCACGACATACGTAAAAAAGTGTGATAAATGTCAAAGATTTTCCACCATTCCTCACCAGCCCCATCAGCCTCTTACGCCCATCACATCCTCATGGACATTCGCAGTATGGGGGATCGATGTAGTAGGACCCTTGCCTAAGGCTATCAATAATTATCGATACTTGGTCATAGCAATTGACTATTTCTCTAAATGGGTGGAAGCGGAGCCGATGGTGTTGATTACTGAGTAGAGGACCTTCCAATTTATCTGGAAAAATATTAGATGCAGATATGGTCTCCCTAACACCCTCATCTTAGATAACGGGACTCAATTCAAGAATGCATCCCTGGAGAAATACTGCGAAAGAGTGGGTGTCAAACAATTCTTCTCTACCCCAAGTCGACCTCAAGCTAATGGGCTAACTGAAGTTATAAACAGAACAATCCTAGATGGGATCAAGAAAAAACTCGAGGAGGCAAAAGGAATACGGGCTTAGGAGTTGTACGCTGTACTGTGGGCCTACAGGACGACAGTAAAGACTCCTACCAGAGAATCCCCGTTCATGCTGGCGTATGTCTCAGAAGCCGTAATCCCCACCGAGATTAGGTTTCTTACTCACAGAGTCCAAATGTATGAACCCCAAAGAAATATGGAAGAAAGGATACTTGACTTAGACTTGATCGAGGAAAGGAGGGAAAACGCTAAGATAAGTCAAGATGCCTACCAGCAGAGGACTCCCAAGTTTTACAACCAGAGGGTGAAGCAAAGCACAATCGCTCTGGGGGGCCTAGTCTTAAAAAAGATATGTCAAAAACCCAACAAGCTCCACCCAAATTGGCATGGCCCATATAGGGTCATTGATGAAGTTATCCCTGGAACCTACAGACTAGAGAACCTTGAAGGGGAACCCTTTTTCAACCCCTGGAATGCATATCATTTGAAGAAATACTATCAATAATGTAATGTTCTATCAGACCAAAGTTGTAATAAATGTGTTGCTCTAACAGAACACTTGGAATGTTAATGAGAATGTCATATTGGCCACTCATCTTGTGTTTGTTAATTCTAGTATGATTAGGGTTATCCTCGTAAAACCACACTTGGCTATAATGAGGGTGAATGGTAGGGGCGTCCCTATATTCACTCTTAAGAAAGACGAGGGGGAACTGGAAATAATTGAAAACACCATTAACTTGGTGGAAACCACCTTCGGCTATGCTGAGGGTATATGGCATGGACGACCCCCCATTCACCCTCAAGAAAGACGAGCGGGGACTTGAAATAATTGAAAATACCATTAACTTGGTGGTTACCACCCTCGACTATAATGAGGGTAAATGGTGGGGACGACCCCCCATTCACCCTCAAGAAAGACGAGGGGGGACTTGTTCAAATTGAAAACATAATTAAGTTGGTGGAAACCACCCTCGCCTATAATGAGGGTGAATGGTAGGGATGACCCTATATTCACTATTAGAAAGACGAGGGGGGACTGGAAATAATTGAAAACAACATTAACTTGGTGGAAACGACCCTTGGCTATGATGAGGGTAAATGGCTGGGACAACCCCCCATTCACCCTCAAGAAAGACGAGGGGGAATTGAAATAATTGAAAACACCATTAGCTTGGTGGTAACCACCCTCAGCTATAATGAGGGTAAATGGTGGGGACGACCCCCCACTCACCCTCAAGAAAGACGAGGAGGGACTTGAAATAATTAAAAACATCATTAACTTGGTTGAAACCACCCTTGGCTATGATGAGGGTAAATGGAGGGGATGACCCCCCATTCACCCTCAAGAAAGACGAGGGGGACTTGAAATTATTGAAAACACCATTAACTTGGTGGTAACTACCCTTGGCTATAATGAGGATAACATTCACCCTCAATAAAGAAGAGGGGGGCTTGAAGTAATTGAAAACATCATTAACTTGGTGAAAATCACCCTCGGCTATGATGAGGGTAAATGGTGGGGACGACCCCCCATTCACCCTCAAGAAAGACGAAGGGGGACTTTTTCAAATTGAAAACATCATTAAGTTGGTGGAAACCACCCTCGCCTATAATGAGGGTGAATGGTAGGGAGGACCCTATATTCACTCTCAAGAAAGACGAGGAGGGACTTGAAATAATTGAAAACATCATTAAGTTGGTGGTTAACCACCCTCGGCTATAATGAGGGTGAATGGTAGGGACGACCCTCCATTCACTCTTAAGAAAGACGAGGGGGGAATTGGATGATGGGAAACACAAATGTCAGTCAAAACAGATCATACAGGAGGCAAGCATAGAAGAGAGTAAGAGACATTATATTATAAATCAAGTGTTACAAATGCTTGTCCAATAAAAATAAAGTACAAAAATGTTGCTTACAAACAAAGGGTATGGGCTACAGACAACCACCCTATTGAGCAACATCGAAGGGCAGGGGTTCAACATCAACTAGAGAAATATCTTCAGTGACCAAAATAGGCCGATCCTCAGAGGTGCCGATGCCTTCGATGTGAACTTGAGACTCTACATGGGCTAGAGCCTCGACTATGAGGGGGTCATCCATATCCCTTGCTTCAAGAGAGAGACGGATAGACGACACGACATCGAAAATTTTTAAGATGACCCACCGACAGGACGTCTTGATTCCCCTCTCTAGGTACTCAAGGCCAAAACCCTGGAACTCATCGGAGAGCATGTAAGCCTCCAGTGCATCGACCCCATCTTTCTTCACTGCCTCATTAAGTTTAGCCTTGAATTGGGACCCCGTGGTTGGTCAAGGCTTCTTAATTTTCTTTAATGAGGTTGTCCTTCGCATTCAGGTCGGCCTCATACTGCTTCACCAGCTCATCCAGGACCCTTGCATGCTCAGTCCTTGCACTCTCCAGCTCAGCCCGGGTAGTCTCCAATTCAGTCTTCAAAAATGGCCTTCTGATGAATATCCCTCTCGGCCTCGTGAAACTTTTTTTGATTCTCAGTTATCCACTATATGGCAGAGGTGAAGGCACAGACAAACTTCACAGACAAACACATGTTAAAAGGGGCCGAGGGAACAGTTCATGAAATGCAGGTAAATAAAAAAGAATGAAGAAGAAAGAGGTACCTGAGCCAAAATGTGCATACCGTAATCATAGACCCTATTCAGGGGCATCTTTGATAAGAATTCATAATTTGCGGCCGAGGGCGCAGAAAATATTGAGGCTTTGGTCGCCATCAGGTTGGCTATGAGGGATGAGGGTTTAGCCTTGAGAAAAGTGAGATTCTGAGACCAAAAGGCACCCATGCTAGAAGAGGAGTTGGTCCCCTCAGTGTGTGCTTGAGACACCTCTACCCTTGCCCTCATTTGTGAGTCAGGCCAAGAGCCCCTAGGAACTTTGGGCTCCTTCATTTTGTGACTATCGGAGGACGGTTCCACATTTGTCGGCTCCACAAACTTTGTCTTCTTCTGAGACTACTGAGGCACTTTGCCTTTTTTCTTTCCCAAGCCAGACAGTAAACTTGGGGCAGTCATTTCCCAGAGTTGATCAGATATATTTGCAGGACGACCTGAAAAGGAAGCGATATATCAGAAAGATATAGTGGCAAAGAGGGAACACTTAGAGAAAATTAAAAATTGAGCGAAAATTTACTCACATAATTCTGTCAGGGGGTCGACCCTCAAACCAGCTTCTTTGAGGAAGCGAGGGGTCATAAAATCTGCAAATTTATGAAATTCACCCTCTTTCCCTTGTTCCCTCAAGTAGTAAATAATGTCCCTCTCATCCATGCTAAGTCTGGGGTCTGATCGTGCTCTCATTGAAGGGTTGGACCATGACCTTGGAACCCTCAGACTGTCTTCTAAAGGTTCTACCTCGATGGTGAATTCCCTATCCCCAGAGAAGAAGAAAAATATCTTCTTCCAATCGTGGTTGGAAGTTTGGGCCACGTGATGGAGTCTTTTATTAGACTTCCTCTCCCCTAGATGAAAATACCCAGATTGCTTGGACGAGGAAGTGATATTGTAGCAGGCTATTTAAAGATCAACCGATGACTCGTTAATGAAAGTATTCTTCCAGAGGGATATATAGCCAAGAATGATTCTCCAAGAGTTGGGAGGAAGTTGAGAGGGAGCAACCCTAAGGGCAGATAGTATGTCAACTATTGTAGGGTGTAGAGGGAACCTAACACCTACCTGGAGCATCTGCTCATTAACAACAACTTCCCCCTCATTACCCTGGAAGACTCTCACGTCTGTATTCGGGACCCTCATAGCCACGTTGGGCTTTATACCAAACGTGTGCCTCCATAGCAAGAGGTCATGATCCCTAACGGATGAAAACTAAACTGAGGCACTAGAAGTGTCAACTTGTTCAACATCCAGATCCTCACTATCATCCTCATTCCCCTCATCTTCATATCTCTTGGCCTCAACGCCTATCGATGGTCCATCTAGAAAGGCCACCTGAAAGTCAAGAGGGGATAGGGCTATTATAGGGACAACCTCAGAATCTACGATGCCCTTGGCCTGTCGGCTTGGTCTAAGAGGGGACGTCTCTCTCCTCCCAGAAGGCCCAACACCTATTGGTGACGATACTCTCTCATTCATTTCTCCCTCGTATGTTTGGCTCTCAGCTTGACGATAGGAAGACCCACAGGACTCAGATGGTGTTATTATATCTAAAGGAGTGGGGAAGATGGGTCGTACCCAATTAGGGTCGGCCCCCTATCTTCTCTCATAATCCTCCTTTAAGCGTCTGATCTCAACGAAGAATTTCTCCCTAAAGGTTGGAAATTCCTCGGCTAAATAATATAGTCTTCTAAGCATCAAGGGAAGGATCCTACACTTGAACAATTTATTCAAATTAACTATAAACAAGCGCACAGTTGACTAAGTTTAACTTCTGGATCAAACCTAAAGAAATGAAGAGTTTTGTGGATGAACGCTCAAGAACAAAGAAAACTCAGTTCGCCGAGGACGAACGCCAGATACATGCAAACCTAAGAAAATGCCACAAAGAAGGGCCAAACCACCACTAGAAGGTGGGGGAAGTACCTTAAGACGCCCAAGACCTAAGGCTCAGCCCTATAGCCACCACAATAAGGCGGTTTCACGTCGAAAAAATACAAACGAGCAAGAAAAGTGGGGAAAGAACCCAAATGCAAGAAATAAAAGGAAAATAGAAGCTAGAAGAGGAATTAGTGGCAGAAGAGTTACCTGAGGACGAGGATGATGAATGAATGAGGATTGAAATGCAGAAGAAAAGGCTAAAATCACATAAAATAATGATTGAGCTGTTAGAAAGCTAGAGAGAGAAAACCTGGTAGCAAAGATGAAGAAGAAAAGAGTGATTATTTAAAAATAGTTTAAGTACTTTGTTATTTGTGGGGCCTTAAATCAAGGCGACGCACAGCCCACTGGGAAATGCATCATTAGGGAACTAAGCCCCACACACAGTGTGCATTCGCCACACCTGGAAAACTGAAACGATGATGGACACCTGATAGAATGCAATGACGGATGTAACTTATCCATCTGACCACACACTTGGAATTCCAAGGAAACATTACCCCTCAGCCATCTCAACAAACATCGATGGCTAAGGACTCGGGGGTGATTGATATACCCATATATATACCCTCGGCTAGGCCGAGGGTGTCCTCCACCCAAACGAGGCTCAGGCCCAGGATAAGTCCAATGACCACAGTACCTTTACAAGAAGGATCGGTCGGGATGGTCCCTCAGCAAAGATTAGACGACCCTTCAAGGGGACGACCCCTCATCGATGATCCTTCAAGGGGTCGACCCTTCATTATGGATCAGACGACCCTTTAAGGGGCCGACCCTTCATCATGGCGCAGATGACCCTTTAAGGGGATGACCCACCATCATAGACCAGACGACCATACAAGGGTCCAACCTTTCAGAGTGGCCCAGGGGACCCCTCATCATGGACTGAACGATCCTATGAGGGGACAACAGTCCGAGACTCGCATCCAGAAGGACCTAATGTCAGCATCCACTTTGGCCTCTGCCTATCATCCTAGGTCGAGGGTGACATCATCACATCACATGATTTGGGAGACGCATAAAATAGTGCACGTGAGACTCATACAACACGTGGACTAGACCATTATAACAATATCATCCCCTCATGTGAGGGAATATTATGTCATCATTAATTGCAAGTGGCACATCCAGGTGTCAGCAGGGGATTGGCTAGATTATCATTCACATGCACCATGCATGCTTGGGGGGTACACTACACCCTCCAAGTCCTATATATACTTATCACTTTCAACTCTGTAAAGGGATCGATAATTGCAATCCTAGATAAAACTCTGCTTATGTACACAGTAAAGAGAGAGAGTGTGAGTTTATGTGCATTATATCCAAGTCCATTAGTGCCCATATTTAGGGGATCACACATTCACAGTGGATGTAGGCCTGATTGGTTGAACCTAGGGGTGGCAATTTTTGACACGACACGATAACCCGACACAAACTCGACACGAAGTTAACGGGTTAGGGTTGACGATTTCTTGACACGAACACGAATATGACACGACCCGCCAACACGAATAATAAACGGGTTGGGTTAGTGTCAAACACGTATAACTCGAAAATGACACGAATAGACCCGTTTAATTCATATTTTATAGAGAATATATTAGATGATTTATATATCTTGATAGACATTGTATGAAATTTATGGAGAATTGGATGATAAATTATGAATATCTCACAAGAAGTTGAAATTAATAAGATTTTAAGTTAACGTAGGACTGTGAATGGTATAATTGGTTAAGAGAGAAGAAAAGTTTGATTTTATATTTTACTTAATGGGTTATGCGGGTCAACCCGAACACGACACGCTAATAAACATGTCGGGTTAGTGTTTGATCATCTGACACTATTAGTTAAATGGGTCGAGTTAGGGTTGACTAATAGTTAACACGAACCCGACATGACATGACCCGAACACCACATGACGCACACGAATCGTCACACCTAGTTGAACCACAATACATCATTGTCTAATTCCTCTTATACTCATCCCCTTCCACACACTTATATACATATATATCTCTATGGCTGCCATTGTTATTACTGTTTGAGCTCTCCACCTCTTATCTGGTGGTGATGAATCTTAGCATCCTAATACACATTTTATGTGGCATATCCTTCTGTTTGAATCCTATATCATTCCCCCGCTTCCATGCAAATAGAACTTTTGATTATGAATTTTATTTCTTAAAATATTCTTTATCATGCTTTCATAGAGAAGTTTGATTTTGAGTTGCTTTATGGATTCTCTTTTATATGCCTCTCACACACATGCACGATCTCTTTGAACTTTAACTTCACATGTATATTTGAGCTAAGTAAGATGTTCTCCTATCAATTTTGTCATCTACATGTTTCTATCACTATGAGAGGTTTGTGCATGTAAGAACCATTGCACGTGAGATTTCTTTGATTTGTGTAAAAAATATATATGAGGGTGAACACAAAGGGTCTAAAAAAAGGTATGGCATTGTAAAAAGTATCCAAGAACCAAAGAGTTTAAAAAGGGCCTAAAATATTGTGGCATTAAACAGCAAATTTTTTCCAAAGCTGATATAAGTTTAGTTGGGTAAGTTCATTCAAAAGAAAAGAATTATTATGTTTGAGGGAGTTTGTATGGATATATCAATGGGTTTGCAGAATGACAATATATCCTAGTTATGCTTATTTTTTCATGACTCTATTGGTTTATAGGATCATCAAAATTCTAGGCTTGTGTGTATTGTGCTTGTTTGTTCTTTGAGTTCACTTTATCTTGTCACATGAGGATATATCTACATTTGATAAAGTTTTGCAATCAAATAGAACTCCTTGAATATTTTTTAAGTGATTGCGTCATAATTCTCTTGTCTCTAGCTCACACCCCTTCACTCTGTTTACCACATGGTTATTTAGACACATTTATTCCATATGAGTGTGGAAAACTTATTCTATTTTGTGTCTTGTGTGGTGTTTATACCTATATATATGTTCTTGTCTGTCATTGATATCCTTTGAGTATTTATATATAAGGTTTTATTTTTTTATTTTATTTTGGTCTTTGTCTTGTTATCCAGTCCATGTATGCTTTGTTTTGATATAAGTATCTATCTTTGAATTAGTTACCCTTTTATTGCCATGTTGCTTTATCTTACTTGTCACTTTATTCACCATTGTATGATATACTTGTTTTTCCATTATCCGTATCCCTTGTTTCATATGGGTGATATTTGTTTTTAAATGGGGAGGAATGGGTTATTTCATTCATTTTATCCTTTGTCTATTCCTCAACAAAAGGGGGGAGAAATGGAATCTAAACCTTTTAATTTGGGGAGATCTAACTTGGGGGAGACATCTTTCTTAGGTATATCATGTTAGATTAATGGAGAGAATTTAGTTTGGGAAATTTTAATTATGCACTTTATATTGTTATATTCCCTATCCGTTTGATGGTATGTTTATGTGTGCTCGTTTTCATGTTAGCAACCACATTTTAAAGGAAGTAAAGCTTCTCAGTCCATGAGTTAGTCAAGCGTTTGTAGTTTTTTTTTGGGTGGGATTGTGTCTTTTTTAGATGAGCTCGACGACCCATATGATTTTTATCTTAGTTTTGTCCCGGAATAGCTAAAGGGGGGAGATTTGTAACAACAAATTTCCAATTGAGTCAATTTGTAAGAACGAAGATGCGTCAAAGCTTGAGTGGGAGTCAAGTCGAGGAAGTAAGTCTTTTGTCCTATCTTTTGTAAAACCACACTTAGTAGACTTGTTGCTGGGCCGTCTGAGATTTTCCCCATTGTTGTCTTTCCTCGTACATCGCAGTCTTGTGGTTTTGTGTTTATTTTATCTTGCAAAATAACTTTGATGCATGCTTAGGATTAAAAAGAGAAAATTTTGTTTAATAACAACTTTCGTGTAAATTGGTTCTAGCTTAAATTTGGGTAATTTTAATTTAATTCAAGTCAACTAATTTAATTTGGAAATATTCATGCTTGGTTTGTTTCTCATAGTTAGAACTTGAATTAATTCTTGTTTAGGTGGAAATTTAAATATTTTTTTAGTTTAATTTAATTTTAATTTTGAGGAAATTAAAATTTGTGAACCATCCCATTTTTGAATTTAAAAATTATTGCATGAAGAGCCTATTTTGTAATTTAAAGGAAATTGGCACTCCATATTGAGATGAGTAACTTTAATAAAGGGGAAAAAATCTCGATTGAGGTGGTTATGTCATTTATACTCATTGATGGTATTAGTCATTGGGATTTATAAGATATAGAGGGATATTATCTTATTTTACATTCAAGTGCCTATTGTCGTCTTTACACTTCATATTGATTTCTTATCGGAGGATTCCCAAAGCAAGGGGAGTTTATCTTTATGAATGTCATACCTTCATGATATTTTGGTCGTACTTCGTTTATTTTTAGGTATGGTCATGATGTTTCTTCTGAAATCCCTTGATTCAGACTCGAATTATTGGTTGCTGATAGTCTTTTGGATTTCATGTGTATTGCCACACCCTACTCTTATTGTATGGATAAGGTGTGTTGATCTTTGATTTCATAATCAAGATATTTTTGGTTTTGGGGTTTTTCCACATAATACCCAAAAGGGATAGATTGAATATATCATAGATTTGTAATAGGTTAATCTATAGTATAGTTGGTTACTTCCTATAAGAAAACACCGAGTCTTGTATAAATTGAGCCAAAAATATTAGTTACATTGATAGATGATATATAGAAAGAGTTTTGTTCATCAAAATGTTTAGACATTGATACATGAAGACCATTCACGCCTTATCGACATAAAAACGTCCGCATTTTACTTGAAGATTGAAGACATATCCTTTTTGTGGTTATTTTTTATTGAATCATCTAAATGCTTAAACACACTCATACAATTTTTCATTTGACGTTGAATTTTTTTTTTTGGGTGATTGGATTAAGTGAAATATGTTTGCAAACCTTGTTATGTTTAAAGATGAAATTCGAAAAGCCTTAATTTGACATGGTTTAGGTCTATCATGGATATTGCCTAAATTCATGTGAACGGGTGGCTTAGGTACCCGTGCACACGAAATACGTTTTGGGAATGATATATATTTTTCTTAAAATTGTGAACATAAACCAAAAATGTCATCGTATGCATGGATGTCATGTTTTTTAGCTTAATATGCTTTCTGCCTGATATTATACACATAGGAAAAAATGTCCCTGTGTGGATGATTGTAACACTTTTTGGATGACTGTAACACTTTTCTTGATTCAAATTACGGTCCAAAAATGTGTGCATTGAGACTTTTTTATTCATTCACACGATGATGTCAAATCTGAATTTTTTCTATAAATATATCATTTTCCCTCCCATTTGAAAATATCCTTTTTCCCGAGTACTTCTCCACTTGAACATTATTTCCAAGGCAATTTATTAAATAAGAAATTAAATAAGAATGCTTCAAACTTCAATTTCCCTTGATCTTAATGTCATCAAGGTAAAACAATGAATCCATAGTTGGTTAATTAATTTTGTTATTTTAGAGTGCTTTGATTTGAAAACCCTTTAAGCTTAGACTCATTCTACCAATTTTTATATGAATTTGAAGACCTCAAATCTGATCTAAAAGAAAGTTAATTAGATATTAGAGAGTTAATTTATGGTAAAACTGAAGGATGGATAATGTGACTTTTATGTTCGCTAGATGGAACTTTGAGAGGATCACTCATTCAAAAGGGGACAAGTTCCAATGACCATAAACAACAAGAGAGGGGTACATTCTCATGTTTGTGTGAATTTACTTTAGAAATTTAATGGGAGACTAAGAGGCACAAAGATATTTTCACACATCGGTGGGTGTTTTCCTCATAGAACTTATGTTGTGTCTTTTTGTGTGATTTTTTGTTTGTTATATACACAATTTCCCTCTCACACGCATCTAGATCTAAGATGGATCTAACATGATCCCTTGTTATATTTAACTTAGGTTTTGTATCTAGTTAATTCATGAAATTGACTTAGATTCATTTAGAAAGTGTTAATTGATTAAATAAACTTGAAATTGACTTTTTTTGTTAATTGTTTAAACGAAAAAATTGTTAAAATTCCCTCACCTAGATGTATGTTTCCTAGGTTTGAACCAATTTTGGCCAAAGGAGTTTTGAAATGGGTAATTTCACATTAAAACCTATTCCCCCTAGGTTTATTTGAGGTAAAAACATCCACTAAAACACAATCCCTCGATTCCCATTAGGATGCATCGAAAACTAGCAACCATAGGCCTCCTTTATGACCTCCCTACATAAATACTCATCTGAAGGTACCATTAACCTCCCTTTATACCATAATTCACTATTTAAACTAACAATGTAAAGAGGTACATCGGTAGTAAGAAGCTCAGGAACATTCTCCTTAAATGCCACATCCCCCTCCTAAGCTTTGAATACCCTCGTAATGATGTTCAAAATCATTATGAGCATCCCCATAAAGGAATCTACTGACTCACCAATCACTAGAACTAGTCCCCAATCTTTCGTCTGAAGAGTAGACAAACTACCACTCGGTTCGCGACTCAAGGCATCTCCCATAATGTTTTCCTTATGAAGTAATAATGAATCATGAATTAATATTCTTTCATTAACTCGAACCATCTCTACTATCTCATGTTTAAGTCCTTTCGTGTTAAAATGAAAATAGGTGCTTGGGGTCACTGAAGATCCTAAACTTCTCTCACCATAAATAATGTCTCCAAACATGTAGTGCGAACACTACCACTACTAACTCCAAATCATGGGTTAGATATTTAATCCCGTGAGGCTTTAACTTCCAACATGCATAACAAATGGGTAAATCCTCCTGCATCAACACTGCACCTAATCCCTATGGGGAAGCATCGCTAAAAATGAAGTACTCAACTTGACTCCTTGGTATAAACAAAACCGGTGCTAAAATCACCTTTTCTCATGCCCACTAACACCTCTTATTACACATAAATTGGATCCCATTCTAAGTCAACTCAGTAATGGACCCCCTATCTTCAAGAATACACAAATGAACCTCCAATATAAGCCTACCAAACCTAAAAAACTATGAACCCTGTAAGGAAATGATTTAATAAATGTCCATCTAAAATCTAGGAATTTCTGATTTGTCCTACATCGCAGTTGATACAAAATCATTTGCCATGTTTTCACACATTTATACTTGACGTCCATCATCCGAATCTCTAGCAGCACACACCAAAAATCATCAACAAACACCCATCATCATCCAACATGCGCCGTGCATCTTCAACGGTCTCCACTAACTCCAATTCGTTAATGGTATACTATTAAATTGGAGTTAATAATATTCACATTTATATTTGGGAGATTTTTAAATGGTTTTTTTAACTGTTCGTATTTTATAAAAATAAGGATCATTGCTTTAAAAAATAATTTTTTTATTTATGTCATTCAAACGACAAGACAATGTCATTCAAATGACATTGGTATGTCATTCTAGCGATCTGATTAAACAACGGTACTTGTCGTTTCTTAGGTTACGCCATACCTCATTTCTTAAATACATCTTATGGCCACGTACTGTTTTGTTTTTTAATACTTCATTTTTAAGGTCATTTCTTAAGGTATCTAATGCCATCTAGTGTCTTTGGAACGACGTGCTAGATTTCGTTTGAACAACATTGCGCCGCCTTTGAATTTTTTCTACTATTAATACAAACTCTAAAATCATTTTTTTGCAAGTCTTTTACAACTCCGTTTTCTGTAGAAATGCAGTGATTTAAGACTTCTTTCTATTAGGTTAAAACTTATTTTTATTCTCCTAAGTATCCAAAATTATATATGTGAATCATTGTTAAACTCTTTTACACATATTACCCTTCTTGGAGTATATCTTGTGGAGAAGAAAGTCTATCTCCATTGCTGACTGTTGGAGCTCTTGAGGGATCTCTTGCTAAAGATTGGATTTTAGGGAATTCCTTCTGAAGACAGCAAATCGATGCCTGCGGGAATTCGTATGTCAAACAAGTTGTATTTCTTGTTGTATATATAAGTCGAGGATTACATTATATAGTGAAATAAATGGTCTTGCCCCTTTTGGGGATTTTTTTCCCTTAATCTGTGTTTGTGATTTTTTGGACTGGATGTTAGTTAGCTTTTATTGATTTCAATCACATTAGATGCATGTTTGAGATTTGATTAAATTGGAGATAAAATTGGAATTTAATTAAATAAGTTTAAACATTGAACATAAGCACACTCTCAAATTGGTATCAGAGTCAATTACACAATTTACCCGTGTAATTTTTTCGCAAAATTTTCCTGGATATCAATTGTTTTGAAAAAAAATTGATTTTTGCAAAAGCGTAAGTTCAATGGAAAACTTGTATAATCGGATGCCAGTTTTTGATGGTACAAACAATGCATATTGGAAAGCTCGCATGAAATCTACTCTAAAAGGTATAGACGAACGTGTGTGGCTAATTTGTGAAAGAGGGTGGACTCCTCGCATTGTCACCATAGGTAATGTGAAAAATATAAAACATGTGTCTAATTAGACTGAGGATGAATTTAAATGGAGCACCTATAATTCATGTGGCTTTAGTGCAATTTTTGAATCCGTCTCACCCGACGAGTTCCGACATATCATGACATGTACCACGTCAAAAGAGGCATGGGACTAACTGCAACTTATACACACGAGGTCACAAATGTCGTTAAGGCATCTAAACTAAAAAAATTAACTACTCAGTTTGAAACAATAACCATGCTTGAATCTAAATCTTTTGATGAGTTTTATGCCCATCTTTTAGATATTGTCAATACTAGTTTTAATCTTTGTGACAAAAATACTTGACACACGAGTAGTTAAAAATAATTTAAGGTCCCTCCCAAATCAATCACCGTGTTGAATTCATTGAAATATTAGACTCTCTTAGATTAAATGATCTTGTAGGAGACCTCCAGACTTATGAAATTGACATGTTTCCTCAAACATTTGAACCTAAATAGAAAGGGATATCACTGAAAGCCCAGTCTAGAAAAGGTGAGGAATTTAGAAAGAGAGAAGATTCTTCTAAAAGGAGTGAGGAAGGAACATAAGATTCTGAATGTGATTTTGATTTAGACGATTTGGCCATGTTTGCTAAAAAAAAATTGGAATTTTAAAGATGAAAAGAGTTTTGGGAAAAATAAACCTGGAAAGAAATTTGATAAAGTTAAAAAGGACATCCTTAAAAGAGAGTAAGAGAGGTGTTACGAGTGCAATGGGATAGATCATAAAGACTTTGAGTGTGCAACTAGATTAAAGTGTCAATGCAAAGTCAAAGATGCTTTAAACACCACCCTTAGTGATAATAGTGAGGTCGAGTCAGTGGATTAAAGAGACTAATAATTGCATGAATGTAACTTCATCTCATTCACGGCTAGTCATGTGAGTAAATCTAGTGCATCTCACACGATGAGGATGCTATTTCACATGGAAACCATGAAAGTGAAAATGATGTGAGTAAGGGTGAGGATGCTGCAAGTGAGAGAAACTATGACCTACAATGTGCGTATGCCGATTTATATGCTGAGTCCTTTAGAAATAAAAAGCAAAGAAAAGGGTTAGCTCTTAGGATCATCATGTTAGAGAAATATTTAAGAGAGACGAGATACGAGAGATGAGAGAGTCAACATTTATCATGATATATATATATATATATATATATATATAGAGAGAGAGAGAGAGAGAGATTTTGGAGAGTGGTAGAGTAATTTTGAGAAAGAAAAAGGGGACTTCACCAAATAAGTGGTTAGTCTTACGAGTGAGATCTTTGCATCTGTGGGGGCTCAGAAGAAACTTGAAGACCTTGAAGACCAACTCACTCAAGATCTTGATAGAGCCTAAGAGGTCAAGGTAAAGATTGAGGACAGACCTAGAAAGATGGGAAATATGCTCCTCGACCCCATTTTAGGGATTGGTGAAAGGCAGGGAATAGGTTTTAACGGTGCTTCCACATCGCATATCATACCCGAAACGGTTCCTGAGTTTACAATGAATTCATATAGCCGTCAATAAAAACCTCAAAGAAGATTTTGACTAAGAAACGAAAACCTAGGTTGTCCTAAGACCGTGTACTTTTGTACTTATTATAAGAGAAAAGGCCACCTAAAAGAGTATTGTTATAGCTTGGGTCGAACTCGATGTACACATGATCCGTCACACCACACTAGTAATCTTACTAGTCTTAGAGAGCAGGTTGAGTGCTTAGTTTTCACTTCTCACAGTTTGGTGGAAGAGTTCTAGCGAATGTCTTTGCCATTCGTGGATACTCCCAACATCGCTGCTAGAACCAACAACGACAAGGGTAAACAAAAGGTTACCACTTCTTAGGTGACTAAGCATGACACAAAAGCCCTTGTTATTCATGTTACTCTTAATGTTCATAATACCTCACAGTGGTATTCTAATAGTGGGTGCTCCAGGCACATGACATGTGATGTCTCATTTTGTATCTACCTTAAGGATCGCAAGTAAGGTAAAGTCACCTTTGGATATGGAAGAATATCTAGCATAGTAGGATGTGATACAATAGATATACCCAGGTTTCCCAAGCTAGATAATGTTTTGTACATCAAAGGTTCGAAAGAAAACCTTATTAGCATTATCCAGCTGTGCGATGCTTACTATGGGATAAACTTTGATCGCAAGGAGTGTAACATTTATAAGTAAGCCAGTAAACTTCTATTACAAGAGGTGAGGAGAAAATATAGCGATTATGGGATTGTGACCAAGTCCTCATTTGTCTATAACAATGCCACGATCTCTTCTATGGGATCATGGCATCAATGTCTAAATCACGTTAATTTTAAAGATTTGGAGCGTTTAGCTACAAAGGACCCGGTACGTGGCTTGTCATCACTTAGGAAGCCAAATTTCGTAGTTTGTTGACCGTGTTAGCTGGGACAACAAGTTCATAGTCCCCATCATAAGTTGAATTCCATTATAGCTACACGCGTGCTTGAGTTGATTCACATGGATCTTATGGGTCCTACTCGCACTGAGAGTTTAGGTGGTAAGAGGCATATCCTTATGACGGTTAATGATTTATCTTGTTATTCCATAGTAGGTATCTTAAGAGAGAAATTCGATATTGTAGAGTTTCTTACGATCAAGTGTCGTGTCCTGCAAAATCAATATGGTGTCACTATCAATAGAATGCATAGTGACAACGACAATGAATTTAAGGAAGCAAAAGTAGATATTTACTATGATATACTTGGAATAAAATATGAATTTTTAGCCACGAAAACTCCTCAGCAAAATGGGATTATTAAAAGGAAGAATCTTACGATCAAAGAGATGACTAGATCCATGATTCTCAGTTTGAGAGTGTCTAAGAGGTTTTGGGCAGACGCGGTGTCTACCACATGTTACATGGTGAATAGGGCATATCTTCATCCACACACAGTGTTCTAAAAAATGCGCCTAGGCAGCGCCTAGGCGCGAGGCTTTTTTGATATGCCCCGTTTAGGGCCTAGGCGTGGACAAAGGCGTGGTCAACATTTTTGTAACAACCCGCGTAATTTTGGGCTATTTTAATTAATTTCTGGAAAATGGAGGAAAATAAAGTTTTTGATAAAATTATTTTTATTGCTCAAATATGTTGGTTATTATTTTTAAAGGCGAGAATTTCAAACGGTTTTGAAATCGGAGTTAAAACGAATTTTAAAATGATTTTTAAATGTTTTTAACTCTTGGAATTCTAAGTCGGCGAACATTAAGTAATTTTGAAGAGTTGTTTTGACTTTCAACTCTTCATTTCTTTGCCTTATTTAAAGGATTCTTTTGGATTCCAACTCTTCATTTCTTTGCATTATAAAAGGAAGTCGTCGACAAAACTTTTAACATACTTTTGGAACAACTTTTTGGCAGCAAATATATATTATATTCCTCTTCTTTTTATATACACATTGGCCCTTGAGATTTGTGAGTTCCAACCTAGATTAGAGGTGTTCTTGGGGCTATTTTGTTGGAGCTTTTGTAGATCTTTTGTGTTGATCTTGAGGATGTGATCATTGGTTTCTCATCATGGTTTGAGGTATGGAGTTTTACACAATATGCTCCTTTAAATCTCTCGAGAGTTATTCCGTTGATTTCTTGTTAATTGAACTCATATTTGAATTGATAAATTCATTGAAATCTGGAAAATAATTGTTGAAATTATTTTGATTTATGTGGTATCATTATATTGTTGATGAGCATGTTGTCATGAGATTTTAATATGGCACGGATGTTGGGAACCCGCCAAAATTCCTGTTTCCCGGGCTATGGTTTGATAAAGCATATACGGATGTGGTGAGGCCTGGTGACCCGATTAAAGTGTTGTTGAGAAATTATATTGATAAATTCTTTGAGATTTTCATTTTGATTTGAATATTCGTACTCGTGTTGTTACGTTTTATTCATCGCTAACATATATTTGTTGAGCATCTTTCCTGTCGTATTGTGTACTTCCCCATATTTTCTTTTAGTGGCAGGTTAGCGCGAATTTTGGGGCCCTATGGAGATTGATTTTAGTGAGGATTGTTTGGAGAAGACTTGTATTTATTTTGATGTATAGATCATTAGAGATTTGTATTTATTTTTCGAGTTAGTTGTTGTATGTAATTCGAGAGATTTGGTATTTAATTTGAAGAGATTGAGATTTGTAGTTTCTCTTTTGTTGTTGTGGGACTTAGATGCTCTATACCTTTTGATTTGTGGATTTGGATTTATTTTATCGCATTAGCGCTCCGTTCGCTCTCCTCGGGCGGGCGGGGTGTTACAATTCTTTATGAAAAAGGCGTAAAAAACGCGTTTATTTGGAGATAAAATGCGCCTGAGGCGGCGTTTTTTTATTTTCATTTTCGGGGGTAACCAAAACGAAGTCATTTTGGTTGCTTTTAAACCAAAAAAAAAAAAAAACGTTTAATGCAAAATGGGTCCAAAGTCTAAACCTAATTTGTGTTTGGTTGACTGAGTTCTGCCGTTTTATTCTAAAGAAACAAAACCCTTTTCATTTTTCACTTTGTTCTAAAGAAAGTGAGCTCTTCACTTTCATTTTGTCAACAAGAAATAAAACCCTTTTCGTTTTATCAACAAGAAATAAAAACCTAATCGTTTTTCACGATCGGCCCTGTTCTAAAGGTGAGTTCTTCACTTTCGTTTTTCACGATCAGTCTTGTACAGGCCCTGTTATAAAGAAAAAAACCATTTTCATTTCTAATGAAATTGTTGGTTACAACGAGAGTATCAATGACGCAGCAACGAGAGTATCAACCATTTTCGTTTATGAAGGTGAGTTCTCCATTCTTAATTTTTTATAGGAAGTGTTTTCCCTCTTTCGTAAGAACTGCTTAATTTTTTATTACTAGCATCAATTTCCAACACAAAAGGCTTATTGAAGATTGTATAAATCATGGTTTTCTTCAACTGCTGAAATACATGCTTTATTATATGATTTATTACATGATTCATCATGATTTATTACATGATTTATTACAGTTATTTATTACATGATTTATTACTGTAATGCTGAAATAACTGTAATGCTGAAATACATGATTTATTATAGTAATAATTTCAGCAGTTGAACTGTAATGCTGTAATAGTTTTGTAGCAGTTGAAGACCACTGTAATAGTTGAAGACCACTGTAAACTGTAATAGTTTTTTTCAACTGCTGAAATACATGCTTTCAGTGGTCTAGAAATACATGCTTTTAGAACCTGTTTCTATTTTCAATATAGGTTAATGGATCCAAATGAATATTCATCGATGGCATCTAATGAGGAGTCATCAAAGAAAGATCTTAGTGATGTTGGATGGGAAACCGCGTTTCGTGCGAATCCAAACGACAATAATGATATCAAATGCACATTGTGTGGAAAAATTACTAAAGCAGGAATCTATAGACATAAAATTCATGTGTCTGGAATCAAGGGGTTGGGTGTTGCACCATGTATTAAGGCTAATGAAGAGCAAAAGTCCAAATGTATTGAGCCGCTTGAAGAGGCGAAAAACAAGAAAGTCCAAAAATTGGTGAGTGATAAAAGTAGGAGGAGTGAGGTAAGTTTAACGAATGATGAGGAGGATGAAGAAGAAATTGAAAGTCTTAAAGGTGGGAGTCGTAAAAGGGCTTTTCGTGGTCCCATGGATCAATTTATGAGGGAAATTAGGTTGGATGACTCATATTTATCTGCTTGCATGGAGAAGAAGCAACAAAATATTAACGATGCTGTTGACAAGAAAAGGGCATTAGCGGTTCATCAATATTTGGCAAAGTGGATATATGAAGCGGGGGTACCTTTTAATGCAATTGACAATGATAGCTTCAAGAATTTTGTTGATGCGGTTGGGTTATATGGCCCAGGTTACCAACCCCCTTCACAGTACCAACTGAGGGAGCCTCTTTTAAAGGGGGAGATGGAGTCCACCAAAAAAGAACTCAAAAAGCAAGAGGAGGAGTGGAAAGCGAATAGGTGTTCAATCATGACCGACGCTTGGAGTGATAGAAAACGGAGAAGTATAATGAATTTGTGCGTGAATTGTAAATTAGGTACCACCTTTCTTTCTTCAAAGGAAGCGTCGGGTGATGCTCACACTGGTACTTACATATTTGAGTATGTGAATGGGTGTATTAAAGATGTTGGGCCAGAAAATGTGATTCAGGTGGTGACTGATAATGCAACTAACAATATGGCGGCGGCGAATTTATTGGCTTTAGAAAGGCCAAACATATTTTGGACCTCATGTGATACCCACACTATTAACCTCATGCTTAAGGGGATTTATAAGCTTCCCACCTTTAAAACTGTGTTCCAAAAGGCAAAGTCATTCACTATTTTCATCTATGCACATCACAAGACTTTGTCATTGATGAGAAAATTTACAAAGAAGGAGATAGTTAGACCGGGAGTCATAAGGTTTGCTACTTCTTTCTTAACTTTACAAAGTTTGCTTGACAAAAAACAGGATTTCAGAAATATGATGACTAGCAATGAGTGGGATGAGACTAAATGGTCTAAGAGCAGAAAGGGGAAGGAGGCTTTTGCTATTGTTGTTCCAAATGAGTTTTGGAATTTGATTGAGTTGTGCTTGAGAGTGTTCACTCCATTAGTAAAGGTTCTTAGACTTGTTGATGGTGATGTTAAGCCTGCAATGGGGTTTATGTTTGGGGAGGTAGTAAAGGATATAGAGGAAATCAGAAATGCATTGAAGAAAGAGCGTGATTATAAACCGATCATGGACATTATTGATACCAAAGGAAAGGGTCGCATTGATAGTCCACTTCACACAACGGGTTATTTATTGAATTCGTTTTATTATTACAAAAATTTGAGTATCAAAGATGATCCAATGATTACAGATAATTTGATTACTTGTGTTCAGAAGTTCTTTCCTGATGATGATACAATCCAAAATCATGTGCTAAATATTGAGTTGCATAAGTATTTCCAGAAGCAGGGTGCATTCGGCAAAAAGCAAGCGATTAGTGGATGTGAGAACAATGATGATAATTATAACCCTGGTATGTTACTATTCCTCTTTTTTATTTTTGTACATTTACATTAGTCACACTCTTTACATTGTTCTCACCCACTTATTCTATTCATTTAACATTGACTAGTTGGTTGGTGGGAATTTTATGGAAGTGGAACTCCAAATTTGAAGAGAATGGCCAAAAGGATACTTGGTTTGAATTCTAGTTCATCGGGGTGTGAATGAAATTGGAGTGTCTTTGAAGGAGTAAGTTACATAAATATCTTGTTTAGTTACTTTTTGTTATTAGTTTTGTAATTTCAAGTATACTAATGTCCTGATATTTTGTTTTCTTAATGTAGATACACACCAAGAAGAGGAATAGATTAGATACCAGGAGAATGAATAATCTAGTATTTGTGCAATTCAATGCAAGGTTGAAGAACAAGAATGATAAGAAAAAGAAGAAGGATAAATTTCTAGCAAGTGACGCTACTAATGCACAATCATGGATTGTTGATGGTTGTGATGATGATGATGAGAGTGTGGATGGCATGGAGGCGGGTTCTGGACTTACATGGGATGCGGCTGTAGACGCGGCAAATGAGATTTTACAACCTAAAAGAAGCGGTAGAAATGCCCGTGATGAAAGTGAAATAAGGGAACCCGATGAAGAGGATTTTGTATCGGATGGCACAAAAGATGGAATGGATGAAGAAGATGATTTTGAATTAGAGTCCGATAAGGAATTAGATGATTAAACATGTTTGTTTAAGTTTAAAAGATTGTAATGTTTATGACCTTATTTGAGAGATATGTTGTTTAGCTGAAACTTGGGTTGTACTAACTAATGGATCGTTTTAGTATTTTAATCTGAATTATCGTAGTGTAAGTTTATTAGGGTGATGTGGACTCGTGCATATGGAAAAGGGCTCCCAATGCATATATTGGTATTCAATTTCAAGGTATGTATCATTTTCTATTTTATAAGGGGCTATTTTGATTTTATTCACATTGATTAATAATATTTATTTAAATTATTTTATTGACTACTTTGAATTTTGATTGCATGGAATTGGGTGATAACATGATGAGGACTTATGGAGCATGCATATGGAAAATGCGTCCTAATTGCACACATACGGACATATTTTTCAGGTATGTACCATTTCAGTATTATTTATTTTTATTGGGTATGTACCATTTTCAGTATTTTTTATTAGCCTTGTTATAATTAAAAAATATTAAAATATATTAAAAAGTCCTAAACGCCTTTTCACGCCTTTTTACGCCAAGGCCCGCTTAGGCTTCTAAGGCTTAAGGCTTGGCCTCTACGCCTTGGTCACGCCTCGCATTTTTTAGAACCTTGACACACACTATAAATGCTATATGAGTTGTGGATTAGTAAGAAGCCCAACCTTTCATATTTTCAGGTCTTTTAGAGTAAATGATACATTCTTAGGGATAAAGAGAAGTTAGGAAAGTTGATTCCCAGAGTGACGATGGAATTTTGTTAGTATATTCATCCACACGTAGAGCATACCGGGTTTTGAACCTAAGCATCTTTAAGGTTATGGAGTCAATAAACGTCACTGTACAAGATGACGAACTGTCAACATTTATTGATCCTAGCCTTCTGTGTGAGGATGACACACTTGCATGCCCATTATCCCTCACACACCCAGGGTAGACCTTACACCTGATTTAGGGGACACACCTGCTTGGATTCGCAAGAGTCACGATCCTTTCGCCATTCTTGGAGATCCCAATTTAGGAGTCAAGACTCCTGCTCAGCTAGAGAATGTTGTTAACTTTCTGTGATAAATTTCCAAAGTTAAGCCCAAGAACATCAAAGAAGTACTCAAATATAAACACTATATATCCACTATACATGATGAGTTGCTTCAGTTTAAATATTATGATGTCTGAAAACTTGTCCCCTATCCTAGTGCAAAGAATGTGATTGGTATTAAGCGAGTCATTAAGAATAAGATGGATGATAATATTACTATTATACGTAATAAGTATAGTTTGGTCGCTCAGGGATAAACATAGATTGAGGGTGCATAATTTGAGGAGACATTTTCTCCTGTTGCAAGGCTCAAGTCCGTCTATTTACTACTCGCCATCGCATGTCATCTTCGCTTCAAGTTATATCAGATAGATGTCAATAGTGACTTTCTGAATGGCACTCTATAGGAGGAGGTTTATGTGGAACAACCAAAAGGATTTAAAGACCCTAAGAACCCTGAAAACTTCTGTTATCTAAGGAAATCCCTATATGGTTTGAAGCAAGCACCCTATTCTTACTACACGAGGCTTACTTCCTATATCTTGGCCCGTGGATTCCAGAGAGGGGGAATAGATAAGATGTTGTTTATTAGGAGAGGAAAATGCACTATTTTGGTTGCCCAGGTCTATGTGGACGACATAGTTATTGGATCCACATGCTCCATCCAGGCTCACGACTTTGAGGAGGAGATGAAGAGTGAGTTAGAGATGAGCATTGTTGGTGAGCTTACGTTCTTCCTTTAGTGTTGGAGTCTGTGCGTGATATCATGCATCCTCAAAAGAGTCGCGCTTACTCGCTCTTAAACGTTTTATCTAATACATGAGTGGGACTCTCTCATACGACATTTGTATTCCATTGATGCTGACGATCGTTTATTCACCTATTTGGATGCCGATTGGGCCGGGAATGTATATGGATGTAGGAGCACTTTTGGTGTGTGTTTCAATTTTTGTTCTACTCTTATCTATTGGTTGAGCAAGAAATAAACCTCCATCTCTTTTTCCACTTCGGAGGATAAGTACATAGCCATTAGGAGTAGTTGCATGCAACTCGTATGGACGAAGAAAATGCTGGAGGATTAGAGGATTTCACAGGACACCATGACTATTCCTATCATAACACGAGCGCGATACACATATCCTGCAATCCAGTCCATCATTCGCTCATGAAGTACATTAGGATACACGAGAACTTTATCCGAAAGTTAGTAGAAGAGAAAGTCGTGTCCTTGAGTTTTGTGTCCACCGACCTCCAATTAGCCGATGTTTTCATGAAGTCTTTAGATTCCCTTAGATTCGAGAGTCATATGAAGTCTTTAGGAATCTACAGAGTTGACTGAGGGGTGGTTACCATGTCTGCTATAGGATACATTTTTCATGCTCATATCATATCGTTCCTATTGCTAGTCGGTTTCATTTGTACTACTTTTGTATATAATATTACATTTTTTTTCTTATTCATATTAGTAGAAAAATACAAAAAATATTTTCGATTTTTAAGGGGAAAAAAGGACAAAAAGATTTTGCTTTTATAATTTTTTTGAAAAATATCAAAAAGTTTTTTGTAATTTGTTTAGACCTTTTATGGATGGACATTTAGGATGGATAAAGTCACAACATCATTTCCATATTCCACATGACTTTTTTTTAATAGTGATTTGAGAAGCTACATCATTTCATCCATGTGATTTATAATGTTTGGAGTCATTGATATGCGATTTGTGATATCTTTCTATATGTGAGACTCTTAATCTCCTTTAACGCACACTTGCATGTATTTATTTGATTATTTTACTTGTCTATCACATGTTGGTCAATGTGTTTCGTCTCAATTTTGTCTTTAAAATGAACCAGATGCGATAAAACTTGATAATGAAAGTAGTGCATGTAAGAACCGTTGCACGTGAGGAATGTGTTTAATATGAAAAATGACGTGTATACACGGGAAAGGGATACGAAAGAAGCAAAAATACTTTGTGAGAAAGCCACCATTTAAAATGGGCCTAAAAAAGCCTGGCATTATAAAAAGTATCCAAGGCCCAAAGAGTTTAAAAAAATATAAAAAAGTGTGGCATGGTAAAAAGTTGCCATGGCCCAAAGAGTTTAAAAAGAGCCAAAAAAGGGTGGCATTGCAAAAAGTAGCCAAGTCCAAACTAGTTTAGTTTGATATGATCATTCAAAAGAACATAATAGAAAAATATGATCATTATTATTTATAAGGGAGTTCTGTTGGAAATCAACAGGTTTGCACATCCTAACAAAGTCTTGATAAAACATTATATAGTTTTAGACATTATTGATGTGAAAATTATTCTAGACTTTGATTTATTGATTAGATTGAGTAGGTGTCATTTAAATTAATATTTTTACACCTAAGGACGATTTTGAGTTCATTTGTTATGACTGTCCAAAATTCATCGTGCACATATGTTATGAATATTTTCATTGATTTTCCTATCAAATTTGTTCACACCCCTACATTTACGCTATCATCGACATGATTATCTTAGTGTTCTTTCATGGTGTGATTCTTTGTTGTATATTTTGGTACGAAATTTTTTGAAAAATAGAAAAAGATAAGTTTATTACCTTATGACGCTCTCTGCAAACATTGCCATGTTTCTTCTTATATGTCTATTTAGGGACATAAAAAGAGGGGGGACAATGAATTATGGGGGAGTATATTTGTTCGATTCAATGATTTGCTTATGCTTAATTGGTATTGACTTTATGCTTATCATTTTATTCCAAATTTTTGTATGCCACAAGTATTTGTTTTTTGTCTCATGTGTTTAAGTACTAATTGAGGATCATTCTTTTGGCACACCTTGATGATGACAAAGAAAAATTAGAGAATTGAAGCTTTGAAGATGTTGAAGATTTTGAAGACATGTACTTTGATATTTTCGTTTATGTGTTTTTGGGGGTATTAGATTTTATGTCTTATTTTTTTTAGGATGAATAACTCTAAGTTTTTATGTATGTACCGACATAGACATAGGGGATATTTGTAAGGACATAATTTTATAAATGTCCGTCTAGAATCTAGGAATTTCTGAGTTGTCCTAGATCATAGTTGATATGTCGTATACCGATACATACCACTTCATTTGGCACGTCTTCACACGTTTAGACTTGACGTCCATCATCCAAATCTCTAGCAACACATATCGGCATCACGCACCCATCATTATCCACACGCACCCAACATCATTTAATGTGCGTCGTGCAACTTCAAACAGTCTCCACTAACTCCACTTCGTTAAAGGTGTACTTTATAATTGGCGGTAATAATATTCACATTTATATTTGGGAGATTTTTAAATGGTTTTTATAACCATTCCTATTTTTAAAAAAACAAGGCTGGCTGTTTTAAAAAATACATTTTTATTATGTCGTTCAAATGACAAGACACTGTCATTATAATAATAGTACTTGTCATTTCTTAGGTTGCGCGATACCTCAATTCTTAAATGCATCTAACGACCACGTACTATTTTGGTTTAAAGTTGTTTCTTAAGGTATTTAACGACATGTAGTTTCGTTCGAAGGACGTTCTAGATGTCGTTCGAACGACAATGTGACACGATGGATTTTTTGTTGTTATAAATACATGCTTTAAATTAGATTTTTTCAAGTCTTTTACAACTCCATTTTCTGTAGAACTATTGTGATTTAAGATTTCTTTATTTTAGGTTAAAGCCTATGTTGATTCACCCAAATATCCCAAATTATATATGTGAAACATTGTTAAACCCTTTTACTTATATTACCCCTCTTGGAGTATATCTTGTGGAGAATAAAAGTTGTCTCCATTACTGATTGTTGGAGCTCTTGAGGGATATCTTGCTGACCATTAGAGTTTTTGAGGGAATTCTTGCTGAAGACAACGAACCGACACCTGTGGGTATTTGTATGTCAAACACGCTGTATTTCTCTATGGATATGTAAGTGGAGGATTAAATTATATAGTGAAATATGTGATTTTTCCCATTTTGTTCATTTCTTTTCCTGAATATGTGTTTGTGATTGTTTGGACTGCATGCTAGTTAGCTTATATTGATTTCAATCACCTTAGATGCGTGTTTAGGGTTTGATTAAAACATGAGATAAAATTGGAATTTAATTAAATAAGTTTAGACATTGAGTGAAAGCGCACTCTCAAACCTCCATAGGCATCGTGGGTTATCCCTAATCTAACATGATCAACACCTTACTCGGATCCACTGAAAAAACCTTCTTATAAACCATATGTCCCGAAAACTTCACCCTACGATTCTAAAATTCACATTTCTTAAACTTAGCATACGACTTATGATATTTCAATGTATGAAGGGATATCTTTAAATTCTCGGCACGGTCCTCCTATGTTCGTGATTACGTTAGAATGTCATCAATAAAGTAAATGATGACCTGATCCAAATATGACCAAAATACCTTGCTCATCAAGTCTATAAACATGACTAAGGCATTACTCAACCCAAAAATATGATACTAAACTCGTACGAACCATATGTCATAAAAAGATAGTCTTAAGCACGTCTTCCGCCCATACCCTCAAGTGTTAATAACTCTTATACAAGTCAATCTTTGAGAAGAAAGAAGATCATTTTAACTGATCAAATAAACCGTTGATCCTAAATAATGGGTACTTACTTTTTACCATCACATTCTTTATCTCTTGATAGTCAATACACAATTGTAGGGACTGATCCCTATTTTATACAAAGATAACTGAAGTTTCGATAACGAAGTTCTATGTCGAATGAATCCTACTATAACCATTGCTTAATATTATCCTAAAACTCTCTCATATCCAAGTGTAGTTCCATGGCAATCGACTTAGTATTAGGAGACAAGCCAATCACAAAGTTGATCTCCCGAGTTGGCACTAACCCTAGCACCTCCTCAAACACATTAGCAAACTCTTGAACTATGGGGATCCAATTTAGTAAAGCAGTCACCTCCTTCTAAGTCTTCGTATCAATAAAGTACAGATGGATCAATCATCCCTCTCCGACCTAGACTAGACACTACGTACATATCCTAATACAACATTGTAAACAGGATTGCACGGCTATTACAATTTATGTGAGCCTCGTAGATAACTAACCAATCCATCCCCATAATCATATCAGTTACAAATCATAATAAAAAATTATCTATCATAACACCCTCACATATATCTGAATTATAAATTAAAACACCCAAAAGAGTAGAGATCGATAAAGCTTTATTACAAAGTCTCGATAAAAAACCAAATAAGTCAACGAATCTACGTGATATAAGGTAGTGTATTACGCCTTTATTAAAAAAAATCTAGTTAAGGTGATATAAATGTAAAATGTATCATCCAAAACCTATAATGGTCCCTGCCCCTCCTACTTTGGTTGAAATATCTGGTACCCGAACATAATGGAGGTGATGTTGCGACCGTACAGATGGTGGAACTAGAAGTATCGCTAGTTCTTGAGGCCTTGGAGATGGTAGATATTGGGGGTTATACTAATACTACTATTGTTGGTGCTGGTGTAGTGGGGTCTAAACCCCAGATATCCCTAGTGTCTCTATCTGTTCTGTGCAGCCACACTCGAGGAAACTATAGATATATGTCCCCTACCTCTGCACCGAAAACATATTAATGTGAACGAAGATGAATGAGCCCCTTGCTGCCTCTACTGGTGTTGTTGCCCCTGACCTGTCTACACTACAATAAAATGCCAATTTTATCACACTTTTCCAGCCAACACTTTTCATGGTCTTTGACTAAAAAGCATGCACACCTTGTCAAAGTCAAGGATCGTGACAATTCTGATGGAAGACAATCCACTAAAACCCTATTTTCGGCAAAAACATTTCACTTTCACTCCTTTCTCTAGTCAAGCCAATTCTCCCCTCTCTCTCTCTCTCTCTCTCTATCTCTATACCCTAGGTCAATATTCCCCGTTTTCATTCATTCAAAAGGTTGTAAGGTAGTTGTATATAAATGTGAATTGTCTTCTTATTCTTTAAAATTTTGCTGTGCAAAAACTAGGTTTGAACATTCTCATTTAAATGTTAAGATTTGACTTTATATATTTTATTGGGCTTCATTAAAATGTGTTTTTTCTTGTTTTAAATGAGTTGTATATACATGTATGTATTTGACATTATTAGAAATAATTTGTGCAAAAACTAGATTTGAACATTCAAACCATTCTTCGTTACAATGTGAATATCTGACTTTATATTCCTTTGAACTTTGTTATAAATTGTTTGTTATAAATGTAATCATTTTAGTTAAGAAATACAAATTTGTGTTTCTATTTAAAGATTAATTTGTGGGTTTATTTAAGCGAGCTTGACAAATAAGTCATACTTACATAAGACATTTCCTAATTTGTCTATCGAAATGGGACTAGTTGAGAAAAAAAACCTTTATTATAAAGCATCTCACATGTAGGTTGTAAAGTATAATTTGGGTGAAATTGGCAAAGAACACAATGAACGTTCATCGATAAATTTTAATGTTCTTCAAATATGCATAGGTTTTAAAAGTTGGATTCCATTAGGTTATAAAGTATAATTGAAACCAATTTGGTATGTATACACGACCTAAGGTTTCAATATGGTAATATTTCAACATTATAATTTCAACACGATAGGTTATTAATTATTTCAACTTGATAGGTTGTTAATTATTAGTTAGGTTGTTAATTTGATTACGCTTGTGTTTTAGTTAATTAGGTTGTTAATTTGTCCCTTGGGGTTCAGAACTATTCTCACCCTATTTGTTTGAACAATATAGGTAACAATTCCTACAAGCTGTTATGGGGTATCCTATGTATACAAAGAGTGGATGGGTGAGACAAATTAACTCCGGGATGTGTACTATAGAGGTGCTAACAAGTTTGTAAAATTTGAAAAGCAGTGTCTCAATGATGAATAGTCTTCCTATCCAGGATGTGTACCATAGAGGTGCTAACAAGTTTGTAAAATTTGAAAAGCAGTGTTTCAATGATGAATAGTTTTCCTATCCTTGTGAACATTGTAGAAATGGTAAACTGTTCAACTAGAAAATAGTTGAATTACATTTGCTCAAAATGGGTATGCCAGATGATTACCGGGCGTGGGTTTGTCACAAAAAAGTACGTTGTACCTTTATTCGAAAACAACCTCCTTTATAATCGTCAAGTAGGAAAATGGTGGAAGGATAAGAGGATACTATAAATCATAATATGTTAGACAATATAATAAACGATACTTACGGAATTCATTTCATGGAAGACAATGAGGATTCTGATATAGAAGATAATAAATCATGTGGTGGAGGTTTTAATGCTTATGAAGGTGTTAGGATAAACCTTGATGACGACTACCAAAGTTTGGAAGTCAAATAGGCCCAACCAATGTATCCTAACTATGGGAAAGATCAGATAACTTTTCATGCCATGGTTTCTTTGTATAGTTTGAACAACCATTTTTGTTTATTTGGTAATAGCGTTACTAGAATTTTCAATTAGGTGAAGAGTTTGCTCCCCAAATAGAATAAACTATCAAATAATTATTTGAGTATGAATTACAATTTGAAAGGGTTGGTAATGAAATATAAATCAATTCATGCTTACAAGTATGATTGCATACTATACCATAAGGAGTACGGATATCATAATCATTGTTCGGAATGCAGGAGCTGAGATATGTATTAGAGCATGGTCCAAATGATAATAAATGTGCACTTTTAAAAGTGCCTAAAAAGTATTGAAATATTTTCCCATTGTTCCCAGGTTGAAGAGATTTTTCACACTACTATGGATCGCGGAGGCAATGGCTTAAAATTTTAGGCCAAAAGTATGGATAATCTCATGCATCATCTTATTGACTCAATTGTTTAGAAAAACATATATTTTAATTAACTAGATTTTACCAATCAATAACATGATATTCATTTCGAAATATCAACAAATGGATTCAATCCATTTGGTAATCTAAACACCAATCAAAGTATATGGTCGATAATCTTAGCACTCCAAAATCTAAATCCTTCGTTGTGTATGAGACCAGAATTTTTTATGTTATCTTCGTTAATACCTGGGCCAAAGGCACAAAATGATGGCATTGATGTTTACCTGGCACCGTTCGTAGAAGAATTGAATGAGTTGGTAGCAGGTGTAAACGAATTTAACTCTTACAAACTGGAAGAGTTCACATTAAAAGTTATGTTGATCTGAGAAATTCATGGTTTTCCATCTTATGGGACTTTATCAGGATGTAATGTTCACGAAAACTTTGGTCATCCCATTTGTGGAAAGGAAATTTGATCTCAACATCTTAAGGATAGTGAAAAAAATATATATCATTCTTATAGGAGATTCTTGCCTACCGATCATAGGTTTAAATTTGATAAAAGTTCTAATTTTTTGTCAGGTGGGGTCGAACATAGTCTACCTCCAATAAAGCTTCCAAGTTGAGAAATTTAAAGGAATACATCAAAATTTGGAGCTACAACGGGGAAGAATTATAAATTCAAGAATGTTAAGCATAAAAGACCCATATTGAGAATAGAGCTGAGAAAAAAAAGGTGTGGTCTAGGAGGTGAATATTATTTGACTTGTTGTATTGGAATGGTAACCCCATGCGCTATATATTAGATATCATGAATGCTGAGAAGAATATTGTCGAACATATTATCAACACATTCCTAATTGGAAGTCATTCTAAAGGTGGAGAAAAGGCATGATGTGATCTTAAAGTGTTAAAAATTAAGTTGCAATTATGGTTGAAAGAAGACAGTAGAAAGAGGAATATAATTCCCCCATGGGGCATAAACTTTGACAAGAGAAGAAAAAATGGTTCTTTTAGATACATTGTATAATTTGAAAGTTCCCTCTAATTTTTCATCAAATTTCAAAGGATTGTGAGCTATGCCCCACATAGTCTACAAACGTGTAAGTCTCACGATTGACATGTGATCATACAACTGGTTCCTTTGTTGTTCAAGCCCTATTTCTCTAAGATTAAGGATTTGCGGAGGGATAATATGTAGATTAGCCTTTGTTTCACACTTTTTTGCACAAAAATAGTCAACAAAAATCACATCGTGGTTTCAAAAGAAACTCTAGATGAATCAAATTGTTTATAGTAAATGTACTTCCCATGGAATTCTTTCACATTAATATTCAATTGTTAGTGCACTTATTAACTTGATGATAGTTTAATGTACTTTAATTAATTTAATATATGGGCTATTGATTTTTAATAACATTAATATACAAGTTGATGAAAGTTTAGAAAGAGTATGTTAAGAATATGAGGTACATTAAAGGATCCATCGTAGAGGAATACATTACTATGGAGGCATCAGTGTTCACTAGGAAATATATAACCGAACCTAAAATTGTATATAATGGAGATTAGATCACTAATGAGGGTGGTTAAGCCATGGGCAAACGGGATAAACTGATAAGTTTAGAATATAAGCAAATGGCTTGTTATATGTTTGAAACCCATAAAGATGTCACTTAATAAAGAGAGTTAGTTGGTCTTGTAATTTTAATTTGTGTTGTCATTTAATAGACATGACCACCTTGTTAATAAATTTTGCAATGCATTGTAGAAAATATAATGAGTTTGAGCACAAGAAAAAAATGAAGGATGATTTCACATTCAAAATGTGAATTTAGACTTTAGGTGTCACAAGAGGTAATTATTACATCAAATGTACCTTATGAAATTATAAATAATTGCAAGATTTAAAATGATATAATTAACATATGTAATTCATAATTTTAGTTGTTGAAGGTGGGTAATGCCATGTCAAGGCTTGATCATATCACTAATGGACCTAATTTTATGGAATATGAGTTTAAGAACTATCAACTGAGTGGTTATGTATTCTTGTCCAGGTTGTACGATCAAACTACTTCCTACAAAACATGACATTATATATAAGGTTCTTACATATTTCAGGGGAGTTCCAAACACAAAAACATCGTTGAAGAAGAAATGATTTACTATGATGTCATTCAAAACATTTATTTATGTAGACTATATATAATTCAAAGAGTTTATGTTTTAATATGATTGGCTAAGAGTTAAGGAAAAATATTCTCCTAAAGTTGATTCGTCTATCGATCTGATAATGCTAGACTTGTCCAAGATGAAGAGCAAGGAGAAAATGCATGACGAGCCATTTGTTTGTGCATCTAAAAAGACCAATCAAGTGTTTTATACTCGGAGTATATCAACAACGAATTATGGTAAGTCATCTTACACATGCCAACACATAACACCAGTAACATGGATGACTTGGAAGCTCCAATTGACTATCAATCCATTTTGGATGATAGCCCAAACTTGAAGCTGTATAGGGGTACATACCGAGTAGCTCAAAGAAACTGGACGAGGAGGGCCCCAGAAAGGTCTCCTCGCCCCAATACCCTCAAAGCTAACCAAAGTGGAAATGGGCGAGGAGGGCCCAAAGAGGGCTCCTCATCCCAAGGTTCTCAAATGTTCACTAAAATTGAAATGGGAGAGGAGTGCCCCAGAAAAGGCTCCTCGCCCCAATACTCTTAAAGGTCAACAAAAATGAAAATGGGCGAGGAGGGCCCCCAGAAAGGGCTCCTCGCCCCAAGATACTCAAATGCTTACTGAAATGGAAATAGGCGAGGAGGACTCCCCCAGAAAGAGCCCCTTGTCCCAAAAGGATGAAATTCTTACTGAAGGAGGAATGGGCGAGGAAGGCCCCAAAAAAGGTTCCTCATCCCAGAATCCTCAAATGTTCATATAAATGAAAATGGGCGAGGAGGGCCTCAGAAAAGGCTCCTCGCCCAAATGTTTTAAAACTCACATAATTAGAGTTTAGGTGAGGAGATCCTCCGAAAGGGCTCCTCAACCGAAAATTCCCAAGAGTTCTGTAATACCCCGCATTTTTATGGCCTTTAAATTTGAGGAATTATTAAATTTAAATTGAGATATAAATTTAATATTAATCCGATTTTTTTTTTTAAATATTTACTTGCGTGACGAGAGTTAGTAATTATTGGAAATTGGTTGATTTTTTAAATATTCCTTATTGAGTAAAGTAATATGTAGAATTGATTTTATTAAAATTGTCACTAGTGAATAAAATGGAAATTACGAAAATCTAAGTCGGGACGTGCCTATGTCGTGTCAGAACTAAATTGTTATTATCAAAAGTAAATAAATTATAAGTCACTCGTATGGTCATTTCGATCGCGACAAAGTGTCCGGAAGGGTCGAGATAGTCAGAAAAGTGTACCCGGGGGTTTAGTTTGGGTATCGGGAAGTTTTTAGGCCTAATTGACATCCCGTGAGGGCATATTAGACATTCTGTATTTTTGGGTAATTAAACCCACGAATTTCCCAAGGTTATATCAGCTTCTAGGAGTCTTCATCTAGGGTTAGCAAAATCATAACCAAAGAACGGCCATTGGAGAAGAAGTGGGAAAGCTTTCCAAGGAGTTTAAAGCCAAAAACTCCACCGTTTGCACCGCACCACTCCCAAATTATAGATCGTTCGATGGGGAACACAACCAAACCACTTTCTTCCACAAATCAGAAACTAAATTTCCAGAAAAGTATCTATCTTGCTTTATTTTTAGTTAATGTCTCCATTATGTTAGTCTAGAGTTGTTTAGAACTTGTTTCATGAAAGAAAGTGTAGTTTGGAGACTAGAATTCACATGTCGTAGAAGAAGTAATCATATTCTGGACATCTAATTCGTATGTAGAGGATACACCACAAAATTTCATGAATTTAGAAGTAGAAAATATGGAAAAGAATTGGAAGAATTGAAATTTAAAGAAAATATTAGGGTTCTTGAAGTCTATGTATATTTTACCCCTTTAAATTATTATACTTGATGAAAACTCGCATATTTTACGTAGAAAATAATATAATTGGGTATATAGTGCTTATAGGATCATTTGCTGGGAGTTTGGGAATCATAGATGGAGATTTGATTGAGGTTGGAGATGGATTTCCGTAACTGGGTTAATGCAGTTTTCGCGATAACTGCTCGATCGATCGATCGACCAAGAACATCGATCGATCGATGATCGATCGGTCGACCCCCTTCCATCGATCGATCGACCCCTCCTGGAAAACTGCATATTCCTCTTATTATGGTTTATTCTGATTAAAATTCGTAGTAACCCTTGAGTATTATTGTTAGAACATTTTGGGATATAAATAGGAACAGTAGGGTTTTAGTAAACCCCAATAAGTGAGAATGTAATGTAAGATGAAATTAAGGGTTAACGGGGAGTGATTTACACATATGTAATTATGCGAACGTTTAAATAAAAGATTGAGACTCGTTAGGAAGTTAGACTAGAAAGTAAGTGAGAGTACCTATTGAAATTATACTTAGGGAGATAAAATACTTCGAGAGATATGAAGTCAGTATGGAATAACCTATAAATGAAAATAAAAGAGATGAGTCCGTTATACGGGATAAACGAGTAGAATGTATTAAGAATGGATAATTATAATTATGGGTCATGGGCGCACCTAATTTAGAAAATGTGAATGTTTATATATATGACTGTGTGACTGTGCATATATTATATATCTGTGTAAAAATCATACCCGGGCTACTTGCTACCACGGGGGTTTCCGCGCCGGGACGGTCTTATCTCTATTAGACCTTTAGGGGGGATATTGACCTCTTAGGACCTGGAACTATGCTTCGCCTCCATTTGTTTGTGTATTGTATTAATACAGTTCGAGAGTGATTCTGGACTAGTATTTCACTTAGTTTGTGTGATACGGGGACTTGATAGCAGAGTCTGCCAGCACCATAGGTTTTATGTGGGGTTTCGTTAGTATATATATTATATGTGTGAATAATATATATACGTATATCTATATGGAAACTTCCTACTGTGCGTATAAGTAGATAAGTAATGAATAAATGGTTAAATTTCATTATAAGTGTTCGGGAACTTTATAAGGGAAATGAGTTGTTATAAATAACGTCGAAATCTTGAAGAGAATGATTTCCTAAAGTAAATATCATAACCTCGCTTTTCACCTGATAAAACCTTATGTAGAATAAGTTAGAGAAACTTATGAGATTTATTAGTACAGTAGGCGTGCACACTAGAATGAGAGGTGAGAATTATCAAGAGAGTGTCGCATACTAACATGGTTCTTACATTAGCCGGTAAGCATTTTAAATACTTGCTAAACTAATTTTAAACTCTTTTACACTCGGGCTCTGACCTGTTTCCTGTTATTTCTTCTCTCTTATATGCATATGTATATAATACAGTTGCCCAGCCACAGGGGCGTCATGCTTTGGTTCTTTGGACCGGACGCACTGCAGCTTATGTGGGAGTTGCAGGCCATTGCTTAGATGACCTCGATGTTGATTCTACTCCTACTTTTAGTTCTTATTATTTAGGGCATGTTTCCCCCATTTCTCTATTCAATTTGGATTTTTGTCAGAGATTTACGTTCCTTTTTATTTCCATTAGTTGGTACTATTTGGGATTTATTTACCGCCAGGATGGTTTTATTTATAGATTAATTTAGTTTGGTTTATCTCGATGAAGCTAATTATTGTGTGTTGTTATCCATATTTAATATGTTAGAGTTCTTAAATTGTTGGTTATTAAAAAAAAGGTTTTCATATTTGGATTTAATAAAATGGAAATAAGATTTTAAAATTGTTTTGACACTTAGATTAATTATCTAGGGTGTTTAAATTGGAAATTTTATTTTACGACAGTGATGCTAAGAATGAACCAACCGTTCACCTTGATTTTAATTTAATAAAGGACTGATCACCCGGTATTTAATTAGGTGGGGTGTCACGAGTTCATAATTTTTAATTTGGGCAAGGAGGATCATTAGAAAAGGCCCCTCATCCCAAATAACTCAGATAACACAGCTTAATGATGAAGCTTACTATAGAAGGCTCCTCGCCTCTAGAAATTAGAATGCCCCATATAGTAGAACCAGTGGGTGAAGAGGATCACTTAGAGTGACCACTCTCCCAAGATTTAATTACTCACACAAAAGTACTGACATATTACTTTCTTGTATAGGTAGCCTAATTGGGAATTCATGGCTCAACAAGGCAAGATGGGATCTCTTAGGAGTTTTAGTTTGGTGGCTGAGGAACAAGGTTTGTTGAGAAAGCTCAACCACTTAGCACTTTAAGATTGAAAGAACACTAGTAAACATACACTAGTAGTCACCCAACCCTCACACAGTCCACACTTAATCACATTTGAAATGAGCAACCAAATGTTTCTCACTAGAAATGAACACCTTGAACAACGATTTTAGAGGAGGAGATCCTTGAGACCTCCCTCCTCAAAGTGCACAAAATGATTTTAGAGGAAGTGATCCTTAAGACCTCCCTCCTCAAGTTTACAAAATGATTTTAGAGGAGATGAACCTTGAGACCTCCCTCCTCAAGTTTACAAAGATTTTAGAGGAGGTGGTCCTAGAGGTTCCTCCTCAAGATTGCACAGTTTGTACAACAAGTTAACGTTTTAAAAAATGATATTCACTGAATCGAATATTTTATCTTCAAGCGCAGACACATTTACTTTTTGACTTTGGTTTTCACAAGGTGGCACCTATCAGAGGAGATAGGCGGCTGCACACAGGTAGGGATAAAAGGTACATTATAAACCTTGTCCCTCACCAACCCCCTTAGTTTTGGTGCCCAAA
Organism: Sambucus nigra; assembly: GCA_949130495.1. Taxonomy (NCBI): domain Eukaryota; kingdom Viridiplantae; phylum Streptophyta; class Magnoliopsida; order Dipsacales; family Adoxaceae; genus Sambucus; species Sambucus nigra. Next base: position 174,713,077 of record OX422208.1, read on the forward strand.
AGTGACAACTCACCCCTAGTACCCAACTATAAATAGGACCCTGAGTAAGGTCAAGTCAGGATCATAACTCAAGTCATATCGTTACTTTGTCAAAATCACTCCAAACTACTAAGTGTTCTCTCCCTGCTCTCTCTCTAAGTGTTAAGTTCTTTGTTCCTTCAATCCACCTGAAAACCATAACTCTCAGGAGTTTCTCTTGGGTAAAGTTTCTATTATTGTGGTGAAGATCATCTTCTTGTAGGGAGTAGACTGTAGTTTGAGTTCCATTGTTACCAGATAGAAAATGTTTTACCAGAAGCCTTTCCAGAAGTTCTTGAGAATGTTGAAGGCACCGTTGATTAGAGCAGGTCACGCCTCACCCTTTTCAGTTATTTATAGACCCAAGTCTCACTACTCTCTTACATTTGGAGACTCCGCTAGGGGTATTCTTACTTTCATGGACAAAGAAGGTTTGGACATTTCTAAACAACTTGTTTTTGATGACATTCCTTATGGGAATGGGACTCAGAGTGACCAGACCACTCATGAAGATGTGGTAGTGCTTGGAGCAAGGACCACTGCCCCTCCGACAGGGCAGACCAATGCATTGACAGTGGTTTCAGTGATAGGTGTGAGTCTTATGAGCATGTTCATTGACTTCTTGAAGCAAAATAAGGTCGATCTTGCGAGTTTAGGTCAAAGAGGCGTAACACCGATAGAAACCCTCTCTATAGGGACAACCGCCACTATGGAGGCTCAGGAAGAAACAAACCCACCTCGATAGGTGGCGTCAGAGCAAGTTCCAACGTTGCCAAGCTCACTAGAAACAAAGGGCGTGGGTCTAGAGGATTCCCCATAATACTGTTATGATGGAGGAAGTGAGGAGGATGCTATCATCCTCTCAAAATGAGGCCTCTCACTTATACGAGGAGTTGCAAGACCCATACCCACAGGAAGTGAATGAGAAACCATCCCCAGAAGGGTATGTCCCACCAAAGTTTATCAAGTTTAGTGGAAAATGGGGGAATCCTAGGGAGCATGTGAAGAGGTTCGTTAAATATTTGGGAGTACATGCGAATGATAAAAACTTGAGGTTGAGGGAGTTCTCCAAGACCCTCATAGGGAAGGCCTACACATGGTACTCCCACCTAGCACCCAACAACATCCTCTTTTGGGAGGAGATGCACAGGCTGTTCCTTCAAAAGTTCTTTGTGATGTAGGATGAATTCACGCCGAGGCACTTGGCATAGGAGGTGTAAAATCCTGGTGAAGAGTTGATGTAGTACATTAAGTGCTTTCGTGAGAGAGCACTTGATGTCCCCGAGGAGGTAGCAGAGGTATGACTGCTCTAAATTTGTGTGGAAGGGATCTTGGAGGAATACAAGCATTACTTGATTAATGAGACTAGAGATCGAACCTTTCGGGAATTCACCAAGGCCGCGAGCAACATATCCATGATAAAAAAACCAAGGACCTCGGGTTGGAGCACACAAGTACCACTTACTTCTGGAAGATTTAACGTCTTGCGGAGACATGCAGTTAACTATGTGGATGGGACTCTCAAAGGCAAGAAGGGGAGTCCTGGATCCAACAACAATGACCTTGGAAACAAGAGTAAATTTGGAGAAGATTCTCCACCACCACTACCTTGAAGTGTAGCGGAAGCTATGGATTGTTATCGAACACTGGTGCGGGAGGGGGTAGCAGGTCACCCTCACCTAAATGGAGAAACCATAAAAAGAGTAGATAAATCCAACCCTAAGTATTGTGAGTTACACCAATGGGTGCAACACTCCACTCACGACTTCTACTATTTGAGAAGAATCATTGGCGAGCAAGTGGACAATGGTACCTTGAAAATACCCCCAATGGATGCTAATGAAAATCCACTTCTAGGACATCACTTTGGCACCAGATGAGGGAGTGGGAAGATGATGGAAAAATTTCTGAAGGGTTGGAGAAGTTAACTTTAAGTAGTAAGCACCAAAGTGAGTTACAAAGAAAACGTGAATAATGGTTCATCACCCAAGATTAATAAAATGAGGAAGGCAAGGAGGTCGAGTAGATCAACCTCATGGAGCGTCAAGTGGATGTTATCCCTGCCCTAGATGAAGGGGGGATATCCAAACAAAAAAATATGTGTAATGCCCAGACATACGAAGTAGACCTAGACTATGAGTGTGAAGAAATAACGAGGATCCCTAAGTTCAAGTGGTTCTTCGACCAAATAAGAGTGAAGTATGATACTCGGGTGCTCATAACCAGAAAAGTTCTGGAGGCTGTGTAGCAGCGGGGAGATCCCTCAATAAATTAGCAAGGGCCAATTAGAAGGTTGATTAAGAGATATACTTACAAAGTAGTTTTTTCGGAGGCAGATAGGCAGGTGTCCTATTTTCATAATCGCACTTTGTATGTTATAGCTATGATGAATAGGGTGTTATTCCCCAGGGCATTAATGGATGGATGAGCATCCATTAGCATCATGCCGATGAATACGTTGTATGAGACATGAATTGACCAAGAGAAGGTTGTACCAGTGCTACTAGTGATTTTCGGATTTGATAGTATCGGGATGCAATCCATTAGATACGTGGATGTGGGAATCAAATTGGGGAACTTCACCTCTCATATTAAATTCCATATCATCAATGCCACTACCAGTTACCAACTTCTCATTGGGAGGGTATGGATGCATGCCCATGTCATAGTGCCTTCTACCTACCACCAGTTTGCAAAGGCTAATATTAGAGGCACATAGATAGTCATTAAAGAGACTCAAAAGACTTTATCCATTAAGGAAGCCCATCTAGTAGATGCAACTTTCTACACTAAACTAGATGAGGAAAGAAGAAACTCAATACGAAAGTTAGAAGGAAAGAAAATGGTAAGTGGAGTGGATCAACCAAAGAGATCCATTCATGATCGCTTAGGGGAAAGGGTAATTCGTCACATGGAAAAAGGGAGGAGGAAGTGGCCAAACCTCCCCAAACTTGCAAAAAAGTTGTTTTACCCATGGAAAGGTTATCTACCATTTGTAACGGTCTATGCAGGTGGTGTTCTGGGATGAGAGCACCGATCCAACACCAGAATGCTTTATGGTGGATGAGTCACATATTATTGAGCACATTGAGGATCCAGATGAAGCTCCAGAATGCATGAAAGATGGACCCCGATAGAAACTACAGGAGTTATAGGAGATCAATATAGGGAAAGAAGGAGATGAAAGTAGGCCCATCCCGATCTCTAAGAGTCTTAGACCAAAGAAGAAAGAAGAACTCATTGGTCTGCTCAAAGAGTTCACCAATGTCTTCATTTGGAAGTACACAAAGATGACCAGAATAGATCTAGGGTGAGCTCTTATAGATTGAACGTTCTTCCTAATGCCCTTTTAGTTTGACAGGCCACCCACACTTATAAGGCATACCTCAACTTGAAGATAAAAAATGAGGTGGAAAATTATTGGCGGTGGGATTCATCAGGCCTACCCAACATCCCGTATGGCTGTCTAGTATAGTGCCAGCGATGAAGAAAGACAAGAGATAAATCAGGATTTTCTTAGATTTTTGCGATCTGAATAGGGCATGTCCCAAAGATGAATTTCATCTACCGAGCATAGATAACCTAATTGATGTTACCACATGACATGAGATGTATAGTTACATGGATGGGTACGCTGGTTACAACCATATTAAGATGGATCCGATAGACGTCGAGAAGACTACCTTTTGTACACCCCTAGGAAACTTCCACTACAGCGTCATGCCATTTGGACTGAAGAATCATAGAGCCACATACCAGAGAACCATAATGGAAATTTTTCATGACCTGTTTCATGACATACTAGAGTTTTACGTGTATGACCTGGTAGTGAAATAAAAAAAGAAAGTAAGTAATACAAGACCTCAGGAGGGTGTTTGAGAGGTTCCACAGTTATAAAATTCGAATGAACCCTTCAAAGTGTACCTTTGGAGTCACTGTCGGAATTTTTTTTGAGTTTATGGTGAATAGGATATGAGTACAAGTAGACGCAAAAAAGATGAAAGCCATAACAATGATGAAACCCCCAAGAGTCAGAAACATCTCAAGAGCTTCCTGGGAAAGGTATCCTACTTGAAGAGGTTTATACCCGCAGTCGCAGAGGTAACTCACCCATTCATACCCCTTTTGAAAGATAAATACAAATGGATTTAGGGAGATAAGTAAAAGAAGGACTTTGAGAAGATCAAAGAGATTCTATCATCCCCATCCATAATGGTTCCACCAAAAGCGGAGACACCGTTGTTGCTTTACCTTACGTCAATAAAGAGGTCCATAGGAGCACTGCTAGCCCAAGAGAAGGAAGGATTGGAAAAGTCGGTGTAATACCTATCAAGGGTGAATCTCAAGCACAGAGTCTAGATACACTAATGTAGAGAGGCATTGCTTGGATTTAGTGTTTGTTTCCCAGAAGTTGAGACACTATTTGTTAACCTTCACAGTTTATATAATCATTAAGTGCGACCCCATAAAGTATCTCCTCATGTGGACAGTACTCATGGGATGAACCGCAAGGTGGTTTTCGATCCTGTCAGAATATGATTTGAAATTTATGGTGCCCAAATCTATTAAAAGTCAGGCAATGGTAGATCTTCTTGCCTATTTTCCAAGTGGGAACTTTGAGCCACTTAGTGAAGAGCTTCCCGGAGAGAATTTTGAAGCCTGCATAGTGGAAGAAATGGAAAAATGGGCAATGGAGTTTGATGGCTCAAGTGCTCAAGGGATATGGGGTGCTGTTATTATATTGGCAAGAAAGAAGGAGAAGATCACTCTCTCTTTGAAGGTAGACTTTACATGCTCAAATAACGAGGCTGAGTATGAAGCCCTCATCTTGGGATGTTAGAGTCACTCAGAACATGAATCAGGGTATTGTGCATACGAGGGGACTCTAACCTAGTAGTATAACAGGTCAATGGGGAGTTCTCCCTCAAGCATGCCAATTTATCACCATACAGGTACATCATCCAAAAGTTGGTGGGATAGTTGTTAGAAGTAACAGTAGAGAGATAAGCACGAATAATAAATAGGCATCCTGACGCACTTACTATAATAGGAAAAAACTAGACATGGATGAGTTGAAGCAACAATCACAGTATGGAGAAGAACAATGCCTACTACAGTAAGTTCTTTATTCCCAAGTGACGAGCCAGAAGACTGGAGACACCTAGTGGTGAAGCAACTCGAAACTAGAGAAGGGATAACGAAGATGTTGGAGGTAGCTAACTATCACATCATGCAAGGAACACTCTACTTCAAGAGCTCCAGATGGCTCTGGATAGGTGTGTCGAAGAGCAAGAAGCTACGAAAAGGTTGGCAGAAATGCACCAAAAGCATTATGGAGACACTGATATCCCTCTCCATCGACGGTTGCAACGGGCGGGTATTATTGGCCCACCATGAGCGCAGAAGTTTCCCATCTATATTAAAGCTACCTAAAATCCCAAGCTAATTTTGACCAGCCATTGGATGAAAACTTTGTAGAGGTCTCTAAAGACTGGATATAACAATATATAGCATATCTAAGAGATAGGGAGCTGCCCTCAGAGAGGGCGGATGAAATCTATTTGAGAAAAAGAATAGCCCATTTTTACTTAGTAGAAGGAGAGCTTTACAAAAAAGGGTACAATGATAATGTACTAAGGTACATAGCTAAAGAGGACATAGATAAGGTGCTGAACGGGGCTCATGATCCCTCTCATATAAGGGGTACTAAATTGTTTGACCAGTTGATGACACTAGGGTATTACTGGCTGACTATGGAGATTGATTCCATTGGCTATGTCAAGAAGTGCGAGGCCTGTCAAGTGCATGGTAACATGAAGCATACCCCTTATATCATCTTACAAAGCCTCGTAGCTCTCTACCCCTTCCACACATGGGCATTTGACATAGTGGGAAAAATCTCCCCAGCCTCTCATGGAAAAGCTTTTATCATTGTGGCTACAGAATTGTACACCAAATAGGCAAAATCCATCCCTCTAAGGAGAGTGACTACCCAAGTGGTAACCCAGTTTATAATGGAGTATATCATATGCCGGTTTAGTATACATAAGGTAATCTTAACAGGTATTGGGAAATAATTTGTATGCAAGGAGATGGCCCTCCTCACAGACAAATACAAAATTGTGCACAACAGCTCAACCATCTCCTACCACAAGGGTAATGGCTATGCAGAAGATACCAACAAGACCCTGAACAATTACTTAAAGAGACATGCCACGGGCATTAGATGAGAAGTTGCCTATGGTTCTATGGGCTTATCGTACTTCAAAAAGAAAACCAATAGGGTTCACCCCGTTCTCCCTAGTATATGAGGCCGAAGCTATCTTACCCGTGGAGTTAGTGGTGTCCTCATCTAGAGTTTCTCTAAGAAACAGACTCATCCCTAACCCAAGGCACATGCAGTTGGAGGCATTGGACAAGCATAGAGGCAAGGCGAAAGAAAACCTCAAAGTCTACACCCAATAACTGCCCAGAGCCTACGAAAACTTGGTGAAGCCTAGGGGCTTCCAGGTGGAAGACTTAGTCCTGTAAGTATCCACTCACTACCTTCGTAGCACGTTAGCATCAAAGTTCAAAACCAACTGGGAAGGCCCCTTTTTCGTCATAGGAGTGGGCAAGTCGGGTTATTGTCAGATCTCAGAGCCAGAGAGTGATTACCTTTAGTCCATCAACTGCAAGTTGCTGAAGAAGTATTATGCCTAATTTTGTTAAAGGAAATTTTTCTTATTTATGTTGAAAGGTTTTAACAGCTTGCTCTAGTATTAGACAAGTGTTTTTTTAAAGATGATAAGAGTAATACAGTCTTGTAAATGACAGAAGTAATGAATAGAAATGAATATCATCTCTTTTTTAGCATTACATAATGATTCTCACTCTTCTGTTTATGGAATAAGATATACATACATATATATATATATATATATATATATATATATATATATATATATATACATTTTTTTAACTGTCTCTCCTAAGACTAGAAGAGAGTCCGAAATAGAGAGAACTTTGCTCACTACACTTGGGGGGTATATCTATCCTGATAGGAAGGTATACTGAGCAAAGTCTCTCTAAGCATATTAGATAAATGATTTTAACTTTATCACCAAACTAGCAGAGGACGTCCTCTAAGTTATGATAATAAAAAATACATAGGAAACTTCTTCATTTGGAGAGAAAGCATTAGATTATGTTCTCAAAGAAAAAGCCTTATTTTACCAACTCATATAAAGAATGGAGAAAAGGGGACTTACATTCCCCTGCTTCAACTTCAAAAAAAAATGATAACTTGACTAGATAAAATGCAACCAATAGTTAGAGGGGATAGTTCTAAAAATTGTTACTTGACTAAATAAAATGCAAGTACCCCAATAGTTAGAGGGGATAGTTCTAAAAATGTTACTTTCCTAGATGAAATGCATGTACCCCACAATCAGAGGGCAGACTTTTAAAAATGTTACTTGCCCTGGTAGAAATGCAAGTACCCCCACAGTTAGAGGGGGCAGTTTTAATAATGTTACTTGCCCAGATAGAAATGTAAGAACCCCAAAAGTTATAGGGGACAATTTTAATAATGTTACTTGCCCGGATAGAAATGCAAGTACCCCCACAGTTAGAGGGGACAATTATAATAATGTTACTTGCCTAGATAAAAAAATGCAAGTACCCCCAGAATTAGAGGGGATAGTTCTAAAAATGTTACTTGCCCAGATAAAATGCAAGCACCACCACAATTATAGGGGACAGTTTTGAAAATGTTACTTGCCCAGAAAAAATGCAAGTACCTTCACAGTTAGAGGGCACAATTTTAAAATCATTGTAAACTTGCCCATATAAAATGTAAGTATCCCCACAGTTAGAGGGGACAACTTTAAAAATGTTACTTGCCCAAATAAAATGCAAGTACCCTTACAGTTAGAGGGGATGGTTTTAAATATGCTACTTGCCCAGACAAAAATGCAAATACCACACAACTAGAGGGTATATTAACACAGGCCAGGGTAAGAAGACATCAAGGTTGAGATAAAAGAAGATGAGAAAAATGGTAGAAGACAACAAAAATATTTTTTTTCATTAATAATGGCCAAGTCCTTTACATATGAAAAAAAGCATACAAGAAGGAGCCTAAACAATTAAACTATCTACCCACTAAATAACATGAAAAACAGATTCTGGAAAGAACGAAGGATTGCGTAAGAAGGAATAACCTCATCAATAAGTTGCTCCTCAAACTAGCTATCCAAGCCTCATCCTCAGCAGCAACTGCCTCCAGCTTGGCTAGCTTAGCCTGTAGAAACTGAATCTAAGTCTGAATCCATGCGGTTTTAGCCTGACGCTATCGCTCCCTGGTCTACCGAGAAGTGTGAAGTTTAATTATCTTCCTAAAGGTGGTACCGAGAAAATGATGAACTGAAACTTTAATCCAATCTAACTGGAAATGATAGAAATGCTGAAAATCATGAAGAGACTGGAGAAATAATAAGACCCCCCGAGCAGTCACATCAGTGAGAGGGATTGATAGGAACTCATGAAGGTGGATAGCTAAGGCCTTCAGGTTGAAGACTGTAAGACTGTCAATATTGAGGATCATTTGGGAGGTGAAGGTCTCAGGATGGTGCTCCAGAAGCATCCCTTTTCCTAAAGACAAAATCGAGAGGGGAACTACGAACATCATAGTGCGCTCATAAAAGCACCAGGATCCTCTACCTCTATGTCATCGTAACTTGTATTGTAAAACTTGTTATCGAAGAGAGGCACAAAGGAATCTTCATCGAAGCTAGCATCGCTGGTGGCCTAGAAACCCTGGTCAGCCTCCCAAGTAGTTTTAGCTGGATCATTAATCGGATCCTACACAATAAAAAGTAGCAAGGGATAAGTAGTAGGGGACAATTATTCACATTCGAATTGAAACAAACATCATTAAAAGTTTACCTCAAAGCCAAGGGGAGTCAATATGCTATTACCAAGGCAATGGGGCATCACATGGCCTTGGGCACCAGCTTAACAAAGAAAAGGAAAATGTTGACATCCTCTTTTCCTAAAATAAGAGGAGTAAACGAGAAATGTGACAACTTAAACAGAAAGAAAGAACTCAGGTATGACAGTCTAATACCTGGGGGGTGCGCAATATAGCACTCATAGCAGGTCCCACAACACTGGGGACGATCGCCTCGATGACCTAAAATTAAGGAAACATGAACGTAAAGTTGAATATACTTGCACAATAGAAGGAAGTAAAAAAAAGGGAACAAAGACAGTGTAAGGTATACCAGTATAATACCTGACTCATAGTATTTCCCCCTGGTTGTCCCGTAGTCAAAGGGACCGTCATTGTGCTAACCTGAAAACGGGGAAACGGGTAATTTACATAGAAAATATAAGCTCAAAGGAGCATTTAGATTAATTATTTACCTATGAGCTCCCCACTGGGACACCATCCAAAGACTCCTCAACAGTCGAAGAAAGAGTGGAACAAGATGGAGGGATGACCAATGTCTCCTCAAGCGTGGAAACTAGTAGACTACTCACCTGAGAGTTCAAATATAAGTCCTGCAAGGAAATGGACCACATCCACATATATATATTAGAAAAGAAAATATTGCATGCACAGAGGTGTAATCAAGATAACAAGTATAGTTTTCTTTTTAAAAGGTTGAACATACCACTGAGATTAGTCCCATAGAGCTAGGGACAAGCCTCTCAGACAAGGGGACTTTGGCCAGGCTGGCTAAAGTAGGTGCTACCTCAGGAGTTATTCCAGATGTGGTAGGGACTACTAAAAGAGAATCGGAGGTGCAGGCGAAGAAGAGGAAGTGATAACCAACTAGCATTAAAAAACACAAAGACAAAGTATGAAAACGGAATCCCAATGGCATGGAAATAGGGCCTGAAAAGATAAAAGAATTACATGCAGACGTACCTGAAATAACGCTAAAGAGGAACGAGTGAAGACAACCGATGGGATAGCACTGGTAGATGTGACGGCGTGAGTCATAATGAAACAGTCAGAAGATCAAATGCAAAGAAAAGTAAGAAATGAGGCCTAACCAGAATAAGAAATACTTGAGAGGTAGAGCTAACCTGTATGAAAAGCTCGCTCAATTCAATGATGAAAATGGGTCTAGAGGGTATAGAAAAGATATAAAGCCTAGGGTCCGTAGACAAAAAAATTTGGGAGATAGGGATTCTCCCTAAAGTCAATATACCCGGGGCAGTGCCTCTTGAGGATAATACTGCCCACTAAATAAAAGAAGGGTCGCTGGAAGAAAGTCCCTCTTCAAAGAAGGAAGTAATACACATAAATAATATAGTTATGGATGTAGGGAGTATGGCAATGCAGCGAAAGATAATGAAGAAAATAAGTGAAAAGTACCACAGGCAGCCTGGAAGGGGAACCTCTCACCGCAGGGGAAAGGATAGGTGAGGAAAGGCAGGTAAGAGAAATAGTCACTTGTTTGCACAAAGACATAAGAAATCAAAAGATGTATTTAAGAATATGGCAATCAAAAGATAAATGAGTCAGAGGAGCTAACGTTCACCTGGACTGAAGAAGAAGATATTGAAGAAGTCTGCGCTGACGTTGGGAACACAGTAGACAATTGCCAGAATTAAATACAAAATGAAATGAGAATAAAGAAACAATAAAGGATGCAACAAATGGGTGGAGTAAAGTAACAAACCTCCTTTGATAAACCCCAAAATGATGTGAGCATGGAATTCCCGACCCTAGCAAAAGGCCCTCGATCAGGAAGTGAGGGCGCAAGATCACTCGCTGCAATAGAGACACCCTGTAAATACCGTGATGAGAGAAACAAGTCGTGGTTAAACCATGTACAAGAAAATAAAAGTAAAATAGTAATAGAAGTTTAAGAAAAGGAACTTATAATGGTAGTGTGAGCGGCCTGCCCGTAGGGAAGTTTCCCAATGGTTGGACTGGAGGCAGAAGGGGACCCTATCAAGGTGCCCCCACCAGAAGACTCCTCTGAAACTGGCAACAAAGAAGAAGCATCAAAATGCTGATCATCATAATGGTCATTGACTTTTGTCTCATTTGAAGAAGAACCATCATCATCATAGGAGGGAGTGCTTTTATAATCTACTAGTTACTCTTCAAATGGTAGAGAAGGGGAACCAGCAAATAAGGCCTCACGAAATTCAGCTTCGTAAATTAAAAGGGAATGAATTATAGTACCTTCACCGATGGGAATGGAAGTAACATCAGCTCCCCAAGTGGATAACCCAAAGGCCTTATAACCATGCTACCGCCAAGTCCTATTTGTCACCTCTACTCTAAGGTCATCAGTGTCAGATCCTTGGTCTGGTGCAGGAGAAGGAGCATAGGTCCTAGTATCAATCTTCTTCTTCTTCTTCTTCTTCTTCCTCCTACTTTCCCTAGTTCTTATCGACGAGGGGTGGAGGTGGGGGGTGGGGGGGAGTAGGAGCAGTAGGGGAAAGCACCATGGTAACAGGGGTAATGGTAGCTGGTATGAAACTAGAAACATCCACATCAGGATGCTTCCTTTTTGGTTGTGCATCTCTTGAGTTACTATTTGATTTGGGTCTAGTAGGTTGAGGCTCAGGTTATTTAGAATCAATTGACTCGTCAAGGCAAAGGTCTCACCAAGATAGGGGTAAGATACTCGAGATGAGTCTTAGGGATGGTACTCCGGTTCCACACTGACCTTTGGGTTCTTTTACCCAATTACCTATCACTGTTGGGAATCTTTGTATATATGGTCTCATGAGGAACATCCCGCATACAATTTTGGATCAACAGAACCTGATTTTTCCATAAGGTGATCCATGAGCGAGTGAAAGAAGGTATACAGTCTCGCGAAGGTATAAAAAAGTTGCCCAGATGACCAACTATACAGCCACCCCCTCAAAGGTGAAGTAAAAAAAAGCCTCGAGATATAGCTCGAAAGGGGTTGTGATCGAAGGATAAGCAGGGGTGTGGAACCCCTAGTCATAACCAAAATGCATTATCACTCTCTCATAGTGGTATAACTCAACGCCCTGACCCAAGTCAGTGAGGGAAGGAAAAATGCAAGGAAGGAACATAATGACAACAGAAATGTGGGGGCAAGTAGGAACAGACTCCGCATCGGTGGGGCAATAAAAAGTGCCCCCAGTAGTTGAGAAGCAATGCCAAGTGATGATACCTCCAACCATCTTGCAGTAGGGACTAAAAGAAAACTTGTCAATATTATCTATCAGAGATCGCAGGGGAACTTTAGGGGTCTTCTTATGCTATCTTGCAGCAAAAGCAGCCCCACTATGGTAGGCCCTTGCTTCTGGGGAAAAATTTGGAAATATCTCAAAATGTAATGACATAATGATGAAGGTGTTGTCAAATTTAATGGCATTATAGAGACCATAAGAATGTTCAACATCGATATGGACCCTGACTAGCGAAGTATACAAAGAGCCTAAAGTCAAAGCTACGAGGGGGACTGCCCTCCCACGAGAAAGTTTAACAGCAAGCTTGAACAAAAGATCGTGAGGAGAGTCATCGGGCCTCCCAAGGAGAATAAACCTACCCAAAAAAGTAACAAAAAATGTTGCCAAGTTTGAGCGGGAGTTAATTTTTGGGCCTTCTTCACTCTTCAAAGACCTGTTCGAGCTATCTCCCTTGGACAGCTACTCAAAATCTTTGAACCGATATCTCTGCCATTTAGTGAAGGAGTGCTTGGTGGTCTCAATAATTTTGATAGATACATACTTTGATCACTCACCCAAAGAAGAATACAAATCACCTACAATCCTCTCCTTAATCTCATCCTCAAAACCATCAGTAAGGACATGACTGCCTAAGTAAGGTAGGGCGAGCAACTCACAAATATCTTCTAACGTAATAGTAAATTCACCCCAACTAGTGATAAAGGTATGAGAATCCCTGCTCTACTGTGAGGACAAGAAAGTAAAGGGTCATTCTTATTTGGAAATGGAACAAGCTTTGAGACTATTAATAGTGGTCAGAAGACCAAGGCTCTCAATAACAACACGGTGTGTAGAGGTGGATAAAATATGGTTCACCCAGAGAACCCATTACTCTGTGGCACCCCCACATGCTTTAACCTCAATATTCGAATGACGGAAACTACCTCTGTCTACTCACACCCTAAGTATTGAATCATAAAGAACTATGGGAAGGTCAACAGACTCACCTAGAACCACTTGGGGTTGCTCGTTGATCTTGGCTACAAACTTCTACTCAAAGTTTGCCAGAGAAGTCATGAAGGTATCCTTCCCCCCAAAATAGGGTGCCAGATGATAAATCCCAAAATCTCTCTTCTAGCAACCCGCAAGGTATTCCCTTTGAGACTTGGAATAAATAACAGGAGAAGAGGAAGAAGTAGCCCTAGTAATGTGGAAGCCCATAGACGAGGAAGTCCCATTGGTGGAAGATACCCATTCAGATGAGGAAGGCCCAACGATGAGGGTTTATCTAGATGAGGAGGCGCCTGTGGTCTTGACCGACTGGGGGGCCTCCTTGTAGAAACATCCATATGCGAGGAGGACCCAATATCAGTAGAAAAATCACTGGGCGAGAAAGCCCCAATAGCAGCAGGTGTTCCAAGAGGCGAGGAAACCTTGGATGGTATGCCCCTCCTCGACGATGTAGCTATAGGGGAAGAAACACCATCTACCTTCAGAGCAACATGTGAGGAGGTACTCAAAGAAGGAAATTCAACAAACGAACCTTGAATCATACTAGGTGAATAATCTAAAACCTCTGAGGTGACGGTGGTGGCTCCAATGGCCAAGACGGTAGAAACAGTGACAAAAATGGGCACGAAACCCACCAAAACCTCACTAGTGACGGTGGTGATAGGGGAGATAGGGTCTTGAGAAGATGAGAAAGTCATTTGAGTGTGTAAAATAAGAAAAACACGAAAATGACTATGGAGGATTTTAACCTTTTTCTCTCTTTCTCGCTCTAAAAGAACTTTGAGTTTTAAAATAAATAATAAAGTAAAAAGGGAAGAAGAGCTTAAAAGGAACTTTTTATAGCTATTACGATGCACGCAGACTGCCAATAAAAAAAGGGGACTAAATTTTCCCCAATGATGAGATGTGTGTTTCCCAAGTGACACGTGCCCCCTCGAGACCCCAAAAATAGGCTGAAGTGACAGGCCTAATTAATGCACTAGGGATGTTTCGAATTCCAAGACATAAATGAATTATTGCATGCAAAAACCTTTGGTATGACCAACACATAGATTTTTGTACGAGGGGACCAATGTATAGGGGTACATACTAAGTAACTCAAAGAACCTGGGCGAGGAGGGCCCCAGAAAGGGCTCCTCGCCCCAATACCCTTAAAGCTAACAAATGTGGAAATGGGCGAGGAGGGCCCAGAAAGGTCTCCTCGTCCCAAGGTTCTCAAATGCTCACTGAAAAGTAAATGGGCGTGGAGGGCACCACAAAAGTCTCCTCTCCCAAATACTCTCAAAGGTCAACACAAATGCAAATGGGAGAGGAGGGCTTGAGAAAGGGCTCCTCGCCTCAAGATACTCAAACGCTTACTAAAATGGAAACAGGCGAGGAGGGTTCCCCCCGAAAAGAGACCCTCGTACCAAAAGCCTCAAATACTCACAGAAGGAGAAATGGGATAGGAAAAGTTCCTCTTCCCAAAAAGGGCAGTTCTTCCCAAAATCCTCAAATGTTCATATAAATGTAAATGGGCGACGAGGGCCTCAAAAAACGCACCTCGCCCAAATGTCTTAAAACTCACAGAATTAGACTTTAGGCGAGGAGAGCCTCAGAAAGGGCTCCTCGATCAAAAATTCCCAAGTTATCAGAATTTGTAATTTGGGCCAAGAGGCTCATTAAAAAAGTCCCCTCGTCCTAAATAACTTAGATAACACAGCTCAATGGGGATGCTTACTACAAGAGGCTCCTCGCCTCTAGAAATTATAATGCCCCACAAAATAGAACTAGTGGGTGAAGAGGATAACTTAGAGTGAACACTCTCCCAAGATTTAATTAATTACACAAAAGTACTGACATATTACTTTCTTATATAGGTAGCCTAACAGAGCAAGCAGAGCTCAACTAGACAAGATGGGATCTGTTAGGAGTTTTAAATTGGCAGTTGAGGAACATGGTTTGTTGAGCAAAATCAACCACTTAGGAATTTAAAATTGAGAGAAAAAAAGTAAACAGACCCTAGTAGTCACCCAGTCCTCACACAGTCCACACTTAATCACATTGTAAATGATCAACCAAGTGTTGCTCACCATAAATGAACACCTTGAAGAACGATTTTAGAGGAGGAGATACTTAAGACCTCACTCCTCAAAGTGAACAAAATGATTTTAGAGGAGGTGGCCCTTGAGACCTTCATCGTCAAGTTTACAAAATGATTTTAGAGGAGATGGCCCTTGAGACCTCCCTCCTCAGGTTTACAAAGATTTTAGAGGAGGTGATCCTAGAGGCTCCTCCTCAAGATTGCAAAGTTTGTACAAAAAGTTACCGTTTAAAAAAATGATATTCACCAAATTAGATATTTTGTCTTCAAGCGTAGGCACATTTTCCTTTTGACTTTGGTTTGCACCAGGTGGCATCTATCAGAGCAGATAGGCGGCTTCACACAGGTAGGGATAAAAGGTACATTGCATACCTTGTCCCTCACCAACCCCCTCAGTTTTGGCACCCCAAAGTGCCAACTCAACCCTAGTACACCCAAGTATAAATAGGACCTTGGGCAAGGTCAAGTCAGGATCATAACTAAAGTTATGCTGTTACTCTGTCAAAATCACTCCAGACTACTAAGTGTTCTCTCCTTGCTCTCTCTCTAAGTGTTAAGTTCTTTATTCCTTCACTCCACCTGACAGCCATCACTCTCAAGATTTTCTCTTGGGTAAAGTTACTATAATTATGGTGAAGATCATATTCTTGCAGGGAGTAGACTACAATTTGAGTTCCATTATTACCAGATAGGGAAGGTTTTACCAGAAGCTTTTCCAAAAGTGCTTGAGAATCTTGAAGGCAACGTTCATTGGAGTAGGTCACGCCTCACCCTTTCCAGTTATTTATAGACCCCAGTCTCATTACTCTCTTACAGAAGAAATTTCAAGATACTTTACATAAGTAGATTTATTTAGGTTGTAAAATTTAATCTAGATCTAGTTTAGTAATTTTAGTTGGGTGGACGATGAGGATTCCAATTTGTAATATGAAGCAAATGTAATCTCTAATTGGATAAAATGTAACCCTTAACTTATTGATAGTCAAGTCTAATGTGGGTTGTTATATTAAAATTTCAAAAATCCAAGGCTTAATCTCTAATTTGTTAAAAGGTTATCTGTAATTTATCGTTTCTTAAGTCTAATTTGTGTTGTTTATGCCTTTGGAAAATGACCTAGTGTTAAATGTGATTTTGTTTGAAATCTCTTCAATTCGGCTTCAAACCATTGGCACGGTCCCATTTGGACATGTGCGCAAGGCCACTTTTCATACGACTAAGATTTGACCCATGCGCACCACCACATACCATTTTACCCGTGATTGCATACTGGGTCAAACCATGTGCATGAAAAAAGTTAAATGTGCACATAAAGGACCATAATTTAAAAAAAAACTATACATATGTCAATTTCCCTCACTTTTCAAAAAATAAGAAATCTTCTTAACTTCTTCACTTGCATTACACACCACACCTAAATCTCACGTAAATCTTGTTAAATCCATAAAAAATGAAATCAAAATTTAAAAGAGGCACAAATAATTTTGTGTTATTTAAATTTTTATATCCCGATTGGGTATTTTCATTTGATTTATGTTATATATTATGCTACCGAGGCCTAGTTGTTTTCAGAATATGTCTGCATCAGGTCATCGAACCCAGCACGAAGTGAGTGGGATGAACAATCATCGAACCGAAATCTCATTAAGCTTGGAAAGCATGGGAGTGTTATTGAAAACAAGATGGATTCAATGACGAGGTCATTAAAGTTAATGAAATAAATAGTTGGTCATGGGTACGCTAATTAGAGGAACGTGATCGACGAGCTGAATATGGCTATTTGGGAGGTCTTAGAGATATTAAAATCTCAATATTTACATTAAATATTTGAATTTCATATAATATTTTATTTTATGTTTATTTAGTGTAAATTCACTCATTTTCTTATATTACATGTTTGTTCGACAACACCAATTCAACATTACCCCAAAGTTATGGGACAATGTAGGTAGGCAATGGAAGACATGGAAGAAGAACATGGGTGCCCGCTATTTCGAAAAGGATTGAGAGTCTGGGCTACAATTTAGGGGCACTATCCCGAAGAAGGAGACAATCACATTGACCAACTAATAGAGGTCCATGGATTTTGAGGCATCTGAGAGATAATTGTCCATCCGCGGCTCAATGAGGAGTAACTGGTCAACGAAGGTTTATGTGTACTACTCCAGGCGGACATCTTATGGGGAGGTGGAGCATAGGATGATAAGTAAATTGCTTTAAGTTAGTCACATTTTTTTAATGGTCCAAATAAATTTGTATTATTAACTTAATTGATACAGGAGTCTAGGAGTATCCCGATGGGAAGCCATATAGGTTCAAATCCTATGAAAAGATTAAGTTGAAGAAGGGCAAGGATGCTAATCCGTATGTCACTGAGACTTTGGTAAGTTATAATTTAAATTATATTATCAATTTTTGAAATTTATTAATTTTCTTTTTCAAAGTTAATGACAATTTTATACTATTTTAGGATAGGATAAAGGTGGTGCATAACAACTACAATGATTCCAATAAACAATCTCTGAGTACAGATGCACTGAGCCAAGTGCTGGCTAAAATAGAGAAATCCGTACTCGAGATTTTAGCTCCCGACTAGGAAAGTCAAAGTTGTTGGGTCTTGCTTGCGGTAATAGTGGGTTTTCCTCTAAGGTTGACACATACAAAGAATACATAGACTCAAAGTTGGAAAATATTCGACACACCGTAAACCACACATTTGAATGGGTCAAACGGGAATTATCAAATATGGGGAAAGGCAAATGAAAAAGGAGCACCATAACTCCACCCCTCTTACCAATGGAGGGTGACTTATCATACCCTTATGATATATACTCCACCCGACCCCATTATCCTAACTCCATTTGAGCTAGATTGGGAGAGAGATCATATCCGTGACACCCGTGGTGGGGATCGGATTTCCAAGGGAGAGAAGGATCAGAGTTCCACTGCGGGTACTATAGTGTAAAACTTCTTACTACAGCCTTACGAGTCTCAAGTTTGAGGGAATAAGGTGTTTCTAGGGAAAGAGGATGAGGTGTTGTGGTTGTGTGATCAAGGCAGTGTACGACATATAATTGATTGCACAATAGAGTTATTTGTAGTTTAGACACTTTTTACTTCGACCCTGTGACACCCCGACTAATTAAATACCGGGTAGCTACTCCTTTATTAAATTAATTCAAAATGCCAAGTTGGCTCAGTTAATAGCATCACTGTCGAAAACATTTTATTATTACTAACCACCTAGTATTTAAAAAGTAAGTGCCAAATTTTAATTAAAGTCCGATTAACATGCAACAAGTGTAATGAAGAAATAAATAGCACCATTCACCATACTGAAGTAAAACGAATAATCATCACATAGTGTAAATAAAGTCTGGAGGAAAACTCCTCACTACAATCCCATAACTGAAATGAATAACCGAATACTGAAATAATACATGCTAAAGTCTGAAAACTGAAATGTAAAAGATGTCTAATAGAAATGGGCAACATTCCCTACAACTGATAGATAGTGACTCTGGAATCCAAAAGATGGAAGCGTCTATAAGCAAAGTCCCTGTAGATTCCACAAGCAGCTACAGCTCGTCACCTGAATGAGTATCCTATGCTTGGTGTCCTTGTGTCTGGGCACCTAAAATGGTTTTACAAGAAAAGGATTTGAAAAGAAAACGGGTCAGAGCCCGAATGTAGAGTTATATTTTAAAAACCTGCAAGTGCTTTAAAAACATATAAAACATTAAATGCAAAGTACATGTTAGGATGTGCACTCATATCATATTCTCACCTCTCGTCTAACTGTGCACTCCTAACGTAAGTACCCATATAGAGTGATACACTCTACTAGCTAAGTGACAACGTATCTAGCTAGACTATCATAGGACCTACCCTTATTACTCGGTTCTCTTAACATAATAACGCTCGTAATTAAGTAGGGTTTAACGTAACTCATATGTTCAATATGCAATATATATAACTACCAGTTAACTCGTTATATTTCTCGAAACAATACCGTAATTATATTCACATTATTAACATGAAGGTTCTCATTAATTGAGTGTATATTATTCACATCATAAATATACAATACAAGCACCCCGAGAACTAAGCTGCGGTGCACACATACTCTGCTATCCGTCCCGGTACATCACGTACATAAGGATCACATATTTCGAATCTCTCAGGAATAGTTCAGATAACACAAATCACAAATAGTGGAGGTGAACACAGTCACATCACATGGGTCACGCACATACCTACGATCCCACGATCAGCGAACTTATTAACATCTAAATAAGTCTTTCTCTGACCTATGTTCATCGAGGTACCAGTCTATATCCCCCCTGTTAGGCACATAAGGATTAGAGGGTCCTAAGCGAACGTAACCTCCCGTGATAGCAAGTATGGCAGGTATGTCATACACACAATCCATATACAAATACTAAGTAAACACACATCTTAGTAATACCGTAGTTTAATCATAGTACATATCGCATTCTCGTACTCACTTATAATTATCACAATTCATACTATTCTGGTTTGTAATTATACGCGCCATAATTCATCCTCGCATCGTAGTAGACACTCACGTCTCAACCCAAATGGTTCATTAAATATAACTCTCGTATATAATTTACTCCTCTCAATAACCCAAAAGTCCCAAATCTATCCTTACATCATCAAAGGAAGGTCATCTATATCCTCGAACAAGTTTACGGGACTCCAAAAATCAAAACAGTCCAAAAAGGACCAAACTGTCAACTCGTTAGAAGTCTCGTTCGAACGAGACTGTTCGAACGAGATTCCTCTGCCAACTCGTTAGAAGTCTCATTCGAACGAGGCTGTTCGAACGAGGTTCCAGTTCGTTCGAACGAACTGTACCTTCTAACGATATCTCGTTCGAACGAGATATCGAACTAAATCCCTTTTCGTTAGCAGCGACTGGTCAACTCGTTAGAAGCTCGTTCGAATGAGCTCGTTCGAACGACCTGGGGACTGCTTCTAACGACTGGCTAGTTTCGGCCCAGATTTTTTTCCAAATACATTTTTCACCATTTTTACTCCTCAAATCACCTCTAAAATTTATCCCAACGATTGTTTTAAAGTCTCTAAACAATCCTAAACATAATATAACCACATCCTATCATGTTTTTATGGATTAATTCACCCTAATCATCAATCAATTTACAAATACTTAAACTTTTTCCCAATTCATTCATGAACATGAACCCTAGAATTTGGAACCCTCAATTCATCAAATTTAATCTGTTTTTCTTTCACCCAATCATGTATTAACATCAGATTAATCGTCTCCAAACTATTCTACATGCAATTTGTCCTTAATATTCAGAACCTAAGTCCAATTAATCATGGGTTTTCATTCATCTTCCAATAACAATTATAAATCTTCAATTTTCTAACACGGAAAGGACATTTGATGAAATTAAACATAATTAAACCACTTGCCTTGTTTGTTTCCGGATTTGGTGCTGATCTGGTGAAGAATCTCTGCAGAATTTTCTCTCTTTCTTTCCTTCTCCAAGCTCCTTCTCTAATGGTGGCTTAAGGTGGCTAGGGTTTGTTTTGGGGAAAGTTGTAAACCTAAAGATAACCTCCGTAGCTTAATGGTTTAATATGGGATGGTTAGTGGGCTTTGTGGGTTTAATCCACATCAGATTTACATCTCAAATTTTCGTCACTTTTAATTCCTAAAAAAGTAAAATTACCAAAGTACCCTTTAAGTTGCCGGTATGGCCTAAAAATACCCCGGGACCCAAACTATACCCCCGGCTAGTGTTTTCTGACTATCTCGACCCTTCCGGACGCGTTGGCGCACTCAAAACGACTATACGGGTTATAGATTTTAAATTCACTTTTATTATCAAAATATTATACCGTGACGCGGCGGTCCCACGCGTCTCAACAAAATTTCTAAAATGCCTTATATAAATCTCACGACAAATTTTATAATACCAAGTTCATATATAATCATATATGCACATAATCAAATACCAACTCACATCTCGTAAGTATTTATAACCCGGATTAATTTCCAATTAATACGCATTTAATTAATTAATCCCAAAAATAAATATAGTCAAAAGTACGGGGTATTACATACTTCCCCCCTAATAACTGAATTTCGTCCCGAAATTCGAAACTAGAAAGTACCTGCTAAAAACAGCTCTGGATAACGTTCGCGCATCTCATCCTCGCGCTCCCATGTGGACTCCTCGACATTGTGATGTCGCCACTGAACACACACTAACGGGACTATCTTTGATCGTAGTTTCCTCTCGCTTCGGTCCAAAATAGCAATCGGCCCCTCCTCGTAAGAGCTATCCGGCTGGAGATCGATGTCCTCCACAGAAATGTGAGAATGAGCCAAATTATCTCTAAGGTATTTCCTCAGCGAGGAAATATGGAACACATAGTGAATCCGATGCAAATGCTCTGGTAGCCCGAGTCTATACGCAACCGGTCCGATCCGCTCAATAATAGGAAACGACCCCACATACCTCGGTGCCAACTTCCACTTCTTCCCGAATCGCATAATCCCCTTCATCGGAGATACCCTGAGTAAAACCTGGTCCCCCACTTGGAACTCCCTGAAAAACCTCTTCGCATCAGCATAACTCTTCTGCCTGTCTTCAGTTACCCGAATGCGACTCCGAATCAACTCAATCCTTGCCGAAGTATCCTGAATCACTTCCGGTCCAAGTAGTTTGTTGTCCCCCACCTCCAACCAACATGCTGGGGAACGACAAGGCCTACCGTACAATGCCTCAAACGGAGCCATGCCAATCGTGAACTGATAGGAGTTGTTGTAAGCAAACTCCACCAGTGGAAGGTACTGCTCCCATCCACCCCCGAAGTCAATAATGCACATGCGTAGCATGTCCTCCAACATCTGGTTTGTGCGCTTGGTCTGCCCATCAGTCTGCGGATGATAAGCCGTACTCAACCGCAATTCCGTGCCCATGGCTTCCTGGAAACTCTCCCAAAACCTCGAAACAAATATCTTGTCTCTGTCAGACACAATATTTAGGGGCACTCCGTGAAGTCTCACAATCTCTGAAATGAAGAGCTGGGCATACTGTCCCGTAGTGTAGTCAGTCCTTACGGGTAAGAAGTGAGCGACCTTGGACAACCTGTCCACAATTACCCAAACGGAGTCGTGACCCCTCTGCGACGTAGGCAACCCCGTGATAAAGTCCATGGATATGCTCTCCCACGTCCACACCGGGACCTCCAACGGCTGTAGCAATCCTGCCGGTCTCTGATGATCCACTTTTACAAGTTGACAAGTGGCGCATTTCGAAACAAACTCAGCGATATCTCTCTTCATACCACTCCACCAATACTGCCGTCTCATGTCTTGGTACATTTTGTCCCCTCAGGGATGTAACGCGAACCGTGAGCCGTGCGACTCTGCCATCACCTCGTGTCGCAATTCCTCCCCTTCCGAAACTACCAATCTCCCATTGAAGCGCAATCCCCCGTCTGAGCTAACGGTATAGGACTCGGCTCCCTCTGCTAGTAATCGAACTATCTGCTCTTGACAGAACGAGTCATTGGCCTGTGCCCGTACTACCTTCGTGACAATTGGCGGTGTAACGGTCATCACAGACATGAAAGATCGGGCCACTGCATCTTGGTGTCCTAATTCCTTCCACTTAGCCTTCCACACCTCTACCACCTCATCTGCTGGCCTACGGCTCAACGCGTCTGCTACCACGTTAGCCTTTCCCGGGTGGTACTGGATGTCTAACTGGTAGTCCTTCACAAACTCAAGCCACCTACGCTGCCGTATATTCAATTCCTTCTGTGTGAATAGATACTGTAGGGACTTGTGGTCTGTGAATAGTTGAAACTTCTCCCCCAAAAGATAGTGCCTCCAAATCCGTAGGGCAAATACCACTGCTGCCAACTCCAAATCATGCGTGGGGTAATTCTTCTCATGAGGCTTAAGCTTACGGGAAGCATAAGCTATGGCCTGTCTCTCCTGCTGTAATACACCTCCCAGTCCTTGCAAAGACGCATTGGTGTAAACCAAATACTCAACTCCCGGTCTCGGCAATGCTAACACAGGTGCTGAGGTCAATTTGTCCTTCAACTCATCGAATGCCAACTGACAGGCATCACTCCAGATGTACGGCACACCCTTACGAGTCAGATGTGTCAAAGGACCTGCTATCTCTGAGAAACCCTGAATAAACCTCCTGTAGTATCCTTCTAGACCCAAGAAACTACGAATCTCAGTTGGTGTCGTGGGCTGTCCCCACTACCTCACCGCTGACACCTTCCCCGGATCAACCGATATTCCCCGGTCGGAAATGATATGCCCTAAAAACTGGACTTCCTTCAGCCAAAACTCGCACTTCTCATATTTTGCATACAACTCGTTCTGACGAAGTGTCTGCAAAACCTGCCTCAAATGCTCGGCGTGCTCCTCCTCTGTCTGGGAGTAAACCAGAATGTCATCAATGAAGATAATGCCAAACTGATCTAGAAAATCCCTGAACACTCTGTTCATCAAGTCCATAAACACTGCTGGAGCGTTGGTCAAACCAAAAGGCATAACCCGAAACTCGTAAGAACCATATCTCGATAAGAACGCGGTCTTCGAGACATCCTCCTCCCTGATACGCAACTGATGGTATCCTGATCTCAAATCAATCTTCGAGAAGAATGAAGCTCCTCTCAACTGGTCGAATAAGTCATCGATTCGAGGCAACGGATACTTATTCCGTATCATGACCTTATTCAACTCTCGGTAGTCCACACACAATCTCAGTGAACCATCCCTCTTCTTCACAAACAAAACCGGAGCGCCCCAAGGTGAGGTACTCCTGCGAATAAAGCCCTGACCTAACAGCTGCTCTATCTGATCCCGTAGCTCTCTCATCTCAGTTGGAGCGATACGGTACGGTGCGCGTGCTATAGGTCTCGTAACCGATAGCAAATCTATAACGAAGTCTATCTCTCGATTGGGTGGTAAGCCCGGTATCTCCTGAAACACATCTGAATACTCCCTGACAACTGGGATCGAATCTAATGGGATCACAACCTCCTTAGAGGTATCCTCCTCAATGTAATACAGATGAGCGGTCGATCCTCCCTCTGGGCAAGGCATCGCCACTACAAACATCTCTTGCCCCGGAATGACAAAAACAATGCTCCCGCTGAAGCAATCAATCATGGCCCTATATGCTACGAGCCAATCCATACCGATGATCACATCGTGAACATGCATGTCTAACACTAACATGTCTGCAGGCAATACCAAACCACCAATCTCTACCCCCACTCCCCGGCATATAAAGAAAATAAGTGACCCACTCCCCAATGGTGAGTCGACACACGTCACTGTGCTCTCTGCCGTAGCTAACAATCCTAAAGCTTTAGCGAAGTGTGTAGCTATAAAACAATGTGTAGCACCCGTATCAAACAATACCCGACCCATAGTGCCATGGATAGGAAACGTACCCTCGATCGCGGGCGGTGCCTGTGGAACTGCAGCCTGGTGGACGTTGTAGACATGTCCATACTGTAGCTGCCCCTGCTGAACTGGGACTGCTGGAATGGGTGGCAATGCTTCCATCTGTGACGGTTCGGGAAGAGCGGCGGGAAACATAGGCCTCTGTGGCTCCTGGCGAGCACCCTGCTGCTGTTGCTGTGGGGCCCTGCCCCTATCAGGACAATCCTGCTTCTTATGTCCAGTCTTGCCACAAACAAAGCACTTCCCTGGGAAGTTCCCTCCCCTCTGCCCCTGCTGTCCCCAGCCCTGGTGGCCGTTACCGTTCCTCCCTTGGCCCTACTGGCCCTGATGAAACTGCTGCCCATTCTGCCCTTGTTGGCCCTGATGGCCGTTTGGACCCTGATGGCCCTGACGGAAACCTCCCTGTCCCTGCCTGTAGTTCCCTGATCGGAACCTCTTATTATCCCCCTGCTGGGATCCCTGCTCATTCTGTCTCTGCCCCTGACCAGATTGTGCCCCGCTGGCACTATGTCCTCCAGTCCTGCCCTGATGGCTAGACTCTCCCGACCTTTTGCCCTCGGCCATATGAAAACGGTGGTCCTGGCAGTGTAGCAACGCAGCGTTAACCACATCAGAATACGTGGCCAACGAAAGGTTCCCTAGCAGATGCTGACGGATCCTCCAATTCAACCCATCGGTGAACTTCTCAATCTTCTTCTTCTCTGTTGGTATCTCGTCTGGAACGATGTTCAACAGATTTGTGAACTCGGCCTCATACTCGGCCATAGTCTTGCCCTCCTGCCTCAGACTCATCAGCTTCCTCCTCATCTCCGTGTGAACAGCCGACGGAAAGTACTTGCGGTCGAACCGCACCCAGAAATCCTGAATCGGTAGAGTATCCCTCTCCTCTGCGGTGGTAATAGACTCCCACCACTGTAGTGCAGATCCCACTAGCTTGAAAGTATCTAGCACCTGTTTCTGAACATCAGTGCACTCATGCATCCTTAAGTGCCTCTACATATCTTTCCTCCATTGGCTCGAGACTACCACATCTGAGCTACCTGCAAACTCTGGCGGATGCGCTTTCTGAAAAGCGTCACGTACACGCTCCCAAGCAGACGGGAATGCATTTGCCTGTACTGGCGCGACAACCGATGCCTGAGGTGGTGCCTGCTGAATAACGGCAATTGCGGCATTTACCGCTTGGGCTACTATAGCTGCAACCTCAGCGGCGTTCATCATGCTCTGAACTGGAGCGGGCTGGGGTTCGGGCGTTGCATCCCTGGGAACTCGTCGTGCACGTCGTGGAGGCATCTGAAATAACAACAAAGTTTATAAGTTCGCTGTTATAAACTTAATAAAGCTGAAGAACGAAGCATACACAAAAAGAGTACAACAGTCCTAAAATATAGGGCTCTATATCAAAGAAACGTAGCGGAAACATAATAGCCGTACAGATCCTAAAGGACACTAGAAACTGATGCTCTTATACCACCTGTGACACCCCGACTAATTAAATACCGGGTAGCTACTCCTTTATTAAATTAATTCAAAATGCCAAGTTGGCTCAGTTAATAGCATCACTGTCGAAAACATTTTATTATTACTAACCACCTAGTATTTAAAAAGTAAGTGCCAAATTTTAATTAAAGTCCGATTAACATGCAACAAGTGTAATGAAGAAATAAATAGCACCATTCACCATACTTAAGTAAAACGAATAATCATCACATAGTGTAAATAAAGTCTGGAGGAAAACTCCTCACTACAATCCCATAACTGAAATGAATAACCGAATACTGAAATAATACATGCTAAAGTCTGAAAACTGAAATGTAAAAGATGTCTAATTGAAATGGGCAACATGCCCTACAACTGATAGATAGTGACTCTGGAATCCAAAAGATGGAAGCGTCTATAAGCAAAGTCCCTGTAGCTTCCACAAGCAGCTACATCTCGTCACCTGAATGAGTATCCTATGCTTGGTGTCCTTGTGGCTGGGCACCTAAAATGGTTTTACAAGAAAAAGATTTGAAAAGGAAACGGGTCAGAGCCCGAATGTGGAGTTATATTTTAAAAACCTGCAAGTTCTTTAAAAACATTTAAAACATTAAATGCAAAGTACATGTTAGGACGTGCACTCACATGATATTCTCACCTCTCGTCTAACTGTGCACTCCTAACGTAAGTACCCATCTTGAGTGATACACTCTACTAGCTAAGTGACAACGTATCTAGCTAGACTATCATAGGACCTGCCCTTATTACTCGGTTCTCTTAACATAATAACGCTCGTAATTAAGTAGGGTTTAACGTAACTCATATGTTCAATATGCAATATATATAACTACCAGTTAACTCGTTATATTTCTCGAAACAATACCGTAATTATATTCGCATCATTAACATGAAGGTTCTCATTAATTGATTGTATATTATTCACATCATAAATATACAATACAAGCACCCCGAGAACTAAGCTGCGGTGCACACATACTCTGCTATCCATCCCGGTACATCACGTACATAAGGATCACATATTCTGAATCTCTCAGGAATAGTTCAGATAACACAAATCACAAATAGTGGAGGTGAACACAGTCACATCACATGGGTCACGCACATACCTACGCTCCCACGATCAGCGGACTTATTAACATCCCAATAAGTCTTTCTCTGACCTAGGTTCATCGAGGTACCAGTCTATATCCCCCCCGTTAGGCACACAAGGATTAGAGGGTCCTAAGAGAACGCAACCTCCCGTGATAGCAAGTATGGTAGGTATGTCATACACACAATCCATATACCAATACTAAGTAAACACACATCTTAGTAATACCGTAGTTTAATCGTAGTACATATCGCATTCTCGTACTCACTTATAATTATCACAATTCATACTATTCTGGTTTGTAATTATACGCGCCATAATTCATCCTCGCATCGTAGTAGACACTCACGTCTCAACCCAAATGGTTCATTGAATATAACTCTCGTATATAATTTACTCCTCTCAATAACCCAAAAGTCCCAAATCTATCCTTACATCATCAAAGGAAGGTCATCTATATCCTCGAACAAGTTTACGGGACTCCAAAAATCAAAACAGTCCAAAAAGGACCAAACTGTCAACTCGTTAGAAGTCTCGTTCGAACGAGACTGTTCGAACGAGATTCCTCTGCCAACTCGTTAGAAGTCTCATTCGAACGAGGCTGTTCGAACGAGGTTCCAGTTCGTTCGAACGAACTGTACCTTCTAACGATATCTCGTTCGAACGAGATATCGAACGAAATCCCTTTTCGTTAGCAGCGACTGGTCAACTCGTTAGAAGCTCGTTCGAACGAGCTCGTTCGAACGACCTGGGGACTGCTTCTAATGACTGGCCAGTTTCGGCCCAGATTTTTTTCCAAATACGTTTTTCACCATTTTTACTCCTCAAATCACCTCTAAAATTTATCCCAACGATTGTTTTAAAGTCTCTAAACAATCCTAAACATAATATAACCACATCCTATCATGTTTTTATGGATTAATTCACCCTAATCATCAATCAATTTACAAATACTTAAACTTTTTCCCAATTCATTCATGAACATGAACCCTAGAATTTGGAACCCTCAATTCATCAAATTTAATCCGTTTTTCTTTCACCCAATCATGTATTAACATCAGATTAATCGTCTCCAAACTATTCTACATGCAATTTATCCTTAATATTCAGAACCTAAGTCCAATTAATCATGGGTTTTCATTCATCTTCCAATAACAATTATAAATCTTCAATTTTCTAACATGGAAAGAACATTTGATGAAATTAAACATAATTAAACCACTTGCCTTGTTTGTTTTCGGATTTGGTGCTGATCTAGTGAAGAATCTCTGCAGAATTTTCTCTCTTTCTTTCCTTCTCCAAGCTCCTTCTCTAATGGTGGCTTAAGGTGGCTAGGGTTTGTTTTGGGGAAAGTTGTAAACCTAAAGATAACCTCCGTAGCTTAATGGTTTAATATGGGATGGTTAGTGGGCTTTGTGGGTTTAATCCACATCAGATTTACATCTCAAATTTTCGTCACTTTTAATTCCTAAAAAAGTAAAATTACCAAAATACCCTTTAAGTTGCCGGTATGGCCTAAAAATACCCCGGGACCCAAACTATACCCCCGGCTAGTGTTTTCTGACTATCTCGACCCTTCCGGACGCGTTGGCGCACTCAAAATGACTATACGGGTTATAGATTTTAAATTCACTTTTATTATCACAATATTATATCGTGACGCGGCGGTCCCACGCGTCTCAACAAAATTTCTAAAATGCCGTATATAAATCTCACGACAAATTTTATAATACCAAGTTCATATATAATCATATATGCACATAATCAAATACCAACTCACATCTCGTAAGTATTTATAACCCGGATTAATTTCCAATTAATACGCATTTAATTAATTAATCCCAAAAATAAATATAGTCAAAAGTACGGGGTATTACAGACTGACACGATTCAGAATGTGTTTCTAAAGTGTGTGCTCTCTAGGCTCAAGTGCAAGCCTATCGTTCAAGTAATAATCCGACAAGTCGGGTATCGATCCTCAGGGAAGAAGGACAACAGAAGTTGTGACGACGGGATAAGATTAAGGAATCCTAACAATGACTCTAAAAGAAAAGAAAAAAATTTGATTTGGCTTTTTGGGATTGATTAAACTAAATGCAATTATGAAATAATGATGAAATATGCAACTAACTAAATTATCTAAATGCTGAATGAAGAATTAAATTGAAACTGTTAAACTTAAATGATGAGAAAACAGGATGGGAATACAATCCCCCAACCCTAGTGTAGTGTAATGACAACTTCAATCATAAATTTATCCGATTAATTCAAACCCGGAATTTAGTACTCCCAAGCATTATGTATACGAGGTTCAAGCCCGCGTCATACCTAATCTGAGGATGAGTAAATCGGTATCGCGGTAATTACAGTCAAATTGTACTCTAAATCATCACGAGTACCCAGAGGCAAACGAGATATAAAGATCTACAATTCTTAAGAAATTACGCGATACGATTTAAATTAATCATTAAATTCAGCGGATCGACGTTATACACACGCACTAACACATCAGGTTGGGTTCATGCATCCCAACCTTGAAAAACCTAGCCGGACATGTTAAATGGACTAATGCATGAAATAATAACGTTGCATGTGTATGAATTCATGATAAAACTAAATCTAAACATGTAAATACGTATTATGAATGCGAAAACAAGTTGAATCTAATGGGAAAACAAAGCATGCAAGAACAATAATAAGAAACAAGAATTTTGAATTAAAACTAGAAAAGCAAACCCGAAACAATGAATTCTTGAAGTAATTTGTGCCCTTGATGTTCCTAGATGTTCCTCTCCTTTTTCTCTATCAAAAACTCTCTCAAAATAACCCTAAAAGCTGCTCCTAGGTTAATGCCTTCGTTCCCCACAAGTTTGGAGTGTTTTAAACCTATTAGGAGACTTGGAGACCAATCCAAATGAAAGACAAAATTCGCGTGTCAGGTACAGCGAACCGGTTCGCAGGTACAGCGAACCGGTTTGCTGTACCAGCCTGGTCTTGCTCTCAGCACTTAGATTTTTTTCTGGTTTTTCTCTTCTTTTCTTGGATTTTTCTTCAACTTCAACTGAGCATAACTTTTCAACCGTAGCTCGGATTTGGGTGCCGTTTTTTCCAGTGTGCTCGTTGTTCCGAGATCTTAAACTTTCCAGAAGGCCCCACCTCCAGAATCGGGCTGTAAAATTACGAAAATGCCCTTGAACTTGCCTTCCTAGCCTTTCTTCTATGATTTTTCCGCAACTTCAAGGGGTCATAACTCTTTCATCGTAGCTCGGATTGAGGTGCCGTTTTTTATGGTGTTCTTGTAATTGAAAGATCTTAAACTTTCTAGTTGGACCCACTTCCGGACTAAGGCTGAAAAATTACGAAAATGCCCTTGAACTTGCCTTCCTAGCTTTTCTTGCACTGTCTTGCTTCCTCCTTTGCACTGCTTGCATAATTAACCTGTAAAACCAATAGGAGAAGCAAAAAACACGCAATACTCGCCAAGAAGGTTAGAAGCATAAAAGTGAATCAAATCCATATATGTTACATCATTCGGGTTCACAAAAGTACTGAAATTAGGGGGATAAATATACAATATTTATGCCCAATCAAACCCCCCTAACTTAGAACTTTGCGCGTCCCGAGCAATGTAAAAGAATGAAATTAAGAGTTAAGGACACTTCAAGGACTTTATTGGGATAGAATGCCACTTTCGCGGGCAAGCGATTGCATTTAGCATATGCAACAAGCCTTTAAACCCCTAGGTTACCCTAGTAGGACGAGTTGTGTCTCGTGAGGGTTTGCAGTGAATATACCCACAAAATTCGACTCAAAGAAAATTCAAAATATGCAAAAATTGTGCAATTCAAACTTTTCCAGAAAATAGTCATCATCAAGTCATATTTACGAGTCTCAAACCGTAGTGTGTGTGTGCGTAGCCAGAAATATAACCGCCAATTTCCATCGATTGATTATTACGTTACTTATCCGAAAATTCGTTTTGATTTCAATTTCTCACGGAATGCACTCACAAACGAATCTCTCGGATTATGGCTATTCTCTCGGCATGCGTGATATAAGGAGTAAATGTAGTGGAAGCAAATACACGCATGCAATTAGAAAGACGGAAATTTTATGATGAAAGGATCTCTTCAACGGATTACGGTTTTAAAAACGGGAACATCGCCTCTATTTCGCGCATTTAACCTCTTATATTATCTCTTGGTGTATTAACTCTCCACGCGGTACTCAATTTACGCAATTTGGACTCGGTTAGGACTTTTTCGGGTTAAAGGTTGCATTGGGTAAAATAAAGGAGGTATGGAGGGTTGGAATTGGAAAAGTCATTCGTGATGTCCGTTTGTGCATTTTCCGGGCTATTGCTCATTTTTTTCTTCTTTTTCTATTTTTTTTTCTTTTCTTTTTTTCTTTGTTGCTATTTTTGTTGAGCATTCTTCTATTTTTTTTTTTTTTTTTTTTGCCCCCTTTTTGTTGCACTTTTCGGACTTAAATTCTGATTTTTTTTTTTTCATTTTTCGCAATTCCGGGCTATTTTGGGTTTTTCGGGTTGTCAAACGAGAGGGAAAAATATTCGGCTCAATTTGGGTTACAAAAGGGATAATTTTTCGCTACTTTTTTTCTGGCCAATATTTTTGGGTGACAAACGAGGGCCTACTTCATTGTCCAAAATACCAATTGCGTTACCATATGCGTTTCGAGGTGAATTTAAGTTTAGAGACTAATTTGGCACGATTTTCAAGGCAATATTGCACACATTTTTCAAAACCGATCAAATGAAAAAAAAAATTGAGATCCTTGACAACTTATTAAGCGCTAAAAAGAACTTTGAGTTAACAATTAACTCGGATTGATTTAAAATCTCGCAAAATGTGATAGGCTCGAATCTCACCGGGTTTTGTTAATCTTCACATTTATTCGTTAAGTCGTCAATTTTCGCTCAATTTCCATCTTTAGTCAATTTCGGCTCGTGTATGTTGGATGTTTACAATTTGAGACTCCAATTCGACTTTTAATGATATTTTTGAAAAAATTTGAATTCCAATTTTTATTTATTTTGAAGAAAAATATTTTCAAATTTTTATGATTTTTTTGGAAATTTTTGGGCATTTTTGAAAATTTGTGAAGTTTTAGAAATACGCACTTGTGACCCCCCCTAACTTAGACTTTTGCATTGTCCTCAAGCAAAAAGGACTAAAATCTAATTCAAGGCGAATGAAAAGTGCGGAAAAATAAAACAAACAAATGTGAAAAATGCAACAAGACACTATATGACCCTCATGCATGACTCAAAAATACAACAAAAATCACCCCATACGCGTCGGGGGTGCGACGACCTCTTATCTCTCCATAAACTCACCCGACCCCACTTATGGGGGTTGATGCTCTCCTTGTCACTCCCGTCCTAGGATCATATTCCAATAATCGAAACAAGTTGGGACCTCGCCCATAGATAAAGGATAGACCGGGAGATTCGTCGTGACTAATTGGAAAGGGATCCTCGTGATGCTGACTCAAAGCGTGGTCTACGTGCACTGACTCGGAGGGGACACCTAGGTTTCTTTCAATTTTTAGGATGCATGGGTCGGGCTCTAAGTCGGATGAACCACAACTTTTCTCCTCACTCGCCTTCGGGGCCTCTAGTGTTGTGGGTGGATTGTCACAACGAAGGAATTCATCAATTTTTGCTTTTAATTCACTGTCGTCTAAGTGACTACATGAATCCAATAGGGATTGGCCTTCAATAGTAATACTTTCATCCACCTTCCCGAATTCTCTTTCAAAATCTTCCATGCTCATGTCGCCTAGTTCTCCCTCTCTCGTAGTGCCTACATCCTCTCTTACTTGCTCGATCTCCAACTCCACTAGTTTTCTCTCTTCTACCCCCTCTCTCTCTCTTTCAGTTGCGGTCACAACACACCTCTCCCCCTCTTTGCTCTCATCGTCACATCTACCACTATTACCTGATGAAATAGGGCACACCCCTAACGGCTCTCTCTTGTGGGACCTCTCATTCTCATGGCTCGACACTAAGCAGGACCCCGAAGCATCTCCACAATAATTCTCCTCGTTGTATTCCTCTACGATCTCCTCTATGAAGCTCACTGCGTGAAGGTCATCTTCTTCTCCCGTATGTTGGGCGACATGGAAGATGTTGGTCTCTAAAGTCATGTTCCCAAAAGTGAGTTGCATTCGCCCATTCCTAGTGTTGATGATTGCGTTAGCCGTAGCTAAGAACGGGCGCCCAAGGATGATAGGAACATGGTTGCTTGAGGTGAAGGAGGGCTCCGTGTCCCAAATGACAAAATCTACCGGAAAGTAGAAGGTGTCAACTTGAACGATCACGTCCTCAATTATGCCTCGTGGAATCTTCACGGTTCGATCCGCTAGTTGGAGAGTGACCTTTGTGGGCTTGAGATCGCCCAAGTCAAGTTGCCTATAGATGGAGTAAGGGAGGATATTGACACTTGCTCCCAAGTCAAGTAAGGCTTTCTCGATTTTGTTTTCTCCAATGATGCAGGAAATGGTGGGTGCACCGGGATCTTTGAATTTAGGTGGGAGATCATTGAGTAGAATGGAGCTCACATTCTGTGCTAGAAAGACATTTTTTTTTACCTTCATCTTCCTTTTTACCGTCAACAAATCTTTGATAACTTTGCCATAAGCTGGAATTTGCTTGATGGCATCAAGAAAGGGTAAATTCAGCTTTACTTGCTTAAGTACTTCTAGCACTTCATCACGTGGATTCCCTTTTTGAGCGGGAATTAGCCTTTGAGGAAACGGTGCCGCGGAGGGTGGTTTCACTACTACCTCGGCCTCACTAGCGTCTTCTTTATCGCTCTCATTTAAGGAGACATCTTCGGCCTCTTTCGTGCCGGGTGAAATCTCCTTGTCTTTAAGTACGTCTCGTGGGGGAGGTGACAAGTCAACTACCCTCCCACTACGTAGAGTGGTGATTGCGCTACATTGCTCAAGATGGTCGTGGGGTGTTGAGCTAACACTAGTTTGACCTTGGAGAGGTCTTTGGCCCTGGGCAGGAAACTTTCCCTTCTCCTGAACACTCAACGAGGATTGTATCTTAGACAGATTTGCATTTAGGTCGCCAATGAGACGATCATACTTGGCATTGGTTGCGGCCTGGCTTGCGATGAATTGATTCACAGTATCCTCGAGAGTTCTCCGCTGTGGCGGGATATAATTTCCGTGAGGTGGTGGTGCTTGCACATGTCCTTGCATGTGTGGAGCTTGTTGAAAATGGTGTGGTGGAGGAGGGGCAACATGAGAAGGAGGGTTCATTGCGGCATGTTGTTGCCCGTAGCTAAAAACGGGATGATTTTTCCACGAAGGGTTGTATGAATTCCCGTGCGGGGCATCGAAATTACCCTTATAGCCTCCTATACCACTAACTTGCTCTTGCAACATTACTTTGTAGGCGGGTATCGTCGGACATTCCTCAGTTGAATGTCCCGCCTCACAAATCGCACACACCTTCACGACGGGGTTTTGGATAGATCCAACTAACTCACATAAGTCTCGCAATCCTTTCTCCATAGTGTCCAATCGACTGTCCGTCATAGAATTCTTATCTACGTGGAATAGGCCGGACACCGATGGAGCAGTGGTGGGTTGTCGATTTCGATTTTGAGCGTTCGGGTCAGAGGTATCCCAAGATTGGGTAGTCTCGGTGACATACCTCATGTGAAGATCAGCATCATGGGCATCTAGATCGACAAACGGACCACTTCCCATAGTTTCAACAAGTTGTTTGGAGTTAAGATTTAACCCATTATAGATAAAGGAGATGATTTGCGACGGATCAAATCCATGATGGGGGCATGAAGCCACTAACTCGTTGAAACGTTCATAACATCGATGGAATGGCTCATTTTCATGTTGTCTAAACGCTTGAATTTGAGCCTTGATAGAGATTGTTCGATGTGTTGGGAAGAATTTCTTGAGAAATTTAGACTGTAGCTCATTCCAGGATGGAATCGAGCTTGGAGGTAAAGACCATAGCCAAGCTTTGGCTTTATCTTTAAGCGAGAAGGGGAAGAGTTTGAGGCGGATTACCTCTTGTGTGCAGGTTTGATCATTGAGAGTATCACACACGTCCTCAAATTCCCTTATGTGGAGGTATGGCTTTTCAGAATCCATACCGTGGTAATGTGGTAGCGTCTGGATCATCCCATTCTTGAAACGGAACTGCCCGGCATTATACGGGAGTATAATGCATCCCGGAGTGACAGTGCGCTCGGGATATAAGAATTCTCTCAACGGGCGGTACGGGGGCTCGTCCTCACCGGTAGGTGCATTACTGTGCTGCGACATCTCTCTTTCACTCAACGATTCGGCGTTCTCACTGGGTGTGCACGAAGTGTGTCCTACGAAGGAGAAAGGAGTGTTGCTAGAGATGGAGTGTGACGGTGTGGGAGGTGGGATCCAGAATTGTGGGGCTTGTGGAGTGTGGGGACTATCAGGATTATACTCAACAAGTGGATTTTCGTGAATGCTGGTTGGAATATTATGGGGTGTGGGAGTGGTTTCAGAATTTTGCATTAAGTTCAGGAGAGATGGTGGTGAATCTTTTTGTGCTTTTTATTATTATTATTATTTTTTTTTTGAATTTTTTGGTCAAAGTTTTGGATTAACTCGATCTAATCCTAAGTCTACCTAATTCCCCGGCAACGGCGCCAAAAACTTGACACGATTCAGAATGTGTTTCTAAAGTGTGTGCTCTCTAGGCTCAAGTGCAAGCCTATCGTTCAAGTAATAATCCGACAAGTCGGGTATCGATCCTCAGGGAAGAAGGACAACAGAAGTTGTGACGACGGGATAAGATTAAGGAATCCTAACAATGACTCTAAAAGAAAAGAAAAAATTTGATTTGGCTTTTTGGGATTGATTAAACTAAATGCAATTATGAAATAATGATGAAATATGCAACTAACTAAATTATCTAAATGCTGAATGAAGAATTAAATTGAAACTATTAAACTTAAATGATGAGAAAACAGGATGGGAATACAATCCCCCAACCCTAGTGTAGTGTAATGACAACTTCAATCATAAATTTATCCGATTAATTCAAACCCGGAATTTAGTACTCCCAAGCATTATGTATACGAGGTTCAAGCCCGCGTCATACCTAATCTGAGGATGAGTAAATCGGTATCGCGGTAATTACAGTCAAATTGTACTCTAAATCATCACGAGTACCCAGAGGCAAACGAGATATAAAGATCTACAATTCTTAAGAAATTACGCGATACGATTTAAATTAATCATTAAATTCAGCGGATCGACGTTATACACACGCACTAACACATCAGGTTGGGTTCATGCATCCCAACCTTGAAAAACCTAGCCGGACATGTTAAATGGACTAATGCATGAAATAATAACGTTGCATGTGTATGAATTCATGATAAAACTAAATCTAAACATGTAAATACGTATTATGAATGCGAAAACAAGTTGAATCTAATAGGAAAACAAAGCATGCAAGAACAATAATAAGAAACAAGAATTTTGAATTAAAACTAGAAAAGCAAACCCGAAACAATGAATTCTTGAAGTAATTTGTGCCCTTGATGTTCCTAGATGTTCCTCTCCTTTTTCTCTATCAAAAACTCTCTCAAAATAACCCTAAAAGCTGCTCCTAGGTTAATGCCTTCGTTCCCCACAAGTTTGGAGTGTTTTAAACCTATTAGGAGACTTGGAGACCAATCCAAATGAAAGACAAAATTCGCGTGTCAGGTACAGCGAACCGGTTCGCAGGTACAGCGAACCGGTTTGCTGTACCAGCCTGGTCTTGCTCTCAGCACTTAGATTTTTTTCTGGTTTTTCTCTTCTTTTCTTGGATTTTTCTTCAACTTCAACTGAGCATAACTTTTCAACCGTAGCTCGGATTTGGGTGCCGTTTTTTCCAGTGTGCTCGTTGTTCCGAGATCTTCAACTTTCCAGAAGGCCCCACCTCCAGAATCGGGCTGTAAAATTACGAAAATGCCCTTGAACTTGCCTTCCTAGCCTTTCTTCTATGATTTTTCCGCAACTTCAAGGGGTCATAACTCTTTCATCGTAGCTCGGATTGAGGTGCCGTTTTTTATGGTGTTCTTGTAATTGAAAGATCTTAAACTTTCTAGTTGGACCCACTTCCGGACTAAGGCTGAAAAATTACGAAAATGCCCTTGAACTTGCCTTCCTAGCTTTTCTTGCACTGTCTTGCTTCCTCCTTTGCACTGCTTGCATAATTAACCTGTAAAACCAATAGGAGAAGCACAAAACACGCAATACTCGCCAAGAAGGTTAGAAGCATAAAAGTGAATCAAATCCATATATGTTACATCATTCGGGTTCACAAAAGTACTGAAATTAGGGGGATAAATATACAATATTTATGCCCAATCACAGACCCTTATTGAAATTTTGTATTTTATACTTATGATTAAACTTGATTTAATGTAATGAAACTTGAGTATTTGGTTTTGATGTGACTAACTTGAATTTTTATAATTTGGTTTAATTTGTGTAATTGTGTATGTTGTTTTGATTTTTTTTTTGTTGCATATTGTATTGTGTTTTTGTTTGATTTGAACAAAAAAAGGTCATTTTGAGATGTTTGAAGTAGGTTTTATGTTGGGCAATAGCCACTGGCCAAAAACAATTTTTTCATGGGTTATAGTTTTGTCACGATCCCTAATTGTGATAAGAGATTTTTTGTGGTCCTTGACCATGACAAGACCATGATAAGGATTGTGTTGTCACGGTCAAGGACCATGATACAACATTGACAACAAAGTCTTTATCATGATCCCTGATCTTGAAAATTTCATGACGAAAAATGTGTTTTCATGGTCCTTAATTATGGCATTAGTTGTTCATCCCCTTAGTTTGACCCATTTCTAAGGGAAAAATGACCGTGACACAAAGAGTTTTGGCGCCTAGAATTTTCATGATCCTTAATCATGACAACTCCCTTTTTTCATGGTCAAGGACTGTAAGAAGTTGACTATTTTGGTGCGATGCTAATGGTTTTCTTACATATACTACTAAGGTCTCTACGGTGTGGGATGAAACCTCCTAACTAACTTTGGCCCTAAAGTCCATTCCGGTCTCCACTAGAACTACCCTCAGTCTTTGGATAACTTAGTTGTCCCATTTTCTCCATCTTCCTCTTATTCTCCGCCATATCCTGGGAAGGCATCAATGTAGGCCTACCACTTGGGTATAGCTATTTCGGGTTACCAGTGGTAAGATGTCTGATGTGCTAATTCAAACCCGACATGAAACACTCCATCATCTTTTCATACTAACTAACCTTGTTTGGTGTGAATAATAAAAATGTTTTGAACTCACACTCATACAATGCCATAGTGATAAACCTGCTATAAAAGAAGAAACTCCCTCTCTTTGTACACCCTCAAGCAATAAGAAATATAGTTCTTGTTGAACCCCGCCATAAACTGAGCATATGCCAAGCTCTCTCTATCATTTATCATCATTGTCCCACCACTAGAGGGCGTTCCTTGTCTGGAGAAAAGTCGCCATCACTTGTTTACGCACCTCCATACAGTCTTATTCGGAAACAACATGGGATTAAATTTAAAATGCAAAATTTTTTTAGCCCTAAGATCTTTGAAAGCTCATGCAATGGAAAGAAAAACGTGAACTACTTTTAAAGATTAAAACTTTGGTTTTAAGAATTCAATACCACAACGAATCATGTAGTGATTTGTATGAGGAAATATAAGTTGGAGAAGATAAAATCAGTTGCACTATGTAAGAGGGTAGTTTAGATTAGATGGTGGCGTAACCTCTTTTGAGTACAGTAATGATAAATTAACTAACAACACTATTGATTAATTACAAGACACGCAATCACGACTTAGTGAAGATAAACTCAGTTTGAACTCATAAATCACTCGTGTATAACTCAGAAAATAATAATGAACTCAGAACTAACTCATTTAGAGGGGGGGAGAGAGAGAAGTAAGCATTATAGATACACCTTGGCAGGTAGCCAAACACCCCAACCACCATCAAAATATATATGTCAATTATTAAAAGCTTCGTAATAAATGACAATGGTGGGTAAGTGAACACTGGTTTGTAATAAATCTCCCTTCCTGATGTAAATTTTTCTTTCTAGAAATAACTTCTGAACTCTCAAAATAACATCCCCTTCCTCAAAGGCGCCTAGGTCCCTTAAATGGCCCTAATACCACTCCCGAGATAACTCAGTCATTCATAACTTGAAAGACATCCCTCATAATTTATGTCACAAATACTGAATGCCTGATGGACTAGTCAACTTCACCTCATAACCATTAAATGCTAAGACATGCCTTTTGCCTAACCACTGTGTGTCAGGGGATATCGTCACATAGGTGTCTCACCAACTGTCTGACAACCCCAAATACCATGGTGGTTTACTCAAGTGCATATTTGACATTGCCTAGATGTCTAGTGACATCACCTAAAGTAGATGTGACATTAAGTAGAGGGTTTTTTGGTTCACAACTCAGCACCCGATGGAACTTAAGGCTGCCCTGCCCAAGGTTCCATTGCCAAGGTCTTTTGGTGTTTTAACAAGTGTATCTAAGATGGTTAGGACAAGCCCCAACGGTGCCTCACTTATCAATCCTCCAAACCAAGTTCCTCTTAAGTTCCCGTGGAAAGGTCGTTTGATAGAGCATAAAGCTCTCCCAGGCCCTGCAAATCCTGGTCTCTCGTGAGTACCATTCGACCTTACACTAAAAAAATTATAGTCTTTATAAGTCATAGTAAATATAAATAAAGAGAAACCACAAGGATAATTAAAATAATAGAACTAAATGGTGAGATCTCTCGGTCAGCTTCTTCGCTGGAAGATCCTTATGGGCTGCCGCGCTGAACTACCTCACTTGAGCTGCATTGCTTTGGGCTACATTGCTTCCTCACTGAGCTGCATTGCTTAAGATGCATCGCTGCGTTAATCCCTTGAGTCTATTATATTAGGTGGGGGTATTAACTCTAATATCGAGATTATCTTCAAGCCCTCCTACATTTGCCCCTTTGTGGAGAGATTTGTTGTGGGAATAAGAAATGTTTGCACGAAAACTTCTCAGTCCGATGAACCTTGGTGTCTCTATCTTCATTATAGCCTATCCCGTTATCACTACCAGGAAAAATTAAAATTCTCCCCGATGTGCCTGAACCAAAGTGCCGCGAATTCTTGACGATTGGCGAAGGGACATTGCCACCTTTTCCCATTGTTGAGATTCAACCTTTATGTCTTTGCTTCCTTGGCTAATTGAAATTCTCCCGAAGCACTTGTTGATTTTCTCAAATACCCGTTTTGACTAGGAAGTGAAGTTCTCCCATTTGTGCTATTGTGGAGTATAGTTGCAAGCAGTGATTTTTGTTGTTAGGACTGCCCCTAACATTGAGACTTGTGGAATTCTTCCTTGTAAAATTCTCCCCATTTTAAGGTACTACTTATTTTGGGCTCTTCTATGTCATCGTTTCTTCATGTTCGAAAAAGTAGAAAAATTCTCCCCAATGTATCTTAGTCACAATTTATACAACGTTTGGACTTATGGCGAGGGGGCATCGTAGCTTTTTTAAACCATTGGGCCAGATTCTGTGTTGGGAGTTATTATATATGTCTGATAAAAGATAAATTTGGGCGCCCAAACCCAAAACTTATCTTGGGATAAACACTTTCTATCCCCATACGTTACTTTATTAATGACGTAATGCTGTCTTTTCAACTGCGAGGACGCTCCCCAAGACATTACGTGTCTACTTGGAATGATTATTGGTGGCCTTGCACGTGTGTTGGTGGGAAACTCAAAAGACGGTTTGAAAAGATTCAAACATTTATTTTTCAAAACACTTAACTATTTTCTTCATCTTCTTCAAACTCCAGGCATACTTTAGAGAGAGAAAGTCTGTAAAAACTACATTGTTTATCTAGCCTTTCTTCGTCTCTTTCCTTTGTAATCACCCTCAACTTTGGCTATTCCATTATTACTTATCTGGTAGCTCTTTCAAGCTTTTTATACCACAGTTTCATCTGTAAGAACTTCTTCAAGCAACCCTGGTGCGTCTTCCACCAACACTCCACCTGCCACCCCTACTTCCACCACTTCTACCATCGCTGTTATTGAGGGCACTACCTCTTTGACTGTCGCTCATCAAGAGCAACTGCGTTTTTACCGTCGGTCCCCCATTTTTGGCAAGGGTGATGATTTTTATGGGTTTTGCAAGACTTGCGTTTTTAATGCCAAGTGTGATGCCATGGTACTTAGTGATGAGGACAACAATGTTGTTGATTGGGGCTTTCTCCCCCTAGAGGGGACCCTTCGATTTTGCCTTAAGCGAGGGGACTTCCCAGGGTCCCATATTGACTTCAAAGGTCCTAGGGGTTCTCCTCCTCAGTTTATTACCCAGAACGCTCATATGTAGAGTTCCCAAACTTCCATCCTCAGAAAAATTGGGCTTCATCGGGCCAAGTGGTTCATGAATTTACTCTATTAAAGAACAATGCTACCCTCCCCATCCGGGTGTCTCGCAAAAATGTTACGACTCACACTTTCATAACTGTACGGGGTGAGTTCATACTAAGGTTGGAAGACGTTTGTGAACTTCTGGGCCTTGAGGCCACAAGACATGAGCCCTATTCTGATAAAGCTTTGAATGCCTAAGAGGCTGCTAACCATTCAGAGTTAGACCGTATATGCCGACGGTGCATAGGTTCTTCAAACAAAGACACCATCACTCCACTCTTCAATTATTTCTTCTGAGATACTTCTAAGGATAATTCTTTTGAGGCTGCCCCTAGTCAAGGTACATTATTAAAACTACCTGCTTACATCCTTATCGTTCTCTCTCGCTTCCTTTTAAGGGGAAACCTAATGACCAACCCCGAAGGGCCCTAGTCAATATATCCCTTCAATTATCTCAGGGTATCAAGCTTTATCTGGCTGCAATTGCCCTAGGATCACTATATACATGGCTTAATAGAACCCATTTTGACATGGAACGGTCTCTTAGCCATTATAACCTAGCCAACTTTGCTAACTACGTACTTCTGACGGGCATCCTCTATGTTTGTTTCCCTAATATAGCATCTAAAACCAACCGTCCTCCTTTGGGATAAATACTTCTTCCTCCTCGTTCTTACGTTTATCACAAGAGGCAAAGTCAAAAGGAATTAATCTCTATTAGTGACAAACGGGACCGTTTTGTGATGCGATCCTATGGAGAGGAAGTTTTTCTCTATACTTATAATTTTTTCAGAAATGTTCCAAGGTTAGTCCAACCAACAACTGTGGACTTTATGGAAGAAAACCCTTCGCTTGTTGTGGTTATTCTGTTCTCTCCAAGTTACTTACCATCCTACACCGAGTAGGGATACACATGTGAACATTACAACCCCCATCGGTGTGCCCATCAATTTGGTTTTGACCAAAGGGCTCCTCGCCCCATTTTCCAGCTAAACCACCCTAAGGTCATGTTCAGTGAGGCTTGTTCTTTCTTCACTTACACTGCTGCGTAGGGGGTGAGCTCCATAATTTCAGACAGAGTCACCATAGCCAGTATCTCCAGGCAATGAGATTTGACTTCTTTATTTTCCACCAATTATTGGCCAAATCAAATGGCCCAATTTTTTGAATTTATTGAGGGGACTCCTGTATATCCCCTAGTGCTCTCATTTTCTTCACAGGAACTGGGTTTAAAAGGCAACTTAATTCTAGGAATGGAGCTCCCTTTGAGCAAAACTCCCAAGGAACCTCCCACCGAGCTTCTTCCATAATGCTCCATGATTCCTATTACTACTCCAAAGCCCAAGAAAACTCCATCACCCAAATAACCTACTCCTTCTGAGGGTGTTTCTGGTGAAGGGGTTCCAATCGAAGCAGCTTCTGGCGAAGGACCTTAACAGCCACCAGCCAAAAAAACTAGGGAGTCCAAGGGTGGGACTTCCTCAAAGTCTAAGTTCCAACCTCAGTCTCAAGCTCGCTTGGAGGCATTCCCCATTGCCTCCTTTACTCCTCCTATGTCTGCTGAAGAGAGTGAGGAGTTGAGGAAGAAAATTCAAGATGAGAGGGAGCGAATAAATTTTAAGTTTCAACGACATGCTCTTGTCGTTACTCTTGCTACTTCCTTCCCCACTATCTCAGTAGATGCCTCAGAAGAGGGATTAAGAGGAAGAAGAGCTCAAAGGTTCCTCCAAGTGTGGGTGCTACTGGTGCGAGGCAAAAGACTCTTGGTACTAAGTCCCAGAAAAAATGGGCTCCTGATGTACATCTCTCCCTAAATCCTTCTGCTGCTTCTTTCCCTCTTTCCTCGCCAATGGTGATATCATCCCATTCTCCCTCTGGATAATAGGTATACATGTTTTTTTTTTCATTTTTTCTATAACAAACTGCATCTGTCTAACTCTTAGCCACTTTGAAATAGGAAGCTAAAGAATCAAGGCCCATCCCCCTAGTGAGTCCTTTCATGGGGGGACGTTTCGATTCCTCTCAGACCGGTGTTACTCCTCCCCATTACCCTATGATCCTCACTATTTGTCCTCCAAACGTGGAAAGGATGCTTCAGGGGGCAATTTCGTTGAATCTGTGGGAATTTTCTCTCAACCAGAGGAAGTTCCCACAACTTCCTCTGAATTATCACCCTAACCCAAGGTTCGTCTACCCATCGTTCTAGTTGCGGAAAGTTCTCCAGAGCTACAACATTCTGAACACTATTAGGTCTAATCTCTTTTATCTTCTTTTTTTTGAATTTTAACCTCTTGGGAAGCCTCAGGTCGAAGTGGCTTCTTTATTGGCTAACATTCTTCTTCCATCTGTATTGACAAGATCCATCACTGTAGTTCCCCTCTTTATCAACATTACTGAGGTGAGCTAAATGTGAAGTATGTCTCTTTTCTTGTGTATTTATTCTCCATTCCTAACACTTAGTTTCATTTTGCAGTTCTCTCTAGGTCTATTCCTACTAACGTCTATCGGGAATCTTCCCATCCCTAAAGCAATC
This sequence comes from Sambucus nigra, assembly GCA_949130495.1. NCBI lineage: Eukaryota > Viridiplantae > Streptophyta > Magnoliopsida > Dipsacales > Adoxaceae > Sambucus > Sambucus nigra. Next base: position 174,757,453 of record OX422208.1, read on the forward strand.
GTTAACCCCTCTGCCTAGTATAGTGCTTCTTCTGGCAACAAAAGTGTGGGTGCATGTGACACCTCGCCAAATTAAATACTGGGTGATTAGTCCTTTATTAAATTAAAATTAAGGTGAATGGTTGGTTCATTCTTAGCATCACTGTCGCAAAAATAAAATTTCCAAATTAAACACCCTAAATAATTAAGCTAAGTGTGAAAACAATTTAAAGACTTATTCCCATTTTTAATTTATAACTTGAAAACCTTCTTAAATAATCAACCGTCTAAGAATTACATAAGTGCTACGAATAGCAATCAACACAAAAGAATTAATCCATCTAAACTAACCAAATCAGGTCAAATAACCATACATGAAATCATCCTGACAAGAATTAAATCGCAAAGAGTACCGAATACTGAAGATAAATGAACATCAATCTCTGACAAATCCAAACTGAATAGGGAAATGGGGGATACATGCCCTAACTAATAAGAACTAAAATAAGAGTAGAATCAACAAAGAGGTCGTCTAAGCAAGGGCCTACAACTCCCACATAAGCTGCAACACATCCATTCCAAAGAATCTAAGCATGACGCCCCTGTGGCTGGGCACCTTTAATATATATATATATATATATATATATATATATATATATATATACACACACACACACACACACACACACACAAGAGAGAGAAAAAGACAGGAAACGGGTCAGAGCCCGAGTGTAAAACAATTTCAAAAATAGTTTAGCAAGTATTTAAAATGATTACTTGCTAATGCAACAACCATGTTAATATGCGACACTCTCTTGAGAATTGTCACCTCTCATCTAGTGTGAATGCCTACCGCACTAATAAATCTCATAAGTTTCTCTAACTTATTCTCCATAAGGTTTTGTCACGTGAAAAGCAAGGTTATGATATTTAATTTAGGAAATCATTATCTTCAAGATTTCTTACGTTATTTAGAATAAACAATGGTGTGGAAGATAAGCAATGGTGTTCATAGAATATCATAGAATAAACTAGTTATATGTGAAAGATAAGAAACGGTGTTCGCCCAGTTATATATTCGCCCAATGTGTGGAAGATAAGCAATGGTGTTCATAGAATAAATCAGTTATATGGTACCAAGTTAGGGCTCGCTGAGGTCTGTTTCTGCTATTCTTTTTCTCGGACTAGTTCTGGTGTTCTTTATATCAAATCCAGGAGTCCTAATAAGGTATTGTTAGTAAACCTACCTGATTCCCAAAAGGACTATTGGCAAGAGGGCTTCCTTGCTAGAAATTGGCAGTTTTCTCCCCAGTTTGAGGGGGCGAGGGGTGACAGGTTCTCTGTTCCCTTTTTTGGGGAAGAATACATAGTTAGTTTTTTCTCTGTTCCTTCAATTTCTTTTACTGATTTGTGATTTTTATGACTTTTCCTATTTTTTTCTTCAGCGAGGTCGAAGAACTTGGAACCTTCTCTCAACGAGGTTCATCTTTCTGAATTGTTCAAGGCTTGGAATATCAGGGAGCCTTTAGCTGACAGCGAGCATCCCCAATCTGCTGCTTTCCTGCTCGAATATAAGAACGTTAGTTCTAGTTTTATAGCGAGTCCAGTGGACAGTATCCCTGAGTTTGATACCTCTGAAGAGACTGTTGTTGATCCTATTCAGTTGGACGAGGAGGAGAGCAGTTCTGAGAGTGATATCGTAGGTGGTGCTAGAGCCAATTTGGGTGAAGGGAGCTCCAGTAGTAGCAGCTCCTCTGATTCGAGGGAAGTTTCTAAAGTTAGAGAATCGTCGAGCACATCCAGCAGTTCAGACGAGGAGATGGTTCTTCCAAGGAAAAACCTGATTCGGGATGATGATGATGACGATCACGTGCTCCTTGCTTAGAGGTCAAAGAAGAAGAAGTCCAGTACTGGGGCTGTAGCTACTGGCTCTCGGTCTTCTAATCAGGAGCAAGAGAGGAAGAGGAGAGAGGAAGAGCAGGTGAGAGAGAGGGAGATAAAAAAGGAGGAGGAAAGAAAGAAGGTGGAGGAAAAGAAGAGGATAGAGGAGAGGAAGAGAATGGAGAAGGAGAAATAGGAAGAGATGAGAAAGATGGAGTCGAGGACGACGGCTGGGAAAGCCTTGGTCCAGGTGTTTTCTTTGCCCGAGGGGGCCTCAATTGCCATTTTTCCTTAGCTGGCTCCTGCATTGCTTAAGAGGGAAGTACTCCCTGTAGATCGTCATAGGGCGCTGCGGTCGGATCAATTGGCCCTACAAGATAGCTAGAGGCTAGCGTTGGTAAGATCCTTTCCATTTTTCAATTCTTTAACAAGTTTTAGCTGTTTCTCCATCTTGATCTCTTCTTTATTTCTGGCAGTTTATGACTGGCTTCGTCATGCTCTATCGCTCTCGGGATGAGCTGGTGAGATGAAATGGCGAGATGGAGCAGTAGAAGTCAGTTCTGGAAGTCAGGGGTTCTTAGCTGGAGGCTGATTTAAAGACTGCTGATGCCGCCCGAGCTTCCTCTGATCTGGCCCTCGTCAATTCTAATCGAGAGAGGGATGCGACGGTTAAGGAGATGAACGAGCTAAGGCGGGCTTATGACCTGGTCTGCTCGAGCAAGCTGGATGTCGTGGAGGAGAATAAGGTTCTGACCGAGAAGTTAAAGGAGAAAGAGTCCCAGGTAGCCACCATCAAGGAGGATTCATACAACTCTGGGTGGACTGCTGCTTACGAAGACGTCGAGGTTCAAATAGGCTACATCAGCCGTCTGAACTTCAAGAAGGGCTGGAATAAGGCCCTCTTAGTTGCTGGTGTTGATGCTGAATCTCCTTTGTTCTACGAGCATGACCAGGGTCCGAAGGCAACTGTGGACGAAGAAGCCCCTGCCCCAGCCATCGAGTGTGTTGATCTTGCTTCTCAGATAATTCATGTCGGTGTTTGTCTTGCCCAGGCGACTGAGGGAATCCCTGCAGAGGGGGATTCCTCTGCTGCTACTGATAAGGGGAAGAAGCCAGCCACCTCTAGGAAGCCTGAGGTTGCTAGTTAATTTACTTTTCGGACTATTTTTGTACTCCTGCTTTTAATTTTCCCAATTTCTGCTCGATGTACTTTCACTTTTATCAATGAAATGAAAAGGCTTCTTTTTCCAGTGCATTGATTGATTTTTCTCTTCATTTCCCTTTTATGTCTTGTAATTGACTGATGTAGAAGAGTATATTCCTGCCACATCTCATTTGGGCAGGACTCTTGGTCCCAATGCCAGTCCTCAGGTTCACCAGGCCTTTTTTAGGCTTTGGAAATCTCTTAGGTCAAGGAATCAAAAGTATAAGGATCAGACTGAACTTGTGGCCAAGTTGAAGGACAAGCTCCAAGAGATGGAAGAGGTTGGTGCTTCAGTGCAAGAAGAGGTGAATTTGTTGAGAATAAAGCTTCTCGATGCTTCTGAGATCAACCAGGTTGGGGAGATGCTTCAGCAAGAAAATGAAGCTTTAAGGAAAGAGGTCTCGCGTCTTAGGGAGCATGCGCCGAGCACCTCTCATGTAATATTGCAAGGCTCTTCATCGATGCGAGCTAGGGATGGCTCGAGCGACGTTCCCCCTATGGTGCGAGGTTCCACTGGTCCACTCGTTTTGTGAGTTGGCAGGAGCACCAAGCGTTCAGACGGTGAAATGTAAGAGCTCCGCGATGATGTCCAGCGAGCATATGTGATTACTGCTGGGCTTCAAAGGGACATTACTCGGCTGCGGAATCTATTTATAAAAGGACCTCGACGAGTATGGGCCGACGGTTATGACCAGGGTTGGCTGGATGCTCCGACGAGGCTGATAGAATTTAAGGAGCTCGCCTTCATTAGGGGGTGGTTGAGTGTTTTGAAGGAGATACAGGTTCTAAGGAACTCTATGCTCTGGTATCTCCATGAAATATCTCCTTCCACTCGGATGCCCAATCCCTTTCGGAGAGATGATTAGTGGATACCCATCGATGCTATCCCTCTGCATCTATTGGATTCAGATGCTAACGAAGCCGAGGAAGAGTTAGTTCATGCTCCTGATGATGGTCAAAGAGCTCAAGTGGCTGATTATCTCGTTTAGAGGCCTCATCCCCACTGAGATTTTGCCAGTAGTTACTCTATGTATTTTGTGTTGTAGTGATGTTATGTCAATGTTTTGGGCGAGCTCGCCGACTAAACATGTATTGTACTTGTTGTAAATATGGTGGATTAATATAAAATTTATTTTTTGGGCTATTTTTGCCGACTAAACAAGTGTATTATATTCTCAATATTCTCGCTCCTTTATGATATCTAAATTTGTATTATTATGCAAGTGTCCTTCCAGTCCAGTACACTATCGAGGTACTATTGTGCACCACTTTACCTTTTAGGTCGTGTCGTCACACTCCCTTAGGCCTAAGTGTGGCAATTGGTTAGGACACACCTGGTGTTGGATGCTCTATCCAATCAGGATTTTATTCAACCAAAGATGGTTTGGCGACCAGCTATAATTTGGTCATATTGCCTAAGGACCTCCTGTAGGGTTTCATATATTGCCAGGGGCAATGCTAAGAGGTCTTTCGTGTTTCATAATGAAAGCCTGAGGAGGGTGATTTCCCTGCTATGGTGTAATGACCAATGTGCCTATCATTTGGAAAAGATGCATGATAAATCTTATATAACTGTTACTCATTAGAATGCATACGTTAAACAGCTTTCATTAATGACAAGGAAAATGAACTAATAGTTCCACAATAAAATCATAAAAGCATAATTTAAAAATAGAATTTCTTGAGATTGACTACGTTCCATGCTCGGGGGATTTCTCTGCCTTCTATCATTTCTAAGTGATAGGCGCCTTGCAGATTATATCTTGTTATCTTGAATGGTCCTTCCCAGTTTGGCCCTAGCTTGCCGTCTGATGGTTTCACTGCGCTGCCCAGGACTTTTCTTAGGACATAGTCCCCAACTCGAAATGTCCTCGGGTTGACCCTCTTGTTATAGTGCCTCGCGAGCTGTTGCTGATAGCTCACTAGTTTTACTAGGGCTAGCTCTCGGTGCTCGTCGGCTAGGTCGAGCTCAGCGAGCAATGCTGCATCATTATGGCCTTGGTCGACAAGGTTGGTCCTCATTGTTGGCAAGCCTGCTTCTAGTGGGATAACTTCTTCCGTCCCATATGTCAGCAAAAATGGGGTTTCTCCCGTTGCTCATCGTGGAGTGGTTCTATAGGCCCATAGAATGTGTGGTAATTCATTTACCCATGTGCCTTTGGCTCGCTCCAATTATTTCCTTAATCCGTCGATCACTGTCTTGTTGGAAGCCTCGGCTTAGCCATTGCTTTGAGGATAGGCCACCGAGCTGAAATGGTGTCTGATTCCATGTTGGTTACAGAAACTCTGAAAAAAGCTGCTTTCGAATTGCGTTCCATTATCGGTGATGATGGTTCTGTGGATGCCAAAACGGGTGATTATATTTTTCCATATGAACCTTATCATATCTGTATCTCGAAAGTTCGCTAGGGGTTCTGCCTCGATCCATTAGGTGAAGTAGTTAGTCGCGACCAACATGTATTTGTGACTCTCGGTGGTGGTAGGAAGTGGTCCTACGATGTCCATCCCCCATTGGGCGAACGTCCATGGGCTGGATAATGATTTTAGGTCGCTGGCAGGTTGGTGGGCCATAGGAGCATGAAGCTGGCATTTCAGGCACTTACGAACATACGCCATAGAGTCCATTTGCATATATGGCCACCAATAACCCTCCTTCATTGCTCGAAAAACCAAAGATCTTCCTTAAATATGGATTCCACAGATTCCTTCTTAAAGCTCATGTAGAACTTGCTAGACATCCTTTGGGTGACCACCTTGAAGGTAGGGATCGAAAAACGATCTCTAGTATAGCTTTCCCTCAGGAAATAAGTTAAAGCGAGGATATTTGACTCTTATCTGGTGAGCAGTCTTATTATCATCTGGAAGCGTGCCATCATTAAAATAATCCCTTAGTGGGCCCATCCAGCTGGGTGCTGACTTAATATGGAGCACCTGCTCCACGCTTGGTAACTCGCCGTTATGGTTAATGCGAAATCGATGGGGATTGTTCTTTTTAAGTTGAAATCAATTGCTGAGATTAGGGATGCTAGGGCGTTAGCATGGCTGTTCTATCCCCTGGGGAACTGCTGAACATTGACTTCCTCAAAGTCAGCCAATAGCCTTTTTGCCAAGGCAAGGTAGGCTACCATCTTTTCATCTTTTACATTGTAGTCTCCGTTGATCTGATTGGAGACTAACTGTGAGTCGCCAAACACCTGTAATTGCTTTGCTCCCAAAGCGTGTGCTTTCTGGACACCGGCTATAAGGGCCTCGTATTCTGCTTCATTGTTGGAGGCTTCAAATCCAAGCCTAATTCCCTTCACGAGGATCGTATTTTCTAGAGTGATAAGAATAATGCCTATGCCAGCCCCCTTTGAATTGGAGGTTCCATCAATAAATAATTTCCAGATTCCCTCCGTCGTGTGGCTACCTTTTTATTTGGCTGGCTGTGGTTTGTTGCAAGGCTGCTCGCCTGTGAATTCGGCTATGAAATCAGCGAGGACCTCCCCTTGATTGCGTTCCTTAGTTAAAATTAGATATCAAATCGTCTGAGCTCGATTCACCATTTAGATAGTCTACCTGACAAATCTGCCTTCCGTAGGATTGCTTTAAGGGGGTGTGATGTAAGGATGATTATAGTGTGGGCTTCAAAATAATGCTTCAGCTTACTCGAAGCCACTACTAGTGCAAAGGCGAGCTTCTCCAGAGGTAGGTACCTTTGCTCGCCCTCAACCAGTGTTTTGCTCACGTAGTAAACGGGGTACTGGATTTCTGTAACTTCGCACATTAATGCATAGCTGATAGTGTGGTTGGAAACGGAGAGGTACAAGTGCAAGGAATCTGTTTGTTATGGTATGACGAGCAGTGGTGGAGAGCTTAGGTAAGCTTTGAGCTCAACCAATGCCTGCGAGTAATCTGGGTTCCACTCTACCATTTTATTCCCCTTTAGAAGCTGGAAGAAAGGCTTGCATTTCTCGGAGGATTTAGAGATAAAGCGATCTAGGGCAGGGAGCATGCCAGTAAGCTTCTGTACGTCCTGGATTGTTCGAGGAGGTTGGACCCTATTAATTGCATCGATCTGTTCTGAGTTAGCCTCTATGCCTCTCTTACTGACCATGTACCCAAGAAATTTTCCTAACTGGACACCTAAAGAACACTTGCTCGAGTTAAGTTTCATTCGGTATTTCCTGAGGATTTTGAAGGTGTTTGACAGGTCTGAGAGGTGGTCTTCTTTCTTCTTGCTTTTAACGAGCATGGCATCGATGTAGACCTCCATGGTGTCTCCCATCTGGTCCTTGAACATCTTGGTGACCAGCCGCTGGTAGGTTACCCCTATGTTTTTTAGCCCAAAGGGCATGACCTTGTAGTAGTATAACCCAACTGTGGTGATGAATGTTGTTTTGTCTTGGTCTGGGGCATATAAAGGGATCTGATGATACCCTGAGTATGCGTCCAGAAAACTCATTCGCTCGTGATCTGTAGTGGCGTCTACGAGTTGGTCAATTTTCGGGAGGGGGAAACTATCTTTATGGCACGCTCTATTGAGGTCAGTGAAGTCGATGCAAACTCTCCACTTCCCGTTAATTTTTGGAACTATTACTGGGTTGGATAACCACTCGGGGAGTTCTACCTCCCGTATGGATCCTGCATCTAGAAGTTTTTCTACGGCTTTTGCCTTCTCGAGTGCAGTTCGCCGTGCCTTCTGCGTGATTGGTTTGAAGGTGGGATTGATGTGCAACAGATGACAAACCATACTAGGATCAATTCCAGGCAGCTCGTATGGTTACCACACGAAAAACATCTACGTTGTGTCTCAGTAGAGTTGTCAATTCCTTCTGTTCCTAGTCAGTGAGATAAGCTTTAATCAAGAAAAATCTGCTACTGTCACTATCACCAGCTGTAACCTCTACCAGGTCTTCGAAGACCCTTTCAGAGGGGAGGAACCTGGTCTCCTCTACTCCAGGTCTTCCGTACTTTAATTGCTATTTAGAAGGTGTCAGACCTTCTTGTTCTTCAACTTTCTTGCAGGGCTGATCGGCTGTTTTCTCTGGCCTTGGTCGGATGGCTGCTATGAAGCACCTTCTTATCATCACTTGATTTTCGTGGATCTCCATTACTCCTCGTTTAGTTACATACTTGAGTTTCTGATGGTAGGTCGAGGAGACTGCTTTCATCGTATGGAGCCATCCTCTGTCGAGGATGGCTTGGTATTTCGAGTCGATGTCAACCACCAAAAACTCAATCATCTTGGAGACGTTACCCGCGCATACTGGTAGTACAATTTTTCCCAGAGGCATAGTTATTTTTCCAATGAAGCCAACTAAGGGGACAGTAGCTTCCTTTAGGTCGACGACGCTTAACTTCAATTTTCTGAATAAGTCGAGATACATTACCTCGGACGAGCTTCCTTGGTTGACGAGCAACTTGTCGACGTCAAAGTTAGCTATCCTGAGGGTAATGATCAAAGCATTGTGATGTGGGGTTCTCACTCCCACCAGAACTTCATCTATGAAAATAATATGCTTATTATAGTTGATGTCATCTGCTCGTCGACACTTTCCTGACTGTGACTTTGCTAGATCGGTCTGAAAAGCTTGCATCACTACTGTAAGTTTCTTCATCTCCATTCGAGATGAATTTCCCTGGATTCGTCTGGCATAAAAGGCCCCATGAATTGCCGCGAACTCATGTCCAGCATCATCGTCGAGCACGTTTTCGAGTCTCGCCTCTCTATTGGCAGCCGCTTTATCTGCCTTCTTCTCCATGAATTCATTCAAATGCCTGGATTGGGCTAGCTCTTCGAGGTAGGACTTAAGAGCTTTGCAATTCTAAGTCTTATGTCCTCCATCTTTGTGAAAGGCACATCTCAGCGCATTTTTCCTCTTCAAGGGATCTCATCCCATCTTTCTGGTCTACTTGACGAATGGCTCGTCTTTGATTTTTGAGAGAATTTTGTAAATTGGTTCTTTGAAGACGGTGTTGACCTCCTAAAATGCTTTCGACGCGTCATTATTGCCTCCGTTTTTGGAGCCATTTCCCCCCCATTCTTTCCTCCTTTCTTCTGGTTCTCAGTTTTGTCACTGCCCTTGGTAGTGAGTTTAGCTCGACCATTTTCCCCTGTACTGAGGTGGGCGACATCTTCCACCTTAGCGTACTTCTCGATGCGAGCCATCAGGTCGTCAATAGTCATAGCCTCCTTCTTTGTTAGGGACTGGTACAGAAGGGAAGAGTTGGGTAGCCAAATTTTGAAAGAGGACACTTCCACTTGCTCCGAGCAATCCTCGACCTCATTGAATAACTCCTAGTACCTCTTTGCGTAGTCTCGGAGGGTCTGTTGAGGCATTTTCTTCATTGTCAGCAAAGCATCCATCCTTTTGGGATGGGAGCTACTAGTAATGAATTGGTCCATAAAGATCTCGGCCAGGGATTTAAAACTCCTGATGTACCGATAGGGGAGCCTTTCGAACCATTTCTGTGCCACGTCATGCAGGCTCGAGGGGAAAATTCGGTACATTAGTACATCTCGATGGTTCCAGAGGTCATGGCCTATCAGTACTGCCTGGCGTGATCAATGGGATCAGTGTTACCATCATAAATTTTGAACCTGGGAATAGCAAACTTCTTGGGGGCTTCTTCTTCAATTTTCCTCGAGAAAGGTAATTTCATCTAGGTTTTAAGAGCTCGCTTAGCGAGTTCTCGGGTCGACCTGGTACCGTGATGGGCAGGATGCTAGTTCATCTCCCTTCAGACCAGACTTCGTATGTTCTCATTGCTGCGAGTAGGGCTCTGGTAATGGCGAGCTTTTCGTAGATGCTCGTGTAGGTCGTCCTCTGACTCGTCTCCCTCAATCTTTTAGGATCCTCCCTAGGGGTTCCTTCCTCGGCTGCGAGACTTGCTTGCCTGAGGGATAGGAGTGCTGTATGGACGTCTACTGGTATCATGATGGAGCTCTTTCTCCAGTCTCTCTAATCTTCTTTTCAGGCGAGCATTCTCAGCCTCATGTCTGCGAGAAGACTCCCTCTGCTCGTGGAGCCTTGCCTCATACGCATCAATCAGTCTGGATATCTGTGTGGACCTTGCTTGTCCTTGGCTTTCTTCTAAGGCTTGCCTTTCTAAGCGAGCCCTATGATATGAACGTCGAATTTCAGATCTAATCCTGTGAGGAATAGGTGGTTCTTGAATGTCCCCTGCCTGGGGAGCATTGCTACTGTGATCGGACATTTTGAACTCCTTTTTTGGTGTGGGCTTTCTCAGGGAAGATAAACGTTCCCAAAGATGGCGCCAAGTGTGGTGAAAATTATTATGCAACACAAATAGAAAAGAGAAACGCAATCACCAAGTAAAAATAGGAATGTAAAATGACAATCAGACAACAAAGTATGTACGTGGTTCAGCAAAGATGCCTATGTCTATGGTGGTGCAGTCAGTATTATTTATGTGTTCTCCGAAGGGTGATTACAAAGAATACAATGTGTCCTTTGCCCCGAACCTAGGGTTTGTTATATACATATTCGTTCTAGTGAGTGGGGGTGTGGGACTCCTCCATGTTTCCCATCTCCTCTTAGAATGACCCTTAATGGGAACGTGGGAAGAGACTAAATCATAATCGGTTTAAGGTATAAGAGGCCAGGACTTTGGGCTGCTACAATTGGGCTACTCGTCCAGGCCCATCATCCTAATTTCGGGAACCCACACTTATAATAAAGTTGAAGCATTTATTCATTACTCATCTACTTATACGCACAGTAGAAAGTTCCCATATAGATATACGTATATACATTAGTCACACATATAATATATATACTAACGGAACCCCACATAAAATCTATGCTGCTGGTATACTCTGTTATCAAGTCCCCATGTCACTCAAACTAGGGTAAATACTAGTTTGAAATCACTCTCGAACTGTATTAACACAAAACACAAACAAAAGGAGGCGAAGCATAGTTCCATGTCCTAAGAGGTCAACACATACCCTCATGTCTCTTTGAACATCTGACTATCATCTCAGATAGCCTGTATCGAGGATACTATCTTCTAAGGTACGAGTCAATATCCCCCATAAATGCCCAATCGAGATAAGAATGTCCCGGTGCGGAACCTCCGTGATAGCAAGTAGCCCGAGTGTGATTTTTACACAAATACATAATATATGCACAGTCACACAGTCATATACATAAATATTCACATTTTCTAAATTAGGTGTGTCCACGACCCATAATTATAATTATCCTTTCTCAGCACTAATTACTCACTTATCTCACATAACGGATTGTCTCTTTTATTCCCATTTATAATTTATTTAATACATACTTCTGATCACTCGAAGTATTCTCTCTTGCTAAGTACAATTTCAGTAGGTATACCATCTATAACCTTCTGGCCTAAGTCTTTCACGTGTCCCTCGATTCATTAACGAATTTACTCACAATATCTAATGTGTACTGAAATCCCCCATTAACCCACTATTTCATCCCATATTAAATTTCATTCAACAGAGTGTAACTAGACCCCAATGGTCCTCTTTATAATTCATTATGCTCTATCAATGATGATAAAGGGTTCCTACGCATTTTAACCGGATTAAACTAAAGAGGGCCAAAATATGCAATTTTCCAGGAGGGATCAATCGATCGAGGAAAGGGGTCGATCGATCGATCATCCATCGATCGATGTTCTTGGGTCGATTGATCGATCAAGCAGTTCTTTCCCAGAAACTGCCATTTAAACCTACGGGTTTCATCTTCCAAACTGCTCCAAAATGCCATTATGGATTCCCAAACTCCCAAACAACATTACTACTAGTTCTCTATACATGTATGCATGATTTCCTACGTGAAACATGTACAAATTCATCAACGGGATTGTATTAAAGGGCCAATTTGCCTTAATTATCAAGAACCCTAATTTTTCACTAAACTTCCATTATTCTAATTCTTTTTCCAGATTTCTCACTTCTAAATTATTCAAATTTCATGTGTAATCCTCTACATATGATTGAGATTCAAGAATATATTTATTTTCTCTACAATATGTGATTGGGTTCTCTAAATCATTAAATTCTTCCATGAAACATAGGTTCAACAATCCTAATCTAACATGGTGAGACATTGACTAAAAGAGAAGAAAGATAGATACTTTCTTGAAATTCCAAGTTTCTGATTTGTGGACGAAAAAGGTATGGTTGTGTTCCTCGTTACGCGATCTACGGTTTGGTGGTGGCAGCAGTACAAACGGATGAGTCTTTGACCTTGGGTTGCTTGGAAAGCTCTCCAACTTCTTCTCCAATGGTCGTTGATTGATTTTGTGTTTGTTAACTCTAGAAGAAAACTCCTAAAGGCTGATATATCCTTAGGAAATTCGTGGGTTTAATTACCCAAAAATGTCAAATGTCTATAATACCGTCCTGGGATGCCAATTAGGCCTAAAAATTCCCCGAGACCAAAACTAAACCCCTGGGTACATTATTTTGACTATCTCGACCCTTCCGGACCCATTGACGAACTCGAAATGACCATATGGGTGACTTATTATTTATTCACTTTTAATAATAATAATTTAGTCCCGACACGACACTAGGGCATCCTGACTTAGATTTCCATAATTACCATTTTATTCACTCATGATAATTTTAATAAAATAAATCTCATATATTACTTTACTCATCCAGTATTATTCAACAAATATCCAATAATTACTAACTCACATCACGTTTGTAAAAAAAAAATTTCTGAATTAATATTAAATTAATATCTCAATTAAATTTAATAAATCCCTAATTTTAAAAGCCATAAAAATACGGGGTATTACAGTGCATCCATGGAAGGTCAAACATCTTCATCAAATGCCTCCCCAATATTGTCCTTAGTACCCTTCGTTGGTGTAAGAGCTTTACCGAACATTGAGGTTCCTCTACTTGAGGGTGCCATTGAGGCTTCTGAGGAGAAGAACCTGCCCCCAGTAGTCCCCACCATTGCTGCAACCATTGCTGAGGTTTTTTGCTAGTTTCTCTTCATTTCTTGTTGTTTGTCCTTTATTATTGACAATGTACAATCTAGAAGAGTCTCATTTTTCAAACATTCAAACTCCACTATTAACGGTGACTTAACAATGAAAACACTTGTTAACATTTTCCCTTTTGTAAAATTTCACCAATAACGGTGACACCCATAATGCTGACTTAGAAATGACAACCACTTTTTATGATTTTTCATCAAACTCCACCAGTAACGGTGACTTAACAATGGTAAACACTTGTTAAATTTTTTTGTCAAACTCCACCAGTAACAGTGACTTAACAATGATAAATATTTAAGTAGATTTTTTGTCAAACTCCACTAGTAACAGTGACTTTCACTGTCGATTGTCTTCTTACAAACATTATGATGATGAGCTACAGGCTTCAAGGCATGGCCATGGTTATCAGTGATCTCGCCAGTACTCCAATTACCAATGTTACCAAGCCCCTTCTTAATCAATTTTTGGGTTATCTAAAGGAGTTAGGTAGAGATGTCTTTCGTTTTAACTAGATGATTGAACACATAAAGACTTTGAAGAGCCAGTAATTGGCAAGCTAGAGGTAAATACTGCATGGGATAGTTCTCTTTATAGGGTTCAAGCCACAAGATACATATGCAATGGTCCCATGTTCATGCAGTAGCAAACCACCCCACTCTCGCGGAGACGTGTCTATAATAACCAAATAGTCCACTCCCGAACTTCGCAACACTAATTTATTAGTAGGAGTCAACTTGTCCTTCAGCTCATCAAAAGCTAAGTCATAGACATAACAGTTTCTCTAGAGATGGGACTCACATTCTTCCCATGTTTAACTCTCTACAACATTTCTAAAATAACACCATATGCCCCATTTTCCGTACTTCCTAAAAATCTTAAGGTTGATGCGTTTTCCTGCTCACGTGAAATAATTACTATACTAACTATGTCCCTAGTGCCCAAGGCCTTTCTCAATTTCCAACATTCGCTCGGTTTCATGTGTGGGACGTCTCGCAAAGCGAAATCCAGACAAGGACCCTCCTGTTAAACTACTACCTCGCACCTCTGGTCGTCAAGATATAATCGCCTAAGGCATCCAATCGGGACCGCTAAAAATCCTAACTCGTAACCCCACTAATGTGTTTCTACTTCTATATCATACCATTTCAGTAAATTAAAATAAACAAAAAATCTAACTAATCTGGGCGCCTACTTTCTGCAAAGTATTACGAATCCTTTACCCAAATATATTTATATACATCTTTTTTAAATTGCCTTCTCATCAAGGCCTAGCTATAATCCTCAATCAGGCTTACTTATCTTTGTCTCTCCCACATATATTAGGTGAGAGAAATATTTACAGTGCTTCTGCACCGCACATTAACTTTTTACTAGTACTTTAATAAATCACGTGACTCTCAGCTAATTCTACCAAAACCAACATCCTAGCATAAAGTAACATCTATCCACTCCTAACGCCGTTAAGGTTCATGGGTGGAGTGTATCGCAAGCGAAATCCAAACAAGGAACCCATTCGATACACTACTACTTAAGTTTGTTGATCGTGGAGACATGTTAGCATAAAACAAGTAAAAGACAATTCTTACATACCTTGGATCATCTCTATAAAGTCTCAACCCGTATCCAGGAGAGATATTATAGAATAACTAATTCCATCCTGGAATCGCAGATATGATAATCTCACAATCATAAGCCTGCCATAGCTCAAATCAAATAATTTTATACTCGTATAACACAGACAGAATGAGTAGTACAAACCAAACAAAATTTTTAAAACGTAAACACCCACTTACAATGAATGCAAGAAAATAGAACCACACCACCATGGAAAACATATAGATATATCCTCTATATTAACATCAATACAACCACAAAGCTCGAATTACACACCTGAGTCTAGGGTTAATAAAATACTGAGGCTAAATCTTGCCACACAAACACACTTCTCTTATTCAAGGCAAAATTCACAACAACATTCTTGCCAATTACCCTGGCTACTCCTAATAGTTACCACATACAGTACCCTTGTTCCATTTGTACCAAAAACTAGTTCAATCAATGCCCCATCTAGTCACCCTATTCTTGTCCTTTAACTCCTATCGAACGACACCAAAGTATGTAGTTCTACTTTCCCCATCATAATCATTCCCCATCTTTGGCCACCCTAACCATGTTAAAGTTTTCAGTATCTCAGGCTCCATAGCCTCGATCCTGACAATTACCCTTGTAGTTCCCTCAACTCCCTCAGCAAAGTAAAACATGCTATCGGCCTCAACTGCCTTATTTCAATGAATCTACTTGGGGGGAAGTCCACGAATGAGGTTTTGTGAACACGACTTCTTCATAAGTGTTGAAAACACTTACTAGTGAGCCCATCATTTCATTACAGGACTCTTTTTCCTTGTACCTACCGTACTTCGGTGCAAGGTTTCCTTAACCATAATCCCTTCATTTACTATCGGCCTCTGACCAATCCTCTTAGGAATACTTGAAAAGCTTCATTCTATACATTTCTGATATATCAAAGGAACTCTCTCTCAGAATCATCCATAAGGTTCCTCTACGAGCGAAACCTCATGCTCCTTCCAATATAAGGACTACCGTTCTTATTATTTCAACATTGCTGCAATCGTTGAAAAAATTCTCCTCAATTTTTCACATCTGGGTATTCCTATACCCCTCTCTAAATCCAAGCTTCTGAGCCTAACACTTCCACCAAATGAAGTTACACAACCTCCACATGAATTAACCTCAATGTATGGTCCCTATAAAGGACGTTTCAAACATTTTCCCAATTTAACTTCACTAAGTAATCCAAGTTTTGTACCACTCTCTTCTTGTAGCGGTACTTGGGAAATTTTTGCTACCGTATCCTTGTAGCCGTTGTAGAAATCTAAGAAAGTGCCACAGATGGATTAACCTCCAATGATGTCATCATAATAGCCTTCCCTGGTCGCCCTTCTCCAATCAACACACAAATCTCGAGCGATCGCGCAAAAGATTAACTAGCATCTTATATTATGGAAGGAGAACGATATCTCACAAGAGTAATCAAGAATCCTAATCCTAAGGCTCTACACCAATTCAAAAGAAATGTTAAAGGTGTAGTATGTCCGCACAGATTCCTAAACACACTAGAACCTGATGCTCTGATACCATCTGTGATAACCCTCTCATTAAAATAAGAGGTGGCCAGCTTGATACTCCAATCATTAGAGGGATCATAGATGGTCAATTCTTAGCTTCACCGTCATTAAAATAATAATAGGAGATAACCACCAATTTTGTTAGAAAACGGATTGTCAAAATTTATTTTTGTAAGTTTAAAGAAAATTATTTAGACAAACCAATTTGAAAAAAGGCGGATATCAAAACAAATGAATAACGACATAACAATAAAGCACAATGTAATAACTGAAAAAGTTGTCGGTTAATAGACCAATACAAGTAGGTTACACCGAGTTTTAAAATTAAATATCACATTATATTAAACAAGTACAAAACTTGGGTAACACACCCGAATATGTAGACTTATCATAGCTAGAGTACAAAGAAATAAAAGCTTTTACAGCGAATATCCTACAACATCCACAAAATGTTATAGCTCCAGGACAACTGTGATGGAGAGGTCAATACGGGTATCTTTGCGATGGAGCACCTGGGAGAATATAGAATTCATGCAAAACAAAGAGATATAGACGGGTCAGGGTCCAGTTTGATATGATCACCATTTGAATAAAATGCATGATAGTTATGAATATTTTATCATCAATCATAAACTTAATTTTCTCTCACAAATATTGATAAGATCTCTCACCTCTCAGTCTAAAAGCACAATCTAGTGCAATATCAATAACAATGAACAATATTCGTTTTCGCATGAGAAAACATCTAAGTTTTACTTAATGAGATTTCATTTCTGTTTTACACAACTTAAATGCACAATTCCTTTTTCTCTCTAGGAAACATATTTAATGCAATTTATTTCACAAAATGCTTCAGCAGTTCAGTTTTACACCATTTAACTTCACAGTTCCCCTTTTCTCTCTAGGAAACATATTCAAAGCAATTGATCTCACAAAATGCTTTACCATCAATAAAATTCCACTTTAATAATAATAGTCATAATCACCTAATATAACGATTCTAGGACCATCCTTCCATGTACCCCCACTAAATGCGCCCCTAAATGGCTATCATCTTCCAGGGCCTCTCACCAAGACATCCTGGGCATCCTACATCGCGTGATGTCGGGAAGAAGCCATATACCTTCGATAATGAGTCATAATCACACTCGAAATGACCTCACTTTGAACAATAATCACATAATATATAATAACCGGTCAAATGGCCGAGGACTATATTCACCTTGCATTCACTAGCCAGGGGACTTCACCTCATGCGCGTAACTTCCCTTATGATAGCAATTTAGATAGGTGTGTATATGCAAATTATCATTTACAAGTTTTTCTCATTTAAAAAACTCACTTGTTACATTATCAAAATCATTCATACTTAACAATTAAGTGCCAAATTAAAATATGCATTTCTTATTCATGAAGTCATATTTTATTAATGATATAGGCCACGAAGTACAATTATCCTGACACTAGTCTCCAAGAGTTCAAAGTAATACCATAATCCATCAATGGTAATTTTCCTCAATCCTATTCTCCCTAATCCTAAACCATATCACTTAACTCTCCCTTAGTCCGAAGCTAGCTCACTAAATGAAACGAGTCTAACTCCTATTGAATAACTCCCAAATTAATTCCACTTTACCCCCATACTAATCTAGGGTATTAACTTCCCTAACATAAATCGCTAATACTCTTTATTACTTCCCAAGGGAATGTCCCTAAGCCCTAAACCTAAAAGAAAAGGACTAGAAAATAAGTTGGAAAAATCCTATAAAATAGCAGGGTTTCTTAATTGATTCGCATCGGGCCGAATCGGTTCACCCCTAGCAGCGAATCGATTCTCCCATACGCGAATCGATTCAGCTGAGAAACCAAACCTCCTTTCTCAGACTGAATCAATTTGGCCTTCACCCGAATCGATTAGGCCCCTCAGATCTGTACCCTCCCATATAGGTGAATCGATTCTCTTGGGAGGCGAATCGATTCGACCTGGTAGAAAGGCCCATTTTGGGGCTACGGGCTATGAAACCTAAATTTCCCCAATTTCAAATCTTCCATCCAATCTCAACATCATCAACTATTAGCCTACCCAATTCAATCCTACACAACAAATAACTAATATTTTCAACTCAAATCAAATTTAAATAAAAGATTAAGGGTTTAAACACTAAAATCATCAAAAACTCATTAATGGTTTAAACTCCAAAAACACAACTATATATGAAATTCATCCACATTAAATCATACACTACCAAATTATAAACTTTCCTCAAGTTTGTAGTCACGGATTCAATTCCCGTAGCAATGATTTCCATCTCCAAATCTCCAATTCTCTCATTTCTTTCCTTTTTCTCCCAAGTTCTATTTTCTCTCTATCTCTCTCTAAGTGTAGAACATGTAATTGGGGAAATAAGATGGTTTTGGAGACTTACCCATTCATTTAATATTTTTTTTCCATCTTTAAATTTTGATACACCATTAAAATGACTCGTAACTACATAATTGAGTCATAATATGTCAAAAGTGCCCGGAAATCAAAAATACAATATGGCACTTATTTTGAGTATCTCGACTATTTCAGGACTAATTGCACCCTCAAAATTGGCATTCGGAATATTGTACCATATTTCATGTTCCAATGTCATGTTAATTCATTAATAATGATCCAATTGAAATCTATGCCATAACCATGGTTTAAAGCACAACGACACAATAAAACGTAATATGATGATATTTACCTTCTCTTCATGGTAAATATGTAAAAGTTAGTAAATATTATCTCTCAAATCACTTAAAATAACATTTACTCCAATTTCCATGATTTTATATAATAATCTCACATGTCAAAATTATATAAAGTCAATTGCTCAAAAGTGAGGGTTATTACACAAAACAACTAGATACAATGAGGATCTAAAGTTAATTACTTATACATGATAGAATTTTAACCATTTATTATTAATCTTAAATGGTTTTTCTTCTTCCATATTAGAAATTAATAAATAACCTGAATCATGAGTCTCTTTTACAATGAAAGGTCCCTCCCAATTTGCTGTAAAATTAGGAAGAGGAAGCCCCCTGATGTGTTTCACTGCTTTCTTCAAAACGAGGTCTCCCTCCACGAGCTTCCTTGGTCTCCCCAAGTTGTAATACACCCTGGAAAGCTACCTCGTGTACATTTGAAAGTGCTGCATCGCATTGTCTCCGTTCTCATCCAACGCTTCCAACTACACATGTCTGTTCTGAGGGAGCATGCTACTTTACAAGGCATATCGGGCAGAGGGAACTTCCAACTCCACCGAGAAGATTGGTTTAGCTCCATACACAAGGGAGAATGGGGTATATCCTGTGGGCTTCCTTTAAGTTATTCGATAGGCCCACAATACAACTATTATTTTATCATCCCATGATCCTGGAAAAACCTCCATCGTCTTGGCCAAAATATTAACCAATGCTTTGTTAATTACTTCGACATGACCATTTCCCTTTGGCTAGGCCACCGTTGAAGTGTGATGAACAATGGAATACTTGTCTGTGAGCATTGTTACCTCTTAATTAACGAAGAGGGATCTTCTATCAAAGAGAATAACCTTTGGGATCCCAAAATGTCAAATGATGTATTCTCTGATGAAGTTTCTCACCACCCCTATTGTTGCCTTCCTTAGTGGTATCACTTCATCCCACTTTGTAAAGGACTCCGTTACCGCTACTATCCAGATCTTCCTCCTCGAAGAAGGATGTACTACCCCTACTAGGTCAACTGCCCAAGTGTGAAAAGGATAAGATGTTATCAGAGAGTGTAGATCCACCGATGGAGCATCGATCATATTTCCATTCAATTGGAAAGATTTACATTTTCCAACGAACTCTGTAGAGTCTTTATCCATCAGCAGACAATAATACCCCAACATCATTAGCTGATCATAAAATTTTTCCCCTCCTATATGAGCTAGATTATGAGCTTATTTGAGGGCTTCGGTTGCTTCCTCCTTTATGATGCAACGCAATGGCTGGTTAAAGAACCCCCTTTGATAAAGTTTCCCCTCCTGAACATAGAACCTTAGGTCCCTTCTTTTGAGTCCCATCACATTAATCTTCTCTATTGGGATAACTTCATTTTTAATGAAGTCAATATAGGGTTGCCTCTAATCCGGTTGAGCTTCAACGAAATGACATTCAGCTGCCTCGAAGAACAACTGGGACTTGTTACACTTTCGTTAGCTCTGCTACGTCGTGCTTCATTGTAGGCCAGAAGTATCCCTCCCTATAAATTCTTTTGTAAAGAGGGATCTCAGTTGTCTCGCAGTGTTCTTCGTGTGTTTTCTTTAGTCTCCGCTCAACTTCTTCTTGGCTGATGCATATTAACAACCATCCTCCAGCATTTTTAAAGTAGAGGTTTACCTGATTTCTAAAGTATTGAGCAAACTCTCTCAGTTCCATTGCTCATTCCACAGACTCCAATTGTTTTCTAATCTCCCCCTTCCAGTTAGAGTCATCCTCTAACGACATAATTGACTATACCACCGGGGGAGTTGTTCTTCGCTGAATCATAATTGTAGTTGTATCATCTCTTATGATCATCTTCTGAGTGATGGTGGCATATGCATCTGGATGACGATTCAATATTTGGTGATGCTTCTTGATCTTGGTCCGATGGAACTAGTTGAAAATCCTCTAGATGATTGTCCTGTAAGGTGATAAACTGAGGTGTTTCATTGTATATTCTCCATTTACTTACTGAATCACCAAGTTCAAATCACCCTTGATACAAAGTGAATGAATCCCCATTCGAAGGTCCTCCAGAAACCCTAGTACCAACGCCTCATATTTTTCTTCATTTTTGGAATAAGGAAAGTCTAGTTTATAGGAAAGAAAAATTTCTTCCGTTCCTCTTGACAGAATAACCCCTTCTCCTCCTTTCTTTTCTGTTAAAGATCCATCGAACTACATCATCCATTATTTATCGCTTGCCTATAGGTGATTGGTCTGCAGATCATATCCTGGAGTACTCTCTCGTGGTGACTTAGATATTCCAGATGGGAAGATTTCCAAGAGGTCCGCGTACGCCTGGATTTTGATTGCTGAAGGGATCATGCATTTCAGGTCATACTCTGAGAGGATGAGGAACCACCTAGCTGACCTACCAATTAATATAGTTCTTGCCAATAAAAACTTGAAAGGATCATAACTCATTACAATATAAATTGTAAAAGACAACATATAATGTCTTAACTTTTGTGCTACAAAGACTAAGGTAAATAATTCCTTTCCAAGCTACTGTACCTGACCTATGTCCCATGTATGATTCTACTAAGGTTGTAAACTGGTCATTCCTGCCCATTAGTTTCCTGTGCTAATAGAGCTCCAATGAACCTCGTGGTGGATGTGAGGTATAACTGCAGCGGTATTCCTTCCCTTAGAGGAATCATGGTTTGTGGTGAAACGAGCAACTTCTTCTACCTGGTGAACTTCCTCCCACTTGAACTTTGTGTTATTTCATAAAAACTGCATCAGCGGGTGTGTTATTTCGGCCAATCTAGGAATAAATCTCCTAAGGTAGGAGACTTTTCTGAGGAAGATCTTGAGCCCCTTCACCATTTTTGGACTTGACATCTCCAAGATCGCGCATTGTTTGTCTTGATCCATCTGTATTCCCTGCCGATCTACCACAAAACCTAGAAACTTTCCACTGGTTACTCCAAAAATGCACTTCAGCGGGTTCATCTTCAGTTTTTACTTCCTACATCTAGCAAACACTTTCCTCAAATCGCTCAGGTGGGACCCCTCCTTCTTCGATTTGATGACCAAATCATCCACATAAAACTCCATAAATTTATGAAGGAAGTCACGAAAAATGGCCATCATTATTCTTTGATAAGTAGCCCCATTATTTTTCAGTCCAAACAACATTACCTTGTACATGAAGTTACCTAATGGGGTTCTAAATGCTGTTTTCTCCACATCTGTGGGGTCCATCTTAATCTGGTTGTACCCTACATACCCATCCATGAAGCTATACATCTCATTTCCAGCCGTTGCATCTATCAAGTTATCGATGGAGGGTAGAGGGACCTCATATTTTGGGCAAGCCCTATTCAAGTCTCTGAAATCCCCACATATCCTTATTTGGTTCTTGTCTTTCTTACCCACCGGGACAATGCTAGATAACTAGAGTGGGTGTTGTATCGGTTTAATGAATTCTACTACCAACAGGCATTGGACCTCTTCTTCGATCTTCAAGTCCAACTCAGGCTTGTAAGTACTCGTTGCTTGCTTGATCGGAATGGCTGAAGACATCACATTTAATTTGTGGTATCTTATTTCTTCATCTAGCCCCTCCATCTCCATATACTTCCATGCAAAATCGTCTATGAACTCCCGGATTACCTCAATCAAAGCCTCCCATTTCTCCATATAGATATCCTTAGTGAGGAAGATGGTCCTTGGGTCCTCCCCTTTTCTTGCTAAGTTTAGCTGCTCTAATTCTTGTGCTTGTGGCTTTAGTTGGTCCGTCATGTAATCTGGTTCTTCGGCAACATCCTCCATGAACTCCTCTATGTTATAATTGTCTATCATCATACATTGTCCTCGTTGATCCACCAAAAAACACTTATATATCGGGTCAGCCTCCTCACCAATCTTTTCCATAGCTCCTTCAGCTCCCCGTTCACACCATCATAGGTGATAAAACACCTTCCCCTCCTCAATAACAATCTTCTTACATTGTCTGCTAGCCATTGCAACCGCCTCTCTTTTTCTTTCCCTTAAAGCCTCTACCCTTCTTCCTTTAGAGAGCCGACTCAGCACATTTTTCCGCGTGACCTCGTGTTCAATAAGGTTCATTCTAGGTTGTATCTTATCTTTTATCTACTTCGAGATTTTCTCAAGTCTAAGGACCACTTGGTGGGCTTCTTCTATTACTCTGTCATTTGAAATTTTGTCATTCTAGTCGCTCACAGGGACCATCCTTTCCTGGATTAAGGGAATCCAGGCTCCTTCCATTCTTCTTGTTAGGACTTTGACGTCGTCTTCCAACTCTGTATAAAATGTTGCATTCACCAGGTGAGCTTTTTCGATAGCGAAGGGCCTCTTCGTAGCTCGTATAGTGATCTATGTTCCTTTAATATTTGTCTTGGCACATTGGTGGTACGTTGAGGAAACTAATCTTTGGTTGTGCATCCACACTCTTCCTATCAACATATGGTAGGAATTTGTATGCTCTATCATGTGGAACTTTATGTGGAAACTCATATTTCCCATTACAACCCCAACATTTACATAGCCAATGGACCTAGAAGACTGATTGTAGTAACCTAAAATCACCAATGACAGGGGGACCAATCTTTCTTTCAGGATGTCAGTTGCATGGAAATAGCTGATTGGAATGATGTTGATGGATGCACCCCCATCCATAAGATCCCTCACGAAGCTTACCCCGTTGATGCTAGCAGTTACATATACCGGTCGATTATGAGGAAATCTCGTGGCCCTATCTCCATCGGTAAATGTTATTTCTGATAGAAATTTCTTCACCAGCCTGGCCATTGGCCCCTTCCATCTCAGTGAAGGGACTACATTCTTCTTTGCAATATCCAGGATTTCTTGGGTTATCTCCAGCCTACTTTCTTTTGGCATTCCCGCCTGGTCGAAGAACCAGGCGAACTTTGGGGACTGTGAAACCGTGAAGTACTCCAAGCTTTGATCCATTTCCTCACCTTCAAATCGTAAAGTTTGGATTAGTTTAATTAACCTATGATCCACCTTAGTGTTACACACTTTGAACTAATCAAAGGGTTCAAACTTGTGGTACAAAGGGAAAATATATCCATACCTTCGAGTAGTCATTAATGAAATCGATGAATCACTCAAAAGAACCTCTTGACCGAATAGTCACAGAACCAAACTAATCGAAATGAATAAATTCCAACAAATATTTATCCCTTTAGATTTTGGAGGTTAAAGACCATTGGTCATTATACCTTCTAAATGGGACTAAAGACTACAAGTGACTCCACTTCCAATCAGATCAATTGTCCATTTTAAATGTCTTCGAATTTTTTTCCGAATAAAATAACCCAAGCATAAGTGCTAAAATTGTGTTTGGTTATAGAAGGAAACTTTCTCTTGAATGATTTTACATAAAATTATTTATATCATCATTTAGAAGTATTGGTGAGACAACTTATAATGTGTAAATTATTTTCCAAGGTACCAAAATAGATAAAAGATATATGAATTTTTGATAAAGTAATTTTATAAAGTCAATTGAATATATATTCCAAACAAATTTAGAATATCGAAACCATCTTTTCTAAAACCAATGTACATTAAATATTTTACCTATGTTATTTTATGTCATCACCATAAACTATAAAATTTATCCTACCACTAATACAACTACCTTATTCTAAGTACCCGTAACTATGAACATCTATCTTTTAAGTAATTTCATGGTTACCTCGAACCTATGGAATGAGTTGCAATCTTGATTTCATGTTTTGGAGTCTACACACCAAGTTATCATAGATCATACCATAAATTATGCATTAACTTTTAAGAGATAAACCATTACCATGTCCTTTTTCCCACAAAGCAAGGAAAATTGGCATAGTTTCTATAAAAGTTCTAACTACTTCTCGTGAAAATACCCACCTTTTGGATATTTCACCACTACCAAGGAACATGAACTTCTCTTAACCGAGACGGTTGTACCTAAAAATTAGTCTTATACTCCTTTTTCCCTTCTGGGAAAGAAGTAAAGCTCTTCTCAAACCAACCGTTGTCTACTTACTCTCGGATTACAAAATGGTGGCGGGTTTCCCCACCATGTCTAATCCGACGAATCGTTAGTTCAATAAATAATGTAGATCATTTCAAGAACATGGATCTTACCTGTGTGACATCAACCAACAAAGGTGTTAACAAATTGTCATCAATTAATTTTTTAAAATTAAACATGCACACAACGAGCTTTCCAGCTGGGGGGACTAAACACATGTAACACTTAATTTAAAAGAATTACCACATATTTTAAAATACTACGATTCCCTGATTAAAATCATTTGATGGGGGGACAAGCGAGTCGGTGCAAGGATATAACCACATCATAATTTTTAAACATTGATGGGAATTACAGGTTAAAACAATTTATCATCCATTAAGTTAGAACAATGTTCAATTACATTTCCAGTCCTTGAAACTTATTTCAATTAAAACTACAAGACTACAACTAATGAAAAAAAGTTGAATTCATTTTAGAAATCTTGGAATAATCAAATCAAAAAATTAATTTCCAATTAAACATGAGAATTACTTTTACTAAATTTTAAAGCGCCATCCATTTATTGCCAATTGAAAATTAATTCCGTCGGACATCCTAGTTGATATATCGAAATACACCCTCGGCCAGGCCGAGGGTATCCCCATATAAGAAGAGGGCTCGAGTCCACTACACAAGGTCTCACTGAAGAATGGTGATATATCAAAAGGCACCCTCGACCGAGCCGAGGTTCCACTCGTCCAGGACGAGGGTCCAACTTTACTTGTCCCATTAAAGGAAGGGTCGGCCATGTCGACCCCTCATCCTTAAGAAGAAAACCTTGATATGGGTCGACCCCTAATCATAGGCAAGAAGACCCTATAAGGGGCCGACCCCTCATCATGGGCCAGATGACCCCGTGAGGGCATGACAGTACGAGGCCCACATCCAACAGGATCCAATGCCAGCATGAGCTTTAGCCTCGACCTAACATCATAGGCCGAGGGTGACATCATCACAGTGCGTGATTTGGGAGACGCGTGGGATAATGCGCATGGTACTCATATAGCACTTGGACTAGACCGTTATAACAATATCATCCCCTCACGTGAGGGAATATTATGTCATCATTAATCACAAGTGGCACAGCCAGGTGTCAAGAGGGAATTGGCTAGATCATCTTTCACATGCTCAATGCATGCTCGGGGGGTACACTACTCCCCAAAGCCCTATATATACTTGTCATATTCAATCTTATAAAGGTATAAATTAATTAAAACCCAAGCTAGAACTTTGCTTGTACACACAGCAGAGAGAGGGTGCGCTTATGAGCATTGTATCCAAGGCCATTAGTGCCCATATTTAGTGGATCACACACTCACAGTGGATGTAGGCCTGATTGGCTGAACCACTATACATCATTGTCTTCATTCCTCTAATACTCATCCCCTTCCATAAACTTATACACATACATAACTCTATCACTACCATTGTTATTGTTTTTTGAGCTCAACATCTCTTA
Source organism: Sambucus nigra (assembly GCA_949130495.1). Lineage (NCBI taxonomy): Eukaryota > Viridiplantae > Streptophyta > Magnoliopsida > Dipsacales > Adoxaceae > Sambucus > Sambucus nigra. Next base: position 174,783,932 of record OX422208.1, read on the forward strand.
TCTGGTGGAGATGATTTCAGCATCATCAGTTTGGCGCCGTCTGTGGGAACGAGAGGCTATCTCTTCCTTTATATAGCTTGAACTCACTGAAAACTCTGGTGGTGAACCAGTTCTCCCCCTTCGCATGGAGCTGTTTCACCATTGAAAGAGACCCATTAAGGTTCCCAAGCTTTTTTGATCATCACAGCTCAAACATATAGCACCAGAGTTACCACCACCACCTCCTCCACTGGCTAATGGAGTAGGGCATTCTTCCAGTCAGATACCACCTCAGTCTGATATTGCAGATGTGGCTGCTGCCCTGAAATCCTTAGCAGCAAGTCAACATATTATGCAGGAGCAATTTGCATCTCTTAGACAAAATATACTGAGACCACCCGGAGTCTCACCGGAGATGATTACTCCAGCAGCAACTCCAAGGCAGCATGGGGCTAGCGGGACCACTCCAAGCACCACGCAAAGACTTTCCACCACCACAATGACAGAGGGATGTTGCTAACCCCCGACGTCTATGCCTGGGGAGGTAAGGAAACCTTTGCCCAGAAGATAGATATGATGATCTGGCGGTGGAAGAGGCCCTTATAGATTTCTAGGAGCATTATGAGGTCTATAATAATAATGTACGGCCTATCGAGGAAAGCGAAGGGAAGTGTGGGAGGAAACATCCCGACAATCGCTCGAGAGGCTCAACTTTTGAGCGTCTGAGTAGGGGGTTGGCCTTCGAGAGATTTGGGCCCTATAAATGACTAGAGGGAAAGATTGTCCAGATCGAGAATTATTACGAGGTCCATAAGGGAGGCAGAAGATGGGCGACCCCATGGGGGCAGACCCCATGAAAGAGACAACGGTCAGGAGGAAGTTAACAGCCGACACAGACCTGCCGCATCAGAAACCTCAGTTCACCCCAAAGAGGTGACAGGGGATAACATCGGCCAAGTCGACCCTATGAGGCCCTGGAACGACTCGATCCAAAGGTTGGAGGATAAAATTGGCGATATCTTGAAAAGAAGGTACCCCCTTTAAAGAGGATACTCCATAGGCTCACCCTTTCATAGAAAAGATAGTCAACTTCCCAACACCATCCAAGTTTAAGCCACCTATTGTCACCCCAAGGTATAACGGGAATACCAACCCTGTCCATCATATTGAGATGTACCAATCAGTGGCAGACATATACTATATCTCAGATGAGATGAGGTATTGTGCCTTTTCTGGCACTCTGACTAGGGATGCACATGTATGGTAGATGTCTCTTCCAAATAACTCCATTAAAATCTTTAAGCAGTTAGCAGACCGATTTATCAGTCACTTTTCCTTGGAGTGAGGCCACAGAATAAGACTACAAACCTGGCCTATTTTAAGCAGGGGAAGAACGAGAGCCTAATAGACTACATAGCCAGGTTCAACAAAGAAAAGTTAAAGGTCGAAGACTATGAGGAAAGTATAGCCATGACAGCCCTCATCGAAGAACTCCAAAAGGTAAAGCTATTATGGAAGGTTGTTGAAGACCCCCCGAAGACAATGGTGGAGTTACTGGCCATAGTAGGTCGGTGATGAACACCTAAGAGGCGATGACCACCAAATACGAGGATAAAAAAGGAAGTATTAGTGGGGCTAAGTACCAGAAAAGAATAAGGAGGGGAAAAAGAGGCTAGCAAATGACATATTTACTAATTATTCCCCTCTGATAGTCAGGTGCGGACACATTATGAATGAGATAAAGAGTGGCCGATCCTTGAAATGGCCTGAGAAGTTGAGGGCACCTCCTCACAAGAGAAATAAAAACCTAGGGTGTGAATTTCACCAAGACCATGGCCATATGACCGATAAGTGTTTTGCTCTAAAAGATGAAATTGAAAAAATGCTAAAAGAAGGGAAGTTAAGAAAATATACGTGGACAAGGGTTCCTTCAAGAGGGGCCGAGGGGACAACCCCAGGAAAAAGAGAAGCGATACATGAAGAGGAGATCCTCTAAATAGAAGAGACGACCCTTCAGAGGATGAGGATGACCCTGAACTCCCACCGAGAGATGACCACGGCCCTATAAAAAAGACTCAATATGAACTCGTTCGATGTAAGAATGATCTATGGGGGCCTGGCAGGAGGAGGATCAGAAGTCATAGACCGAAAAGACCATGTAGCTGAAGCCAAGGCAGTGACAAATGCTGTGCATTCAACCTCTATAGAAGCAAATTCATAAAAGATAAAGAAAGTTGATATGGATACTCTGATAGTGGTATTCTCAAGAATGGACTTCAAAGGCCTCTTAGCCCCACATAATGACCATCTCGTCATCACTACCAATGTGCATGGATGTGAGGTGATGAGTATCTTGGTAGACGGGGGTAGTTCTATAGATGTGATGTTCTAGTCGTGATTTAAAGCCTTAGGTGTCCGCCTTTCTAGGCTTGCCCCATACCATCACCCATTGATTGGTTTCAGTGGGAAAAAAGTTCATCCTCTAGGAGTGTATGAGGCCCATGTTAGAATGGGGGACGAGTGGCCGATATGGCTTACCAAGAAGGTTAACTTTTTCGTAATGGATGAACATATCTTCTCAGCCTATAATATTATACTGGGGTGAGTGTCCCTCAAAGAATTTGAAGTTGTACTGTCCACGGTTCATTAAATGATAAAATTCTCGACCCCTTACAGGGTAGGGAAAGTTCAGGGAGACCAAACGACGGCACATGAATGTTACTTCAACTCGATCGAAGAAAGATAGGCACATAAGAAAGAAATAACTACATACAATATTGATACCCTCGACCCCTGGGATGAGATAAAACTAAAGAAAGGAGAAGTCGCGGAAGAGGTATAATCCATCATCCTCAATGAGGATGAGCCGGAAAAAACCGTCCAAGTTGTCAAAGATCTAAAGATAGACATAAAAGAAGACCTCATCAAGCTGGCAAGGAGAAGACAAAATGTCTTTGAATGGAGTCATGTAGATATGCCGGGGATCGACCCCGAAATCTTGTGCCACAAGCTCAATGTGGTAGAGGGCGCAAAGCCATTAAAGCAAAAGAGGAGAATTTATTCTAGAGAAAAATATGAAGTCATAAGGGATGAGGTCAAGAAGCTAGAAGATGTTGAGTTTATCAGGGAGGTTATCTATCCCGAATGGTTGTCCAACGCAGTCATAGTCCCCAAATCCAATCGGAAATGGAGGATGTGTGTATACTTCATCGACCTCAACAAAAATTGTCCCAAAGACAGTTTCCATCTTCCTCGCATTGATCAGATGGTAGACGCTACTGCAGGCCATGAGATAATGAGCTTCATGAATGCCTATTCAAGTTATAACGCGATCATCATGAGCCTTGAGAACTCAGAAAAAATATCTTTCATTACCGACAAGGGGACATACTGTTATAGAGTCATGCCCTTCGGCCTAAAGAATGCGGGGGCAACTTATCAGTGCCTTATGAATAAAATGTTCGAAGACCAAATCGGTAAGTCCATGAAGGTCTATAAAGATGACATGTTGACAAAAGAGTTTGAAGGTCTAGGATTATGTGGCCAACCTCGAGAGGACCTTTAACACGATGGAAAAGTACCGGATGAAGCTCAACCCAGCCAAATGTGACTTCGGGGTCGGAGTAGGGAAATTCTTGGGGTTCATCGTAAATGAAAGAGGCATTGAGGACAATCCTAATAAGATAAAGTCTATGTTAGAAATGAAGACCCCCAGGACCATTAAAGATATTTAGAGGCTCACAGGATGGGTGGCTGCCTGGAATAGGTTCATATCCAGAGCCACAGACAAGTGTTTACCATTATTCAAAATTCTCAGAAAGGCCTTTGAATAGAACGAAGAGTGTGACAAGGCTTTCAAAGAAATAAAGTCATACCTTGGGTCTCCCTTGTTGTTATCACAACCAGTGCAGGGAAAAAGATTATACGTGTTCCTAGCTGTCTCAGAGTCAGCAATCAGTGCAACCATTGCGAGAGAAGAATATGGGGTGTAGAAGCCTATATATTTCAACAGTAAGGCACTCCAAGGGGCAGAGCAAAGATACCCTTGGATGGATAAGTTAGCTTATGCCTTGATCCATGCATCGAAAATGATGAAGCCATACTTCCAGTCCCATACAATGGTCATCCTCACTGACTCTCCTCTTAGGCAGGTCATACACAAGCCAAAAAAATCGATGAGGCTAACGGCCTGGGATATAGAGCTGGGAGAGTTCGACATTGTGTATAAACCTAGGGTGTCCATTATCATGGATGAATTTACTTAGGAAGAGGATGAGGCTGAAGATGTGAACCTCAAGAAGACAGATACCCTACATGATAGAGTTGTTAACCCACCCACAGATGAGGTTGAGGCAAGCAACGCTAGAGGAAAAATTATCGAAAATGAGGAGGGAAGATATCTATTTATACAGGTATCCCTCACCGAGGGAAATTTATCAAAAGAATAGGACGTGTGGAACCTCTTCTTTGATGGGTCCTCTTGTGAGAGAGAAAGTGGGGTTAGATTAATAGTATCATCACCCGACGACACAAACATTGAGTACGCCCTGAGGTTCAACTTCAAAGCCTCCAAAAACGAGTCTGAATATGAGGCCTTAATAGCAAGCCTCTCCTTGGCTAAGTCTCTTAGTGTTGGCCAGATCTTGGTCCATGGTGATTCAAGACTGGTAATGAATCAGATACTAGGAGCATACGAGGCTAAAGATGTGAGAATGGTCAAATATCTTGAAGAGTGAAGTCACTATTGAAGAGCTTCAAAGAAGTAAAGTTGAATAGGATACCTAGGCTTGATAATGGCTGAGCCGATGCTCTTACTATGGTGGGCTTAACAACTAGGATAGATATCAGAAGGACAGTCCCAGTGGAAATTTTTCTTTCACCAACAATTGAATAGGCAGAGGGAACACTTCGCTCTTGCTTAAATATTAACAGGGAAGCTTCGTGGATTGACCCCCTAGTTAGATACATTAAAGAGGGGGAGATGCCAGAAGCAAAATAAGAAAGGACGAAGTTGAGATACAGAGCTGTGAAGTTCACTGTCATCGGAGACACCTTGTACAAAAAGGGCTTATTGTTCCCTTTGCTCAGATGTGTGCATCCGTCTGAAGTTCCACATATCTTGCAAGATGTGCACGAGGGGTCTTATTCAAGCCATATTGGGGGTATGTTGTTAGCAAAGAGGATAGTCACCCAAGGATACTGGTGGCCTACTTTGGGGAAGGATGCTACGGCATATGTAAAGAAGTGCGATAAATGTCAAAGCTTCACTACCATCCCTCACTAGCCCCATCAGCCTCTTACCTCCATCAAATATCCATGGCCATTCACAGTATGGGGAATCGATCTAGTAGGACCCTTGCCTAGGGCGGTCAATAACTATCGATACTTGATCATAACAATTGACTATTTCTCAAAATGGGTAGAGGCGAAGCCGGTGGTAGCGATCACTGAGCAGAAGACCTTCCAGTTCATCTGGAATTTTTTTTTATGCAGATATGGTCTCCCCAACACCCTCATCTCAGATAACGGGACTCAATTTAAGAATGCATCACTAGAGAAATACTACAAAAGTGTGGGTGTTAAATAATTCTTTTCTACCTCAAGTCGACCTCAGGCTAATGGGAAAACTGAGGTCACAAACAACACAATCCTAGACAAGGTTAAGAAAAAACTCGAGGAGGTAAAAGGAAAATGGGTTAAGGAGGTATACGTTGTACTGTGGGCCAAAACGATGACAAAGACTCCTACAGGGGAAACCCCGTTCATGCTGGTGTATGTCTCATAAGCCGTCATCCCCACCAAAATTGGGTTTCCTACTCACAAAGTCCAAATGTATGACCCCCAAAGAAATGTGGAAGAAAGGAGACTTAATCTAGACTTTATCAAAGAGAGAAGACAAGACGCTGACATAAGATAAGCGGCATATCAGCAGAGGACTGTCAGGTTTTACAACCAGAGGGTGAAGCAAAGGCCAATTATTGTTGGGGACCTAGCCCTCAAAAAGACATGGTGAAAACCCAACAATCTCCACACAAATTGGCATGTCCCATATAGGGTCATTGATGAAGTTGTCCCTGGAACCTATAGACTAGATAACCATGAAGGGGAACCCTTTTTCGAACCCTTGGAATGCAGATCATTTGAAGAAATATTATCAATAATGTTGCAATGTCCTATCGGACCATAGTTGTAATGAATATGTTTCTCCAATAGAACACTTGGAATTTTAATGAGAATGTTATATTGGCCCTTCATCCTTTCTTTGTCAGTTTACACATTTGCTTGGGTGATTCATCTTAATACATCATTAGTTTGGTTGAAACTACCCTCGGCTAGGATAAGGATGAATGGTAGGGACGACTCTCCATTCACTCTCAAGAAAGACGAAGGGGTCTTATATTTTAAAACATCATTAGGATGGTGGAAACTACCCTCGGCTAGGATGAGGGTGAATGGTAGGGACGATCCTCCATTCACTCTCAAGAAAGATGAGGTGGGACTTATATTTTAAAACATCATTAGTTTGGTGGAAACCACCCTCAGCTAAGTATAGGGTGAATGGTAGGGACGACCCTCCATTCATTCTCAAGAAAGACGAGGGGGGACTTATATTTTAAAACATCATTAGTCTGGTGGAAACTACCCCCGGCTAGGATGAGGGTGAATGGTAGGGACGACCCTCCATTCACTCTCAAGAAAGATGAGGGGGACTTATATTTTAAAACATCATTAGTTTAGTGGAAACCACCCTCGGTTAAGTATAGGGTGAATGGTCGGGACGACCCTCCATTCACTCTCAAGAAAGACAAGGGGGACTTATATTTTAAAACATCATTAGTTTGGTGGAAACCACCCTCGGCTAGGATGAGGGTGAATGGTAGGGATGACCCTCCATTCACTCTCAAGAAAGATGAGGGGGAGCTTAAGATTGTAAAATATCATAGCCAAGGCACAAATTGAAAAAGAGGCAAATATAAAAGACAATAGGAGAGCAATTCCACTATAAAATCAAGTGTTACAATATTTGTCCAAAAGAGAGTAAAATACAGAAAACTTTACAAACAGAGGGTATGGGCCACAGACGGCCACCCTATTGAGCAACATCAAAAGGTAGAGCATCAACATCAACAAGAGGAACCCTTTCGGTGACCATAATAGGAGGTCGACCCTCAAAAGTGTCGATGCCTTCGATGTGAACTTGAGACTCTACATGGTCTAGAGCCTCAGCTATCATGGGGTCATCCATCTCCACTACTTATAGAGAGGGGCGAATAGATGGCAAGACATTAGCAAATTTCAGGATGACCCACTGACTGGCCATCTTGATTCCCTTCTCCAAGTACTCAAGAGCGAAGCCCTGGAACTGTTCAGAGAGTTTGTAATCCTCCACATCATCGATCTCGGCCCTCTTCACTGATTCATCAAGTTCATTCTTGAACTGGACCCCCTAGTTAGTCAAAGCCTCGTCTTTTGCTTTTATGAGGTTGTCCTTCAATTTTAAGTCGGCCTCATACTGCTTCACAAGCTCGTCCCGAACCCTTACATGCTCAGTCCTCGCACACTCCAGCTCGACCCTAGCAGTCTCTAACTCAGTCTACAAGTCAGCCTCATTCTAAATAGCTCTCTCGGCCTCATGAAACTTCTGTTGGTTTGCATCCATCCACTTAGTGGCATATGTGAAGGCGTAGACAAACTGTATAAGATAAAAGAAAGGTCATACTAAAGAGCCGAGGGAACATTTTATAAAATATTGGTAAATTAAAAGCTGAGAAGATAAATGAAATACCTAAGCTAGGGTATGAAGATCGTAGTCATAAACCTTGGCCGGGGGCATCTTGGATCAGAATTCATAATCCGTGGCCGAGGGTGCCGAAAACATGGAGGCCTTAGCTACCCCCAAGTTGGCTATGAGGGAGGAGGGTTTGGCCCTTAAGAAGGTTAGCTTCTGAGACCAGCAGGCGCCCATGCATAAAGAGAAGTTGTTCCCCTCAGTGTGTGTCTGAGGGACCTCTACCCTTTCCCTTGTTCGAGAGTCAGGTCGTGAGCCAGTAGGGACTTTTGGCTCCTTACATTTGCGATTTTTAGCAGTCGTCTCTACCTGTGTCGGCCCCACGGCCTTTGTCTTTTTATGAGGCTACTGAGGCTCCTTGCCTTCTTTTTTACCCAGGCCACACATCAAGCTGGGAGTAGTCATTTCCTAAAGCTGATCAGAGATGTTTACAGGACGACCTGAAAAAGAGACAATACATCATAAATAAGTAGTAATAACGAGGAAACCCTTGGAAAGAAATGGAATAAAAAATAACTCACATAATTCTGTTAGGGGTCCGACCCTCACACCAGCTTCTTTAAGGAAACGAGGGGTCATTAAATCTTCAAATTTGGCAAGTCCACCCTCTTTCCCTTACTCCCTCAGGTAGTCAATAATGTCCCTCTCATCCAAGATAAGTTTGGGGTCCGACCATGCTTTCTTTGAGGGGTTGGACCATGCCCTTAGGACCTTCGGACTATCTTCTACGGGATCAACCCCAGTGGGGAATTTCAAATCCGCGGAGACAAAGAAGACCCTCTTTTTCCAATCATGCTTGGAATTTTGTGTTACATGAAGAAGTGTTTTGTCAAACTTCCTTTCCCCTAGATGAAAATACCTAAGTTGCTTGGACGAGGAAGTTATATTGTACTAAGCTATGAACAAATTAATCGAGGGCTTATCAGTGAAAGCATTCTTCCAGAGGGAGACATAGCCGAGGATGCTCCTCCAGGAGTTAGGATGAAGTTGAGAAGGAGAAACCCTAAGGGTAGAAAGTATATCAACTATTGCAGGGTGCAAAAGGAACTTAACGCCTACTCTGAGCATTTGCTAATAAATAAAAACTTCCCCTTCATTACCCTAGAAGACCCTCTCATCCTCATTTGGGACCCTCATACTGACATTTGGTTGTATACCGAATAGGTGCCTCCACAGTAAGAGGTCACAATCCCTAACAGACGAGACGTAGGCCGAGGCACCAGAAGTGTCAACTTGATCAGTATCAGAATTCTCACTATCATCCTCAGCCCTCTCATCCCCAGATCTCTCAGCCTCATCGTCTGTCGATAGGCCATCTGGAAAGGCCACTTAGAAGGAAAGAAGGCACAGGGATATCACTAGGACAGCCTCAGAATGAACTGTACCCTCAGCCTATCAGTGTGGGTAAAATGTTGACGTCTCTCCTTTCCTAGAAGTCCCAGCATCCATTGGTGGGGATGTTCTTTCATTTATTTCTCCCTCTTATGTTTCACACTCGGTCGGATGACAGCAAGACCCAAAGGGCTCAAAGGGTAAAATTTTGGCTAATGGAATTGGGAAGATGGGTCGTACCCAAATAGGGTCGGCCCCTCGTCTACGCTTGACCTCTTCCTCTATTCGTCTGATCTCTATAAAACACCTCTCCCTCAAAGTTGGAAACTCGTCTAAATCATAAAGTCTTTTGAGCATGAATATGGAGACCCTACACTTTGCAAAACATTTCTCAAATGATCTACAAACAAATTAAATAGTTGACCAAGTTGACTTATGGATCAAACCTAAAGAAATGGAAGCTTTTCGTGGATGAACACCCAAGAACAAGAAGAAATAGGTTCACCGGAGAAGGACACCGGAGAGCAATTGGAAAATCTAAGAAACATCACAAAAAGGCACTGAACCACCATGAAAAGGTGGAAGAAGAACTCTAGAAAGCCTAACACCTAATACCTAGTCCTATAACTGCCACAGGAGGGCGGGTTCTCACGCTGGAGAAGTATAAAACAACCAATAAATGGAAAATAAACCCAAAGAAAAAAAAACTAGTGAGAATGGAAGATAAAAATGGAACTTAGGGAGGAAAGTTTACCTGAGGATGAAGATTGAAAATTAGCGAAGCTGGAACACGAAAGAACAAGCTGAAATTACAGAAATGGCGTTTGAACTGCTAAGGATCTAGAGAGAGAAATTTTACGCGTGAAGAAGAAGAAGAAAAGAAATGATTGTTTGAAAAATCATTTAAATACTTTGTTTTTACTGGGCCAATTAATCAAAGAAGTGCACAACCCATGAGGAGAAGCATCATTAGGGTACACAGTCCTAAGTGTAGTGTGAAGCCGTCACATCTGGAAAACATAAACAATGACTGACACCTGACAAGATGTCAATCAACTTGACAAATGTCACTCATCAACCTGACCACTCAGTTGGCATTCAAAGGCAACATTACCACTCAGCCATCTCAACAACATCGATGACTAAGGGCTAGGTGTGATTGATATACCAAAATACACCCTAGGATAGGCCAAGGGTATCCCCATCTAAGATGAGGTCTCGAGTCCACTACACCAGGTCTCACTAAAGAAGGGTGATATATCCAAAGGCACCCTCGGCCGAGACGAGGTTCCACTCATCCAAGACGAGGGTACAACTTTACCAATCCAATTGATGGAAGGGTTAGCCATGCCAACCCCTCATACTTAAGCAGATGACCCTGAGATGGGTCGACCGCTCATCATAGGCCAGATGACCCTATAAGGGGTTGACCCCTCATCATGGGCTAGACGAACCCATGAGGGGAAGACAGTAAGAGGCCCACATCTAATAGGATCCAATGCCAGCATAAACTTTAGCCTCATCTTGACATCACAGGCTGAGGGTAACATTATCACAACACATGATTTGGGAGATGCATGGGACAATGCGCGTGGGACTCATATAGCATGTGGACTAGACCGTTATAAAAATATCATCACCTCACATGAGGGAATATTATGTCATCATTAATCACAAGTGGCGCAGCCAGGTGTCAAGAGGGAATTATCTAGATCATCATTCACATGCTCAATTCATGCTTGGGGGGTACACTACTCCCCCCAATCCCTATATATACTTGTCATCTTGAACCTTGTAAAGGGATCAATTAATTAAAACCCTATCTAGAACTATGCTTGTACAGACAATAGAGAGAGAGTGATCTTATGAGCATTGTATCCAAGGCCATTAGTGCCCATATTTAGTGGATCACACACTCACAGGGAATGTAGGCCTGATTGGGTGAACCACTATACATCATTGTCTTCTTTCCTCTTATACTCATCCCCTTCCATAAACTTATACACATACATAACTCTATCGCTGCCATTGTTATTATTGTTTGAGCTCATCATCTCTTATCTGGTGGAGCTGATTTCAGCATCATCACTAGTTCCCTTATGTAGTGAGATTTCTCGCTGGGATATTAAATCACGCCACCGTGAAATAGACATATGTCTAACATATTGAGTAGCCAACGACTTTTGGTCCTACAATTAATGAAAGTGACTCCGTTGCGGAGGATACCATTAATTATATTTAAGTTTACACCATCAGTTCATTATTTGAATCTGAAACTGCTTGTGAAGAACTTACCCATTAGGGGGACCGAACTCACTCACATTCAATTCTTGGAACTATCATTTAAAAATCTCGAGAATAAAAGATGCCCTAATTAAATCTAGTCATTGGGGGGCCAGACCGAAGTGATCTGGGGATGTAATCATAATTCTCAAGACACAAATGGAGACCGCGTGGGTTTATGTGGAAACCCCCTATTAATAGTTTGAACTTGAGAGTTTTTGAAAAACTATTCATTTAATTCTAAAATCCTGAATTAAATCATTGGTAATTTCCATATTCACTTGTACAAATTAAATTACCCGATCTCACTATTTTAATTGTTCAGAAACTAAAACCATTTTAAAATTAAAATAAAACCTGAAGATCAAATTTTAATTTATACCTTAAATTAATTACCCCGGTTAAATTCAATTTTGAAAAGAATAAATAAAAGGGATTTTCCAAGAAAAATCATGATCTATGCCAATCTAAAAAATGAACATTTTTTAATGTAATAATCGAGAGACAACAGGAAAATAATTAAACAAATGCAAATATAAATAAAAGTAAAAAATTCTCCTTCCATCATGACCAATAATCTTTCTTCATCTAGAAGTCTTAAAGAACAAGCAACCCACTCGAAGTAGACTTTTATTCAGACAAGAATACTCCTCAAAGTAAACCTCTACGAATCTTGGAGTTCTTCACATAATAAACCTATGGAATAAATCCTCTCTATCGTGGGAAGATTAAGGGAGAAGAAGCATGATAAAAATTGGTCGGAAATAACTCCAACAAAATCTTCTTGACATAGTCCTTCTAAAAAAACATTCCTTCCACAATCTACCACTATCAGATCAATCCGGCTTGGCCATAGGATCCAATCCATTCTCCTTCGGATCAATTTGGTCTGAACTTTGACTCAATCTGGCTCTGTATCATATAACATCATCTTCCTTGCGGGAAAAAACATGCAAAAATGCCATAACTTTACCACATCTTTACGAAATTTTGTCTAAAGCCCAACCCCATGTGAATAAATGATATTAATTATAAATAAAAATTACAACCCTATTTCAACTCCTTCAAATATATAGATAGAGAAATAATTATAAAAATCTAATCATTACAATCATATTGAATCTAACAGTAAAAAATAATTGCGAATAAACCATCGCAGGATTAGATCACACAAAATGAAAGCCTGTAACTATGATGCAATGGATTTAAACATAGGATCTCTGCAAAACTATGTTAGTAAGATGCCACATACAACATTGTACAATCATATACCATGAAAAAACTATGGTTTTATGGAGGAAAATATGGACCTTTCCAAAAAATGGTCAATCTGAACCATGTTCTAATATTACTTATTGGGGGAATAACTTTGGATTAACATTTAAAATGCAGAAAAATTTTATCCCTAAAATATTTGAAGGGTCATGCGATGGAAACAAAAATAAGAACTAAGTTTAAGTATTAAATTTAGGGTTTCAATTATTCAATACCATAACAAATCATGTTGTGATTCGCATTAGGAGTCAAAAGTTGAAGAATATGAAATTCTTGCTGCCTTCCAAGGTATCCAAAAATCTTGTTAGAAATCTTTGAATGCCTCAAATATTCTAGCATATTATCCACCCAAATTAAGCTTTACGTGTAGGCACTCTTGGAGATGACACCATGGTAAAATATGAGAGAATTGACCTTCTCTCTGCTCACCCATTTACAAGAACCATGGATAATATTTTTATTCTCCCTATATAACCCCCAATAATCGACCATTCACCTAAAACTCAAGGATACACCAATATAAATAGGTATGGGCCATGAGATTTTATCAAATTAGGCATACAGAGAGTTTTGGACCTAATAGTTGGGTAATGGACTATATTAGTGGCACAAGAAAAATAATTCAATTAACTTCCAAATCGATATTCAAAAATTCTAATTACATTCACCAAAAGTATTAACTTTTTTATTTAACCGTAATTAAATCCACTAAGCAACCATGATTCACTCTAATATAATTGATGGTGCTGGAAACAACACCACCCGTCAAGGTGTTTGTAAGCTCAAACCAGAGATAATAATGGCACAACAAGAGTATACTAGATATAAGAGATTGAGATGAGGGGAAGAGGATGAACACAATTCTGTAAGTGGTTCAACCAATTAGGCCTATGTCCACTGTGCAAGTGAGTGAGTAATGTCACTGAAATAAGGCACTAATGGCCATGGATACAATCTCTCAATCTTTCTCTTTCTATAATGTAAATTGGCAAAAGTTTTAGCTAAGGTTATAATTTTGGATCCTTTTGCAAAGTAGGGGATGACCTCTATATATAGTGTTTGGGGGGGGGGGGGGGGGGAGTAATGTACCCCCCAAGCATACCATGAGGATGTGCATGGAGATCTAGCCAACGTAAGGATGACACCTGGCTGATCTTCAACTAAGCAATGATGACCTCCATATTCCCTCATGTGGAGGGAATGGATCAGTTATAATGGATTGGTCCATGTGCTCCAAGCCATACATGTACGCGTATAAGCTCAGCTATCTTTGCTTGGTACCAACCTCAGCCTGAGTGAGTACGAGGCTGGTGAGGTACAACCCTTGCCTTGGCTGGTAATTATATGCTGACCTTGGCTGGGATGTCTGCCAAGTTGAGATATGTGGAACGTCAGCCTAGGACAATGTTGACCTAACACTTAATGATGAGCTTACAAGGTAACTGATACTAGGTGAAACCTATAACGTCAGCTAAAGCTGATGATGGGATTGTTCATTGGGCCTAAGGGACTTTGTTGATTCTTATATGGTGCTTGAAACATCGTCTGTAGCCGAATTGGGTTTGTATTGGTAACGTCGGATGTGGCCGACCTGATCAAAGGTGAAATCCTAGGTCCTTGCTGACCTCGACCTATTCCAAGACGAGATTATGTTCATGGTTGATGGTATGTCGACTGTAGGCGACCTGATGTAGGACGATGTTGCTGATGGGTATTTATGAACTCTTGTTACCTCGACCTTCATACAGGCCGAGGTTGAGGTCTCCGAATTGGAAGGTACATATTAGGCATATCAATCACCCCTAGCCCTTAGTTACCCGTGTGAATAGGTGACTAAGTGGTATACATGTCCGAGGTTATGTTTCTTTGTGTGCCAGTATTTCCTTGACAAGTGTCAACTTATGAAGTAGGTTGCGTGCTTTGCATGTGCAATGATGATGTCCTATTTTTTAAATAACCACGTTTTATACTTAGCTTAGGTTGTGCCAAGTTGTTTGTTTGTGGTTTAGAGTCCTAAGTGTATTCTCGTCCTCCTATGCTCAGACCTCTGTATAAGCTTGTTGAGGATTTGCCCTCTCTTAGAGAAAAGAATCTTATAAAAATTAGGCAGATAGAACTAGCACAAGAGGAAGCTGGTAGGGCTGAGGCCATCCCCCTCAGACCTATCTTCCCTCCACCTCTGAAGGTGATATACCCTGAGCCAACCTATCATCTTTTGGTGGGAGGACTGGATCGTCCTCTTCATCACCATCCGAGTCCTCATCTCTTCTCGCTGGGGTTTTATCTCGACACCTGTCATTTCTCTTTTTCTTAGGGTCTTCTCTTCCTCTATTAGGAGCTTTACCATCGATATACTTCCTCAACTTTCCAAATTTCAACATCTTCTCAATTTCATTCTTCAAGGAGAAGAACTTGTCCGTCACATGGCCATGGTCTTGGTGGAATTCACACCAGAGGAGCCTTCAGCTTATTCAGCCATCTCAGGGAGCGATTGTTTTTTTATTTCATTGAGGATGTGTTCGCAGCTCAAAGCTAGAGGAGTATAGTGTTCAAACTTTTCATCTGCGGACCTCTTTTTTCCATCTTTCTTTATTTGGAACTTCCCGCTGCCACTTCTGTTCACATCCTCATACTGCACGGCCATAGCTTCTTCAGCGTTCAAGACCTTTCCTGCAGTTCCCAATAGATCTGCCATGGACTTAGGAGGGTCTTCTGCAAGCTTCCATAATAACTTCCCTTTCTGGAGTCCCCCAATGAGGGCAGTTAGAGCTATATTCCCTTCATAATCTTCAACCTCTAATTTTTCTTTATTAAATCTGGCAATGTAATCTCTTAGGATCTTGTTCTTGCCTCGTTTGGCGTATAGCAAAGGATTGGTCTTCTTTTGAGGCCTTACCCCAAAAGAAAAATTTTGAATGAACCGTTCAGCCAAGCCCTTAAAGTTCTCGATAGAGTTCTTAGGAAGAGAGGTAAACCAGATGTGCAGCTCCAGTCAAAGTCCCAGAGAAGGATCGGCAACTCATCTCATCTTTAATCGAATAAATATCTACCGCAGACTGGTACATCTCGATATGATGCACAGGTTTAGTACTGCCATCATATTTGGGAGACACTATATGTGGTTTGAACTTGGCAGGGGTCGGGAAGTTCACTATCTTTTCCACAAATGGGGAGCCCTTTTAGAATCCTCTTTATAGCGGGTCTCGATTTTTGATGAGGTCCCATATCTTCTCTTCAAGATGTTTAATGGAATCATTCCAAGGTCTTGCAACGTCGTCCTGGTCAAGGTTAACCTCAGCCACCTCCAACGAGTGAACTGAGGGTTCCCTAACCGCTGGAAAATGTCGGATATTAACCTCTTGACCATAGTCTCGGCCTTGCTGAGGTGGGCCCTGATGAGGTCGATGTCCCCCACTACACCAAAATGACAAAATTGTCACCTTTCAGGCGGTCACCCTTCTCAAGGTCATTGACCGTGACAAAAAACATGCGTTTTGTGTCACGGTCATTGACCTTGACACGACCGTGACAATGTTTGCAGCAAAAACCCTTTCCCCCTTCTTTTTTCCTTCCCGCCGTTCCCTCCCTCTCTCTCTCTCGATGCTGCTCTCTCTCTCTCTCTACTTTCAGGTTTAATTCTCTCTCTCTCTCTCTCTCTCTCTCTCTCTCTCTCTCTCTCTCTCTTCCATTTATATATATGTTTGTGTATATATATATGTGTGTATGTGTGTATATATGTGCGTGTGTGTGTGAGGGGGTAGGGGGTGGGGCAGGGTGGGGGTAGGGTGGGGGCAGAGTGGGGGTAGGGGTGGGGGCAGGGTGAGGGTAGGGGGTTAAAAATGTAATATTATTTTGATACAACATTAATTTGTGTATGAGTTTCATAATTATAAATAATATCCAAAAATATTGGATAACAATTTATTTTCATTCAAAATAAATAAGTAATTTTCTACAAATTTCATAAAAAAAATGAAGTCTGGCTTAATATGTGATTTAAGTGTGAAATAATCGCTATATACTTATACTAATGGAGAAAAAAACCATATATGGCGTTTTTTGTTTTTATTAGATGCAAAATAATACATATAGGTATCACATGACTTTATATCCATCAAATAAAATTTTACCATAAAATATCATTTTGTGGAAGGCAATATCTATTACAATATATTTACATACCTAAATGATTTTTTTTAAATGACATTACAACAAAAAACTACAATAAGGGTTAAAATGGCATCCGAAATTGCTAAAAGCATGTTAAATAAAATATCATTTAGTCTATGTTGTTGAAATTTTTTATCAAATTGGTGAGCCCTTCATATTTTAAAAATGTTGTTTTTATTCCTATTTAACTTTTCTTTCTATACACCCTTAATTATATTTAAAGTTTAATAAAATAGGAGTTATAGAAAGAAAAGTGGGGTTTAAATAAAAACACATTTTTTAAATTTTAGGTTCTGGTGCATAATCTTACTTTGTCACAATTAATTTGTATGCCTCAAAGTTATTTTATCACTCTTAGTTTATATTTGTGATAATACTTTATGAACCACAACTTTAGGTTGATTATTTTAGAACTTAAACTTCAAGATACAAAAAATAATTCTATAGAATAGCTTAGATATCTTAACAAAACACATATCTAACATTGCATATGATTTATAAAAAGCACAAAACAATAGTAGAAATTCAATACATGAAATTAACATTGAGATTATTTTAAATAGACAGTCACTACATGAAATTAACATTGAGATTATTTTAAATAGTGAGTGGGGGTGGTGGTGTGTGTGTATGTGGTGAGTGGGGGGGTGTGGAGGGAGGTGTGTGTGTGTGTGTATGTGGTGAGTGGGGGGTGTGGAGGGAGGTGTGTGTGTGTGTGTATGTGTGTGTGTGTGCGTGTGTGTGTATATTTGAATTAACCCATGAATTTGTATTTTTGTATTTGAATTAACCCATGAATTTATTTTTGTATTTGAATTAACTCATGAATTTATTTTTGTATTTGAATTAACCCATTATATGAAACATACTTGAAATTAAATATAGTGCGCATAGATACTAGCCTTCTAGTTCTTATGCGTACGCATTCAATAGCCCTTAGACCCGTTCGAGAGTCATTACCCCTGTAATGAGATCTCTCGAATTGTCCCGTTTGGACAGTTTGAGACTGTATAATTTCTGTATAATATTCTTATTGGCTTAAAGTTGTTACTTTTGGAGGAAGTTCTGCAGTCGTATCTTAATGTTCTCTGGGTACATACTAGATTGACAAGTGTGACTGTTATTTCAATTGACCAATTGAAATAACACTCACACCTGCCAATCTACGTCGTGTACTTGGAGAACTAAGGGGATATGCTGTCGATTTTTTTTCAAATCGTAACAATGTGCATGAGCTGTTAAGTATATTACAGAAAAATGCAGTCTTGAATGGGATATGACCACTTACCCTTTAATAGGAAAATTAAATGATGGGATAATTAAATAAAACATACTATAAATCTAAGTTTTGTTTACCTTTAATAGGTGTTTAGTTGTGGTAGTTTTGATGGGATATCCGAAATACAAAGAGTGGATGGGTGAGACTAATAGAATGGGGGATGTGTTTCGCAGAGGTGCTAACGAATTTGTGAAATATGCAAAGAGATGTCGTAATGATGAAGAGTTTCCGTGCCCGTGTTCTAGGTGTAAGAATGGTAAGGTGTTTGAGTGGAAAACAGTTGAACTACATTTGTTAAGATCGGGTATGCAAGATAGTTATCAATTTTGGACTTTTCACGGTGAATTGAAAGTTCCTTTTGTCCCCGACCAACCTTCACAACAACCTTCAAAAAGTAGAATAGATGTAGAAGGGGACGATGTAGGTCATAATATGTTAGAGGATTTAGTTGATGATGCATACGGAGTTTAGGAAGCTGAGGAGAATGAGGTTACTGATGATGTAGAAGATTCAAGTGCTCGTGAAGATAACACGATAAAACTTGACGATGACTACCAAAGTTTAAAATTTAAGGCGACCCAACCGTTATACTCTGGCTGTGAGAAATATCAAACAACTTTACATGCCATGGTTGGTTTGCACAGTTTGAAGAAGCAGTATGGTTTGTCTGGCAATAGCGTGACGGGAATTATGAAATGGGTGAAGGGCTTATTACCCAAGGTGAATACACTTCCAAATAGTTATCCTGTTATGAAGAACAGTTTGAAAGGTTTGGGAATGAAGTATAAATCAATTCATTCTTTTGTGTACGACTGCATACTATACCGAAAGGAGTATGAAAATCTCGATCGTTGTCCGGTATGCGATGAACCTAGATATGTCCAATCTACTAGTAAGGAAGGCACAAGCTCAAAAGTGCCTCAAAAAGTATTAAAATATTTTCCCGTTGGGCCTAGATTAAAGCGATTTTTCACAGTAACATGGATTGTAGAGGCAATGACTTGGCATGCTAGGGCAGAAGTAGGGGGTAATATCATGCGTCATCCTATTGATTCTACTGCCTGGCGGAGGATGAATTTTGAGTATCCCGATTTTGCTCGAGAACAACGCAACATTCGTTTGGCTATATCAACAGATGGTTTCAATCCATTTGGAAATCTAAGCACCAATCAGAGTGTATGGCCAGTGATCCTAGCCCCACTCAACCTCCCTCTTTCACAGTGTATGAGACCTAAATTTTCGATGATGGCTTTATTGATACCTGGGCCAAAGGCACCAAGTGATGACATTGATATCTACCTGGCTCCTTTGGTAGAAGAATTAAATGAGTTGTGGGAAGAGGGTGTGCAATCATTTGACTCTTTTAGAAAAGAAGATTTTACGCTGAAAGCTATGTTGATGTGGGAAATTCATGATTTTCTAGCTTATGGGACATTATCCGGATGTGTAGTACATGGTTATTTAGGGTGTCCTATTTGTGGAGAGGAGACTAAATCTCTTCGTCTATCCTCTAGCTTAAAAAATGTATACCATTGCCACAGGAGGTTTTTACCCCCAGCTCATAGTTTCAGATTTGAGAAAGGTTCCAATTTTTTATTGGGTGGAGTTGAACATAGGCTACTGCCGAGACAACTTTCGGGTTCAGAAATTGAAAGTAAATCTTCTGAATGTGGCCCAAATATGCCAGGTAAGAATCCCAAATTTAAGAATGTCAAGCATAAGAAGACCCCAACTGGGAATGAAACTGAGATAAGAAAGGCATGGTCTCGAAGGTCAATTTTATTTGACTTGCCTTATTGGAAGAAAAACCCGTTGCGCCATGTATTGGATGTGATGCATGCAGAGAAGAACATCGTTGAACATATTGTGGGTACTTGCCTTGGGGGGAGTCATTCGAAGGATGGAGAAAATGCACGAAAAGACCTTAAAACGATAAAACTTAAGCCACAACTATGGTTGAAAGAAGATAGTAGGGGAAGGATAATAATTCCCCCTTGTGCATTTAGTTTGACGAGTGGAGAAAGGAAGGTGCTTCTAGACACAATATATAATTTGAAGGGCCCATCTACTTTTTCTTCCAACTTGCAAAGGATTGTGAATTATTCTACTCATGATTTACATAAGTGTAAGTCCCACGATTGGCATGTGATCATGCAATTGGTTCCTCTATTATTTAAGCACTGTTTCTCCAAGCATAAGGATTTGCATAGGGCTATTATGCAAATTAGTATTACCTTCTCCCTCTTGTGTGAGAAGGTAGTGAATCGAGAACACATAGTGTCCGCAAAATTGGCTGTGAATGAAGCGATTTGTGTATTGGAAAAGTACTTTCCCCCAGCATTCTTTGACATAAGTGTTCACTTGTTGGTACACCTATGCGACGATGCACTTCTTTGTGGTCCAGTTAGATATCGGTGGATGTATCCGTTTGAAAGACTGATGAAAGTTTATAAAGATTACGTCAAGAATACGCGATATATTGCAGGATCAGTTGCAGAGGAATACATCACCGTGGAGTCATCAATATATACTCGGGAATATATGCCTGACTCGACCAGCGTTGATGACACTGATGAATTCCTCGATGATGGTGGTAATGTGATGGGAAAACGAGTGAAATTAACGAGTTTGCAACATAAACAAGTAGCTCGTTATCTATTTGACACACATGAAGATGTCGAAGAATGGAAAAAGTAAGTTTCGAATATTATAATGTTTAACATTATTTTAGATTATTTTGTACATGATTAATTTTGTAATATGCAGTAAATATGAAGCCTGTGAGAACAATAAAAGACGAAAAACAATTGTACAATCAGACAACGAATTTAGGCTATGGTTGACACAAGAGGTAATTATAATGAAAACAGTCGTTATATAACGTTACATTACACTCAAATTTTACCACTAATATAATTAATTTATCTATATTCTCAGCTCCTAAAGATGGGTGATGCGACATCAAGGCTTGCTCGTCTAGCCACTGGACCCTTATTCGTGGCACAAGAGTACAAAAAGTATCGATTGAACGGTTACATTTTCGTCGCTAAAGTGTACGAGGAAAGTACAAATGTACAGAACTCAGGAATTTCATACAAGGCTCTTACTTTCTTTCTAGCGAGCGCAAAAGATAAAAACCTCGTTGAAGCTGAAAATACTTACTATGGTGTAATCCAAAATATATTTGAATTGGATTATATAAGATTCAAAGAGGTTGTATTTTATTGTGAATCGGTAAGAGTTGAGGATAAAAATGCTTGTAAAGTTGATCATGTCACCAATTTGATCATGGTTGACTTGTCCAAGTTGAAGAGCAACGACCACGTGAGCGATGAGCCGTTTGTTTGTGCATTTCAGAAGGTTAAGCAAGTGTTTTACTCGGAGTATATCAACAACGAGCCGTGGTCAATTGTCCAACACGCGCCAAGGCGTCTAAATAGTAGTGTGGATGACTTGGCTGCTCCTACCGAATATCAATCCATTTTTTATGATAACCCGAATTTGAAACAATTTTTCAATTTGTAATAAATATTTCAATTTGTACCGAAACATCCATTTTTAATGCTTTTAATTGATTTGCACTTTATCATTTTCACTCTTGTGTAGTGTGCGTGTGTGGAGAGGAGATTAATACATAAATATTCCAACTACATCTGAGTTTTTTTTATACTAATTCATGAATATACGCTTCTTACCTTTAATAGGTGATTAGTACATAGTTATTTGGGGTGTCCTATTTGTGGAGAGGAGACTGAATCTCTTCGTTTATCCGAACACTAAAAAATGCCATAATCCTATGGAGCGATGCTCTGCAAATTCCTCCCAACCGTTATGTAGCCAAACATCACCAATTGAAGTTGTCAATTCCACTTTCCATATCCCACCACTTGGAACTTCTAGCAAAACATGGGAGACCATTGAAAGGTGGAATTGACAACTTCAACTGCTCATTTTTGGCTACACAACGGTTGGAAGGAATTTGCAACGCATAACTCCATAGGATTATGGTATTTCTTAGTGTTTAGATATGAAGAGAATTATATTTGACACGATTGCCCGGGGTACATTAGTTGGAAGGAGGTGCCATATGAGCTCAAGTTAGCTGTTTGAGTGACACTACAGGTAATGCATTTATATTTATATGTCAATTTCGATTTCGATTTCAATTACGATTTATATTTATCTATATTTGACGGGCGGATACTAATTTTACTTTATTTAAATTCAGGGGACAGGGAGTGGCCCTAAGGGTAGGACACATATGCTCTATACTTATGTGGCTATTAGGACGATAAGGGAAGGATAAGGAGGTGTCCCCGAGCGTCGTGGTACAAAATCTCTTTTCCATGAAAATAGTTTGTAGATTTGAGATAATTGATGGTGATGTTGTTTCTTCTTAAATAGTTTCTATTTTGAATATATATTTGCATTATCTTTAGTTTGGTTGGATATATGATGTTTGGAACAGGTACAACGTTGCTATAACAGGTACAAATATACTGCTGGGCAGTGGCAGTGGCCATACTGCCCAGTAGATTTTTTTAAATTCTGCCCAGAATTGTCACGGTCATTGACCGTGACACGTCCATAACAAAAAGTTATCACGGACGTGTCATGGTCAATGGTCGTGACAATTTTTTTAAAAAGGGTCATGGCTTTGTCACGGTTATAAACTGTGACAAACGTGTCACGGTCATTGACCGCGACACGACCATGACACAAAACGCGAGTTTTGTGTCAAGGTCAATGATCGTGACACGACCGTGACAAAAAAAGTTGTCTCGCCTCAAAATGTCACGGTCATTGACCTTGACAAGTTGGATTTGTCAAGGTCAATGACCTTGACAATTCGGCAGATTTGGTGTAGTGCCCCCTCTTCCTTTTGAGAGCCTACGACACTTTATGACCTGGATAACCTCTGCCTTAGGTTAGTAATCGGGCCAAGCCTTTGAAAGGATGACCCTCTGCTCAAGCGATCAAAAGTTGATCCTCTTTGTTAGACTACTTCATCTCTTCTACCCCCACACCATCTGCTATTCTAGATAGGATGTACTATGTTATTAGAAACCTTATATGACTCCCAGAAGTCTTTCGGAGCATCCTCTGCCTCCATATCATCATACTTATCCTTGGGACAAGGGTTTCCTTGCCTCCCCAGATGTAAACGCCTGGGGTCAGTAACATCCCTCATCTGTTGAGGGTTAGGTTGGTATTTTCGTGGTGACTGGGTGATCCCCTAGCTTTAGGATGGGGTTGAATAGCTGTCGGAGTAATTATCTTTGGTGAGACCCCAGGTGGCCTAATCATATTTTGATTGAGCTGTGCAAATTTCTCCTTCATTGCTTATTGTGTTGCAGCCAAATATTTCAAGGCTATAGCCACCTCAGCCATTTTTAACTAGGGTGGTGCCTGGATGGAACTGGATCCTCCAACACCAGATGGTGGAGGAGGTGGTGGAAACTCCGGTTCCATATGTTAAAACTGAAGATTTGGTGAAGAAAATGAGCTTAATACCTTTAAGGACCTCTTTCAATGGTGAAACATCTCCATGCAAGGGGTGAGGTCTGGTTCACCACCAGAGTCTCTAGTGAGGTTAAGCTAGGAAAGGAAGAGATATGTCTTCTCGTTCCCACAGATGG
This sequence comes from Sambucus nigra, assembly GCA_949130495.1. NCBI lineage: Eukaryota > Viridiplantae > Streptophyta > Magnoliopsida > Dipsacales > Adoxaceae > Sambucus > Sambucus nigra. The sequence continues at coordinate 174,807,678 of OX422208.1, forward strand.
AGCCAAAATGATGGTGCTAGAAACAGCACCACCCATCAAGGTGTTCGTAAGCTCAAACTTGAGATAATAATGGCAGCACAAGAGTATACTAAATATAAAAGATTGAGATGAGGGGAAAATGACGAATGCAATTTTGTAAGTGGTTCAGCCAATTAGGCTTACATCCACTGTGCAAGTGAGTGAGTAATGCCACTTAAATAAGGCCCTAACGACCATGGATACAATCTCTTAAGCTTTCTCTCTCTATAGTGTAAATTGGTAAGAGTTTTAGCTAAGGTTGTAATTTTGGATCCTTTTGCAAGGTAGAGGATGACCTCTATACATAGTGTTTGGGGGGTGTAATGTACCCCCCAAGAATACAATGAGCATGTGCATGGAGATCTAGCCAGCATAAGGATGACACCTGGTTGATCTTTAACTAAGCAATAATGACCTCAATATTCCCTCACGTGGAGGGAATGGTTCTTTTGTAAAGGATTTATCCACGTGCTCCAAGCCATACATGTACACGTAGAAGCTCGGCTATCTTTGCTTGGTACCAACCTCGACCTGAGTGAGTACAAGGATGGTGAGGTATGACCCTTGCCTTGGCTAGTAATTATTTGATGACCTTGGATGGGATGTCTACCAAGGTGAGATACGTGGAACATCGGCTTGGGCCAATGTTGACCTCACACTTGATGCTGAGCCTGCAAGGTTGCTGATACTAGGTGAAACCTGTAACGTCGACTAAAGACGATGATGGGATTGTTCATTGGGCCTAAGGGACTTTATTTATTCTCACATGGTTCTTGCAATGTCGTCTGTAGCCGAATTGGGGTGGTATTTGTAACGTCGGCTATGGCCGACCTAATCAAAGATGAACTCCTAGGTCCTTGTTGACCTCAACTTATTCGAAGACAAGATGATGTCCGTGGTTGATGGTACGTCGGCTTCAGCCGACCTGATGTAGGACGATGTTGTTGATGGGTATTTTTGAACTCTTATTACCTCGTCCTTCATACAGGCCGAGGTTGAGGTCTCTGAATTGGAAAGTACATATTGGGCATATCAATAATTATCTTTAAATTGCAAGGAATAAAGAATTATTATTTGCAAAGTTGATTATGGTACATAATATGATTCTTAGCATTAAGTTTTGAATACATGATGGACAAATCAATTTATTGCTAATCGATTTTAACTAACCTATAATCAATTCCTTGGTTCTTAGACTTAACTTATATGGTACTCCACCGGGACTATAAAATAATCCACCGATCGATTTTTACTAGTGGAAATAAAACATATAAGTTTATCTAGGGTTATCACAATTCAATGTATCCCCTATATGCAAATTCCTCCGAATTATAATATCAGAACTACTCATACAATTGTCACCCAATGGTCGTGGATCATTTGACTTGATGTAAAATCAGATCACACCTATAGGAATCAAAGTGACATTTACAAAAGAATTCCAATACTCATAATTCTTGATATTTAGAATCTATGAACCCTTCGCAAATAGTGTGAGATTACCTAATTATAGTAAGACAACTCTTAGACTTAAATATAATGAGTGTACCTATTCAATACATTCATGTATGCACCAATCATACATGAATGTCAGCTCCCTATCTAGGTTGTGAACTGCATACAGTTTAAGATAAATTAATAGAATCACAACGAAATCGCTTTGATAGAATGTCAGCTCCCTATCTAGGTTGTGAACTGCATAATTGCATTAAAACTTGAATTTCAATATCGTGTGATCAAGACTAATCTAACTCACCAAAATTCCTACTACGTACAACTAATCGACATTATATACTATACATTTAAAACAAATATAATCCATTATCATAAGCATTGTTCTAATTTCAAATTGAACTGAAACACCTTTATCAAAAGGTAAAAATCATATATGGTTTTAACAATAAAATTCCAATAGGCCAAACAATCATAAGTGATGCTCGATGTCTTACTGCCACTTGTGTGCTACAGTGGGATCCAATGATTTAGAAAATGTAGGCCAAATGTTTTTAAATAATAACCATCGGACCTTCTCTTAGTTTGAAGTAAGTGTAATCGATTGTGTTGCCTCCTGGGCTGTCTCCTTTCGGTCTGTTGCTATCCCAACTGCCACTAAATAGCAGATGAACTTTGCCAACTCCCGTGGGACAAAATGATATTCACTATGAACATTGGACACTAGTACTTTCGGTGCCTGCTTAAATAATCAATCCAACACATACACCTAAATAACAATGTCTAAGTTTGAAACCACCAACAAAATTTGAATAAAAGATATATGCTAGTAATGTATCCTCTGATACAAGCTAGTTGAAGTAAAAGTACAAGTCAACACATGCTAACAATAAAGTAACTAAGTAACTAATAAGGGAACCTACATCAAAATCCCTCAGTGATGAACGTGATATGGAAATCAGAGAGAATCTATTCTATCTGGAGTATGATCTAATCACTTGGACCAACCATAACACTTTAAATATTTCAGCGATATAAATGGGCCAAGAAGTTTTGAAATCTATGTAACTCAAAAGAGTGTATATATATATATATCACATATTGTCTAACCTATAACAATATCCAAACATATAAAACATAACCTCACAATCCATTTTAACTAAGCATTTGGTTTCAATAATTAAATAATCACTTAATTGATCCAATCATAACCGCATCCAGCCAGTTCTCCTCGTCCCCCCTCATGTGATACGCAACACAAAAATCCATCACATCATCTAGTCACCACTATTTTCTAGAATGTGCCAGCCAAACATGAGCGCACAAATAAAATTGCCTTTTATCTAGAGCCACCATTCACTAGCATGTGGCCACCACTCACACATGGCATACAACATAAGACCATGCTCCATTATGTCTGAGACTACTATCAAATGCATCCAACATATACAATGTCCTCTCTCAGCACACACCCATATAATCATCATCCTAATTAGTTATCTTCAATTAAACATTATCATGATTTCCAATATATCATTACACATTCCACAATTTACTTACTATTCGTGTTTTAATCTCAACATCTTCATTTACCACAACCAATCATGTAAAACCAATCATATTTTTGTTTATCACTAACATTAACCAATTATGTTCTAATGGGTATTATATCAATTTCATAAGTGGACCCACATAGCATGGAGATTCTCAACAATTAAACTATTACAAAAGGGAAATCATATTTAAAAGCATCTTAAGATAATAACTTTTAGCCATCTTTAGACTCCATGCCTGGGATGTCTCATATATGAAATTTAAGGAATGAGCCGCCCAAAACAATTATGTCTAGATTAAGTATTCTTCAAGATTCTAAAATAAATATGTATAATTTATAAAGTGTTATATCTAGAGTTCAAGAATTACAAATTTCAATCATCAAGCCAACAACAATGAACCTAACATGTGAACCATTTATACATTCCCAACATCACTCTAAACCAACTACTTACTAATTACATTTCCAATAATGAGTGGGGGAGAGTTATGTGATTAATCCAATTATATCCAATTAGAATTCTAATAACATTATCACATGTAGTTACAAGTCCCATGCACAAATCCTAATTAATAATCATGTAAGATAGTTTCCAATATGAATACGAATCATGGGGTAATTATCATTTTATGTTTACATATATAATTAAAGGTGAAGTACTAATCATTATACATTTGTCTCCATTAGTTCGGAAGTTATACTTAAAGGTACCATATAGAATGCTAGATGTACAGGCCTACCTTTGATAAACTTCTAATAACAGCCCAATCCTAGCATGGGAGATTTGTCAATTTTCAAATCTAATCCATTATTAAGACAATTTCCATACACCTAAATCCTAATATGCAAATTACTACAATAAAATCTCAATCAGCAAGTAATTTCATCATTCAAACGTTGATTATAGATTTAGACATGTAAATCCTATTTAAATTTAAATATAAGAGGGAATTAGATGAGGCAACAAGAAAAACATAATTATTCTTACTCAATTTTAAGCCTACTACTTTAGTTTAGGCAATTATAGTATTTTGTTTTGATAAATAAATGGATTAAAAATGAATCGCTAAGGGAGTGGAACCCATATACTAGAAGTATACAAGACAGGCTACAAAAAATAACATAAAGAAACCATAAGCCACTAACATGAAGGACTCGAAGCTACATAACAATAGAGCTCCTAAATGAACATTAAAAAATCTTGAGTAAAAAAAATGTAACTTTCCTTATACCATTTAAGAAGTGTACTAAAAAATAGATAACGAAGTTTAGACATCGTCGTCTCAATACCGTCAAAACATCTAGCATTCCTCTCTTCCAAATCATCAAATAGTTATAGTGAGGAACCAGTAGCCAGACTTTATTGTCACCCGACCACCCCCAAGGAGGGAGTCACGCTTCTAAAAGCATCCTCACCATCTCAAGCATGACATACGTGGTTAGGATAAGGGAAATTAACACATCCCATAATCCTCTTGTCACCCTGTAATGCAAGAGAAGATGATTTGTCTTCTCCTCCGTCTCCATACAAAGCCAACAATGGCTTTCCATTAACTACCTTCTCTTCTGCAACCCTCAATCGTCAAAATGGACTACTCGCTTCGGTCCACACAAAGAACCTCCCCGTAGGTGGTTCCTTGACCTTCCAAATTTGTTTCCAAGGGAAACCAACACAGGGGTTTCTACTTCCTCTCAAAATGGAATAGTAAACACTAACCATGAACCCCTGTCCCACCCACCAACCATCTCAAAGTGTCCCGCATCTCGACTACCAGGGCACCATACCCAACTGGTTTAAAAAACCCTTAAGCCTCTTAAAGTTCCCACTCCCATAACCTTCTTCTGAATTGAGGGTTCCACATAAAATGATCACCAATAACAGACATGTGGTTGTCTACCAAATTATCTTTGTCCACCCTAAGCTGAAGATCCTGGGAAATTGATCCTGCATAGCGTCGTACTTGCCCCATCTATATTTTAAAAATCTTATTTTATTTCCCCTTCCTAAATCGAACTTGATATGCCTAGATAATCCCACCCACTCCTTTGTAATGTGCTTCCACAAACCTACACCATGAGCAAACCACCCCACTCTCGGCCCCCACCTCAGAAACATACATACCCCTAACACCCATTACTCTTTTCGATAGACCGTACTCTTCCCGAGGCGATATCAACAACCACTTTCCTAATAGAGGTTTATTGAAAAGCTCTAGATTTTTCACTCCCGCCCCCACTCCTTGAATAGTTTGAAGACCTCCTCCAAACCTACTAAGGTATACTTAAAACTATCCTCAATTCCTCTCCACATGAAATCTCTCATGAATTTATCCATCTTGTTTCAAATAACACAAGCTAATGATAAGAAAGACATGAAGTAGGTTGGAAAACTGGATAATGAACTCTTAATAAATCTTGACCTCCCCTATAGAAATCTTGTTCATACTCGGCTACCTGAACATGAAGCCATTGATCCATATAGACTCAACCACATGACCCATCATCCAACTAAAATCCTCTATAACGAAGATGAAAAGAAAAGAGGACAATGGGTCTCCTTACCACACACCACGAGAGCTCGAAAAGAAACGCTTTGGCACCCCAGTAAACACAACTGAGAACCTATCTATAGATATGTACCTCCTCATCCAACGAAACCATCTCTGACCGAACTCCGTCATCCTTAGTAAATACAAAAGAAATTTCTAATTGACATGATCATACACCTTCTCGACGTCAAGCTTACCGGCAATCCCAGGGGCTACAGTTCTTAACCTATCTTCCACACATTTATTAACTACTAAAACTGCATTGAGAATATGTCTACCTCCAACAAATGAATTTTATGACTCAGAGTTAAGAGGTTCAATGACATTCCTGAGCCTAACCGACAACACTTTGGTGAGAAGCTTATAAACACTCCCAATCAAACTGATGGGTCTAAAATACCTAATATCAATCGATACCCCTTTCTTAGAAATCAAGGTTATGAATGTCGCATTCAGACTTTTCAAAAAGTAACATTTATCATGAAATTCCTCAAAGAAGGCCATCACATCTCTCCTAACAACGGATCAACAACAATGAAAGAAGGACATCAAAAAGTTGTCTGGACTAGGTGCATTATTCCTACTCATCGAATTAAGAACCTTCAGCACATCCTCTTCGAAAAATTGGCCGGAAATCCTTTCCGTCTCAACCCCCAAAATACGTCCTAACCCGAACCCATCAATGGAAGGCTACCACTTATCCTCCTCCCTAAACAGATTCTCTTATAGCTATGAAATGACCCCCTTACCTCACTATCATCTTCAAACTCCACGATGTGAATTAGCCACTTCGTGAAAGAACTTAGTGTTGATATCACCCTCTCTTAACCACAAAGCTATACATTTATACATCCAACGTATTTCTTCATAAATAATTCTAATCTTAATCCCCATTCCTTCCTCCCTAAGTCCATTTTCCTCCTCAGAAAGACCATTACTCCCTTCCTTCTTAACAAGATGCTAACCTCATCTATGTATGTCGTAGTAGTCACCCTCACATTATCAAAAACATCTTTATTCCACTATTTTAAATTTTCCTTGACTGACCCCATTTTTTAGGCCAATCTAAATTTGGAATTACCTTCCACCTCATAACTTGACCACCAATCCTTAACTTTATCCACAAAGTCCGCTCCTTTGAACCATATATTCTCAAATAAAAAAGGTATCCTACCTTTCCTTTAGTCCTTGCACTCTAATAAGATTTGACAGTGATATTATATAACCATAGGCAAGAAAGACTGAATCACCACTAGAAAATTCTCCACCCACCCTTGAGAAATAAGAAAGCGATAAAGGCCAAACAAGGATGGGATGACTCTAAAGGTGGATCACGTGTATAAGCTACCTTTCAACCATAAATTCAATAATTTTACCTCGTCAATAAAGTCCAAGAAATATCTCATATATCTATTTGTTCTGCCTCCTACACTTTTTTCGATGCAAAATATATTACATTGAAGTCCCCTCGTACACAATGGTACATACCAGATGCTACTAATTCCTGCTAGCTCCTCCCATAACTCCTATCTAATAGAATCATCCACCGACCCATAGATCCTAAGGAACCTCTAACAAAATGCATCCTCTAAATTTCTATAAAAGCCAAATTATTTAAGACTAGATTCCTTGACTGCCCCTTCCTACATTGCATGATAATCTACAATCAACTTGGACACATTTATTATCGCCTTGTTTCTTACCCCTAGCCGTCCCTTTTTTACCATTTTCTCCAGAATTAATGAAGGCCATAATTTTTTTTACTCCCATTAGGTAATTACCATAACATACCTGTATACACCCCATCCAAGGATCACCATAAGCACCTCTTTAGGTTCCTAAAACTCACTTATTAATTGTAAACCCTAGGTTATACCCCGAGTACCGATCTAGAGGCCAGCAGGTGCTCCCAGGCCTTGTTTAACTCCGATTAACATTCTTTTTGGAGCAAAAGCTCAGTGAATCTTCAAACAGCTTTGAATCCCCTTTCCAACGGTTTGCCTCGTGCACAAATTGGCCTTACGATTCGGATGGACGATTCATTTTACTCTGAAAATTGTCCTCTAGGTGTTCCAGAGCTCCTTTTAACTCCTGTCAACTCTTTAGGTAAAAGAACTGAATAAATCTTCAAAGGGCTCTGAATCTCATTTCCAGCGGTCTTCCCCAAGCACAAGTTAGCCTTATGGTATAGACGAACGAACCATTTTACACCGAAGGGTCTTTGGGTTCATCTGATCCCCCATTTAGGTCAACTCTTTAAACCGAACATAGATGAATGAAATATATAAGGACACTGAATATCCTTTCCAATGGTCGATCATGTGTGAGAATCGGTCTTACGGTTTGAATGAACGATCCGTTTTGCTTTGAGAATTTTTATCCAATGATTGATGGGAGATTTCAGGCCCAATTTGGCATCGATCGTCTCTCAAACTCAAGAGTTGGTTAATGGATTCTTAAAGGTCTCTTAATACCCTTTTGAATGGTCCGCCCCATGCGCGAATCTAACTTACAATTCATGTTTTTTGACCATTTTTCTAAAAAAAAACTACCTCAGATTTTCGAATGTCAACCTTGGGATCCTACCTATCAACAGTGTGTCTAGGGTTTCATACTGATAGGTAGGTCTAGGACCATTCTAATCGGCACCTCCTTGGCCTATAAATATAATCCATGACCTCACTTTGAAGAGAATCCTTGAATATCCTTCTCAGAAATTTAGAGAGAATTCCCTCGAATTCAAAGCTATTCTTTCCTTAAAAGCCCATTTTCCACACTCCTTCCATCCTTTTCATAATATTTTGAGTGAATTCCCACCCACCTCCTCAAACCACCATCACCTCATCTTGAGACCAATGCATCTACAATCAAGATCCACTTCAAGCCTTCACAAGGATGTCTAATTCTTCCCCTTTGTCTGTAAATTATATTATTTTTGCATTAGTTACTTCATTTTCACTTTAGTACTTCACTTCATTACATCACATAGCTTAAATTCAAACTCTTATTATCATTATTCGAACATAATTTATTTTCATAGAAAACCCCAAAAATAAGAAAAAGAGGGTTCACTTGTAAATTCTAAACATAGATTTCTCATCATATGTTCTCGTACTAAAACACCTTTTTTCTTCACACACACACATATAATAAAGTCCCCGGTCGGATTTATGGGTTAAAACACACGTCTTATTATCTTTTAACTACGTGGACTTTGGGGCCCCGAGCAATGTAGGTGTCTTGGGTAACTCCCTATGCTTGAGTCCTCCCACATACATTTGTTACTTTGTTCTTATTATATATTTTTAATATATATTTTTTATATGTTTGCTTGTTTGTTTAATTTTTTGAACCATGAGAGAAGATTAACACATGACCATGAGAGACCGAAAGGGCAGGATGGGTGCCTAACACCTTCCCATTCCGTAACTTAGTCCCCCGACCCCCTTCAACTACTTGGTTTTGCAAGCATCAATATTGTCCTTGATTCCATTATCTAGAGGTGAGAACATTTCTTTTGTCTGTTGTGTTCAAAATAGGTTGATGAATCTATCTCTACATATCATCCCACATCGATGACAGTCGAGTGCCTCGATAAAGGTTGCAATCCCACACGCACATCAAAAAAATGGAAAGGAAGGAGGGATCTGCTCCAGGAGACGTGTTTCCCCTCGACCACCTAGAAAAACCCTTGCGATGGACACAAAACCTCTTTCCTACCACTTAATCTGTCGCTTCCATAGATGTTCCTAAACAATTCTTAGAGTTTAACCCAGGGGCATCGTCGACCATACTCTCGTCCGATAAAACTCCTTTAAACATTGTTGACACTGACTTCCCATCATTAATGTTGATGTCTAAACGTACATCATTGATCTTGGCCTTAGTTACCTAATTTATAATTGCGGATACAAAAAATAAAGAAAATAAAAAGAGACACTAAACATGTTTACGTGGTTCAGCCCAAGAATGAAACCTATGTCCACTGGTTGTTATAAGTAATTGTTTAGGTGTTCCAATCTCTTAATTACAATTTTAGGGTTTAGCACAAAATGTATGATCTTATGTATGATCTTCCCTCTTAACTGAGGGTGACAACATATTTATAGTAATTAGAAGTTCAAGAGATGGAATGCCTTTATAACTTTAGGCCTTTACATATTTACATGATAATATGTAGCTAGATATTATTCATGTACATGTTCATGGTGATTATTAATTACACCACGTGTGTCTTATCATTTAATTGATGTTTCTCATTCCTGGTTATGGTCTATTAGGCGGACGACCAGAGGCTTGTGGGGCCGATAGAGTTTACCAATTGTAGAAAGTCAAATGGATATGTGGACAGGTGTCACCAACTCATTAGTCCACGTGGCCTAATAAATTTAGGATATAACAAAATCGCCCAATACTTCATACTTGAAGGTTTTAGCAAAAGAATGGAGTATTTGTCTTAAAATTTCATGGCACCTTAAAAAGGTTTTGGTCAGCTTTCGACCTCAAGGAGTTGTAATTTTTCACTTGGTCACACAAGGCGGTGGAAATTTTGTAAATAACTGGAAAATAGCGAACCGTCGGAGGGTACGCTGGTCTTTTGAATACTTGGGGATGTATGAGGCCGACGATATCCCAAATTTTGGTACGTTTGTTCCTTGCAAGATCTTAATTTCAAGAGTCATCACTATATCTATAGAAGGTTTGCCTCTCCCTTTGTTTTTCTTCACTTTTTATTTTTGAACTTTTCCTTCCATTGTAGTGTTTTCACTTTGATACTTTAGGATTTCAACTTATTATAACTACTGTAAGAATCTCTTTATTCGATTTTTTTTTTATTTCTGAGCTATTAGAATGGCTTATATTGTGGACTAGGGTTCTTTGGAAGAGTTTGGGGAGAAAATAATAATACAGACTGGGTAACAACGAAGATAGTTTATGGCCCTTGCAATTTATGTGCTTTGAGTGAGGGTCATTAGTTGCCAATATTTATTATTGCTGAATGTGGCATCACTTGCCAATATTTTCTTAAATTTTTTACTACTTTGATGTGGTCCCTGCTTAAGGGGCTCCAAATACTTAGAGAGTAGTTAATGGAGTTAACTGCCTTAATGAAATACATAGGACCCACATAGGAATAACTGAGCTCATGTATTACTATTTATTACTTGAACACCAGACATTCCAATAGAGATTTGCTGGTGAATTTACCTGACTCCAATAATTATTATTGTGAGTGTGGAATTGTAGTTAAAAATTGGCAGTATGCCCTTCTTCCTGAGGGTGCAACATACACTTGGCCAAGATGCCCTCAGGAAGGCGAGACATAGGTCAGCACTTGAATTACTTCATATACTTTTTTTGTATTTTCTTTTCCTTTATTGGTTTGCTAATCCTTATGTTCATGTTTGTTTTTTTTATAAAGAAGGAAGAAGGATTGCCCACCTAACTCTGAAGTTAATTTCATTCATTTAAAGAACATTTGGTATATACCACAAAGGATAAGAGAGGTCAATACCTACTAGGCATCAATTCTACTTCAATATCAAAGCTCTTTCACCTCTTTTATAGCCCTTCCTACAGAAGAAACCCCAATAGCCCCCATAGATTTAGAAGAGCTTACCTCATCCTCATTTTTTGCTGCCATTGAATCTCCTTTTCAAGAAAAGGGAGACACTTCTTTTGGAGGAATCTCCTACACATTCAAATCATTGGACTTAACTTATGTCCTAGCCACCCTTTCTTTGCCTAAGAAAATAGTTAAGGTAAAGATTCTAAATTTTCTCATCGAGGCCATGTCTTCACCCCTTGATGAGAGGAAGAAAGATTCTAGTAAAGGTGATTCTAAGGGCCCAGTGGTGGTGGAGTAAAATAAGGTGAAGATTTTGGAGCCTCAATACAAGAGGCTGAGGAAGGATCCTTCCGATCGATAGGAGTTAGTGAAGGAAACCCAAGCTAAGCAGGCCACAACTGAAGCTGCTTTCGTGAAAGTGAACCCTAGTCTGTCCATGGGGTTGATAGGTTTTAGTGTCTTGCCATCTGACAGGTCTGGAGCGGCTCCTCTATTTTGGGCAAGATTATGGGAAATGGCTAATCACAATTTGGCTTCAGTAAGTTTCTTGATACAATATTATTTTTCTAGTTGGCACCCTTTACCTTTATATTTCACTGATAAATATTAATCTTAAAAGTTTGTAATTCCTAGTTGGCTATGACCAAATTCTGATGAGGGTTGACCAACTCACGTAGTCATCAGTTGACATGGAAGCTTCTTTCAAAGGACTAAGGCATTCTTTGGACTCCAGTAAAAAAGAGCATGTATAGGATCAAGACAAGTGGTGAGGCTTGTTGATAACATCGAGCAGGATAAGAAAGATGTTGAGAAAACTGGTGCAGATGCTGCTAATATCACTGATAAAGTGAAGGGTAAGTACTAGGGCTTGAATTATACTATAAAGAAGGAGAAGGAGTATTCCTATACCCATGGTTAGGATAAGGCCTTTTCTACTACAGCTTTGCAGATTGACTACCTGAAGAAGACCTCCTTCAAAGAAGGTTGGGATGCTTCCCTCAAGCAGGTTGGCATTGTTGTTAATCCAAAGATTTTTTTAGTAGTATAATCCTGGAACTCCTTCCATTATTAATGAGGAAATGGAGGATGAGGATGGTACTGATCATTCTTCCATGTTACCTGAGACTTTGGTGGTGGCTACTTGGCAGGTAGATGAGGTAACCCAGGACTAGGAGAATGTGTAAACACCATGGGATTATTTCAAATTTTTTCTATGTAATGTTTGGTTTGGTTCTCTTATAACACAAAAGAATTATCCTTTCGTGTGTCTTTCTAGAAGGTTAATAAGATTTCTCTTTATGTTACTTGCAAAATTTTGATGCTTGTTTAATTTTCTCCTTGATTTTTGTACTCATATCCTATTCTTCAGTTTAAATCCATAAGGTTTGTCATAGCAATAGCAGAAAGTGATCTCTTTATAAGAAGTGTCCAACTTTTTGAGCAGGTCATAAAGATTTGGAGGAAGATAAATTAGATGAAATGCTCGACTTGGATACCTCTAACCAGGTCACAGAAGCTTATGTTCATCTACATAGGTTATTAAGTCAAGTCGTGGTGACCAATGCCTTATATTATGAGATGAGTCTCAAAATGCAGGAGGATCACAAAACATCTCTTGCTAGTCTGCATGATGATTATGAAGAAAAGTATGCTCGACTGAGCAACAAGAATGGATTTGATAAAAAAACATAGGATATCTCTTCGGCTTACAACAATAAGGAGTTTGTGTTAAAATGTGCGTTTTCTAGTGCTTGAGAGGTAGCGAGCATGTTGGAATATGAGAACAACGCATCGTGGAATAAACTTGAAAGTTTAAAAAACCAGTAGGCGCTCAGTAGAATGACAGTGATTCATTCTAGGAGTAGGAAAATGCCAGATTGACGAAGTAAATAGAAAGGACAAATAAAGATAGAGGTGACTAGTCGTCTAAGCAAGAGGTGGATACTTACCTATTATTGAAGAGGAAAGAATGAAGAAAATTTTGGCAGACCAAGGCGCTCTGATCTAGAACTAAATGACCAATATCAAGAAGCTAACTGATAAAGTTGATCGGCTAACCTTTAATTTTTATAAGCAACCATGAACTATTTGGATAAACGATTATGATGAGGAATTGGCGCACATAGATAAAGATATAGAACTAGCCAAGAGAGAAGGTTTCAAATAGGGTTAGCTGAATGTTTTGACAATTTTAAAGGTACTCAAGGAAGATTTCTTATATCATTGGAATGATTCAAGTTGCTTAGATTATCCTGATCCTCCTTTCAGTCTCGATCTCAACTAGATTCCACTGATGCCATACCCAGAAGCCTTTTAAAAAAGTACTTGGGTGACTATGGCCTTGCATGAAGAGGATACCCTTATCCAATCTCCTCACCTGGTAGATCAACCTATTTCCAATCTATAAGGAAAACTTTGGTACCTGAGATCCATTATACTGACTTATGCCCTTGATGTTCCCCGTGCATACATGGAAAAGGCTTTGGGAAAGAGCACATCTGAATGACGAAGTTTACTTTTTTTATCTTTTCACCTTTGTGATTTAATAAAGAGTAACCTGTAATGAAGTTTCATTCTCTTTAAATAATAGAAAATATATGGTTAACATTTGTTATGCGTAATTATGTCCTACCAGCAGTATAGCATTGTGATTATGTGGCCAGTCGTAAGCCGAATAATCTGCTTGATTGGTTAACGATTTGGACGAACCTGAGTTGTCAAGACTTAGGTTATACTAATACACTTATGGTTGCCATATTTTATACATTACGTGTTCAAATTAGTTAACATTGGATACCAAATTTTAAAGGAGATTTTTTCCATGATTTGATGTGGTAAAACTTCTTGTTCTTAACCATAAGTCATACAGGAAGTTTTAAAGTTTGGAACTTCTTCTTGTTCCTGACTTTTTAAAGATCAAGTCGTACATAAAGTTTTGCTGAAAATTGAAATTGAAAATTTATAAATTGATGTGACTATTTAGAGATTGATATATCTACCACTCATAAAAAGAAAACATAAAAAAGGAAATCAATTAATGAAAAACTAGTGAATTCTTATTAAAGCTGAAAAGTGTTGCTATACATGTCTTTGAAGATTTAACCTAGAATTACTGATAATATTTCTTAAGATGGTCAACATTCCAAGGATACTTGAATTACTCCCATTCAAGTGTCTCCAGGCGATATGTACCTGGTCGGATAACTACAATGATGCAGTATGGACCATGCCCATTGGCCTCCAACTTATTCTGTTTCTAGAGCACCTTTTTCAGAACATAGTCTCCCTCCTTTAGGTTGATCGTCTTCACTATTCTGTTATATAATCCAGTAGTATGTTGTTGACAAGAAACTATTTGAAGTGTAGCATTCACTTTTACTTATTATACAAAGTCTAAATCCAGGCTTATCATGAGATCGCTTTTAGAAGAGTTAAAGTTGAACACTTTGTGACTAGGCAGACCGATATTTATAAGAACCACAAGTTCAGTTTCAATTCAAGCATGTATGGAGCTTCACTAGAATCTGTTCCCTGCGTGGTTCTACAGGCCCCATAAGACATTTGTGCAATTCATTGATCCAATTTCCTTAGGCATCATCAAGTCTCTTCTTAAAACTATCGAGAAATGTTTTATTGGTCACCTCTGTTTAGCCATTGCATTAGGGATGACTGGGCGCATAGTGTAATTTTGGATCTTGGATTGAATGAAATAGTATTTAAATTCCTAGTTATCTAACTGAGTTCCATGGTCTTTGATTAAGGCATATGGAATGCCATACCGTCATATGATATTTTTCCATAAAAACTAGAAAATTCTTTCTTAAGGCATTTTAACTAATGGCTCAGCTTCAACCCACTTTGTGAAGTAATATATAGAAATGATCAAATGTTTAAATAAACCTTTTTTCCTTTATTAAGGATTAACCAAGTCAATCACCCAGATGGTAAAAGGCCAAGGGTAAGTGATTGGTGTTAGAGTATCCCCTGGTCTTCTATGTATGGTGGCGAACTTTTGGCATTTACCACACCTTTTAGCATATGAAGCACAATCTTCCTTCATGGTTGGCCAATAATACCCTTTCATGGATACTCGTCGAATAAATGATCGCTCTACCAAATAAGCTCTATAGGATCCTTCATGCAATTATTTAATTAGGTTTTGCACCTGAGTGAGGTGGACACATCGGAGCTAGAAAACTGTGAATCCTCTATTGTATAAGACTCCTCTTTCTAGTGCATAGTTGTCTATTTTGTAGTTTAACTTCTTCGACTTCTTTGGGTCTTCAGGTAGAGATCACTACAAAAAAAGTACTTTTTAAGACAGAGGCTTTTGAGACGGCAAAAATTTGGGTCTCTAAAACTAACTTTTTAAGACGAATAAAATTAACCGTCTTAAAAACTATTAATTTTTAAGACGGATAATTTTACCCGTCTCAAAAGAGGATACTTAAGAGATAGCAAATTACAAGCCGTCTCAAAAAGTATTTTTTTTGTCACGGATAAAACTAATTTGGATTCCCTCATTTATCAATTTTCATTCCCGCTTCGTTATGTCAGTCTTAACCCAAGAAAACAAAAAAAAAGGAAAAGAAAAACCCACACGTGGTTTCTCTTCTTCACCGCTCAAGCCCTAGCCGTTGGTCACATGCCGAACATGCCGCTCAAGACCTAGACCTTGCCTCCCTAGGCTTAGCCATCATCGCCCTAGCCCTCACCATAGCCCAAGTCGATGGCTAAGTAGAAAAGATCGAGTAAATAGTATTTCTTTTTTGTTAACTATTGGTTTCAACAATTTTATTTCAGATTTGTGTTTCATAGTTGGGATTTAGCTTACTCTATTTGTGCTTTAATCGCTGCAATCATATATACATGGATTATGCACACTTTCGTGACACAATTCCTACCGTTTGTACATTTTTTTGTATTTGTTCATTGAATGATTTAAATATGTGAAAAAAATCATTGGTGTTTTTTATCAGGGTGTTTTGGGGAAAGGTCCTCATAATGATCAAAGTGTATTAAATTAGGACACTCGAAATAATTTTATCAATTTAGTCCTATACAAAAAACACCATGAAAAATGGTGAAAAATGGTGGCGCTGGCGCGGACCAAAAAAATGAACTCTTAACTCTAAAAGGACCACAGAAATAAATGCTATTGTACCACAAGGACTAGATTTATAAACTTGAAAATCATTGTTCTAAAAATCCAAATATAGGAAGGAACATGACCTTTACCTTAATTATCTATTTTAATTATTATGTTACCATAACTGGAATATATGGCAGTGATAAGTTTTCACTCTTAATGGACAATTATGTATATATATAGTTATATGTTAAATATAAATATAATAGATATGGGAATCATATGTTTTTCATTAATGGGTATTTGATAGGTCTAGACACCCCATTCTGTTACCCCCTAACTCTCCTAAGGTCCCTAGCACCTCCCTTCATCACTACAAACCTTGGTCATGTCCCGAGTACTGAACTAGAAGCCATCGAATACTCCCAGGCTCCATTTAACCAAAAAGTCAAACTCTTCATCTCAACCGAGGCTGAACAAATCTTCAAAGGGAACTGAATTCCCTTTCCAACGGTCCGTCCCGTGCGCAATTTGGAGTTACCATACGGACGAACGATCCATTTGCGTCTGAAACTTGATCCGAAGTCCACCGGGCGCTCCCGGGCTCTGTTTGACCTAAGTTAACTCTTCATCTCGATTGAGACTGAATGAATCTTCGAAGGGCACTGAAATCCCTTTCCAATGGTCCGTTCCGTGTGCGATTCTGACTTACCATGAAGACGAACGATCTGTTTTACTCCAAGAAGTAACTGAATGCTTCTAGGGACCGGTTGACCAAAGTCAACTCCCCAAACCGGGTCAAACACTTTGGGATGTCGAAGTACATCTCCTAACCTTTCCAATGGTCCATCACGTGTGCAATTCTGACTTATCGTACGGACGTACGATCCATTTGCGTCGGAACGATTCCCCGTCCAATGGATCGATAAACGTGTCCGAGCCATATTTGACCCAAAGTCAGCTCCCAAACCCGAGAGCAATCCAAAGGACTTTCAAAGGTATCTTAATAACCTTTCCAACGGTCTGCCCTGTGCACAATTCTGACCAACGGTTTTCCCTCGGCAGTCAATTTTCTAAAAAGGTCTGAAACACACTACCAAACAGCAGGTTCATGACCCTGCCTATCGGCAGGTGCCGATAGGTAGGACCAGGTCTATGCTGATCGGCAATGACCTGGGCCTATAAAATTAGGCCTTCACCTCATTTCCAAAGGGGGCCCGAATCTGATACAAATCGCTCTCAGTGAATCCCAAAAACCTCTCTCGAAGGCACCGCGATTTCAACATCAAAATCCCATCCTAACTTCCACTTTTCATCATCCTTTTCATCAAACTTGGTGAATTAGCCACTCTCTATCATCATCCAAGTACAATGGCTGCTCTCCAACATTCAAGATCAAGCTCAAGATCTTCAAGAAGGTCCAATTTTCTCAACTTTCTCTTCAAATTCTCTTAAATTTGCAATAACTTGTTTTATTACTTAACACTTTTATTATCTCATCTTACATGTCCTAATATACTTTTTATTTAGTATTATTGCACATCTCCTACTTTCATATAAATAAAACCCAAAAAAACAAGAAAAAGAGGGCTTGCTCATTAATTCCAAATAGGGATTCTCATACTTTTCTCACAACTAAAACACTTTTTCTACACACACACACACACTCACAAATAAGAGATCCCGCATTTGGATTTATGGGATAAACCCCACCCCTCATTTTGTATGTGAAATACGTGGACTCTGAGGCCTTTATAGGCTACGTAGGCGTCTCGGGGTAAAACCCGAGACTCGAGTCCTTTTCCTTTTCTTTTTCACTTTCTCTCTCATTTTCTATCTTCTCTAAATCCAATTTTCTTATATTCTATATACTTGTTCTTAGTGGCGTATTACTCCATATGCGTTATCGTTTCATAATAACGATCAACGTAGGGGTAATCGCGTAAATCTTATCTTTGTAATATTATTTTTATACCTTCCTACGGATGACTCGCTTTATCTCTTCCACGATACAAGTCAAAGATTCCTATCTCCACTATATATATACACATGCACACATATCACGGGGAAAAATAAAGGAAAATAACAAATATCCATGAGAGACCGAAAGGGCGGAATGGGTGCCTAACACCTTCCCATTTCGTAACTTAGCCTCTGAACCCTTCTCGAATCATTTTGGTTTCGCATGCACCAACATGTCTTTGGATTCCATCCTTCGGGACGGATTCCCGTTTTTCTTTTGTCTATTTTGAGTAAAATAAACTGTCAACTCTGAATATCTCTACATTTTTTACACCTCATCTCAATTGACGCCGGCAAAAGCGCTCCCGAAAGGGATGCGCGGGACCCGAGGATCCTTCCCTTCGCTCGCCCGCCCACAGGTGAGGATCGGGGATGGCCATAGTGGCGACTCCGCTGGGGAACTTCTGTATTTATATGTTTTGAGGGCTTGACTCTATTTGCATGAATGTTATATTTTTTTTATATTTCCCCTATATCTCCATGTTCCCCTTTTCCATGTGTATCCCATGCTTATGCTTTTGTTCACCAACTTGTATAAAATTCTCCATGTATACTTCACACCACGTGCACCTAGGATCACATATATCCACATGTTGCACGCATCACCCATCCATACTTGGTGTACCCTTGGTACTTATACTTTGCTCCCTGTTTGGCATAATCAAGAAAGGCATTCTCATCATAAGATACTAATAAGAAAATCATTCATGATTCACATGACATCACCAAAGAGAATTGTTATTGACCAAATTTTACCCAGTAACTGGAGGGTGACTTCGTGATGGGCGCTGGTCTGGCAGGTCGCAGTTAGCCTACGCGATATAACTCTCACCTTCCATTGGCCAAGTACCTTCGACGTATATTGAACGGTTCCCCCGCATCGTACCGCTTGACCGAAGTTATGATGGGAGGTATATCTCAGGGAATTCATTCATGTATGCTGAGTATATCGAATTCTCTCTCACACGTACCGTCCCTACGAGGCATATAGTGAGGAAATTCACGTACACTCAGGTATATCATATGGCTTGTCCACACGTATCAATTTCCCACAAGGCAAGATACGTATATCGTGGAAGTCACGCCAAAGGGCTAACCCATGTCGATTCACCCAACCAACTCCATACCCGCATATAATTGTCAAACATAGGACACACACTTTAGATTGCCGGTTTCGACCCGAAACTTTGCCGAAATTCTGGGTCGACCTATTGCCCAATTTTTGCCCATTTTTAAAATGGGACCCTATCTGTGAGCCTGGTTACAAGTTCAGCCGTAGCCTTGCATATATTAAAGACCACACTTTTCCAGGCTCGGGTCCCGTACGACATTGCATTTAGGAGAATTAAATACAAGTGAGAACGTAATAATCATGCTGAGTTCCGTCTCCAAAAACATTTCTCCCTTCTTTATCAAAAATCCAAAAACATTTCTCCTTTTTTTTATCAAAAATCCAAAAATAGTTTCTTCCCTTTTTCTCAAAAATAAATCCCATTCTACGCCTTCTCAGGTCAATCGCAAGCCCTTGGCCTGGCTCCCTATTGGCTTCGGTTTTCAGTCAAATCACCTCGGAATTTCATCCGTTCCTTTACTACTTCTTCCGAGTCCAAAATCCATCCACTTTCCATGGAGAATACATATTAAGTACCAGTCATACAGCCAGATCTAACTATAGTCCTAGCCCAGCTCGTGTCCAAGATTGACAACCTCCAAACTGAGGTCTGAGAGATGTAATGAAACCAGGTTCCTATTCCTCAAGATCCTGAGGCCCTATTCCCTCGTGCTATGGGTCCGCTCGAGCCTATCTGGGTTACCTAAGAATATCAGCACGCTCTATGTGCCCCTCCTGTCAATGGGTTGTCGCTTGCCCATCTTTTGATGCCAAACATTGCCCAGCCTGTGGCTAACCTGCCTATGGTCATTGATCCAAAAGAGGAGGAGTTGAATAAAGTCAAAGAGGATCTCAAGATGCTCACCAAGAAGTTCGACCAATTCAAAATCTCTGGGAATTACATAGACTACACCCACATTTCCCCTTATCCTAAAACAAGGTTACCCGAGAAGTTCAAGATACCAAATATCAAGAAGTTTGGAGGGAGTGGACCTCCGATTGTTCATCTTCGCATTTATCATCAT
Organism: Sambucus nigra; assembly: GCA_949130495.1. Classification (NCBI taxonomy): domain Eukaryota; kingdom Viridiplantae; phylum Streptophyta; class Magnoliopsida; order Dipsacales; family Adoxaceae; genus Sambucus; species Sambucus nigra. Next base: position 174,828,068 of record OX422208.1, read on the forward strand.
TCTATGACTATACTAGGGGCTTCTAAAGAAGTGATGGCCCAATTATTTCAGCAAACTTTGAAGTATAGTGCCCTCCGATGGTTTTTGTCTCTCAGGGAATCCAGAATTCATAGCTGGGAGAATGTTGCTCGAGAATTCATGTCATAGTACAAGTACAACGAAGATCTTGATGTCACCCGTTGTGATTTAGAGATGCTCAAAGAGACCCCTGGGGAATCAGTAGTAACTTCATATCCAGTTGGAGGGAATAAGCAGCTACCATAACCAATCGACCATCTGAGGAAGAACAGGTCAACATAGTGAAGAAGAACTTCTTGCCCCATGTTCGAACAATGATGGGAGGACAATACTATCCCCACTTACGAGCTCTCAGAGAAGCAGGAGTAGAAATCGAGGAAAGCCTTGTTAAAACAGAGGTTGAACCAAAGAAGGTGTCCGGACAGTCCACCCCTAGAAAGTATGACAAGCCTGCCAATGCTATAGTCTCAACCATCAACAACATCTCTCAACCAACCACATCATGGGCACCAGAAAGGCGCCCTGCCCCCATCCGATGGGAATTCACTGAGCTCCATGCTCCCCTCTCCAAAGATTACCAAGCCTTGTTAAGCCGATATCTCATCAAACCCTTGGATCCCCGTCCATTGCCAAATCCACTCCCAAGAAACATCAAGACCAATGCTTATTGCGCCTTTCACCAAACTGCTGGCCATACCACCGACCAATGCTTTCACCTTCAAAACATAATCCAAGATCTCATTGACCGGGGTACCATCGCCCCACCGACGAATCCTAAGCCAAACACTACTCACAATCCACTCCCAAATCATACCAATGCCATCTTCTTAGAAGAAAATTTAGATTTCGGTCCCTCAACTCAAATCACACCCATATACTCTCCTAAAATTCTTCAAAATTGTCCATATTTCCTCCTACACCCTACTAGCCTCGCTGATCAGGCATTGTCACTCCTTACCAGAGCATGCATTACTGTCCGTACCTGTTCTGAAAATGGCAATATAGAATTGTCAGAGGTGTTAAACCAACTCCTAGAGTTCGGGCGGAAATTGCCCTCACAGATGGTCATCGATTGTCAAAGGTTCAGTAGTTCTTGGAAGCATGGAAATGGGCCCGAGATTCAAATAAGTGGGTGGTACCAACCGATTAAGTCAATCTAGATGATGTTGGCAGATTATGGCAGAATTATTTGGGCAAACCAACAGAATTTGTAGTATCACTGGGTTACTTGACATTCTGAAGCTACAAAGGCGCTTGGTCCCTTAAACCATACATATCCCCACAGAATGGGAAAACATGTATGAAGAATCCGTTGAAGTTGTGGAATGCATTGACTTTATATGGAAAGACAACATTGTTGCCACCAGATGGGGGGAAGAATTTGAAGATTCGAATGAAGAACAAGCTTCAGGAAGAACTGGCCCAGTAGCCGACATGTGTGGGATAATATCATTTGAAGAACTCCTCGGAGAAATAAACAGGGTGACGGAACAACCTGAGGTTGATGAGGAAACGGGATTCGTGTTCTTCCCTTCTTTAGTAAATCACATGACCCAATCAGGGAGACATTACCAGGTTCCAAGCTCACTACCAGCAAATGACAAGGGGGAAGGAGTTTGAAACCTTCCTATGCCAGAGATGACCATCGAGGAAAGAAAGATCCTCGATCAACAGAAGAAAACTCAAGATAACATCACTCTATGGGGCTTTTCATGTCTTCCCATCTGCACAGAAATTCTTTAATCAAGCTTCTCACTGGACCCACAGTACCTCCTTCTACCACATCAGAAGTAGCAGTAAATCTGGTCGGATCCTTGACCTCTACCCGAATGCTATCATTTTTAAAGAAAAAATCCCCATAATTGGGCCGAATCACAATGATACACTCAACATCTCAGTCGAAGTTATGGGGAAGGCCGTTCCACTCTCTCTTGTCGATAACGGATCCGCCTTGAATGTCTGCCCACTGAGAACCTTTAAGTGTTTAGGCCTAAAAGAAAGGGACCTCGCTCCAACCTTTGCCGCTGTATGTGCCTACGATAATACCTGTCGGGAGGTGATGGGATCCATAAAACTTATAATAGGGGTTGGCCCTATAAACCCTATCTTTGAATTCCAAGTTATAGACATCCCAGCTTGTTTCAACCTGTTGCTCGGACGACCTTGGCTCCACAGTATTAAGGGTGTGTATTCCTCACTCCATCAAAAATTGAAGTTCTTCATCGGTGGGAAAGTCATCACCATTTTGGGCGATGACGAAAATGTTAAGGGTGCAAGCACCAGTAGTTCAATCCTTGAGATACAACATGGGTCAAATGATATGCTCCTATCAGGATTCTGATTTGAGCTACTCCTACTCCTGGAAAGGAACGGTTTCAAAGAAAGGGTTTGTCCAGAATATGACCCTCATGGCAATGTCAATGTTATTCAGATGTTTAGAAACATGCACTTCATGCCTGGACTGGGTCTAGGGCAACGACAGCAAAGGATACTTGAGCCCATCGAACTGAAAAAAGCTTTTCCTCCTTATGTCTTGGGGTATCAACCATTAGAACAAGAGCTCAGAATGATCCACCAATCTCAACCAAAGAGAATATTAGACTGCATCCCAACTGTCCCGGGAGACTCCTTGAATAGATGATTCATCAAAGAAGGCCAAAACTTACCCTTTTGCGGTTTTCCAGAACCATGGTTTGACCACAAAAACAAGAAGATGAAGCCTCGAATGGAGATCTTTTTCCAAGATAGCTACCCATGGGCCGAAAGTTTCCAACACCGAGTTTAACCTCTCATTAAAGATATCGAAGAGACTGATGAAAGTGATTCCGAAGATTCCTTCAACTTACAGACATTGGGGCTGGCACTCTGCATGGTTCATTCAGGCACTACATTAATGGATCCATCCCATCTGATTAAAGTTGCGGATACACCCTCATTAACTTGCATGCTGTGCTAGTTCTACCTCTTGAAATCTCCCTTAACCCCAATATTTACCCAATTTCTTCTTATGTTGTCTATCCTTGTTCAAATGTAATTGAGACCTCTTCTAATAAGGTTCTTAATGTTGTTTTTCCTATCCATGAAATAAACGAAGATTTTGAGTATGTTACTGTTCCTTACATTAATTTTTTGGATTTTAATCAAACTTTTGATGATGATGAATTTGCAAATGAACAATTCATAACTGATCTAAATAATGTTAATAATAAACAACATAACCGCGTTCAAGTTAATAAAGAAGAGACTGTTGTTATTAATCTCGGTTCTAATAGCCAACTACGCGAGATTAGGATATGGTCCATCCTTGACGAGCATGAGCGCGCACAACTCAAAGAATTGCTAAGGGAATTCATGGATGTCTTTGCATGGTACTATGACGATATGCCCGACATTAATCCTGAAATAACTCAGCACGAGATCCCCACTCTCCCAGATTACAAGCTGGTTAAACAAAAATTAGGAAAGCTTCGCACTGAATGGTCGCTCAAGGTCAAAGAAGAGGTGGTCAAACAGTTGAATGCTGGCTTCATTCGTCTGATAAAATATCCCACATGGATAGCCAACATAGTACCTTTTCTGAAATCAGGAGGTAAGGTTCGAATTTGTGTGGACTTCTGAGATTTAAACAAAGCTTCTCCAAAGGATGACTATCCTCTACCCAATATCAACATGATTGTGGAAAACACAACCAATCATGCTCTCAAGTCATTCGTCGACGGGTTTGCCGGATACAACCAAATCAAGATGCACCCAGACCACCAAGAAAAAACCGCATTCATCACCCCATAGGGAACCTTTTGCTACACCGTCATGCCATTTGGTCTAAAAAATGATGGGGCTACCTACCAAAGGGCTGCCACAACTATCCTGCACGATCTGATTCACAAAGAAGTTAAGGTTTATGTGGATGATATGATTATCAAGTCCAAAACTAGAGAGGGTCGTGTTCCCACTCTCTGGAAGTTTTTCAAACGATTGCGATTGTATTAGATGAGACTCAATCCAAAAAATTGTGTCTTTGGTGTTACAAAGGGAAAATTTTTTGGATTCATGGTCAGTGAGAAGGGGATAGAAGCAGATCCTACAAATGTGAAGGCCATACTTGAGATGCCACAACCCCGAACAGCGAAAGAAGTCGGAGGTTTTCTTGGGAAATTGCAATATATCAGTCGGTTCATCAGCCAGTTAACCTCCATATGTGAACCGATCTTCAAGCTCCTCCGAAAGGATTCAACTAAGGTTTGGAACGAGGCCTATCAAGAAGCTTTTGATCGAATCAAACAATATCTAACCCAACCTCCAATGATCATGCCACCACGGCCTGGTCTCCCTTTGCTCCTATACGTAACCATAACCGACACTACAACTGTGGCTTTACTAGACCAATACCTTGAAGACTCCCATAAAGAAAGATCCATCTATTACGCCAGTCGCAACTTGGCCAGGTACGTGGTCAACTACACCACTTTGGAAAAGGCGTGTGCCGCACTTGTCTGGGTCACCCAAAAGTTGCGACACTACATACTCGCCTTCCCCATCAAACTTGTATCCCGAATGGATCCTATCAAATACCTGCTTGAGAAACCCACCTTATCTAGTCAAATGGATCGATGGTTGATGCTCCTAACCGAGTTTAATATCGTGTACATCACGCAGAAATCCATTAAAGGAAGAGTCATCTCTGACTACCTCACTGATTACCCCATTGAAGAAGCAGATGCCTAGATCTACGAATTCCCAGATAAAAATATCCTCTGCACCGCTCAAGACAGCCTTCGATGGAAAATGTTCTTTGACGGTGCTACCAACAAAAAAGGATATGGCATTAGGATACTTCTGATCGCCCCAGATGACTCCCACACTCCCATTGATATCAAATTGGATTTCCCTGGCACCAACAACATGACGAAATACGAGGCATGAACAATAGGCCTCAATATTGCTCCCAAGAAAGGTATTCAATACCTTGATGTCCACGGGGATTCTTCCCTCATCACCGGTCAAGTACTCAGAAAGTGGAAAGTCAAGGACAAAAAACTCCAACCCTTCCATGCCCACATAGAAGAGTTAGCCTCTCGATTATGAGATATCACCTTCCATTACCTACCTCGAGCAAAGAATAACCTAGCCAATGCTCTCGCTACCCCGGCCTCTATGGTCAACATGCCCGAAGGAATAACAATGACCCCCTTCCTAGTTCAAAAGTACGATAAACCAACCCATTACTACCATATTGAGCTTGTCTCCACAAAAGATCCCGAACTAGACGATTGTTGGTACTATGATATCTGGTGCCTCCTCAAACATGGTAGGTATCCTGAGGGTTCGAACAAGAAAGATCGAACGACCCTCCAAAGACTGGTCACCCAGTACATCATCTGTCATAAAGCTCTACTCAAGAGGGACTCCGATGGAACTCATCTGCACTGTATCGCAGGGGCTGAGATTGAGAAAATAAATGCAAAAGATCTACAATGGAGAATGCAAGCCCCATATGAATGGTCACATGCTTGCCAAGAAGATCATCCAATAGGTCTACTACTGGACCACCATGTCCTAGTATTTCACTACCTATGTCCGGATATGCCTCAAATGTTAACAGTTCTTCAATCTTCAACACCTTCCTCCGCGAGAATTATACAACATAACCTCTCCCTGGCCATTCTCGACCTGGGGTGTCGACATCATAGGGAAGGTTACACCAAAGGCTTCAAACAGACATGAGTTCATCCTAGTTTCCATTGATTACTTCCCAAATGGGTTGAAGCTGAGTCATATGCAGTATTGAACGCCAAAAAAGTGGCCAAATTCCTCAAGAAAAATATCATCTCCCGATATGGGTTCCCGCACGAGTTAGTGTCAGATAACAGGTGGCACTTCGAAGCATAAGTCACAGAAGTAGTCAATGAGTATGGGATTGAGAGACACAAATCTTCTCCCTACCGACCTTAGACCAATGGTGCAGTTGAAGCTGCCAACAATAACCTCAAAGCCATTATCATCAAAATGATCGAAAGTTGTAGGGATTGGGCCGATCGAATCCCATACGCCCTCTGGACCTATCGAACCTCAATTCGAACCTCTACTGGGGCTACCCCTTACTCTCTGGTCTACGGCATGGAAGAATTCCTACATATGGAGCTAGAAATACCCTCGCTACGCATTATGCTCGAAAGCAAAGTTAGTGAAGAAGACTAGTGCCAATGCCATCTCAATGATCTGACCCTCCTAGATGACAGGAGATTGAAAGATGTTTACCACATACAAGGGTACCATCGCCGAATAACGCGATCATTCAATAAGATAATCAAGGACCGTGGTGTTAAGGAAGGGGATTTAGACCTCAAAGAGATAATAGAAACCATTTGGGACCCCAGACGGAAATTCAAGCCCAATTGGAGAGGCCCCTACATTGTCAAGAAAATGTTATCCGGTGGCGCCGCCATGCTCACTGATCTAAATGGGGAAGAAATGGCTCATCTAATCAACCTGGACCATCTCAAGAAATTCTACGCCTAGTCAGAAATCTCGACGCGCTACGACTCTTCTCATCTCCCTTCTATTCTTAAAAAAAACCTTCTCTTCATTTCCCTCTACCCAGAATTACGTGGGCTTGATCCTCTGCAAAAAAACCATTTTTCAGGAAAAATAATTTTTTTCAAAAACCCCAGAGGTGCGTAGCTAGCTCATACATCTTATAGGAGCACAACCCTTTCTTTTTCAAAATACTATTCTTTTCTTATCTCCAAGAACGGCAGTTCATTCTAACAAATTCTTGAATAAAAGGATTATGTATACCGTAGTGATCGGTATATATAATTCAAAAATACAAAATTCATAGAAAGACACAGCTGGATGATGAGAAACCTGCTTATTTCATTAATAAGAAATTACAGCACGGATTACATAAGAAAAGGAACGGATAACTCCCTTCCCCCTATTGCCATAAAAAGCCAAATAAAATCCCCACACCTATTCCCTATTACATGAATAAACTCTCCAAGAGTCCTACCCACAGCTACCAGAGGAACCTGAACCCTCATCATAAAAATCTTGGGGTCCCCAAACTTCCCCTACCTGAATAGAATGCCGTAAACACTCCATGGACCGATGAGCTCGAACCATCTTCGAAAAGACCACAACGCCCCCTTCAATGGTGTTAAATAAAACAAACCACCTTTGTCCAGTCTCCATTGCCAACATCTTGTTGACTACTTTCCTCCACAACCACTTCATATAATCCTTAGGGACATGCCAAACTCTCCCGATAGACTGAGAGGGACGGGTCAACGGACACCGATTCTCCCACAGAGATCCAAGCAACAGACGCAGGCGCTCAGTCAAATCTTCTACCAAAAAGAAATTCGAAGTTCGAGGTGGCACGACCTGTGCCCAGCCAAATTGGCACAGAAGCCACCAAGGGAAATAAAAAGAGGTTTCCCTGAGACCAACCAGCCGTACATACGAGTATTCCCTAGCTCCAAAATAGGCCACAACCTCCCCCACCAAGGCACTGACCAACACAAATTTTGAGCCCCATGCTCCACAAACCAATTCTCCCAACTCGCAATATCCAGGCCAACGCAGATGAAATAGCGTGAAAAGAAGTTGGGAACATCTGAAAAAGGATACTCTGGAGGGACCACCAAGCGGAGTCTTTCATACAACCACATGAACAGCATCACGGGGCTACCCCTCAAAAAGTTAGAACAACCTTCTTGCTAGGCATCTAGACCATTCAGTGTCTCCTCCAGTATCACCAATGCAGGATTGCGACGGTATGACATCCACAAAGTAATGGCTGCAAGTTGCGGGTCCACCAGCAGTTCCCTAGTCACTAGCAACAACTTTGAAACCAGGCCCAGAGAAATGGCACCAGCATAGCCAGCATCACTTACTTCCCATAAATACAGGGACTGCAGCACCGCCGGGAGGGAGATCATTCCTCCAGCAACCAATGATCTGGCCATCGAAGGTGAACTATGAAGAAGCCCGGACAACAAATTCCTGAGAGAACAAGAAGTTTGGGCAAAGCCGCTGCAACACTGGGATTTACACCCAGAAAATTTCTCGTAGGTAGGACAAACTTCATCCAACCCAAAGCGGAGTACATGGTCTTCGAGGTACCAGAATTGTACCACCGCCATCACCATGTTCCACTCAATAGGCCGATTGCACCACCATTGCACCACCAGGAGACTCGACGCATGCTGAAAGCATCATAGTCAACATTATAAGAGCACATTGCTTCCAAGGATTCGAGGTAGTTAGCAAACTCAATGCTACCCGGGATATCCTTCTTGCAAGGCTAAGAGATAGTGGGCGAGTAAGTAAGAGTGCGAAGGTGTGATGAAAACATTCCACCCTTACCCCTTTTTATACTTGAAGAACCCTCACAAGAGACATAATCCCTGCAGAAATCGGAGGGAATCCTACCCCATAAAGTACTCAAGGCTGAAGAGGGTACCAATCAAAGCTTTGAATTGATGGGAGTAGACTGAACTGCCGATAGGCAGGACAGGGTGCTTGTCGATCGGTAACCACCCATTTTTAGAAATTTACCTTCTTTCCTCCTTTTGTTAAATCAGAAAACTCAATAAAAATAAATTGATATTCTCAACAGAATTTCAAAATCCCTTTTCCTCCTTATATAAATTCCCTTTTTAATTAAAAAACTTTCCTTCAAAAATTCCAAAGATACTCCTTTTTACGGTCTCCGCAGCAAAGTAAAAAGTGCATGTGCATGCATTCATTCATCATTAATAAAAGATAATAAAAAACTCCATTGCATTACCTCTATCTATTTTCTGTGTTACATCATTTTTACAGGAAATAAAAAGAAAAAGCAAAAACAACGGGACTCAGCCTAAACCCATATTCTCTCTCCCTCTCTCTCACTAAGAGCTTTCACCCCTACGACATGCTCTCTTTCCACTATACTGAGATGATGTACCGCCATTACCCGAGACAGAGTCCTCTCTAGACAAAGTAGAAGGCACCAAGAAAGAAGTAACAGGAATCGCATCCCGAATATGGGCAGTCACTGAAGATATCCAGTCTCTGATGTCTCTTAGCCAAGTGGCCGACACTCGGACTTGCTGCAAGAAAAAAGTAAAATTAGTATCGAAGCAGAGATGAACAAAACAGAAATGAAAGAAAGAGAAGAACATAAAGGTATACCGCATGTCAGAGGACCTCCTCTGTCAAACCCAACTCCTTTGGATCCATCACATGAGGACGATGCAACATAAGCACCATCCCTCCATCAGCCCGCCGAATATTGTACGAAGGGGTATGCAATTGCACAAAAGGAACCTCCTAAGTCGCAGCCGCCGTAGATGTGGGAAGATCCCACCGCCCGAATCAAACTCGCAGGAGGGAAAGACAGGGCATCATATATGCTGGGCGCCATCAACCAGCTCGTCACAAAGTCCATATAGTCATACGGCGTAGCCGTATCAGTGTACAACAAATAGGACTCGTCGATCATCTCCGTGATCCTCTCATCATTCGACAGCAGTCGCTCCCACCTCATAGATGTAGGAGTCTGTGCAGGTGGTACCACCACCTCCTCCTCAATAATCTGGCGAACCACTCTCTCCCCGAGATACCAGGAATGGCCAAACTCATGCGCCAGCAAATGCCTCATCTGCGCATTCACCCCGATCGTCCCCACATCCTGAATGGCTGTCCCCCAGGGATAAAAGGTCACCTGAAAATCTCCAAGCAGGTGTAATTCACTACAAGATCAGAAGGTGCAAAAAACTAAGACTGAAAATTGAAAGAGTCTTACCCTACTACTAGTCAAGTCATTCAAGACCTGACGCACCACCTCTAAGGATAGAGATCCCTTCGATTGCCGATTGGCCTTACGCCATCGATACAATTGGCAGGAGTCCCCAACAGTGTCGTCCTTCAAAGCGATCAGCGGAGTATTTCACCCAATCACCTCATAAAACCACTTCTGTCAAGGATAAGAATTCACAAATAAAAAGAAACATATAAGGAAAATGCCAATGCATGAAAAGAAATGCGCAAACTGAAGAATACCTCAAGAAGGTACGTGGCTCCCAGAAAGGTCTGTCGACAGCACCGGTTGAATGCATCCAGAGAAGAGTAAAGGGTCGCCAAAGTCAGACTCCCCCAATCATAGAAAAGGATGGTCGAAAAAATCCTCAAGTACGGTAAGAACCATAAATGGACGATGTCGCCGCTCGACGTCACCATGAAACCTCCCAACACCAGCAAAATAAATAACTGGGCCATCTGCCTCACTTGCATCCCGTCCTCCACATCAATCACCCTGCCCAACAGAACATCCTTCAGCAGGGACAGCTAGATAGAATCCCCAGAAACTATCCTCCCTACATCACCAAGTGCTGCACGCACTGCCTCCGGTCTCACCCATAAAGAGCGATCCACCTCTATATGCTCTCTGTCACAATCCATTCCCAACATCTATGGGAGTCATAGTCATATCCCCGAAGCTGAAATGGAAGGTGTGAGTAGTATCCCACCACCTCTCTCCCAAAGCGCATAGGACCGCTGTCGAATGAGGTGTCTCATCCAGTACAGATGCCAACCTCCCAAAACCCGCTGATGATACCACCCAATGCACCATAGGTGGGAGATGCTCCCAGACATCCCTGAGCCCCGTCGTCCCACGGGCGTGCATGTTCTTCAAAGAAATATCAAACAGGCAAAAAGGAAAAATCTCCTCAGAAGTCAAGAAAGAAATAAAAATCACCAAAAAGAAAGGAATTACAAAGGTCGGGTTACTTACATAACCACCGGGATTCACTCTCGAAGAGCGATGACGCGACGGCTCCTGCAGCAAAGTCCGCTCATCCCAAATAGGCTCAAATGCATCAAAGGAGTTCTCACTCCCCAAAGCAAGAGGTTCCCTGGCCCTCCAATCTACACTCACCCAGTCATCAACGGTCAACCACTCCCTATGGACTGCGGTGCTCACAAAATCAGCCATTTCTTGAAGATCGAAATGCTAAAATAATTTGTAGAGGAATCGCAGAAAGGGATAAAGAAATTAAGCCATATAAAAAATGAAGGGACTCGCCCCCTTTTTATAGGATGCCAAGCGCCATGCCGATCGGCACTTACCCTAGCCATACCGATCCGCACTGACTCCTTACCTTCCCGAGGCAGTCCAAAAGTCTGTGCCCTGTCGAATGGCACCCCTCATACCATGCTGACCAGCTCCCCCCTTAAATTTTGTACAGAAATTCCCCCAAAATACCAGAAAGCCCCGAAACGTCCTTGAAAAATTCCTAAAAATCCCAGGAAGGATTCAGAACATTTCTTTAGGAAAATTTCGCATTCCCTCAAGCGGAACCCCTCTTTCCCAGCAAAATCCTCAAAAATTAAGTAAATCTCCTCTCGACAAAGCCCCGGAGGATCTCTAAGGATCACCTGATCACATCCCTAATGGAGTTTTTACAGTGCCAAAATTGGTTGTTCCCCCCCTGCGAGGCCTCCTAAGGAAATAAAAGCTTCCCCAGCTATTAGCTCCCCAACTCAGATCAAAATCACAAAGCACTTTCTCCAGCAGAACCAAAATCTAATATTTATCCACTCTTAGGTCAGAATTGAACTCGGTCTGGGATCGTCACCTAAGTTAGGTCAGAATTGACCTCGATCCTCGATCGTCACCATTATTAGGTCAGAATTGACCTCAGTCTTGGATCATCACCTGAGTTAGGTCAGAATTGACCTCGGTCCTTGGTCGTCACCACTCTTAGGTCAGAATTGACCTCGGTCTTGGATCTTCACCTGAGTTAGGTCAGAATTGACCTCGGTCCTCAGCCGTCACCATTCTTAGGTCAGAATTGACCTTGGTCTTGGATTGTCACCCGAGTTAGGTCAGAATTGACCTCGGTCCTCGGTCGTCACCACTCTTAGGTCAGAATTGATCTCGGTCTTAGTTCGTTACTTGAGCTAGGTCAGAATTGACCTCGGTCCTCGGTCGTCACCACTTTTAGGTCAGAATTGACCTCGGTCTTAAATCGTCACCTGAGTTAGGTCAGAATTGACCTCCTCGGTCATCACCACTCTTAGGTCATAATTGACCTCGGTCTTGGATCATCACCTGAGTTAGGTCATAATTGACCTCGGTCCTCTGTCGTCACCACTCTTAGGTCAGAATTGACCTCGGTCTTGGATCGTCACCGGAGTTAGGTCAGAATTGACCTCAATCCTCAGTCGTCAACACTCTTAGGTTAAAATCCACCTGGGTCTTGGATCGTCACTAGAGTTTTGTAAGAAATGACCTCGGTCCTCGGTCGTCACCACTCTTAGGTCAGAATTGACATCGGTCTTAGATCGTCACCTGAGTTAGGTCAGAATTAACCTCGATCCTCGATCGTCACCACTCGTAGGTCATAATTGGCCTCGCTCTTAGATCGTCACCCGAGTTAGGTCAAAAATGATCTTGGTCCTCGGTTGTCACCACTATTATGTCAAAATTGACCTCGATTATTAGATCTTCACCCTAAGCCCACATAATTGGCTTTGACCCGCAGAATCGATTACCCTCATCACTTAAGCCCACAGATTTGGCTTTGACCCACAAAATAAGTCATCCCCAGCATACCCCTCAGGTTTTTGAAATCGGCCTCGACCCACTGAATCGATCATACTCCCTCAAAGGCATCATGTGTTGTCTAGTTGACGGTTCTTATTTGTTCCAAACTCACCCATCGAGGGGCTCTATAGACACCCCATTCTGTTACCCCCTAACTGTCCTAAGGTCCCTAGCACCTCCCTTTATCACTACAAACCTAGGCCATGTCCCGAGTACTGACCTTGAAGCCATCGGGCACTCCCAGGCTCAATTTGACCAAAAAGTCAAACTCTTTAGCTCGATTGAGGCTGAACGAATCTTCAAAGGGCACTAAATTCCCTTTCCAACGGTCCATCCCGTGCACGATTCTGACTTTCCATACGGACGAACGACCCATTTGCGCCCGAAACTTGATCCGGAGGCCTCTGTTTGACCTAAGTCAACTCTTCAGCTCGACTGAGACTGAATGAATTTTCGAAAGGAATTGAAATCCCTTTCCAATGGTTCGCTCTGTGAGTGATTCCAACTTATCATTCGGATGAACGATCCATTTGACTCCAAGAGGTCATTGAATGATTTCAGGGCTCGGTTGACCAAATTCAACTGCCTAAATCGGGTCAAACTCTTTGGAATGTCGAAGTACATCTCCTAACCTTTCCAATGGTTAATCACATGTGCAATTCTGACTTACCATATGGATAAATGATCCATTTGCATCCGAATGATTTCCCGTCCAATGGACCAACAAAAGATTCCGAGCCATATTTGACCCAAAGTCAACTCCCAAACCCTGGAACGGTCCAAGGACTTTCAAAGGACTTTGAATCATCTTTCCAACGGTCTGCCCCATGCGTGATTCTGACCAATAGTTTTCCCTCGGCAGCCAATTTTCCGAAAAGGCCTGAAGCTCACTGGAAAACGGTGGGTTCCAAACCCGGCCTATCGGTAGGTGCCGATAGACAGGACCAGGTCTATGCCGATAAGCAATGACCTAGGCCCATAAAAGGATGCCTTCACCTCATTTGTAAAGGGAGCCCAGATCTGATACAAATCGCTCTCAACGAATCCCAAAACCTCTCTCAAAGGCAGCGCGATTTCAACATCCAAATCCCTTCCTAACATCCACTTTTCATCATCCTTTTCATCAAACTTGGTGAATTATCCACTCTCCATCATCATCCAAGTGCAAGGGCTACTCTCCAACATTTAAGGTCAAGCTCAAGATCTTCAAGAAGGTCCAATTTTCTCAACTTTCTCTTCAAATTCTCTAAAATTCGCAATAACTTGTTTTATTACTTAGCACTTTTATTATCTCATCTAACACATACTAATATATTTTTTATTTTGTATTATTGCACATCTCCTACTTTCATATAAATAAAACCCAAAAAAATAAGAAAAAGAGGGTTTGCTCATAAATTCCAAATAGGGATTCTCATACTTTTCTCACAACTAAAACACTTTTTCTACACACACACACACACACACACTCACAAATAAGAAATCCCCCATTTGGATTTATGGGATAAACCCCATCCCTCGTTTTGTATGCGAACTACGTGGACTTTGATGCCTTTATAGGCTACGTAGGCGTCTCGGGGTAAAACTTGAGACTCGAGTCCTTTTCCTTTTCTTTTTCACTCTCTCTAATTTGTTATCTTCTCTAAATTTAATTTTCTTATATTCTATATACTTATTCTTAGTGACGTATTACTCCATATGCATTATCGTTCCATTATAACGATAAACGTAGGGGTAATCGCGTAAATATTATCTTTCTAATATTATTTTTATACCTTCCTACGGATGACTCGCTTTATCTCTTCCATGATACAAGTCGAGGATTCCTATAGCCACTATATATATACACATGCACACATATCACGGGGAAAAATAAAGGAATATAGAAAATATCCATGAGAGATCGAAAGGGCGGAATGGGTGCCTAACACCGTCCCATTTCGTAACTTAGCCTCCGAACCCTTCTCGAATCATTTTGGTTTCGCATGCACCAATATGTATTTGGATGTCATCCTTCGGGATGGCTTCCTCTTTTTCTTTTGTCTGTTTCGAGTAAAATAGACTGGCGACCTTGAATCTCTCTACATTTTTTACACATCATCTCAATTGACGCCGACCGAAGCACTCTCAAAAGGGATGCGCGGGACCCGAGGATCCTTCCCTTCATGCGCCCGCTCGCAAGCGAGGATCGGGGATGGCCAAAATATGGTTCATTAGCATTTAAATATATGATCTAGCCGCGGACATTCAAGTTATAGTATCGTCAACCTGATACGAATAAAAGGAAATTTTAATTCTTGGTTATTGATTAATATCCTTAGTTTTTGTAGTGGTGATAGGAGGTTGAGGGTGAGCCAATTGAAAACCTAGATTGTCAATTGGTTGTTGTGGTTTAGTTTTAGGATTAATTTATGACAATATGCGCATACTTGTTTGTGTGAATTTTAGTTATAAATATTGATATGTTTGTCTCAATAAATTAATTCATGTCCTTTGCAAGTAGTTTATGCCATTAATTTGATTTACTATTCCATTATAATTTCATTTTATGATATATGTGATGGACCCAATTAATTCAAATGAGAGAATTTTTTTTTAAAAATAGACATAAATAGGTTCATTTCCTTACCTACTTTTCTGTCGTTACCTTTTTTTAGTTTTTATTTTTAGTTTCTTTTATGTATTTGAATTATATTATTTGTGTTGAGTGAAGTTTGCGTATACTTTTATACCTTATTAAATTCGTGTTTGGACCACATATATATATATCTACGAACTTCACTACTGGTGTGTTGAATTATGTGATGTAGTTTGGAATGGACTTTAATTTTGCGACTCTTTGATATAGGATTTGTGGAAGTCCAAAAATAGAAAAGTTAAGGTTTGGGAGAATTTTTTTTATTATATTAGTGAAATGAAAAATTAATCCTAAAGTTTGGGTCATTTTTAATTTTAGACTCGATGTTTTAAAGGTTGCAAGATGTTTGTCAAGGCTCATACCGCGACCGAGTTAACTAGGTGTTGTTACCCACCAATCCAATTTCGAGTTACGAGTTCAGTTTTTTATTATTGTTGTGAATCAACCCTATAACATTAATTTATCAGTTGCTTCGGCTCATATCGGTGATATTACGGTAGAATTGGCCCATATTGGCAATATCACAGTACTATCAACCCATATCGGTAATATATCGATCGAGATGGTATAAATTACTAAGCATTGATTTCTCTATCTCAACTTCTAACGCACTCAATTGAGCGTCGATTTGGCATCTATGTCACGATCCAAGAAATAATTTTTAATATACATTAATTTAGACTAGGGTCCTTAAATTGTATGATTACTTACATTATATATAGCATTAACTAGTAATAGGTACTATTATGACATTCACCAAGGATCTCAGTTGCTAGTGTACTATCAGCGTGAGAAAAATGAAAAAGTCATTCTATATTCTCTAGGAACAAAACATAGACACCGTTAGTCACCATCACTTAATGTGCTATTATTGATGTATTGGTCAATTAGAACACGATCTTGTAAATCTACTCGAGCTTGCCTTTTGAGAGAATCGATGAGGAGGATATATCACAGTTTCTAAAAATTATTGTGCCAACGTGAATTAATAATGCTTAGGTTTATAACTTGAGTCATTTATTTGTATTGGATCTTTCTAGTTAAGTAAGATCTGTATTGGAAATCACTCTTGTAATGTAAATTGTATTAGGCTTGTATTAGGTTTATAACTTGAAGTATTTATTTGTATTGGAAATCAATGCTGCAATGTCAATTAACAATGCTTGTTAATGTAAGAGGTGTTGCTGGTTGAACTAAATCAAGTAAAATAACTATTTGCAATATGTCATATTGCAACTCAATTATCAACGAGTTAAAATAACTGTGGTTTCTTACATAAATGTTTTTTGTTCAAGTTTTTTCTCCCGATCCTTAAAATATTACACACTCACTTTGTCTTCTATGACGGCTGTTTGTTGAATTTTTGGGATGAACATTGTTCCAACATCATCTCCATTAACATTTTCAAACTCTCTGCACCAACTATTCGTCATAATACGTGAATATTTTTTTCAACCCATTCTGAGTAATTTACACCCTAACTTCCTTTTCTAGAGAACCACATTTCTCTCGTGGACATTGCCCTGGCTTTGGATTCTAAACATAACCTTGTATATTATCCCGTGGCCATTGAACTATGACTCTTTGTCCCTGACTGAGTGAAGACGGAATCGACCCTTTATGATGATGGTTTTGGGACGACTGCACCACCAAGTCCCTCTAATATCTACCTTGTTGAATTCCTTGATGCTTAATATCGGGTGTTAACAACATATCCTACCAAACAAGTTCATTATTTCAGCCTGGCCAACCAACAGTGAAACTAGAAACTGCATGTCAATCATTTATAAAGATTAAATTAAACAAATCAATAGAAAAATAGAGAAATCCCATGTTCGCAATATGTATAAAAACTTATGAAATCAAGAATTTTAAAAGTCAGGTCATGAAATTCAAAGACTAAAAGAAATAAACTATCTTATGTAGGAAAATTATATCAGTTTAACCGGACAAAAGCAAAACTACAAGTTACAAATCCATCTTTCAAGAACACAATCAAGCATTCAAGTAAATAAAACTGGAAGAAATGAGTGTTCGCGTCGACATGTTTGTTAAGGAATGCATTATGTACAAATGTAAATAGAAGGTTCACTGAATCCAACAATTCATACTATCATTCATTAAATAATGCAAAAATTAAATTCATTATTTCAATATAAAATGAATCCATCATTTCAATCTATCTTATCAAAAGTACAACAAAAATCAAACTATATAAAATCAAAAGAAATAAATGTTCATGTTTGTGTGTGTGTGTGTTCTCATATGTTAAGTGTAAGTGTATGTTCTAATTTATGATATCAATAGTAGTCACAATGATCAATCCATAAAATGGAACATATTCATCAGGACAAACATCATCAATAGAGTCCATACTAGTCAAATGTTGATTCAAAATGGAATAACAGGTGGTAGAGTAGAGGAAATCGTGAGTAAATGAGATGTAGCAGACATGTGTGTGATCTAGCACTTGAAATCAACTATCCATGAAAAATAATATTGCATATTCTCTTTCTCAAGACACCACGTTTGGTAAACAACCTTCATGTTGGTATTTTTGTAATTTATTTTCAATTGTCGATTTCTCTATTACTCAAGATTTTCAATCCGCGTCTTAACCATACATATACATCAAAGCATTAGATCTCTGGATTTTCACCTGCTCATTGTTGCTTTTTGCCCATATAAATTAAAGAACTAAAACTGAAGCAAAAATACTTGATTTCCTAAAAAAATTCATACTAAACACGATGAAATCCTAACCACTTCAAATTTCATCAAGAAAAAATTACAAACATCCACAAACTCAGCATCAATATAACAATACCAACTCATACACAACTCGATTGACAAAGACCAAAATATAACAAGTAAAACTCACCAAGTTCATATGATTTGGTAGCAACATTAGCATCAATATGAGCTGAGATCATTTCATTGTAATATTAGCAAAAGGAGGGTAAATCATCCCCTTTTTAAAACTGCTCTTGTGTTACTTGACCAGACAAAGCTTCCACTATGTACCAAACAAAGACACAAAAATAAAATTTAGGGGATGAATCCCTTATGGAATTAAATAAAGAAGCATTGTATTCAAATCATGTAAACTAACTCAATCGGGGTGAACATAAATGGATGGTTCTAAAGGAATAATTTGTATTATTATAATTTATTCATTCCCTTTTTCTCATGGGTACTCACAGGCTGCAAGAAGCATTTTTTATGCACATGGATTGCACCAAACCAAAACCAAATCCAGTGAAATTATAACCATTATTTGTGTAAATAGAATAAAAAACCAAAACCCTAATCAACAACATTTAGATCTTGAGTTAAGAAGACAAAAACAAAATAATACTCATGATTTAGATGTCGTATAACCTGGCTAGGTATGAAAACTTTTCCATTGTATTCTACATGATTGAATGGACTTCTACGGGAAAAAAAATGCACGAATTATGTAGCTAAACAGGGAACTTCCTCTCCCAATAAATAGCATGGCCTAGATAAACAATGAACACCAATTAAAATATGAACTCTGGAGTCATAAGCTAACAAATAATTAAAAGAGAAACCTAGATAAACAACAACACCAATTAAATATAAATCCTATCATCATTCTACTAATATGTATAGACTAATACTTAAACTATTACTAAAATCAAACGTGGAGATCAATTCATCACAGTCTACATAGTTTTATCAATGTATTGATATCAATACATACATTAAAATAATAGTATATAAACGATTAGCACCTAGGGCCTAAGTAAGGGAACTGTTTTTTTTACCAAATAGGTTCTACCAAGACAACGAGCCTAAGATTAAATAACCAAAAGTAGATCTGGAAATTCTTGGTTAGTGGGGTTTGGATATACACTTAACGGGCTCGGGTCATTACACAATTATAAAAATGGGTAAGGAGAATCTAGCTATAACCAAACGAATCTACTAATTAGAATAAAAACATAATTCACACAACACGAAATTGAATGTATTAACTAAATGGGCCAGATTTTGGTAAGGTGGAACCAATCTTGATACAAAAGAGAATAAGCTTGTGATTTCAATCTAAGGGTACTCAATGTGAAACTATTAATTTTACAATGAAAGCGACTTAGTGAAACCAATATTTTAAAAGGTAACAACCTTTCTAGATTTTGTTTTCGATAATGCCTCGTCAATACACTGAGATCCGCAACATTTGGCTCTTCAAGGTCCCTGTTTAAAATAAGATTCATGTAAACATTATTATATATTGTTATGCTTGTTAGAAAATGTACCTAGGTGATATGAGTCCTTTCCCTTCAACTATTTTCATATCTCTCTATTTGTCATTAATCTTGAATATTTGGACTACAATTTATACGGTACATTGGTTAAAAAAATAATTTTGTAGATAGAGAACACCACAAATTTCAACACCCACCACTGCAGGAAGAAATTTAGAGACAGAGTTCAACGCAGTATATAGTTTAAGATAAATATACCCAAATTCATTAATTAGGCAAGTGAACACCTGAATTCTTCGCATGTTCCCCCCAATAATTGAGTATATTTGGGAAATGGTCCCGAATTATTTCAACTCATTATTTATGTTAGCAAGGCCAAAGGCCATGCTATTAATTAGGAGAGGAAGTTCCTTGTTGATATGGATAAATATACACACACACACACACATACTCGCCTAGGGTACGATTACATGAGAGGATGAATACAATGGATTTCTAAAAATCAACACAATTATGTAGCTAATAAAATTCAGATCTGGTCGATTCACTCGCTGATTTTGGTGTTTGAAAAAAACTGGACGAAGTTGAACGGAAGTTTTATCTAGGAAGGATGAAGGTTATTTTAAGGGCTGGGGAAAAACTTCACAACATTATTCAGTGAAAGTTCTTTTAAGGGCTACCCCGACTCTTACAAGAATGAAGACATTACTTCATTACTGAATCTATTGCGATGAAGTTTAAGTGTTTCAAATGATCTACCACCATTGCTTCATCCAGTGGCGGAGCTGCTTTGCTGTTGGGGGTGGCAAGTGCCTACCCCATTATTTGAAGAAATAAATTGGGCGAAAAAGATAACATCCGTAGGATAGAAGCTGTATATATATATATATATATATATATATATATATATATATATATACTGGCGGAATGCCCGTTCCTGAAGGCACGGTGAAAATTTCCAAAGTAGGTAATCAAAAAACTGTAAAAAAAAATTTAAGTACATAATTGAAAAAGAAAAAAAATTAATTCCCCAATAAAACAAACTGAATTTTTTTTAAGTTAAAATTACTTTAGACATAAAGTAAAAAAACACTCATGAAATAGGTATACCCGGGTTTGATTATCTGGAAACTCCTTTGGACACCCGAAATCTCAACCCAAAACCTATTGTGAAACTTGGTTATAAACTAAG
Source organism: Sambucus nigra (assembly GCA_949130495.1). Taxonomy (NCBI): domain Eukaryota; kingdom Viridiplantae; phylum Streptophyta; class Magnoliopsida; order Dipsacales; family Adoxaceae; genus Sambucus; species Sambucus nigra. The sequence continues at coordinate 174,848,746 of OX422208.1, forward strand.
GAGAGATGGGCTTACCTTGTTTTGAACCAATATTTGTAATTTAAAAATAGACGATTAGTATTTCCAAAGCAACAAAAATCAAAGAAATAAACTTAAAAAATAAAAGAGGGCAAAAAGATGTACCGCGACAAATATTATACCGAATTTAAAAAATCATGCCAGATATGTAAGAAAAAAAATAATAAAAACACCAAAGAATAATAAACATCTTGAAATATCAAATATAAGAACCCAAAACCATAAATTCAGTTTGATGCAAATTCCTTATTTTTGAAACACAACAATAATACTAATTTCCTCATAATAATGGTAAACTATTATATATTTTTCTTCATATAGTCTCAATTGGAATTTGTAAGAATATATAATGGTCTAGGGGACTTGAAAAACTTCAACCACTCTAGTAGAAAAATGAAAATATCACAATTGGACGAATGTTTGGCAAGACATGTAGATTACCATAAATTATTTGTGCCTCAAGATATGCATAATGTTGCTCTCCGTGCACAGAGATAGATAATTTATAGGACTCGTCAACACCATATTGTAACTCGTCAGATTGTCGCTAAAAATCAGCATTAACAACTTCTTAGTTCAGCAAAAGGAACTGTATAAAATCAAAAATATCGATTCCTTAAATAGAGGGCACAATCTACCTGTTTGAACAGAAAAGCCTATAAAACCAAAAGTAGATATCATCATTGAGAGAGAGCAGGGTAAATGCATTATGATAGTAGGCCAAATGCATTAACTCTACATAACCAGCGAGAGACAGCAAGCCAAATGCATGAAATGAAAGTGTTGTAAAGCTATAATACTAACAAATCCAAATTACTGAATCGTATAATTTAAGTCAAAAAAATACATTTTACAATAGAAATAGGGTAAACAATTTAGAAAATTTGGACACAATCCCTTCATTTATAGTATGTCCAAATTATAATCCAGATCAATTGATCTACTCAAACCAAATAGAAAATTCAAACATCAATTTAAGAACCACAAAATAAATCAACATATAATAGACGACATACTAATAGTGTACAATTATAAAGTGTAAATATCTTCATATAATGTTTGGTTATTAAGTGCACAATTGGAGCATTTCAATTAACTAACAAAAAAATGTAAATTACGTAAAGCAATGTATTAATTTCTAGTGCATCTATGGTTTTGGTACAAAAAATCTTATTTTTTAATTGTTCAAGAAACCGATACAACTCTCTATAATCAAGATCATCCCACATTTTCTATAATGTCCATGTATTCACTATTATATATGTCAACATAATCTTCTCTATGTACTTTGCTCCAATCAACTCCGTCAATTTCATCCGATGCATTACCTAGTAGGGGTAGATGTAAAGACATAAAGTTAGTACAAACTCCCCATCATCCTTGTGACACCCTGCCTAATCAGATACTAGGCAATCACTCCTATATCAAATTTTAACAGGAGTCTCATATGGATCATTCTTAGCATCACTGTCAAAAATCCATTTAATTACTAATAACCTATTAGGCCGATGTCAAAATTTTACTTAACTACTCTTTTTAAATGAACACAATTAAAACATCCACACAGTTTATGCGTAAATGAAACTGAAATGAAACAAAATAACCGAACACTCGGTCAAAATTATACAACCATATCGAATGATGCTAAAAAAATAACTAAATGCATTTGGGCCATTGGCCCGAATATTTATACAATACCTCCTATCTAGATTACAAGAATGGAAGCGTTTATCGAGAACCTACAGACATCCACAACTGCTGTAGCTGACATCTGACTCGAAGGAAGTGCCATCCAGGCGTCCCTGTGTCTGGACACCTATATCATATATATATATATATATATATATATATATATATATATATAGCAAGAGAAGAAAAGTAGATAAACGGGCCAGAGCCCGAGTTTAAAAAATATTTAGCAAGTGCATAAATGCCTTATTATTTTGAAAAAGGTTTTATCTCATATTTAAGTTTGGTATCGCACTCCCATGAGATACCCCTCACCTCTCTTCTATTAGTGCACACCTAATGCACCCCTCTAAACATCATAGTCAAGCTACCCTGCTAAAATAGTCTATCACCCAACTACCATCTACCCTAGATAGTCCAAGTGCTAAGGGATAAATTTCCATCCATTCTCAACACTGCACTAAGTTCGTGCGTGGGGTGTCTCGCGAAGCGAAATCCAAACAAGGAACCCCCCCGATACACTACTACTTGGCAGGGTTAATGCTAGAGATCCATTATACAAAGTATTTATCAATACTTATCATATTTATCTCAAAACTTTCCATTTCCTTTCTTATATACAGGAAATGTATATAATAGCCAATTCATTATCATGAATTTCTTTAACATAACATATAACTTTTTAAAAGCCAATTTTATTATCATAAAAATGCTTTTCCTTTTTAAAACATCCCATTTCCCTTCTTACATCCAGGAAATGTAATTAAAAGCCATTTCTATTATCATAAAAATTCTTTTACCATATCATATGCTTCCACTTCCCTTCTTCCATCCGGGAAGTGTTACCAAAGCCAACCATTTATCCCATTTCCCTTCTTCCATTCGGAAAATGTATTTAAAGACAATTTATTATCATAAATTTCTTTAACATATCTAAGATCGTCCCTCCGGGTTTCCCCACTGGACGCTCCCCTAAATGGCTATCATCTTCCAGGGCCTATCAAACAAGACAACTTGGGAACCTAGCACATCGTCGGGAAGCGGCCATATGCCTGCGGGATAGTCAAGACCACACCTAGAATCTCCTAACCAACGCAGAAAAATATAATCGCCCATATGGCCTATAGGACTATATCCACCATGCATTCATTTGCCAGGGGGTTTCACCATACGCTCGCAACTTCCCTTATGATAGCGATTTAGAGAGGTGTGTATCCATAAATTCTCATTTATGAAAATCATTTGTCTTTCCATTTTGAAAATATTCATATTTATATTTTCAAAAGTCATTTACATCATAATCATATATATACTTTAATCACATAGTATATACATATACCATATATTCCTCCTAGAATCATATATAAGTGGCCATAATTGCCAAACACATCTAATGATGACTAACAATCCCAAATATTATCTCAAAGAATAATAATAATGCTTTCATATACGCATGATACTAAACCCAAAGTATTTTCTTACTTTAATATATAATAAATACCTTAATCCCATCTAAGGATTTAGTGGATATCTCCAAATATACCAATTTGCATTAACTAAATAAGTATATTCTCAAATTCATCCTAATAATCTCGTCGGATTCACTCATCCATAATCAACATAATTATGTTATCTCTTTAGATCATAATCCTCTTTAATACTCAAATTTAGAAAGCCCGCTTTAAACTCAAAGAGGAGAAGTAATAACAATCACCAAAATCTTTGGCTGAAAAAAAGGTACCGGTCGACCGGTCCTGGACCTCCGATCGACCGCAGGTTGCAAATAAGCCTACGAAACAAAGTATTAGGCCATTTTTCCTTGACGCGGTCGACCGGCCTTAGGGGCGCGGTCGACCGGTCACACCAGGTCCTCAACACTAATTTCCTCAAATCCTCCATCCAACAACCCAATTTCATTATCGGGGTTTCTAAACTACACCAAAAATCATCGCAAACATCTACACGATTAATTCTAGCCTTTATTTTTCCAATTCCCTATTTGATTTCCGAGTTGATGATTTCAACCCGGAACTTCCATCTTGTAAAAACAATATCAAATCGAGGAAAAATCATAAAAATACGCGGTCAGTCCCAGCGCGACCATATCGAAAAGATATACAACTTTCATGTTTTGGCCAAGAGCTAAATCAGTACTCTTCCTGGCCTAAATGGCCCCACAAGACATGGGTTTACTATTCATCGTCTTCCCCAAAATCCCAAACTCCATTTTTCTCCATTTTTGTTGTTTCTAACCTCATCCAACAACTCAATAAACATCTAATCTATGTTTTACAACTAATAGATCAATTATTTTGGGGTATCAACCCATTTAAACCCTAACTTTCATTTCTTCCAATTCATCACCATAGTTCACACCATTAACAAGGATTTAAGCTTAGAATTCATCTACTATCATTATTACAATAAACCCTTATGAAAACTTCTCCCAAAAACCCATTTACACAAGAATACCCAAACCCAAAATCTTTAGGGTTTGTTAATATCAAACTACGGTATGAGATTTATGCAAAAAAGTAAATAAAGCAAGTGAACACTTGCCTGGAGGATGAAATCCAACGACCTCGAGTCGAATCCGACGGAGTTTGGCCCGAATCTCTCTTTTTTCCTCTTTTCTCTCCTCCTCTCTCTCTTCTCTCTCTTTTATTTCTTCTATTTCTCTTTTCTCACTCTCTCCCTCTTTATAAAGAAAGAAAAAGGGTTTATACCCCTTAAAACCCAAAAACGACTCGTTTACTCAATTTCGAGCCCTTTTTAACTCTAAAATTCCCCGAAACTCAATTTTGACTTTCAGACACTCTTTTTCGACTATCTCAGATATTCCGAGACTCATGGCGTAGTTGAAATTTCCATCCGAGTTACTTGACCGCAAATCACTATTTCAACCCAAAATAAATAAATACGGTATTCCCATCAAAATATTATCTTCTGTCGCTTTACCCGGCAGCGACACATTATTAAAATACTCCAATTCATTTACTTAACACCAAAAGTAAACATACCATCCATCAAAAATCATTAAATCCTCTAAAATCCCAAAAATCGCTATTTCGAGAAATTCTCCAAATTGCCAAATTTATACCCAATTATGTAATTTAATTGTCTCCAAAAGGACGGGTTGTTACAATTCTCTAATCCAACTAATAAAAAAAAAGATATCATATCCTTAACTTCCATTAATTTATGTAGTATTATAAAACAGAGCATCGGTATTAGGCACTGCAAAATATTTAAACAAATTATTTGGCCTGATAAAAGGGACTAAGTTTGATAGAAAATGAAATGTCGGCATAACTTTTGTTAAAAATATGCAACATCAACAACATTACTTAAAAATATGCAATAACACAACAATGATAGAGATAATTTTAAAATTGTTGATACAAATTATTGCAATCTAAGATTGAGTGAAGTATTGATATGCAACATTAACATTACGATTGATATGCAACAACAGATAAGTCTTGATATGCAACAACAGCATTGAGTGAAGTATTGATATGAAACAAAAATAACAAATATGGAACAGCAATAACATTACTATTTTTTATTCATTTCATTGAAGTAATGATATCTAATAATGAACACTACAACAAATGAATCAGTGTAACTAACTGAATATCATTGCAGTTCAACCTAGTGTTCATCTTCCTTATTAGCATATGTTGGTTCAAAATCTTTCTGCACTAGCTTTTAACAATGCAACAGTTCCTCCCTCGGCTCAGGCGACTTTCCAATACATATTTTTCGTCAGCAAATTTTTAAAGCCTAGAACATTTGATCTGTTTGGAACCATTGTTTATGAGATAGAACAACACCCATACCAAAGTACATTCTATAATGGTACCATTGAAGTTACTGAGGTTGGTGGCCTCATTAGTGTTGAGTCTATTTTCTTGATTTCCCTTGGAGTTTCTCTTCTTGTCCTTATGGTATTGTTGATGCGTAGTCAGTTACAAAACCTTTCCAAGAAAACTAAGAGGGAACCTTAGGTGGAAGTTGGAATTGGGACTACTAACGCCTCGATGGATGAATGGTTGAAGGGAACTGCATATACTCAATCACTCTCCAGTAAATCAAAGAAAAACAAGTAGATGAGGGTGCTCACCCAGTTTAGCTGCGTGAACTGCTACAATTTGGCATAGGTTCTTGTAACTCGGAGTAGGCATTTGGAAGTCAAAGGTGAATTAGTTTTTTGGGGAAAAAAAGACACCTGATGAGATTTGTCTTACTGCTGTAGCATGAGGACAACACTTTTACATTCCATTATATTGGAGGTTCTGAGAGTTGAGTCTTTTTACAAAACTAACAGAGCTTTATGTTAGATTAAAAAAAAACTTCTCCAATTTTCTTCTGTGAAAATATGCAAGAACTAACAAATATGACCATTATTAGTACCAATACACAATTGTTCTACGGAAAGGTATATTGATATCCACCATCACCTAAAGCACATTTAACATGGAGTAACCAAAACACGTTCCTTCTATTTAACAATTAGTTCATTTAAGAATAGTATTAATATAAATAATACTATTGATATCTAGCATCACCTGAAGCACATTCAACATGGAGTAATCAAAAAGCTTCAAAACACGGGCCTCAAAGCTTCATAATACGAAGGAATACCCAAAGATGAATTGTATTAATATAAATAAAACTTAGTAACATAAGAAAAGAAATGAGAGAAACCTCCACCTTGAGAAATAAATAATTAATGGTAGGGAGTCCTTTAATGAATATTTGCACGGAGTCTTTTCATGAAATCCAACCAAAAAAGTGTGAACATAAAAAATTATTTGAAAGGGAAATAAATAAATAATGGTAGGGAATTCTTTTTCTTCATTTAATATTTTCTCTGCCGGTTGATTTGATCACAACTTTATGTTTCGATCTTTTCCCTTTTTCCAGACTATATAGACCTTTGAAGTGATAAAAAGTTAAAAGATTAATATATGGACACCACAGAAATAAATTTTGATCACAATTCTAGTTCTGATGTTCTGTAACACTGAAAATACATACAACCATAGAAATAGATTTAATTTCACCAATAGAAATAGGAATAGTCACCATGAACCACGACCTTGGTGGTTACTATATAGGTCACCAAAAAATAAATGTAAAAAATATTTTGCTCAAATTGTCTGAGCCAGTGATATTGAACTCAATGACAGAGAAATTCATCTTGTTTTATAAAAATAGGAGCAAACCCCAAACATACCTTTTATCTATACAAAGCACTGAATGTTTCACAGCAATGGAGGCCCTGATTATGAACAACAATCTAAAACCCAGTAATATTAAAAACACCAATCTCAAACCCAAATAATTTTACTCTAATAATAATAAAAACTACGTGAATTGAAAGAGAATACCTTTAGTAGAGTCAAATAGACCTGAAAGTTGAAAACTTCTACATTGAAAGCCTCAAATCTGGGAGCAAAAGTAACTAAAATTAAATTTATTACTTAGAAATTGAATAAAGTGGAAACGATATAGGGTAGCTGACCATGGGGATTGATGGTTATACTTTTTTTTATGCTGAGATACATAAATGGAATGAGATACACAAAGACCTCGAGAATTGAGAAATTACAAATTTACCCGGCGATGAGAACGGGCGGATGAGCAATCAGATCTTATCTGATGAAAGAAAAATTGATTTTCCCACATCACGAAGTCGGAAAATCAGATCTGATGCAAGAAAAACTCGATTAGATCTGCTTGCTTCATCATTCATCTTGAGGAGTGGGTTTGGGAAGAGACGGTGTAGGTTAGGGAGAAAAATAGGAGTAGATATGTTTGTTTGGCTCTTGGACACGCATGTGAGATTATGTCCAGAGATAAGTGTGGGTTTTGAATTAAAGTTGTTTTGAGATGACGTGGGATGATTTATGAGGATGTTTTTATAGGAAAGTTGGTGTAGCAGGGCACCAAAGTACTTTTCTTTACTGTGTTACCAAAACACCTTCTCCATTTGAATCAAAAGTGAAAATCTAATAAGTAAATGAGCGGGAAAGTAAGTTTAAGTGGGTTAAAATTCAAAATACAATAAAGAGTATGTAATGAGGTATGTTTAGTTGCAGTGCTTATGGTGTGAATTGTGATCTCACCCTCCATTTTTTGCCTTGGTGTAAAAACCTCACCTCTATTTATGTTATCAGCTTATGGAATAGTAAAAATCTTTTACTCCTTATTTATATATATATATATATATATATATATATATATATATATACACACACACACACACTCGCGGAATGCCCGTGCCTAAAGGCACGGAGAAAATTAGCCAAAGTATTTAATCGTGAATAATTTAAGTCAAAAAATAATATACAACACAAATATGTAAATAATTTAGAAAATTTGGAGAGAATTTCCTTTATTTATAGGACTATCCACCATTTTTAAGAAATAAAAATACTCAACAATACAAATAGTCCATCATACACCTCTCATAAGCAATGTAATCGATTACGCATGTGGTTTAACGTTTTAGTGAAGGCAATTAGAATCCCAAAAGTAATTTACATATATCTATTTAAAGATGAACACTCAATTGCCAACTCAATTACTTTGTAGATTTGCAAAACAATCAGAATAATCCATTACATTAACTATTCAATGAGTAATCTTCAATACAACTTCATGTTTACACTATAAATTGCTTGTTTTAACTATGATGGCCTTATGTGGAAGTTAGCTATCATCAACAGCGTGAAAGAACAACTTGTGGTGGTCGTACATGCTTTTTTCCAGAATAAATTTTGTGTTTCTCTTGCTACCCTTTCATCCATATAGATTTAATAAATATTAATAAGAAAGCATGAAATCATATAAAACATTAAGGTAAACAAAGAATAATTAGTCTCACCTTCAAAAATTAGTCATGAAGGGAAGTGACTCCACTCAATTTTGATAAATAGTTTGTTTAACGAAAAGAATTCACATCATACTAAATTTCGATATCAAACAACATGTTACGTGAAATTAAAAAAATCAACCAGTACAATCAATAAATATCCAACTTGAGTGGATAGAAACTCGCACAATCAATACAATCAATAAACATCAAAACATTAACAATGTCAAAACTTAAATGTATCATCGTGAATAACCACAGGGAGACACATATAATTTACTTTGATTTCAAGGGTAAAAAAGTCATTAACACATTTCATATAATTCTTTTTGACTCCCTCCTTAATTAAGAGAATTCATTACAAAATAAAATATCAAACGTTGATTAAAAATTGATTTGAATATTGTAGACTTTTAGTTAATTAACTTTCAAAATTGATTTAAATTGAGGAAGGATTGAAAATGAAGAAACACATACTTGTTTCAGCAGTAACAGTAACATCTTGGCCATCCCTTATTTCACTAACTTTGGAGGGAAGATCAATGGTGTAACGTTCGTGACCTGTCAAATCCAGTATCTCTGCATCCTCACCAGTCTTGAAAGACGGTGGAATGATGCCCATTTCGACCAGGTTCCTGCGATGAATTCTCTCAAAGCTTTGGGGAATCACCGCTTTTACTCCCTGTAGCTTTGGGTCCTTGGCAGCCCAGTCTCAAGAACTTCAACTTCTATATTCTTCTCAGTTATATATTCTGCTCCAGCCAGAACTATGGTGTCTTGCCAGTAACTTTGTACCTCATAATCCATTATACATAAACATAAGTAAATACTTTCACTTTTCATTTGAGATGTGAAATTACCAAAAAAAAATTGTTAACTTCCAGAGGCCTAAATTGTTAACTAATAACAAATTTCAGAAATGACAAAAAAAATTGAGATGTGAAATTGCAAAAAAATTACCAAATTGTTAACTTCCAGAGGCCCAAATTGTTAACTGATAACAAATTTCAGAAATTGCTAACTAATAGCGAATTTTAGAATTCAATATATAATAAAATAATATATAATAATAGCAAATTTGTTAAATCATAGAAAATTTCAGTTAACAAATATATAATAAAACAATGGATGAATCCTACTCATATATGTACAAATAGTAATGATATGCATATATGCAAACACAAAAATCATATACAGGAGTGAAATAGAGAAGTGAATGTGTAATACCCCGCATTTTTTTATTGAATTTAAATTGAACTAATTGAAGAAAAAATAACTATGGCAGTATATATATTCGAAATGTTTGGAAATGAAAATTTAAAATGAATTAATTGAGATACGAATGTAAGACTTAAATATTAGAAGTGAATTAACGCGTAAAAGGATCTAGAGGGTTAAATTTGGCGCAATGGCATTTTTGTAAATAAACTAACCCTAGGTATAAATAGAAAGGAAGAGAAGAAGTCTTCATTCTTTCATTTAAAATGGGGGCTAGGGTTTGGTAGAGAGAGAGAGTAAGAAGAGAAGAAGCTAAGAGGATTTCAAGAGGATTTCAATTTCTCCATACAATCCAAGGCAAGTTAATAACCTATATGTGTATATTATGTATCTATAATGAAATTTCACATGAACATGTATTTGGATCCCTAAATTAATATGAAATTAATGTTAAAAATGATATGCAATGTATTAGTATATACCTCCATATAGATTCAAATGCGATAACATCATTATAGGGATTGAATTGTTGAACAAACTCTTGAATTTGAGAAATCTATGAAATTGAGTAAATCATCATATTAAAAATTGTTTTGAGCTGTTTTAATTCTGAGAATGTATATTTCGTCCGCACCGGCCCGGTAGAAAATCATATTCTGGACAACTTTGTAGTCTTAACTTTTTTCAAAAACGGATTGAAAAATCCTCGAATATGCATTTTATAATTCTGGGCAGAAAGTTATCGTGAACAGGTCCGAACTGTACATGTTAATTTTGGTTCTGTTTTAAGCAGGCTACGGTAGCGTGCTCACGTGTCCTTGTAGAAAATCACGTTCCGAAAAACTTTGTAGTTTTAAGTTTTCCCAAAAACGGATCGAAAAAAGCCTCGAATCGGCGTTTTGAAATTCTTGGCAGAATGTTGTCGAAAACAGGGGCGAATATTATATGTTAGTTTCGGGTCTGTTTTAGGATGGCTATGGTAGCATGCACGCTTGATCTTGTAGAAAATCACGTTCCGAACAACTTTGTAGTTTTAAGTTTTCCCAAAAACGGATTGGAAGAGCCTCGAATCTGCATTTTAAATTATTGACAGCATGTTGTTGAAATAAGAGTGATAATATTTTTCATGCTGTTAGTAAGATAATTGTGGTGTTGTGCCTGATATCCTAACTTGATCACAAACTTAAGGTTATTAGGGATATATAACCTTGAAATGATTTGGTGTTGAATTAGTAAATTAATGATGTAAATTATGTTATATTATAAATAATGACTATTGTTAACTCGAGTAAGAGACTTGACACGATTGTATATATACATAAGTGTGAAATTGCTTTACATGTATATTGTCGAGTATACACTAGACTAGTCCTCCGATCGATGTAGGCACATGTTGAATGCAATTTTTTGTGATTGATCCGGTTAGGTTCCGCTCGAGTGTCGTGTCAGAGATAAACCACCGGAACCGGACACATGCTTGTAATGCGGGTCAGATAGAAAGACCTTGAAACGCCATGTGATTTAGGACTTAGTATGATTTCCCTTGCCACGTAATATTGGGAAATATTCGTGTGTAGGCCTAGTGTTACGACTTGTTTCCCCGGGTAACGATAGTGACCCGATATGACTTGTGTGAGATATTATGCTTGTGTCTTAAAATAATATCCCGAATCGATGCATTTGATATTATACTTGAAGGAAATTTTTTGATACGTTAAATTATTGAAATGAGATTAATAATGATTAATCAAGATACGATATGAGACTACACGTTACTCTAGTTTGGGTTGGGTAGTCCCAACATTGGAACATTGGTTGGGTAATTGAACAATTTAATTACTGGAGGCGAGTAATGACTAGTGTGCTTTCATTATAAGTACATCTTGTAATCTTATAGCTTGTTTTCTTGCTTTGACGTTCGTCTATCTTTCTTCTTTCTCCTCTCCTATGTATGTATTATATTGGTCCTCGCCCCGTTGGACAGTAGATCGTGGAGATGGATGACCTCGCATCTATTCTTAGGATCTTGTAGTTGTGGACGCTGGTCCTTATCCTATTTTGTCACTCTTCCTTATAGTGTGGTATCAGAGATTTCCCATTGTTAGGGATTTGATAGTGTTGAGATGTTTACATTACACTCTTTACCTAATTTATCTTTTAGCCCGTATGTTTGGGCATTTGATATTCAGTACTGATATTACTTGTGGATCCTATACTTGCTATGATGTGATTTGGTTACACGTATGGGAGTGTACATATTTACTTTACTATGTTTATTTAAATTATGTTTCTAATGCCAACATATTGGCGCTCCTCTTTAATTTAATTGGGCGTAGCTAACCGAATTAGATATAAAAAGCAGGGTTGTCACAATTGCTATCAGAGCACGGTTTTAGAGCCTTTAGTGATCTGAGGGCGTCCGTTACGTTTTTCGCGCATCGTTTCTTTGATACTTTGAGCCTTACAACTAGGTTTTGTATTCTATGACTTCGGGAAAAAAAATTGAGCCACTGATCCGACACGACCGACTATGAGTGCCCGAGTGTATGGGTGGGGTTCATTGTTTGGATTTCGCTTGCGAGATGCTCCACGCACGAAGGTTTACTTTTATTGGGAGTTAGGACTTTTCGCATGATATATCCATCACTTTAAACTGTTGCACCCAATTATATATGTGATATATATTTTGAAACTTTCCTTCCAGTTCTCATACTCGGTGTTTACTGTCTTCAGATGAGGAGACGCAGCGATAAACTAGCAGGAGTGACAGGACGGGAGGGGGCTCAGGAGCAGCCGCCCCCACCCGCACAGGGGACGGTAGGAGGTTTGACCCAGGACGATTTGATGGTTATAGCACAGGTTGTAGCTACAGCAGTATCATAAGAACTTTCGGCGCATCCCGCACCAGTGCCAGCACCAGTACCACATGTTGTCATCGCACCACCTGCAGTGGCTGAGCCGGAGCCACAGGTGAGAGTAGTTGTGCAACCCACTTGGGCATCTGTTGTGAGTGGGTTTGAGAAGAGACGTCCGCCTTCGTTCGCCAATGACGTGGGTCCGTTGGAGGCGCTTCAGTGGAAGCGAGATATATGCAGACATTTGAGACTAGTTGACTCCACAGAGGTATAGAAATAGATTTTAGCTACCTTTCGTTTGACTGGGGAGGCGTTGTGCTTGTGGGAGTCCATTACTTCTACAACTCAGCGGGATGTTATGCCTATTGCTGATTTTTGGGCTCGTTTTGAGGCGAAGTTTGTACCTCCCACACAACGTGTGGCTTTGAGGAGAAGGTTTGATACCCTGAAGGAGACTAGTTTAGTTTTTGAGTATGAGCGAGAGTTTACCTCATTGGTAGAGTTTGCTCCCTAGGTGCAGGAAGATGATGCTTTGAAGACTCAGAGGTTTGTTGAGGGGTTATCTTGGCCAATTTGGGGGTTCCTACTGGCGAATTTGTCGTTTGACTGTTATGAGGTAGCGTTGAATGCAGTATTGGATCACTTCAATGATCATTCTGAGCATGTGGTAGGAAAACGAGGGGTGGTAGGCCAGCAGGGTAGGCCCCATGAGGTTGTAGTTACAGGCCAACAGGGCCCATAGGGGGGCCAACAGTCAGGAGGCCATCAGGCCAAGCGGTACAGAGGTCGTCACCATGGGCAGCAGGCCCAAGGCCAGCAGGGCCAGGCCATTCAGGCCAATCCGTTTCAGACCATTCCAGGTCAGGGTCACCCGCAGCAGGGCCAGGGCCAGAGAGGGAAGGATCAGCTGGGCCAACGGGGTCAGGGTGCGAGAGATCAACACCGGGCCAATAGGCCCAACATCGGAGCTTTAGTGCATCAGGCACGAGATGGTGGTCCTATTGTATACTTCCAGTGCTAAGAGACTGGATCTATAAGGAGGTCTTGTCCCCGAGGACAGGCGCAGGGAGATAGAGCATAGCAGCATGTACCACCACCACCACCATTTTTGACATTGCCAATGGAAGCAGCAGCACCAATTCAGCCACAGTTGTACCATGGGCGTGTATATGACGTTTAGCCTTTTCAGCCGCAGGTGAGACGACCGACGATTCAGGGTACGTTTTATGTTTATAGTTCTCATGCGAGAGTACTTTTTTACACTGGTGCATCACACTCGTTCTCCAGCTATGAGTTTTCTAGGACATCGGGGATGATAGACGTTGCAGAGGCGATAGTTGCCCATGTGAGTACACCTTTGAGTGGTACGTACCTTTGCCACGTTTGTATAGGGGTCGCGATTAAGATCTGGAGGCTTCACTTCTCTTCGACCTTATTTTGATTGAGAAGTGTACCTACGACGTGATTATGGGGTTTGATTGGTTGTATGCATATCATGCCCAAATTGACTGTCGTGGGAGTGCGATCACATTTGCCATTCCTGGTCAGGAGATGTACCTAATAGCATTACCTGGTCTAGAGGGTGGAGCCAGTACACATCTATTTTACATCGAGGAGGATTCTCCTGATGGGGTGTCCGTTTCTTTGGATACAATCCCTATAGTGAGGGAGTTCGCGGACATCTTTGCTGAGCTTCCTGTTTTACCTCTAGCTCGTGAGATAGAGTTTTGTATAGAGTTATCGTCGGGCACGAGACCGATTGCCAGGGCCCCGTACCGTATGGCACCCTTAGAGATGAGGGAGCTTAGGGAGCATATTCAGCAGCTGTTGGGCCAAGGTTTTATCCGTAGGAGTACCTCGCCTTGGGGAGCTCTAGTGCTCTTTGTGAAGAAAAGGGATGGCTCACTTCGATTGTGCGTCGATTATCGAGAGTTGAACAAGGTAACGATTCAGAACAAGTATCTGTTACCTCATATTAATGATATGTTTGATCAGTTGAGGGATGCTTCATTCTTTTCGAAGATTGGTTTGCGTTCCGATTATCACTAGTTAAGGATTCAGGAGGAGGATGTGCCGAAGACAGCGTTCCTGACACGATATGGTTCGTACGAGTTTTGGGTCTTGCCGTTCGGCTTAACCAATGCGCCTGCAGGATTCATGGATTTGATGAATTGTGTATTCAGGCCGTACTTGGATCAATTTATTATGGTGTTCATTGACGATATCCTGATATATTCACGGTCCGAGGAGGACCATGCCGGACATTTACGATTGGCTCTTGAGACCTTGAGAGAGAATCAACTTTATGCTAAGCTCTCCAAGTGCGGGTTTTGGCTGTGAGAGGTGCAGTTTTTGGGCCACATTGTGATGGAGGCTGGGATTGCTGTTGATCCTAGCAAGGTTACTGTTGTTGTCGAGTGGGGGCAACCCACTACGCCGACTGAGATTCGGAGTTTTCTGGGTCTAGCAGGTTACTATCAAAGGTTTATTCAGGGCTTCTCGAAGATTGCGAGTCCTCTTACCCATTTGACAAAGAAGGGTGTTGCTTTCGTCTAGAGTTCAGAGTGTCAGGAGGCTTTTGAAACTTTGAAGGAGAAGCTTACGTCAGCGCCAGTCCTTACGTTGCCGAAACCTGGGGTTGAGTACCGCGTGTACACTGATGCATCATTACAGGGGTTAGGAGTTGTTCTGATGCAGGAGGAGAGACCGATTTCCTATATTTCGAGGAAATTGAGGCCTCATGAGGATCGTTACCCGACTCATGCTTAGAGTTGGCGGCGGTTGTTTTTGCGTTGTATTCATGGAGACACTACTTACTTGTGCAGAAGTTTACGTTATTCACCGACCATAAGAGTCTTCAGTACTTGTTCTCTCAGAAGAACTTGAACATGCGATAGAGTAGATGGGTGGAATATGTGAAGGACTACCAGTTTTCCATACAGTACCACTCGGGTAAGGCAAACGTGGTTGCTGATGCTTTGAGCCGAAGACCCATAACGTCATTGTCCGCCTTGGATGTGGAGGAGAGTGTTGAATTGTCAGGTGTTTGGAAAGCTCAGTGGAAGGAGCTAGGTAGCCTTGATGTTGACAGAGAATTTATGGGGACTATATCTATATCAGTTTATATGGTTGAACGGGTTGTGAAGGCCCAGTCTTCTGATGACTTTTGTCAGGAGAAAGTGAAGGCATTGATGTCTGGGGGCATTCAGGGTTTCTCGATCGGTTCTGACGGGGGACTTCGTTATCAGGGACGGATTGTTTTGCCGAATGATACCGAGATGCAGAAGGCCTTATTATCTGAGGCACATGGATCTAGATTCACTGTTCACCCCGAATGTGATAAGATGTATCAGGATATGCACCGTATGTATTGGTGGGTTGGTTAAAGCGTGATATAGCCGAATTTGTCTCAAAGTGTGCCACTTGTCAGCTCGTAAAGGTGGAACATCAGAGACCTGGAGGGGAGTTGCAGTCGTTGTCCATTCTCGAGTGGAAATGGGAAAGCATCTCCATGGATTTTATTATTGGGTTGCCAAGATCGCAGTGCGGTCATGATTCGATTTGGATCATCGTCGACGGACTAACAAAGGTGGCTCATTTCCTTCCAGTGAGGACGGATTATACGAAAGCACAGTACGCCATGATGTTTATTAACGAGATTGCGAAGTTATATGGGGTACCGTGTGATATCGTGTCCGACCGTGGTAGTGTCTTCATCTCGCACTTTGGTAGCAGACTTCAGGAGGCAATGGGAGTTCAGTTGAGTTTGAGTACCGCATTCCACCCTCAGTCTGATGGTCAGACGGAGCGGGTGAACCAAATTTTGGAGGACATGTTGCGAGTTTGTGTGTTGGACTTCAAAGGTGGTTGGGATATGCATTTGCCACTGGTGGAGTTCACATACAATAATAGTTAGCAACAGACTATTGGCATGGCACCATACGAGGATTTATACGACATGCCTTTTCGATCCCCTACATGTTGGTTGGAGTTCGGAGAGAACCGAATGCTGGGTCCGGATATTGTTAGGGAGACCTCAGAGAAGGTTGACTTGATTCGTGCACGGATGAAGACCGCGCAAGATCGTCAGAAAACTTATGCTGACATAAGGAGGAGGAAGTTAGAGTTCGCCGTTGGGGACCAAGTGCTGTTAAGGGTCTCACCCATGAGAGGCGTTGTTCGCTTTGGTGCCAAAGGGAAGCTTTCACCGCGATACGTAGGTCCGTTTACAGCGTTGGATAGGGTGGGATCGGTTGCTTACCGTTTAGCCCTACCTGATCATCTCCAGCGGGTACATGATGTTTTTCATGTATCCATGTCGAGGAAGTTCTTACGTCCCGAGGACTCACACCTACACCTAGATTTAGACGGGGTTAAGTTGCACCCGATGGGAGCTACGAGGAGAGGCCGGTCAGGATCCTAGATCATTGTGAGCAGCAGTTGTGGTCAAAAGCCATTCCTCTTGAGTGGATAGAAACTCACATGTTACATGAAATTAGAAAAATTAGTTCAAACAACATGTTACATGAAATTAAAAATATTAGTTCAAACAACATGTTACATGAAATTAAAAAAATCAACCAGTACAATCAATAAATATCCAACTTGAGTGGATAGAAACTCACACAATCAATACAATCAATAAACATCAAAACATCAACAATGTCAAAACTTAAATGTATCATCGTGAATAAGCACAGGGAGACACATACAATTTACTTTGATTTCAGGGGTAACAAAGTCATTAACACATTTCATATAATTCTTTTTGACTCCCTCCTTAATTAAGAGAATTCATTACAAAATAAAATATCAAACGTTGATTAAAAATTGATTTGAATATTGTTGACTTTTAGTTAATTAACTTTCAAAATTGATTTAAATTGAGGAAGGATTGAAAATGAAGAAACACATACGTGTTTCAGCAGTAACATTAACATCTTGGCCATGCCTTATATCACTAAATTTGGAGGGAAAATCAATGGTGTAACGTTCGTGACTGGTCAAATCCAGTGTCTCTGCATCATCACCAGCCTTGAAAGACGGTGGAATGATGCCCATTTCGACTAGGTTCCTGCGATGAATTCTCTCAAAGCTTTGGGGAATCACCGCTTTTACTCCCTGTAGCTTTGGGTCCTTGGCAACCCAGTCTCAAGAACTTCAACTTCTATATTCTTCTCAGTTATATATTCTGCTCTAGCCAGAACTATGGTGTCTTGCCAGTAACTTTGTACTTCATAATCCATTATACATAAACATAAGTAAATACTTTCACTTTTCATTTGAGATGTGAAATTACCAAAACAAAAATTGTTAACTTCCAGAGGCCTAAATTGTTAACTGATAACAAATTTCAGAAATTACAAAAAAAATTGAGATGTGAAATTGCAAAAAAATTACCAAATTGTTAACTTCCAGAGGCCCAAATTGTTAACTGATAACAAATTTCAGAAATTGCTAACTAATAGCGAATTTCAGAATTCAATATATAATAAAATAATATATAATAATAGCAAATTTGTTAAATCATAGAAAATTTCAGTTAACAAATATATAATAAAACAATGGATGAATCCTACTCATATATGTACAAATAGTAATGATATGCATATATGCAAACACAAAAATCATATACAGAAGTGAAATAGAGAAGTGAATGTGTAATACCCCACATTTTTTTATTGAATTTAAATTGAACTACTTGAAGAAAAAATAACTATGGCAGTATATATATTCGAAATGTTTGGAAATGAAAATTTAAAATGAATTAATTGAGATACGAATGTACGACTTAAATATTAGAAGTGAATTAACGCGTAAAAGGATCTAGAGGGTTAAATTTGGCGCAATGGCATTTTTGTAAATAAACTAACCCTAGGTATAAATAGAAAGGAAGAGAAGAAGTCTTCATTCTTTCATTTAAAATGGGGGCTAGGGTTTGGTAGAGAGAGAGAGTAAGAAGAGAAGAAGCTAAGAGGATTTCAATTTCTCCATACAATCCAAGGCAAGTTAATAACCTATATGTGTATATTATGTATCTATAATGAAATTTAACACGAACATGTATTTGGATCCCTAAATTAATATGAAATTAATGTTAAAAATGATATGCAATGTATTAGTATCATCCTCCATATAGATTCAAATGCGATAACATCATTATAGGGATTGAATTGTTGAACAAACTCTTGAATTTGAGAAATCTATGAAATTGAGTAAATCGTCATATTAAAAATTGTTTTGAGCTGTTTTAATTTCGAGAATGTATATTTCGTCCGCATTGACCGGTAGGAAATCATATTCTGGACAACTTTGTAGTTTTACGTTTTTTCAAAAACGGATCGAAAAATCCTCGAATATGCGTTTTAAAATTGTGCGCAAAAAGTTATCGTGAACAGGTCCGAACTGTATATGTTAATTTTGGATCTGTTTTAGGCATGCTACGGTAGTGTGCTCGCTTGTCCTTGTAGAAAATCACGTTCCGAACAACTTTGTAGTTTTAAGTTTTCCCAAAAACGGATCGAAAAAAGTCTCAAATCGGCGTTTTGAAATTCTGGGCAGAATGTTGTCGAAAACAGGGGTGAATATTATATGTTAGTTTCGGGTCTGTTTTAGGCTGGCTATGGTATCGTGCGCGCGTGTCCTGGTAGAAAATCACGTTCTGAACAATTTTGTAGTTTTAAGTTTTTCCAAAAATGGATTGGAAGAGCCTCGAATATGCATTTTAAATTCTGGGCAGCATGTTGTTGAAATAAGAGTGATAATATTTTTCATGTTGTTAGTAAGATAATTGTGGTGTTGTGCCTAATATCCTAACTTGATCACACACTTAAGGTTATTAGGAATATATAACCTTGAAATGATTTGGTGTTGAATTAGTAAATTAATGATGTAAATTATGTTATATTATAAATAATGACTATTGTATAACTCGAGTAAGAGACTTGACACGATTGTATATATACATAAGTGTGAAATTGCTTTACATGTATATTGTCGAGTATACACTAGACTAGTCCTCCGGTCGATGTAGGCACATGTTGAATGCGATTTTTTGTGATTGATCCGGTTAGGTTCCGCTTGAGTGCCGTGTCGGAGATAAACCACCGGAATCGGAAACATGGTTGTAATGCGGGTCAGATAGAAAGACCTTGAAACGCCATGTGATTTAGGACTTAGTATGATTTCCCTTGCCACTAAATATTAGGAAATATTCGTGTGTATGCCTAGTGTTACGACTTGTTTCCTCGGGTAACGATATTGACCCGATATGACTTGTGAGAGATATTATGCTTGTGTCTTAAAATAATATCCCGAATCGATGCATTTGATATTATACTTGAAGGAAATATATTTATACGTTAAATACTCAAATGAGATTAATAATGATTAATCAAGATACGATATGAGACTACACGTTACTCTAGTTTGGGTTTGGTAGTCCCGACATAGGAACATTGGTTGGGTAATTGAACAATTTAATTACTGGAGACGAGTAATGACTAGTGTGCTTTCATTATAAGTACATCTTATAATCTTATAGCTAGTTTTCTTGCTTTGACGTTCGTCTATCTTGCTTCTTGCTCCTCTCCTATGTATGTATTATACAGGTCCTCGCCCCGTTGGACAGTAGATCGTGGAGATGGATGACCTCGCATCTATTCTTAGGATCTTGTAGTTGTGGACGCTGGTCCTTATCCTATTTTGTCACTCTTCCTTAGAGTGTGGTATCAGAGATTTTCCATTGTTAGGTATTTGATAGTGTTGAGATGTTTACATTACACTCTTTACCTAATTTATCTTTGAGTCCGTATGTTTGGGCATTTTATATTCAGTACTGATATTACTTGTGGATCCTATACTTGCTATGATGTGATTTGGTTACACGTATGGGAGTGTACATATTTACTTTACTGCGTTTATTTAAATTATGTTTCTAATGCCAACATATTGACGCTCCACTTTAATTTAATTGGGCGTAGCTAACCGAATTAGATATAAAAAGCAGGGTTGTCACAGAATGAAAGAACTACAAATAAACACATAAATCATATGCATATATGTACAAACAGTGGATGAATCCAGCATATAAATACAGATGTATTATAGATTCTTTTATTACTTCTGTATTTATATGAATCCAGCATATAAATACAGAAGTAATCAACAGTGAACATAGTTTCTAACTATTTTTGGAGGGTCACCTATGCAAGGCCAATATGCAGTATGCTAAAGGTCTTCCTATAGTAATGTCCAGTGGTGAGATGTTATCAGTAAATTAAAGTTAAATAACTAAAAATATGAAATCAAAAAGAAAAGGAACAGAAATTAATGGATAACATTCAGCCAACCCTGTTCAGACTGTTCAATACATCTCTGTCAATTTTAGAAGTATTATCTACCCATAAACGTACACAACATTATCCCTGAAGATCTAACAAATAAAGAAAAAATAGATCCAAACATACTTGCTTCACATCGAATAGAATTAGTTCGTGTCGATAAATGGGTTGCTGAACATTGTTTGATAAATCAAATCAACACACAACCTCATCTAAGAGAGAAAAAGAGAGTTGATTCAATTGTAAATCTAAGTAGTTTCTTGGGGAAGACATCTACTTGATCAGACATGAGATGCTTCAGGTGAGCGCTTTGCTGCTCTCGCAATTCGAAAGAAGAAGAATTAGATTGTCTATTTACCTCTCACAGAAACTATAGATACATATCCTTATATACGTGAGAAACGTTAAAAATAATTGTGTGGGTTCTTTATTGAGTGGTATCTATATAAAGAGTTTTAAACAAAAAAAAACTCACAAAATGGTAGTAGTAATTATGTGGTATCTTCCGGTCATTGGTCAATTTTCTATCTAGGCCTGGGAGGAGAGTAAGTTGGTTAATGTGGCCGAAGGGAAATTTTTGTTACTACATAATGTTTTGTCCTCTTTGTGCATTGTTGTCGACCAGCAGGGGTGGTCCGGTGACCCTATTTCTTGATCACTTCCGGCATTTGAATGATGCTAGATTCGCAACTTCTAATTTCTATTTGAGCACATCTAATCACCAACTGGGTAGAGAAAAAAAATAGAGTACCTGATACGACATCCCTTCATGTCATGTTCTCTTACTGTATTGACGTTCCATATCTAGGAAATGCGATACGACATCAATTTTTAGGAAAAAAAATAGAGTACCTGATACAACATCCGTTCTATTTTAGTCAACTTATTGGATCCTCTCCTACGTTTAAGAGAATGCATATTATGGGGGTCCCTATGGCCTCATGTCCAATTTGATCAACTATGAGATCGAAGGAGAGAAACAAAGCGCACCAGATTTTGGGTTGATGTTTGGCCTCCCCTGCCAGCACACCTCCAAGATGGTATCTATGTAAGATGAAGACAGATTGAACTCAGTAACCTTTAAAATTCTGGAGTGAAAACATAAAATAAAAAGTCATGTTTAATCCACCAAAATAGTCTTAAAATATCAAAAGTATCAGACATACTTTTAATCCACCAAAAAAAGTCATAGTAATCGGATTGGCAGACGGAGGTGCAGTTAGCAAGAATCGGAATCTCAGTTGCTCACATTTTCTCAGCGTCTTCCTAATCTCGATAAATGAAGCAACAAATCATAAAAATATACAACTCTAGACCTTTAACCAAGATAGCCTTGAGCATTTGACATTCCTTTAACCAAGATAAACGTATGTACCATCAAACTAACCTGAAAAAAAAGGAATTCAGACAAACTTTAATCACAACAATACTCTAAACAATAGCTAACATGAGTTCACATGACAACATACCTCAACTGGATTAGGCAATTCTTTAAAAGTTTTCTCTGGATGAGCTAAATATATATAATAGGGGGAAATAGAGGATGAGAGATATGATGCACTTACATCTAACATAAAAGACGAATATATTTAGAACCTTAAAATAGGTCATCACTTATCATAAAATGAAAAGAAATAAAACTATTTCGGTTACTATCAAGAGTACTCAAAGTTAATATTTCTTAACAAAGCAATGTCAATTTTTATTCAAAACAACTAATTTAAGTACGTTTTGTTATTGCCAATGATCTTGTTCATTAAGATATTCTTAATTAAACTAAACAATACGTGAAAAACATATATTAGGTTACAACTTGTCAACACATCTATTTTCTTCTCTTAATGTGCGAATGCACTTGTCAACACAGTAAATAGTTTACTACTCTCCAAGTTACGTCTATGACAATGACGTGTGCATACAAATAGGTCACATGGGACTTTTCATACGACGAAACAAACAATAGGAAATTAAAAACAAAATTACCAATAGAGGGGGTGGAGG
This sequence comes from Sambucus nigra, assembly GCA_949130495.1. NCBI lineage: Eukaryota > Viridiplantae > Streptophyta > Magnoliopsida > Dipsacales > Adoxaceae > Sambucus > Sambucus nigra. The sequence goes on from OX422208.1 coordinate 174,871,752, forward strand.
TTTACAAATGATCCATATCAATTAAATGCCAGGACTAATGCACTATTCAGCCACTGCAAGAGAGGGAAATAAATGAGAAATATTATTGCGAAAGCCTCCTGCAATAATACAATCATGGTAAAAACTATTCACAAATAAACAGTCCTAACAAACTCATTGTCGGGTGTATTATAAACCAAAAATTTAGTTTGATTGTGTTCGCATCACAACCTTGCTTCCCAAACCCAAGAGTCCCCAAGGCCTGCCTCTTCCCATTCACACCTTGAACCCTTACACTCTTAATTGTCCAATGGGTGTGATAGAGTATAAGGGTACAACAATTAATCAACTTTGTTTTTGCAGGTTGTCTGTCTTCATACTTGAAAATGGCCATATCACTTCACATTAACCTAACTTGAAAGAAAAGTGTTGCAATACCAAACCAACTGGAAAGGAAAAAACATACAAACTGTGACAACCCGCCTACTAAAATAATAGGTGGCCAGCCCAATACTCCAATAATTACAGGAATCATAGATGGTCCATTCTCAGCATCACTGTCGATTTACATAATAGTATGAGATAACCACCAATCATTTTAGAAAACGGATTGTCATATACAAAAAATTTAAAAGTAAAGAGAAACACTTAGACAATCCCATTTGAAAAAACGGTGGGTATCAAAAATCGATGACTAAAGTATGACAATACAATAAATAATCAACGAATAAGCTGCCGGTGCACAGACCAATACAAAATGATATATTAAGTATTACAATCAATATTTACAATATAATAAATGAGTGCAATACCTTGGGCACACACGCCCGAATGAATATACTGAACATAACTAGAGTACAGTAGAAAGGAGCGTCTACTACAAGTATCCTACAACATCCGCAATATGCTGTAGCTCCACGACAACAGGAATGGAATATGTAAATACGGGTGTCCATGCGGAGGAGCACCTGTAACGGCAAGGAAAGTGCAGCACAAAGAAATATAGAAACCGGTCAGGGCCGGGTTTGATATGATTACCATGTGACTAAAATGCATGGCAGGTAAGTGCGTAAATCACTCGCAGGTAACAATAATATTCCCCACCTCTCATTCTAGCAGCAACCTAGCGCAATATATATAATGCTCAGGTTATAGAAAGAACAGAAGGCTAACTTCTCCCCAGTCTCAACACTATGCCCTATTCGTGCGTGGGGTGTCTCGCAAAGCGAAATCCAAACAAGGAACCCCCCCGATACACTACTACTTAGGCAAGGTTGATCGTCGAGATACATCAGACCCTAAGCACGAGATAATAAATAATACATGTGTGTGCATAAGTGTGGGAAATCACATCTACAGCTACACAAAGAAAAATAAATAAAACTCATCCATCATCTAATGGCACAATTCCTAATTCTATCTTTAGGAATATACATATAAATGGTACAACACTTTATCAAGTGTTTACCAAATTAATTTCATCATATACTAATTCATTTCGTGAATTTGTTCCTTATTAGGAAATATAATCGTACTTTTCATGCTCTATAGGCATTTATCACAATTGTTCTCTTTGTAAAAATATCTTCCTTAACAGGAATATGATCATCATCATAGGCTCTTTATGGCCTTAAATCGTGCTCTTCATGGCACTTTCATCAAAACATCAAGTCCAACTTGATTTAGAATAGTTATATTCATATATATATATATAACGATTCTAAGACCGCCCGTCCGGGTTTCCCCACTGTGCGCGCCCCTAAATGGCTATCATCTTCCAGGGCCTCCAAGACAACCTGGGATCCTATCGAAACGTCGGGAAGCGACCATGTGCCTGCGGGATAGTCAAGACCACACCCGGAATCTCCTAACCAGCGCAGAAAATATATATGTAAACAACCGCTCACATGGCCTAGGGACTATATCCACCCTGCATCATTAGCCAGGGGGCTTCACCACAACGCGCGCAACTTCCCTTATGATAGCGATTTAGAGAGGTGTGTATCCTCATTTTTATTAATTAAGAAAATCATTTATCTTTCCTTTTTGAAAACATTTATTTTTACATTTTCAAAAGTCATTTCCCTTAATTCATATATATACTTTAATCACATAGTATATATATATATATATACACCATATATTCCTACCTGAATATATTAAAATGGCCATATTTTCCAAACCATCTATCGATGACCAATAATCCCAAAGATTCTATCAAAGAATCATAATCATGCATTCATATATGCATAATACTAAACCCAAAGTATATTCTTACTTTAATAAGTAATATATATCAAAATCCCATCTACGGATTCATTTGGATATCTCCAATTATACTAATTCACTCTAAGTGAATGTACACATATATATACACTCCCAATTCCTCAAGTCCTTTAGGACATAACCCTCCATAATCTCTAATTTGGAAGTCCCTTAAACATTAAACTCAAAAAGGAGAAATAATCATAATCTCCAAAATCTTGGGCTGATAACAGGGCACCGGTCGACCGGTCCTAGACCCCCGGTCGATCAAGGGTTACAAATAAGCCTACGAAACAAAGCAGTAGGCCCTTTCTCCTTGACGCGGTCGATCGACCTTAGGGGCGCGGTCGACCGGTCACACCAGGTCTCCCAAACTAAATTCCTCAAATTCATTTTCCAACAACCCAAATTCATTATCGGGGTTTCTAAACTACCCCAAAAATTATCCCGAACATCTACGCAATTAATTCTAGCCGTAATTTTCCCAATTCCCGATTTGATTTCCGAGTTGATGATTTCAACCCGGAGCTGCCATCTTGTAAAAATCATATCAAATGGTAGAAAAATCAGAAAAATACGCGGTCGGTGCCCACGCGACCGTATCGAAAAGATCTACAACTTTCGTGTTTTGGCCGAAAGCTAAATCAATTCTACACCATTTATAACTAATATATACTCCTCAAATCCAATTAAAACTAAGATTTAAGGGTTTAAACATCCAAAATCAACAAATACCCATTTATGGGTTAAATCTCCAAAACCTAACTATACATGCATTTTATCACATTAAATCAATATCTAGCAAGTAAGAAACTTGCCTCGAGGTTCGTAGTCTCTGAACACCTCCGGTAGCGACGGATTCCGGCCCAAATCTTCCTTCTCTCTCTCTCTCTCTCTCTCTCTCTCCTTTGGCTTCTAACACAAATGAAGAAAGAAAAAGGGGTGGGGGACTTATAAGGGTCTAAAAATATAAACCCCCACTCCCAAATGCTAATACACCACTAAAATGACTCGGAACCACTTAATTGAGTCATAACCCCTTAAAATGCCCGAAACCCAAAAATATAACGTGGCACTTATTTCGACCAACTCGACTGCTCTAAAAACGACCGCACCCCCTATTTGGCATTCGGGAGAGTGTGAACTATTTTTACGTTCCAATTTCATTTTAAATTCACTAATGATACCCGATTTAAGTACAGGTTATAACCGTCGTTTTACATATAACGACGCAAAATACACAACATAACACTATTTACCTTCTCATAATGGTAAATAGACAAAGCATAGTAAATATTATCCCTAAGTCTCACGGGAAATAACATTTACTCCAACATCCCCCATTCTATAAAATTAGCCCATTTGGCAAAATAGTATAAAATAGTCGCTCGAAAACCTGGGTTGTTACATACTCCCCCCCTTAAAGGGGAATTTTGCCCTCAAAATTCAGGCGTAACCCATAACCATAAAAGGGTATACTATAATAAAAACCGTGCTATCATACTAACAAACCCCTGAATAGAAATGTCCCCATAGGACTCATACTAAAGTCATCGCTATCGATCTCAGAAACTATCGATCCTACCCTTCTACTACGGGAGGAGATACCCACCCAAGTTCGGCACTAATTGCCTTACTTCCTAAACTAACGCCGCATGCCCTAAGGGCCTAGCATCCTAAGAATCCTAAGGTCCATCTATCTATCCTAACCTAGTCGTATAAGTATAATACTAAATATCCTTAGTGCCCAAGACCTTTCCCGACTTCCGACATTAGCTCGGTTTCATGCGTGGGACGTCTCGCCGAAGCGAAATCCAAACAAGGAACCCTCCCGTTACACTACTACCTCGCATTGTCAGTCGTCGAGAAGTAACGGTCGAAGACACATGATCGGGATCGACGGGATCCTAACTCGAAACTCTACTACTACATACAAACATCTACGTCCTACCATAACTATCGACTGAGGCATTTACTTTCAGTAAGATGCCACTAATACTCTACCCCAAGAGACACATATACCTCTACACAAATGGCCTTCTCCTTAAGGCACAACCATAAGTCCCTATCGGACTTTCATCATCATAGTCTTCCCCACATCGATCTAGAGAGAAACTATCATAGTGCTCATATAACGCACATTAACTAAGCCCTTAATCACTCATATTCGTGATTCTTGGCTAAACCTTCCAACCCAGCACTTAACCAACAGAAAAGAAAAGAAAGAAGAAAAGAACAGAAAAGAAAATGCACATCTCTCCACTCCTAACGTCGTTAAGGTTCATGCGTGGAGCGTCTCGCCGAAGCAAAATCCAAACAAGGAACCCCTCCACACAGTCACCTTAACTAGCCGGTCATGGAGATAAGGCAAGAACATACACAAGCAAAGCAAACAAAGCAAGCAAGCAAGAAAAACAAATAAAATAAGACACATAAAACAAATAAGAATAAAAGAAAGACAAACTACACCTCATAAACCATCTCTATAAGGTCTCGACCTGTAACCAGGGGAGAAATTATAGAATAACTAGCCCTTTTGCTAGAACTAGAACTAGGATAGCCTCGCGATATATTCGCTTGCTATCATCCCAACCAATCTAAGAATATCTCTACTCACATATTATATAATACAAGTAGCACGTAACACACATATCACCACTCGCCCCATAACGAGTGAGAAGGAAAATACAAAACTTCCCTATTATGGAAGCCATATAAATATACTTACTATATATAAAAATACATACTGATACCATCACAAGCCCGATATACGCACCCGAATCTAGGGTTAACACCATACTACCCCTTCCTATGATGCCCTCACAATGGCCTTCCTCCACGCCCTTCATCTAACGACTTACAAGCCTCACACGAACGCGCAGAAGATCTTCGGGGTCCTCATACCATAGTAGGAGAATGAAATCTCACAAGAGAATTCAACGACCTTATTCTTAAGGCTCTACATCAAATAGAGAGAAACGCAGAAAGCGTAAAACGTCCGCACAGATTCCTAAGGACTCTAGAACCTAATGCTCTGATACCATCTGTGACAACCCGCCTACTAAAATAATAGGTGGCCAGCCCAATACTCCAATAATTACAGGAATCATAGATGGTCCATTCTCAGCATCACTGTCGATTTACATAATAGTATGAGATAACCACCAATCATTTTAGAAAACGGATTGTCATATACAAAAAATTTAAAAGTAAAGAGAAACACTTAGACAATCCCATTTGAAAAAACGGTGGGTATCAAAAATCGATGACTAAAGTATGACAATACAATAAATAATCACCGAATAAGCTGCCGGTGCACAGACCAATACAAAATGATATATTAAGTATTACAATCAATATTTACAATATAATAAATGAGTGCAATACCTTGGGCACACACGCCCGAATGAATATACTGAACATAACTAGAGTACAGTAGAAAGGAGCGTCTACTACAAGTATCCTACAACATCCGCAATATGCTGTAGCTCCACGACAACAGGAATGGAATATGTAAATACGGGTGTCCATGCGGAGGAGCACCTGTAACGGCAAGGAAAGTGCAGCACAAAGAAATATAGAAACCGGTCAGGGCCGGGTTTGATATGATTACCATGTGACTAAAATGCATGGCAGGTAAGTGCGTAAATCACTCGCAGGTAACAATAATATTCCCCACCTCTCATTCTAGCAGCAACCTAGCGCAATATATATAATGCTCAGGTTATAGAAAGAACAGAAGGCTAACTTCTCCCCAGTCTCAACACTATGCCCTATTCGTGCGTGGGGTGTCTCGCAAAGCGAAATCCAAACAAGGAACCCCCCCGATACACTACTACTTAGGCAAGGTTGATCGTCGAGATACATCAGACCCTAAGCACGAGATAATAAATAATACATGTGTGTGCATAAGTGTGGGAAATCACATCTACAGCTACACAAAGAAAAATAAATAAAACTCATCCATCATCTAATGGCACAATTCCTAATTCTATCTTTAGGAATATACATATAAATGGTACAACACTTTATCAAGTGTTTACCAAATTAATTTCATCATATACTAATTCATTTCGTGAATTTGTTCCTTATTAGGAAATATAATCGTACTTTTCATGCTCTATAGGCATTTATCACAATTGTTCTCTTTGTAAAAATATCTTCCTTAACAGGAATATGATCATCATCATAGGCTCTTTATGGCCTTAAATCGTGCTCTTCATGGCACTTTCATCAAAACATCAAGTCCAACTTGATTTAGAATAGTTATATTCATATATATATATATAACGATTCTAAGACCGCCCGTCCGGGTTTCCCCACTGTGCGCGCCCCTAAATGGCTATCATCTTCCAGGGCCTCCAAGACAACCTGGGATCCTATCGAAACGTCGGGAAGCGACCATGTGCCTGCGGGATAGTCAAGACCACACCCGGAATCTCCTAACCAGCGCAGAAAATATATATGTAAACAACCGCTCACATGGCCTAGGGACTATATCCACCCTGCATCATTAGCCAGGGGGCTTCACCACAACGCCCGCAACTTCCCTTATGATAGCGATTTAGAGAGGTGTGTATCCTCATTTTTATTAATTAAGAAAATCATTTATCTTTCCTTTTTGAAAACATTTATTTTTACATTTTCAAAAGTCATTTCCCTTAATTCATATATATACTTTAATCACATAGTATATATATATATATATACACCATATATTCCTACCTGAATATATTAAAATGGCCATATTTTCCAAACCATCTATCGATGACCAATAATCCCAAAGATTCTATCAAAGAATCATAATCATGCATTCATATATGCATAATACTAAACCCAAAGTATATTCTTACTTTAATAAGTAATATATATCAAAATCCCATCTACGGATTCATTTGGATATCTCCAATTATACTAATTCACTCTAAGTGAATGTACACATATATATACACTCCCAATTCCTCAAGTCCTTTAGGACATAACCCTCCATAATCTCTAATTTGGAAGGCCCTTAAACATTAAACTCAAAAAGGAGAAATAATCATAATCTCCAAAATCTTGGGCTGATAACAGGGCACCGGTCGACCGGTCCTAGACCCCCGGTCGATCAAGGGTTACAAATAAGCCTACGAAACAAAGCAGTAGGCCCTTTCTCCTTGACGCGGTCGATCGACCTTAGGGGCGCGGTCGACCGGTCACACCAGGTCTCCCAAACTAAATTCCTCAAATTCATTTTCCAACAACCCAAATTCATTATCGGGGTTTCTAAACTACCCCAAAAATTATCCCGAACATCTACGCAATTAATTCTAGCCGTAATTTTCCCAATTCCCGATTTGATTTCCGAGTTGATGATTTCAACCCGGAGCTGCCATCTTGTAAAAATCATATCAAATGGTAGAAAAATCAGAAAAATACGCGGTCGGTGCCCACGCGACCGTATCGAAAAGATCTACAACTTTCGTGTTTTGGCCGAAAGCTAAATCAATTCTACACCATTTATAACTAATATATACTCCTCAAATCCAATTAAAACTAAGATTTAAGGGTTTAAACATCCAAAATCAACAAATACCCATTTATGGGTTAAATCTCCAAAACCTAACTATACATGCATTTTATCACATTAAATCAATATCTAGCAAGTAAGAAACTTGCCTCGAGGTTCGTAGTCTCTGAACACCTCCGGTAGCGACGGATTCCGGCCCAAATCTTCCTTCTCTCTCTCTCTCTCTCTCTCTCTCTCCTTTGGCTTCTAACACAAATGAAGAAAGAAAAAGGGGTGGGGGACTTATAAGGGTCTAAAAATATAAACCCCCACTCCCAAATGCTAATACACCACTAAAATGACTCGGAACCACTTAATTGAGTCATAACCCCTTAAAATGCCCGAAACCCAAAAATATAACGTGGCACTTATTTCGACCAACTCGACTGCTCTAAAAACGACCGCACCCCCTATTTGGCATTCGGGAGAGTGTGAACTATTTTTACGTTCCAATTTCATTTTAAATTCACTAATGATACCCGATTTAAGTACAGGTTATAACCGTCGTTTTACATATAACGACGCAAAATACACAACATAACACTATTTACCTTCTCATAATGGTAAATAGACAAAGCATAGTAAATATTATCCCTAAGTCTCACGGGAAATAACATTTACTCCAACATCCCCCATTCTATAAAATTAGCCCATTTGGCAAAATAGTATAAAATAGTCGCTCGAAAACCTGGGTTGTTACACAAACTCATGTGTTAATCATTGAAATAAAAAATTATCGTAAAACTATGAAAATGAAAGGAGAACATAAACTAAATCAAACACAAACTTCAAAACCATACCCTTATATCACTACATTTTGATTTGAAAAGCACCTCATCGACCTTCTTTCGCTTATCGAGGAATGGGGAGTTCTCAAATACCTTCAGCTTCATGGCATCTTCATTACAACATCATTGTCTTTACAACAACACCTTCTAATTTTTTTTTGCATCCATATTAACATACTACACGCACCGATGAATGGGTAATTTACAAATCCTGGCATCTCCTCACTTCCATGATCCCCCAATTCTCCGAGAGCCATAAAAATTATATTCTAAAAGAACAAATTTCACCCAACTAATGACAAAACCCCCAAAATACCACCTCCAACTTCTATAATGAAACCATCAAAGCATGAAAAAACATTGAAAATTAATTACATGCCTAAATTTCAAGAACAGAAAAATCAGATTGGAGAGAGTCAGAAATAAGATAGAGTATACCTTAACATAAATTTTATCTAACACGTATCATGCAACTAGAAAAATGTAAAAAAAACTTGCCACTTACTAAATTTTGAGTGAAAGAACTTCCTTGCTCCAATTTGTGTTATCCCCAATTCGCACATATTAAATTCTGATTTGCAACAAATGAAATTCGTAGTTCACAAAATTTATAAGCACATATTGTACTAAAAATTAAGAAACACTAAATAAAAACTCAAACAAACCCTTTTAACCCAAACAAACCCTAAATATGCAACAATATGTGATTGAATAAGATAATGAACTAAGCAAGAACATTCAAACACATACAATTGAGGAAACATCCCCCAAAGGTGCAAAACCATTTATTTTCATTATAATATTATAACTGTACAATTTTTGATTACAATGAAAATACAAGTGACTAAGAATTACCCTCAGGTGTCGGATTCTGTAGTCGGCGGCTGGAGTTATCCCTTTCCAGTAGGGCTGCAATGAAGAAGAAGAACAGTCTTCTCCATAATGGTATGAACAGCAAAAGTGCGTTCCTGGGTTGCAAAGTGATTCACAAGTGTTTGGAAATTTGTGTGAATAAAAAAAACTAGAGTCTTGGTATTCAATAGGTGAAGACTTAGAGTTTTTTTTGTACTCTGAAAATCGTGTATGGAAGTCTTAGAAAACCAATTCCCGTAGTGGGTTTATAAACGAAATGTTTAGCCTAGAAAATATGACCGCGATCTGCTAAAGATTATCCCAGACGGACCGGTCCGGGTCTAAGGCGGATCGGTCCGAGGGGAGGCGGATTGGTTCATTTTTTATTTGGCATTTCCGGTTCTCTATCGATCCGGGGTATACTGGCTTTCAACAAGCGGATCGGTCCGGGTCTGAGGCGGACCGGTTCGCAGGCGGATCGGTTCTTTTTCCAGGGCGGACCGGTCCGGGTTTGTCAGACTTTGATTCCTCTTCTTCTTTTGAGATTCGGATCCTTTGTTGACTGTATGATTCTTGAATTTCTTCAACTGTGTAACGGCATATGACATATCCAATAAATGATGGAAAAATTGTCCTTACAAATCTCCCCCTATGTGTATGCCAGTACAAACATAAAAACATCTGAATTATCAAGTATAAAATTGCCTATACAAATCTACCCTTCCATGAACCCAAAACTGAAAAGGTACAATTAAATAAGACTTCATCGTTTGTTCTTCAACTCTTCAGGAATCTTCAATGCTTTTCTCATCAGGGTGTGAAATCCAATGTTAATCCATGTATCCATGTAGTACCCTAGAAAAAGAAAAATACCAAGTGACGTATCGAGTTTGAAATGAGATAAACATATATACCAATTTATGAGAAAACTCAAATTTTAAAACTCCCCCATACTAAGATAATTCATTCTCCCCCTTTTTATGATGTCCCCAAATAGACAAATGAGAGAAATAAATCAAATAAGCAAGTGCGGGGTGTCACTAGGATAAAATCACAACTATTTTTTTTGAATTTTTCAAAAAAAATATCAAACAAAATCACACCATGAATAAACACGGGACAACCAAGTCGATGATGACGAAAATGAATGGGTGTGAACAAATTCGATAGGAAAATCAATGCATACAAACATGACATATGTGCATGATGAATATCGGATACTCCTAACGAATGAACTCAAAGTCTTCCTTTGGTGTAAAGAAATGGAAATATAAGACATTGACTCAATCAAATCAACAAATCAAAGCTAAAAATGATTTCTACACCAATAACGTCCAAAACTTTTTATTCTTTTTCAGGACTTTCAAGGAAGTGCAAACCCGTTTAAAGATTCTCCAACCAAACTCCCTCAGATATATATTTTGAATAGAGGTATTCTAAATTCTCAAACTTTAGAGAATTGATGGTGAACCTAATGGCCCATATTTGGCATGAATTGCTTTTTATTACCTTTAAATTTTTTGGGCTCTTTTAACCTCTTTGGACCCCGTATAATAAAATTCCTCCATTTTTTAGGTCCTTTTGAACGGTGGATTTTGCGCAAAGAAGAGATAATTACCTTTCGCAGCCCCTCCCCGTTCTTAAATAAACACTCAGTCTTACCAAAATGGTTTTTACATGCATTCCAATCTTGTCAAGTTTTATCGCATATTGTAAGTTGTATAGACATAAACACTCAAGCCATTATGTGATAGACAAGTGTAATAATCAAATATAGCCGTGCATGTGTGCAATAAAGGAGATAGGAGTCAAACATGTAGGAAAATATCACTAATTACATCTCAAGGACTCCAATCAATGCAAAGCACATGGATGAAATGATGTAGCTTCTCAAATCTCTATCAAACAGTCACATGGATAAATGGAATGAATGTGTGACTTGGCTATCTTAAATGCTCATCCATAAAAGGAGCAAAAACAGAAATCTTTTTGGACTTTTCAAAAATTCTATCAAAATAAAATCCTTTTGTGCTTTTCTTAAAATTTTTCTTAAAGGAAAATCTTTTTGGATTTTTCAAAAGAAATATAAAAAGAAAAAAAAATAAATAAATACTTGTACAACTAAGAAATGGTACATATAAAATAGACTAGCAATAGGAAGCATATGATATGAACATGAAGAAGCATCCTATTCTAGACATAGACCAACTCCTCAGTCAACTGTGAAAATCCCCAAAGACTTCCTAAGACTCTCAAATCTAAGGGCATCTAAAGGTTTCGTGAAAATGTTGGCTAACTGACGGTCGGTGGGAACAAAACTCAGGGATACGACTTTCTCCTCAACTAGCTGTCGTATAAAGTGCTCGCGTATCCTGATGTGCTTTGTGCGCGAATGCTGGAATGGATTGCGAGATATGTGTATCGCTCTCGTGTTATCACAGGAAATGGTCATGGTGTCCTGCGAAATCCCATAATCCTCCAGCATTTGCTTCATCCACAAGAGTTGCGTGCAACAACTCCCGACGGCTATGTAATCAGCCTCCGTAGTGGATAAGGAGATGGAATTTTGCTTCTTTCTCAGCCAGGAGACAAGAGCAGAACCAAAATAGAAACACCCACCAAAAGTGCTCCTACAGCCATCTACATCCCCGGCCCAATCGGCATCCGAATAGACGGACAAACGGTCATCGGTATCAAAGGAATATCAAATACCGTATGAGAGAGTCCCACTCACGTATTTAATAATACTTTTTAGAGCAAGTATGTGTGACTCTTTAGGGGACGCCTGATATCGCGCACAGACTCCAACACTAAAGGCGATGCCGGGACGACTGACAGTCAAGTAGAGAAGACTACCTATCATACTCCGATATAAGGTTAACTCTACGTCCTTACCTGAAGTGTCCTTACTAAGCTTGGTAGTGGTACTCATAGGTGTACGTGCATGCTTAGCGGAGTCTAAACTAAATTTCTTCATTAGGTCTGTATCATACTTGGATTGGGAGATGAACATCCCATCCTCTAGATGACGAACCTGGAGACCACGGAAGAAAGTAAGTTCACCAACCATGCTCATCTCAAGCTCACTTTTCATCTCCTCTTCAAAGTGATGAGCATGTTGAGAGCATGTGTATCCAAAGACTATGTCGTCCACATAGACCTGGGCAACCAAAATTGCACCGTAATCTCTCCTAACGAACAATGTCATATCAACTCCCCCTCTCTTGAAGCCACGGGCTAAGAGATAGGAAGTAAGCCTCTCATACCAAGCACGAGGTGCTTGCTTAAAACCATACAAGGCTTTCCTCAGATAGTAGACGTGCTCCAGGTTTTTTGGGTCTTCAAACCCTTTTGGTTGTTCCACATAAACCTCCTCCTATAGAATGCCATTCAGAAAGGCACTCTTGACATCCATCTGATACAACTTGAAGCTCAAATGACATGCGATGGCGAGCAGAAGACGGACGGACTCAAGCCTCATAACAGGAGCAAATGTCTCCCCAAAGTCTACACCCTCTATCTGTGTGTAGCCTTGAGTGACCAACCTAGCCTTATTTCTGATTATGGTACCATTTTCATCCATTTTATTCTTAAAAATCCACCGGGTACCTATCACATTAGTCTCACTAGGTCGGGGGACTAGTTCCTAGACATTATTCTTTTGAAACTGAAGCAACTCATCCTGCATAGTAGATATCCAGTGTTCATCCTTGAGTGCTTCTTTATGATTCGTGGGCTCAACTTTGGATGTGTAAAAGATGGCTAACAACGTTCTCTAGCTGAGCACGAGTCTTGACCTCTTGAGTAGGATCACCAACAATGGCAGAAGGGTCATGACTCTTACGAATCCAAGTGGGTGTGTCTCCTAACACAAAAATAGGGTCCACAGGGTGTGGGAGAGGAACTGGTAAATCACTGTTAGAACAATCCTCATCCTTACACTGAAGGTTAGGATCAATAAACGTTGGAGATTCGTCATCTTGCACGGTGACGTTTATTGTCTCCATAACTTTAGAGCTCTTCAGGTTAAAAACCCGGTACGCTCTACTGTTCGATAAATATCCTAGAAATATTCCCTCGTCGCTCCGAGAGTCGAACTTTCCTAATTGCTCTCTATCCCGTAGGATGTAGCATTTACTCCCCAAAACACAAAAATATGCCAGGTTGGGCTTCTTGCCAGTCCACAACTCATAAGGAGTCTGAAGTGTGTGTGGACACAAATAAACCCTATTCACCGTGTGGAATGAAGTAGACACTGCCTCTGCCCAAAATCTCCTAGAAACTTTACAACCTAGAAGCATAGATCTAGCCATTTCTTGGATCGTTCTATTCTTTCTCTCAACAATCCCATTTTACTGAGGAGTCTTCATAGAAGAAAACTCATGTTTGATCCCAAGGCTATCACAATACAAATCCACCTTTGCTTCCTTAAATTCAGTGTCGTTGTCACTACGTATGCCGTTAATAGTGACTCCGTGTTGATTTTGCAGGACACGGCACTTGGTCGTAAAAAAAATCTACATCAATGGATTTCTCACTCAGAAAACCTACAATGGAGTATCTGGAGAAATCATCTACCATCACGAGGATATACCTCTTACCAACCAAACTCTCAGTACGAGTAGGACCCATAAGATCCATGTGAATCAACTCAAGAACACGAGAAGGGGTAATGGAATGTAACTTTCTATGGGGACTAAGAATTTGTTTTCCCAACTGACAGGGTCCACAAACCGTCGAAGTTGACTTTCCAAGCGATGGTAATCCACGTACTAGGTCCTTTTTAGCTAAGCGATTGAGATCTCTAACGTTTATGTGACATATACGTTGGTGCCACAGATCTATAGGAGTGATCGTTGCGCTGTTACAGACAAGTGAGGACGTGGGCTCAGTCCCATAGCAATTATCCTCGGCCCTCACCCCTTGCATCACAAGTTTACCGGCCTTATTGTAGACTTTACATGCTTCCCGGTCAAACTTTACTGGAAAGTCAGTGTCGCACAGCAGGCTAATGCTGAGAAGGTTTGCTTTCAAACCTTTGACGTACAAAACATTTTCTAGCTTAGGGAATCCAGGTAACTCGACAGTACCACATCCTATAATGCTAGACTTGCTCCCATCTCCAAAGGTGACTCTGCCATCCTGATAATCCTCAAGAGTCGTAAAAAATGAGGCATCACTTGTCATATGTCTGGAGCACCCACTATCAAAATACCACTCTAAGGTATTATGTGCTTTGAGAGCAACATGAACAACAAAAGCCTTTTTTTCTTTCTTAGGTACCCAAGAGGTGGTGACCTTTTGTTTGCCTTAGTTGTTGTTGGTTTTAGCTGGAATGTGAGAATCATTTACTAACGACAAAGACATCCGTCGGAATTTTTCCATCAAACTCTGAGATGTGGCAGCTAAGAACTCAACTCGCTCTCTCAGACTAGAAAACTCATCAGTATGACGTGGTGGAGCAGTAGTACGTCGTGTCCGACCCATGCTATAGCAAAACTCCCTAAGTTGTCCTTTTCTTTTGCAATAAGTACAAAAGAACACAGTCAAAGGCAGACCTTGGTTTGCCTTTCTTGGTCGAAATCTCCTTCGAGGTTTTTGACGATGGCCATAAGGAGTCGTAGTAAACTCAGGAACTGGTCCAGGGGAAATTTGTGATGTGGAGGCACCATCATAACCAATTCCTTACCGATCACCAAAACCTAAAGCGGGGCCGAGGATCATCTTTCCCATTTTCCCAGATCTGTCCTCGATTTGTACCTTGACTTCCCGTGCTTTCTCAAGATCACGAGTCAGCTGGGCAACAAGGGCTTCAAGTTTCTTTCGAGTCTCCATAGAGGAATGGAGCTCACTCGTAAGACTAGCCACTTGTTTAGTCAAGTCCCCTCTCTCTTTCTCAAAAACACACTCTCTCTCTCTCTAAACAAACTCTCTTTCTTGACACAGGCAGATTCTCTCTCTCTCAGGGCGGTGAGGGTGGAGGACTCTCTCTCTCTCTTGCTTTTCTTAATTCTTCCTCTAAGCCGGTGATCTTAAGAACTAACGCTTTGTTTCGCTTTTTAGTTTTAAATGACTCAGAATATAACTCAGCGTAGGCGCGGTGAATATCACTCTCGCTCTCACTTGAGTCATCCTCCCCCTCACTAACATCGATCTCAATATCGAGGTGTCCGTGTGAAGCATCATCCTCATCGTCGCGAAGAGAACTAGGAGTGCTCACTTTACTGGCCATGAATGCGGTGAAGTTACACTCATGCGGTGACTCATCTCCTGAATCCACCGTCTCTACCTCACTGTCATCGCTAAGAGTAGCATTAAGGAAAACTTTCCCTTTCTCTCTATTCAGACGAGTGGCACACTCAAAGGCTCTATGACCCCTACCATCGGACTCAAAGCATCTCTCACTTTATTTCTTAGGAGGATTTTTGGAATCTTTTTCATTTTTCTTTTCAAACTTATTTTTCTCAAATTTATTTTTATCTTTAAAATTGCCATTTTTCTTAAATTTGAGAATCCTCTTGAATTTTTTTGCAAAAATTGCTAAATCATCTAAGTCAAAATCACACTCAGAATCTGACGTGTCAGTCTCTATCTTTCTAGATGACACTTCCCTCTTTATAGCCGACCCCTCACTCTTTTTCTCTTTGGCATTAAGTGCAATTACCTTATCTTTAGACCTAGCAGTTTTAGGGAACATATCAATTTCATAAGTTTGCAAGTCTCCTACGAGTTCTTCCAATTTTAGCGTATTTAAATTACCCATAGAATTTAGCACAGTGACTTTAGGGATAAAACGCTTAGGCAAAGAACGAAGAATCTTTTTAACAACTCTACCATTAGGAATATGTTCATCAAGATTAAAGCTAGTATTAACAATGTCATAAAGTCTAGCATAAAAATAATCAAAACATTCATTCTCATGCATGGTGATGGTTTCAAATTGAGTTGTCAAATTTTGCAACTTAGACTCTTTTACAGCATTGGTTCCTTCATGGGTGAGTTGTAAAACATCCCATGCCTCTTTTGACGTGGTGCACGTCATTATGCGTTTGAACTCATCAGGTGTGACAGACCCATAAATAACACTTATACCCTTAGAATTAAAAGATGACCATTTAAATTCTTCTTCAGTCCAAGAAGTGACAGGTTTCAAGTTGATCACATTATCAACAGTCACGGAGGGAGGTGTCCACCCTTTTTCAACCAAAATCCAGACACGTTCATCAATGGATTTTAATGCAGATCTCATACGGGCTTTCCAATAGGCATAGTTTGTCCCGTCAAAAACTGGCATTTTATTATATAACTTCTCCATTTGAACACGCACTTTTTCAAAAATCAATTTTATAAAAAAATTGATATCTTAGAGAAATTTTGCAGAAAAATTAGGAATACGCGATACATTAGCGTAACCTGCTCTGATACCAATTTGAGAAGAGTATGCACGTGCGTTCAAATGAGGAAATTATATATTAAACACCTTTTAACCCAAACAAACCCTAAACATGAAACAATATGTGATTGAATAAGATAATGAACTAAGCAAGAACATTCAAACACATACAATTGAGGAAAAATCCCCCAAAGGGGCAAAACCATTTATTTTCATTATAATATTGTAACTGTACAATTTCGGATTACAATGAAAATACAAGTGACAAAGAATTACCCTCAGGTGTCGGATTCTGTAGTCGGCGGCTGGAGTTATCACTTTCCAGTAGGGTTGCAATGAAGAAGAAGAATGGTCTTCTCCACAATGGTATGAACAGCCAAAGTGCGTTCCTGGGTTGCAAAGTGATTCACAAGTGTTTGGAAATTTGTGTGAATAAAAAAAAAACTAGAGTCTTGGTATTCAATAGGTGAAGACTTAGATTTTTTTTGTACTCTGAAAATTGTGTATGGAAGTCTTAGAAAACCACTTCCCGTAGTGGGTTTATAAAGGAAATGTTTAGCCTCGAAAATCTGACCACGATCTGCTGACCGTTTCGAGTCTGAGGCGGATCAGTCCGAGGGGGGGCGGATCGGTTCATTTTTTATTTGGCATTTTCGGTTCTCTATCGATCCGGGGTATACTGGCTTTCAACAAACGGACCGGTCCGGGTCTGAGGCGGACCGGTTCGCAGGTGGATCGGTTCTTTTCTAGGGCGGACCGGTTCGGTTTTATCAGACTTTGATTCCTCTTCTTCTTTTGATATTCGGATCCTTTGTTGACTGTATGATTCTTGAATTTCTTCAACTGTTTAACGACATATGACATATCCAATAAATGATGGACAAATTGTCCTTACATTTATAAGCACATATTGTACTAAAAATTAAGAAACACTAAATGAAAACTCATGTAGCATGCACCTTGGCTTTCAGTTCTCGAGTCTTTTTTTCGATATGCGATTCGAGAAAATGGATCTTGGAGTTGAGTTGATCTAATTCAACCTTGATAAATTTGAATCTGAGTTTTCTGATCTAACAACTTCTTCATCAAAAATCGATGAATCAACTCCAATCTTACTCAAAATTATGGATACAAATATGGAAAGCAAAATCATCTTTATGGCCGCCATATTCAAATCCACAAAGCTACTTTTAGTGTTTGTTTGTTTCTTTGGTGAGTTTTTTTCAGGTATTTGAAACCAGCAACTTCTTCAAACACCTGGTGTGCAACTAAATAGAGTGTTAGAGAAATATAATTACATAATATAAAAACGAAATACTTTAGACTTCAGAAACCTAAAATCAAAAGAGATCATTATTGAAAAGCCACTACACCCAAGTCTAAAACAACACAAAACCTAATATATAAAAAGAAACTAATATGAGAGATCACTGTCTAAATGAACATAAGTTTGTGCAGCTATACTTGTATTGGCATTATTGATGGAACACGGCTATGTTGATCTATCACATACTAATAGTTTACCTTGGATTCAAAATTCATGTCTTCTTGAATCTTGAATAAAATTATTTTAAGATATATGCACATAAGATCAATAAACGATTAGGAGAAACAATGTGATACTTGAAAGAAAATAATATAAGTAGCAATAATCTAAAAAACATTAAAATCTCAACAAAAATCATAGGGTTACTCGAGTATTTCAGGACCCTCAATCTTTATAATGTATCTTGGTCTCGTAACTGCAAAAATAAACCATAACGTCATTAGATGAACATATGAAAGATGAATGAAATACCTATAAGCTTGGAAATCATTAAAATGGCTATAAACATAGGAAAATATAAGATAACATTACAACAATCTCACTTTCTAAACAAACTAATGTGATGCCTAGATAATAAAACAAAATTATCAATAAAGAAAAAATTGTTGATAAAAAAAAGAGTCATTATAGCACAGTTACACAGTTACCTCATGCACTGTACAACGCCACCGCTAACACAGTCATTATACTAGTCATCGAAGGATCTTTTGACATGTCAGAAAATTAAAAATGCGAATAATGGAGCAACTCAATATGTTTATATGGATAGATTCAATACTTTTATATTCAAATAAATAATACATAATTGTAAAACAAATAACAAACCTTGTATTTCAAACAAAAAATAGATTATATTGTTGTATTTCAATACTTTTATATTCAAGTGCATTATAAACCTTGTATGTCAAACAAAATTATCCACTAATTTACTACTGATAGAATCTGTTTTACCTAGATTAACCATTGTGAAACCCTGGTGAAATTAACCATTGTTAAACCCTTGAGAGACTATCCATTGTGAAAAACCATAGAACACAACACAAAACCACCCAAGGTGTCCACCAATGACATGGGGACACGTATCTAGTGACCCCAAATCGTGTCCACGAACGTCTCCCTAGCAGTTGCAATCAAATCTAAATAGTTGAATACAAATCTATATTGTTACAAAAATAATCTTGGACAACATTATATCATAGAACCATTATCACAAAAGTTCTCAAAAACCTTGTGAAACATCTAAACCCAAGCCCCATAAAAAATATAGACTTTTATAACCTCAAAACACCCAAAATTATGAAAAGAAATTTCTGATGGAGAAATAAGACAAAATACATAACATATCATTTTCACATCTATAACATGTATTAAATTTGTTCATAATTTGAGACAACATTCTTTCCCACAACGCTTTTCCAAAATTGTCAAAACCCCTGTTAGCGCCCCTATTCAACGTACATAAACTGTAATGTGCACATATAGTACAAATCAAAATCTGAATAGTTTTTAACTTAAGAATTTAATTACTTTCAACACTATTCATTAGTAGAAGTAAGAATTCCCAACATATACATGCAACCTAACTAAGATAAATAATGAGATATACCTGAGAGTTCGAGAAAAACAGTAACACCATAAACTTAAATGAGTAAATGCCTCAGCTATTAATAATAAATAGTACAAATGATAGACAAAATCCCTAAACAATACTGAAAAAATACAAAATCCGTGAGAAACCTATAAACCATGCAAAATAAAACATTTACCTGCACAACCATCAGGGCATTTAGTCTCTTATTAGTCTTTGCCTAATTTATGCCACTTCAAGCTCCAAGCTCAGTAGTTCATACTAAAATAAAATTTAAAATCATAGATGAATCAAGTACTAAAATGTTCATAATTTAATCAAAACAATAAACATGTAACTCTCTAAACCTAATATGTAAAAAAGGGAACTTCATGTTTCGTAAATCATAACATCAATATCAATAATATACAGAAACATTTAGCAATGAATATATTGTCAATGAGGAAGAAATAAAACAAAAACCCAAATCAGACATTTTATAGACCATTTACAAACCATCTTCAAACAAAAACCCAAATCCTACCCACACAGACCATATATAGAACCAACATATACAAAAAAGGAACAAAAGCATTCTTAAAGAAAAAAAACTCTAACGACCCAAAACCAACAAAACAACAACAACTAAACAAACCCTAAAAAATGAATAGGGAAGAGATTTACCTTTGGCCTAATCTTATGATAGTGAGAGAGTAAATCGAGAGGGAGGGAGAAAGAGAGAGAGACTCGTGAGTGGTTGAGTGGGTATGGTTGTTGATTGATCGTGAGTTGATTGAGTGGAGAGTGTGTTTTTACACAAATACCCTCAAATTTGAATTAAAGTGAAAGTTAGAATAGGGAAGGAGGGGGAGACTTTCACAATTTTACTCCAACAAAACGTGAGCCATTAGATTCAATTTTGCCCCATTCAATCCTAGCCTCTTATTAAGTTGTCAACGTATAGAATAGTAACCAAATTTTACTCCTTATTTTATATATATATATATATATGTGTGTGTGTGTGTGTGTGTGTGTGTGTGTTTGTGTGTGTGTGTGTGTGTGTGTGTGTGTGTGTGTGTGTATTTAGTTGTTTAGGATAGCAGTTGTATATGTTTAGTTATATATCGGGGTGGGCACAAATCAGCTGTATATGTTTTAGTTGTTAAAATTGGTTATTGTTTTATGCCTCTGTTTTTTTTATCAAATTGATGCACTAAAAAATTGTGTTATAATTGTCTAAAAATACAAATTATTAACTAAATATTTGTAAAAATGTAAAAATCCGAACCACCATTGCTAATTTACGCCCACCCCGAACTCAATTCCTGGCTCCGCCACTAGCTTCTGTAATACCCCGTATTTTTATGGCTTTTAAATTTAGGGATTTATTAAATTTAATTGAGATAAATTAATTTAATTTTAATCCGGAATGTTGTTTTTAATATTTACTAGCGTGACGAGAGTTAGTAATTATTGGAAATTTGTTATTTGTTGAATGTTACTGGATGAGTATAGTAATATATTAGATTTATTTTTATAAAATTGTCACGTGTGAATGAAATGGCAATTATGGAAATTAAAGTCGGGACGCACGTGTGTCGTGTCGGGACTAAATGTTAATTAATAAAAGTGAATAAATTATAAGTTGCTCGAATGGTCATTTTGAGTGCGCCAAAGTGTCCGGAAGGGTCGAGATAGTCAGAAAAGTATACTCGGGGGTTTAGTTTGGGTCTCGGGGTATTTTTAGACCTCTTTAACACCCCGGGAGGGCATTTTGGACATTTTGCATTTTTGGGTAATTAAACCCACGAAAATTATTAGGCTATATCATCCATTTGGAATATTCCTTTAGGGTTAGCAGACTCAAAACATTAGAACGTCCATAGGAGAGGGAAGGAGAAAGCTTTCCAAGCAATCCAAGGCCCAAAATCCATCCGGTGGCACCGCCACCACCACCAACGCGTAGATCGCGCGGCGGGGAACGCGACAACACCAAATTCTTCCATAAATCAGAACTATGAAATTTCCAGGAAAGTATTTATCTTGATTATTTTCATTAATGCATCTTTCATGTTAGTCTAGGGTGATTAGGATGAGTTTGGTAGAAGAAAATCCATGTTGGAGATAGGAAAATCGCATGTAGTAATGATTTGAATGATAATTTGGAAACCCCTTCACATGTAGAGGATTAACCACGAATTTATGATGAATTAGGAGTAGAAATTTCTAGAAAAAGACTAATTAGATCCATGTTAAATAAATTCTAGGGTTCTTGAGATTTATATGAGTTTTGGCCTATTAATCTATGGTTATTGATGAGAAATTGCATGCTTTACATTGAAGATGTATAATATGGGTTTATATTATTTGTAGTAAAAATTTTAGGGAGTTGGGTGTGAAAAATTTGGATTTGATTGAGGTTATATTATGAAACCCGTAACTGTTAATCTGCAGAATTCGTATACCTGTTTGATCGATCGATTGAACCAGGGGTGTCGATCGATCGACGCATCGATCGATCGAGCTCCTTCCATCGATCAATCGACCCCTTCTGGCATACTCACATTTCCTTTTTGAAAATAGTTAAATTCAAATTTAATGAGTAGAAATATTTGGGCATCCTTATTAAAATAATTTGGAAGGTAAAGGAGACCAGTATGACTTATTAATAATTATGAGACCTTTAATGTAAGACGAGATGTACATTTTGGGATATTTACATATAAGGGACGAGGAAATTATGCATTAAAGGGAGAGACGCGTAAAATAGTTAAGATGGAATAATAGATGAGTACCTACTGAATTCTACACTTGGGAGGATAGAGTCCATGAGTGTTACGTAATAAATTGGAATGATCCCTCAAATTAAAGTAAAAAATGAACGGTTATACATGATAACTAAATAATGAGAAATAAGGACAAATGTCGTAATTATGGGTTATGAGATGTACCTAATTTGACATGGTAATAGTAGTATAGTTATATGACTGTGTTTATGCATATACTATCTATGTGTGAAACTTGTGCCCGCGCTACTTGCTATCCCTGAGGTTACCGCGCTGGGACAGTCTTATCTCGATGTGCCTTTATGGGGGATATTGACTCGTACCCTAGAAGATATAAATCCTTGGTACAGGCTATTGAATCGATAGTTCAGACGGTCCTAAGAGACGTGGGGGCATGTGTTTTCCTCTTAGAGACTTGGAATCTATGCTTCGCCTCAATATTGTTTGTGTATGTGTTAATACAATTCGAGAGTGATTCCGAACTTGTATTTCCCTTAGTACGAGTGATACGGGGATTGGATAGCAGAGTATGCCCGCACCATAATTTTTATGTGGGGTGCTGTTAGAGTATATATATTATACGAGTATTTAATATATATATATATATATATATATATATATATATATATATATATATATATATATATATATATTTCTGAAATTTGGAACTCCCTATTGTGTTTATGGTAAGTAAGAAATGAATCATGACTTCAATTTGGAAATACTCGTTTTGAAAAGTATAATGGGACACTGGGAAACTTTATTATCAAATAAGGTTTAAATGAGAACTTTGTGATCAAACGAAATTATCCTCTTAAACAATTAAATTGTTCAGTTTTAAATCTTACGAGTAACCTAATATAAGTTAAACCGTTGGGAATATTACTGCGATAGGCGTGCAAATTAGAAGAGAGGTGAGAATTTCTCAAGAGAGTGATGCACTAATATGTTGTTGCATTGGCCTGTAAACATTTTAAATACTTTGCTAAACAAATTTTAAATCATTTACACTATCGGGCTCTGACCCATTTCTATTTTCCCTTCTCTCTTGTATATATATGTATATATTACAGGTGCCCAGCCACAGGGGCGTCTTGCATAGGATCCTTTGGAAGGAACGCGCTGCAGCTTAGGTGGGAGTTGCAGGCCTCTTGCTTAGACGACTTCATTCACATGATTCTACTCTTAGCGTTATTTATTCAGTTAGGCATGTGTCGCCCGTTTCCATTATCCAGTTGTTTTATTGGACATTATGATTCATTTATTTCTAGTATTGTCACTTTGGGATTTATTACTGTCTGGATGTTTTATTTTAAGTTTTAATGTTGTGATTTAGTTGTTGAATGTTTAAATTATTTGGATTTTATGTTCCAGGATAATTGTGGTGTGATTCTTTAATATTGAATTATGTAAAGTTTTAAATCATTTGTTATAAATAGAATTTGGAAAGTAATGTCTAAAATGGTTTTGACACTTAACTTAATTAATTAGGGTGTTTAAATTGGAAAAGTTATTTTTATGACAGTGATGCTAAGAATGAACCAATTGTTCACCTTGATTTTAATTTAATAAAGGAGTGATCGTCTGGTATTTAATTAGGCAGGGTGTCACAGCTTCATCCTACTATTGATAAAACTTCTAAATGTTTAAACTCCTAAACTTCTACATAAATTGTTATTCTATCATCCACGAACAGTTCGTTATACATATATCAATTGTAGATCCTCTAACAAGGAGCTCCATAGCTTGAATATTCATTTGTAGAGAATCATGGAGCAAATCAACAATTCTTTTCTTTAGTCCATCTGGGTGAGACTCAAGTCAGTGGTGGACTTAAATCCAATAATCTTTCTAGTCAACATATCGAGAGGTAGAAATAACAGCATATAAGTACCAAATTAACACATAAATGTGAAAAAATAGAAAACTAGAATCACATAAGAAGTCAGGGAAGTAAAACATATCCACAAATGATGAAATGTCAGAAATCAACTTGGCATTGTGGATAAGGCTAATAAATATCAAAAAATCTGGAAGGAATGCTTTGTCAAGGTTTATACACAAAAGAAGTGTGCATTTTGTGAATTGATATTAAAATTTAAATGGTGACCCCGAATTTTGCGCATTGATATGAAAATGTAAATACCTCTTTGGAACTCTATTTCTCAAAGTAGCTTCATAGTTTTTACATAACCACGACGTCCAGTTTGAAATTTATTTTTCCTTATATATAGTGATAAACATGTTGCAACCACATCAATGGATGTGATTACAAATTTGGTTGTTTCTTCAGAAGGCAGGGGCATTATCTTTCTAGCTAATATAAATGAAGCTACACATCTTGTTCGGGATTGGTTTGTAAAATAGAATACCCAGCTTTAACACAGTTAAGGTTTTTTAATTTATTAAAGTCAGCACAATAATCTCAGAACCACTTTAAATACAATGCAGTGGTTCAAATTACATGTCCTATAATCGTAAGAGAAATTGATTCAATTACTTCCTTGGTTAGGAATGAATCTGAACTAGACAGGGGTTTGAGTGGCATTTTCTAAGAAATTATAAAGCTACAATCCAGTCCTAAATTATATATTATTTGAATGATTATTTCCCTATTCGATCCCTTTTTCTTGTTAAATATATAATCTAAACAAAATTCACATCCCTAGAACTTATTCTAAATTCTATTAAAGATGAGAATTTGGGTCGAGTTTTAGTGTAAGAACATGGTGCAAGAATGCCAAAAAATTAGGTGCCTTGGAAAGAAAAACTTGTAAAAGCTATAAATAAGTTGGGGTAAACTCTGTTTTCCTTTAGTTGAAGGAGTCATGGGGTTGTAATGAGGTTAATAACATAGACAAGTAGCAATTGAAAGGTTAATAACTAAGATTAAGATTCTGAAGTAATATAAGAAGTATAACATTACTTGATAGATTAGTGTAGTTAGTGAACAGGGGAGCTTGGGAGAGCTTCTTCAAGCCCCAAACTATACCACTGAGTATGAAATTCTTCTATGATTTTTTTATTCTTCATCACCAAAAATGGACAGGGGGACAAGTCCTTTATGAGTTTTTGACCTTATCTCATTTCCCTATTTTTTTCCCATCAAATGTGCGTGCTTCAACCTCTAAAGTCGAAATATTACTAAACTTCGGTTCCCTTTTCTTCGATAAATTTTTTAAAAATCTCGCCCTAAATCCCCCAAAACATCCATCAGAATCATCAATCGCAACATGTGAATGAGGATTCAATCCATTTTCAGTACCATTTTGCATACTTTGAAAGTGTGTATCCGCAAAAAACTATTTTCAGCAACAGTGCTCTACTTGAAATCAAACCCAATATCCGTTTCATGGGATTTATTAGAAGTTCTATGAATGTAATATAATGTGAAATATTAGTAGAAATAAGAAGAAATGAGAAGGACCAAGCCGTTCCAGTAGTCTTGCAAAGGAACTTTGGAATGGAATGTTAATGCGACGCACAAAAATAGCGAACTTCGGACTGCTACTATTTCGATGTGATGTATGTAACAGATATGAATAAACTAAACAACAACAACATTTTTAATAAGAGAGACACTCTCTAATTCTCATTCAATTTCATTAATTTTTGTGATACTAGCTGTAAGTATAATATAAGAAGGCGTCCTTTTTTATTACAATACATGGGTAGCTTTGGATGTTGGCCTTGTTTCATATGAATGGAGGTTGGATCTTTACCATGTAGTTCATGATTTCAACAACGATAAACTTGTGATATATTCATCATTTCACGAATTATGAAGTGAAAATCACCCCTACGACAAAAGTAGTGAGGAAAGTATTAGAACAGGGCGCTTTCCCTGTTGTCGACGACAAAGACTCAGCTTGATAATAAAATACCTATACAAAAACATGAGGATTAGAACAGTCCATTAAGTGTTAAATAGTTAAATCAACTAGGTTTTTAATGTTTGTTCTTATTTTATATTTATAAAATCATGACTTCTTTAGAGATGGTTTTTGTATTGGGTTTAAAACAAGTATTTTTCAAGTATCTAAATCAAGTTAATGTTTGTTGATGTTTTCAGAACCATAACTAACTGCGTTTTCTATCCCATTTGTTGCAGGAAGTTTACTATCCCACGAGGACTTGTTATATGTATACTTAAGACTTTTATCATTGGAGCTTTTTCATCTATTCTCTCGAACAAGACCTTGTCGCTTATGTCCTCTTTAGTCTTGATCTCAACCATAAGCAGGGTGAGACATATGTATTTACATTATTTGTTTAGAGTGTTATGGCTATTTCCGTCGTTGTTTTTAGTTAATTTTTATGTTTAAACAGATTGGTTTTCATGAATAAACAAAGGAGACTGTGCTGAATTTTTAAAAAAATATTAAGTGTTTTTAAAATTAAATAATATGAAGACATACAAATTTGACAAGGTTTTAAACATTGTCATCTATAGGAACTATTAAAAAAGATTACTTCTTTGTTTAAGGTAACTAACACTAAATTATATTGCAGGTGGAAACCTTTTATGGACAAGGCAAGATATTAAAGTCATTTTATTGGAGGTCGTATGCTTGAAGATTGCGAGTTTACTTTGCATACATCATTTCATGTTAGGGATAAATGGTTTTTATGTACTTTTTTCTAATGAGATGAGTGAAATTATATAGAGAGATCTATGTTGGACACAATGTTTAAATTGTACATTTTTTCTTTGTATGAACTTTAATTATATTTGAATGGAAAATTATATGTTATATGTTATATATTGCAATGGGATGTAAAATATGTCATACTGTTTTAAGAGTTTTTGTTTATAATTATATAGAGCATATTATGGAATGGATGAAATTATAATTTTAGTGCCAAAATTATTAAAGACTGCTTCTTTGCCATCTCAAAAGGGTTCCATAAATATGGACTTTCTGAGACGGGTAAGTTATCGTCTCAAAAAACTCTTTCGGGGCGTTTGATGACGTCTCTAAAAAAACTTTAAAAGACGAATTTTTTGCCGTCACAAAAGGGTCCTATAAGCAATGACCTTTTGAGACAGCGTATTTCCTGTCTTAAAAGTACTTTTTGAGACGACCTCAAAAAGCTTTTAAAATGGGGGTCTAATACTACTCCCCTTTGCCGTCTTAAATGGCAACACAAAAGGCTTTTGAGATGGCTAGAGGATTTTTTGAGACGGTTGGAGCATTGTAGTAAAAAATAGTTTTTTTTGTAGTGGATCCTCTTTTAATATTCCCCTTGATTGGATCCATCCATGAGGGCCCCAAGTCTACTACTCTTAAGTTGACATTCTCTTCATCTACGCTCCTATTTTCTAAGATTTCCACCAGAATGGTACTCCTTAATTCCTTCCTGGTTGCGAAAGATAACCAAGAAAGTAAATTTGCTTGAGCATTCTTAATTCTTGTAATTTTGACCATTCTTACTGCCAAAAAATTAGAGACGATGTTTTAAGCTTTGGCCATGTATCTGTCATGAGTTATCCTTTGATTCCATTTATTCTAAGCACTTGATTGATGGTCAATTGGGATTCACTATGAACAATGATATTCTTAGAAATTAATGATAATGTTAGTTCCAAACCTGTAATCAACGCTTCGTATTCTGCCTTGTTATTGGAAGCTTGTAATTAAAAACAAAGTGCATACCCTACATTTATGTTATTAGGGGTGTTGATAATTAATCTCGTTCCACTGTCGGTTGCACAGTAAGAACCATCTACATACAGTTTCCAGATAGGAATTTCTTTATCAAATCTTCCTTCACTCAAAGATCCCTTCTTGAAAAACCTTTTTTTGTATTCCACATGCTGTCTCGTGACTTCTCGTGCAAGGAAGTTTTCTCAGTCAGTTAATCGACTGTTATTTCTTCGTGAGTGAACTCTAATATGAAGTCTTCCACTAATTGACCTTTTAATGTTGTTCTGGGTTCATAGAGTATGTTATATTCTCCTAGTTCCATTGCCCAAGCTATTAATCTCCTTGACTTCTTTGGTTTATGGATATCTTGATGCAATGGTAGGTCTGTGTAGACTATAATGGTATATGCCTAGAAATATGGCTTCATTAATAATGATGATTCAATGAAGGCTAAGGCTAGTTTTTCTAAGCGAGGATATTAAATATTTACTCCTCTCAAGGCCTTACTAGTGTAATACACTAATTTTTGTACTTTATTTTCTACCCGGATAAGGGTCGATCTAATTAATTCCGCAATTATAGTTGAGTATAAGTACATCCTTTCCCCCATAAGTGGTTGGGAGAGTAGTGGTAGAGATCCCAAGTATTTCTTCAACACCTGAAAAGCGATTTCATATTCTTCATTCTACTTAAAGGTTTTTCTTAGTACCTTAAAGAGCGGTAGACGCTTTCTAGTAGTTTGGGAGACAGATCAATTAAGAGTTGCGACTCTTCTTGTTAACTTTTGAAAATATTTCTTGCATAAGGGAGATTGCATGTCAATCAATGCCTTAATCTTATTCGGATTATCTTTGATTCTCATTTGATTCACTATGAACCCAAGGAACATTACTTCTTGTACGTAGAACACACATTTGGTTTAATTGAGTTTCATCTGATGCTTGTTGAGTTTATCAAATGTCTGACTCAAGTCTTTGATGTGGTTGTCATCTATTTTGATTTTAGTGAGCATGTCATTCACATAAACTTCCATATTTTAGCCAATCTATTCTTCAAAAACATTACTCACCAGCTTCTGGTATGTTTCTCTAGTGCTTTAAGTCCAAAGGGCATAATGTTGTAACAGTAAGTACCTCGAATGGTGATGAATGATGTTTTCTCCCTATCCTCCGACTCCATATTGATTTGGTTGTAACTTGAATATTCATCCATAAAACTGAGTAATTCATGTCCATCTGTAGTATCGACGAGTTGACCACTTATTGGTAATGGAAAATAATCTTTTGGACATGCCTTATTAAGGTCTGTGAAGTCCACGCACATACGCCATTTGTTATTCTTCTTTCTCACCATCACGACGTTGGCCAACCACTCTGGGTACTTAACATCTTCAATGAATTTTTCTTTCTCCCACTTGTCTACCTCTTCTTGGATGGCCATATTCTTTATCTTCTTGATCGACTTGGCCTCTTTAGTGATGTTCACTTCATGGCATATAAATTTTGGATAAATTCCTCAGATGTCTTTATGAATACATGAAAATACACTCTTCCTCTCTTTAAGGAATTTGAATAATTCCAATTTGAGGTCGGTTCTAGTGTTAATCCGGTCTGCGTGGTTCTTTTCGATCTTTCGTTATCCAGGACAATTATTTTGGTGGCCTCCAAAACCTGTCCTTTAACCGGATTAGCCTCTTCATGGGTAGGGCTGTAAATCGGGATGGGTGAGTTGGGCTTTGGGTTACTCAGGCCCGGCCTAAACTATCTTACACACACTTAAGCCGGAGCTCATCCTGAACTAATTTTTTCCAACCCAGCCAAAACTCGACTCATAACTATTATGGGCTTCGGGCCCGATTTTAGTTTTCTTTGTTAAAAAAGTTTGAATTAGTGTTTTGTACTTGTATTTCCATCATATAGAAAATGTACAAACTAAAATCTAATTGATATTTCATAAAAATAAAATATATAATTATAAATGTATTAAATTAAAACAAAGGAACTAAGAGTAAAAAACTACAAATGCCAATTAAATTTAATACATATAGCATTATTTGATCACTAACAAATGCCTATTATGACTTTAAGAATTAATAAATGAAATTCCAACAGTGGGATTATTAATAAAATCACAAAATTGAAAATCACTTGTAATTTAATGGATTATGACAAGTCAACCCTTATAAAAAAGTTAAATAAAAAATTTTAAAACCTATTTAGACAATCTTAAAGTAAATATGTTATATTATATAAAATTATTTATTTAATTATTTATATATTTAAAATTTGGGCTTCAGGCCTAATTCAGGCTTGGTAAGGTTTGGCTCAAGTTAGGCTCGAAATTCATTTGGTCTTTAAATTTTGGTTCAGGCTCGGGTCAAATTAAACTCAAATCAAGCTTGGCCTAAAAATAATGGTTTCGGTCCTGTCCGTCTCAATTTATAGGCCTATTTATGGGAATCCAAGGTCTTAATTTGGAAGGTGGTGGAGATCTTCTTGACTTCTTCCTGGTCAGTTGAAGTGTTATAGCATTCGCTAGCTTCAAATTGTTTTCCCTTTACAATGTCGACCTCATAATGAGTGGAGAATTTTAAACACTGATGGACAATGTATGATACTACTTCAAATTTCTTCAAAGCGGCCCTACTTTGGATCATATTATAGGCTTATTTGATGTTCTTATTTAAGATGAAGATGCATATCCTTTCAATCCTACTGGGAGGCCAAGTACCGATAAGAAATTCCAACTTGACATTTCCTAAACCATATATCTTTTCCCTCGAGAAACCTGTCAGAGGCCTGTGATAGGGTTCCATCTTCTTGTCATGTAATCCCAAACTATGGAAATAATTATTTAAGATAACATCGACTAAACTTCCATTATCTACTAGGATTTTGTCCACCCTTGCTTCATGTACTCTTATAATGATAACCAAAGGATCAACGAGGGCAGAGCACTTCAGACGGGTCACTCTTAGAGAAACCAATTACAAGTTTTCCTTCATTCACCTTTCTAGGGCGACCATCTACTTCATGAGACAAGTTGATTTTCCCAATATATGAACAAGCCTTAGCCTCATTTAAATAGGCCTTCCGTTTGGCATCCTCATCGACACCACTAATGACTCTACCTGCAATGAAATGATATCTAAAAATATCATTTTTATATCAAGTTCAGTTTCTCGGGGTTTCTTCCACTGATCTGGATCATCTTTTAAATCATCAGACCGACCTCTCTTCTTATCATCTTTGCTTTTGTAAGGAGATTCTGATCATCTTTAGGAATCTCGCCCCTTTGTCCGGTCAACAAAATTAGACAGTTTGCCACGACATATGAGATTTTTGATTTAATTTTTCAAGGCAATATAATTGTTTGTGGTATGTCCTTGATCCTTACGGAACTTGCAGTACTTGGACTTGTTCATTCGGTTAGGAGGGAACTTCAATTTTCTCATCCATTTGAGATCCTTACTTCCTCTGATCCCCTCCAAAATGTGATGCACACCAACGGTGAGAGGAGTGTATTCCTCATACTTTTTCGGTTTCTTGGTCTTTTTATATTTCTATTCATTTTTTATCAGAGCTCTTATGACTGTCAGCTTTAGTACCTGGGACTTTCTTGGAATCTATAGCCTCCTCGACCTTCGGCTTTATCCATCAATTCAGTTATGGCTTTAGGGGGAGGGGATCTTTAGCTAGCGCATAATGAAACTTCTTGATAAGATGTCCGCTCATCAAAGTAGTGATAGCATTATTCTCTTCATAATCGACCACTTCTAACTTTTCACTATTAAAACGAGTTATATACTTGCGAGTAGTTTTTCCTTGTCGCTGATGGATGGTTAATAGTTGGGTTCCTATTTTAAATGGTTTGACCACAAAGTAAAAGTTATTGATGAATAGCTCGGCTAGCTATTGGAAGCTAGATATTTGTCCTCGGGGTAAGTTGTTATACCAAATATATACGGATTCATTAATGGTAATTGAGAAGTCTCGAAAATGTATATCATGTGGGACTGAATAAATATCAATTGTTACTTTCTTCTATTCAATATGAAGGACGGGATCAATCTTACCATCATACTTAGGACTAGCCACAGGCTGTTTGAACTTAGACGGCGTGGAGAAATCCGTTATAGTTGGAACAAAGGGAGATCCTTTCACAAAACTCCTTTTTATGGGATTTTTAGACTAGGCTATTTCTCCCAGGAGATATTTCAATTTTTGGATTGATCCCTTCCAAGGGTGGTCTATTGGATTAGTCTTGGCTAAAATATCTCTAATAGTTCTATCGTGCGATCGTGGTGAGCTCTCTTCCTCAGAAGTCTTCTTGGCTCATGAGGAACCCCATATGCTCACTCTGTATCTAGCAGATCCTTCTCGATGATCTCGTGAAATTTATGGTTCCATATAGTATCCCCTAATTGCCAAGGAACCTTGGCGATCGAAAGTATAGGATTTACTCAACCTTTCCCGGGCGCTCGACTGTTCTTAAGTGAATGACTGACCATCGTAGTAAACATTATATATGATAGACGAGGTTACCCCTGAGTGATAAGTTCAGTCTCATGAAGATCCGAAATATATGGAATGACATCTATCATTCTTGGGAGGTGCATGTTACAATTTCCCCTAGAAGATAGGGCAACAACGGGTGGGGACTGAAGTGTCTAAGCGAGTTGATTTATAATTTCCTTCATTGTTTCTTTTCCTTTTACAATTATGCGTAAAATTACTTGAAAGTCTCTAACACAAGGATGAGCAGAAGGAATTAAAGTATTGCCTCCAATAAGGATGCTTTCTGAGATATCCATCATACTTAGGAGGTGTGAAAATGGATTTTCGAAAGAACTTAGTA
The DNA here is from genome assembly GCA_949130495.1 of Sambucus nigra. NCBI lineage: Eukaryota > Viridiplantae > Streptophyta > Magnoliopsida > Dipsacales > Adoxaceae > Sambucus > Sambucus nigra. Next base: position 174,904,762 of record OX422208.1, read on the forward strand.
GGAAACAACAACGACTTTTCATTTTTGCACAGATAACGCCAATCCATTGATGTCTAAATTTGGATTATTGATCTTAGCCTTAATTAAAAAAATTGTAATTATAGATATATAAATTAAAGAAAATAGAAAGAAAGACTAGAGATTTTTACGTGGTTTAGCTCAAGAATGGAGCCTATGTCCATGGGTGTTACTACTAACTTTTTAGGGGTTTTGTTCCAATCTCTTGGTTACGTATAAGGTTTAACACAAAACGTATGAGTGTGTGTATGATCCTCCCTCTCAGCTGGGGTTGATAATATAGTTATAGTAATTAGAAGTTCAAGAGATGAAATTCCTTTATAACTTCAGGCCTTTACACCTTTACATGATAATATATAGATGGCATTATTCATGTGCATGTGCATGATGACTGTTGATTACCTTACATGTGTCTTTTTATCTAACTCATGTTTCACAATCCTAGTTATGGTCGGTTAGGCGGCCGACCAGACGCTTTGGGGGCCAATCGGATTTACGCATTATAGAATGTCAAATGGATATATAGATAGGTTTCACTAGTTCATTGGTCCACGTGAACTAATAAACTTAGGCTACAATAATCACCAATTCTTTTAGAATCGAAAAGTGCACCCTACCTGTGCAAAATTATAAAAACTCCACTTTAGTTTATTGGGACATGGCTTCCCAAAAGGAACAAAGTTGGGTTATTGAATTTGTTAGGATCTTTCGGATTAGCAGTCCCATTTAAAATAGGGGTTTGTAAATTTATGACCTATAGTAATATATATTCTGGAAACAGGATAAGAAATCTTTTATTTATAATTCTAGTCCCTATTTTTTAATAAAGTCGTTGACCGCGGATCCATATCCATAAAATGTCAACTAATCACATCATGCCACCACAACTCGATAATTTAAAATATGAACAAAAAATAAAACCGAAATATTTATTATTCAATATTCATAATTAATATTATTTTAAATTCTAAAATTTTCCTAATGAATTTAAAATATGAATGATAGGAATATTATCCTCCTCGAATCGAAACCAAAAATTCCACGTGTTCACCAAGGCCCATGCACTAAAAATATCCATTGTTTTCATTATCCTCCATCCACCCGCCCGTGTCCCTCCCCACATTCTCCTTCTAACTCCTAAACCCCTCGCTGACATCTCCCTCCACTATTTTAGGAGAAACTCCATCGAAAAGCGACCTAGAACAACCCTCATCATCGGCATCAACATCAGCGACCACCGAGTTCTTACACGACTCGCCCAACCTACGTTCGTCGGAATGACTACACCAAGTCTGTCAGGATATGGAAGTTACACTACCACAATAGAGGTAGTAAAAAAAAACCTCTCGTCGAAAGTTGATTGAACCCAGCTCTCCTGATGATCTACCTTTGCCATTCCAATCTCTCAAGCTCCAACTCCGGTGCGCTCAACGCCTACTAGTAACCCCTCCTTCACCATTTAGAGCTACTCTCCATTGAAAGCCTCAATAAAATCATGGTTTTCTGGGATGACCTCATCTACAGTTCCTCTTCCGCCTTCCACAAAGGATTGTTCCCCCACTCAGAGACCCACCACATCAGCAGCGATTGCACCTACAAGGTTGGTCATATTCAATATGGGGACTGATTGGACTTCAACACTCGATGGAACCAAATTCACCTGAGTATCCTCACTGATATTCTGACTTCCCACAATAGCTTGAGAAAGAAAACTTTCCACGACTTTACCTCCCTTAAAATGGGCCAACTTATTGAATACCCTCTTAGCTTCCATGTGTTTGTTTTTGACAATCAATGGGTTGTTCTTCCATCCCATTAGCATTAACTTTACTGCCCCTATTAAATCAAAAAGTCGTTGTTGTTGGAAATTAATGTTAAGTGACGAAATTAATTATTTAATTTCAATTGTATTAAATTTTGAATTTCCCATTTATGTGGTCTTGATAAAATTTTTGATAATTAATTAGGAATGTGATAAATAAAGATATTAAAAGATTGGGTAAACCTTATCCGTTAGTCACATGATGGTTAGTGGCATTAGTGGGAGACTTGAAAACAGTCCCACCTCCACTAGGATTTCGGCCCTCTTTCCCTTATAAATAGATACCTCTACACCATCTAGAGTAATCTCAATACACACTGTTTTTAATGAGGGAGAGAAAATCCAAAATTCTTATTATTTGTATTTTCTCACAAATATTTTGGGCACATAAGAGAGTAATTATGGGCTATTCAAGAAGGGATTCAAAGGACGCTTTGATAGGAGCATTCAAGTCACCTTATTCTAATCAATTGTAATGGACAAAGGTTAGTTTTGATCATAGTTATAAAGAACTTATGATTTTGTAATTACATGAAGATTAAAGATCTTGGATTCTTGACAAAACTGTTTTAACGTGATGTAACATTATGGTTTATATCCGGTTTTATGATTGTCAAAACAGTATTGATTAACATGTGGTATCAGAGCTTTCGATTTATAATCTCATGTTTTCCGTTGATGAAAACTCCTTTATAACAATTCTGATTTATGATCTTTTGAAAATCTAGAAATCTGGAATTTTTGGTAAATCTGGAAATCTGGAATTTTTGGTAAATCTGGAAATCTGGAATTTTTTTTCCTGGAAATCTGGAATTTTTAAGCAATCTGGTAATCATACTTATGGTAATTTGAGTTTTTGTTATGTATGATATTAAGAATGAAATTACTGCATACAGTCCTTATCTTATGATAACTGTCCCATTATTGTTCAACTCCTTTCCATGTTATTGGAACCATAATATGCCGTTAGCATTATTTTATTGTTTCGAATTTTGTAAGAGTTCTGAAAAACACTTATATTGATAATGATAAGAAAATGAATTTGTTTTTAAAATTAATTAAGTGAAAACTATGATTTCACGCAAAATAGATTTCGGAAGATTTTTGTTTGGATAGTTAATAGTGTTTTTCGAAATTTTTTATGCCCGATTGACTTGAAACTTGATATGTTGACGAGAAACGGGCAAACGATCAAATTTCATGGCCTTTGGCCTTAATGTAATGTGTTTTTCGACAATCCGAGTCCGTTAAGGCCCTCAAAACCCCATTTTTGTCGTTTTAGAAAATAATCTCGGGGCTTATAAATCTTTCAGAAAATTGATATTAACGTTCCGCAAAAAGTTTTGGTTTTCTAGCATGTTTTACTTCGATTCTATGGTGAAAACTCATTTTTGCCATTTTTGGCAAAATTCATGTATTTTGTGTTTTTACTATACCTTGGCAATTCTGTTTTTGAGGCATTTAAGCTGCTATTGGTATATTTGTAATTACTGTTACATTACGTATTTTAGTTAATATTAAATGCATGATTAACTATTTTTAAATTGGGACATGTAAGAAATTATTCATTTGAGTTAAGTCAAAGGCAAAACACAGGTTGAGACTGCATGTACGAATAATACACTTACATGCATTAAAGGTTTATTCTAATGTTAGTTATAAAATTGGATTGAGGCGTAACACATTCTAATTTATGAATGGAACAACATTAGAAAAACTTTGGTGAAAAACAAAATAGTTAACATTAAGTCCATTAATCATGGTATTAAATGTTTAGGCAACAAACATAAATACCAAAATTATGGGACCATGATAAATGAATTATAGGGTAATATATCTTTACAATCTGAGCATTATGTGATAATTAACACAGATTTCGTGATATTCAGATTGTAAATGAAATATAGCAAAATATTTAGTCAACAATTCAATATTCGACCCTTGCAATTTTTATTGTGTGTGAAATTTAATTTGTGAACATTGTTATTAATTGTAGTTCCCCTTAACCTATATTCGCAAGCTCAGTCCTATTCCAAATTTAATGGAACTAATTTTTCTGAATTGAATGAGCAAATTGAGTTCAGCCTAGGGATTCTCGACCTGGACATGACAATTATGTGTGATGAACCCGCTGCTATTACTGATGCCAGTAGCGAGGATGAAATTGTTATTCATGAAGCATGGTCTCGATGCAATAGGTTGGACCTTATGTTTATGCGAATTTGAGTTATTGCTAATATTAAGACCTCCCTGCCTGAAACTACAAAAGCGAAAGAGTATTTGAATAACATTAAGGAACGCTTTCACACTGCTAATAAATCCCTTGTTAGGAAACTGATGGCTGACCTGGCCACTATCAGGTTCGATGGTACTCGAACCATGAATAGGCACATTATAGAGATGACCAATATGGCTGCTAGACTTAGTGTTTCGGGAATGACGGTGGATGAGTATTTTCTCGTCCAATTTGTCCAAAACTCCCTACCTCCTGAGTATGGGCATTTTCAAATCAATTACAACACTATAAAAGATAAGTGGAATGTAAATAATTTGCAAAGCATGTTAGTACATGAGGAAGGAAGTCTTAAGCAACAGATTGGCCATGTGACTAAGGGACAGGTGGAAAATTTCACAGTCTAAGGAGCTGTTTTTACGAAGAAGTTCGGCAAGGGAATTAAGAAAGGTCCTGGGCCGTCTCATCAAACTGAACCATCAACTGCTAATGTGAAGAAGGAAAAGAATGACAAGTGACACTTCTGTAAAAAGAAGGGCCATTTCCAGAGGCATTATCATAAACGAAAGTCCTGGTTCGAGAAAAAGGGTAAGCCCTTTATTTATGTTTGTTTCGAATCAAACCTTATTAACGCTCCTTCTAACACTTGGTGGATTGATTCTGGTTCTATGTGTCATGTTTCTAATTCGATGCAGGGCTTCACTTCGATCCGTAAAACAAATCCAAATGAGCATTTTCTCTATATGAGCAATAAAGCGAAGGCTAAAATAGAAGCTATTGGAGTCTTTCGCCTAATTTTAAGCACTAGATTTATTTTAGATTTCCAAGAAACTGTTTACGCTCCCACATTATTTTTGGAAATTTAATTTTTGTTTCCAAACTTACTTTAGACGGTTTTGTGATTGAATTTAAGTACAATGGTTTTGGATTGATTAAAAGTTCTAATAATGTTGGTTCTGGATTTTTATTAGATGGTTTATATCAATTGAATCTTGAAAAGAATTTTTCTGAAACCCTTGTGACCCTGCATCCTAATATTCGTACGAAATGTACACTTAATATTGAAAAATCTTCTTATTTGTGGCATAAAAGATTAGGGCACATATCTAGGCCGAGAATTAAAAGGCTCATTAAAGATGGAATACTCCATAACCTGGATTGGGCCAATTATGATGTATGTGTGGACTATATTGAAGGAAAACATACCAAACATACAAAGAAAAGAGCCACAAGAAGCACCCAACTACTTGAAATAATACATATAGACATTATGGACCTTTTGATATTCCATCCATTGGTGGAGAAAAATACTTCATCACCTTTATAGATGATTTTTCACGTCATTGCATTTTGTACATGTTGCATCATAAATCTCAGTCTATGAACGTCATTGAAATATATATCAATGAGGTTGAGAGGCAACTAGGAAAAAAGGTGAAAATTATTAGGTCTGATAAAGGTGGTGAATATTATGGTAGATATGATGAGTCAGGGCAATGCCCTGCCCATTTGCTAAACTCCTTGAAAAATTAGGTATTTGTGCCCAATACACAATGCCAGGATCACCTTGGCAGAATGGTGTAGCTGAAGGTGAAATCTTACCCTTATAGAAATGGTTAGAAGTATGATAAGTAGGACCCAATTGCCTACATTTTTTCTGGACACATGCATTAAAGACCGTTGTACACATCTTAAACAGGGTTCCTAGTAAGTCAGTTTCAAAAACCCCTTTTGAACTTTGGAAATGATGGAAACCCGATTTAAGGTATTTATGTGTGTGGGGCTGCCCAACGGAAGCTAGAATCTATAACCCTCGTGAAAAGAAATTGGATCCTATGGCATTATCATGTTATTTCATTGGATATCTAGAAAATTCAAAGGGATATAGATTCTACTATCCAAATCATACAACTAGAATCATAGAAACTGGAAATGCTAAATTCATTAAAGAAGGTGAAATAAGTGGGAGTATAAAATAAACGGAGGTAATCATTCAAGAAGTCAGGGTACAAATTCCTATACCTAGAGTTCATAACATACCTGTTATTCCTAATGTAGTTGTTGAACCGATCATTGACCCAATCAATAACAATGTATAACAAGTGAATGATCAACTAACTGAACAACCACATAATGAGACTATGACCGATGAAACTTTTGAAGCACCACAGGAAGTGCCATTAAGAAGATCTCAGAGATAAAAGAGATTGACAATTACGGATGATTATGTGGTATACCTTCAAGAGACCTAATTTAACATAGGGAATATTAATGATCCAGTTTCTTATGAAAAAGATGTAAATAGTGATGATTCCGATAAATGGATTGATACTATGAATGAAGAAATAAAATCTATGAATGACAATAAAGTTTGGGAGTTGGTCGAATTGCCAGAGGGACAAAAACGAGTTGGGTGAAAGTGGATCTTTAAGACCAAACTTGACTCAAAGGGCATTATCGAACGACATAAAGCTATACTTGTTGCCAAAGGTTTTAATGAACGAGAAGGCATTGATTATAATGAAACATTCTCTCTAGTTTCAATGAAGGACTCATTAAGAATCATATTGGTGTTGGTGGCTCATTATGATTTGGAGTTTCACCAAATGGACGTAAAAATAACTTTTCTAAATGGGAGTTTAGAAGAAGAAGTCTACATGGCACAACCACAAGGCTTCATAAAGGAAGGAAAGGAAAACATGGTCCATATGTTAAAGAAATCAATATATGGTCTAAATCAAGCTTCTCAGAACTGGTACATTAAGTTCCACGATACCATTATATCCTTTGGGTTTTAGTAATATATGTTGATGACTTACTTATTGCTAGCAATGATCTTGGTTTATTAAGTGAAACCAAGAAATACCTTTCTAAAAACTTTGAAATCAAAGATTTAGGTGAGGCATCCTTCGTGATCGGGATAGAAATATCTCAGGATAGATCATGAGTAATGTTGGGACTATCTCAGAAAGCTTACATTAACAAAGTTTTAGAAAGATTTAGAATGCAAAGTTGCATTCCCATTAATGTTCCACTTCAGAAAGGGGATAAGTTCATCTTAAGTCAATGCCCTAGAAGTGATTTAGAAAGGGAGCACATGAAAGTCATGCCTTATGCTTCTCTCGTAGGGAGCTTATTGTATGCACAAGTCTGAACTAGATCGAATATCACTTTTATTATTGGGATGCTAGGAAGATATCAAAGCAATCCGGGGATTTACCATTGGAAAGATGCAAAGAAAGTGCTGAGGTACCTGCAAGGGACCAAGGATTACATGCTCCCATATCGAAAGACTAGTCACCTTGAGGTGATTGGTTATTCAGACTCAGATTTTGGGGGATTCATTGACAGTAGAAAGAGCACTTCGGGTTATGTCTACCTTATGGCTGGAGGATCCATTTCATGGAAAAGTGCTAAGAAAAGCATCATCGCATCATCTACTATGGAGGTTGAATACGTAGCTTGCTTTGAAGCTACAAATCATGGATTATGGCTGCGAAACTTTATTTCAGGACTTAGAATTATGGGGTTAATATCTAAGTCGCTGAAAATTTATTATGATAATAATGCAGCAGTCTTCTTCTCGAAGAATGATAGGTATACTAAGGCTACTAAGCATATTGAGATGAAATACCTATCAGTTAAAGAAGACCTTTGTGGAACTTATCAAAGAGATGGGTCTCGATTAGTTAGATTTTGATTGCTATTTTGGGTTAGTTGTTTGACACTATTACTTGAATTCAATAAATTGTTTCTGATTTCTATTATTTTTGTCCTTTGTGAATGCATGCATATAATTCTGAATTATTGTTGACAGGAATAGTCCTTATTCAAAAGGACCTTATGAGTCCATAATGATACCCAATATTAAAGGCTCAGTCGAATGAAACATTGGTGTTGTGGTATATGGAAGGAACCATGCTCTTGAATAGCATGGAACCGCCATGACTCGCATCCATGAATCATTTGATTTATCAAAATTTATCAATGATTATGCACCTTATGATACCTAATTTAATTATATGATTTATTAGGACCAAGCGGGAGACTGTTGGAAGTTAATGTTAAGTGACGAAATTAATTATTTAATTTCAATTGTATTAAATTCTGAATTTCCCATTTATGTGGTCTTGATAAATATTAGATAATTAATTAGGAATGTGATAAATAAAGATATTAAAATATTGGGTAAACGTTATCCGTTATTCATATGATGGTTAGTGGCATTAGTGGCAGACTTGAACAGAGTCCCACCTCCACTAGGATTCCGACCCTTTTCCCCTTATAAATAGAGACCTCTACACCATCTAAAGTAATCTCAATACACATTGTTTCTAATGAGGGAGAGAAAATTCAAAATTCTTATTATTTGTATTTTCTCACAAATATTCTGGGCACATAATAGAGTAATTCTAGGCTATTCAAGAAGGGATTCAAAGGACTCTTTGACATGAGCATTTAAGTCACGTTATTCCAATCAATTGCAATGGACAAAGGTCAGTTTTGATCATAGTTATAAAGAACTTATGATTTTGTGATTACATGAAGATTAAACATCCTGGATTCATGACAAAACTATTTTTAACGTGATGTAACATTATGGTTTATATCTGGTTTTTATAATTATCAAAACAGTATTAATTAACATGGAAGTTGCACTGCCACAACAGCGGTAGTCGATGGAACCCTCTCGTCGGAAGTTAACTAAACCCATCGCTCCTTCTGATCTACCTTTGCCATTCCAATCTCTCCAGCTCCAACTCCGATGCTCTCAACGCCTACTGGTAACCCCTTCTTCACCATTTAGCGCTACTCTACCATCGAAAGCCTCAATAAAATTATGATTTTCTAGGATAACCTCATCTGCAATTCCTCTTCCGCCTTCCACAAAGGATTGTTCCCCCACTCAGAGACCCACCACATCAGCAGCGATTGCACCTACAAGGTTGGTCATATTCAATATGGGGACTCCTTAGACTTCAACACTCGGTGGAACCAAATTCACCTGAGTATCCTCACTGATATTCTGACCTCCTGCAATAACTTGGGAAAGTAAACATTCCATAACTTTACCTCCCTTTACTCTCTTAGCTTCCATGTGTTTGTTTTTGACAATCAATGGGTTGTTCTTCCATCCCATTAACATTAACTTTACTGCCCCCATAAAAGCAAAAAGTCATTGTTTCAACCAAGATGGGTAAAACAAAAACCCAACCACCTGCTTTTACAATTATTTCTCTGGTCACGTTCACTCCATTTGACCCGTATACGAGCCCATCTTAGCTCTTCCCCCGCCTGGGTGTCCTGTTCTATGTTAAAAAACCCTACACTTGTGACAGATGACTTGGAACACTTCCACTCCCCAAAGATGAAGCAGGAGTCCTATTACCTTAATCCAGTGACTCGTTGGGAGTAGGGACGGAGCCAGGTGGGGGTTCAAGCCTCCATGTTTTTTTAAAAATAAAAATTTATTTTTGTAGGTAAAAAAAATTAGGGGTAAAAAGAGATTATTTTAAAACCTAGGGTAAAAAGGATGAATACTAATAGTTTAAATACCCATACATTAAAACCTATTTTCTCTCCTGTCAAAACACAAACACCCGCCTTCCTCTTTCAAAATTTTTTCCTTCCATTCTTCATCTCAATATCCATATATGATGTGCATGCTCCCTCTTCAAAAATTACAAGATAAGTGTAACAACCTGAGGACTTGGAGACAACGATTTATTTATTTTGGGAGAAATAAATATTATTTTAATTAGAGATTAATTAAATTTGGCACTTGAGGTCAAAACTTGGAGTAATTAGAAAGTGTATCGTATGGCAATTCTGAGGGTGTAGTTCTGTCCGGAAGGGTCGAGAAAGTCAAAATGGCTGTACTTGAGGTCTATTTAGTTTCCAAAATAAATTATGACCGTTTGACTCGAATTAAAGTTACCGGGTCATTTAAAGATGTGTATATTGGGATTTAGGGCTTATTAAGCCTACGGGAGATATTTCCCCAAAGAGAGAAAGAGAAAAAGAAATAAAGAAAGAAAGAAAGAAGAAGAAAAGAGGTAGAAAGTGGAGATTTCCGGCCAATATGGGATCTCAAGGCGGATTCAGACCCTACGAACCCGAGGCAAGTGATTAAACTTGATAAATAATTGTTGTGTACCATTTATTGCACGATTTGTGGATTGAATGTTTGGGTTTTAGGTTTAGTTTAACAAAACCTAACTTTTGGGAATAATCTTAGATTTGATATGTAGATCTTTGATTTGGGGTTAAAAATTAGTTATATGTATTCTAGGATGAATATTGATGATATATATGTAATTGGGTTGAAGAGAAATGGAGAGAAAGTGAGAAATATGAATTTTGGGGATTTTAGCTTACTTAAAAAGTAGCCATTTTCGAGGTTTCTGAATGGCCGAATCGATTCAGCCTCCTACCGAATCGATTCGAAAATATGCAGGTGCACAGGTCTGAGTGACCTAATCGATTTGGAACCCCGCCGAATCGATTCAGCCTGAGACAGATGCCCAGGTCTGATGACCCGAATCGATTTGCCTTCCGAGCCGAATCAATTCGCTGGGCCGAATCGATTCAAAATTGGCCCGAATCGATTCGAAAACTGGGCTTTTGGGGGATTATTTTTCTAAGAAGAATTTCATCCCGTTTTGTTCAAGGTTATTGATTGGAAACCTCTATAGGGTTGTTTGGAGTATGTTTTGGAGACTTTTAGAGTGTTTCCCTTATAAGAAATTATTGGAGTCTTATTAACTAAATTTGAGGAATATCGAATAGAGATTATGGTATATTTTAAGTGGGGAATCCCACCTTGATTGGAGATTCGATTTGGAGATGATCATTATAATCATAAGAAAGAATGAGATAAATTTAGAGACATCGGATCTTAGGATCAAATCCCAAATGGGATAATGTTAAAGGTTTAAAAAATGAATTGAACCCCATTGTGGATGGAGAACTGTATATGCTAATTGAGGTGCATTCGGATATAAAATATCTTTAACTTAATTAGAATTGAGAGACAATTCATTATTAGAAACGATGTGTGAGCTTCAAGCGAGAAATAGTATCGTGTATACTAAGTGGGGAAGATGTGTGAGATTTGATGGTTAGTGTATCAAATGAGAGAGATATACTAAACAATGACATTAAATTTATTGCGCCTAAGAGCGTATAATGAATATGAAAATAATGTGGCAGGTATACCTTATATGATGGTATATCTTTATTATGTGGGATGTATGTATACCCTATATGACGGTATATATGCATTGTTAGGCATTCCCTCTCCTTGCTATCATTGGGAAGTTACGTGCGTAGAGGGTGAGCATCCTGGCTCAAAGAGCAGGGTGTGGATATTCCCCAGGTCATAGTCGTCCATGTGATTATTATGTGATATACATTTATTTATTTTGGGGGTGAGAGGTCGTGGGTATGTGTCGCTCTCACTTGCCGATTAGGAGCTATGACCCCTTCTCGGGACGTCGTGTGCGTGAGTTGATCACGAGGTGGGTGTCGTTGAACCCCTCCAGGTGGCCCTAGTTTGCTACGTATGTGGGCTCCTAGAAGATGATAGCATGTGAGCCTGCGTCCTTCGAGTTATAGCTCGGTTGGATGGTTATTATTGCTTGTGCTTGTATTTGGGTATCGAGGGCTTAATGGACCTCAACGACCTACATTGCCAGGATTAGTATATCGGGGGGTTCCTTGTTTGGATTTCACTTCGACGAGACATCCCACGCATGAAAAGTCGTGTACTGTTGAGAATTGGGAATATTAATTAATTAAAATTTGATAATAAATTGGGTTACATGCATCATACATTGAGGCATAATGAGACTCGAGGATCGATACGGTCAGGAGTAGTGTAACGGGGGGGGGGGGGGTTCCTTGTTTTAATTTCGCTTCGACGAGATGTGCCACGCACTAAACACAGTGCCATGTTGAGAAGGCGGGAGGAGTTTAGTCCTTAATTCTTGATGCTATTATATAATAATTATATATATATATATATATACACACACATATATATATATATATATATATATATATATATATATATATTGTTTACATTCCTTATAAGGGCATCACTAAAATATCAAATTCTAGTAATTGAGAATGTTGATGTATTGTGATGACGTTATTATGAGGTTGATTATGCAACTTTATATGTTTAACAAATGAACAAATAGAAAGATAACTATAACATTTAAATTAAAATATATGATTTAGATGGGACTCGGATAAGTATAGATTGAGAGATAGTCTAGATGATTTTATTTAAATATTTCGTTTGGGTTTTAAATTATATTCTGTTGCCTAGATAGAATTTGGGAACCCATTTGGAGATCACATGCATACTCTTAGTGCGCGCTTTAGTTGAGAGATGAGATGGATTTTTATGGAGAGGACGATTCCATTAAATCATGTAATAATGCATTTATAATTATTATGCATTTTAATACACTTGCTATAAAATGTTTTTCAACTCGGGCTCTGACCCGTTTATATTTTCTCCTCCATGTACATATTGTATTACTTTAGGTGCTCCTCCACAAGGACGCCTTTGATGTTCATCCATCCAGTGTATTCGTGGAGCTGTGGCAATTGCGGACTTTCGCGTCATTTTTCTTTAGTCGATTCCTATCTTTGTATATCAAGATTAGGATTCAATTGTTTATGAATTTAGTATTCAAGGTGTTGTAGATTAACACTTTTATATTTCATTTCTCCGATATGTATTGTCTGTTACCCGACAGCATATTCGGTTATTTTATTTGTACTTTGTATTGAACTCTTGTATATAAATGGAGTTCACACTTATCACTCATCATAGTTAGATGTATATTATTGGTTATGTTGCATTATTGGTTTTGTTGTTGTTGTTAAATAAAAGTTTTAAATTTTTGACAATTCGCCTTTAATAGTTTCGGGTAGTTAGCCTTATATTATTAGTATTGTCTATTGATGTTGAGACTGTGCCATCTGGGATACCTGATTTAATGTAGTGTAGGGTTGGCCACCTATTATTATTTTGAGAGGGTTTTCACAAATGGTATCAGATCATCAGGTTCTAGTGTCTTTAGTATCGATGTGCGTTACTACAATCTTCCGTAAGCATTATTGATGTATAGCCTTATTATTAGGACGATTGCATTCATATGTCCATATTTCTTCTGTGATTTGAATTTTTTTGAAAGGCGTTCTGATACAATTGTTCTTGTTTCAGATGCCATCGAAGGGAGGTTGTTCAGTCAAGGAAAATAAAGGGAATGTGCGACCCCAAATGCCTCAAAGGAACGTGACTACCGATGATGTTGCCAATATTGTGGCACAAGCAGTAACTGCTGCCATTTCCACGATGGCGCAGTAATCTGTCGTTCAAGCAGCCCGACCCCATTTAGGATTGTCTTTATGGGAGAGAGTGAAGGAAGATTTTAGTAAGGGGCATCCTCCCGAGTTTGTAGGGGGAGTTTATGCAATGACGGCAAGTCAATGCAAGAATAGTATACAGAGTTATGCAATGAGTGTAGTGAGGTTCAGAAACAATTTTTAGCCACCTTTAAGTTATCGGGTGTAGCTCTTCAATGGTGGGATTCTGTCACCACATTTGAACAGAGAGATACTTTGCCTATAATATAATTTTGGAAACTTTTTGATCGAAGGTATTTCCCTTCCTCTTCTCGAGATATAAAGATTTTTCAGGGAAATAAAACGGTGGCAGAATATGAGGAAGATTTTTCTAGATGGGTAAAATTAGTGCCTGATGAGGTAAATACAGAAGAGAAGCGTATATCGAAGTTTATTCGAGGTTTAGATTGGAAAATCCGAAAACACTTGTTAGAGAGTCCTAAGTTAGTGACTTTCGTCGAGGTAGTGAATGCGGAACTACTAAAGTTTCATGAACTTTATCTTCGTCCGTAAGAGGGTAAGAACTTTGGAGATTCGAGTTTATCAAGTAAGTTTGGTAAGGAGAGTGCCAGTAATGCGAGTGAGCAGAAAAGATTTGTGGGTAAGTGTTTATTTTGTAATCAGATAGGTCATAAAAAGATAGATTGTCCTAAAATAGGTAAAGGACCAAACTTTTATGAAATTTTGGAAGTGAAACCCCTACAGCAGATTCGAGGTCATTTTAGACCGGGGGACTTTGTTTGGGAGCCCATTGATGAGGATGGTCAATCGGACCAGAGATGGATGATGTAAGTTAATTTTCCTTTATGAATAGGATAGTTACAAAAACTAAATTTGGGGAATATCGTATGTGAGATATTTATAAAAGGGTAGTGCTATAGCCCTATTTTGTATGTACTGACCCAAAAGGGGGAATTTTGAGCAAGGTAGGCTCTTACGCTATTATTTTGAGCAAGTAGTAATGATAAAGATACTTCTTTTATATAGTCATGATTAGACTTATATAATTGTTGTATTACAGATATGGATGAGCCTTATAAATGGCGATATATTGAAAAGACGTTGTTTTGGATAAGAGTTTAAAGATTTTGGATTGATGGGACGCAGGAAATTTTTAGCTCATGATTATGCTAATTTTTGTGAGCTATATGTTGTTATATGTATTACGATTTAAAAGACCTTGTGTTGGACATAAGGCATTTTATATTATATTATAATATATAAGCCGTTTTCAAAATAAACTGTTTTCAAAATAAAACTTTTTCTAGGCCTTGGGCCATATCAAAATGATTTTTCCCTTAAATATTTTCAAACTTTAGTTCGGATTTAAAAAAATCTCAATCCCCGGTGTCGCCTCATAGTAGTGTATTGGGAGGGTTCCTCGTTTGTATTTCGCTTTTGCGAGACGTCCCCCGCACGAAAGTGGCGAATGTCAGGAATTGAGAGGAGTTATCTCTTTGGACCATTCAAATTTTTTTTTCACACTGTTTAAATGTTAGTATACCTTACATATTTATTGAAATGTGGAACTTTGGAGGCAAATAATGCCTCATTATGATTGTTGGGAGCATAAAGCTCAAATATAAAGGGTGTATGGGCTCCCTAGTTGTGGAAATTGGTTTTATATAACTCATAATCAACTTAAAATAAAATAAATTAAAATAAATTCGTCATGGGAAGTTAGAAGTTTGGAGATAGGATTAGTAAGGGTGAGTGTAGTAGGAACTAGTTGAGCTTTGGAGGATTAGGCTTAGCTAAAATTTCGAGGACGAAATTCTTGAAAGTGGGGAAGTTTGTAACAACCCGAGGTCTTAGAGACAACGATTTATTTATTTTCGGAGAAATAAATATTATTTTAATTAGAGATTAATTAAATTTGGCACTTGAGGTCAAAACTTGGAGTAATTAGAAAGTGTATCGTATGGAGATTCTGAGGGTGTAGTTGTGTCTGGAAGGGTCGAGAAAGTCAAAATAACTGTACTTAAGGTCTATTTAGTTCTGAAATAAATTAGGACCGTTTGACTCGAATTAAAGTTACCGGGTCATTTAAAGTGTGTATTATCATTTAAAGATGTGTATCTTGGGATTTAGGGCTTATTAAGCATACGGGAGATATTTCTCCAAAGAGAGAAAGAGAAAAAGAAAGAAAGAAAGAAAGAGAGAAGAAGAAAATAGAGAGAAAGTGGAGATTTTCGGCCAATATGCGATCTCAAGGCGGATTCAGACCCTACGAACCCGATGCAAGTGATTAAACTTGCTAAATAATTATTGTGTACCATTTATTGCACGATTTGTGGATTGAATCTTTGGGTTTTAGGTTTAGTTTAACAAAACCTAACTTTTGGGTATAATCTTAGATTTGATATGTAGATCTATGATTTGGGGTTAGAAATTAGTTATATGTATTCTAGGATGAATATTGATGATATATATATGTAATTGGGTTGAAGAGAAATGGAGAGAAAGTGAGAAATATGAATTTTGGGGATTTTGACTTACTTAAAAAGTACCCATTTTCGAGGTTTCTAAAGGGCCAAATCGATTCGGCCTCCTACCGAATCGATTGGGAAATATGCAGGTGCCCAGGTCTGAGTGACCGAATCGATTTGGACACCCTCCGAATCGATTCGGCCTGAGACAGAGTCCCAGGTCTGATGACCCGAATCTATTCGCCTTCCTAGCCGAATCGATTTGAAATTGGCCCGAATTGATTTGGAAACAGGGCTTTTAGGGGATTATTTTTCTAAGAAGAATTTCATCCCGTTTTGTTCAAGGTTATTGATTGGGAACCCCTATAGGGTTGTTTGGAGTATGTTTTGGAGACTTTTAGAGTGTTTCCCTTATAAGAAATTATTGGAGTCTTATTGACTAAATTTGAGTAATATCGAATAGAGATTATGGTATATTTTAAGTGGGGAAGCCCACCTTGATTGGAGATTCGATTTGGAGATGATCATTATAATTATAATAAAGAATGAGATAAATTTAGAGACATTGGATCTTAGGATCAAATCCCAAATGGGATAATGTTAAAGGTTCATAAAATGAATTGAACCCCATTGTGGCTGGAGAACTGTATATGCTAATTGAGGTGCATTCGGATATAAAATATCTTTAACTTAATTAAAATTGAGAGACAATTCATTATTAGAAGCGACGTTTGAGCTTCAAGCGAGAAATATTATCGTGTATACTAAGTGGGGAAGATGTGTGAGATTTGACGGTTAGTGTATCAAAGGAGAGAGATATACTAAACAATGACATTAAATTTATTGCGCCTAAGAGCGTATAATGAATATGAAAATAATGTGGCAGGTATACCTTATATGATGGTATATCTTTATTATGTGGGATGTATGTATACCCTATATGATGGTATATACGCATGGTTAGGCATACCCTCTCCTTGCTATCATTGGGAAGTTACGTGCGTAGAGGGTGAGCATCCTAGCTCAAAGAGCAGGATGTGGATATTCCCCACGTCATAGTGGTCCATGTGATTATTATATGATATACATTTAATTATTTTGGGGGTGAGAGGTCGTGGGTATGTGTTGATCTCACTTGTCGGTTAGGAGCTATGACCGCTTCCCGGGACCTCGTGTGCGTGAGTTGATCACGAGGTGGGTGTCATTGAACCCCTCCAGGTGGCCCCAGTTTGCTACGTATGTGGGCTCCTAGAAGATGATATCATGTGAGCCTGCGTCCTTCGATTTATAGCTCGGTTGGATGGTTATTATTGCTTGTTCTTGTATTTGGGTATCGAGGTCTTAATGGACCTTAATGACCTACATTGCCAGGATTAGTGTATCGGGGGAGTTCCTTCTTTGGATTTCACTTCGGCGAGACGTCCCACGCATGAAATGTCGTGTACTGTTGAGAATTGAGAATATTAATTAATAAAAATTGGATAATAAATTGCGTTACATGCATCATGCATTGAGGGCATAATGAGCCTCTAGGATCGATACGGTCAGGAGTAGTGTAACAGGGGGGTTCCTTGTTTGGATTTTGCTTCGGCGAGACGTCCCACGCACGAAACGCAGGACCGTGTTGAGAATCAAGAGGAGTTTAGTCCTTAACTCTTGATGCTAATATCTCATATATAATAATTATATATGTATTGTTTACATGCCGTATAAGGGCATCACTAGCATATAAAATTCTAGTAGTTGAGAATGTTAATGTATTGTGATGATGTTATTATGAGGTTGATTATGCAACTTTATATGTTCAACAAATGAACAAATATAAAGATAACTATAACATTTAAATTAAAATATATGATTTAGATGGGACTCGGATAGGTATAGATTGAGAGATAGGTTAGATGATTTTATTTAATTATTTCATTTGGGTTTTAAATTAGATTCTCTTGCCTAGATAGAATTTGGGAACCCATTTGGAGATCACATGCATACGCTTAGTGTGCGCTTTAGTTGAGAGGTGAGATGGATTTTTATGGAGAGGACGATTCCATTAAATCATGTCATAATGCATTTATAATTATTATGCATTTTAATACACTTGCTATAAAATGTTTTCCAACTCGGGCTCTGACCCGTTTATATTTTCTCTTCCATGTACATATTGTCTTACTTCAGGTGCTCCTCCGCAAGGACGCCTTTGATGTTCATCCATCAAGTGTATTCGTGGAGCTGTGGCAATAGTGGACTGTCGCGGCATTTTGCTTTAGTCAATTCCTATCTTTGTATATCTAGATTAGGATTCAGTAATTTATGGAGTTAGTATTCAAGGTGTTGTAGATTAACACTTTTATATTTCATTTCTCCGATTTGTATTGTCTGTTACCCGACAGCATATTCGGGTATTTTTTTTGTACTTTGTATTGCACTCTTTGTATATAAATGGAGTTCGCACTTATCACTCATCATAGTTAGAAGTATATTGTTGGTTATGTTTCATTATTGGTTTTCTTGTTGTTGTTAAATAAAAGTTTTAAAATTTTGACAATTCGCTTTAAATAATTTTGGGTAGTTAGCCTTATATTATTAGTATTGTCAGTTGATGTTGAGACTGTGCCATCTGGGATACCTGATTTAATGTAGTATAGGGTTGGCCACCCGTTATTATTTTGAGCGGGTTGTCACAATAAGACAACATTTGGTAAGATTCTAAGTTATTTAATTTTTTTCATATAAATATTATTCTATCTCATTAACTCTATTAATTTTTATGATTTCATTCATTTTTTAGGGTTTCAATTTTTGTGTCAGTCAAAATTTATTTATCCTCCATTAGAGATCCTTCCTCCCAATTTGACGGGTATGTCTTCTCTTTTTTTCTCGCTATTTATCTTGCCTTTAATTTTAGGGTTAATATTGGGATAAATTTTTGTGCTAATATTGGGAAATTTCTAGAACTGAATTTTTGGATATTTTTAGGACTGAATTTAAGTTGCATTGAACTAAATTTATTGATGTTAAAATTTGGGATTTATTTTAGGGTAATAATGTTATGTTTGTTAGAGTTTGATTTAATGTTGTTGGTTTGTATTTTAGGGTTAATTGAAGGGGATAATTAAAGATAGTTAGTTTAAATTTGGGGCCGAAATGTTGATTTACTTATTTGTTTCTCTTTCCATTAGAATAAACAAATTACATTATTTTTTTGTAAATACTAAAAAATAACCTCAAAAAATTCGGCTCGAGGGCTACCTCCCCCCACCCCCCGGAAATCACAGTTAACTTCGCCCCCACTATCAAAAGTTCCTGGCTCCGTCCCTAGTCGGGAGGGTGCCACTTATCTAAACAAAGAGGAACCCCATGCACTGACCAGTTTTTCATCTTCATAATCCCTCACAACTTCCATCTCTGATGCGAAAATGAAATAGAATAACAATGCATCCAAGTACCGATCCACCACCCCGCCAACGGGTCTCCAACGTTCGTTAACCCACAAATTAATTCTTTCGATCGAAGGTGGTAATCTTTCTGCTCTTTTGACATGACCCACCAGTGCTCTCTGAACGAAAGTGACTCCGGACATGTATGAGTCATCTTCTATGGAAATCTCTGAATTCAAAATAGGATCTGTGCGAATGTATATGGGATAAACTGGCCATAGTTCCACCGTCGCTACTTGAAGATATGACCTATAGCCCACTTTCCCCATTTCGAGTTTCATACCCTATATCTAAGATAAGTTTCTAACCAACTACAAAGAGGTGATATTGTAAATCGATGCAAACACATGCATAACGTCAACAAAATCTGAATAGACTTGAGGTATGTATACAAAAGGAGAAGAGTACAATATAACTTGCCTTTTAATTTGGGAAAAAACTTAAGAGTTGGTTGATTGATGAACTCTTTAAAAATAGTCTTAATTTCTTCAAAATTCTTTTTCAAACACTTGAATTAGTCCTTTAATCTTTATTCATCTTCTAAATCTTGTATTTATGGGTGATTTGATAATGGAGTTCGTAGATGAATTGGCTGAAGATGTATAGAGAACTAGGGTTTTGTTTAAAGATTTGTTTAGAGAGGGAATAGTATTTTGAGAGAAATATGATCCATAAAAATTTATTTTCGTGCTTAATAAGTATTTAAACAAAAACAAACCAATGATCCTTGCGGTCTAGCACGAAAGAGTTGTGACTCAACACAATCGCAGTGGCGGAGTGGTATGTCTGCGGTTACGGCCTATAATTATTGCAATCACGACTACACCTGCAAACCAAATTTTGAGTCAGCGCCAATTTTTCCTTCATGAAAGAAACCTAAAACCGTAATCGTGTTGTAACCCAATTAAGCATAACCCAGGTCCAATATTTTTATTATTAAGCCAAAGTCGAATATACTTTACGAACTAATTAATTAAATTTTATAACTCCAATTTAGCTCATTATAAATTTAAATTAGCATATAATTAATAACCAATCAAATTTTCCATTTAAAATCTTAAAAATCAAAATTTCCCTTTTAATTATCAATTTAACCATTTATTTAATTCTTTTAGAAAATAAGAGGTATTACATTAAGCAATCATATAACTGCACATGCAATTAGTCAGTTATTTAAATTAAATCAACTTTATTTTATTATTTAAAATTATGTGGTATAAAATAAGGATGTACTTTATTAAGCCTATATGTACCCTATATCCAAGGAAAAGCTTGGTTAAGCTTTATTAAGGGTTTTGTATTCTTTGTATGTGTCAATGTATACTTGCATACATAAATTTTATTTATACATACTTTTTACAGAGACATTTGTATAGAGTTTTAAAAAAAAAAGCACAATGGGAGACACAATTTGGGTAACCCAAAAGTATATTTTCCCTTCCTCTCTCATCTAAACAAAATAAGCACCATTTAAACTTTCATTGTTATTCCATATAACTTTTTGAGTAAACTACCCCAACTGTTCCTTACCTTTATATTGGTCTCAATTTACTCTCATACCTTTTTATTGTCTCAATTTAGTCCCTCGCCTTTCAAATTGGTTCAATTTCATCCCTGTCTTTTTTTGTTTCAATTTCATCTTTAACCTTTCATTTTGTCCCAATTTGGTCCGTCAATTAACTATTTTTTATACAATTGACTATTTTACACTCTTTATTGAAAAATAATAAATGAATATTTTAAAATTTGAAAAATAAGCTATTTTATTATTATTTGGGGATAAGAAATAGTTTTTTTATCGAGAATAATAGTTTTTATTTTTATTCTATCCCAGTTGTTTTTAGTTTTAAAAAAAAACTCGAATAATAATTTTAATAGTAAATATAGTTTTTTTATTTATAAAAAAATCCATTTTTAATTTTAATTTAAAATTTTTAGATTCACAATTGATTAATGCCGCTGGCGCGGACCCACATTATGGGAATTTTTTTATTTATCAGTTATATTACATAGATTAGGGAAAAATTGACGTCTTAGATCCGCAATTGGTTAGTTAACTGGATCGGACCCACATTCATTAAAATAAGGGACTTGAGAATAAGCCGTTGTAGTCAAGCCTGTTATTTTAATGAATGTTCCTCCGATCCAACAAGCTAACCAATCGCGAATCTAAGACATCAATTTTTTCCCCATCTATGTAATCAAATTGATAAATAATTTTTTTCTATAATGTGGTCCGCACCATCGACACTAATCAATTGTGAATCTAAAACATCAAATTTTACATTTTTAATTAAAATTAAAAAAAGAGTTTTTTATAAATAAAAAAACTATGTTGACTATTAAAATTATTATTCGAGTTTTTTTTATAAAATTTAAAACAACCAAGATAGAGTAAAAATAAAAATGATTTTTTTAGTATTCTCGAATAAAAAGTATTTTTTGTCTCCAAATAATAATAAAATAACTTATTTTTCAAAGTTTATAACATTCATTATATTATTTTTCAATAAAGAGGGGTAAAATAGTCGATTGTATCCAAAATAGTTAACAGATAGACTAAATTGAGACAAAATGAAAGGTTGATGATGAAATTGAAAAAAAAAAGGACAGGGACAAAATTGAACCAATTTGAAAGGTGAGGGACTAAATTGAGACAATAAAAAGGTAAGGGACTAAATTGAAACCAAAAGAAAGGTAAGGGACTGTTGGGGTACTTTACTCTAACTTTTTTCTATCTTCTTCCATTGCTGCACATCCTTAAAATATCACAAGTATTTGTTGTTAACTTCCATTGTTAGCTTTACTTGCATGAGATTTCAAGGAAGTACAATTTCTTTAAAAATCACATTATATTATATTTGATTTGGCCTCAACCTGTCATCATACTTTATATTATTTAATATTGTTTTTTATTTATGTTATTTTAAACAAATAAAAAAAATTACTTAGTTTTTACTTGAGATACCAGATTTAAAAAAAAAAAGAATGGCACCCTAACGTTTTATTAAAATTTAACTTTTAATGCTTAACTCAATATATTTTCTTTTTGAAGTTTTTTTATACAATTTTAGCTTTTTCTAATTAGGTGAAAAAAAGGTGAAAAAAATACTTATTTTTTACTTGACTCATTACATATTTTTATTTATTTAAAATAGTTGCCCTTAAATTTTTACTAAAATCTAACAGTTAATGCTTAGCTTAATATATTTTCTTTTTACATTCTTTTAATAATCATGTTATTATAATATTTATCTATTAACATTATGATTTGTTTTATTTTAATTTAATAGGAATGGATAGAGCAGTTACTCAAGACACTCCTAGTATTGACTTAAATAAGCACCTTGATGAATTTGAGGAAAATGAAATAGGCGAAGTAGAATGTGTTGAGGGAAATTGGAACAATGAGAATCTTCAACACTCATCATTCAAAGCTATTAATTGGGCATTAAGCCCTATCACCTCATAAAACCACATCCGCAAAGGACAAGGATCAATAATCAAAATAAAATGATCAAGGAATCAAAAAGAAATAAAATGCATAAAGGAAAATTGCATAAAATAAAGAATACCTCCAAAAGGTACATGACGCTAGTAAAGGTCTGTCGGCGGCACTAGCTGAATGCATCCAGAGAAAAATAAAGGGTCGCCAAAGTCAGGAAACCCTAGTAAAAAAGATAAATATTCAAAAATACCCTCAAATAAGGAAAAAAACATAGATGGATCACGTCACCACCAAAAATCCTCCCAATAATAAAAAAATAAATAAATGGGCCATCTGTCACACCTGCAGCCCTTTAATATCGTTGATCCGTCGACTCAATAACACTTCCTTCAAAAAACACAAACAGATGGAGTCCCCAAAGACTATCCGCCTAACATCATCTAATGCCGCCTCCACCACCGTCGATGTCCCCTGTAAAGTCCGGTCCACCTCTGTCTGGGCCCCCTCATAATCCAGCCCCAGTAGTTTCTACACGTCAATGCATGGTATGGGTGGTGTCCCACCACCTCTCCCATAGAGCGCAAAGGATAGTCGTCGAACGAGGTATCTCGTCCAGGGTAGATGCCAAATGGACAAATCCAGCTGATGACACCACCCAACACACTACCGGAGGAAGGTGCTCCCAGACTTCCTTGAACCCCGTCGTTCCTCGAGAACACAAGTTTGACGCAGAGATATCAGTCTATCAAAGTCAAAAGGAAAAACCCTGGTCAAAATTTAAAAAATAAGAAAATATCACCCAAAAATAATTAAGGAATACCAAAGGTCATTAATACTTACATAGCCACCAGGGTTCAACACCCTAGAAGATTGATGGTGTGTTGGCTTGAGCAAAAGAGTTCGCTCATGGCTCGAATGAGTCAAAAGCATTCTCACCACCCAGCGCTAGGGGCACCCTGGCCTGCCACTCCAAATGTGCCCAGTCGTCAACATTCAACCATGTCATGTGGACTGTACTGCTTTAAAAATCCGACATTTCTTAGTTTTGGAGGAGAAAAGAACGCTAGCACAATTCGCAAAAAGGAAAGGCAGAAGTTAGAAGATCGATAACTCCCAGAAACACACCGATAGGCATTATCCCTTCATGTGCTCGAGGAAGCCTAAAACACTATGACACTACCATTTGGCACCTCCTACACCCTACTTGTCGGCGCCCTCCCTGAAATTTTGTACAAAAAATGCTGAAAGATCTCAAAAAATCATCAAAAAATTCCTAAAATTACCAATTGAATTTTAGAATTTTTACCAGTAAGAATAACATTTAATACCACACTTAGATCCCCAACGAAACATTTACTTCCCTAGCGGAACGCAAATTCCCAAAATCAATTAGATATCTCCCTAGCAATCTCTCAAAGGAACACCGCAAAAATTGAAGAAAAATCCCCAATAATGATACATCCAATCCTCGAATTAATACCTTTTTCTTGAGTAGAGTCTCCAAAAGAAAATTGCAACTTAAGCACTCAGAATTGGCTTCGACTTGTAGAATTAGTCACCCCCACTTAAAATCCTCAAAATTGGCCTCGACCCATAAAATTGGTCTCTTGAACTTATGCCCTCAAAATTATCTTCAACCCTTAGAATTCTTCTCTCCCACTTAAGTCCTTATAATTGACCTCGACCCTTAGAATTGGTCACTCCCACTTAGGCGCTTAAAGTTGGCTTTGACCCTCAGAACTGGTCACTTCTACTTAAGCCCTCAGAATTGGCTTCCACCCTCAGAATTGGTCACTTCTAATTAAACCCTCAAAGTTGGCTTCGACCTGCAGAATTGGTCACCACTACTTAATCCCTCAGAATTGGCTTCGACCCACAGAATTGGTCACTCCCATCTAAGCCCCCAGAATTGGCCTTGACTCGCAGAATTGTCCACTCCCAGTTAAGGCCCTCAGAATTAACCTCGACCCACATCATTGGTCACTACATCTTATGCCCTCAAAATTGGCTTCGACCTGCAGAATTGGTCATCTTCTACTTAAACCCTACGAATTGGCTTCGACTCGCAAAATTAGTTTCTCCCACTTAGGTCCTCAAAATTGATCTCCAACTTCAAAATCAATTGCTCCCACTTAGGTACTCAGAATTGACCTTAACCCTCAAAATTGGTCACTCCTAATTAAGCCCTAAAAATTGGTCTCTCCTACTTAAGTCCTCAAAATTGGCTTCGACCCCTAGAATTGGTCACTCCCATCGAAGCCCTCAGAATTGGTCGCTCCCTACCCTAGGTCCTCAGAATTGACCTTGGCCCACATAATTTTCTATCCCTAGCATTTCATTAGGTCCAAAAAATTAGCCTAGACCCTCCAAATCGATCATCCTTGTCCCTTAGGTTTGCAGAATCGACCTCTTTCCAAAATATCATCTGGTGTCTATTCGATGTCTTTTAATTATTCCAAGCTCAACCTTTGATGGGATGTATAGACACCATATTATAGGACCCCCTAAATCTCTCCTTAGGTCCCTAACACCTCTCCATTTCACTAAAAAACCTAGGTCATACTTTGAGTACCGATATAGAGGCCATCGAGCGCTCATGGGCCCCATTAAACTCCAGTCAACTCTATCATCAAAGCAAAATCTCAATGAAATTTTTAAGGGATCTAAATACCTTTTCTAATGGTCTATCTCGTGCACAAATTGACATAACGATTCAGACGAACGAATAATTTTACTAATAAAAATAGATTTGGAGGCCATTGGGCGCTCACGGGCACCGATTTGACCCCAGTCAACTCCGTCATTAGAGATAAATCTCTTTTAATATTCTAATGACACTATAACCCATTTAAAATGGTATGCCCCATGCATGAAATAGCATAACCGTTTGGACGAAGGATCCATTCTCCCCAAAAAACTGATCTAGAGGCCACTGGGCGCTCTCGGGCACCATTTGATAAGAGTCAACTCTTCATATTGAATGATACTAAATGAATCTTAAAATGAAACTAAATACCCTTTCCAACGGTCCACCACATGTAGTAATCAACCTTACAGTACGGATGAATAATCTGTTTTACTCCAAAAGGTCACTAGGTGTTTTTGGGCCCCAATTGACCAAAGTCAACTTTTCGAACCAAGTGAAGCTGTTTGGAATGTCAAAGTATCTCTCCTAAGATTTTCAATGGTCCACCCCGTGCAAAAGTCTGACTTACCATTCGGGCGAACGATCCGTTTTCGTTCGATGATCTCTCGTCCAAATGAACAGTGAGCACTTTTGAGCCACGTTTGACACAATGTTAACTCCCGAACCCAGGAGCGGTCCCAAGGACTCTTAAAGGTATCTAAAATAACTTGCTAATGGTATGACCCATGCACGAATTGGATCAATTGACTGCGTTCGATGACCATATTTCCTCAAACATTTGTACGAGACTACCAATTGCTAGGTCCATTTCCCTGGCTATCGGCAGTGTGCCTTGGGTTAACTGCCGATTAGAAAGTCTAGGTATATGCCAATCGCTACCACCTTACCCTATAAATATAGGGGATGACCTCACTCCCAAAGAACACCTTAGATCCATCGAAATCATTGATCTCAATAAAATTCTCTTGCAATCAACAAAGTTTCCTCATGTGATATTCCTTTCCATCTCACAGTCCCATCCTTTTCATACCTAATTTGGAAAATCTCATTCTGTCTCATCCAACATTCCTCTCAACATCCAAGGGATCTCAACCAAGATCAATATCAAGCTTCAATTCTTCAAAGAAGGTAAAAAAATCCTTCTCTCTCTCTCTCTCTCTCTCTCTCTTTAAATTTCTTGTTTTTACATTAATTAGATAAATTTATAATATATCTTTTACTTTAGTTCATACACATTAACATCTCACCTTTTTATTATTTATATTGCACATACTTTATTTTCTATAAAACAACCAAAACAAACAAACAAAAAGGATTACACCTATAAATTCCAATGGGATTATCCATTACCATTTCTCAAAACTAAAATACATTTTGTACACACACATATAATAAATTCTTGTTCGAAACTATGGGATAAACCCCACCCTTGTGTTGTATGTGAACTACGTGAAATTTGATACGTACGTATTTCGGATTAAAACTCGAGACTCGAGTCCAATTTTCTAATTTTACTATTTACCCATCTTCACATTTTCATCCTTTTCATTTATACATTATTTTAATACGTATTATGTTTGTGATCCTTATTTGCGTTTTATCCAACATACATTATCGTTCGAACATAATGATCAATATTTCGATAAACGCATAAATCGTATTTTTCTATATATTATTTTGGGAACATTCCTATGGATGACCTCACTCTATCTTTTTCATGGTATGAGTTGGGAGATTTTGATCTTCATTATATATACACGCACACACTTTACGAAGAAATAAAGAAAAATAGTAAGAAAAGCCCATGAGAGACCGAAAGGACATGATGGGTACCTAACACCTTTCCAATCCGTAACATAGCCATCGGACCTTTTAACTATTGGTTTCATAAGCATTAGTTTGTCTTTGATGCTTCTCTCTCAAACCGGTGGCATGTTCTTTTGCATGTTTTGTGAAGAATAGGTTTGCGACTCCATCTCTTTACATTCACCCCACACCGACAATGGTCGAAGCGTTCTTAGAGTATGAGGGCACGAGAACTTCACCCCCTCCGCCTAGGGAGAGGAGATTAATCCTAGGATGGACCCATAAAGGTGAGTCAAATATTGAAGTTCAATTATTTTTTGCATCGCTATTTATTTTTCACTAATGTTGCCATCCCTCCTCGGCTTTTTCCTCCCGTCTCGAGGGATTTTCAGTGCTAGCACGCGTGTGGTTAGAGCGGGGGCAGAAGGTCTTGTGCCCTTGTTCTAGAAGCGCTTTGGACGTCATTGATGTGAGGTGATGTAAAGAGATGGAGTAAGCAACCCATTTTGTACAAAATAGGTAAAAGAGCATGTCACCGCCTCGAGAGAGCAGCATCAAAGACAAACTGATGCTTATGAAACCAATAGTTCAAAGGTTCGGGGGCTAAGTTACGGAATAGGAATGTGTTAGGCACCCACCCCCTTTTTGTTTCTCATAGGCTTATGTTACTATTTTCCTTAATTTCTTTATGAAGTGTGTGCGCATGTATATATAAATGGAGATTAGAATTGCTCGACTCATATCATAGGTAAGATAAAGTGATGTCCAAAGGAATGTTCCCAAAAATAATAATTAGAAAATATGATGTGTGCACTTATACAGATATTGAGCGTTATAATGGAATGATAAAATTTATTAGATAAGACGCAAATATTTATCATGCGTATGGTATATATGAATAATGTATGGATAAAATAAGGGAAAAGGGAAAATATAAAAATAAGAAAATTAAAAAATTGGACTCGAGTCTCGTGTTTTAGCCCGAAAGACCTACGTAACCTATAGAGGCATCCAAATCCATGTAGTTCACATGTGGCACAAGGGTGGGGTTTATCCCATAGATTCAAACATGAGTTTATTATATGTGTGTTAGTAGAAACAATATTTTAGTTTTGACAAAATATGGTAAATAATCCCGTTCGAATTTATAGATGTAACCCTATTTTTCTTTGTTTTGGGTTTCTTCATAGAAAAAAAATAGTATGTGTAATATAACTAATAAAGGATGATATATTAATGTGTACGATATAATGTAAAAGATAAATTGAGAATTTATACCACTAATGCGAAAATAAAGAAATTTAGAGAGAGAAGGATGTTTGGACGACCTTCTTTGGATACTTGAGGCTTGATCTTGATCCTTGATGAGCTCTTTTGCAAATTGAGATGGATATTGGATGAGAGAGAAGTAGATTTTTTCTACATTGATTATGAAAGTATTGGGAATGAAAGATGGAAAGTAATTTCACACAAGGGAACATCGCTGATTACAGAAGAATATTATTGAGATTACTCATATTGATGGACCTAATGCGTGTCATGGAAGTGAGCTCATGCTCTCGTTATATAGGGTAGAAGGATTGCCAATCAGAATTCCCCTGGTCCTGCCAATCGACACGTGACCCTAGACACACTAACAATTAGCAGGGAAATGGACTTGTCAATCAACTGTCTCGTGTAGATTTTTTCAAAAAAATGGTCATAGAATGCAAGCTATAAATACAAATTGTTCATAGATCATGCAATTAGAAATTTAATTCAGAGACCTTCAAGAGTCCTTTAGGATGCTCTCGGGTCCGAGAGTTGACTTTGGATCAAACCGGGATCAAAAGCGCCCACTAGTCCTTTGGACAGAGATCGTCGGATGTTAATGGATTGTTCATCCAAATAGCAAGTTATAATTAGTCATAGGGCAGACCATTGGAAAGTTTATGCGAGTTACTTCGATGTTCCAAAGAGATTCACTCGGTTCAAAGAGTTGACTTTGGTCAATCGGGGCTTGGAAGCCCCTGGTGACCTTTCGAAGTCAAACATTTCATTCGTCCATATCGAGAATTTGATTAGTGAATGAGGTGAACCATTGGAAAGGTTATTCAGTTCCCATCAAAGATTCAATCATTCTCGTTAGAGCTGAAGAGTTGACCTTGGTCAAACGGGGGCCGGGAGCACCCCATGGCCTCCGGATTAATTTTTGAGGGAAAATAGATCATTCGTATAAACAGTTATGTCATTTCATGCAGGGGGAAGACCTTTTAAAAAGGGGTTTCGGTGCACTTCAAAGATTTATTGACCTTTCGCTTTGACGATGAAGTGTATTCAGGTCAAATTAGGGCCCGAGAGCATCCGGTGGCCTCTAGATCGGTTTCAATAGAAAAATGGTCAGTTTGTTTGAAGTGTTCTGTCGATTCATGCATAGGGAAGACCGTTGGAAAGGGTATTCAGAGCCCTTCATATATTCATTGAGATTTTACTTTGATGATAGGGTTAACTTGAGTCAAATGAGGTCCAGGAGAACCTAATATCCTCTAGATCGGTACTCAGAGAAAAACCTAGGTTTTTTAGTGAAATGGGGAGGTGCTAAGGACCTAAGTAGAGACTTTTGGGAGTCTTAGAATGTGGTGTCTATAGATCCTCTCTAAGGGTGAGCTTACAAGTGAAATTCATCGAATAGACACCACATGATGGTTTAAGAAAGAGGACGATACTACAGACCTAAGGGAGGAGGATGATCGATTCAGAGGGTCATGGTCAATTCTGAAGACCTAAGGGACGAGGATGACCAATTATGAGGGTCAAGGTCGGTCTGAGGACCTAAGGTAATGCTGAGGATGGCCGATTCTGAGGACCAATGTCAATTTTGAGGACCTAAGATGTGAGCAACCAATTCTGAGGGTCGTGGTTAATTTTAAGGACCATAAGTGGGAGAGACCAATTTTGAGGGTCGGGGTCAATTATGAGGACCTTAAAAGCTACCAATTCTAAGGGTCGAGGTCAATTCTGAGGACCCTAAGTTGGATAAGCTAATTCTGAGGGTCGAGGTCAATTCTCAGGACTTTAAGTTGGAGAACGACCAATTCTGAGGGTCGAGGTCAATTCTGAGGACCTTAAGTAAGGGAAACGAATTCTAAGGGTCAAGTTCAATTCTAAGGACCTTAGTTGGAGCGACCAATTCTGGGGTCGAGGTCAATTCTCAGAACCTTAAGTGGGACCGACTAATTCTGAGGGTCGAGGTTACTTTGAGGACCTTAAGTTGGGAGCGAGCAATACTAAGGATCGAGGTCAATTCTGAGGACCTTAGGTTAGGGTGTGGGGGATGATTCTTCATGGGGAATTTTTTATTTGAGATTCTACTGGGGAGGAGACATCCATCTGGGGATTATGTCCTTTTGAGAAGGGCCAAAAATCTTAGTCCAGTTATTAACTTGATGTTTTGGGATTTTCGTCGAGGAATAAGTTGATAGTGAGAGATTTAGTCATTTTACCTTTACTTGGGAAAATTGTTAATTTTTTTGAAAAAGTTCCATTTGGGAATTCCTACTTGAAAATGGGTAGCTTTGCTGAAGAGGCACTTGATTTCTGCTGAAGATGATGTCCTCAGGATTCCATTGGGGACTTGTAGTAAGTATTAGAATGCGAGTATGTTTGTTTCTGGGGTTTTGAGCTGGGGATAAAAATGTGACATTAATCCGGCTATGGATTTGGGAGCTTAAAAAATGGTTTTCTTGGTGAAGAAATGTTCCAATATTTATTTGGTAATTTTAGCAAGTTTTTAAATTTTTTTGGAACTTTTTTGATTTTTTTTATTAACTTTGAGGGGGTTGCTGACCAACAAGCTATCGGGGTTGACAAATAGCACTGACACAGTCTTTTGGACTATCTTAGGAAGTGGAAGGGATAGTGAGGATGGTCGAGTGTCAGGGGATTGCCGATTGGCATACCCTTTAGCCTTCTATAAAAAGGGGCGAATTTTCTTCATTTTTCAAACCTTTCAGTTCTTCTATATTTTTCTTCTCTCTTTTGAGATCTGCTTCTTCGTTATTTGTTCTTTTGAGATTAGAAAATGGAGGACTTTTCAAGCAGTGCGACCCACATGGCGTGGATAGGTATTGACCATTAGACTCTCTTGGAGTGCCGAGCCAGGGTGCCCTTTGCGTTGGGCAACGAGAATGCCTTTGATTTATTTGAACCTGTTGCTAATGACATTCTCTTTTTCACAATCCTTCACACCATCGATCGTCTAGGGTGTGGAACCATGATGGTTATGTAAGTATTGCATGACTTTTGGCATTCCTTTTCATATTTTTTCTTTGCATTGTTTCTTTCAAATTTGGACAAAGGGTTTCTTCTGCATTGACAGACTAGCATTACTACTATGATTCTTCGCTCTCGGGGGATGAAGGGATTCAGAGATGTGGGATAAACTTCTTGCAGTGGTGCATTAGAGGTTTTCTTCTGCGGGTTTTGATCATTTGACATACTCATTAGATGAGACATCGTGCTCGATGTCTATTCTATGCGCTGGGGGATAGGTGGTGGGACACTACCCACGCAATACATTTAGGTTTTGGGGAGATGAAAGTGAATCCTATCGATGTACAACAGTTGCTGGGGATAGATTGCGAGAGGATGCAAATAGATGTGGATTGGTCCTTGAGAGTGACACCGACAGCAGTGGAGGTGGAGGTGGGTGATATTGGACCGATAGTCTCAGGGGACTCAATTCGTATATCTCTTGTTCAAGAGGTTTTGTTAAGTCAACATATTGACGAGACCAACAGGCTGTAGGTTCGTGAAAAGGCTCATTTATTTATTCTTTTATTATTGGGTGGATTTTTGGTGGCGTTGAGCGGTGATGTTGTCCACATATGGTTTCTACCATAACTGATGGTATTTTGCATATCCTTTTCTTTGACTTTGGTAGCCTGACTTTGGCGACACTTTATTTATCTTTGGATGCTTTCAACCGATACTGCCGACATATTTTTAGTGGAGCCACGTACCTTTTGGAGGTATTTTTCTATTATGCATTTCCTTTTATTTCCTTTTTGATTCCTGATTGACTCTTTTCCTTTTACATATGTGGTTGCATGAGGTGATTGGGGTCAATTCTTTCTTGATTAGTTTATATGATGAGTCAGTGGGGGGCTTCTACCTGATGTATCGGTGGCGAAACTCCAATCGGTAGTCGAAGAGGTCTCTTTCCTTTGCTGCAGCGCATTAGATTCTGAGTGCCCTGACAAGCGACTAGGTTATTTTTTACCTCCTTTTAGTCCTTTTCTTTGGTGTATCCTTTCTGCAAGTATTGCCTTTATTCTAGAAAAATGGAGGTGACCTTCTATCCAATATATGGCGGTGACCGAAGGGAATGCTAAGATGCGTCGGTTATTAGTGCACGAGTTTGGCTACTCATGGTAACTGGGGGAGACAATAGTTAGGAAGATAGTGGAGGACGAAGTGGAGATTCCACCAGAGATGCCCTCTATAACAACCCTCTCCTCTGATAGCCCATTTTATATTTATTGACAATGTGTAGTAATTAATTTTAAAATGATAGATGTTGAGTAAATATTAATTCATTATGTCAAGGTCAATATTTACTAAAATGTTGTATAGTTACCCCGTGAATAGAGAAAATGTTCATGTGGTGATTTTAATGTCATAAGGATTTAAAATGACATTTTGGTTTATTATGAAACCAGAAGTAAAACGAGTTATAAAATTCCCAAATGATGATGTGGATAGTGTAGTTAGTCCCGGTAGGTGTGAGACAGTCAAAATAAGTGCCATATTGTATTTTGGCATTTCGGGCACTTTTGACTGGTTTTGGCTTAAATAGTGATATCGCGTATTATTTTATCGCGCATTAGTTATTAGAGTTGGGCATTTTAGACTTATGGCCCGATTTAGTCTTGCTAAGACTTACTATTCCTTTTATTCCCCAAATTGTTAACTTAGATAAAAAGAGATAGAGGAAGAAAGCTTTGGAGAAAAAGAGAGATTGGAGCTTGGATTGTTGCTTCCTTATTCATCAAATCAGATTCTTACACTTGAGGCAAGTAATCTACTTGCAAATTTATGATTTAAGTAGAATAATTAGTCATGATATTTATGAATTTGTTATAATTTAGAATTGTTAGGGTTTTGATTGGATTTTTGGGTATTAACCACTAAAAATGGATTTGGATGATAAATGATGTTTAAGGTTGGCAGATAGATTGATTTAGGATGTAGAAATTGCAGCCAATGATTTTGGTTGGGCTTGGTTTTGGAGTTGGATAATTTTGGAGTTCAAGACTCCATAGCCATTCTTGGCATTTTCGCAGGGGAGAATCGATTCGGCCCCTTGGGCGAATCGATTCGCATAGATGCAGAATCACAGGTCTTGTTGTCCGAATCGATTCGGATTAAGACCGAATCGATTCGGCATTTGCAGAAACTAAATTTGTTTGTCGGAACCGATTCGCTTTCAGAGCGAATCGATTCTCTTGGGCGAATCGATTCGGTCCTTAGGGCGAATCGATTCGGTTCCAGCAGATTTGGGGGTCTTTTTCTTTTAATTTTCCCCTTATTCTTTAGGATTAGGACCTAGGAAACTTCTTTAAAGAAGTAAACTTAGAGTCCTAGAGTAGTTATGGAGTTTGGACGTTACCCTGGACTAGAAATGGGTTCACCCGGGGTTTATTTCGGGGAGGTTTAAAGTAATGTTAAGGCATTACTTCTTTTATTCAACTTTTAGAGATAGGAAGTTAAATGCCCTAACTTGGAGACTTAAGGGCTTATCGAAGTTATATAAACCTGGGAGATTTGTAGGATCATAATGATCATTTGGAGACTTAGTCGGGATTTGTAAGTTGAGGAATAAATGAATCCATAGGTGTTTAAAGATGATAGGTTCAACTAGAATGAACCCCGTTGTTTAATGATGTTAGGTTTAAATAAAGAACCAATCTCATGATTTATGGAAATGGATTTTGGTAATGAATAGGATGATAAAATGTATATGTTAATTTATTGTTACACACCTCTCTAAATGACATCATAAGGGAAGTTCGCTCGTGAGGTGAAGCCCCCTGGCTAATGAATGCAGGGTGGATATAGTCCTAGGCCATGGGAGCGCTTATTGTTATTTTTCTGCGATGGGTAGGAGATTTCGGGTGTAGTCCTGACTACCCCGCAGGCTCATGGCCGCTTCCCGACGTATTGCGTTAGGTGCCCAGGTTGTCTTATGCTAGGCCCTGGAAGATGATGGTCATTTAGGGGCGCGCACAGTGGGGAAACCAAGACGGGCGGTCTTAGATATCGTTATATATATTTGAATATAACTATATTTTCATCAAGTTGGACTTGATGGTTGATAAACTCCACAAAGAGTGTATGATGAATGCCATAAAGAGCATAAATATGTGCCAGGAAGAGCACGGGAATAATATATGTGCCATAAAGAGCACTGGATTTAAATGATATTCCTAATAAGGAATGGAAAGATAAAATGGGATGTTTTAATAAATGAATAGAAATTATAACTTCTTGACTTAACCGAATATATGGTTTTATTCCTAATAAGGAATGTCTGAAGGAAATGGAAATTGTATTAATAAGGAAGGGTTTTAAATTAAAGTGCTTTACCTTCAATTCTTGCTTGTAATTGTACATAGCATGTCATATTATCATCCTCATCATTCATGTGTAACTATTCATACCTATCATGCTTTTTATTCTTCTAGAAATCATATAGAACCCGGCCCTGACCGGTTTACTTCCTTGTTGTATATATATTATTGTATTCGCTCAGGTGCTCCACCGCAAGGACGCCCGACTTGACTTTCCCAAGTTCCCTGCACTTTCGACGAGCTGTAAGATTTTGCCGGTTATTACAGGATGTTGTATTAGACGCTTTCATTCTTGTTATTCTTGATATGATCGGGTCTTGTCCCTCGGGCGTGTGGCCCAAACATTTGTATTTGATTAATGATTGTACTATGTAAGATATTTTATATTGTTGTACGTTGTCTTATGTAGCTGTGGACCGACAGCTTATTCGGTCCATTTGTGTACATTCGTTTTAGTTATATTATATGTTATCTTTTGGAATTCCACTTGCTTGTCAGATTGGGTTGTTAGTTTAAATTTTCATAACCGCATTTTTAAAATTTTACACTTTTTGGCAACCCATTTTCTGATTTATTGGGTGGTTTTCCCGTATACTCAGTTTATATTTGTGATGCTGAGAATGATATTCATCCATGATTCCTGTTAAATTTGAGTATCGGGCTGGCCACCCCTTATCTCAGATTGCGGGTTGTCACAGATGGTATCAGAGCATCAGGTTCTAGAGTACTAGGATATGTGTGGACTTGTCTCGTTCTACCGTAGCGTTCTTTGATGTAGGGCCTAATGCTAGGACTCCTTGTTGCTTATGTTTGCGATCTTCTGCAAGATAGATTGTTTTAACTAGCATTCTAATACTATTGTTCTTCCATCTCAGATGCCGTCAAAGAGAGGTCACCCGGCGAGACGTGTTAAGGTCGTAGAGAAGGAAGTAGGTCCCCCACCGCCACTACAAGGGACTGTTAATGTTGCCAATGTAGCAAGCATAGTGGCTGGGGCGATTAATGCCGCCATGACCGTAGTGATCCAAAAATTGCCATGGGCTCCAGGTGTTCAAGCTCCCACGGGACTTACTCCGTGGGAAGGGGTTCGGGAGTCCTTTCTAAAGGGCAATCCCCCAGAATTCGAGGGAGGCACGAATTCGGTTAAAGCCAATCAATGGAAGAAAAACATGCAACGCCACCTTCGAATGATAGAATGCAGTGAGGATAAGAAACAAGTCCTTACCACTTTTAAGCTTGTCGGATCTGCGTTACACTGGTGGGAGACGATGACCACCCCAGAGCAAAGAGACACAATGTCAATCACTGAGTTCTGGGCTTTGTTTGATCTTAAGTATTTTCCTCCCGCTGTTCAGAGGAAGATGAAGAGGAAGTTGCAAGATGTAGAGCAAGGGGAGAGATCTGTAGCGGAGTATGAAGAGGAGTTCACCCGGTTAGCAAGTTCTGTACCAGATGAGGTGACTCCGGAAGAGAGGAAGATCTCGAAGTTTATGGGAGGTCCAAACTGGAGAATCCGAAAACACTTATTGGGTAGCCCAGCTTTCCAGACTTATGGCGAGGTTATAAATGCAGCCTTACTCCATTGCCAGGAGCATCGATTATATATGCACGGTAGCAAGAAAGCTACTGAAATGAGGCAAGTAGGGAAGCTTGGAGAGTTTATTGCGAGGGGCAATAATAGGCACGGACAAGGTGCTTTGCATCAGGCAGATCGGGGTTGCCCTGGAGGTAGAGGTCGTCCGGGCCGAGGCTTTTCCCAGTTTAGGAATATCGGAGGTCGTGGTCGGGAGGACATGAAGGGACGGTGCTTCCAATGTGGGGAGGCAGGTCATTACAAGAAGGAGTGTCCTCAGATGATTGGGGGTCAGTTTGCAACTACAGTATGGGCGTGTTTGTCATAATCGGGAGGCTATGTTTCCTCCAGCCCTGCCGGCACCACCCGTTATTGAGGGTAAGTTTTCACTCAGAGATACGTGAGTTATATGTCATTCGATGCGGGTGTTACACGCTCATTTGTTTTACGAGCTTTTCTCAGATTACAGATTTCATAATATCTGCTGAGAGTATCTTCATTAGTATCGAGTTCTATGGGTAATGGTTCGCTCATTTCTTTTGTTTGTAGGTATGTAGAAATTTCTCTTATTAAATTTTGCTTGAGGCCGATTTACTCGTCCTTAACATGGTCGAGTATGATGTGATATTAGTATGTGATTGCTATGCCTTATCTCCACGACAAACAAGTTGAGTGGAAGCGTATAGGAGGGGTTCCTTGTTTGGATTCCGCTTCTGCGGGACGCTCCACGCGCGAACCTTAACGACGTTGGGAGTGGGGATATACCACCTTTCCTTTCTCTTATCTTGTGTGTATTACGCTCTATCTCCATGATCAACCAGTTAAGTAGGCATGTGTCGGAGGGGTTCCTTGTTTGGATTTCGCTTTGCGAGACACTCCGCCGGATGAACACTTAACGATATTGTGAGTGGAGATATGCTATTCTTCCCTTTTATTTTATTTTGTTTTATTAAATTATTGTCGGAAGTGGGATTGGAAAGTTTAGCCGAGAATCACGTAGAAGGATGATTGATGGCTATTAAAGTGCGACATAGAAGCGATGCATATAGTTTTCTCCTCTGATCGATGTGAGGGAGACCGAGGTACGAAGTCGAATTGAGACTTCGGGTTATGCCTTGATAAGAAGGCTATTTAATGAGATGTATATATGTTATAGGGCATATAACCCTAGGGTTTCACGAAGGGTGAGTGTTGGGTTGTTATTTATTTATTTTTTATTTAATTGATAGTGTGTAGCTGTAGGATCTTTTCGGTCCCGAACATGTGTCTTAGACCTGTACCCTTCGATGACTGACAACGCGAGGTAGTAGTGTAACGGGAAGGTTCCTTGTTTGGATTTTGCTTCGGCGAGACGTCCCACGCACGAAACCGAGCAAATGTCGGTAGTTGAGAAAGGTCTTGGGCACTAGGGATATACTTAGCAATAGGTGTACGACTTAGATAGGGTATAGGTAGATAGACTTTAGGATTGTTTGGACGTAGGGCCTTTATGTATTGGGACGTAAGTTTAGGAATGCTGTTGGGAGTTGACCATGAATAAGTCATGCGTAACCTCTAAAAAGGGATTGGTTCCATGATATGAGCAGTGGGAGGATTTTGAGAAGTTGGTAGTTAAGGCTGAAGGAAATGAGGCCTCTCATAGTAGAGTGTTACAGAGGTAACAAAGGGGTGAATTGATTCATACCCATGAGCCATGTAGTTAAGCTCGAAGGTAGATTCAATTAGCAAGTCTCTGCCATGATGGGGAGTGATAATACTGGAGTATCGATTTATTGTTGATGCGCCTCACAAGTTTAAACTTGTGAGGAGTATTATCCCCTATTTAAGTTGAAGTCCATCTTGAGGGTGGGGTGCGTTCCCTTAAGAGAATTTTTTCCCGAACGGAAGGGACTTAAGTTAAGCAGATATGGAGAAATCACGCGGTTCTAACGTTTCGATGCATCAAGGTAATGACGAATCGTGCCAAGTTATACGTCTCTAGTACTATTGGCTGGGCATGGGAAGGTTGTTGTACTGAATCAAGACTTCCGTTTCTCATTCTTGGCAAGTTTCCAAGAAGCCTTGGGAATCGAATTATGGTTAATCACTTCTTATCATTTTCCACAGATGACCAAACCAATAGAATAAATCATATGCTGAGGCATATACTCCTTATATGCGTGCCTAACTTTAAGAGTAGTTGGGAACAATTCTTTCCACTCGCTGAATTCGCCTATATAGAATTTGTGTCGATTCACTACTAGGACGGCGCTTTAGAAAAAGCCTTGTATGGTAGGCCTTATCGATTACCCACTTGTTGGTTAGAAGTGCGAGATGATGAGTCTCTCGTATAACCAAGACCGACAAAAGAGCTCAGTCAATGCGAGAAGAAGGCATCTGGAGTTTGAGGTCATTAGACCAAATGTTGTGGTGAGTATCGCCTGTGAAGGGCGTTATGCGTTTCGAGGAGAAAGGGAAAACTTGCACCGCATGACGTTGTACCTTTCCTAGAAATGTCGCGGTGGGTCCGGTAAAATATTCGCTCGCTTTATCGAAACATTTTGCGGCAAGTTCATAATTTGTTCCTTGACTCTCATGCAAGGGAGCACGAAGGATACGATGGTGCCTTTAGGCACATTCTTTTCGAAGAAGATGCAACGTGACGGTCCTTATTAGGTGTAGTCGGTTGCTATCTTAGAGCGTAGAGTTACGTTTGGGATCGCCGGTAGTACCTCGGGGGATGAGTTCTATATAGTCATCACTTTGTCGAGAAATAGACATAGGGTCGCAAGGATGACTTGCGGGAATAGCATCTGCACTTCTTCTTGTGAGGTATACCTGAATTTTGGGGGCAAAATTCCCTCTTAAGAGGGGGAGTATGTAATAACCCTCTCCTCTGATAGCCCATTTTATATTTATTGACAATGTGTAGTAATTAATTTTAAAATGATAGATGTTGAGTAAATATTAATTCGTTATGTCAAGGTCAATATTTACTAAAATGTTGTATAGTTACCCCGTGAATAGAGAAAATGTTCATGTGGTGATTTTAATGTCATAAGGATTTAAAATGACATTTTGGTTTATTATGAAACCGGAAGTAAAGTGAGTTATAAAATTCCCAAATGATGATGTGGATAGTGTAGTTAGTCCCGGTAGGTGTGAGACAGTCAAAATAAGTGCCATATTGTATTTTGGCATTTCGGGCACTTTTGACTGGTTTTGGCTTAAATAGTGATATCGCGTATTATTTTATCGCACATTAGTTATTAGAGTTGGGCATTTTAGACTTATGGCCCAATTTAGTCTTGCTAAGACTTACTATTCCTTTATGCCCCAAATTGTTAACTTAGATAGAAAGAGAGAGAGGAAGAAAGCTTTGGAGAAAAAGAGAGATTGGAGCTTGGATTGTTGCTTCCTTCTTCATCAAATCAGATTCTTACACATGAGGCAAGTAATCTACTTGCAAATTTATGATTTAAGTAGAATAATTAGTCTTGACATTTATGAATTTGTTATGATTTAGAATTGTTAGGGTTTTGAATGGATTTTTGGGTATTAACCACTAAAAATGGATTTGGATGATAAATGATGTTTAAGGTTGGTAGATAGATGGATTTAGGATGTAGAAATTGCAGCCAATGATTTCAGTTGGGCTTGGTTTTGGAGTTGGATAATTTTGGAGTTCAAGACTCCATAGCCATTCTTGGCATTTTCGCAGGGGCGAATCGATTCGGCCCCTTGGGCGAATCGATTCGCATAGATGCAGAATCCCAGGTCTTGTTGTCTGAATCGATTCGGATTAAGACCAAATCGATTCGGCATTTGCAGAAACTAAATTTGTTTGTCCGAACCGATTCGCTTTCAGAGCGAATCGATTCGCTTTTGCGAATCGATTTGGTTCCAGCAGATTTGGGGGACTTTTTCTTTTAATTTTCCCCTTATTCTTTAGGATTAGGACCTAGGAAACTTCTTTAAAGAAGTAAACTTAGAGTCCTAGAGTAGTTATGGAGTTTGGACGTTACCCTGGACTAGAAATGGGTTCACCCGGGGTTGATTTTGGGGAGGTTTAAAGTAATGTTAAGGCATTACTTCTTTTATTCAACTTTTAGAGGTAGGAAGTTAAATGCCCTAACTTGGAGACTTAAGGGCTTATCGAAGTTATATAAACCTGGGAGATTTGTAGGATCTTAATGATCATTTGGAGACTTAGTCGGGATTTGTAAGTTGAGGAATAAATGAATCCATAGGTGTTTAAAGATGATAGGTTCAACTAGAATGAACCCCGTTGTTTAATGATGTTAGGATTAAATAAAGAACCAATCTCATGATTTATGGAAATGGATTTTGGTAATGAATATGATGATAAAATGTATATGTTAATTTATTGTTACACACCTCTCTAAATGACATCATAAGGGAAGTTCACTCGTGAGGTGAAGCCCCCTGGCTAATGAATGCAGGGTGGATATAGTCCTAGGCCATGTGAGAGCTTATTGTTATTTTTCTGCGATGGGTAGGAGATTCCGGGTGTCGTCTTGACTACCCCGAAGGCTCATGGCCGCTTCCCGACGTATTGCGTTAGGTGCCCAGGTTGTCTTATGCTAGGCCCTGGAAGATGATGGTCATTTAGGGGCGCGCACAGTGGGGAAACCCGGACAGGCGGTCTTAGATATCGTTATATATATTTGAATATAACTATATTTTCATCAAGTTGGACTTGATGGTTGATAAACGCCACAAAGAGCGTATGATGAATGCCATAAAGAGCATAAATATGTGCCAGGAAGAGCACGGGAATAATATATGTGCCATAAAGAGCACTGGATGTAAATGATATTCCTAATAAGGAATGGAAAGATAAAATGGGAAGTTTTAATAAATGAATAGAAATTATAACTTCTTGACTTAACCGAATATATGGTTTTATTCCTAATAAGGAATGTCTGAAGGAAATGGAAATTGTATTAATAAGGAAGGGTTTTAAATTAAAGTGCTTTACCTTCAATTCTTGCTTGTAATTGTAGATAGCATGTCATATTATCATCCTCATCATTCATGTGTAACTATTCATACCTATCATGCTTTTCATTCTTCTAGAAATCATATAGAACCCGGCCCTGACCGGTTTACTTCCTTGTTTTATATATATTATTGTATCCGCCCAGGTGCTCCACCGCAAGGACGCCCGACTTGACTTTCCCAAGTTCCCTGCACTTTCGACGAGCTGTAAGATTTTGCGGGTTATTACAGGATGTTGTATTAGACTCTTTTATTCTTGTTATTCTAGATATGATCGGGTCTTGTCCCTCAGGCGTGTTGCCCAAACATTTGTATTTGATTAATGATTGTACTATGTAAGATATTTTATATTGTTGTACGTTGTCTTATGTAGCTGTGGACCGACAGCTTATTCGGTCCATTTGTGTACATTCGTTTTAGTTATATTATATGTTATTTTTTATAATTCCACTTGCTTGTCAGATTGGGTTGTTAGTTTAAATTTTCATAACCGCATTTTTAAAATTTTACACTTTTTGGCAACCCGTTTTCTGATTTATTGGGTGGTTTTCCCGTATACTCAGTTTATATTTGTGATGCTGAGAATGATATCCATCCATGATTCCTATTACGTTTGAGTATCGGGCT
This sequence comes from Sambucus nigra, assembly GCA_949130495.1. NCBI lineage: Eukaryota > Viridiplantae > Streptophyta > Magnoliopsida > Dipsacales > Adoxaceae > Sambucus > Sambucus nigra. Next base: position 174,946,836 of record OX422208.1, read on the forward strand.
GGCCACCCCTTATCTCGGATTGCGGGTTGTCACAGATGGTATCAGAGCATCAGGTTCTAGAGTACTAGGATCTGTGTGGACTTGTCTCGTTCTACCGTAGCGTTCTTTGATGTAGGGCCTAATGCTAGGACTCCTTGTTGCTTATGTTTGCGATCTTCTGCAAGATAGATTGTTTTAACTAGCATTCTAATACTATTGTTCTTCCATCTCAGATGCCGTCAAAGAGAGGTCCCCCGGCGAGACGTGTTAAGGTCGTACAGAAGGAAGTAGGTCCCCCACCGCCACTACAAGGGACTGTTAATGTTGCGGATGTAGTAAGCATAGTGGCTGGGGCGATTAATGCTGCCATGATCGTAGTGATCCAAAAATTGCCATGGGCTCCAGGTGTTCAAGCTCCCACGGGACTTACTCCGTGGGAAGGGGTTCGGGAGTCCTTTCTAAAGGGCAATCCCCCAGAATTCGAGGAAGGTACGGATTCGGTTAAATCCAATCAATGGAAGAAAAACATGCATCGCCACCTTCGAATGATAGAATGCAGTGAGGATAAGAAATAAGTCCTTACCACTTTTAAACTTGTCGGATCTGCGTTACACTGGTGGGAGACGATGACCACCCCAGAGCAAAGAGACACAATGTCAATCACTGAGTTCTGGGCTTTGTTTGATCTTAAGTATTTTCCTCCTTCTGTTCAGAGGGAGATGAGGAGGAAGTTACAAGATGTAGAGCAAGGGGAGAGGTCTGTAGCGGAGTATGAAGAGGAGTTCACCCGGTTAGCAAGTTCTGTACCAGATGAGGTGACTCCGGAAGAGAGGAAGATCTCGAAGTTTATGGGAGGTCCAAACTGGAGAATCCGAAAACACTTATTGGGTAACCCAGCTTTCCAGACTTATGGCGAGGTTATAAATGCAGCCTTACTCCATTGCCAGGAGCATCGATTATATATGTAGGGTAGCAAGAAAGCTACTGAAATGAGGCAAGTAGGGAAGCTTGGATAGTTTATTGCGAGGGGCAATAATAGGCACGGACAAGGTGCTTTGCATTAGGCAGATCGGGGTTGCCCTGGAGGTAGAGGTCGTCCGGGCCGAGGCTTTTCCAAGTTTAGGAATATCGGAGGTCGTGGTCGGGAGGACATGAAGGGACGGTGCTTCCAATGTAGGGAGGCAGGTCATTACAAGAAGGAGTGTCCTCAGATGATTGGGGGTCAGTTTCCTCGGGCTCCGCAGCAGCCACATGTTCAGTTTCCACCTCCGGTACCTATTATGGTTGTTCCTCCACAGCAGGGGCAACTACAGTATGGGCGTGTTTGTCATAATCGGGAGGCTATGTTTCCTCCAACCCTGTCGGCACCACCCGTTATTGAGGGTAAGTTTTCACTCAGAGATACGTGAGTTATATGTCATTCGATGCGGGTGTTATGCGCTCATTTGTTTTACGAGCTTTTCTCAGATTACAGATTTCATAATATCTTCTGAGAGTATCTTCATTAGTATCGAGTTCTATGGGTAATGTTTCACTCATTTCTTTTGTTTGTAGGTATGTAGAAATTTCTCTTATTAAATTTTGCTTGAGGCCGATTTACTCATCCTTAACATGGTCGAGTATGATGTGATATTAGTATGTGATTGCTATGCCTTAACTCCACGACCAACAAGTTGAGTGGTAGCGTATAGGAGGGGTTCCTTGTTTGGATTCCGCTTCTGCGGGACGCTCCACGCGCGAACCTTAACGACGTTGGGAGTGGGGATATACCACCTTTCCTTTCTCTTATCTTGTGTGTATTAAGCTATATCTCCATGATCAACCAGTTAAGTAGGCATGTGTCGGAGGGATTCCTTGTTTGGATTTCGCTTTGCGAGACACTCCGTCGCATGAACACTTAACGATATTGTGAGTGGAGATATGCTATTCTTCCCTTTTATTTTATTTTGTTTTATTAAATTATTGTCGGAAGTGGGATTGGAAAGTTTAGCCGAGAATCACGTAGAAGGATGATTGATGGCTATTAAAGTGTGACATAGAAGCGCTGCATATAGTTTTCTCCTCTGATCGATGTGAGGGAGACCGAGGTACGAAGTCGAATTGAGACTTCGGGCTATGCCTTGATAAGAAGGCTATTTAATGAGATGTATATATGTTATAGGGCATATAACCCTAGGGTTTCACCAAGGGTGAGTGTTGGGTTGTTATTTATTTATTTTTTATTTAATTGATAGTGTGTAGCTGTAGGATCTTTTCGGTCCCGAACATGTGTCTTAGACCTGTACCCCTCGATGACTGACAACGCGAGGTAGTAGTGTAACGGGAAGGTTCCTTGTTTGATTTCGCTTCGGTGAGACGTCCCACGCACGAAACCGAGCAAATGTCGGTAGTTGAGAAAGGTCTTGGGCACTAAGGATATACTTAGCAATAGGTGTACGACTTAGATAGGGTATAGGTAGATAGACTTTAGGATTGTTTGGACGTAGGGCCTTTATGTATTGGGACGTAAGTTTAGGAATGCTGTTAGGAGTTGACCATGAATAAGTCATGCGTAACCTCTAAAAAGGGATTGGTTCCATGATATGAGAAGTGGGAGGATTTTGAGAAGTTGGTAGTTAAGGCTGAAGGAAATGAGGCCTCTCATAGTAGAGTGTTATAGAGGTAACAAAGGGGTGAATTGATTCGCACCCATGAGCCATGTAGTTAAGCTCGAAGGTAGATTCAATTAGCAAGTCTCAGCCATGATAGGGAGTGATAATACTGGAGTATCGATTTATTGTTGATGCGCCTCACAAGTTTAAACTTGTGAGGAGTATTATCCCCTATTTAAGTTGAAGTCCATCTTGAGGGTGGGGTGCGTTCCCTTAAGAGAATTTTGTCCCGGACGGAAGGAACTTAAGTTAAGTAGATATGGAGAAATCACGCGGTTCTAACGTTTCGGTGCATCAAGGTAATGACGAATCGTGCCAAGTTATACGTCGCTAGTACTATTGGCTGGGCATGGGAAGGTTGTTGTACTGAATCAAGACTTCCGTTTCTCATTCTTGGCAAGTTTCCAAGAAGCCATGGGAATCAAATTATGGTTAATCACTTCTTATCATTTTCCACAGATGACCAAACCAATAGAATAAACCATATGCTGAAGCATATACTCCTTATATGCGTGCCTAACTTTAAGAGTAGTTGGGAACAATGCTTTCCACTCGCTGAATTCGCCTATATAGAATTTGTGTCGATTCACTAGTAGGACGGCGCTTTAGAAAAAGCCTTGTATGGTAGGCCTTATCGATTCCCCATTTGTTGGTTAGAAGTGCGAGATGATGAGTCTCTCGTATAACCAAGACCGACGAAAGAGCTCAGTCGATGCGAGAAGAAGGCATCTGGAGTTTGAGGTCATTAGACCAAATGTTGTGGTGAGTATCGCCTGTGAAGGGCGTTATGCGTTTCGAGGAGAAAGGGAAAACTTGCACCGCATGACGTTGTACCTTTCCTAGAAATGTCGGGGTGGGTCCGGTAAACTATTCGATCGCTTTATCGAAACATTTTGCGGCAAGTTCATAATTTGTTCCTTGACTCTCATGCAAGGGAGTACAAAGGATACGATGGTGCCTTTAGGCACATTCTTTTCGAAGAAGATGCAACATGACGGTCCTTATTAGGTGTAGTCGGTTGCTATCTTAGAGCGTAGAGTTACGTTTGGGATCGCCGGTAGTACCTCGGGGGATGAGTTCTATATAGTCATCACTTTATCGAGAAATAGACATACGGTCGCAAGGATGACTTGCGGGAATAGCATCCGCACTTCTTCTTGTGAGGTATACCTGAATTTTGGGGGCAAAATTCCCTCTTAAGGGGGGGAGTATGTAATAACCCTCTCCTCTGATAGCCCATTTTATATTTATTGACAATGTGTAGTAATTAATTTTAAAATGATAGATGTTGAGTAATTATTAATTTGTTATGTCAAGGTCAATATTTACTAAAATGTTGTATAGTTACCCCGTGAATAGAGAAAATGTTCATGTGGTGATTTTAATGTCATACGGATTTAAAATTACATTTTGGTTTATTATGAAACCGGAAGTAAAATGAGTTATAAAATTCCCAAATGATGATGTGGATAGTGTAGTTAGTCCCGGTAGGTGTGAGACAGTCAAAATAAGTGCCATATTGTATTTTGGCATTTCGGGCACTTTTGACTGGTTTTGGCTTAAATAGTGATATCGCGTATTATTTTATCGCGCATTAGTTATTAGAGTTGGGCATTTTAGACTTATGGCCCGATTTAGTCTTGCTAAGACTTACTATTCCTTTTATGCCCCAAATTGTTAACTTAGATAGAAAGAGAGAGAGGAAGAAAGCTTTGGAGAAAAAGAGAGATTGGAGCTTTGATTGTTACTTCCTTCTTCATCAAATCAGATTCTTACACTTGAGGCAAGTAATCTACTTGCAAATTTATGATTTAAGTGGAATAATTAGTCTTGATATTTATGAATTTGTTATGATTTAGAATTGTTAGGGTTTTGATTTGATTTTTGGGTATTAACCACTAAAAATGGATTTGGATGATAAATGATGTTTCAGGTTGGTAGATAGATGGATTTAGGATGTAGAAATTGCAGCCAATGATTTCGGTTGGGCTTGGTTTTGGAGTTGGATAATTTTGGAGTTCAAGACTCCATAGCCATTCTTGGCATTTTCGCAGGGGCGAATCGATTCGGCCCCTTGGGCGAATCGATTCGCATAGATGCAGAATCCCAGGTCTTGTTGTCCGAATCGATTCGGATTAAGACCGAATCGATTCGGCATTTGCAGAAACTAAATTTGTTTGTCGGAACCGATTCGCTTTCAGAGCGAATCGATTCGGTTCCAGCAGATTTGGGGGTCTTTTTCTTTTAATTTTCTCCTTATTTTTTAGGATTAGGACCTAGGAAACTTCTTTAAAGAAGTAAACTTAGAGTCCTAGAGTAGTTATGAAGTTTGGACGTTACCCTGGACTAGAAATGGGTTCACCCGGGGTTTATTTCGGGGAGGTTTAAAGTAATGTTAAGGCATTACTTCTTTTATTCAAATTTTAGAGGTAGGAAGTTAAATGCCCTAACTTGGAGACTTAAGGGCTTATCGAAGTTATATAAACCTGGGAGATTTGTAGGATCATAATGATCATTTGGAGACTTAGTCGGGATTTGTAAGTTGAGGAATAAATGAATCCATAGGTGTTTAAAGATGATAGGTTCAACTAGAATGAACCCCGTTGTTTAATGATGTTAGGTTTAAATAAAGAACCAATCTCATGATTTATGGAAATGGATTTTGGTAATGAATATGATGATAAAATGTATATGTTAATTTATTGTTACACACCTCTCTAAATGACATCATAAGGGAAGTTCGCTCGTGAGGTGAAGCCCCTGGCTAATGAATGCAGGGTGGATATAGTCCTAGGCCATGGGAGCGCTTATTGTTATTTTTCTGCGATGGGTAGGAGATTCTGGGTGTGGTCTTGACTACCCCGCAGGCTCATGGCCGCTTCCCGACGTATTGCGTTAGGTGACCAGGTTGTCTTATGCTAGGCCCTGGAAGATGATGGTCATTTAGGGGCGCGCACAGTGGGGAAACCCGGATGGGCGGTCTTTGATATCGTTATATATATTTGAATATAACTATATTTTCATCAAGTTGGACTTGATGGTTGATAAACGCCACAAAGAGCGTATGATGACTGCCATAAATAGCATAAATATGTGCCAGGAAGAGCACGGGAATAATATATGTGCCATAAAGAGCACTGGATGTAAATGATATTCCTAATAAGGAATGGAAAGATAAAATGGGATGTTTTAATAAATGAATAGAAATTATAACTTCTTGACTTAACCGAATATATGGTTTTATTCCTAATAAGGAATGTCTGAAGGAAATGGAAATTGTATTAATAAGGAAGGGTTTTAAATTAAAGTGCTTTACCTTCAATTCTTGCTTGTAATTGTAGATAGCATGTCATATTATCATCCTCATCATTCATGTGTAACTATTCATACCTATCATGCTTTTTATTCTTCTAGAAATCATATAGAACCCGGCCCTGACCGGTTTACTTCCTTGTTGTGTATATATTATTGTATCCGCTCAGGTGCTCCACCGCAAGGACGCCCGACTTGACTTTCCCAAGTTCCCTGCACTTTCGATGAGATGTAAGATTTTGCGTGTTATTACAGGATGTTGTATTAGACGCTTTCATTCTTGTTATTCTAGATATGATCAGGTCTTGTCCCTCGGGCGTGTGGCCCAAACATTTGTATTTGATTAATGATTGTACTATGTAAGATATTTTATATTGTTGTACGTTGTCTTATGTAGCTGTGGACCGACAGCTTATTCGGTCCATTTGTGTACATTCGTTTTAGTTATATTATATGTTATCTTTTGGAATTCCACTTGCTTGTCAGATTGGGTTGTTAGTTTAAATTTTCATAACCGCATTTTTAAAATTTTACACTTTTTGGCAACCCGTTTTCTGATTTATTGGGTGGTTTTCCCGTATACTCAGTTTATATTTGTGATGCTGAGAATGATATCCATCCATGATTCCTATTACGTTTGAGTATCGGGCTGGCCACCCCTTATCTCGGATTGCGGGTTGTCACACCCTCGAGGTATATGAGGCAGGTTTGAGAGATATCGAAGGAGGACCGGGTGGCAGCGATGATTGGCTAGCCTTATTTGTTGTATATGCACAATATTGCAACCTACGACAACCTTGATTTCCTGATGAGATAGTTGATGTCGTCCTGTATCTATCACATGGTGAACATGCCTCCACCTCCTACGACTTCAGGCAGGGGTACGAGTCGTCCAGTGGGGTCTGCCCTTAACATTAGTGGTACGTCGACATTAGCAGCAACGGTGATATCATAGGTTCTATTTCTCTAGCTCGATCCTACCTCCTACAACGTCAGACTTCCTGGGGGAGGGTTGATGATTATGAATCATCATCCTAATGCGATGGACCCAAAGTTGTTTGGGATGACGGAGGACGTCCAACAACGAGGGGTATATCTTTGTCCTTTGTCTTTTATTTTTTTTATTTTTCTTTTGCTTTAGATTGACTGATTTGCTCTTTCTTTCTTTTCTTGCAGCTTGTCCGGATGTTGACTACTTGGTTGAGGGACATCCGAGACTAGGTGGCTTCTGCGACAGCTAATATCCGGGATTAGATCACGGTTCCTTCCTATTTTGTTCCATATACTTCATCTGAGGAGGGATCTGGATTGAGTAGTGAAGCCTCCTCACCTCATCGTCGGGGGACACGCGCACGTTGCAGGGATGGTGGGTCACAAGGGGGGGGGGGGGAGAGAGAGATAGAAAAGAAATTTTGGGGGATCGCGATAAGTCCCGTTGTTTTTCTCCTTTTCTAGCAAAAAAATGTAATGATAACAATATATATATAAATTCTTCCAGAATTTTCCTAATAAAGCACCATACATTAATCATCTCAAATCTGAATTTTTCTCCACAATAATTTAGATTACCTAAGACATGAATTTTCTAAAAATATAGGATATCGTTAATTAATTCATTCATTATGGTTCATCTCCCAAAACCCAAAAATCATATAGTAATCCCTAACCCAAAATTCAATCAATTACTACTAGTTTTTATATGAATGAAGACACTTTAATCAAGAAAGAAAGATATACACTTGCTTAAATTCATAGAATTATGAATTCCTTTATGCCGAGTTTAAGATGGGAAGAGTCCTCCTTGATTTCCTTCTCCAAATCAAGCCCTTTGGATCTCCCGCCTCCTTATTTTCTCACAATAACTTTCTCTGTAGGTTTTTATGTGTAAATTGGATGCCTCCTAAACCTAATCTCTTATTTAAATCTCTTAATCTCGAAATTAGGCAAACCCCTTTAAGTAAAATGATGCATATGACCCCGAGTGGGTCACGACTAGTCTAAAAAACATGTCTTAACCTACATGAACTTTTTACTTAGTTTTCTAAGACTGTAAAAGGAATTTCTTAAAAGAGAATTTATTTTGAAACATGATGAGTTAAATATAAGGGGAGAAGAATTCTGATTTTTTTGGAATAAATATTATTTTTATTAAGTTTTTTTGGTTTGGACAAAAAAGGAAAAACAAAATTTTCTAAAAATAGGGGGATGCTGGTCGGTATACCCCTGTCCTGCCTATCGGTAGGTCAATCCAGTCAAATCAATCCAAAGCTTTGATTGCATTTTCTTCAACTACATTGTTCTTGATGGGGTAGAGTTCCATCTGGATTTTGCAGGATCCTTATCTTTCACGAAAGAAAAAAGTCTTTTTACAACGGTTAAAAATTGTCATAAAAGTCTATTTACATCACTTTTAATTATAATCAAAAGCGTCTTAAAAACCACTGTCATAAAAAAAATCAAAAAAACGTCTTAAAAATAGAGCTTTTTAAGACGCACAATTCACAAGAGTTATAAAAAAATTTAAAAATTCATCTGAAAAATAAATCTTTTTAAGACGCGTTATTTATAAGGGTTGCAAAAAAATCCTTGACTATCTACAATTGGCCAAAAGCATCCTAAATATGTTTTTTTATAGGATGCGTCACTTGAATGCATATCCATATATTACATTAAAAAGTTGTCCTATGAAACAAAATCATCACAAATGTTCTCAAAATCAATTCTAACTAGTCATATCCATATATACATTCCAAAGTTATCCTGCAATATCTACATCCAAAATTTTTTCTACCAATATATACATCCACAAATTGTCCTACCAAAGTAATACATACATTCAAAAAGGTATTTGTTCCAATTATATTTCCATCCAAAATCAGTTAAAACTAAAAATTTCCTCAAATAGTAAAAAATGTAACTATTATAAACCAATTATGTCCACTCCATTCTTACTTTACAAAACCACTTTCTATGAACCTACAAAAAAATAAAGAAAATATTTTAATCACTTGAAATAAGCAACAAATTTATGAAAATCCATATAACCAAAATAACTACATAATAACAATTTGAATTAGCACAAATAAAAAAAGAATCCGACAGCTCCCCCCTCCCCCCCCCCCCTCCCCCCCCCCCCCCCCCCCCCACACACACACACAACAACAACAACCCCACAAACCTTGCAAACCCCACTCTATCATTTTTTTAATTTTAATAAACCAAGGCAAAAAATCTTGTATCACACATGCATATTATTATTTAATAGTATGCATCACATATGAATGGTGTGTGTACAATTAGCTTGTTCGTATAAATATGAACATATTGATTAAAGATAAGATAGATAGACTACTATCAATTATTGTTAATCCCTCACATATGATCCGAAATATTTACAAATGGCATTGAGTGTATGTGTCTAATGTATCAATTAAGTATTGAACATCAAAGTGATTTATCTATACATATCAAATGAAGCACCATGGACTCTCGTATATAAGATAACTTGTGATGTTGTGGGATTATTGACTAAACAACATGTTCCTTTCAATTCTCAATAAATAATTGGAGTTGATTAGAGGGTTCGAACCATCTACACCTCCTTGGGATACTCAAGAATTGAATTGAGGTTGTGTTTTATAACATTTTTGTAATAATTATAGTAATATACTTTGCAGTTTTTAATTGTTATAACTCAATTAGTGCAAGGGACAACTACCCTAGAATGATACCACCTTTAACTCTATTAAAATCACGGTAAGAAAAAATGTTAGTGGACCAACAATGACTAGAATTTCGTAAGTTATCCACTTAAATGAGAGGTAAAATAGGTCATACAAAGTAGGTAATGGGTGTTTGACATTTTACGTTGCATGGGTGTAAAATGAGGGCCAAGGAACAAATGAATGAAATAGTGGGCACACAGACAAAAAAATAGTTCTTGTGCCTCAGTCGTGTTGTTTTTATTTTTAAATCTACCGTGTCGGCATGTCGTGTGTCCATGATTCATAGCATAAGGGTATATGATAATTCATCAAACAAACAATTCCATACGTAAAAAAACATAAACGAGACATTAAAGGCCCTAACTCATGGTAAGATTTGAAACAAGCATGTTTGGTTTATTTATGCCTTTTTCCTCTCGTGTCACTACACCAAAATGCTCATTTAGTAATAGACTATTTTTGGTATTACTAATAGTGTTATGCCATTACTATTTCTTACACTAAAGTACCGTTGCTAATATGAGACAAGTGTTAGTAATATTAGTTCAATATTTTAAAAGTAATTATATTTTTTTAAAAATAGGTTACTTTTTCCCTTCCCAAACAATATGCCCCGACTCTCTCCCAAGCTTAATACCTGCTAACATCTCCAAAACGTGACCTAGGGTTCATATCTCCGAATCGCGACCTAGGGTCCATACCTGCGAATCGTGACCTAGGGTTCATACCATTACTAGGTACGTTCTCTCTCTCTCTCTCTATCTCTCTCTCTCTCTCTCTGTATATATATATATATATATATATATATACGTGTGTTTATATGCACACACATATCTATATTCTATATGATACTCTAAAATGCTATACAAGCATTTAGACTCCTCACCAACTAGCGTATCCACGTATGCAAGCTATTAAAACGGCTCTCTTATTTCACGAAAGCTAGCAGTCTGACCAAGAGAGAAATTAGAAGAGCGACCATTCATATTCATATTCCCACAATTAAGGCTACTAAAAACGATGCTTGCCCTCAATTCAATTCATTTTCCATCATTTCTAAGGTCATTTACTCCCTTTTTACCCTTTGATTGGTTGAAATCCATATGGTTCCCATCCCGCTCCATCTTCTCCCATCCTTATCCATCATGCTCTATTAAACACTGATGTGTACAAAAAATATGTAGTGAGATCCGTTTTTTCCTCTCTTTTAAGCTCTCCTCACCATTATTTCCATTCTCTCCATCCAATTCCAAAAATCAAAAACTCTTTTTTCGGAGAGACGACAACATAAAAAAACCCAAATGAGTTCTCAAAAATCTCAATCGATTGTCATCTTTTCCACTCAAGTCATCTATTTCCCTCCCTAATCTATCAAATATATATATTATCACTTCCCTTAAACTTCGAATTGAAGCTCGGAGAGAGAGATGAAATTTATGATTATGAAACTCCCATCAGATCATCAATACATGAATATAATAATAGCGACCATGAAATACCCTTCTAAAATCTAGCCATTAAGGAGAAGAAAATGAAACCTACGAAGCCCAAGGTCACAAGTGTTGAAACTACAGCTAAGATTGATGTATCTGATACGTGTTGATATTTTTTTTCCTTTCTATGATTTGGCTGATCATGTGGTGGGTATATCTTTGGATTTAGGTAAAAAATGTATCTACGTGGCTTGATTAGAGAATTATTTGATACGATGGTAAAAGTGCTGGTGAAAGAGTTGAAGAGGGCAAGGGTGACAGCTAACTCTGTATTTCCATGGCCAATGGGCACATATATGCCTTTTAAGGAAAGACTGACGAGTTTCTGAAGATTCTGGTGAGGGAGTATTCACTTAAATGATCGAAACAATCGGAGGATGTGGCGGCGGTGGTTGGGTTGTTCGTTAGTGATGCTGGTGAGTTAAATTCATTTGGGGATATATTTTCAAGGTTGTGTTTTTAGACATATTGTCAAGGTTATTTTATATCTGATTGTGTTTATTTATTTGTTTCAATGGAGACCAACTATTTTGAGATATACCTTTTGTGTTTTGGAATTTTGTAAATATGGTTTTGATTATTTGTTGGGAATTTTGATTGAAAATAACATAATGTTGAGATAATACACTAAGATAACTAAATTAATTTTTTCTTCCAGTATTACTTATTTTTCTGGGAAAAGTATTTTATTATGATATAAATCATCTAATGAATGTTTTGAGTAGACATTCAGTAGAATGTAGTCCAACCTCCCAACTTTATTCAAGCTTAGTTTTAGGTATTAAAATCCTTTAAAGATATACCATTGTGTATTATAGCAGGTGTTGTTTTGCCAATGGTAGCAGATGTTGTTTTACCAATAAATAATGATATACCGTTGTGTATTGTATGTTGTCTGTTAGCAGGTGTTGTTTGTTATTAAGTTATTAATGCGATTTATTTTTTACTGATAGATTACTATAAGTTAAATGTTAGATGTATAATTTATGATATTTTCAATTGGTCATGTCCTTAATGAAACACACAATTGTTGATAATGGAACACACAGTTGGAATATATTTTAAATAAAACTCCTAGCATATTTGATTTTAATTTTTCTTATCTATTTTAAAATCCATTTGTAGTTGGTAGGTTAACAACTAAATCATACTTTTTTTTCTAGAATTTGATGTTTCTAGGCTTTACGTAACATGATATCTATGAATAAAGGATTATAATATGTGGTAATACTAGCAAAAAAATTGTGAATAGTTTGAGGCCATAACAATATTTATTTTTTTCGAAGTGATTTCTCATCGTACGGTTTCGTTTGGGATTACTCTATTCTATAATACAAAACACACTACAGATGTAATAAAAGTATTAAGTTTGTCCATGTGACTCCCTATTTCTCCACCTTTCTTGAACACTGTGCCTCGCTCGCGCATCGTGCGGGTTACAACTAGTATATACATGTTTTGTATATATACTTGTTCAACCTAGCGTTTGTTTACTATTCTAACTTTCGATCTGAAATGCAGTTATTTGTATGAATATTTTAACCTTTATGTTAATTTTTATTCTCATTTATTTAAGTTTATTTAGGAATTTTACGAATTTATTTAGAAATTTATTGAAATTTAATGTATGAACTTGCAGGTTCACAGTTGAAACTGCCACCTATTTGAAGACAACACACATGACTTAGGAGGTTGTTGATACCAAATTTAATCTGCTGACTTGGATCAATAAAACAAAGACACGTGGCTATCTACATGGCAACAACAAGCACTTCCGAGATAATCACATGCTCCGAAGAACCATGTTACTCCGAGGAACTCACATGCTCCGAGGAACAGACCTCACCGAGGAACTCATACGATCCAAGGAACAGACTTCACCGAGGAACTCATACGCTCCGGGGAACAGACCTCTCCGAGGAACTCTTGAATGCCAGAAGGCTTAGGCGGTCCGAGCTACTCAGGCGGTCCGAGCTGCATCTCGAACAGAGCATTAATTAATGAATAACCAACAGTTCAACTGGTTCATTAAATGCTTATCATTTAGACGCACACGCTTAAAGGGAATTAAATGTATTACCCTTTCATATGACAGCCTCAAGGCTATAAATACGTTGTACAATCCTCATTGTAAGGGGACTGGATTCTGAATCCAAACTTTGGGATCCAGAATGCAATTTCCACAAATCAAGAATTCCCAAACACTCAGCAATAAAACAACAGTGGACGTAGGCCATTCATATAAGGCTGAACCACTTTAAAAATCTTTTGTCTCATTTATTTATCTGTGATTGAATAATTAGAGTGATCTAATTTTTTACATCAATAGAGGTATTGTTCAGTGGTTTTCATTATTTATTTTTTATAGGATATGTAGTATGTATCTGGTCACTGAAGTATAACAGTTGTATATTGCTTTTATGTTGTGAAGTTATGTTCCATTATAAATATGATTTTTTTTTTGTGGGTTAGTGTTTATTCTTATTATTGTTTTACTATAGCAGTGATTTAGGACCACACAGTCCATTAGAATCAAAGAACTTGCATATGGATAAATATTACCCATATAGTTCTTTGTAATTTTCATGAAAATTAATGAACATCTTCTGTTAAAAAGATTTGATATAATAGATAAAGTTGAGTTTAAAGGATGTGGTGACTAATTGATTGGGTGCAGGGTTCCATAGAAGATATGTGTAGTCAAAATGATATCTCAAAATATAAGTTAGGCATATCTTCTCTTCACCGTAGGAATCTGAATAAGTGATCTTTGAATATAGTATTTAGGTAAGTTATGAGATTGAAAATAAAGTTATTTGATATTTACAGTTATCTAATTTTGTTTTTTAGTATTCTCTATATAATGCCTTTGTAGGGAAGGAGCATTATGTATTATATTTTGGGTTCAAGTGAGGTATGAATAATGGATTGTACGGAGCTTATTATGGTCAGGTATTGAGAGTGGATTATCCCCAAGCCAGTGCTTGTTGTTCTGTTTCTCTATCATCTCACCCCTTAGGTGTGTTGTAGTCCTTTATTTAGATTATTATTAGATTTAATTATTTAATGCGGTTCTAATTTAAGCATGGTGTTATTCATGTTCAGGGTGACCAAGAGAGGATACTGCAAGACAACATACAGATGGTGAGTTTTAATGATTTATAATGTTCATCTGCTACGTACGAAGCCTTTGTATTGTGAGGGATACATCTTTATCTTCAAATTTTCTCCTTCCTATCACGAGATGTTTATACAGGTGTACAATTCTATGTTAATTGATGATATTATAGGATTTGGATTGATTGTTATTTTCATGTTTTCTATGCCTACGAATTTAATATTGTTTAGTTATTGGAATTTTGGTGATAAACATATATTTGCACATCAATTTGATTACCGGGAAGATAATACATTTGTGAAGTTTGAATTGTGTGGTTTTGTTGTAGAGTTTTGGATGAAAATTTCTCATGATATCATTTTAAATTCATCCCTATATGTACATGTTCTTCATAAAGTTCGACTACATTTATGCTTTCAGATTATGATTTTTTATGTTGGTTTGACAACAGGGCCCTAGCACTGCAGTTTACTTCATGCGGGCAGCTGGTACCACATGGCCTCAAGGCAGTCCAGCATTATGGGCTCCACTGCTCATATCATTCGCGATTCAGTTTCCATTTTTCTATGTATAGACATTGTCGCTTTACGCCCCATTCAGTTTAGCTTCACCGTAAAATCATTTATCTCTCTTTCTATACGTATTTGCATGCATATGCATGTCAAAATATGTGCTCTTCATATGTATCTTTCTTCCAATGTGGCTTCTCTAATCCTTCCAATGCCTACATTATCGCTGATCATGGACTTTCCTTATCAAAGGTCCCATTTTCATCTTTAAAATTTGGGCATCAGTGTTGTTCTTATTATTATTGTCGTGATAAATTGAAGGTGTCTATAACTCTAGAAGTGGCATCAAGGAGTGTGAACATAGGCATAATGGTAGAGTTGGTGAAAGTGTACAAAGAAACTGAGTTGGGAATGAGACTGCCTGCTTGCGATGGGAGAAAAAATCTATACATAGTCGAGGAGCTTCCTTTTTCTTAGAAGGAGTTCAATATTGAACTTCTGGATCAAGAGGATGGTATCAATGGTCCCGAGTAAGTAACATTCATTGTATCTCTTTTCACTCTGTTCATTAATATGGTATATGTGCCACCTCTATTTTCTTTCTCTCAGTTATGAAATTCTTATTGTAGCAAATTGTGTAAACAAATACTGACCCCTCTCGCCCACCAATAAAATAAAAGGAAGATGTATAAAAGGAAACCGACTGTCTTAGTGTATTTTTAATTTGCTTATATTTGTTTGTTTTTTTAAATTATTATGGAAACCGACCGTCGGTTTCCATTTTTAAAAGAAACCGACTTTCTTTTGGTGGTTTGATAGGAAAAATATTCTTGTTATTTTAATCAAAACTAAAATTGCAACTTTAAAATGTCTTCTAGATAAATAAGGCTCTAAGAGGAGTGAAAGTTGAAGTAACACATAGGGGCAATGTACGAAGAAAGTATCGAGTTTCAGGATTAACACCTCAAACCACAAGAGAACTAGTGTAATAATTATATATGGTCTAACTTCCGTGAATTTTTTTTTTTTCATTAGATTGGACTCAATTACATTTTGTTTCTCTTTATATATTTTTTAATGTGCAGATAATGCTAGTGGTTTTCTAGGCTTGCAAGATTGTTGAGGGACAACGCTATACAAAAAAATTGAATGAGAAGAAAATAACCAATCTCTTAAAAGTTACATGTCAAAGACCCGGGGATCGAGAAGATGATATTTTGTAGGTATATTTTTATAGTAAAGACTTGCCATATTGAATTCTTAGTCATTTTGCGGGTATATTTTGATATTTTGCAGGTATACTAGACATATTGCTCTTAAATTAATCTGTTGCTGTTTACAAGAATTTAATCCAGATCCTGTGATACCAGTCTATACAGAAAGGCCTGAGCATGTAGAGAAAGCTTTAAATAACGTTTATCATGCATCTATGAACAAACTAAAAGGAAAAGAACTAGAGCGTCTATTAGTTATTATGCCAGATAATAATGGGTCCTTATATGGTACGTTATCGAAGAACTTGAGTTGCTCGAACTGTTATGAAATTGAAGGTTTATTTTGAATTTGATCTGATTCATTGGTTTTAGGGGATCTAAAGCGAATATGCGAAACTGATTCAATGGTTTTCATTATTCTAAGTCGCACATGATTTTAATTTAAAATATTTTATTTTTACTTTACCCCCAAACTCTATTTGCATTTAGAGATACCCATCCATGTTTAATTATTTAATTTACCTCCCCACTTATGCATGCCTGATGATAAGTCTAATTATTCAACATGGAGAGGTATCTCCAAATAATGCATTATCTTGGGGTGAAGTAAAAAAAATCCTTTAAAATATGACCATGGTGAGTGTTGATGTAAAAAACTAGATTTGATCTAATTAATTAATCACAGATAAATACGAATAAAGAAATAAGTCAAGACAATTTTAAAGTGGTTCAGCCTCAATGAAATGGCCTACGTCCATTATCTTGTATTACTGGGTGTCTTGCCTTAATCTCGATTATGTTTTCTTATGATAGAATACCCTGTCGTGAGGGTGTTACAATGAATTTATAACCCTTGGGCTATTAGTGTGAATAGATAATACGCCGTTATTAAATAGGCATATACATTTGTACATAGTAAGGAATAATCATTGAATCTGTCTTGGTCGTTTAATCTTCCTAACAAGTTGCTCAGCATGCTGAATAGGTCGGTATACTGAGTAAATCGATACTTTAAGTAGCTTGGGATATGTACTTATGCCATACTGGATAACACGTGTCTTTACACAACTGGTCCATGTCAGATGATTAATTTTTGTATCAACAGAAGCCCCATAATGTTTCACAGTTGAGGTTGGGTGCTAGAGTGTGGAACATTATACCCAAAAGCTGCTCGGGCACATTTTTCATGTCTTGTTTGATTACATATCTTCATCACTTGTAAAATTTTCCACTTAGCATAACAGTTTTGATCGCAAATGACAAATTTGTAAATATTTCAAATTTTTGGTGAACGCTTGGGTACTTACGTCTTTTTCCCTTGATTAGCCGCCGAAAACGTAATCGTCGTCATTTACGATCATTACTTTTCCCGTTTTCCAAAGCAGCGTATATAAAGGCCATAAAATCATATTGTCTTCTACCTTTTTCCCTCTAGATTCCTAAACTCTTTATTCCCTCATTTTTCTTTTTACGATCGTTCTTTCCGTCACTTGCCTTAGCTGATTTCTTAGTTTTCTATAAGAACTTCTTCTTTCCTTCTTCTTTCTTTGTTTTAGTCATTATGGTTTACATTATCGAGTCATTAGATAAGTTTAGGGCCAATTTTGGGATTCCTTCTTGGTTTATTTTGGAAAAACCTCCTTACCCTTCTGATTTATTTTCTCTAGCTGAGGGACATGGGTTTCCTTCTATTTTTTTAGCATAATGTGGTTTTTATTTTCCTCCTAATCCCCTGTGTTTGGAATTTTTCCAATATTTTGATATTGTACCTGCAAAAGTAATTCTAAACACATGGAGGGTAGTTAATGGCGTACAGAGGTTGAATCAAATTCATGGAACTCATCTAGGGATTTATGAAATTATGTACTGTTATAAATGGGTTTTCAATGACACCACCTTTTATTTAAAAACTAGGTTTTCTAATAGAGCTTTAGAGGACAATCTCCCTGATTCCAATAGGGACTGTTTTTAACATGGGGGTGTGATGAAAAATTGGCAACACCCCCCACTAAAGGGGAAAGACGTGTACCAAGGTCCTAGATGTCCACTTTATGGGATGGGACAGGTTGTTTTGTTTTTCAAAATATCTCTATTTTTGTTTGATAAAATGTGTCACTGACTTTTTCTTTTTCATTTTTAATTTGCAGTTGACAGTAAAAGAAAATCTCTAAAAGAGAGTGATATTAATATAAAAGATTTGAAGCCCATATAGGGTTTGCATCGATCAATTATTGGGGAGCACGTGAGGTCTGATTCCTATTTACTGAGATATAAGAACACCACTTCCTCTTTTATTGCGTGGTCACTTACTCCTCAATTGGTGATTGATCTTAAGCAGGCTCCAGCATCTTCTTTAATTGTTGAAGAATATTCCTCTGATTTGGTCACTTATATTGCTGACTTGATGATGAAAGAGAGGATAATGCCTCATCTCTTTTCCAAAGTTGTCCCTGGTGCTGATGGGGAAAAAAAGTAAAGAAGATATCCCGACTGAAGGGTCTAAGAAACAGGATATAGCTCCATCTAAGGGAGAAGTCATAGCTGTCAAGGAGATCAATAAGAAGCCCCCTATTGCTCTAAAAGAGGTAGGACCTTTGATTGAAGGGGTTATTGTTGTTCGAGAAGAGACAACACCTTCGATTGAAGAGGCTGCTCCCTTAAAAATATTGAGAAGGGGCCTTGCTGAGAAGACCGTTGATGTTGCTACTCAACCTACTAGGGCTAAAAAACCTTCCTTGAAGGCTAGTTCTCCAGCACTCATTACTCCTGGATTGGCCAAGAAATTGATCTGTTCTGGAACTGTTCCTGATTACTGAGCTACTGAGACTTCTACTCATCGGGGGAAAGTCACTGACTTGGAATCTCAACACCTTGCATCAGTAAGTGTTATTATACCTATCATTTCAGTTCTATTTTCAAGTTTCATATTCTTACCTGAGTTTCTTTTCTTCTTGCAGTTTTTGGTGTATTTAAATAACATCCATGATATGGATGAAGCTATCCAAGTTGCTTCTTCTTCTAGTGAAGTAAAAGAATCCCTTGCTGGGTTATTAAAATCTTTGTAGGAGTCCCTGCAGAAATATGAGGATGATAAAACTACTTGGGAGAATAAAATTAAGTCTGCTGAGATAGCTCAATAAAATGTTGTGGAAGCTGCCAAGGAGGTTGATCTAGATCGAAAATAGGCTATAAATGCTTCCAAGGATGCATATGAGAAATTAAAGGTCGTCGTTTCCAGCAAGGAGGAAGATGGGGGAAAGCTTGAAGAGGCTAAATAGCGTAAGAAAGATCTTGAACAAAAAGTCAAATCTATTGAAGATCTTCTTAGGGAAAATACTTCCTCGGAGAGGGCAAAGAGAAAAGTTGTTGTGAAGAAGTCCTTTAGCTCTGGCTGGGACAAAGGGTGGAACAAAGCTGTAACTGTTGCCTCTACTCAAATGGAGTATTCAAGTTTGAAGTTCTTTAGGTATAGATGGGTTGCAGTGTTAAAGGAGTTGAACGTTGTTGATGACTCTGAACTATTTCAGAGACATGTTCATGGCCCTCCTCCTGCTATTGAAGAAGAAGAAGAAGATGAAGTTGGATATGATGAATCCTCTTTGATGAAAGTAGAACAAACACCTGATGCCACTATCCCTCAATCCTCCGGGAAAGTTCAACATACAACAACTTATACTGAGAAACGCCAGTTGCCCACCGAGCAACCAATCCCTTATTCAAAATTAGCTGAGGATGTTATAGGAAATAAGGAGAATGTGTAATGTTGTTCAGTAATTTTTGTGCTTTTGTTTGTTTTCCCTTTTGTTTTGTAGTTTTTAGTTGTACCCTCCTCTATTATAATCAATAAAATGGACTTGTTATCTATTCTGGATTTCTTCTTTGTTATTTAACATAGTTGTGCTGTTGTTGATCTATTTTTACTTTTCCTTGCTAGTTTATTGACAGGATGGAACTGTTGTCAGCTAATGATAGAGAGTTGATGAAGAAGTGTACAGAATACTTCAAAGCTAGTTGTGTAGCTTTCACTGAAGCACAAATAATTGATATTGTCTGATCTGATGCCTCTGAATGAGCATTTGAGGCCTACCAATATTTCAATGTCTACTTGATCGGGATGTAGCAAATAATATATCTTACTATGAAATGATTTAAGATCTTCAAGGAATGATTGAAGAATTTCAATTTCAACACAAGGAAGCCACTACTCTTCTGCATGAAGGTTATGAGAAGAAGTACCAACAGTTGAGTGCTGATAGGGGTTATGAAAAATTTATCCAAGCCCATAATAAGAGAGATAGTTTTAACTGTGTTAAAACTTGAAGTTGAGGAACATAGAAACATTACTAAGCTACTGTAGGAAGAAAATATTTCTTTAAGAGAACAACTAAGATAATTAAAATTTGCTTCTTCCTCTAGAGCTCTAGTCCCAGTTAATGATGAAGGTTTTTCCTTTTTAGAGACTAAGAATGACTCATTAAGAGAGGAATTAGAAGCTTTGAAAAGAGTCACCTGCATCCACTTCCCAGGGTAGAACAAGAGTTGGTCAGAGCATCATCGAAGAGAGTAGGACTCAACAAGCTTTAAAAAATCAAGTTGTTTAACTGAAGGCAAAAAATTAAGTTTTGGCTGAGATGTCCTAGAAAATCCACACTCTTATCGAGCAAATTTCCAATCAGAGTTCTGCGTTGTAAAATAAGGAAAGTTTGGTGAAGAGGCTTCATCAACATGTTGAAGGATTAACTTATCAATTTCACAAGCAGCCTAGAGAGTTTTGGATGGAGGGATATAATGAAGCTTTATATCATCTATATGCCAGGTTAAAGCAATCAAATAATGAGGGATACAAACAGGGGCAGTTGAATACTTTAACTGTGATGAAGGTTGAGCAAGGAATCGAGCTGTGGGATTGGTATGAGCCTGGATTACTTGATCTTCCAGTACCTCCTTTCATACTAGATGTTAGCTGAATTCTAGTTACCTCTATTTCTCAGTGTTTGATTTCCAAATACCTTGGTGATTATAGTCTTCATGAAGATTTTGAGATATCTCAACCTCCATATTTGCTTGATTGACCAAGTTCGAGCAATACTAGAATGATGCATGATTTTAACTTTATCAACTCTTCTTTTGCATTAGATGATCCTCCAAATGGAATGGATCATGTATCTAAATCAGAAGGAAAGAAACCAGCAGAATAGGTTATTTGTATTTCGTTAGTGATTGTTTAACGAGGAAAAACCATCTTTTTGTAATTTTATTTCCTTGGAAATACAATAATTATATGATGTTTATCTTGTGAATCTTTGTTCATAACATGAGATCAACTATAATAATGTTGTACTTGTCAGTCGCTGAGTATATATATATATATTTGAATGGGAAGTTTGCCCTTTATTGATTTGATTGCCTAGACAATGGAGCTTTTTCCCCATATGTTTGCCTAGTTGTAGTGACTTATCACCCATAAGTGCTTAAGCAATGGAATTATTGTTATCACATGTTCCTACTTAGTTTTAACAATCATTTAAGTAAATAATTGCCCTGATGCCTAGGCAGTGGGTATCTTACCTATCTTTTTTCCTAGTTTAGATGCCACTTAGGTCACCCATAATTAAATAGGCCTTACCGTGCTCGATTATTTTACCAATATTATTGGTAGTTATGTTGATCCCGACCAACTTTCAGTTGGTGGTTATTGACATCGACCATCTTTTAGTTGGTGATTGCTGATGCCGACCATCTTTGTTGGTGTTGATGTTGATGCCGACCAACTTTTAGTTGATAGAAAAAGTTTTTTTGTTGCTGCAAAGTAAGTTAAGTGTAGTGTGTAGCACTAGTACTCTAAAAAATGAATGGGGGAAATCAGCATTTTCATTCATACTGAAATAATAGGGTACATGTGCAGTTACTGGTAGTCTTTTCGTAGGTGCTCTGCATTCCAAGTGCTTTTGAATTCTTCCCCTTCAAGAGTTTCAATTATGTAGGTTCCAGGTTGAACAACAACTGTGACATGATAGGGCCCATGCTAATTGGCTTTCAACTTATTGTTCTTTTAAATCACTTTCTTGAGCACATAATCGCCTTCCTTGAGATCGTATTTCTTGACCCTTTCATTATAGAACATGGAAGTCCTTTGCTGATAGGTTGCATTGAGGATCGCCGCATCTTCTCTGACTTCTTCGAGCATGTCCAAGTCCAAGCGTCTCATCAAATCACTCACTAGAGAATTGAAGTTAAGCACCCTATGAGTAGGTAACCCTAGTTCAACAGGTATCAATGCTTCACTCCCAAAGGCTAACATGTAAGGAGATTCCCGAGTTGCTGTTCGTGGAGTTATTCAGTAAGCCCATAACACTGAGTGCAGCTCGTTGATCCAATTCCCTTTAGCATCATCAAATCTCTTCTTCAACCCAGTTAGTAGAGTTATGTTCATCACCTCGGTTTGCCCATTACTTTAGGGATGACCTGGAGCAGAATGGATTTTTTGGATGTTAGACTGTAGACAGTACGCTACGAACTCATCATTATTAAATTGGGTACCGTGATTGGTGATAAAAGTATGGGGCAGACCGTATCTATAAATAATATTCTTCTAGATGAATTGATAGACCCTTTCGTAAGCCATATCGATGAGAGGTTCAGTTTCCACCAATTTTGTGAAATAATCAATAACCACCACCAAGTATTTGAATCGTCCACTTGTAGTTGGAAAAAGCCCGACCAATTCTATCCCCCACATAGCGAATGGCCAAGATGAAGTGATTGGTGCTAGCAGCGCCTGAGGATTTCTTCGTATAGTAGAAAATCGCTGACACTTGTCACATTTCTTAGCATAAGCTGTACAATCAGCGCGCATTGTTAGCTAATAATACACCTGTGTATTTATTGTTTGTAAAAGAGTTCTACCTGCTACGTGAGACCCACAGGATCCTTCATGAATTTCCTTTATTAGATCTTTAACTTCTGCTGGATGAACACACCTTTGTAGACCAGCTATCACACCTCTTCTGTACAGAACTCCATTGTTCAAGACATATCTGACAGCCTTATACTTCACCCTCTTGGCTGCAAGCTGGTCGGCTAGTAAAGTACCTTCTTCGATATAAGCCCTAATGGGATCAATTTAGGAAGGTCCCATATCAAAGGCGATAAAATCCACCATCAAATCTTCATCAATACTTCTGCTTGCAAGTACTTCAATGGGGATCGTTCTTCGTAGCTCGATGCGCGTATTAAATCATGCATTTGATATTATTATGGGAATATTTCCGACTCTTGCATTTTAAATCATGTAATTTATCACTAAGAATTGCAGATTATGAACCTTCTAATAGTTTCGATAAAACTCTAGCAAGTTTTCTTTTAATGGTATTCTAATCTTTGACCATGACCTTAAATTTTAGTCTCTCTTATTTCTTAGATCCAATATTAACATAGGCATTATCAAATATTAGGGAAATAATATTGGGAATATTCTCTACATCCAATTTTGATTGTTGTAATTTGGTGATCATGGGTGGGATAAAGTCTTTTAATTAATTAGGCATTCTCTCAGTAGGATTTTATATTACCTCTTCCACATCTCTTATTTTCATTGAAAACATTTTTACAACTGGAGTTATATTGGTAAATAATTGGCAATGATGACGATCATTTTCTTCTGGACGGTATGGAGGACATACTTTTTTAAGTAAGAAATATTTTAATATAATATATAAGCCCGTATATATGTAACTGAACATGGAACACTCATATTATTGATTAATATTTAAATTGTTTACTATCATTATTGACCCCTTACTTTTATGGCAACCCGTAAATATTTATAAATATTCTTAAATATTTGCTAAAGTAATAACTGTAGATATTGGCGTTTTGACGCCTAAAAGAACTTCTTGGATTAAAAACAAAGATGCAATAGACTTTGCTATTGTGGGGATGCTGGGTGACCTATACGAGGTGTGTTAATTCAAAATAGTAATAGGAATTCTTGCGCGCATATTCTAACACATCGATATTTCATTAATAATCCCTAATATGTAAAAATATTTCCACTGAGTTGACTTGGCAATTGGTTCTCTAATAAAATCTTTTCCCTTTTCATTATTTTTTGTATAAAAGGACCATGATGATATTCAAGAAGTTCAATTTCTTCCTTTTAACCCAAACGATAAGCAAACAACCTTGATGTATGTTGATAGTGAAGGGAAAATCTTAGTGCCCAAATAAGTTAGATAAGGTGAACGAACATGCAACCAAATCGCAGTTTATAGACTTCAGTGAGAATTTCACTATAATTCACGCTTTGTCTTGGTCAAAACCTCGATTTTAAATAGTCGACCTTTGCAGCGATAGATAAGTCTCATATGTAGGTAGCCTTGTTAACATACTTTTGAACTTATTCGGCTTGATTATCTTTTAGTTTTGAAGTTACTTTAGTTTACTTATATATCAATGTTCTAAATTCATTGAATTTCGAGATCGATAAATACTTCCTTATCATTTATTTATGTCGTTGATCCATAAAGTTCATTATTATTTTAGTGAGTTGGGGTTCGAATTTTTAGGAATGGTTATGTTTTAAATTTATTCTTGTTTTAGAGTAACCAATATATTTTATTTGCCTATGGACATTTATTTACGTTATGTAACTAGATTAACTAAAATGAAACTTATAATACGCACTTAACTTTCAATGATTACAAAATTCAAATTTAATATGAATAATTTTTTATGAATGTTATTTTATAAATTTCAACTAGGAAGTTAATTATTTAAAACATCTCATCATTAAGATTAGTTTGAGAATTTTAAGTATTTCAGATGTATGTTGTTAGGCTGAGATCTAGAAAGTTTTACACTATATTCAAAACAATTTAAAATAGTTTAAAAAAAAGTTTTTATAATATATTTAAAACTGTTTTTAAAATTGTTAAAAATAGTTTTTACAATAATTTAATAATACAGTTTTAAAAACAATTTGTAAAACATTTTTTTACCAAATTTTTATAATATTAAAAATAGTTTTTAAAATATTACAAAACAATTTTCTAAATATTGAAAACAATTTATCTAAATATTTTAAATGGTTTTTAAAATTGTTTTAAAAAACATTAAAACAACTTTTATAACATATTCAAAACAGTCTTGTAAAATGTTTAAAACAGTCTTTATAATATTTTTATAAAATAATTTTTTAGGCAGAACAGTTTGTAAAACATTTCCGTAACGATTTTTATAATATTAAAAACACTTTTTAAACATTACAAAACAATTTTCTAAATATTGAAAATAGTTTTTCTAAATATTTAAAACGCTTTTTTAAATTATTTTTAAATAATTTTTATAACATATTCAAAATAGTCTTGCAAAGTGTTAAAAACAAATTTTATAATATTTTTATAAAATAGATTGTAAAACATTTTCTTAATAATTTTTTATAATATTTAAATTTTTTTGTAAAACCATACAAAATAGTTTTTTAATATTCGAAACAATTTTTTAATTATTTAAAATAGTTTTTAAAATTATTTTTTTTAAAACATCAAAATTGTTTTTCTAACATATTAAAAATAATTTTCATAACATATTAAAACATTGAGTAAAGTACTCCAGCAGCCCTTTACTTTTCTATTGGTTTCAATTTAGTCCCTTACCTTTTTATTGTCTCAATTTAATCCATCACCTTTCAAATTGGTTCAATTTCATCACTGTACTTTTTCTTGTTTCAATTTCATCCTCAACCTTTCATTTTGTCTCAATTTAGTCCATTTGTTAACTATTTTGGATACAATTGACTATTTTACCCCTGTTTATTGAAAAATAACATAATGAATGTTATAAAATTTGAAAAATAGGCTATTTTATTATTATTTGGGGATAAAAAATACTTTTTTATCCGAGAATAATAAAAAAATCATTTTTTATTTTTATTCTACCTCGTTTGTTTTTAATTTTTTTAAAAAAACTCGAATAATAATTTTAATAGCCAGCATAGTTTTTTTTTATTTATAAAACTCTTTTTTAATTTTAATTAAAAATATAAAATTTGATTTTTTTTAGATTCACAATTGATTAGTGCCGCTGGAGCGGACCCACGTTATGGAAATTTTTTTATTTATCAATTTTATTACATAAATTGGGAAAAATTGATGTCTTAGATTCGCGATTGGTTAGTTCGTTGGATCGGACCAACATTAATTAAAATAAGGGGCTTGACTACAGTGGCTTATTCTCAAGTCCCTTATTTTAATTAATGTGGGTCTGATCCAGGGAACTAACCGATCACGAATCTAAGGCGTCAATTTTTCCCTAATCTATGTACTATAGTTGATAAATAAAAAAATTCATGTGATGTCGGTCCGCCATCGGCATTAATCAATTGTGAATCTAAAACATCAAATTAAACATTTTTAATTAAAATTAAAAAAAAAAGTAGTTTCTTATAAATAAAAAAAACTATGTTCACTATTAAAATTATTATTCGAGTTTTTTTTTAAATTAAAAATAACTGGGATAGAATAAAAATAAAAACTATTTTTTATCCCCAAATAATAATAAAATAGCTTATTTTTCAAATTTTATAACATTCATTTTGTTGTTTTTTAATAAAGAGGGGTAAAATAGTCAATTGTATCAAAAATAGTTAATAGATGGACTAAATTAAGACAAAATGAAAGGTTTAAGGATGAAATTGAAACAAAAAAAAAGGACAGGGATGAAATTGAACCAATTTGAAAGGTGAGGGACTAAATTGAGACAATAAAAAGGTATGAGACTAAATTGAGACTAATGAAAAGGTAAGGGACTGCTAGGGTAGTTTACTCTAAAACATTAAAACAATTTTTATAATAGCTTTTATGAAGTAAGCAAATTTGTTGGCAAATATTTCTCACATAAATAGGTAAGAAAAGTTTACCAACACCTTATACATAAAGGTTATTGTACATTGTAAATAATCTCACATTAAATTGTACTACCAATGTGCCAAAAAATAAATAATTTTTTTATACTTGTTAAGTGGAAAATAGGTACACCATCATAAATGTAAATGTTTGTACTATAAGTTGTTGAAAGTCTGACCGAAAAAGAAGACACTCAAACAAAAACGTTTGAGATGGTGGGCCATTGTTGATAAAAATAAGTTGGCAACTAGCACGCATATCCCGCGATGCGGGGTCATTTTTTAACGAAATTGTTGAAATATACATTAAAAATATCAAATAAGTGTTCGCGAAATCATAGGAAAAAACATTTATTCAGTGAAAAATAAATTCATACACAAAGTAATTTTTCGAACATAACCCTAAATGGTAAATGCGATCAAAATATGACCATGTGAAGCAACAACTCCAAAGTTTAAAAAATAAATCAATCTACATAAACTACGGTTTCACGCTGGAAGTGTATTATTTTTTTACGTAAAAAAACGTAATTAGTAAATCCTCATTTTGTAATTCATTAAAAATAACTTAAAGTGGAATTTGTAATCCTAAAAAGATATAACATAACATAATAAATACCTTTTCTCAAATAAACGCATTCTATAGGGAGGACCAAAACTATCACATGAACAATTAATATCATACCCCTGAACATGACAAATACCAAAACTAGCCAATTAAAAATCTAGGTAAAAACCACATAAATGTTTGAAGAAGTGTGACTCAAGATGTAATTCTCATCGGAGAAATCGAAGAAGTAGAATAAATACTTGAAATAATATCCAAGCAAATCTCCCAAAAAATTATCCGATGAAATCCAATACAAATAACATATTAAATTTTCACCAAATAAAATCAATACGGATAGTGTTTTAGCATTTGTAGAGAAAATGCGCGTTTACATTTCTTTATTTCCATAAGCGTTGCAAACAAATATAAATTGCTTACTACTAATATTGGCCTTATTTTTCGTTGTCCCCCCAAAAGAGGCACCATCACAATAATGAACCTTTACTCTGTTCGAGTTGACAAAATCTGCACACACACAAACTCATACTCCCAATTGTGAACAAATATTCTTAGATTCTTATATTGACCTCTTCCTTGGCCAACCAACCAATTTTGGAAGTTATTAAGGAATTAATCTTTAAGACTCCTCAAATATGTGCTTTATTGATAAAATTCTTTGTAAGCAACCAAATGTGAGGAGTTTAGTCATAGTTATTCCTAATAATTTACAAACGTAAGAAGAGAAAAAAATAAATAAAAAAGAAAACTGAAATCATTATTACATTGTTCCTAAAGTTTAATAATGCAAAATGAGTATTATTCAATATAAATGACATTTACTTTAAGGTCTTGTTCATATTTCTTAATTCGATTTTCGTTTTTACTTGAAGGATTCTTCCGATCCTTACAAAGTTACTCTTAGTCATCAAAAACTTTTTTTTTCTAGTGGGGACCAAAACCCACTTTATCTTTAACAAAATAAAACCCACAAATAAAGGAAACATGGACTAAGACATAACCTGCATTAGTATCACAAATAACAAATAACCCACCACATAAATATAAAGTTATAATGAGATTGATAGATAACATTACCAATCTAAACTCATTGCAGAAAAAATGTGGAGAGATGGATTAAAAAAAGTAAACAGATCCATAAATTGATGATATAATTTGATATGATATGGGGAAAGAAAGTAGCACACTTACACTTAGAAGTTACATTTGCCTTGTTTTTCTCGCCTTGGAAATATAAACTAACAAATGAAAGTTTTTGTTAGAACAAAATAATAAATTCTCTCTCTATTTTTCGATCAAATTTACAGAACGTGGAGCTATTGTTTACAATTTATATAATAGATAGAGTGACTTATATTTTTCACAAAGAAATAAGTTCGAACGAGATAGTAAGGGTAAATGAGAGGAACATGAGAAGAATGGATAGCTACATTTACATTTAGAAACTTAAAAGGCTGGGCTTATAAATAGTGGAAAATTCAGGATTTTTAGTCAAGAGGGGCGAAAGTTTCGAGTGGTTCTATGGGTTTGGGGGCGGGATCCCCCGAGATAATTTTTTTTGCGTTATTTCGAGTTTTATACAAATTATAGCTTTATAATGCCTAACCAACTACTCTCAATCATTATTAACAATACCTAATTAATTTCAAAAATAAACAACGCTTAATAAATATTCACAATACCCAAATTTTAGTAGTGATACCAATTGAATTTTGCTTAATATGAAGTATGAAAATGAGTTAACTCACCTGCCACTAATAAGGTTCAACCGAAACACACTTGATGGAACATATACAACTTATCCGACTCCAAATCCCCAAATCGATCGCCGGAGTTTTTATAAATCGATCGCCTGAATTTGTATAAAGTCCCTATTCGGCAAAGATCCCCAACTCGATGTCACAAACAACTGATCGTTGGAGTTCATACAAATTGAAACGGGCGGTATAATAGAAACAATTCCTAAACCAATAAGTGTTTTTTGCAATTGCACATTGAGGAGGAACTTGACTGATCAAGTAAAGTTAGTAATCAGATTACTTCGCCGATGGACAAGGTTATCACAGTTTTGATACAGCATATCAAACCCTCTACATGTTCAACGTTAGCAGTCCACCCGGTGGAAACCCTCTATCTCATAGCCGTAATCAATAAATCCTCAAGTTATACCAAAAACATTAACCTCCACCCAACTCCCACCATCAATACAAGACAATAACCCTAATTTTTTTCTCAAATCCGAACCGGGGCAACTGCCCCAGCTCGTCCTAACGTGCATCTGCCACTGCTTATGAAAATCGATGGATGGGATGACTTAATTGAAGAGATTTAGGATTAACTAAACTAAAATATTTTTATATTTATTAGAGAATCCATGTGGCGCTCCGAAAACATGACAAATATCATCACCGTGTTCCGCTGTCAACTTTGATTATATACTATAACTAGGTTTTAACCCACGCAATGTGCGGGTGCTTTAAAAAAATATGTATAATTGTTTTAAAATGTTTGAAATATTATTTAATTTAAAAATAAAAATTTATGAAAAATCTCACCATTATGGTAAATAGAAAAAAAATTGCACATACATTTTGAATTTGATTATCTAGCCATGAATACAGACACAAAAGCACACACACACACACACACACACACACACACACACATTTATATAATAAAGTAGAAAACTTATGTATGTCATAAGATCAAAAGATGATGTCATCAATATGAATTTTTCCAACACTATCTCTTTTGCCCTCAATTTTTTGGTTTTCCCTTTTTTTTTACTTACCAAATTTACACTTCAATTCAAAATTAGGGGTACTTTGGTCCAAACCACTTCTTTCCCTAACTCTCTATCTCTCCGGCTTAAACCATCTCTCATTTCTCAGACAAAGAACGCATCTCTCTCACTCTATACTTCTCTCCCGTTCTCTCATCAACGACCTAAAAAAGCCCAAACTAAAGTATCCCATTTTTACACGTCGTCGCTCCTCTCTCCACGCTGTCGATTCTCTCTCTACACGCCACTCCACTTATGTAAGTTTTGTTTTTGATTTTAGCTTTCGTTTGTTTCATATTTCTGTGTTTTGGTGTGTATTGTGCTCTAAGAAATTATATGTATTGTTGTAAGATATTAGGTGTATTATTGTAAGAAATTAGGTTTATTGCTTAATATTTTAGCTTTCAATTTTATGTGTATTCGGTTTGTTTCATTTTATCTTAGGTTTAGTTACTGCAAAAAAATAGGTTTTGAGTTTTTTCGAGTTTAGCTTTTGTTTCGGATTTTAGATTTCGTTTCATTATTGGTACGTTTGTTTAGTTGCTGTAAGATATTGGGCATATTTGTGCGTTTATTTAGTTGTTGTAAGAAATTGGGCGTATCTGTTTTCATTTTATGTTTCAAATGGTTTAAGTGATTTTGATCTGTGTGATTTTTTATTTTTTTCAGATCTGAAATAATTGAATAACTGGTATCATTCCAAGTTAGGGTTTTGTACTCTCTTTGTATGCCACCGATCCCCCTAGGTAGGTTTTGATTTAGGTTTTAATTGGTTTTGGTTTGTTTTCATTTTAAGTTTCAAATTGTTTTAGTAATTACTTCTAAACATTTTGTTGGGGTTTTGCAGGTAAAATCTCTGTGTTTCACTATAAAGTTGTGTGAAAGGTGATTTAGTTTATTTTTTTGGTTCAATTTTCATTTTATTTCTACTTACTTTTATAATATGTGACCTAATTTCTTCTAACCTTTTTGTTGGCGTTTTACAGGTAACATCTATGTCTTTCAGTACAAAACTGCGTAAAATGTGATTTGGTTTATACTTGTTTTTATGTTAGTTTGAGCTTGAATCATTACTAGTTAAAGTTTGAAGTGATAAATACATACATGTTTGGTAGTTTGAAGTGTAGCCTAGAGTTCCAATCTTTTTTATTTCATTCCTGAACAATTTATACATAGTTGGCACATATAAATTCTAAAGTTTGTTGTTGTCTTATTGTATCATTAAAAAGTTCCTACTAACATAGTTTTCGTAAGAATTATTATTCTTGATGTAAATTAGTACTGATGGAAATAACACTTCGCATGTGAATCGTGGATTTTTAGTTTTCCGAATGACATACACATGCATCGTTCCTACTAGATGAGACTTTGCACGTATCCATTTATTAGTAAAAAAAGAGTGCATTAGCAGATTTTGGGGTGCAATATATAATGTTTATTTTGAGTTCTATAAAACACTATGTTTAGCTAAAAATTGAGGAGAAATAGTTAAATGTCTTGACCCATGATGTACCTTGAATGGTATAATCTGATAGTTGGGGGAGTTTGATTTAAAGCTTGGGAATAAAATCGTAATGTTTTTAGAATTGAAAATGTTGATTAGATTGTGTAATAATCCTATTGTTCTTGGAAATAATTTGTTTTAGCCACTAATTCCATCCCTCTTTGTTTTTGCCCTTAGCATTTGCTAAGGCATTTGCACATGAGCAAGACTATGCATTTGAAATATTACGTGGGCTTACTTTGCTCGATCAGATGGATGAGCAGCGGACAACTCCCATATGCCGTCATAAAAAAATCACTTCCTATCTAACTTTATTCTTCCTTCCATCTTTATTCCCCAATTAAAGAAGTGCGTGATAGTATCGAGAACATTAATAGATGTGGGCACACTGCAATTTGTCTACGAAGGCGAATCTTACTTTTCTTTGTTTTGATTATAGAGGATCACAAATGATTTGTTGAATTTTTGTTTTATGAACGTTTATTTTAAGTAGTTAACATGTTCATATGAATGCGAGTGTAGACCATGAACATTGTTACACGCCACTATTCATTTATGAATGTTTTTTAACCTCCATTTCAAGCAACTAAAATCTATATTGGATTATTGGCTCTTCGAGTTCGATGGAAGAGGTTCAATATCAAATACAACACTTCCTTTATTGGTATTTAACTTTGGTCGCCTCTATTTTTAATCCTAAAAATTCCAGTTGTAGAATTCTTACGTGATCTATGATTGGAATGTATTTGAAGCTTTATAATTAACTACACTTTTATTACTCTGGTCCTGAAGAAAGATTGATCTATCAAGATGGAATCAATAGTGTTTTAAGATCCTAATCAAGGTCCTTTTGAAGAGGTTGAGAGTGGTGCTTAGTGAAACCATTTCTCCTG
Organism: Sambucus nigra; assembly: GCA_949130495.1. Taxonomy (NCBI): domain Eukaryota; kingdom Viridiplantae; phylum Streptophyta; class Magnoliopsida; order Dipsacales; family Adoxaceae; genus Sambucus; species Sambucus nigra. Next base: position 174,979,487 of record OX422208.1, read on the forward strand.
CTCATATCACTTTTGTTAGTGGAAGGGAGATTTTGGATGCATCTTTGCTGGCCAATTATTTTATTGAGGATCTTTGTCGATATGGATAGAATCGTATATTGAGAAGGCTTAAAATAGCATAAACCCAAACTACTTGGATAATTGCTTGCATAGAATGCATTTGAAAAGGTAGGAGATAATGCATTTGAAAAGGTTTACATTGAAAGGGAGAAGGCAACTGGATTCAATTAAATATAATAGAGACATAATCTTTAACATCATCCCGCAGTACCATACATTCTAATTGTTTGTGTTCTAAATAAGGAACACTCAATGCCATTCACACCATATTACTGTTTGTACTTTGCTTTGTAGCGGTGTACGACCAATATTATCCCTTTTCCAGTAGAATTCAAACTACATAATAGGTTTAAAGAAGTGTTCAACTTATTTAGATCAGGTGTTAATAAGTTTTGGATTATTTTTTAGTTGTGAAGTCATTGTCAAAGGCTTCTGAAATTTGAATCTTCTAGGCATAATATGTCATACTGCTACACAAGATTTTTAAGCTTATGTTAAGTATATCTATGGTTATATGTTTTTGTTTATGTTTTTTGTAATTTTGATTTTTTATTCACAATCTTTTTTTTTAACTCAGCGCATGTCTGAAGGTAGGAACTTGTAATAGGTAACTTGAAATTTTGATTTATGTGTTTGGATATTTCTTGCTTCAGTGTATGGATGAAGCAAGTGTGAATGGTGCACTCATTTTGTATTATAAGGATTTTAATTTTTTGTATTGAGTTTTGTTCATTGTATGATCTTGGATGTATGATGGAACCCAGGTAAAGTAATGAGTGATACCATGTGTAGGATTGGGTAGGGTGTAAGGATGACCAAAAATCCACAAGAGGATTTGAAATATCTTTGTGACAGCTTATTTGGTACCAACTACTATTAAGTATTATTTAAGCACGCCTCTCTCTATCCTTTTAGATTTCTTCTCCTTAGTTGTGTATCGTCTCTCTCCTTTTAATGTATTACTCTATACTTGAAATATATCTTAGTGACAGATTATCTGGCATAAATTTTGGTACTATCCCATCAGATCATCAACCAAACCAGTTCTCGCATACTTCTATCATCGGGGCCTAGCCGATCAGATCCTGGATAAGAAGGTCTGGTGAACATCTCATGCGGTTCTTTCTCAGTATAATTTATTTTATATATATGATATACGTGAGTTCATTTTATACTTCTGAATTCATTTAATGCATTTCGTTATTGATTAGCTTCATTTCCTTACTGTTTGGAAGTACCCTACTATCTTTTGGCCTTGGATCAGCATTATGTTCCAAGGAATACCTTTCACTAAATGTCACCAAACGTCCTTATAAAAGACTTGCAAAAAATCTTCCAAGTTCTAAGTTTATTTTTCTCATAGAGAGACTCACTAACACTGCTTTCTTTTTATCTGAACACTCTCCAACTATGTAGAACAGTATTGCATACGAGTGTTTAATAATGGTAAACGTTTTAGACATTTGCACTTTAGAAATAAATTCTGCAGTATGCACAGGTGTGTAGTACACATGATGACACAGTATGCAATTCAAAGGATCACAAGAAGGTACGAAGTCAGAGCTATATGTGCAGGTGCATAGTATGCAATATGCAATATGCCAAAGATACACAGTATGCCATATGCAATATGCCAGAGCTATACAGAGGATTACACAGTATGCAATCCACAGTATGCGCAGTTGTGCAATACGAAGCCAGAGCTACAATTTATATGATTCTTATGACAAGAAGGTATGAAACCAGCACTGCAATTATTTATATGATTCTTATGGCATTTGTGATATTTGCTTCATATCGTAGGTACGATTCATACTATGTTTGTGATATTTTTTCAGTTTGGGGTTCCTATATAACGGATTTAAAATATGTTTTGATTTCAGATTTATAAGAATCATATGAAGTCTAGATACTTTTATTATGATGATGAATCATCCAAATAACCAGAAGTAAATCATCAGTCATGCAGATTATAATTTTAATCGAATTTTGACTGAACAAGTTTCGCGCAGCACTACTAACTAAAAATGACTTTAGCTAGGGAGGGGATGGCGGGTTCACCCCCGAGTGTGACGATAGGTTCCGCAACAACACAGAGAAAGTAGTGGCACTTTCCACTAGGTGGTACAACGACGAGAGAAAGTGCGAGCAGGTCATACGATGTGGATCTGTCATTCTTTTATTTGATTTTCCTTCATTATTCAAGTAGTGGCCTATATAAAGATCTATTTTTAAAAACATTCAATGGTCTTTGTTTGGAAAGTTGGGTAGGTTCTTGCAAAATCTGATATTCCATTTATTCTCTGCATGCACCATTAGGCTCAGTACGTATGGGGTGGTTGCAATACACGTTGCAGCTAATAATAATAATAGTTACATGTTCATACTTTCAGTCCATTCAGTGTTTCGTGCAAATTGTTGGAAAATCTAAGAACACAAAATCTAAGGTATGTTAATTGGTCGTTCTGGATTGTACTTTGGCATTTTCCCTATAAGAAGTGGGTATTACAATTACACATTTTGATACCAAAGTACCAATGTGGTGACTTAATTAAACACTATCTTTTATTATTATCAAGAAAATGTTATTCACATCCATTTGATTCATTATTCTGTTGAAGATTTTAAAAAATTAGGGATTGATTATGAAGTTCCATTTGATTCATTATGCAGTGCATTCAGTTCCATGTGCTATATTATATATTAAATTACCTTTTTTTATTACGATGATTGAGATTAAATTAGCTATGTGCTTCCTTTTGTGGCTTGAGGTGCACATATGTCATAAAAAACAAGTGAGGAAATGTAGTTCTAAAGTAAACCCCATCAATATTGCCTTTGTACTTGGATCGAGGATAGTAAACATCCTCGCATTTGGGATAGTCTATTTTTACCGTACTTGAACACGGAATGTCTGACTGACCAACAGGAAAATAGGGTTGTCCGCATCAGTTAACTCTTGGGCACTTGCTTCTGTTCATATATCAACTGAGAGGGAAACCGATTATGTTTATTTATCAACTTAAAGCACAAATGCGTTGTCCTACAAGGATTTTAGTTTCTCATAGAAAACAAATGCATTGATTGACTTTCCAAATTGGCATAAGGTATGATTTCAAGGGCATGGGTCAGTGGACGAACGCTGAAGTACAAATCATCGGCCTCCTTTACTAGACCACCATAATGACATTTCCGTTGAATTTTGACAGGAGACTGAATTGGAATGTAGCCTTCAGACTTGCTTAACATGTATATGCATTTAATTATTACTCCACATGCTTTATATTGAGAGCTTATAATTACCTTTAATTTGGTTTACTTTTTTATTTGAACTTAAACTTGAAAATATTCACTTCCTCTCTTTATTGAGAGTGTATACTCCACAAGATTTTGAGAGCTTATAATTACCAAGTTTGCATAAATAGTTATTCTCAATATCATTTGTTAAATGTTATTGATCTTATATATGTAATTGTTTGATGTTTAGTGTGTGTGTTTATGTAGGGCTATTGTTAAGTTCTGGGATGTTCATAGAAGTATTATAGAATCCCAGTCTTTTATTAACTCACTAGCCAAATCCAAGCCAAGCGGGGAGAATGAATCGGGTTTGGGTCCATGGAAATATCCACGGGTTGGCATGAAGATTCCTGACTCCCGCTAAGTTTTTTCTTTGTCTGGGTCAACTTCCAATGTTGAGGAAGGCCAACTAGGATTGTGGGGGATATAACAGACCTATAAGGGCGGAACAAACACCAAAGATAGTAGGCATATATCAGGACAGTAACAGGTATCATACAAAACTAAGTGTATGTGGTGAACAAAATAGTGAAACCAAAAAAGAGATAATAGGTATCACTTTGATGTCAAAAACATCAACAATCACTTGCCATGTGGCCTACTCAAGGATCCAAATGAAATAAAGCATGTATAAGCTTCTATCTATATCAAGGCTAGATAAATGAGGAGAGTAATTGTAAGGCCCTAAAATATGATTAGGAAGGATAATTACATGATTAATTATAACTTAGGAGTTATAAGTTATAGATTGGTTATGTGTGTTAAACATGTTAATTATCATGTTTAGGGGATGCATGCTCATGTGATATATGTGTTGTTTACATTAGGTGTTAATTGAGCTTATGATCGGGGATACCATGTGTAGAATATATGATTAGTTATGTGGTTAAATGCATCATAAATTATGTTTTTAATGCATGATTATGTTTATAAAAGTAAATAACGGTGTTGATACGAAATTGGCAATGTTTGGTCGCCAAATGTGAAAGTTTTGAGATTTTCGGTAAATTGTTACTTTCCTGTTCGATGCCCAAATTAGGCGTATTAGTTTATGATTTTGGGAAAACATAAATTATGAAAGTTGTATATATATGAATTAATATTATAACACAACAAACGGTGGGTTAAACGGAGGCTCGTACAAGAAGTTATACCGAAAGTACGAAACAAGGGCAAATATGTCCATCCCTTAAGTAACAATTATCTTATCAGAACACCATGTGCTATTTTTTATTGGTTAAAGGGTGGGTGATGGTTTGGCCGACTTAAACTGTATAAAAAAAACTCCTTTGTTCAGCAAATGCAGCCACGAACAAGAGTTTTGCCTAAAGAGAGAGAAAGAGAAGAAAGTTAAGGAATAAATCTTTGGAAATTTTCCATAAATCAAGGAATCCTCGTAAGGTAATTACATCTTTATTAAAGTTGGTCACATGGATGAGTTCTATACTTATCATGTTTTTATTTTTGATTTGGATATATATTTTAATGATACCCATATTGTTGAATTGTGTTGGAACAAGGATGGGTTAAGAACATAAGTTAAAACTGAAGCTAGGATCGTAAATGCATACTTTAAAGTCCTAAATTTACATCATCTTTTCGTAAAGCATTTTGATTTAGAAAATTCATGATTATGATGTATATTTCTTCTCAAACATTTTTATTATATGATTTCATGAAATATACTCAAGGTCAAGGTTATGTATGCTTAAAAATGTTAAGTTATGCCTTAATGTTGTATTTTGACCTAGTTATACTAAAAATGGCATAAATCATGGAATAGTTATTGGAATTGAGTGATTCAAGTTGGAGAGTAAAATAAACTCATACATGTATAACATATCCGAAAATTGTGTAAAAATACCAAGGAATGAACCCTTGGTGATAGTTTGAAGTCTTGGTTTAAAATCTGCCCTAGAGGAGCAAGAATGCATACCAGGTGTTTGACATTTTGTTCAACATAGAAAATGAGCCCTAAAAATTATGAAACATTAAATTTGTATTATTTAATGTGTTTACTGATATTGGGTGCAATATCATGGAAAGTTATGTTGTACGAAAATTATGAGAATTTCATGAAGTTGAAGTTGTGTTGTTGTTTTTCTTGAGAAATGATTTGGAAAAGGCTGTAATAAAATGGGCATAACTTTGTCTAGCAAATTCGTAATCAAATTCTATAAATTGTGTTAGAACCCAAATTAATTGGGTGTTATAGAAATATGAAGTGTAATATTTAATTCCCCCTTAGTTATTTCTGATTGACCAAATGATGTGATGTATTACTGGGTTTGATGTTAATCGGTGTATTCAAATACTAACGACATTGACTTGTTAGGTGGGGAAGCAGCTAATACTACCATACCAAGGAAGTAGTTGGTATTAATCTTAGCACTAAATCCAAGGTGAGTGACCTTCCTTATGAAATATAAATTCTTATAATTTCATATGGAAATGTGTAGTTAAACACATGTGTGAAAATGTTTATTGGAGTGATGTTGTATTTATGAAACATATGCATATGATTAAAAATGTTAAGCGATGTTATATAATGATATGGACTAGTGAGTCCTTTATCTAATGTTAAGGACTGTGGTGGGTCCTACGGGATGTGGTGGTACTGTTAATCCAACTTAAAGGTTTGTGTACTCGGGCCTAATAAAGGGATGTGGTGGTCCCTAATAACTGTGGTGGGTTAATTGGACTGTGGCGGGTCCAGGCTTGCGAGAGTTTCACAATTCCTATTGGGTTATAGCATTAGAACAAAATAAAAATGGTTATTCAAATTGGTTATATGTGTGGTATGTGGTCATTCACTAAGCCTTTATAGCTTACACTCCTGCAATGTTTTGTTTCAGGTATGCTTATAATTTGGAGTTCACTGTCAAGTTAGGACCTTAAAACAGGGGAGCGACGGATAATTAGTATGGTTTGAATATCCAGATTCCTTTTGTGTAATTATTAAACTAAGGATCTTTGTTATGTAAAGTTATTTAGTACTTATAAGTTATAAGTAAAGGCAGTTATGTTTTCATCTACACATACCTTTGGGAAAAAAAAATCTTATGTTATTTTCCATCAGAGATTTAAATTAAAGCATTGTTTAACGCAATTTATCTCTAATTAAAAGGATGAGTTTAACTTAATTAATTCGGGGCGCGACAACTTGGTATCAGAGCGTGGTTATTTGGTTCTGGATAGGGTGTGAGGGTCTAGATTGGCAGTGGACACTAGAAAGTGAGTTTGTTATGCACCTGGATTTTGACTAACAATGTTAATATTAAACTGCTGCTATTACATTTTGTTTAAGTTAATTATATTGCAGTGAGTGATGGATCCACAAGAGCCGCATGATAGAGCAGAGGGTGAGGCATCCTATGTACCTAATAGTCAGCAAGGACATAGACCTATTGAAGTGGATGAACAAGAGGTGCAACAACAACCTATTGATGATGTGGGAAGAATATTACGTGCTGTGGCACAACTTATGGAGCAAGAAAGAGGTGGTGAACATGGTGGGGATAGGGATAAATTACATGAGAGGTTCATGAAGTTAAATGCGCCTGCATTTACTGGGACTACGGATCCGTTAGTGGCAGAGGGGTGGGTTAGAAATATGGAAACAATATTCAAGGTGATGGAAGTGCTAGATGAACAAAAGGTTTTATTAGCAACCTTTAGGTTAGAGGCTGATGCAAAGTTATGGTGGGATGCAACAGAAAGGTTACTTACTACAATGGGGGGGAGTGGTGCCAGTAAATCCTCCACGAATTACATGGAAGAGGTTTGTGAAAGTGTTCTTTGAAAAATATTTCCCAATGCTTTATTGGAAGGAGAAAGAGGAAGAATTTATCACGTTGAAACAGGGGAATCGAACAGTGGCAGAGTATGAAGCTTTATTTATATCCTTATCTAGATTTTCACCTGACTTGGTGAGAACGGAAGAAAGTAAATGTGATCGGTTTCAAACCGGGCTGAGTGTAGATATAAAAAGCATGGTTGCTAATATGAAGATAACGGATTATGTGGACTTGGTGGATAGGGACATGGTGTCAGAAAAGTCAATAAAAGAAATGCAAGTTGAACACTCGAAGAAAGCTAGACGTGATGGCATAAGGTCATATGGATGGGAGGCGGGAACCTCAACTCAGAGTGTAGAACGAGGAGTACCTAAGGGCCAAGAATTTAAAAATAATAGAAGTGCACGTGGAAGATTTCAGGCTCGAGGTGGAAGGACTGGGATGAATCGGTCAGAAAATGCATCTGTGTTGGTGCCGAGGGCTATATTTTGTTATAGATGTGGTGGTCAAGGGCACATGTCTCGAGAGTGTATAATAGCTGAGACGACACCTTTATGTTTCCATTGTCATCAACCGGGGCACTTACGCAAGAATTGTCCAGCGATGGGAGCTACAACGTCAGTTGGGAGTGTGGCAGTAGGAGGTAGGAGTTCTACACAGAATGTACCCAGGGGAGGTAGAGGAGATATATCGCAAAGTCAAGGCTAAGGCAGAGTGTTTGCACTGATGCAACAAGATGCACAAGCTATGCCTAACGTAGTGACAGGTACACTTCCTATTGGTGATAAAGATGCTTATGTGTTGATAGATCCTGGTTCTACACATTCTTTTGTGTCTTTGTTTTATCTGTTGCATCTTAGTAAACCATTATCATCATTAGATTCTGGTTTAGCTATTGTTACTCTAGTGGGGGGGGGGGGGGGTTATTGAGAGGGTATATAGGGAGTGTGTGGTGCGAGTGGATGAAAAAGAATTACTAGTTGACTTATTACCTCTCGATATGCGCGACTTTGATGTAATACTGGGTATGGATTGGTTAGCTTCATATCATGTATGTTTGGATTGCTTTAAAAAGGAGGTAGTGTTTCAGTTACCGGGTGAACCTGAATTTAAATTTATTGGGGAACGAAATGTCACTCCAACTTGTTTGATTTCTGCTACAAAATGTTATGAATTGCTAAGAAAAGGATGTGAGGGTTATCTTGCCCATGTGGTGGACATATGACAAGAGGCTGGAAAATTATCAGATATACCAGTAGTTAATGAGTTTGCAGATATCTTCCCAGAAGAACTCCCAGGGTTAGCACCAGATCGTGAGGTAGAATTTGCGATTGAGTTGGTACCAGGCACTGCACCAATATCTATTGCACCATATCGCATGGCACCTGCAGAATTAAAGGAGCTAAAAATACAGTTGCAAGATTTGTTAGATCGTGGTTTTATAAGGTCTAGTGTATCACCGTGGGGAGCCCCAGTATTGTTTGTGAAGAAGAAAGATGGAACCATGAGGCTGTGCATCGATTATCGTCAATTGAATAAGGTGACTATCCGTAACAAATACCCACTACCCCGCATTGATGACTTGTTCGATCGGTTGCAAGGAGCCAAAGTGTTTTCCAAGATCGATCTCAGATCCGGATATCATCAATTGAATGTAAGAGATTGTGACATTTCTAAAACTGATTTTCGTTCCAGGTATGGACATTATGAATTTCTTGTCATGCCATTTGGGTTAACAAATGCACCGACCGTATTCATGGATTTGATGAACCGTATATTTCACCCATATGTGGATTCTTTTGTTATTGTCTTCATTGATGATATTTTGATATATTCTCGTAGTAGGGATGAGCATGAATGCCACCTACGTATTATTTTACAGACCTTGCGAGAGAAGCAGTTGTATGTTAAATTTTCTAAATGTGAATTTTGGCTAGACAAGGTAGTATTTTTGGGGCATGTTATTTCTGCTGATGGTATTTGTGTAGATCTCAAGAAGGTAGAAGCAGTAATGAATTGGGAAAGACCAACTAGTGTGACAGAGGTACGTAGCTTTTTGGGATTGGCGGGCTATTACAGGAGGTTTATACCGGGGTTTTCTTCTATTGCATTTCCATTCACTAAGCTTACCAGAAAGGAGAACAAGTTGGTGTGGAGTGGTGATTGTGATAAAAGCTTTGAAAATTTAAAGGGTAAGTTGACATCAGCTCCAGTATTGACTATCCCAACAGGTACAAAAGGTTTAGTTATTTATAGTGATGCTTCGTATCAAGGACTTGGATGTGTATTAATGCAGCATGGAAAGGTAATTGCTTTTGCTTCTCGACAGTTAATGATACATGAGCGCAACTACCCTAATCATGATCTCGAGTTAGCTGCAGTAGTTTTTGCATTAAATATGTGGAGACACTACTTATATGGTGTTAGTTGTGAAATTTTTACTGACCATCAAAGCTTAAAATACTTGTTTACACAAAAAGACTTGAACTTGAGGCAAAGAAGGTGGATGGAACTTATAAAAGATTATGATTGCACGATACATCACCATCCGGGTAAAGCTAATGTTGTTGGTGATGCTTTGAGTATAAAATCTCTACGTATAGTATCTTGTATTTATTGTATTCGAGTTGACCTACTGAGAGAGTTAGCTTTAATGGGGGTGGAATTAACTTTGAATGAGTCTTACAGTACAGTGGCACATTTAAATGTTAGACCCACGTTGATAGACTGGATAAAACAAGCACAGGCAGGAGATACAGAATTGGAGAAAGTTAGAGATAATATGAAAAAGGGTAAAGCAAATGAATTTTCTATTCAGGACGATGACATTGTTATGTACGGAAACCGTTTGTGTGTACCTAACGTGCCTAATTTAAGAAGAACGATTTTAGAGGAAGCCCACTGTTCTTTATATGCTATGCATCCAGGGAGCACAAAACTGTATAGAGACTTGAAACAATGTTATTGGTGGCCGGGAATGAAACACGACATTGCAGATTTTGTTGCTAGATGTCTAGTTTGCCAACAGGTGAAGGTGGAGCATCAGAAGCCAAGTGGTTTACTACAACCCTTACCTATTCCTGAGTGGAAATAGGAGCATGTTACTACAAATTTTGTTATAGGTTTACCAAAATAATCATGAGGGTTTGATTCTATTTGGGTTGTCGTTGATAGGTTGACTAAGTCTGCACATTTTCTTCCTGTTAAAGCTACTTACTCCATGGATAGATATGCAAAAATATATGTGGATGAGATTATTAGATTGTATGGTGAACCAGTTTCTATTATTTCTGATCGAGATCCTAAGTTCACTTCTCACTTTTGGCCTAGTTTACAACAAGCTTTGGGGACTAAATTGAAATTTAGTACAACTTTTCATCCTCAAACTGATGGGCAGTCAGAAAGAACGATCCAAACACTTGAAGACATGTTACGAATCTGTGTGTTGGAGTTCAAGGGGAGTTAGGATGAACACTTGCCACTAATAGAGTTTGCTTATAATAATAGCTATCATTCGAGTATTGAGATGGCTCCTTATGAAGCTTTGTATGGGAGAAAATGCAGAACTCCAGTGTGTTGGACTGAAGTAGGAGAACGAAAACTTCTTGGGCCAAAAATTGTACAACAGACTACTGAAAAGATCAATGTTATCCATAATCACTTAAAGGTGGGGCAAAGTAGACAGAAAAGTTATGCAGACAACCGAAGGAAAGAATTAAAATTTGAGGAAGGTGATCGAGTATTCCTACGTGTTTCTTCTTGGAGAGGGGTTATGAGATTCGGGAAGAAGGGAAAGTTAAGTCCCAGGTACATTGTCCCTTATGATATAGTTAAACGGGTTGGAGTTGTAGCTTATAAATTGGCGTTACCACCAGAATTGTCCCCGATACACGATGTTTTTCATATATCCATGTTACGTAAGTATGTGCCCGATCCTTCACATGTGTTTATCTCACAACCGATAGAGCTTCAAGATGACTTAACCTATGTAGAGGAACCAATTGCTATTGTAGATCGAAAGGAGCAACTGTTACGTAGTAAAACCATTTCACTAGTTAAAGTGATGTGGAGAAATCGAAATGTGGAGTATGGAACTTGGTAAGGGGAGGATAACATGAAGAAGCAATATCCTCATCTATTTGGTAAGTTTCTTATGCGTTAAATTTCGAGGAAGAAATTTTTATAAGAGGGGTAGAATTGTAAGGCCCTAAAATATGATTAGGAAGGATAATTACATGATTAATTATAACTTAGGAGTTATAAGTTATAGATTGGTTATGTGTGTTAAACATGTTAATTATCATGTTTAGGGGATGCATGCTCATGTGATATATGTGTTGTTTACATTAGGTGTTAATTGAGCTTATGATCGGGGATACCATGTTTAGAATATATGATTAGTTATGTGGTTAAATGCATCATAAATTATGTTTTTAATGCATGATTATGTTTATAAAAGTAAATAAGGGTGTTGATATGAAATTGGCAATGTTTGGTCGCCAAATGTGAATGTTTTGAGATTTTCGGTAAATTGCTACTTTCCTGTTCGATGCCCAAATTAGGCGTATTAGTTTATGATTTTGGGAAAACATAAATTATGAAAGTTGTAGATATATGAATTAATATTATAACACAACAAACGGTGGGTTAAACGGAGGCTCGTACAAGAAGTTATACTGAAAGTACGAAACAAGAGCAAATATGTCCATCCCTTAAGTAACAATTGTCTTATTAGCACACCATGTGCTATTTTTTATTGGTTAAAGGGTGGGTGATGGTTTGGCCGACTTAAACTGTATAAAAAAAACTCCTTTGTTCAGCAAATGCAGTCATGAACAAGAGTTTTGCCTAAAGAGAGAGAAAGAGAAGAAAGTTAAGGAATAAATCTTTGGAAATTTTCCATAAATCAAGGAATCCTCGTAAGGTAATTACATCTTTATTAAAGTTGGTCACATGGATGAGTTCTATACTTATCATGTTTTTATTTTTGATTTGGATATATATTTTAATGATACCCATATTGTTGAATTGTGTTGGAACAAGGATGGGTTAAGAACATAAGTTAAAACTGAAGCTAGGATCGTAAATGCATACTTTAAAGTTCTAAATTTACATCATCTTTTCGTAAAGCATTTTGATTTATAAAATTCATGATTATGATGTATATTTCTGCTAAAACATTTTATTATATGTTTTCATGAATTATACTCAAGGTCAAGGTTATGTATGCTTAAAAATATTAAGTTATGCCTTAATGTTGTATTTTGACCTAGTTATACTAAAAATGGCATAAATCATGGAATACTTATTGGAATTGAGTTATTCAAGTTGGAGAGTAGCATACACTAATACATGTATAACATATCCGAAAATTGTGTAAAAATACCAAGGAATGAACCCTTGGTGATAGTTTGAAGTCTTGGTTTAAAATCCGCCCTAGAGGAGCAAGAATGCATACCAAGTGTTTGACGTTTTGCTCGACATAGAAAATGAGCCCTAAAAATTATGAAACATTAAATTTGTATTATTCAATGTGTTTACTGATATTGGGTGGAATATCATGGAAAGTTATGTTGTACAAAAATTATGAGAATTTCATGAAGTTGAAGTTGTGTTGTTGTTTTTCTTGAGAAATGATTTGGAAAAAGCTGTAATAAAATGGGCATAACTTTGTCTAGCAAATTCGTAATTAAATTATGTAAATTGTGTTAGAACCCAAATTAATTGGGTCTTATAGAAATGTGAAGTGTCATATTTAATTCCTCCTTAGTTATTTCTGATTGACCAAATGATGTGATGTATTACTGGGTTTGATGTTAATCGGTGTATTCAAATACTAACGACATTGACTTATTAGGTGGGGAAGCAGCTAATACTACCATACCAAGGAAGTAGTTGGTATTAATCTTAGCACTAAATCCAAGGTGAGTGACCTTCCTTATGAAATATAAATGCTTATAATTTCATATAGAAATGTGTAGTTAAACACATGTGTGAAAATGTTTATGGGAGTGATGTTGTATTTATGAAACATATGCATATGATTAAAAATGTTAAGCGATGTTATATAATGATATGGACTAGTGAGTCCTTTATCTAATGTTAAGGACTGTGGTGGGTCCTACGGGATGTGGTGGTACTGTTAATCCAACTTAAAGGTTTGTGTACTCGGGCCTAATAAAGGGATGTGGTGGTCCCTAATAACTGTGGTTGGTTAATTGGACTGTGGCGGGTCTAGGCTTGCGAGAGTTTCACAATTCCTGTTGGGTTAGAGCATTAGAACAAAATAAAAATGGTTATTCAAATTGGTTATATGTGTGGTATGTGGTCATTCACTAAGCCTTTATAGCTTACACTCCTGTAATATTTTGTTTTAGGTATGCTTATAATTTGGAGTTCACTGGCAAGTTAGGACCTTAAAACAGGGGAGTGACGGATAATTAGTATGGTTTGAATATCCAGATTCCTTTTGTGTAATTATTAAACTAAGGATCTTGGTTATATAAAGTTATGTAGTACTTATAAGTTATAAGTAAAGGCAATTATGTTTTCATCTACACATACCTTTGGAAAAAAAATCTTATGCTATTTTCCATCAGAGATTTAAATTAAAGCATTGTTTAAGGTAATTTATCTCTAATTAAAAGGATGCGTTTAACTTAATTAATTCGGGGCGCGACAGGAATGGTCCCAAGCAGCAACAACATCAAACTTCACATCAATTGTGAAAGTGAAATCATATGAGAAATAAATACAATACAATGAGGTAAAAGGGTCCAAGAAAGCCCAAGTTAGTCTCCATACCAGGGTAGGACCCAAAATTGCATGATGAATCATTCGAGCACTAGAGTAGCTATCTAGAACTGAAAGTTGTCCAAGCAAGTCTATATTCAGCCCTGTACTGTGTTTTTATTTGAATTGTAGGAGATTACTTTTTATGGTGCTTGAGTGCTTATACAAGGTTAGTAACTCATGCATGCAATATTATATGGGTTAAGTTGAACGAGTGTGTATGTAATTATAAATTTTTTAGTATTAGAGTTCAAAGAATCACCATGTTCATTGGAAGTGTTTGAATAAATGCCGTTATGAATATTAAAAAGACATGCTACCAAATTTTCCTTTAGCATCATGTATACAGTATTAAAAAGACGTGTTATACAACTTTCCTTAGTATCATGCTGCCCACTTTTAAGTATTATGTTTTAATTTCCACTTTTTGCCTTGCAGGTGTTTTAAAACGTACCATGTCAGATTGGGACATGTGAAGAGCCACCTTCTTGAATTAGAGCCCTAAACCACGAAGATAATAACCTCTATTGGTGTTATTAATCTTCTTTTATTGTAACCAATTGTATATATGTATAATCAATTTGTTTATATGACTATTTGTATGGTTGTTGTTGGAGTTTTCTTTAAACAGAACAAAGGGAACTTTGTCCCATTTTTAAAAATTTGTTTACACATTTGGTTTGTAAAAAAACCTTTGTGACTCAATTTAATATTTGACGGCTTCGATATTTTTTATACGAGGTCCAGGATAGATTATTAATATTGTTGTTGGAGTATTTTTTTCTTTCTTAAGAAGGGTGGATAGTTCTATAAATAGAGGTGGTTTTGTCCAAATTTTCTAAAATATTTACACATTTGTGTTGTAAAAAAAGCTTATTCCTTAAATTATTTAAACATTTAATACTTTGGATTTTTTTTGCTTCTATTTATTTTGTAGATATATCAATGTGTAACACTAATTTAAAATTATTTTTTATAAATCATTATGCTTTGCTCATTAGTCACTGATACTTAAAATAATTATAAAATTCATAGCTGGGGAAATTAGTAATCGTTCCTTCAAAATTACATTAATTGAACAAAAATTGTAGTTCACCGTCATATTTACCTGTGGTCACATAGTATGGTTGTTGCAAGAGAATGAATAACGCATCATATTAGTCGTGGTTCACATCAGTACCATTGGCACGGTTAAAATTAGCGACGTACGATTTCGATGTACACATCAATGTGGTTGGCACGGTTCCTATCAACGACGTACACTATTGAAAATTAGCGTCGTGCCTTTAGGCACGGGTATATATATATATATATATATATATATATATATATATATATAAGTGCAATAAGACAAATATTACATTTAAATTATATAATAAAAATGAACACAATATTGTCTTAAACATCTAAGAACATAACTAATAACATAATAACATTGTGTAGAAAATTAATAATGACACAAATGTATAAATAGACTGAATATTTATAAGAATGAAATCAATCGAAACATATGTAATTAAGTAATCAGGAAATTCAATGAAAAGAAACATAATCAATTTTTGGAAATAAATGACTAACAAAATCGTTAAAGCTTATACAAACAACATACAAGATTTTTATTTGACATGGACACTATTAACTATATAGTTATTTTTTAATTTTTTAAGTATGTATTGGTGAACATGGAAAATTTGTATAGTTGAGGCTATCTCACCTCAACCCACACGTGGCTTTAAAACTAATAAAAGGAGGAAATGAATCAACCACCTTATTTTTTAGAGATATTATTATTGTTAAAATATTATGTCCGTATTAGTTATTGTTAAAGTAAATAGTATGTAAACAATTGTACATTTTATTGAGGGCCATTTAACAAAAGTCAGTGGTTTTATTTTTATTTAATTTCTAATCAAATGTTTTCAAAAAAAATTTTAATATTGATAATGACATTTGATCAATGATAGTGAAATTAGCAATGTTCCTATTCTTATCAATGGTATGATCTAAATTAGATCAACCTAGAAGGGGGAAAAATTCACTATATAAGTGGTAAGATCTGGGAAAGGTCAGTCAAAACCCATACACGTTAATGGTATGACATAAGTTAAATCGTCTTAGAAGAGGTAAAAGCCCCATTATATAAGTGGTACAATTTTGGAAAGGTCAGTCAAAAACTATTCTTATCAATGGTATGGTATAAATTATATTGGCTAGAAGAGGCAAAACCCACTATATAATCGGTACAATCTAGGAAAGGTCGGTCAAAACCCAGTCTTGTAAATGGTATGATATAAATTATATTGGCGTAAAAGGGGAAAAACCCGCTATATAATTGGTACAATCTAGGAAAGGTCGATCAAAACCCATTCTTATAAATAGTATGATCTATCGATCGGTTTAGAGGAGGCAAAAGACCACATATAAATAAGGCATCGTAGGATGACCAGCCTATAGAAAAACTCGCTTCTTAAGCGATCACCTAAGAAATCGTGAAAAGGTTAAACTTAACCAATCATTTGATATGACTCATGGTTAAATTGATTAAAACAAGGCTAAACACTTGAGAAAAAAATAAAGTGTCATGCGAAACGAATATTATCGGAGGTCAATTAAAGGCATACGGGGATTAACATCTGCCAACTATACCACTGATTAAAAGTTTGCCTAGATATTTAGCTTAGATAGTTTCCAACATGTCGTTGTCCAAACAATAAAGATTAAGGGTAACTTAGTTGATCACCAAAACTGGTATTAACTGATTGCCTGAATCAGTAAATCATCCGTTTATCATTTCGTTTCAGGTGATTAAAACCAATCGATTAAAGATACTTTGCAAATTAACAATAAGGCAACACAGAAACATTAGAAATAAAAAACATTTTTCCATTAAATAATAAATGAAAGACCACCAGGGATCAACAAAAGTATAAAAGAAAAGAACAAAAAACCACTAAGGGTCAACAAAAATTACAAAAAAGAAAAAGAATCCTAATCCTAGCCAGTCTGCTCAGCAACAACCTCGGTTCAAAGATCAACAGGGGTAAGGGGTCGGTTATAGCTGGCAGATCAGTGGAGGAGGCTACCAATGACTCCAAATGAGGGATATTCATGGGGTTAACCAGAGGAGGGTGCTCGACATAAGCAGGGTCACCCTCATTACAGATTACCCATCTTAAGACCTGATACCTAACATTTAATAAAGGCAACAAACTCATGGTAATCTAGCAGGACAACTATCTTCTAGATGGATGCATCATACCCATCGTCGAAGGCCTTATCCAGATAAGCATCTCTAGTCCTCTCTTGTTGGGCCTTATAAAATTCTCCAAGAGGGTCCGCTGGTTGAAGAACATGAGATTGGTCAACTGGCTATCAACCTAGCTGAACTCATTCTGGACTCGTTCGGCCTCCTCCACTACTTTGTTGTGGGCATCATCTTGGGCCTTCAGCAACTTGTTCAAGTCATCCACTTGCTAAGCCTGGTGTTTATATGGATTTTGAGGGTAGTATTCTCCTTTTTAGTGCACTCAAGTGACTTCTAGTAAGAAGAAGCTCAGTTAGTGAGCTCATGCTGAACTTGCATTCTCTGCACCAACAAAACAAGATGTCCCAAATATTTATAAAGCAAAGAACTACATAAAAGTGAAAACAAAGCGCCATATATATTTTTTCGCGAGTCTATTTAACGAGCCACATTGTGGTTCAGTGGTATGTCGGGTTTTGGTTGCCAAATTCGACCAAGGTTCGAAACTCGGCAAGGGCTTTAGCCCGTCTTTCTTTAAAACTAAAGGCGCCACGTTGTGCAGCCCACGTACGCGTGCCAACGACTTCCGAGATTCTTCCCCCAAATTTTTTAAATTATTTCCAGTTTACACCCAATATTTTATTTTCTTAATATTTCCTCCATAAAATCTCCTTTTCTCCTCATTTCTTTTTCATTTCTTTTTTAAATTGAAACCAAAATAATTATTTCTTTTCCATGATTCCTTGATCAGCAGCCTCTCTATTATTTAAAATTAAAATTTCCCTCACTCACTTTTAATTATTTAATTAAAAGAGGTCATTGTTTTGAATAATGCTGAAAACACCCCCAAACCCTTATTCTTACCTATATAATTGACCTTTGGTCTTCATTATTTGAATATGAAATTTCGGGACAAAATACTAGTTAGGGAGAGTGTTATTTTGGTAGGGTATTGTAGATAGACTATTGTTGGAGTGTTTTGAATTAATTTGTAAAAAATTCAAGATTGTATAAAAGTGAAGTTCGGGATTAATTCAAGATTTTGATTTGATCAATTCTTCTTCCTATTCAACTTGTTTACTTTATTTATGAATTTGTTCATCTATTATTTGTCTTGAACAGTCAGTATGGTAAGCTAATCACCCGGTTCAAGGGATGAAATGAAACCCCCGTAGATTGCATTCAATTTAGTTTAATTTCTTCTTTTTTTATTAACTTCCCATGATTAGTTATTTCTAATTCTACTCTTGTTTATGCATCGAGAGATGGTAAACATTCTTTAAGAGAAGATTCAAAAGTTAAGTTATAATTTTGTCCTAAGATTCAAACTAGAGTTAGGCTTATCTTTCGATTAAAATCATATGCTAACTTGTGTCTACCCTTATTTCGTATTCGAGTTAAATTAATTGTTTGAAATTTCCTAGCGATTGTTCATTTAATTAAGTTTAATATTATTGGAGTAGACTTTGTGGAATTTAAAACTCATACTCATTTTAATTAATTAGCGTGACTAAAATCGAATTTTAAATTAAATGAATATTTTGGAAGTTAATCAAATTTGAAGATTTGGTACTATTGTTACGTGTATGAAATGGATGTGGATTTCATTTCTTGTCTTCTTCTCACTTTATTTACATCTTATTCATCCTCATATTTGTCATTTTGATCCTAAAATCAATTTACTTATGCAACATTTTAGATAATTGAAAAATCCCTTGAAAAATAAGTTTTAAAGAAAAAGATGAAAAATGACTTTTCATATGCTCACATGATTTCTCTTAAGATTAAAAGCGCGGATTGACCCCTTACTGACCATCATATTCGGTTTTAGTGTGTATTGCATAGGTACTTCAAGGGATATTGATAGCGAAAGATTCCTTCAACAACAATGAAAAAGTAAAGAAATGACGAATTTTTAGCTTATCAGTGTCGGTATGTGTGTGTGCGCGAGAGAGAGATAGTAGGGGCTAGGGAAATTCAATGTCCATAGAAAATGGGGAATATTGTCAGCATAGTCGCAAAGAAAAACATATCTATATAATAGAGACATAAGTTTAAAAATGGGTTCCGAAGAGAGGTGTACTAATTTGGGATCGTCAACAAACTTTCAGGTGTTTTCTTAATGACAACAATAGGTTGCCATTAAGAATTTCATTGCTCATTTAAAAGATATGAAAACCAATTTCAAATGTACATATTTTGTAGGAAAATATATGTAAAAATGTATTGTTAAAGTTCACTAGGGAGCTTTTTTTCAACATATTTAAAACATTATTCCACAATGAAATATGGAGAGATTATATCATGTGAAAACATTAATGACATTGTTTTACAATCCCAATAAAAAAAATACATACCTATATCTGTCAACGAGTGAAGAGATTATATTATGCAGATTCCTTATCAGAGCCACACAAATTTTATAGTGATAATGTCCCATCATTTTCTTTTGAAGAATGATAGGTATACTAAAGTAAGAAAACACATTGAGATAAAATACGTATTTATCAAGAAATGTCAATTTAACACAATATAACAAACATGTTGAATAGTTAATTTTAGATATTGTTAAAAATCGCAAAAATACTTTTTATCAAAACCATTGTAGAGAATTAACCAAAAAAGATGTGAATTTTTTTTATAGTTCATTAGGGATCCTTTATTTTTATTTTTACTTGGCACCCCGTATATAATTTTAATAATATATCTAACAATATTTAAAGATTGTTTTAAGGATATATGGGGCAATCTATATTATTTATTTAACTCTAACGTTGTATTTATACTTGTAACCATATTATTATTATTATTATTATTATTATTATTATTATTATTACAATAATAGTAAGTAGCAGATATAGAATAATTCACAAGTTTAAATTGATCTAGTTATATAATTACTCTTATTACAATCAAATATGAAATTTCGTATAGATAGCTATGCTATCCATTAAATAGATTTTTTCTTAAGTTGATGTTGTTACCAAATGGGGATGACCTAAATTGCAAATTAAATAGTTTTAGTGATAGAAATTAAAAAATAGAAAATGGGAAATAAAGCAGACTTATAAACATGTAATCAAACAGAAGATACGATCGCCCATCGGAGAATTATAGGTGCATGTGATTACTCAACAAAGTCTAAAGATTAACGAACTAACAAAAATGTAAATGTTTGTATTATAAGTCGGTGAAAGTATGGCCGAAAATGAAGACACTGAACCAAAAAAGTGTGAGGTGTACTAATTTGGGATCGTCAACAAACTTTCAGATGTTGAATTGCCACTTATTATAGTTTAGAGAGAGAAGATGTGTGTTGTTAATTGAACAATATACGTGTCAATTCTTAAGTTGATGTCGTTACCAAATGGGGATGACCTAAATTACAAATTAAATACTTTTAGTGATAGAAATTAAAAAATAGAAAATGGGAAATAAAGCAGACCTACTTATAAACATGTAATCAAACAGAAGATACAATCACCCATCGGATAATTATAGATGCATGTGATTACTCAACAAAGTCTAAAGCTTAACGAACGAACAAAAATGTAAATGTTTGTATTATAAGTCAGTGAAAGTATGGCCGAAAATGAAGACACTGAACCAAAAAAGTGTGAGGTGGTGGGCCATTGTTGATAAAAATCATTTGGCATTGCACATATAGAAGTCCAAACCACGATGGTTTGTAGAAGAAGGGTTCACTAGTTACAACGGCATCTCCGCGTATATCCAGCTTTTTGAGTAAACTAATACTATGTGTTTGCCAACCCTATCAATTGATATTCCCCGCGTCTAGAGAAGAGAACCAGGTTGGCTGGCTTGTGGCTAAGCTAACACGCTTAATGATTCTCTTTCTCTCTCCGTGGGATGCTTCCTTTAAAAAGAAAAAGTCAAGAGTTTGTGTTTAAGAACCCACCTATATAAAGCCTCAGAGATGATACCACCTCAACAATCTGACATATTATTCTCTCTCAACCCAAGAAGCGTTAAAAAAATGCCATCCATCACATACACTAAAGCTTCAGCAATGCTGCTTGTTATTCTCATGGCATGCATAATTGCTGCCTCTGCTGGAAATTTCTACCAAGACGCCCAAATCACTTGGGGCGATCAACGAGCTAAGATACTCAACGGTCGTCAGCTTCTCACACTCTCTCTGGACCAATCTTCTGGCTCGGGTTTCCAGTCTAAGAACGAGTATCTTTTTGGAAGGTTCGACATGCAACTCAAGCTTGTACCTGGCAACTCAGCTGGCACGGTCACCACCTTTTATGTATGCACCTCTAAATCTTAATTTCATCTCCATGCCCACATATATTTTTAAACACCTCTTGTTACAAGTTGGCCTTCTTAGGTAATAATACATGTCTTCCCTCTTTAATAAATATATCTGCACTTGTCTTCTCAAGGGCCAGGGCATGATGAGATCGACTTTGAGTTCTTGGGCAACTCATCTGGAAATCCATATACAGTCCACACCAATGTTTACTCCCAAGGAAAAGGAGACAAAGAACAACAATTCCATCTCTGGTTCGACCCCACTTCCGCCTTCCACACCTACTCAATTGTTTGGAACGCTCAACGCATAATGTATGTACACTCTCCTCCTCAAACATCCTCTTACACTTTTTATAATCTCATTTTCTAAAATATTAACAACAACTTCACCCCATTTTCCCTCTTCTAATGCCTTATTCTTTGTCCTTAATTGACAGTTTTTTGGTGGACAATATTCCCATAAGAGTATACCATAACAACGAAGCCATTGGAATTCCATTCCCCAAGAGCCAACCCATGAGAATGTACTTGAGCCTATGGAATGCCGATGATTGGGCAACACAAGGTGGGCGTATCAAGACTGACTGGACCAAAGCTCCATTCTTAGCCTCTTACAGGAATCTCAATGTTAATGGAAATGCGTGTGCTATGTCATCTTGTGGTTCAAAGTCCACCAACTCTTTGAACACCCAGGCATGGCAAACTCAAGATCTTGATCCAGCCGGCCGAAACAGACTTCGATGGGTTCAACAAAAGCACATGGTCTACAACTACTGTGTTGACTCAAATCGCTTTCCCCAAGGCCTTTCTCCGGAATGCAAACGTTCTAGGTTCCTCTAAGACAACTCCAACATCAGTCCCGGAGTTTTCAAATTCATTCTTTCATTCAATTTCTAATCCAAATTCTTTACTTCTTCATATTAAGATTCAATTGTTTCATAACGAGCCCACCATTTATAATAAAAGTTACGACCCATTATAGCCTGTCTGAAGTATATTTGGCATGCAAATTTTTTAGGGTCTTGTTTTGATGCCTTACGCCAAAATTTAGGTTTCTTAAGGATTGTCTTTTCCAGTAATTTGTTAATCAGGTTAGGTTATTTTGGTAATATTTATCCCCAAGTAATTCTCTTTATGGGAGAGAAATGGTCATTTTAAAGCTACTTAAACTAAATACTAGTTTATATTCTATGCTATACCTCTAATATAATAGAATTAGAGGTCAATGATAATTATGGGTTGGGAGTGAAAAGTAAAAATGAGTAAATCTATCTATCTATACTTCTAAAATGGAAGACCAAGGTTGCTCATTTCTAATGCATCAACATGGACACATTCTCTGTTGGGCATCAGAGTGTGGTAATCCATCAGCCACGCGTTTGAGAATGGGAAACGGTTCTCTAGCCCATTTGCAGTTTTAACTTCCAAGACCTTTCACTTCTCCCTCCTCAAAATCTTTATATTCCAACATTATTCTACAAGCCTTGAAAAATCTTCTCATCATCAATTTCTGTTGACAGAGGACGGTAACTAATCAATTTTAGATTTTGGGCACCATGAACTCTCATTGACGATGCTTTCTTAACTCTGATCCTTCTCAGAGCCTTCTACAAATTCTCACCGGCTTTGTGATTCTTTGAAGATTTGGCGATTTGAAGATGGGTAAATGGATGTGTAATGCTTTGGTGTTTGGGAGCTTTAAACTCATTATTCTTTGAGGGTTCTCATTAATTTGAAGATTTGGGCATGTAATGCTTTGGAGTTTGGGAGGTTTTTTCATTGGGTGTATTGGAACGGAGCTCCAGTTGGTTGAAGGGGCAACGGGTTTAGTTCAAGCCAGCGGGTCTGATGTGTGTTGGTTTTGCAGTCGAGTTGTACTCGGGTTATGGGCAGGAGCTTAGAGGGCAGGTGGCCGGTTTCAAGCATCGGAGTTGGCCGGAGCAATGGTGTCGCAATTATGATGGGTATGGTGTTCGGATGTAGTCGGAGGTTTTGGAATGTAGGTATCTGTTAAGATATCAGTTAGTTTAAGTTTGTTATAACAGTTAGTTAGTTAGTTAGTTAGTTAGTTAGTTAGTTAGTTAACAATTAGATTAGTTTGTTAAATCAGTCAGCTAGTCTATTCCAATCACTGAGGCTTCTGGAAATACAAGGCACCATTCATCAACCTCTCATTATCAGGATGATTCGTCTTCTCCTTTTTTCCTCATAAGTGGAGATAACCTAGGTAATATTTTGGTTTCTCAATCTCTTCTTGGAGCTGAGAACTTCAATACCTGGTACAGATCAATGGTTGTTACCTTAAGAGCTAAAAACAAGTTAGGTTTTGTGGATGGTTTTATTCAAGAACCATATTATAATGATGTATCACATGATGAATTGATGAGATGAGATAACATGATTCTCTCTTGGATCATTAATTCTGCTTCCAAAGAAATTGCTTCTAGTATCATATATGGTAAAAATTCTAGAGAAATTTGGGTTGATATTAAAGAAAGACAGTCCAAGAAAAATGGCCCTAGAAATTTTCAATTGAAACAGGCTAAATCTATTTTGAAGCAAGAACAATTATCTGTGACAGTGTACTTTGCTAACATGAAGAGTTTATGGGATGAACTTTCCAACTATAACCCTATACCAGTCTATAATTGTGGGGTTTTGAAGACTTGTGCTTGCAATATTATCAAAAATCTTTTTAAAACTCAAGAACATGAACATATCATGTATTTGTTGATGGGATTAAATGATTCATTCACCCCTGTTAGAGATCAAATTCTTTTAATGGATCATCTTCCTTCCATGAATGTAGTGTTTGCAAAGGTAACACAACAAGAGAGACAAAGAGAGATTACTCTTTTTTATTCAAAGTCTGAAAATGCAATTGTATCTATGACGCAACTAAGAATGCGTCTCTAAAGTGCGTACTCTCTAGGCTCAAGTGCAAGCCTGTCACGTTAGTAATAAACTCGGTAAGTCGGGATCGTCTCCACAGGAAAATAGGATGAGAAAATCGTGACGATGGAAGGACAGACGGTTAACCTAAATTCAACTCTAAGAAGAACAAAAAAGATGATTGGTTTGCAATTAATCCTACCAAATAAAAGGAAACTAGATTAAGACTATGGAACTAACGGATTGAGCAAGGATTAATAACTAAGAATAGAGTAATAAATATGAAGAAAAAAACAGGTTGGGAATACAATCCCTCAACCCTAGTGTATTACTAGTATAAAACTAATTGTAAATTTAAGTGATTAATCAGACCCAGTCTTTAGTACTCCCAAGCATTACGTATATGAGGTTCAAGCCCGCACCATACGTAATCAGAGGAAGAGTAAAGTGGTAAAGCGATAGCTACACTCGCATTGCATTCTAAAGCATCCCGGTTACCCTGAAGCAAACGAGATCCAAAGATCTACAATGGATGTATTTGCTACACAATACGGTCTAATAACCCTTAAATTTAGAGGATTAATTTTATACACGTGCAACTATCACATCGGGTTGAGTTCATGCATCACAACCATAAAGAATTAAGCTAGACATACGAAACCTAATTATGCATACATTAAATACGTTGCATGTGAAAGAAATCATGATGAAAGTATATTGAAACATGCAAGAACAATAATACAGATAATGAAAATTGAATTAAAACTTGCAATAAAAACCAGAAATAAATGATCTTGAAGCACCAAATCAAAACTATGTTTCTAGGATATTCTCCTACTCGTCTCTCTATAAAAAAAAAATATAAAAACCTATATTTTCTAAGTCAATACAATGATACAACTACGTTTTAGAAGAGTTTATTACATAATAGGACTCTTTGGACCAATCAGCACTAAGGGAAAAATTCGTGCCTCAGGTACCTTGAACTGGTTTGCATGTACCCTGAACAGGTTCGCCCCCCGAATCGGTTCACCCTGTGGTTCGAAAATCTTGTTGGTTTGGCCCTTCTTTTCTTCCTTTCCAACACTTAGAAATTTTTCAGGCTTTATTCTTTTCTCCAACTTCAAGGGATCATAACTCTTTCATCGTAGCTCGGATTTAGGTGTCGTCTTTTCCAATGTTATCGTTGTTCGGAGACCTTAAACTTTCCAGTTGGATCCTCCTCTGATACCAGGCTGTAGAATTACCAAATTTCCCTTGAACTTGTCTTCCTAGTCTTTCTTTCATTGTTTCGATTTCTCTTTCGCACTGTTTGCATAATTTACCTCTAAAACACATAAGACAAACACAAAATACTAAATACTTGCCAACAAAGATTAGTAGCATAATTACGAGTTAAATCCATATCAATTGCACCACTCGGGTTCACAAAGGTACTAAAATTAGGGGGATAAATATACAATATTTATGCCCGATCAAACCCCCCTAACATAGAACTTTGCGCGTCCCGAGCAATGTAAAAGAAAAGAAATAACGTCACAACTCTTCTAAATACTTTGTTGGGATAAAATACCTTTTTTGCATGCAAGCGATTGCATTTAGCGTATGCAACAAGCCGTTAAACCTCTAGGTTACCCTAGTAGGACGAGTATTGTCTCGTGAGGGTTTGCAGTGAATATACCCATAAAATTCGACTTAGACTCAAAGAAAAATTAAAATACTAAAAAATTGTACAATTTAAACCTTTCAAAAAATAGTCACCATAAATTCATATTCAAAAGAGTCTCAAGTTGTCATGTGTGTGTAAAGACAAAAATCGAACCGCTAATTTCCACTGATTGATCATTACGTTATTTTTCGAAAATTCGCTTTGATTTCAAAATCTCACCGAATACACTCACAAACGAACCACTCGGAAGTGTGTCTATTCTCTTGATATGCGTGATTTAAAAGAGTAAATGTAATGGAACACAAGTTCACACACACAATTATGAAAGGTGGAATTATTTAGTGAAATGATCTCTTCATTGGATTACGGTAATTGGAAAACGGGAAACATCGCCTCAAATTCACACTATTTAATCTCTCATATTATCTTTTTGTATCTTAGCTCTCCACACGGTAATCAATTTCGTAATTCGAACTCGGTAGGACTTTTCAGGTTAAAGGTGTATTGGGTAACATGGCAATGGTTGGGAACTTCTTAATTGGAAATTTTTTCTTACGATGTTCCTTAGTGCTTTTTCGAGCATTTGCTCATTTTCTCTTCTTTTTCTCTACTTGCTATTTTTGTTGAGCATTTTTCTACTATTTTTTTTCTTGCCCCTTTTTATGCACTTTTCAGACTTTATTTGATGACATTACCAATTTTCACAATTCCGGGCTACTTGGGTTTTTCGGGTTACCAAACGAAAAGGAAAAATTTTATTCGGCCCAATTGGGCTATCAAAAGGATACTTTTTCACATTTTTTATGGCTAATGTTTTTGGGTAACAAACGATGGCCTACTTCATTGTCAGAATTACTTATTAATTTACCATATGCATATCGAGGTTAAATTAATTTAGAGAGTTGTAGCGCATTTTTTTTAAAAACAACATTCCATTTCCCATAACCGATCAAAACAAAGAATTGAGATCATCAACGACTTATTTAAAATGCTGAATTAGAACTATGACTTAACCATTAACTCGGATTGATTTAAAAACTCAAAAAGATTGATAGGCTCGAAATCTCACCGGGTTTTGTTAATCTCAACACTTATTCGTTAAGTTATCAATTTCCGCACAATTTCCTTCGTTGGTCAATTTCGACTTAGTGCAATAGATATTTAACAATTTGAGACTTCAAATAGAATAAATGTGATATTTTTGAAAATTTTAAATTCCAATTTTTATTTATTTTAAAGAAAAATATTTTTGTTTTTTCAAATTTTTTCATTTTTTTTTGCATTTTAAAGATTTGTGAAGTTTTAGAAAGACGCACTTATCACCCCCCTAACTTAGACTTTCGCATTGTCCTCAATCAAAAGGACTAAAATCTAAAGAAGAAAAAGAATAAGTGCGACAAATAGAACAAGGAAATTATCAAAATGCACCAAGACACTATATAACACTCATACATGATTCAAAAATACAACAAAAATCACCCCATACGCGTCGGGGTGCGGCGACTTCTCATTTCTCTCCACAAATCACCCAACCCCTTACATGGGATCCGTTGCTCTCCTAGTTTCTCCCCTCTTCCTGTCATACACTAATAACCGGAATAAGTTGGACCCTTGCCCATAAATAAAGTAAAGACTGGGAGACTCATCGTGATTAATCGAAAAAGGATCCTCGTGATGCGTACTATGTGGGTCGGGCTCTAAGTCAGACTAGACTTGAGTCTTATCTTCAATTACCTCCGAGGAATCAAGTTGCATGGGTGGATGGTCATTGCGAAGAAACTCATCAATTTTATATTTCCACTCGCTCTCTCCTAAATGACTTTATGAGTCCAATAAAGATTGGACTTCATCGTTAAGACTCTCATTCACCTGCCCGAATTCTCTCTCAAATTCCGCTAGGCTCAACATCTCTAGCTCTCTTTCTTGATTTGTTTCCACATTCTTCCTTCCTTGCTCCATCTCAAAATTATTAGGTGGTGTGGGTGGGTAGCAATCGAGGAGAAAAGTATCTATCGTGTCTCGCTATTCTCTCTCCTATAAGCCCTCATACAAACCTCTCCCGATACCCTCTAAATTGTCTCTCTCTCTTACACTCAAGGGCTCACTCGCACTTTTCATTTCAGTTACTATGCATACCTCCCCTACCCTTCACTCCATGTTTCAATCGTCGCTCTTACTTGATGTAACGAGGCATACCCCTATCGGCTCTCGCGTTTGGGTCCTCCCATGCTCGTGTGTTGCCTCTAAATGATCCGTCTCTCGCGGTTCACATTCGTCACCCTCGTTCTTGATATTTTTAAAAATATTTACCTCGAGGGTCATGTTCCCAAATGTTATTTCCATTCGCCCACTCCAAGTATTGATGAGTGCATTAGCCGTAGCTAAGAATGGGCGACCAAGGATAATAAGAACATGATTGCTCGGGAGAATGGAGGGCTCCTCGTCCCAAATGACAAAATCCATCGGGAAGTATAAAGTGTTTATTTGGACAATCATATTCTCAAAGATTCCCCGAGGCTTCTTCACAAAATGATCCGCGAGCTGGAGAGTCATATTTGTAGGCTTAAGGGCTCCCAAATCTAGTTTCTTATAGATGGAATATGGTCGAATGTTAACGCTCGCCCCTAAATCTATTAGCACCCTTTCGATTCGAATCTTCCCCATGATGCACGAGATGGCGGGTGCACCCAGATCTTTATACTTTAATTGAAGGTCACTTGATAAAACCTAACTGACATTCTGGGCCAAAAATACATTCTTATTTACCTTTAGCTTGCATTTCACCGTGAGTAAGTCCTTAATGAACTTAACGTATGCGGGAATTTTTTGTATAGTCTGGAGAAAAGGTAAATTAATCAGTACTTGCTTGAGGACGTCCAATACATCATCCCGAGAAGTCTCTTTGGAGTGCGGGACCAACCGTTGAGGGTATGGGGAAGTGGTGGGGGGTTTCACCATGACCTTCTGTTTGCCAGTGTTATCTTTTTATCACTCTCAATTAAAGGGGCATCTTCGGCCTCTTTCGTGCCGGGGGAAACCTCCTTATTTTTAGGTACGTATTGTAGGGGAAGTGACAACTCAAATACTCTCCCACTACATAGAGTGGTAATTGCGTTACATTACTCAAGATGGTCATGGGATGTGGAGCTAACACTAGTTTGACCTTGGAGAGGTTTTTGACCCTGGGCGGGAAACTTGACCTTCTCCTGGATACTCAACGATGATTTCATCTTTGAAATAGTCACATTTATGTCGTTGGTCATGCGCTCATGTCTAGCAGTGGTTGCATTCTGGGAAGTGATGAATTGGTTTATCGTATCCTCGAGATATCTCTGTGGTGGAGTGATATATGGCCCTGGAGGTGGAGGTGGTGGTGCTTGTAGAAAGTGTGATGGTGGGGGAGGGGCAACATGTGAATTAGGATTCATTACAGCATTTTGTTACCCATAGCTAAAACGAGGATAGTTTTTCATGAAGGGTTGTAAGAATTCTCGTACGGTGTACCGAAATTACCCTTAAATCCTCCTCACCACTCACTTGCTCTTGAAGCATAACTTTGTCGGCGGGTATCATTAGGAATTCCTCTATTGAATGTCCCACCTCACAAATATCAACCACCTTCTCAATGGGGTTCGGGATGGAGCCAGTTGGTCCTCTTGCACATATCTCAAGTACTTCTCGCATTCCTTTCTTAAGTAGATCAAGTCGACTGTCCATCATAGTATCCTTTTCTACGTAAAATAGGACGCACGCCGATGGAGTGGTGATCTTTTGGTGAGTTTGATTATGAAAACTAGGGTCAGATGTATCCCATGCTTGGGTAGTCTCGGCGACATACCTCAGGTGAAGCTCATCATTGTTAGCATCTAGGTCGACAAAGGGACCATCACACATGGTTTCAACGAGTTGTTGGGAATTTATATTCAGCCCATTATAGAAGAAGGAAATGATTTGCAATTTATCAAATCCATGATGAGGGCATGAATTGATTAACTCATTAAAATGCTCATAACATCGATCAAACGACTCATTTTCTAGTTGTCGGAAGGTTTGAATTTGAGTCTTGATGGAGTTCGTTCGATGTGAAGGAAAGAATTTCTTAAGGAATTTAAATTGCAAGTCATTACATGATGCAATCGAGTTTGTAGGTAACGACCATAGCCAGGTCTTAGCCTTGTCCTTTAGTGAGAATGGGAAGAGTTTGAGGTGGATCACATCTTTTGTGCAAATTTGATCGCTGAGGGTCTCGCATGCCTCCTAAAATTCTCGAATGTGGAGATATGACTTTTATGACTCCATTCAATGGTAGTTAGGAAGTATCTAGATCATCCCATTCCTAAAGCAAAATTTCCCTGCATTATAAGGGAGTCAAATGCATCCCGGAGTGACAGTTCGCTCGGGATATAAGATTTCTCTCAAAAGGCAGTACGGGACCTCTTCCTCACCTACGGCTACACTACCGTGTTGTGATATGGATCTCTCACTTGATGACTCTGTATCCTCACTTGGTATGCTCAGAGCATGCTCTGTGGTGTGTCCTAAGAGGGATGTCAGGGTGTTACTTGCAATCGAGTATGGAGGTGGAACCCAGAATTGTGAAACGTTTGGAGTGTGAGGGCTATCGGGGTCGTACTCAACTATCAGATTTTCGTGAATATTGGTTGGAGTATTTTGGGGAGTTAGAGTGAGTTCAGAATTTTGCATTAATAGGCTTTTAAGAGATGAAGTATCTTTTTGTGCTCCTTGAATTTTTTTTTTGGTCGAGGTTTTAGATTAATGGAATCTAACCTACGTTAGGTAGACTCCCCGACAACAGCGCCAAAAACTTAACGCGACTAAGAATGTGTCTCTAAAGTGCGTACTATCTAGGCTCAAGCGCAATCTTGTCGCGTTAGTATTAAACCCGGTAAGTCGGGATCGTCTCTACAGGGAAATAGGATGAGAAAATTGTGACGATGAAAGGACAGACGGTTAAACTAAATTTAACTCTAAGAAGAATGAAAAGATGATTGATTTGCAATTAATCCTACCAAATAAAAGGAAACTAGATTAAGACTATGGAACTAACGAATTGAGAAAGGATTAATAACTAAGAATAGAGTAATAAATATGAAGAAAAAAACAGGTCAGGAATACAATCCCTCAACCCTAGTGTATTGTTAGTATAAAACTAATCGTAAATTTAAGTGATTAATCAGACCCAGTCTTTAGTACTCCCAAGCATTACGTATATGAGGTTCAAGCTCGCACCATACGTAATCAGAGGACGAGTAATGCGGTAACATGATAGATACACTCGTATTGCATTCTAAAGCATACCGATTGCCTTAAAGCAAATGCGATGCAAAGATCTACAATGGTTGTGTTCCCTACGCAATACGGTCTAATAACCCTTAAATTTAGAGGATTAGTTTTATACACATGCAACTCTCACATCGGGTTGAGTTCATGCATCCCAACCACAAAGAATTTAGCTAGACATATGAAACCTAACTATGCATACATTAACTATGTTTCATGTGAAAGAAATCATGATGAAATTATATTGAAAAATGCAAGAAAAATAATAGAGAGAATGAAAATTGAATTAAAACTTGCAATCAAACCTGAAAAGAAATGATCTTAAAGCACCAAATCAAAACTATGTTCCTAGGGTATTCTCCTACTTGTCTATCTATCAAAAACTATGTTTTCTAAGTCAATACAATGATACAACTACGTTTTAGAAGTGTTTGTTACATAATAGGACTTTTTGGACCAATCAGTATTAAGGGAAAAATTCGCGCATCAGCTACCTCGAACCGGTTCGCATGTACCCCGAACCGTTCGCCCCCCAAATCGATTCACCCTGTGGTTCAAGAAATCTTGTTGGTTTGGCCCTTCTTTTCTTCCTTTATAACACTTAGAAAATTTTCATGCTTTGTTCTTTTCTCTCTAGGATTTTTCTTCAACTTCAAGGGATCATAACTCTTTCACCATAGCTTGGGTTTGGGTTCCGTCTTTTCCAATGATATTGTTGTTCTGATCTCTTCATCTTTCAAGGTGACTCCTCCTCCGAGATCAGGCTGCAGAATTACCAAATTTCCCTTGAACTTGCCTTCCTAGTTTTCTTTAATTTTTTCAATTTTTCTTTCGCACCGTTTTCATAATTTACCTATAAAACACATAAGAGAAACGAAAAACACGAAATAATTGCCCACTGTGGTTGGTAGCATAATTACGAGTTAAATCCATATCAATTGCACCACTCGAGTTCATAAAGGTACCAAAATTAGGGGTATAAATATACAATATTTATGCCCGATCAATCTATGGCTATGTTTACAAGGTATGGAGATAATAAGAATATGGATCATTCTACTCATTCTACATGTTACAACATAGTATTCAAGAAGGACAGACCATTATGTACTCAATGTGGAATGTTGGATCATGTTGCTGACAAGTGCCTTAAGTTGCATGGTTATCCTCCAGGATACAAATTCAAATGAAAGGGTTTTATGACTAATTAAGTTCGGGTATTTGAGGGCCAAGGCAATTCTAATTCTGCAAATTCTTCTAAAAATCAAATAACTCCTGAAATGTGTTAACAACTATTGACATATTTAGATAATCACATGGATTCTCAAAATCAGACAGATCCTCAATCTTCTAATGCTTCACTTGCCTTGTCAGGTATGAATTCTATTTCTCCATCAGTTCTATCTACTGTTATGCCAAATTCATCAATATATGCATTTAACATAACTATGAAATAAAGTTCATGGATAATAGATCCAGGTCATACTAAACATACGTGTAATGCTTTATCTGCATTTAAAATTTTTTCTGTCATGAATAATTCTTCTGTTCATCTTCCCAATGGTGTTAGTATAGCTATCACACATATTGGAACTGTTAGGATTAATAATTCTTTGGTTTTACAAGATGTTTTATGCATTCTTGAATTTAAATTTAATTTAATTTATGTTAGTAAACTATTGCATACACAAAATTATACTTGTATCTTCACACATGATCATTGCTTCCTCTAGGACCAAACCCAATGGACAATGATTGGACTTGGTAGGAAAGATAGAGATATCTATCTTTTGGATAATAATTCACATCCTGATCATTTGAGTTCTCATGATTTTTTTTCTGCTCATTCATCTTTGTATAACTCAAGTTTTGTTAAAAATAATTTGTGGTATTCTAGGCTAGGACATCCTTCCAATACTAGGTTACATTTTATAAAGGAGTGTGACTCATCTGTATCCATAATAGAAAATTCATATCCTTGTAACATTTGTCTTCTTGCAAAACAAAAGAGATTACCTTTTCTACCTAGTAATCACAAATCTACTTCTATTTTTTATTTGATTCATTATGATATATGAGGACCTTTTCATGTCCAAACTGTCAATAAACACATGTATTTCTTGAGCATTGTTGATGACAATGGTAGAGCTACTTGGATATATTTGATGAAAACTAACTCTTAATTACTCACACTCATTCATGCATTTTATAACTTGATTCTCAATCAATTTAATATTTCTCTCAAAGTTCTTATGTCAGATAATGGTCCTGAATTTAACTTAATTTATTTCTATAAGAATAAAGGTATAATTAATCAATTGAGTTGTGTGGAAACTCCACAACAAAATTCTATAGTATAGATGAAGCATCAACATTTACTTGATGTAGCAAGAACTATCAAATTTCAATTTAATGTGCCTTTAAATCTTTGGGGAGAATGTGTTCTTACTACAACATACATGATAAATAGATTGCCATCCCCTTTATTACAAAATAAAACTCCTTTTGAATTATTATTTAATACTAAACCTTCTTAAACTCACTTAAAAGTGTTTGGTTGTTTAGCATATGCATCTACTTTGGCTTCTCATAAAAATAAGTTTGATAAGAGAGCTAGAGAATGTATTTTCATTGGTTATCCTTTTGTTGTCAAAGGTTATAAATTGTTAGATCTTGAAACAAAAAAAAGTATTTGTTTCTAGGGATGCGGTCTTTCATGAATCTATTTTTCCTCTACATCTATTAAAACTAAATGAAGATCCTTTCTCAAATATTTCTCTTCCTACAGCAATTTTTAATGAAAATATTCAAAATGATTTGAACCTTACTTGTAAGCCACAAGTTTCAAACTCTGACATTAAAAGTGAATCACAGATTTCACATTCTATTTCCGAACATCAAACTATTGATTCTAAAATCTCTAATTCTCAAAGACATGTAGAACCTATTCAAATAAGAAAATCTTCTAGACTTCATAAAACTCCAACATATCTTGAAAATTATCATTGTCATATGACCACTTAACAATCTGATTATTTTCCTCTTAAGCCAGGAACTCCATATTGTTTATCTTTTGTGTTATCATATGACAAGTTGTCATCTAATTACAAAGCTTTTGTCACATCTATATCTTCTCAATATGAACCTGAATTTTATCATCAAGATATAAAATTTTCACATGGGAAAGAAGCTATGGCAGATGAAATAAAGGCTTTACAGGAAAATAACACATGGACTCTCACTAGTTTACCTATAGGAAAAGAACTAATAGGTTATAAATGGGTTTATAAGGTAAAATTAAAATAAGATGGTTCAGTAGAGAGGTATAAAGCTAAATTAATTGCAAAAAGGTACACACAACAAGAGGGAGTTGATTTTATTGAAACTTTTTCACTTGTTGCTAAGTTAACAACAGTTAAAGTGGTCTTAGCTCTTGCATATGTTAAAAATTAGCATTTATTACAATTGGATGTTAACAATGCATTCTTACATGGAGACGTATCAGAAGAAGTATACATGACATTGCCACCTGGTTTTCATAGTAAGGGGGAGGCACATGTATGTAAATTAAATAAAAGTCTCTATGGACTCAGACAAGCAAGCAGACAACGGTATGAAAGAATTTCTTCTACCCTAATAGATCATGGATTTGTACAAAGTAAATATGATTATACTCTTTTTACCAAAGTTAAAAATTCTATTTTCATAGTATTACTTGTATATGTAGATGACATTATTATTACTAGCAATAATTTACAAGCAGTTAATGAGTTAAAAGAATTACTTAATAAATAATTCAAACTTAAAGATCTAGGAAATCTAAAATATTTTCTTGGTTTAAAAGTTGCTAGAAACAATAAAGGCATTTTTGTTTCTCAAAGACACTATACATTGCAGCTTATTGAATCTATTGGTTTTATAGGATCAAAACCTTCTAAAATTACTATGGAACCAGGTGGTAAACTTAGTCTGACAGAAGGTGAACTTATTCCCAATCCCAGTACTTACAAAAATCTAATAAGAAAACTACTTTATTTAACTCTAACTAGACCTGATATCTCTTTTGTAGTTCACAAATTGAGTCAATTTCTTTCACAACCAAGGATACCACATTTACAAGCAGCAAACAAGATTCTACAATATCTTAAAGGCTCACCAGGTCAAGGAATTTTTTTCTCATCAAAATCTGATCTACAACTAAAATCTTTTGCAGATGCAAATTGGGTAGCATGTCAAGACACTAGGAGATCAACCACACATTTTTATGTTTTCTTGGGAGACTAACTAATATCATGGAAATAAAAAAAAATCAACAAACAGTCTCTAGATCTTCTGCAGAAGCAAAATACAGGAGTATGGCAGGTGCACCTTGTGAGGTTATATGGTTGATTGGATTATTGGGAGATTTGTAAACAGAGCATTACAAGGCAGCCTTATTATTCTGTGATAATCAAGAAGCCAATCATATAGCTCAAAATCCAGTTTTTCATGAAAGAATCAAACACATAGAGATTGACAACTATATTGGAAGAGATAAAGTTCAAGAAGGAGTTATTAAAGTTCAACATATTGGTTCAAGACATCAGTTGGTTGATGTATTAACAAAACCTCTACATTATACACAGTTCAATATTCTTATGAGGAAGTTGGGTATATTAAACATACACAGTCCAACTTGAGGGGGAATGTTAAGATATCAGTTAGTTTAAGTTTGTTATAACAGTTAGTTAGTTAGTTAATAGTTAGATTAGTTTGTTCTATCAGTCAGTTAGTCTTTTAAATGGGGTTTGTTAGTTTAGTCCTATAAATAGAAACAAGCTCTATTGTATGATTCTAATTTTTCATCTTAATAAGCTTTCTTAAATCTTCTTCTTCTTTCATTTCATAATACTATCAGACATGGGTCGCCGCCGAATTTAGATTCTGGCCAGACTATGGTTGTGGGTTTTGATTGGGTTTTAACTGGTGTGTAACACCACGTAATTTCTATAATACCCCGTAATTTTAATGACTTTTAAAATGGGTTATATTTTAAATTAATGGATTAATTGGATCTTATTATAAATTAATTCATTTGGGTTTTATCCGAATTGTGGTTATTAAAATGGATGATTCTGATTATTACTTAAAGATATTTAGGTAATATATGAATGTGATGTCATTGATATGACGGTGTGATATAAATTCGGTAATTTGAATTTTTAGTCAGACGCGGTATGGGACGTGTCGGGACTAATTTATTAAATTAAAAAAGAAAATTTATTTTCTATCGACCTTATAGTCATTTCGACTGCGTCGTTGCGTCCGGAAGGGTTTAAATAGTCAGAAAAGTCTATTTGGATGTTGGATTTGGGTCTCGGGTCATTTGGAAATGAAAAGACAACCCAAAATGGCATTTTGGTTATTTTTACAAGGGGGATGAATAGTGATTTCGGATTTTGTCTTATTATAAGTATTTGGAGATTAGTTGAATGTGGTTTCATTCATCTCTTCTACACAGAATTGAAAGGTCATCTTCTTAGAGAGAGTGAAAGGTTGCTTGGGAAGAGAAAAGCTTGCTTGGAAAGGAGGAGAACTAAAGACCAAAGGTCACCACCACCAACCACCACCGAAAGTGGCTGGAAAAAGGGAGAACCACCTATGTTATTCAACCCCAAAGGATCAGATCTTTATTAGAGGCAAGTGTATGATATTTGCAATTTAAGTTGGTATATTGTCCATGTTAGGATAGTTATAAAAAGAGATGATTTTCATGCTTGGAAGATGAAAGGATATAGTTGTTAATGGATTTTTGGAATCTAAAAATATATAGGAATTAAACTCATGTTGTAGGTAGTTAGTAATCCAATAAATATTCATCAATTTGTGAAAGAAATTCTAAAAATAATTTAGTGTTCTTGAAGATAATATGTTGATAATTTTCTGGAAAAAGAGGCAAAAACGAGTGGAATGAGAAGAGCCAATTTGGAATGTTTAGATCTTCTTTTTGAGTGCATTTGGATGATATTTAAGAAAAACTCAAAACACATACCTGACTCAATTTTTCGTGTAGAATCCAAATTTGAAGTCGGATTGATGATTTGAATAATTTTTGGATCAGATTTTTCTGAGTATTTAAAATATGAGAATTCATGATGTTGTTTCTTTTTAATGTTGGTTCTTATCCCAAATCTTTTATAGATCTTCGGTGATTATTAATTTGATATTATGGGACTTAGAGAAGATCAGTAAGCCCTAGTTAAGATTTGAATTAATTTGATTGGGATTTAATTGATTAGAATTATGATAATTAAAGTTAAAGAGATTTCGGTTGCTAGATTCATGTGTTGGATTCTAATATGTTTGTATGAGGATTAAGGATAGTTCAAGTTAGGGAGATTTAATATAACACTTGGGTATCCTTAAGTTTACAAGACGGTTTAATCCTAAGTGAAAGAATATGTGTTTATAATAGATTTGAAACTATCGGTTTTAACCTTAATTAAAAGGAAAACTACATTCGTAGTAGTTCGGGAGAAATAATGTTATGGACCAGTAGGATATTAGTGACTTCTTACTGAATATATATTGAGGAAAAAACTATTTGAATCTTGTGTATTGAGTGAGGGTAGCCTCAGGGTTACAATTTGAACATCAAGGACTGAGTTCAAGCTCATTATTGATTTCGCAAGGAGGGAGTGTAATACAAGAGCGTAGTGGTGTGTCTCCTGGATAGATATGGGAGTTTAGAACACATTTGGTTGAAAGAAGGTATGAGGTTATTCCAATCGCATATTTGAAGTTGACGAACCTCCTCGATCGACAAAGTTAAGTAGTAGTGTATTGGAGGGGTTCCTTATTTGGATTTCGCTTTGCGAGACGCTCCGCGCATGAACCTTAACGACGTCGGGAGTGGAGAGATGTTATAGGATGCGAGGATAATTAAATTATGAAGTAAAGATATGACATTTTAATATGTGGGATTTAAAGAGATATAATTCTACGTAAGGGAATAATCTAAGGTTAATGTGAGTACCTTGTTGTTAGTATACTACAGGTATGATAATACCTATTTGATTGATTGATGATTTATGTGTATGACATACCTAGCTTACTTGCTATCAGTGGGAGATTTGTGCCTGAGGGAAGTCATTCCTGATGAATCCATGGGATCTTTGATTTGTCGCTCGAGAACATAGGTCTATGAAAGACTTATCGGGGATTTGATAAGTCCGCTGACTATGGGTACGTAGGTATGTGCGTGACACATGGGAATGAGAACTATGTTCACCTCCAATGATTGTGTGGTTGTTTGTGGTTCGAGGAATCTTAACGAACCTTTAGTCCCTTATTCGGCGACAAGCGATATTGGGGCATGATAACAGAGTAATGCATTGCACCGCAACTGTGACTCGGGGTGCCGTATTATATATGAATATATATATAATGGATTGAATGAATGATTGAATTTATTGTGGTTAAATCATCTACTGTGTGATAATTATAGATAACGGTGAATAGAGAAAGATAATGGAATTAAGTTAATGAATGTTTATTCTTAAAGAATTGAAAAGCTTAATTCATATTAATGAGCAACGATTCATATAAATGAAAAATGTATAAGAATGATTATATAACGTATGGTATGGGACATACGGGGTTATGATATGGGAATGGAATTATATTATGGAATTGTTAAAGAGTAATCATTAACTAGGAGGTTAATAGGAAATGTTAAGTGTGCACTCTAGTTGAGAGGTGAGAATGGAAAGTGAGAGTTGGGTCTAACATGCACATAATAAAAGATTTATTGCACTTGTTAAATACTTGTTGTTTTAAAAATTATTTTCATAATCGGGCTCTGACCCGTTTCCTTGCATATTTTCTTTTCTATTGTATCTTATATATCAGGTGTCCAGCAGCAGGGACGCCATCCTTAGTTGATGTTGACGAGCTATGGATTTATGGAGTTTTTCTTAGACGCTTATCTTCATTTGATTCACAGTATTCTTAGTTAGGGCATGTCGCCCAAAGGATTCAGTTATCTTCTTCTATCAGAGTCAAATACTATTGTATTCGTGTCTTTTTAATACAGTTGTTATTGATGGGATTACTGTAATGGATTAATACTATTTGGGAATGTTTATTCCAACTGCATTTAAATTCTTTTGTGTTATCTATTTGGTTATCAGTGTTGTAGAATAAAATGTGTTGTGTTATTCTTAAACTGGAAATGGATTTTGTGGAATTAAAATTTGGAAAGTTTTTAACACCAGCTTAATTGGGTATTGGGTGAGTTGTAAATGTTTTCGACAGTGATGCTAAGAATGAGCCAACTGTATATTCTGTTTTTAATTTGGTATGGGACTGGCCACCCGGTATTTAATTAGGCGGGGTGTTACAGGTGGTATCAGAGCATCAGGTTCTAGTGTCCTTTAGGGTCTATACAGCTTACTGTGTTTTCAGCTTTGCGTTCTTTGATGTAGAGCCCTATGTTTATGATTGTTGATTTCCTTTGTGGGATTTCTTTTTCT
Organism: Sambucus nigra; assembly: GCA_949130495.1. NCBI lineage: Eukaryota > Viridiplantae > Streptophyta > Magnoliopsida > Dipsacales > Adoxaceae > Sambucus > Sambucus nigra. The sequence continues at coordinate 175,019,333 of OX422208.1, forward strand.
TGCTATAACGTAGATATTAGTGAATATTATTTGCGTTCGAACGGGTTCGTACGAGAAGTATGGCAGATGAGGGCCTTTGAATGGATAGCGGAGATCGTACTTAGGAGGTTATGAAGTATGTTCGAGTATGATGACCGTAGTCGAGGTCACCCCTATTATGGAAAATTGAGGAGAGACATCAGTAGAAGTTCTTGAAATGCCGGAATTGTGTGTGTTACCTAACGAAGGCAATATATTCAAAGGCTTGGGCATATAGTGGAGTGTGGTTAACTAGAACTGAAAATTTGGTGTAAAATTTTTCTTGACTTATCGGAGCAAAGTTATAATAGTGGGATTCAACAACCACCACCCACGAATGAGGGTATGTTCTCTATATAAGGAATTATAAGGCGTATATTGATTTTTTGTAGCGATTAATATTGTGTGGGGAAAAGGGTTTCTAAACTTAGCCTATAGCATCGTTATTTACGTAGACTCACTGAGGGGTGTGAGACACCTATGTTATACATGTTATCACGTGGGCTTGATTTTTATCATGGGATTACTTCCTTTGGGCATGTCTGAGCATGATGTGACTATCAGCATGCATTGACTTGTGGTATACGAGAGCGTATATACTACTATTAACCAGCATCTTGTCTTACTCTATTTGAAATCAATAAAACCTAAAATTTTTGTTTAAATCGATAAAACCTGATATGTTTTTTTTCGATAAACCAAATTTTTATACAGTATTGAATAAGGACCTTAGGAGTTTCGATGACCGACTACTTTAAGAAGTAGTGTATCGGGGTGGTTCCTTGTTTGGATTTCGCTTGCGAGACACCCCAAGCATGAAACTAAGAACCGTTGGGAGTCGAAATAAGTTAGGTCCTTAGTATATGATTTTATAACCTTTGCTACTATAATGAAAGTTGTACGATAGGGTGTATGGTCGCCCTGGATGATTGGATTGTAGTAGTTTTCAAAATTGTGAAATAGTAAGTAGTTGTGACTTCAGGATTTATTTGTTTAATAAGTGAGGATCATTTTTCCCAAACTTTCTCACGAGGACGGTATAGGGAAGATTGGGTATAATTTAAATTTGATTCAGTTGGAACTATATGGTGAGACTTAGTGTAACATCGACGGGGATTTCCGTTAATGTATTGTATGGGCGGTACTACTTAGATTTCTTACGATGTGAGGTTTATACTCGGAGTTGACCTTATCAGTACTGTTCATTTTTCTGAATTTCGGCACGAAATTCTGTTATAAGGGGGGAAGTATGTAATACCCCGTAATTTTAATGACTTTTAAAATGGGATATATTTTAAATTAATGGATTAGTTGAATCTTATTATAAATTAATTCATTTGGGGTTTATCCGAATTGTGGTTATTAAAATGGATGATTTTGAATATTACTTAAATATATTTAGGTAATATATGAATGTGATTTCATTGATATGACGGTGTGATATAAATTCGATAATTTGGATTTTTAGTCAGACGCGGTGTGGGACGTGTCGGGACTAATTTATTAAATTACAAAAGAAAATTTATTTTCTATCGACCTTATAGTCATTTCGACTACGTCGTTGCGTCCGGAAGGGTTGAAATAGTCAGAAAAGTCTATTTGGATGTTGGATTTGGGTCTCGGGTCATTTGGAAATGAAAAGACAACCCAAAAGGGCATTTTGGTTATTTTTACAAAGGGGATGAATAGTGATTTCGGGTTTTGTCTTATTATAAGTATTTGGAGATTAGTTGAATGTGGGTTCATTCATCTCTTCTACGCAAAATTGAAAGGTCATCTTCTTTGAGAGAGTGAAAGGTTGCTTGAGAAGAGAAAAGCTTGCTTGGAAAGGAGGAGAACTACAGAACAAAGGTCACAACCACCAACCACCACCGAAAGTGGCCGAAAAAGGGAGAACCACCTATGTTATTAAACCCCAAAGGATCAGATCATTAGAGACAAGTGTATGATATTTGCAATTTAAGTTCGTATATTGTCCATGTTAGGATAGTTATAAAAAGAGATGATTTTCATGCTTGGAAGATGAAAGGATATAGTTGTTAATGGATTTTTGGAATCTAAAAATATATAGGAATTAAACTCATGTTGTAGGTAGTTAGTAATCCAATAAATAATCATCAATTTGTGGAAGAAATTCTAAAAATAATTTAGTGTTCTCGAAGATAATATGTTGATAATTTTCTGGAAAAAGAGGCAAAAACGAGTGGAATGAGAAGAGCCAATTTGGAATGTTTAGATCTTCTTTTTGAGTGCATTTGGATGATATTTAAGAAAAACTCAAAACACATACATGACTCAATTTTTTGTGTAGAATCCAAACCTGAAGTCGGATTGATGATTTGAATAATTTTTGGATCTGATTTTTCCGAGTCTTTAAAATATGAGAATTCATGATGTTTATTCTTTTTAATGTTGGTTCTTATCCCAAAACTTTTGTAGATCTTCGGTGATTATTAATTGGATATTATGGGACTTAGAGAAGATCAGTAAGCCCTAGTTAAGATTTGAATTAATTTGATTGGGATTTAATTGATTAGAATTATGATAATTAAAGTTAAAGAGATTTCGGTTGCTAGATTCATGTGTTGGATTCTAATATGTTTGTATGACGATTAAGGATAGTTAAAGTAGGGGAGATTTAATATAACACCTGGGTATCCTTAAGTTTATAAGAGGGTTTAATCCAAAGTGAAAGAATATGTGTTTATAATAGATTTGAAACTATCGTTTTTAACCTTAATTAAAAGGAGAACTAAACTCGTAGTAGTTCGGGATAAATAATGTTATGGACCAGTAGGATATTAGTGACTTCTTACTGAATATATGTTGAGGAAAAACCTATTTGAATCTTGTGTATTGAGTGAGGGTAGCCTTAGGGTTACAATTTGAACATCAAGGACTGAGTTTAAGCTTATTATTGATTTCGCAAGGACGGAGTGTAATACAAGAGCGTAGTGGTGTGTCTCCTGGATAGATATGGGAGTTTAGAACACATTTGGTTGAAAGAAGGTATGAGGTTATTCCGATCGCATATTTGAAGTTGACGAACCTCCTCGATCGACAAAGTTAAGTAGTAGTGTATTGGAGGGGTTCCTTATTTGGATTTCGCTTTGCGAGACGCTCCGCGCATGAACCTCAACGACGTCGGGAGTGGAGAGATGTTATAGGATGCGAGGATAATTAAATTATGAAGTAAAGATATGACATTTAAATATGTGGGATTTAAAGAGATATAATTCTACGTAAGGGAATAATCTAAGGTTAATGTGAGTACTTTGTTGTTAGTATACTATAGGTATGATAATACCTATTTGATTGATTGATGATTTATGTGTATGACATACCTAGCTTACTTGCTATCGGTGGGAGATTTGTGCCTGAGGGCAGTCATTCCTGATGAATCCATGGGATCTTTGATTTGTCGCTCGAGAACATAGGTCTATGAAAGACTTATCGGGGAGTTGATAAGTCCGCTGACTATGGGTACGTAGGTATGTGCGTGACCCATGGGTATGAGAACTATGTTCGCCTCCAATGATTGTGTTGTTGTTTGCGGTTCGAGGAATCTTAACGAACCTTTAGTCCCTTATTCGGTGACAAGCGATATTGGGACATGATAGCAAAGTAATGCATTGCACCGCAGCTGTGACTCTGGGTGCCGTATTATATATGAATATATATATAATGGATTAAATGAATGATTGGATTTATTGTGGTTAAATCATCTACTGTGTGATAATTGTAGATAATGGTGAATAGAGAAAGATAATGGAATTAAGTTAATGAATGTTTATTCTTAAAGAATTGAAAAGCTTAATTCATATTAATGAGCAACGATTCATATAAATGAAAAATGTATAAGAATGATTATATAACGTATGGTATGGGACTAACGGGGTTATGATATGGGAATGGAATTATATTATGGAATTGTTAAAGAGGAATCATTAACTAGGAGGTTAATAGGAAACGTTAAGTGTGCACTCTAGTTGAGAGGTGAGAATGGCAAGTGAGAGTTGGGTCTAACATGTACATAATACAAGATTTATTGCACTTGTTAAATACTTGTTGTTTTAAAAATTATTTTCACAATCGGGCTCTGACCCGTTTCCTTGCATATTTTCTTTTCTATTGTATCTTCTATATCAGGTGTCCAGCATCAGGGACGCCATCCTTAGTTGATATTGACGAGCTATGGATTTATGGAGTTTTGCTTAGACGCTTATCTTTATTTGATTCACAGTATTCTTAGTTAGGGCATGTCGCCCAAAGAATTCAGTTATCTTCTTCTATCGGAGTCAAATACTATTGTATTCGTGTCTTTTTAATACAGTTGTTATTGATGGGATTACTGTAATGGATTAATACTATTTGGGAATGTTTATTCCAACTGCATTTAAATTCTTTTGTGTTATCTATTTGGTTATCAGTGTTGTAGAATAAAATGTGTTGTGTTATTCTTAAACTGGAAATGGATTTTGTGGAATTAAAATTTGGAAAGTTTTTAACACCAGCTTAATTGGGTATTGGGTGAGTTGTAAATGTTTTCGACAGTGATGCTAAGAATGAGCCAACTGTATATTCTATTTTTAATTTCGTATGGGACTGGACACCCGGTATTTAATTAGGCGGGGTGTTACAGGTGGTATCAGAGCATCAGGTTCTAGTGTCCTTTAGGGTCTGTACGGCTTACTGTGTTTTCAGCTTTGCGTTCTTTGATGTAGAGCCCTATGTTTAGGATTGTTGATTTCCTTTGTGGGATTTCTTTTTCCTGCTATAACGTAGATATTAGTGAATATTATTTGCGTTCGAACGGGTTCGTACGAGAAGTATGGAAGATGAGGGCCATTGAATAGATAGCGGAGATCGTACTTAGGAAGTTATGAAGTATGTTCGAGTATGATGACCGTAGTCGAGGTCACCCCTATTATGGAAAATTGAGGAGAGACATCAGTAGAAAATCTTAAAATGCGGGAATTATGTGTGTTACCTAACGAAGGCAATATATTCAAAGGCTTGGGCATATAGTGGAGTGTGGTTAACTGGAACTGAAAATTTGGGGTAAAATTTTTCTTGACTTATCGGAGCAAAGTTATAATAGTGGGATTCAATAACCACCACCCACGAATGAGGGTATGTTCTCTATCTAAGGAATTATAAGGCGTATATTGATTTTTTGTAGCGATTAATATTATGTGGGTAAAAGGGTTGCTAAACTTAGCCTATAACATCGTGATTTACGTAGACTCACTGAGGGGTGTGAGACACCTATGTTTTACATGTTATCACGTGGGTTTGATTTTTATCATGGGATTACTTCCTTTGGGCATGTCTGAGCATGATGTGACTATCGGCATGCATTGACTTGTGGTATATGAGAGCGTATATACTACTATTAACCAGCATCTTGTCTTCTAGAGAAGAGTAGATGAGTAGACTCTATTTGAAATCAATAAAACCTAAAAAAAAAATTTAAATCGATAAACCTGATATGTTTTTTTTCGATAAACCAAATTTTTATACAGTATTGAATAAGGACCTTAGGAGTTTCGATGACCGACAACTTTAGGAAGTAGTGTATCGGGGTGGTTCCTTGTTTGAATTTCGCTTGCGAGACACCCCACACATGAAACTAATAACCGTTGGGAGTCGAAATAAGTTAGGTCCTTAGTATTTGATTTTCTAACCTTTGCTATTATAATGAAAGTTGTACGATAGGGTGTATGGGCGCCCTGGATGATTGGATTGTGGTAGTTTTCAAAATTGTGAAACAGAAAGTAGTTGTGACTTCAGGATTTATTTGTTTAATAAGTGAGGATCATTTTTCCCAAACTTTGTCACGAGGACGGTATAGGGAAGATTGGGTATAATTTAAATTTGATTCAGTTGGAACTATATGGTGAGACTTAGTGTAACATCGATGGGGATTTTCGTTAATGTACTGTATGGGCGGTACTACTTAGATTTCTTGCAATGTGAGGTTTATACTCGGAGTTGACCTTATCAGTATTGTTCATTTTTCTGAATTTCGGCACGAAATTCTGTTATAAGGGGGGAAGTATGTAATACCCCGTAATTTTAATGACTTTTAAAATGGGATATATTTTAAATTAATGGATTAATTGAATCCTATTATAAATTAATTCATTTGGGTTTTATCCGAATTGTGGTTATTAAAATGGATGATTCTGATTATTACTTAAAGATATTTTGGTAATAAATGAATGTGATGTCATTGATATGACGGTGTGATATAAATTCGATAATTTGGATTTTTAGTCAGACGCGGTATGGGACGTGTCGGGACTAATTTATTAAATTACAAAAAAAATTTATTTTCTATCCACCTTATAGTCATTTCGACTGCGTCGTTGCGTCCGGAATGGTTGAAATAGTCAGAAAAGTCTATATGGATGTTGGATTTGGGTCTCGGGTCATTTGGAAATGAAAAGACAACCCAAAAGGGCATTTTGGTTATTTCTACAAGGGGGATGGATAGTGATTTCGGGTTTTGACTTATTAGAAGTATTTGGAGATTGGTTGAATGTGGGTTCATTCATCTCTTCTACACAAAATTGAAAGGTCATCTTCTTAGAGAGAGTGAAAGGTTGCTTGGGAAGAGAAAAGCTTGCTTGGAAAGGAGGAGAACTAAAGACCAAAGGTCACCACCACCAACGACCACCGAAAGTGGCCGGAAAAAGGGAGAACCACCTATGTTATTCAACCCCAAAGTATCAGATCTTCATTAGAGACAAGTGTTTTATATTTTCAATTTAAGTTCGTATATTGTCCATGTTAGGATAGTTATAAAAAGAGATGATTTTCATGCTTGGAAGATGAAAGGATATAGTTGTTAATGGATTTTTGGAATCTAAAAATATATTGGAATTAAACTCATGTTGTAGGTAGTTAGTAATCCAATAAATATTCATCAATTTGTGGAAGAAATTCTAAAAATAATTTAGTGTTCTTGAAGATAATATGTTGATAATTTTCTGGAAAAAGAGGCAAAAAACGAGTGGAATGAGAAGAGCCAATTTGGAATGTTTAGATCTTCTTTTTGAGTGCATTTGGATGAGATTTAAGAAAAACTCAAAACACATACCTGACTCAATTTTTCGTGTAGAATCCAAATCTGAAGTCGGATTGATGATTTGAATAATTTTGGACCTTATTTTTCTGAGTATTTAAAATATGAGAATTCATGATGTTGTTTCTTTTTAATGTTGGTTCTTATCCCAAAACTTTTGTAGATCTTTGGTGATTATTAATTGGATATTATGGGACTTAGAGAAGATCAGTAAGCCCTAGTTAAGATTTGAATTAATTTTATTGGGATTTAATTGATTAGAATTATGATAATTAAAGTTAAAGAGATTTCGGTTGCTAGATTCATGTGTTGGATTCTAATATGTTTGTATGACGATTAAGGATAGTTAAAGTAGGGGAGATTTAATATAACACCTGGGTATCCTTAACTTCATAAGAGGGTTTAATCCAAAGTGAAAGAATATGTGTTTATAATAGATTTGAAACTATCGTTTTTAACCTTAATTAAAAGGAGAACTAAACTCGTAGTAGTTCGGGATAAATAATGTTATGGACCAGTAGGATATTAGTGACTTCTTACTGAATATATGTTGAGGAAAAACCTATTTGAATCTTGTGTATTGAGTGAGGGTAGCCTTAGGGTTACAATTTGAACATCAAGGACTGAGTTTAAGCTTATTATTGATTTCGCAAGGACGGAGTGTAATACAAGAGCGTAGTGGTGTGTCTCCTGGATAGATATGGGAGTTTAGAACACATTTGGTTGAAAGAAGGTATGAGGTTATTCCGATCGCATATTTGAAGTTGACGAACCTCCTCGATCGACAAAGTTAAGTAGTAGTGTATTGGAGGGGTTCCTTATTTGGATTTCGCTTTGCGAGACGCTCCGCGCATGAACCTTAACGACGTCGGGAGTGGAGAGATGTTATAGGATGCGAGGATAATTAAATTATGAAGTAAAGATATGACATTTAAATATGTGGGATTTAAAGAGATATAATTCTACGTAAGGGAATAATCTAAGGTTAATGTGAGTACCTTGTTGTTAGTATACTATAGGTATGATAATACCTATTTGATTGATTGATGATTTATGTGTATGACATACCTAGCTTACTTGCTATCGGTGGGAGATTTGTGCCTGAGGGCAGTCATTCCTGATGAATCCATGGGATCTTTGATTTGTCGCTCGAGAACATAGGTCTATGAAAGACTTATCGGGGAGTTGATAAGTCCGCTGACTATGGGTACGTAGGTATGTGCGTGACCCATGGGTTTGAGAACTATGTTCACCTCCAATGATTGTGTTGTTGTTTGCGGTTCGAGGAATCTTAACGAACCTTTAGTCCCTTATTCGGTGACAAGTGATATTGGGACATGATAGCAAAGTAATGCATTGCACAGCAGCTGTGACTCTGGGTGCCGTATTATATATGAATATATATATAATGGATTAAATGAATGATTGGATTTATTGTGGTTAAATCATCTACTGTGTGATAATTGTAGATAACGGTGAATAGAGAAAGATAATGGAATTAAGTTAATGAATGCTTATTCTTAAAGAATTGAAAATCTTAATTCGTATTAATGAGCAACGATTCATATAAATGAAAAATGTATAAGAATGATTATATAACGTATGGTATGGGACATACGGGGTTATGATATGGGAATGGAATTATATCATGGAATTATTAAAGAGGAATCATTAACTAGGAGGTTAATAGGAAACGTTAAGTATGCACTCTAGTTGAGAGGTGAGAATGGCAAGTGAGAGTTTGGTCTAACATGTACATAATAAAATATTTATTGCACTTGTTAAATACTTGCTGTTTTAAAAATCATTTTCACAATCGGGCTCTGACCCGTTTCCTTGCATATTTTCTTTTCTATTGTATCTTCTATATCAGGTGTCCAGCAGCAGGGATGCCATCCTTAGTTGATATTGACGAGCTATGGATTTATGGAGTTTTTCTTAGACGCTTATCTTCATTTGATTCACAGTATTCTTAGTTAGGGCATGTCGCCCAAAGGATTCAGTTATCTTCTTCTATCGGAGTCAAATACTATTGTATTCGTGTCTTTTTAATACAGTTGTTATTGATGGGATTACTATAATGGATTAATACTATTTGGGAATGTTTATTCCAACTGCATTTAAATTCTTTTGTGTTATCTATTTGGTTATCAGTGTTGTAGAATAAAATGTGTTGTGTTATTCTTAAACTGAAAATAGATTTTGTGGAATTAAAATTTGGAAAGTTTTTAACACCAGCTTAATTGGGTATTTGGTGAGTTGTAAATGTTTTCGACAGTGATGCTAAGAATGAGCCAACTGTATATTCTGTTTTTAATTTCGTATGGGACTGGCCACCCGGTATTTAATTAGGCGGGGTGTTACAATTTCTGGGTAATTATTTTAATTAGCTATTTCGGTAATTAGTGATCCTTAATTAATTAGAATTAATTAATGGGAATATTTAAAAGTGGTTATATTTAAAATAAGTTAAGGAGTGAGGATTTACTTTAGAATTATAATCCGAACGGTAATTTTTAGTGCGCGGTTGAGTTCGGTAGGGTTGAATTAGTCCAAAAGGAGTGGGTACATACATATATTGGGTATTGGGGTCCAATTACACATGTGTGAACTTAATAAAGAGAGTTCGGGCCATTTTAATTAGGACACATAGGCCCAAAACGTGAATAGTGTTTTAACCCTGAGGTGTGTAAGTCATTAAGTCATATTAGAAGACTAAAGGGTGAAAAGAAAAGGGTGAGCTAAAGAGGAAAGAAATTTGGGGATCTTGAAGAGTTAATTGCAACTCAACATCTCAATCCAAAGCCCTAGATCTTCATTGTTGAGGCAAGTGGTTTGAATTCTTGTTTCTTAAATTGCATCTATCTTTTGTTATTAAAAGAGGTGGAATCTAATTTAATTATAGGGTTTGTTCTTGCATAAATTGGGGTTTTCTTTTAATGGAGGGTATAAATCTGTAGAGGATTTGATCATTGATGCAATTGATGATTAAAATGGTGAGATTGTTAGGGCTAGAATTGTTATAATGAAATAAGGAACTTAGGATTTACTAATCTGTGGAGTTAAGGTTTATAATTGAGTGACTTAAAACCTCGTTAATTAAGTTGGTAGGCTTAATTGACTCATGAATGGGGAAATTAAAATCTTGGGCCAAGAGAGAGATTCCGGGCATGATTGGTAGAATGAACCCATAATAATGATAAATTAATTAGTATTTAATTAATTGGAATAAATTCGGACTGTAGACTTGTTTGCTTTAGGCTTGTGTATGGGCATAGTAAACCGGTATCCTGGATATTTTTCTCGATATATATACGGTGATGTGTAATATATGTGATTTATAAATATTGGTGTGAATAATATTTATAAGGTAACCTACCCACTTAAGGCTATCATATGAGGTTGCGCGAAGTGGGTGAGTCCCCTGGATAGAGAATTTAGGGTGAGTATAGTCCCCAGGTCATAGAGTTCGGGTTCAGGAATGAGACGCTTTGGGTATGATTCGGTCTCATTACCGTGGGAAACTATGGCCGCCTCCAGTACGCTTGTGAATTGTTATTTTTTAACTTGGGTGACGGGGTATGTCAGGGTTTTCGGGTGGATGAGAATAATCGATAATGATAGCGCTTAGAGATTTCCCGATGATTGCCTACTCGAGAGGATGACTATGGATCCACGACATGTGCGTGAATGTCATAAGAAGATTATACGTATATATGGTGTAGATTTATATATTGGTATTTTATTTATATATATATATATAAACATGGTGTGAAATGTATAAATAATATAACTTGTGAAATTGTTATATGGAATCAAGTTAAATATAGATGTAAATAAGTTAGAGTGAAATATAACTCATAACTCGTATACATGATGTGAATGGTATAAACGATATAACTCGTGAGAATGTTATCTGGCATTAAATTGAAAGTGATTTGAATAAGAAAATGTGATTGATAAACCATATAATGTATATGATACTCACTCGAGTTGGGATAGTGGAAAATAGTGAGATATATGAGACAAGACTAGTTACGCAGAGTTAGCTAGATGGGTCATTTATAGTTTCGGTAGGCGTGCACATTAGTTGAGGGGTGAGATAAACTTAAGAGAGTGTGCAACACTAATTTAAATATGGAGAACATTTGCATATTTACTTCTTGAATTTAAATTCACTTGCCAAATATTTTCAAATATTTTGGGTTCTAACCCTTACTATAAAAAAATTTCAAAGTCGTTTAGTGTAATACCCCGTACTTTTGGCTATATTTATTTTTGGGATTAATTAATTAAATGCGTATTAATTGAAATTAATCCGGGTTAAAATACTAACGAGATGCGAGTTGGTATTTGATTATGTGCATACATGTTTTTATATGAATATTGAATTATGAAAAATTTGTCGTAAGATTTATATACGGCATTTTAGAAATTTTGTTGAGACGCGTGTGACCGCCGCGTCATAGTGTAATATTTTGATTATAAAAGTGAATTAAAATTCTATTAACCGTATGGTCGTTTCGAGTGCGCCAACGGGTCCGGAAGGGTCGAGATAGTCAGAAAACACTAGCCGGGGGTTTAGTCTGGGTCCCGGGGTATTTTTAGGCCATACCGGCAACATAAAGGGCATTTTAGTAATTTTGTATTTTTGGAGAATTAAAAGTGACGAAAATTGGGAGTTTTAATCTGATTGGGAATTGACCCACTAAGCCACTAACCAACCCATATTAAGCCAAAAATCTACGTAGGTTATTAGAATTAGGTTTTCTAATACCTTCCCAAAGCAAACCCTAGCCACCATAGCCACCATTGGAGAAGAAGCTTGGGGAAAGAGAGAGAAAGGAAATTCTGCAGAAAAGCCCCATCAAACCAACATCTAAATCAGAGATAAACTCGAGGCAAGTGACTTAATTCTATTTAATTTCATAGAATGTTCTTTCCATGTTAGATAATTCAAATTTTATGTTTGTTCTTGGTGAAATATGAAAACCCATGTAGTTGGAACTTAGAACTTGAAAATCTTGAGGAGAATTGCATGTAGAATGATAGGTAGATGATTATTATCATGATATTTGTGATTGGAAGAAATTAAAACGGATTTTTATTGGGTTAATTCATGATTTAAAATGTTAGGGCTTGTGTTCTTGAAAAGAATTGGGGAAAAGTGTAGAATCTTGTGATCTAATGATGTTTAGGATGGATTAATTCCTTAAAAGGTGTTAGAATATGACCTTAGTATGTTTTAGGATGATTGGGGACCTTAAAACATTGATTGGACGAATTTTGGTTGAGACTTGAGGTGTTAAAAATGGTGAAAAACGAGATTCAGGCAAATCTGGGACGAAACTGGTAGGTCGTTAGAAGCCCCTCCCCAGGTCATTCGAACGAACTCATTCGAACAAGATTCTAACGAATTGACCAGTCGCTTCTAACGAAAGGGAACCTCGTTCGATAACTTCGTTCGAACGAGATCTCGTTAGAAGGTATAGTTCGTTCGAACGAACTGGATCTCGTTCGAACAGCCTCGTTCGAACGAGACTTCTAACGAGCTGACAGTTTGATCTCGTTCGAACAGCCTCGTTCGAACGAGACTTCTAACGAGCTGGCAGTTTGGGCCTTTTTGGCCTGTTTTGATTTTTGGAGTCCCGTAAACTTGTTCGAGGGTAGAGTTAACATTCCTTTGATGATGTATTGACGGATTTGGGACTTTTGGGTTATTATGAGGAGTAAATTATATACGAGTGATTTAAATCAATGAACCGTTTGGGTTGAGACGTGAGTGTCTACTACGACGTGAGAATAGATTATGGCGCGTATGATTATAAACCGAAATCGTATAAAGTGTATAAAGTATATATTGGTACTAGAATGAGAATAGTGCTACAATTAAACTACGGGATTACTAAGACGTGTGTTTACTTAGTATTGGTATATGAATTGTGTGTATGACATACCTACCATACTTGCTATCACGGGAGGTTTGCGTTCGCTTAGGGCCCTCTAATCCTTGTGTTGCCCGGATTTAGACTGGTTACCTTGATGAACATAGGTCATAGAAAGACTTATTGGGATATTAATAAGTCCGCTGATCGTAGGAGCGTAGGTATGTGCGTGACCCATGTGATGTGACTGTGTTCGCCTCCATTATTTGTAATGTTGTTATCTGTGAACTATTCCTGAGAGATTCGGAATATGTAATCCTTATGTACGTGATGTACCGGGATGGATAGCAGAGTATGTGTGCACCGAAGCTTAGTTCTCGGGGTGCTTGTATTGTATATTTATGATGTGAATAATATACACTTAATTAATGGGAACCTTCATGTTAATGTTGTGAATATAATTACGGTATTGTTTCGAGAAAAACATAACGGGTTAGCTGATAGTAAAATATATTGCATATTGAGCATCTGAGTTTACGTTAAACCCCTATTTAATTATGAGCGTTATAATGTTAATAGAACCGAGTAATAAGGGTAGGACCTATGATAGTCTAGCTAGATATGATGTCACTTAGCTAGTGGTTTGTGTCGTTGTAGATGGGTACTTACGTTAGGAGTGCACAGTTAGACGAGAGGTGAGAATATCATGTGAGTGCACGTCCTAACATGTACTTTGCATTTAATGTTTTAAATGTTTTTAAAGCACTTGCAGGTTTTTAAAATATCTCCACATTCGGGCTCTGACCCGTTTGCTTTCAAATCTATTTTTTTTGTAAAACCATTTTAGGTGCCCAGCCACAAGGACACCATGCATAGGATACTCATTCAGGTGATGAGCTGTAGCTGTTTGTGGAAGCTACAGGGATTTGCTTGTAGACGCTTCTATCATTTGGATTCCAGATTCGTTATCTATCAGTTGTAGGGCATGTTACCCATTTCTATTAGAGACATCTTTCCATTACAGTTTTTCAGACTTTGGCATGTATTGTTTCAGTATCCAGTTTAGTTATTTCAGTTGTGGTTTTGTAGTGAGGAGTTTTCCTCCAGACTTTACTTACATTATGTGATGGTTATTCTTTTTACTTCTTTATGGTGAATGGTGTTATTATTCTTCATTACACTTGTTTCATGTTAATCAGACTTAAATTAAAATTTGGCAACTTACTTTTTAAATACTAGGTGGTTAGTAATCATTAAAATGTTTTCGACAGTGATGCTATTAACTGGACCGACTTGGCATTTTGAATTAATTTAATAAAGGAGTAGCTACCCGGTATTTAATTAGTCGGGGTGTCACAGGTGGTATCAGAGCATCAGGTTCTAGTGTCCTTTAGGATCTGACGGCTTATTATGTTTCCACTAAGTTTCTTTGATATAGAGCCCTATATTATAGGACTGTTGTACTCTTTTTGTGTATGCTACGTTCTTCAACTATATTAAGTTTGTAACTATGAACTTATAAACTTCATTCTTATTTCAGATGCCTCCACGACATGCGCGACGAGTTCCCAGGGATGCAACGCCCGAACCCCAGCCCGCTCCAGTTCAGGGCATGATGAACGCCGCTGAGTTTGCAGCTATAGTAGCCCAAGCGGTAAATGCCGCAATTGCCGTTGTTCGGCAGGCACCACCTCAGGTTCCGGTTGCCGCGCCAGTACAGGAAAATGCATTCCCGTCTGCTTGGGAACGTGTACATGACGCTTTTCAGAAAGCGCATCCGCCAGAGTTTGCACGTAGCTCAAATGTGGTAGTCTCGAGCCAGTGGAGGAAGGATATGCAGAGGCACTTGAGGGTGTATGAGTGCACGGACGTCCAGAAGCAGGTGCTAGCTAATTTCAAGCTAGTTGGATCTGCACTGCAGTGGTGGGAGTCTATTACCACCATGGAGGAGAGGGATACTCTCACTATTCAGGAGTTCTGGGTGCGGTTTGACCGCAAGTACTTTCCGTCGGCTGTTCACACGGAAATGAGGAGGAAATTGATGAGTCTGAGGCAGGAGGGTAAGACCGTGGCCGAGTATGAGGCCGAGTTCACGAATCTGTTGAATATCGTTCCAGATGAGATACCAACAGAGAAGAAGAAGATTGAGAAGTTCACCGACGGGTTGACTTGGAGGATCCGTCAGCATCTATTAAGGAACCTTTCGTTGGCCACGTATTCTGATGTGGTTAACGCTGCTTTGTTACACTGCCAGGACCACCGCTTTTATATGGCTGAGTGCAAGAGGTCGGGAGAGTCTAGCCATCAGGGCAGAACTAGAGGACATGGTGCCGGTGGGGCACAATCTGTTTAGGGGCAGATACAGGGTGAGCAGGGTTCTCAGCAGGGGGATCAGAAGAGGTTCCGATCAGGGAACTACAGGCAGGGACAGGGAGGTTTCCGTCAGGGCCGTCAGGGTCCAAACGGCCATCAGGACCAACAGGGGCAGAATGGGCAGCAGTTTCACAAGGGCCAGCAGGGCCAAGGGAGGAACGGTAACGGCCACCAGGGCCGGGGACAGCAGGGGCAGAGAGGAGGGAACTTCCCAGGGAAGTGTTTTGTTTGTGGTAAGACTGACCATAAGCGACAGGATTGTCCTGATAGGGGCAGAGCCCCACAGCAGCAGCAGCAGGGTGCTTGCCAGGAGCCACAGAGGCCTATGTTTCCCGCCGCTCTCCCCGCACCGCCACAGATGGCAGCATTGCCACCCATTCCAGCAGTCCCAGCTCAACAGGGGCAGCTACAGTATGGACGTGTCTACAATGTCCACCAGGCTGCAGTTCCATAGGCACCACCCGCGATTGAGGGTACGTTTCCTATCCATGGCACTATGGGTCGGGTATTATTTGATACGGGGGCTACGCACTGTTTTACAGCTACACACTTCGCGAAAGCTTTAGGATTGTTAGCTACGGCAGAGAGCACAGTGACGTGTGTCGACTCACCATTGGGGAGTGGGTCACTTATTTTCTTTATATGCCGGGGAGTGGGGGTAGAGATTGGTGGTTTGGTATTACCTGCAGACATGTTGGTATTAGATATGCATGTTCACGATGTGATTATCGGTATGGATTGGCTCGTAGCTTATAAGGCCATGATTGATTGCTTCAGCAGGAGCATTGTTTTTGCCATTCCGGGGCAAGAGATGTTTATAGTGGCGATGCCTCGCCCAGAGGGAGGATCGACCGCTCATCTGTATTACATTGAGGAGGATACCTCTAAGGAGGTAGTGATTCCTTTAGATTCTATCCCAGTTGTCAGGGAGTATTCAGATGTGTTTCAGGAGATACCAGGCTTACCCCCCAGTCGAGAGATAGACTTTGTTATAAATTTGCTACCGGGTACGAGACCTATAGTACGCGCACCGTACCGTATGGCTCCAGCTGAGATGAGGGAGTTACGAGATCAGATAGAGCAGCTGTTAGGTCAGGGCTTTATTCGCAGGAGTAACTCACCTTGGGGCGCTCCAGCTTTGTTTGTGAAGAAGAGGAACGGTTCACTGAGATTGTGTGTAGACTATCGAGAGTTGAATAAGGTCACGATACGGAATAAGTATCCGTTGCCTCGAACCGATGACTTATTTGACCAGTTGAGAGGAGCTTCTTTCTTCTCGAAGATTAATTTGAGATCGGGATACCATCAGTTGCGTATCAGGGAGGAGGATGTCTCGAAGACTGCGTTCTTATCGAGATATGGTTCTTACGAGTTTCGGGTTATGCCTTTCGGTTTGACCAACGCTCCAGCTGTGTTTATGGACTTGATGAACAAAGTGTTCAGGGATTTCCTAGATCAGTTTGTCATTGTCTTCATTGATGACATTCTGGTTTACTCCCAGACAGAGGAGGAGCACACCGAGCATTTGAGGCAGGTTTTGCAGACACTTCGTCAGAACGAGTTGTATGCAAAATATGAGAAATGCAGTTTTTGGCTGAAGGAGGTCCAGTTTTTGGGACACATTATTTTCGACCAGGGAATATCTGTTGATCCGGGGAAGGTATCCGCGGTGAGGGAGTGGGGACAGCCCACGACACCGACTGAAATTCGTAGTTTCTTGGGCTTAGCAGGATACTACAGGAGGTTCATTCGTGGATTTTCGAAGATAGCGGGTCCTTTGACACATCTGACTCGTAGGGGTGTGCCATTCATCTGGAGTGATGCCTGTCAGTTGGCATTTGATGAGTTAAAGGACAAATTGACCTCAGCACCTGTGTTAGCATTGCTGAGACCGGGAGTTGAGTATTTGGTTTACACCGATGCGTCTTTGCAAGGGCTTGGAGGTGTATTGCAGCAGGAGAGACAGGCCATAGCTTATGCTTCCCGTAAGCTTAAGACTCATGATAAGAATTACCCCACGCATGATTTGGAGTTGGCGGCAGTGGTATTTGCCCTACGGATTTGGAGGCACTATCTTTTGGGGGAAAAGTTCCAATTATTCACGGACCACAAGTCCCTACAGTACCTGTTCACGCAGAAAGAGTTGAATATGCGGCAGCGTAGGTGGCTTGAGTTTGTAAAAGACTACCAGTTCGACATCCAGTATCACCCAGGTAAGGCTAACGTGGTAGCAGACGCGTTGAGCCGCAGGCCAGCAGATGAGGTGGCAGAGGTGTGGAAGGCAAAGTGGAAAGAATTGGGACACCAGGATGCAGTGGCCCGATATTTCATGTCTGTGATGACTGTTACACCGCAGATTGTCACGAAGGTAGTACGGGCATAGGCTAATGACTCGTTCTGTCAGGAACATATAGTTCGATTACTAGCCGAGGGAGCCGAGTCCTATACCGTTAGCTCAGACGGGGGATTATGCTTCAATGGGAGATTAGTGGTTCCGGAAGGGGAGGAATTGCGACACGAGGTGATGGCAGAGTCGCACGGCTCACGGTTCGCGGTACATCCCAGAGGCGACAAAATGTACCAAGACATGAGACGCCAGTATTGGTGGAGCGGTATGAAGAGAGATATCGCTGAGTTTGTTTCGAAATGCGCCACTTGTCAGCTTGTAAAAGTGGATCATCAGAGACCGGCAGGACTGCTACAGCCATTGGAGGTCCCAGTGTGGATGTGGGAGAGCATATCCATGGACTTTATCACGGGGTTGCCTACGTCGTAGAGGGGTCACGACTCCGTTTGGGTAATTGTGGACAGGTTGTCCAAGGTCACTCACTTTTTAGCCGTAAGGACTGACTACATTACGGGACATTATGCCCAGCTCTTCATTTCAGAGATTGTGAGACTTCACGGTGTGCCCCTAAATATCGTGTCTCACAGAGACAAGATATTTGTTTCAAGGTTTTAGGAGAGTTTCCAGGAGACCATGGGCACGGAATTGCGGTTGAGTACGGCTTATCATCCGCAGACTGATGGGTAGACCGAGCGCACAAATCAGATGTTGGAGGACATGCTACGCATGTGCATTATTGTCTTCGGGGGTGGATGGGAGCAGTATCTTCCACTGGTGGAGTTTGCTTACAACAACTCCTATCAGTTTACTATTGGCATGGCTCCGTTTGAGGCATTGTACGGTAGGCCTTGTCGTTCCCCAGCATGTTGGTTAGAGGTGGGGGACAACAAACTGCTTGGGCCGGAAGTGATTCAGGATACTTCGGCAAGGATTGAGTTGATTCGGAGTCGCATTCGGGTAGCTCAAGACAGGCAGAAGAGTTATGCTGATGCGAAGAGATTTTTCAGGGAATTCCAAGTAGGGGACCAGGTTTTGCTCAGGGTATCTCCTATGAAGGGGATTATGCGTTTCGGGAAGAAGGGAAAGTTGGCACCAAGGTATGTGGGGCCGTTTCCTATTATTGAGAGGATCGGACCAGTTGCGTATAGACTCAGGTTACCGGAGCATTTGCATCGGATTCACGATGTGTTCCATATTTCCTCGCTGAGGAAATACCTTAGAGATAATTTGGCTCATTCTCACATTGCTGTGGAGGACATCGATCTCCAGCCAGATAGCTCCTACGAGGAGGGGCCGATTGCTATTTTGGACCGAAGCGAGAGGAAACTGCGGTCAAAGATAGTCCCGTTAGTGCGTGTTCAGTGGAGACATCACAATGTCGAGGAGTCCACATGGGAGCGCGAGGATGAGATGCGCGAACGTTATCCAGAGTTGTTTTTAGCAGGTACTTTGTAGTTTCGAATTTCGGGACGAAATTCAGTTATTAGGGGGGAAGTATGTAATAACCCGTACTTTTGGCTATATTTATTTTTGGGATTAATTAATTAAATGCATATTAATTGAAATTAATCCGGGTTAAAATACTAACGAGATGCGAGTTGGTATTTGATTATGTGCATACATGTTTTTATATGAATATTGAATTATGAAAAATTTGTCGTAAGATTTATATACGGCATTTTAGAAATTTTGTTGAGATGCGTGTGACCGCCGCGTCACGGTGTAATATTTTGATTGTAAAAGTGAATTAAAATTCTATTAACCGTATGGTCGTTTTGAGTGCGCCAAGGCGTTCGGAAGGGTTGAGATAGTCAGAATACACTAGCTGGGGGTTTAGTTTGGGTCCCGGGGTATTTTTAGGCCATACCGGCAACATAAAGGGCATTTTAGTAATTTTGTATTTTTGGAGAATTAAAAGTGACGAAAATTGGGAGTTTTAATCCGATTGGGAATTGATCCACTAAGCCACTAACCAACCCATATTAACCCAAAAATCTACGTAGGTTATTAGAATTAGGTTTTCTAATACCTTCCCAAAGCAAACCCTAGCCACCATAGCCACCATTGGAGAAGAAGCTTGGGGAAAGAGAGAGAAAGGAAATTCTGCAGAAAAGCCCCATCAAACCAACATCTAAATCAGAGATAAACTCGAGGTAAGTGACTTAATTCCATTTAATTTCAGAGAATGTTCTTTCCATGTTAGATAATTCAAATTTTATGTTTGTTCTTGGTGAAATATGAAAACCCATGTAGTTGGAACTTAGAACTTGAAAATATTGAGGAGAATTGCATGTAGAATGATAGGTAGATGATTATTCTCATGGTATTTGTGATTGGAAGAAATTAAAACGGATTTTTATTGGGTTAATTCATGATTTAAAATGTTAGGGTTTGTGTTCTTGAAAAGAATTGGGGAAAAGTGTAGAATCTTGTGATCTAATGATGTTTATGATGGATTAATTCCTTAAAAGGTGTTAGAATATGACCTTAGTATGTTTTAGGATGATTGGGGACCTTAAAACATTGATTGGACGAATTTTGGTTGAGACTTGAGGTGTTAAAAATGGTGAAAAACGAGATTAAGGCAAATCTGGGACGAAATTGGTAGGTCGTTAGAAGCCCCTCCCCAGGTCGTTCGAACAAACTCATTCGAACGAGCTTCTAACGAATTGACCAGTCGCTTCTAACGAAAGGGAACCTCGTTCGATAACTTCGTTCGAATGAGATCTTGTTAGAAGGTACAGTTCGTTCGAACGAACTGGATCTCGTTCGAATAGCCTCGTTTGAACGAGACTTCTAACGAGCTGACAGTTTGATCTCGTTCGAACAGCCTCGTTCGAACGAGACTTCTAACGAGCTGGCAGTTTGGGCCTTTTTGGCCTGTTTTGATTTTTGGAGTCCCGTAAACTTGTTCGAGGGTAGATTTAACATTCCTTTGATGATGTATTGATGGATTTGGGACTTTTGGGTTATTATGAGGAGTAAATTATATACGAGTGATTTAAATCAATGAACCGTTTGGGTTGAGACGTGAGTGTCTACTACGACGTGAGAATAGATTATGGCGCATATGATTATAAACCAAAATCGTATAAAGTGTATAAAGTATATATTGGTACTAGAATGAGAATAGTGCTACAATTAAACTACGGGATTACTAAGACGTGTGTTTACTTAGTATTGGTATATGAATTGTGTGTATGACATACCTACCATACTTGCTATCACGGGAGGTTTGCGTTCGCTTAGGGCCCTCTAATCCTTGTGTTGCCCGGATTTAGACTGGTTACCTTGATGAACATAGGTCATAGAAAGACTTATTGGGATATTAATAAGTCCGCTGATCGTAGGAGCGTAGGTATGTGCGTGACCCATGTGATGTGACTGTGTTCGCCTCCATTATTTGTAATGTTGTTATCTGTGAACTATTCCTGAGAGATTCGGAATATGTAATCCTTATGTACGTGATGTACCGGGATGGATAGCAGAGTATGTGTGCACCGAAGCTTAGTTCTCGGGGTGCTTGTATTGTATATTTATGATGTGAATAATATACACTTAATTAATGGGAACCTTCATGTTAATGTTGTGAATATAATTACGGTATTGTTTCGAGAAAAACATAACGGGTTAGCTGATAGTAAAATATATTGCATATTGAGCATCTGAGTTTACGTTAAACCCCTATTTAATTATGAGCGTTATAATGTTAATAGAACCGAGTAATAAGGGTAGGACCTATGATAGTCTAGCTAGATATGATGTCACTTAGCTAGTGGTTTGTGTCGTTGTAGATGGGTACTTACGTTAGGAGTGCACAGTTAGACGAGAGGTGAGAATATCATGTGAGTGCACGTCCTAACATGTACTTTGCATTTAATGTTTTAAATGTTTTTAAAGCACTTGCAGGTTTTTAAAATATCTCCACATTCGGGCTCTGACCCGTTTGCTTTCAAATCTATTTTTTTTGTAAAACCATTTTAGGTGCCCAGCCACAAGGACACCATGCATAGGATACTCATTCAGGTGACGAGCTGTAGCTGTTTGTGGAAGCTACAGGGATTTGCTTTTAAAGACTATAAGGGTCCTTTTAAAGATAGTGGATATGTATTGATAGGTGAGATTCCTTTTAAAGACTATAAGGGTCCGTTTGGTTCTGTATCCAGAAAATTCAATTTAACGGTGTGCGTTTGGTAAATTTGTGTCTAAATACATTTTTTTTAAATTTGACAAAATTGACAAACCCGTATATTTATATTATACATACATACATACACACACACACACACACACACACACACACACATATATATATATATATATATATATATATATATATATATATATATATATATATATATCGGGAAAGGATCAAGTGAGGCCCCAGTTTGAGGACCCTAAATGAGGACCGTTTTTTTAAAATAGTAAAAAAAATATTTTTGGGATGAATCTTTTTTACGATTTTAAAAAATTTCAATAGGACCAAAAAAAATAATCAGCTCAACATGAATTTTTTTGCTATTTTAAAAAAATCGGTCAAACTTTGTCAGTTTTTAAGTTGATTTTAAGTTGTTAAAAACTGACAAAGTTTGACCGATTTTTTTAAAATAGTAAAAAAAATTCATTTTGAGCTGATATTTTTTATATAGCACTACAGAAATGTTTAAAAACTATATAAAAAAATTAGCTCAAAAATATTTTTTTTACTATTTTATCAAAATTGGTCCGCGCTAGTGGTATGCAAACAGAGGTCCTCATGAGATCCTCTCTCTCTCTCTCTCTATATATATATATATATATATAACTTTCAAACATACACGGTACACGAATGCATACATATATACAGACATGCATGCATGCATAAATACATCATAAATTATATACATGTACATTTAATATCATGTATTTTTTTATATATAACTTTCAAACATACACGGTACACGAATGCATACATATATACAGACATGCATGCATGCATAAATACATCATAAATTATATACATGTACATTTAATATCATGTATTTTTTTGTATATTTAATGACGTATATTAGAGAGTTTAACTATATATATATATAATTTAGCCTATAGGTGAGCCCAGAAAAGAGAGAGAGTGTGCCTATAATTTCTGAGTTCATCGTCAGGTGACACATGTCCGGTCCGCACTCTTAAAATGCGAACTGCTCCGCACAAGAGAAGTACTATATATATATATATATATATAATTTAGCCTATAGGTGAGCCGAGAAAAGAGAGAGAGTGTGCCTATAATTTCTGAGTTCACCGCTAGGGGACACGTGTCTGGTCCGCACTCTTAAAATGCGAACTACTCCACACAAGAGAAGTACTATATATATATATATATATATACACACACACACACACACACAGCCAGGCTCTCCAACATACCTCCTAGCAACATACCTAGTAACATACCCATTTTTTAAAATAGTAAAAATAATAATTTTGAGATGATGTTTTTATATGGGTTCATGATATTTCAATGTGCCCCTCTTAAAAAATCAACTGAAAATAATGTTTTTTATTATTTTTAAAAAATAGGTAAAAAAAACTGACAGGTTTTACACTATATAACTATCAGATTTTTTACCTATTTTTTAAAAATAACAAAAGACATTATTTTGAGCTGAATATTTATAGAGGGCACATTGAAATATCATGAAGCCATATAAAAAAATCAACTAAAAATTATTTTTTTTACTATTTAAAAAAAATAGGTATGTTCATAGGCAGGTTTAATGAGGTATGTTGGAAAGTCTGACTCTCTCTCTCTCTCTCTCTCTCTCTCTCTCTCTATATATATATATATATATATATATATATATATATATATATATATATATATATATATATATATATATATATATATATATATATATATATATATAGTACATATGTATTAAAATATATTATAATACATATGTAATATATTTTAATACATATATATTAAAATTATATACATAGATTAATTGATAATATATTTTCGAAAGTATATTACAATACATATGTATTAAAATATATTATCAAATTTTAATATATATATATATATATATATATATATATATATATATATATATATATATATATATATATATATATATATATATATATATTATTTATAAATTAATAATACATATATCAAACTATATATAAGTATCATGTATCTATTAGTAATATTATTTAACTATATATTATTCCATACGTAATTTTGTGCACATGTACATATATATTTTTATTTATAAGAATTACACCCATTAATGTATTATGTATGTATATTATATATCAAGGTAGAAATGCATTAAATTATTAAGAATGAATGGTTCAGAGTTAAGAAATGAAAAATAGAAGTTATAAAACACCCTCAACCTATTTTCTGAAAAACATGATTATAACACAAAAATATTATAATTCAGTGTTTAAAAACAAGTTAACAAATGCAGATTTTTATCAGAATTGTATTTAAACACAGAAAACAGAATTATAGCTGCAAACCAAACAGGCCCTATTCATTCTATTTTCCAAGACTACTATAA
Organism: Sambucus nigra; assembly: GCA_949130495.1. Taxonomy (NCBI): domain Eukaryota; kingdom Viridiplantae; phylum Streptophyta; class Magnoliopsida; order Dipsacales; family Adoxaceae; genus Sambucus; species Sambucus nigra. The sequence continues at coordinate 175,043,597 of OX422208.1, forward strand.
AAGAAGGTTGTATAAACAATATGTCCAAAAGAAACCCAGTACCAAAATGAAAACAATATGTAGCAGGGTATTGAAATAGTAGAGGTCGCAAAATCCAGACGTCTCTCGAACGAGCCAGGGACATCGTTTGAATGAAACCAGACATCGCACGAACGATAAGCTATGTCATTAGAATGATAGCTTCTCGCGACAATGGATCTCACTCAAACGAGAAGATCAAAAGTTCACAGTTTCCCATAAATATTAAGCAATGTTTCCCAACGAAAAAATTTCCTGAAAATTCTCGACTGGAAGAGGATCAAAACTGTGAAGTAGTAGCAAAATAGTAGCTAAACTAAGAAAACTCAAAACAAACAAATATGAGTAACAGGCAAACATAGTATCGATGTGCTCAAACATGAACATGGAATATATGGGCGTGAACTACAACAAATGAATCATAATTCCAACACATCGAAATGATCAAGAAGCTCTAATTGATAGCAATCAATCATCAAACTTTATCATATCCACACATGACAATTAAAGTGTGAGCTTAATGAACTAAACAAACATCATGCACAGAAATCCAAAATTTTTATGATTTTACACATAATAGCGTAATTTTCACCGTTAGGATTCTTTTTGGCAAACCCGTTTAAATTTTATTCCATCTAAAATTCCACAAATATATCATATTTTCTTTTGAATGAACTAAACTAATTTGACCCATTTTTTACATATGATTATTTTTATTGCCTTATGATTTTTTTGGGATCTTTCAAACGGTGGCTTTCATGACGAGTCAATTTTACACTCTCGCAGCCCTTTCCCGTGAACACTCATAATTTTTTTAAATTTTAATCCTCACGGCAAACGGTTATTACATGCACACCTCCTCATTATGTCTACTTACGAATAGATGACAAAATTGAGATAAGCACATCTCATCAAACTCATATATGCAAGAGTAGTCAAACATACATATAAACTTGTGTATGTGTGCAATCATGGCATATAAACAAAGTCGAATCCAAACGCATATCAACTTCGAAAAATCCCCATAATGTAATGGTTAAGATCATTCTAAGCATCGATAATAATGACCAAATGTCCTAGCCACATGGATAATGGAAGGAAGGGGTCCGAGCACACTAATATGCCACATCAAACATGTTAACTCACAACACAAAAACAAAATCAGAAATCTTTTTGGCTTTTTCAAAATATTTTGACTCAAATAAAAGCAAAATATTTTTGTGTTTTTCGAAAAGTTTTTCAAAACCAAAAATCTTTTTGTTTTTTTCAAATAAGATGCAATAAATGAAAAATATATTACAAAATGATAAACATGTCATAATACTATCAAAGTATATATCATGAATTCAAAGACTAGCATGTGACCGACATGGTAACACTATAATCCTTTAGATATTGCATGAGAAGAATCAAGTGCAATCAAATGAGCAACATGAAGTTTTAGTCCTAAAGCCTCTAAGTCCGATTTCCTCACGCAATTAGGTGAAACATAATGGGTACGGTTTTGGGAACCGACACGAATTTATTCCTAAACTTCCTAGGAGCATTCCTAAGGTCATAGAAAAAACATCTAAGGTGACCTGTCCTACCACAATGTGTTCAAGTGTAAAGATGGCGAGAATGATTACCAAAATATCGACCCGTCCTCACTTTCCCAGTGGGATCTTTCACATGATTGGTACTGGCTTTGGGAATGGAAATAACTCTCTTGTAGTAGCCTATACCAAACCTATCTGTCTTGACTTGGACGGTGCCTAACATCCTATCCAATTTCTCTGATCTAGATTCCAAGTCAAACTTAACTCTAGACGTGTCTCTCAAACTCTCCTCCAACTCCTTAATCCTAGACTCAAGTAGATGCCTAGACTTATCAAACTCTAGCAACTCCTTTTTTAAATCCTCCATCATACCTTTAAGGCTTTCTCTCTCTTTCTTGACGTACTCTAGCTTCTCCCCAAGCTTCTTCACCCATGCCTTAATATCCTAAATTAGCGCATCATTATTTTTTACGACACACTCATTCAACTTAGCTTGCAATTTCGAGTTATCCATTTTCACCTTCACCGACCCCTCAAAACAACTCTTGAAATGCAACTAGTAACTCTCCGATGTTTATTTTCTCATCCTCGCTCTCATCACCCTCACTCTCTCGAGAAGCACTCTCAACAGACTCAGAAGTGTCATCCACATGAGTATATTCGAGGGAAGATATATCGTCGTTGCTCACATGATATTCCATAAACGTAATAAAATTATGCTCAATGGGGGAACTCTGTCCCTCTTTCGATTCACTATCACTTAAGGTGGCGTTATATGCTATCGATTTTTTTCCCTCTTTCTTAAGTCTAGTGGGACACTCAACTACTTTGCGACCATACTCCTCAAACTCGAAACACCTATCAGAATCATCTCTCTTAGGTTTCTCACTCTTATCCTTAGGGGTGGAGTCTCCCTTGTTCTTGAATTTCTCAAACTTTTTGGCATCATTCGATTTCTTTCGATTTAAAGAAACTTCTTGAACTTTCTTGCCAATAACACGACATCCTCAAAGTCGGAATTACAAACGTCATTCGAAACTTTAGTCTCCTCCTTCTAGGCTTCAAAGCAATACCCTTTTCTTTCTTTGTCACTTGCTTGGAGGTAAATATATAGAGTTTATAGGTTTTGTTGGAGTGCAAGGACCCCCAATTTTAAAATTTTAAAATATAATTTCCTTTAATGCGGAATAAAGATGGTTCAACTAAACAACTACATAAACAAAGAACAAATTTCTTCACAAATTAAAAGTAAAGTAAACCAAATTTTAATTTTCTCAAAATTAAAATTATACTAAAAATCAAATTTCTGAGTAATTTACTTTAATCCCAGAAATTCAATTTAACCCAAGTCCTAGAAATTTGGGTAACAATATTGATTCATTTTTCTACATACGCCAAACCAAATTTTATCCAATAAAATTAATAACTTGAATTAAATTAATATATACCCAACATAATTAGCACCAAATTAAATATTTTAATTTTATCTTTTTACCTAAGCATGCATCTGATGTGATTTTGCAAAAGACAAAATAAACAAACCACTATGCTACGATGTACGAGGAAAATGCCACAACGGGAAAAAACCTCGGACGACCATAGCCTTAAGTCCACTATGTATGGTTTTATGATTACAAGACATATGACTTACACCACTCGACTTGACTTCGTCAAGCCGCTGACGCGTCTTCTTGAAACTACCTCCGCCTAGTCGACAATTCCAGAGTCCACCGGAACCTTGGAATCCACCAATGAGGCCTTTGGAACAACCGTCAACCCGCACTCGAAGCCTTTCTTCGAGTGGGAACTCCTCAGTAAAAAATAAGTCTTCTTGTTTGAGGGATATAGAAGTAAACCCAAACAACTCTTCAAATGGTAGAGTAGACCCTGGTGCCAAACACTCCAAGCAAAGATATAAATGAAGAAACTTGGAATAAACAAACTATGGGTGTATAAACCTTGATTTTGTTCGAAGGATTAAAGTATTTTAACAAAAATCAAGGGGACTTTTTCTTGGAATAATTTTCTCTAAAAAACTATCTTAGATGTGTGAAAAAGTCTTAGAAATTTTTTTGGTCCTCAAGTATATTTATTTGGCAAAAAGATAGTGGGACAAAAAGTGAGAAAATGGGATAAAACTATCAAAAAACTGTTCCCGCCAATTTCATTTGAACGACCTTACTAACGATGTTACAGTGCGAAAAAGGAAATCTCATTAGAAGTCTCGTTTGAACGACCTAGGAATCTCGTTCGAACGAGATTCCAGTTCGTTCGAATGACTTGTCAGAAAATGTAATATTCATTTTAAGTCCAAAACGTTTTATGAAAAGTTCTAAAAAATATTTTACGAGTAAAACAAAGTCGTTAAAACTATTTAATTTTTTTTTATAAAATACACCCAATAAATTTCCAAGCCCCTATATATATATATATATATATATATATATATATATATATATAATGCATTCATGCCTTAGGAGCATTGGAGCCATTGGAGTTGACGTAGAAACGAGGCACAATAAACCCGACCTATGATGAAACTTTATAATCTTGGCCGCTACGTCTTCAACTAACACGTCATAGGCTTGGATGGATACACTTGAACACTATCCTATGGCTCAAATGTTTTTGTCCAGAATTGAGCCAACAGTAAATTAAGACTCAATCGGAGACTTGTGTCCTTAGAAATCTCTCCCTTTGGATATTTCGGGACAAAAACGAAACAAAAATCCTAAAGGGACGTCAAGCTCTACTAGACTTTAAAAATATAACACCCAAAATAAAAATACAATACTTGACTCAAACCCAAGGATAACTATCTTTGTCGATGAAAAGTTTCCCCTAGATTAATACCTGTACACTTAAGAAAAACATTAAAGGCATAGGGAATATCAAATTATTAAATGCAATTAAAATAAATACTCCCCTCAAATTAATTCTCCCCTTTATCAAATTAATGAACTACTTAGAATGACGTCTCCCCCTAGGATAAATATCCCAAACTAAGATACGATTATAATAAGATTAGATACCATTTCCCCCTATCATTCTCCCCCTTTTTGTCGAGGAATAGACAAAGGATAAAAACTAATTTAAACATGATGAAACTTAGAGTGATAAGAGCATGAAATCATATGGGCAACCAAATCGCAAATAATCCATACAAATAATAATGGATACCAATGAAGATGCAAAATAAATATGATACCAATGTGATACATAAGATACTAAGCATATGATATCAACAACAATATGAAACAAGATAGATAACAATTATGAATTTGAAGCATAGATGGACTAGAAGGCGAGGCAAAGAAAAAAAATACCATATAAATGTAGACATAATGAATTTCACTAATGAACACGCACATATATATAGGTATAGACATCACACATGACACAAAATACAATAATATTTTCACACTCGTATGGAAAAAATGTGTCATATGAAAACAAAAGTGCAGGGGTGTGAACTAGTAACAATTAAATTACAACCCAATCACTTAAAACATGTTCACGGAGTTCTCATTTGAATGTAAACGTTATCACATTTTAATATAACCTCATGTGATGATATAGATTGAACTCAATGAACAAACATACACAATTCATACAAGCCTAGAATTTTGATGATTCTACAAACCAATAGAGTCATGACATTGAAAGTACAACTGGGATAAACGAACATTATGCAAACCATTGATATACCATCCAAACTCCCTCAATTTAAGCATATATATTTTAATCTTTTGAATGAATAAATCAACTAAACAAAATAGGCCTTGGAAAATATTTTTCTTTTAATGCCATTATTCTTTTACGCCTTTGGACCACGTATTTCGTTTAGGTCCAAGCAAACGGTGGCTTACATGAAAAGGATGATATTTCCTTTCGGAGCCCTTCCCTGTTCACACACACACACACACACACACACACACACACACACACACATATATATATATATATATATATATAATCTTTTATCGCTCAATTATCACGTGCAACAGATTTTAACATGCACTAGTCCTCCTAGGTTACATAACATGCAGATGACAAGATTGGTAGGAGAACACCTCACAAAGCTCAAATATACATATGAAGTTATAGTTTTAAGTGAGCTCGTGCATGTATTAATTGAGGCATATAAAAATATAATCCATTATAGCAACACAAAGTCCAACTACTCCATGTAAGCATGGTAAAGAACATTTTAAGGATTGACAATCTTAACCAAAAGTTCTGGCCACATGGGAGCGAAAAAAAGGGATTTAAACACAAGTATATGCCACATAGAGTGTGTCAAACAAAAATACACACAATTTTTTTTTTGAGTTTTTGAAAAAAAAATTAACAAAAAAAAAATATTTACTCAAAAGACAAACAAAAATCATTTGTATTTTTCATTAAGCCCAAATTACTAAAATGTGAAACACAAATGATAAACAAAAATATTTTTGAATTTTTCATTTAATGCAAACTAAAATGAAAGAACGATAATACAAAAGATAAACAAACATCATAATTCTAGCATGTGATATGTGATAAAGCAATGACTTGAAAATGACTAAACATGCATACACTTAGCAATGCTATAAAATATGAGGAACAAAAGGATAGAGTATGCAAAAAAAATTAACACATTCAACCTTTAAATTTAGCAAGGGAGGTTTCATGTGAAAGCAAATGAGAATCAACAAATCTAATATCTTGTGTGTCTAAAAATGATTTTCTAACCTATAGAGATGTATATTTAAAATGATGGGATTTGGGAACTAATGAAATGCTAGACATAGACTTCCAAGAACTTCTTTTAAGATCAAAATAAAATGACCTAAGGTGACCTTTCCTACCACAATGCAAGCATGTGAAAACACGAGGAATGATACCTAAGGTGTGACCTTTTCTAAATAAAGTAAAGTAATACTCACACCGCCAATGTACAAGGAAAAACCTACATGTTAGAGAGTTAGACGTTTGAGTAAAGAAAGTAAAATAAAGTAAAGTAATACTCACACCGCCAATGTACAAGGAAAAACCCAATAGGGAAAAAACCTCAGACTGCCCAAGACAAACAATCACTATGACAATGGTTTTACAAAGTCAGACGGTAGTCTTATACAACGACTCGATCCACCCACGAGACTTGATGCTCCTATCATCTTCTTCCAATATTCACAGTGCCCATGCGGAAAGTAACCTTCTTCCACGATGCACGTCCACAGTAGTCACCTCCACGAATACCTCGGTATCCACTGATACGGCCTTGTGTATGTTCAAGTGTTGAACAAACCAACTTGCTGCAATAAAGATGACATAAACATATGGTAATAATGAATCAGATCTTTGTAAACTCTAAGGATGTTTTATAGTGAAAACACTTAGAAAACGTTGTGCAGAAAACTCTCTGTATTGTAAACTGTTTTTCGTATTGCACTCACTTTGAGCTAACTGGAACACACCTTATTTATAATTATCTTAAGGCGATGGAATCTCTCTCGTTCGAGAGAGATACTGCATCATTCTAACAACAATAACTCTCATTAGAACGACATCGTATGATGTTTGAACGACAGTGCCCAGATTAGACTCCAACCCAAATTAAACTCAAATTCATCCTTATCAGCTCTAAACGAAGTGCAAATAATTAGAACAGTTTTAAAATATTTTAAAACATTTTCTTTTTAAAAATAACATCCTTATTTTTATGAAATTAAGTTTTGAGTTTCATTAACATTATGCATTCATACCTGAGTGATCTCGGAATGCAATCAAACTCTGAAGACGAAAAATGTGCACCAATTAAACTTTAGCATATTTAGTTACTTGCAGCTTTGCCGTAATGTCTTCATTTAATCTTTGATACGTCATAGTTTGTGTGTGGATCATAACAATAAAAATATACCTATGACTCAAACATGTTTTGTTCCGAGAATATGTCAAAACTATATATGGACTCAATTGGAAATTTGGTCCTTATAATCTTAGAATAAATTAAGATATTGTCTATGAAGATTTATGAATTAATCCAAGAAAGGTGAAAATACTCTGCATTTGGTCCATGAAAGATCCAGGGGGATTGGTTAATCCAAAGGATATAGATAGAAATTCAAAATGTCCATATCGAGTTCGACATGAAGTTTTTGGTATATCTTCTTCTTTCATGCGAAGTTGGTAATATCCAGATCATAAATCAATTTTTGAAAATATTTATGACCCTCGAAATTGGTCAAACAGGTCTCCTATCCTAGGCAAAGGATACTTGTTCTTAATGGTCACTTGATTCCTTTATGATAGTCGATACATAATTAAAATGATCCATCCTTATTTTTCATAAACAAACCAATGATCCACAAGTAAAATAATTAGGTCATATAAAAATATTCTTTAACAAGTCATTAAGTTGGGTTTTAAATTCTCGTAGTTCCAATAAGGCCATGCGATAAGGAGGTATTGAAATGGGGGAGGTGCTAATTAACAGTTTGATAACATATTGAAGTTCTCATTGTAGGGGTCGTCTAGAAAATTCTTCAAAAAATACATCACCGTACCTATCTAAGATAGTAGAAGGATATATAGATTCCTTTTCGTGAAATTGAGAAAGTATTAATTTAAAGTGGATCCTGTGGAAGTAAATTGGGATTAATGAGGTCTTTTGAAAATTATTATCTTTTTGTGACAGTTAATATGAGCAAAGTTAGGTGATAGAATATCCATTCCTATGAACAAGTCGAACTCCTTTAGTTCTAAGACTATTAAATGTACTTTTAAAATTCCTGTCCCAAGCCGCAAAATGTGTTGTTTACATACGTCATTAGTGACAGTGACTTCTTCAGCTGATATTCTTACGAAATAATAGATATATTGAGGACTAGTAGATAATTGCAATGGAGTCATGAAGCTATGGCTAATGAAAGAATGTGTTGAGACATAGTAAAATAATATGTGTGACACGATGTTATGAAAATATATGTTACATTCTACTATGTCATGATGGTTAGGAATTTTAATTGGGAGAATAACAAAATTCTGAACTTGAGTTCTAGTCACTAGCTCTTGCCTTTTTTCGTGAAACCTTTACTAAGGTTGGTGATTTTCAGAGTTACCAATTGATGTAAAGAACGAGGGTTTGATAAAATTATTGTGTTTGACTATTAGCGAGGAAGTAAAATTTTGGTGATAGGGTTGTTGTGGGTTTGATCATTATAGCCTTATGTGTCTTACTTAGTTACACTCATGACATGGCATTGTAGATCCATTATTTCTATGATAGATTTGGCTAAAGGCTCAATTGTCCTTTGGTTTTGTGTAAGGATGGTCTCGTTGATTGGACTGGTTCCTAATAACATATGAGCTTCTAATGGTGGAGTTGTAATTCGGTTAATTCCTCCAAATGTCAGATTCCCTTTAAATAAGGGAGATTATCTTTATTATTTCGTTAAATTCATGAAGTTTTAATGGGATGATATAAGTTTTAACGTTTTTTCGCAAGCCACGTTCAAGGTGTTTACACTTTTTTTCTTTAATATCCACATATCCTTGGGCATATTAAGATAGTTATTCAAACTTGGCCTCACATTATTCTATCGTTAGCTGTTATTAGTTCAAACTTAGTAATTCCACTATCATATTATCTCTCACTAATTGAGAAAAGTAATTTTTAAAGAAAATCTCCTCGAATTGTATCCAAATTATGTTGTCAACATCTCGAGTTCGAAGAACAAAATAGCACCAAATTTTTTTTACCTTCAAATAGATTTGTTTCCAATTTTACCCTAGGTTCAAGGCTTATACCCACTTCATTTAGAACTTTAAATGTTTAACGTATCCATTTTTCTACTTCTGTGGCACCGGGATTTTCGTGGAACACTGATGGTCTTTGTCAGAGAAATTCCTTAAGCACGTTCATTCACCATGTCTCATCCAAAATCTCATTATTAACTGGGTGTGGTGGTGGTACATTTTGTTTCATCCTGGTTAAGTTAGTTAGTTCATGTGAACTACATAATATTCCTTTATTGGTCATAGGTAGATTTAGTACATGTGGAACATTTTTTTATTCTCCCTTGAATCTAGTTGCTCGTGTATTAACCATCCTATACAAAATAACTGTGACGACCCGGATATGATTATGATAAACCATGTTTAAATCATGCTTACCATATGGGATGAAGATAATGTGTTATTAGAATATATAATTTTAAGTTATTGCGTTTAGTCTAATTTTAATTTCATAACTTATGAAATATTGAATTAGTCACAAACCCAATTTGTGAAGTCTTCGATAGGAATGTTCGAGTTCGGGACTAGTTTTGGACACTATAATATAATAATTAACTTGAGATGAAAATTAGATATTTGTATATATACATGAGTTAAGTTTGTAACACAACAAACGGTGTGTAAAACAGAGGTCCGAGCAAGAAGTTATGTTGGAATTATGAAGCAAGGTCAAATTTGTCCATTAGTTAAGTGGTATTTTGTCTTTTATATATATAACAAATGGATGAGTTTCATTGGTTGGAAGGGGGGAAAGCTTGGACGACTTAAGCCCTTTTAAATGAACTCCTTATTCAGCTAAACTCATCCATTAGAGAGTTTGGCCTGAAGAGAGAGAAACAGGAAGTTTAAGAAGAGAAAGGCGAGGAAAAGTTGGAGAAAAATCCATAGGAAATTACAAAAACATCCCTAAGGGAAGAAGAATTGGTTGAACCAGTGCTAGACAAAGGCAAGAGCAAAACACATGAAGTGGCCAACGTGAGTGTACTCACTAGAAAGATGTATTTATACATGATTATGGATATTATATGTCGTACTTATTGGGTTGAGTATAAATATGAGATGTTTTACTTATTGAGATGATTATGGATGTCATATGTTGTACTTGTTGAGTTGATTATAAATATGAGATGTTGTACTTATCGAAATGATTATGGATATTATATGTTGTACATGTCGAGTTGATTATAAATATGAGATGTTATACTTATTGAGATGACTATGGATGTTATATGTTGTACTTACCGAGTTGATTACAAATATGAGATGTCATACTTACCAAGTTGAATATGGATATGATATGTTGTACTTATTGAGTTGATTATGGTTAGGATATGTCGTACTTATTGAGTGATTATGGATATTATGTGAATGTATTATAAGAGATGTTATGGATTAATAATAGTCAAGAGATGTTATGGCTTATTAACAGCCAAGAGATGTTATGGCTTATTAACAGCCAATAGATGTTATGGCTTATTAACAGCCAATAGATGTTATGTCTTATCAACAGCCAAAAGATGTTATGGCTTATTAACAACCAAGAGATGTTATGGCTTATTAACTGCCAAGATATGTTAAGGCTTATTAATAGCCAAGAGATGTTATGCCCTTCAACAGCCAAGAGATGTTATGGCTTATTGATAGCCAAGAGATGTTATGGCTTATGAACAACCATGAGGTGTTATGTCTTATTAATAGCCAAGAGATGTTATGGCTTATTAACAATCAATATATGTTGAGATGTTTACGACTTATTGCATTTCATTTTATGAACTAGTGTAGTAGTAATGCATTCACTGAGCTATGTTGCTCACGATTCCTATGTTATGTTTTTTTTCAGGTAATGAAATGTCACTGCCAAATCTAGGAGGTCGGGTGGGGTTAGAAAGGGATGCGTAAAACCATGATTTTTGTCAAATTAAAAAGGGGTAATTTAATCCTACTTGTCCATTGAGCAAGTTTGAATAAGCGTGATTACTTTAAAATTTTGAAAAGTTTTTAGTGTTAAGGCTTCATACTGGTACTGAAAAAGGATACTTGTGATTATTTTTTGGTTAAGGTAATTATGATTTGACTCATTTTCACTTTCAAACTTAATTATAAGTAACTGGGTTAGGGTGTGTCAACTTTGGTATCAGAGCCTAGGTTTTGGTGGTTCTGGGGTGAAGAGAGTCTAGATTTGGCAGTGGAAGTAGAAATGGTTTTGAGTCATAAGCAAATTGTCTTTATTGACTAACATCTGTTAGTTATACATATATTATTGTATGGGATATGAAATGTAAGGATCTTGCAGGAAAGGAAATGAGATGTTAAGGTTTATTTGGGGATGACATCGAATACATGTAATGTAATTTGAATCATTGCATTGTTTTATTTATAGTATCGACAAACATGTCACTGAAGGAAAAAAAAATTAAAGACAAAATGTGGTATACAAAAATTGTGAAGTATTGGAAGTAATCTCTTCTTATATTGGAATATGTAGACTTGAGTGGTGTCACTTATTAAACCATGGTTTGGTGTGTGCCCATTTATGTGGGAGAGTGAGGTACGGGAACCCATATTCCGTTAAAGGATGAAATAACAAATTATTAGAGTGCGAATAAAATGAAGATTCACATGGTAAAGGTGAAGTGAGAGGATTAATAGTTGTATATGTTTAATTTTGATATGTGAAATGGTTTGAAATTCAATTACTAGTCAATATATAATAATTGATCCGAATATGGGTTCATACTGAATTATGATAAGTTGAAGGAAAGAGTGATAACAGTTAAGATATATTTTTTAATAGTATGAGTATAGGTAGTGAATATTACTCTTGGGATGTTTTGAAATGCTTATATGAATAGTAAAGTTGAGACGAGGTGTTAAAGAGTTGGAAGTTTAAAAATATTGGGGAGCCCTTTTAAGTGTATGTGTTGTTTATTAGTATGGAAATATGCCGTGTAATAAGATAATCTCGTAATATGATATTTATGATTTGAAATATTACACGATGATAAGGATAGACTACAGGAATGAAGGAAGAAAGGTAAAGAATGATACTAGATTTGTTAAGAATATTCACTCATTGTGAATATACGATGATACAACTGATAATCTAGTATGTATAAATGTTTGACATATGTATATAAAGGTATGAAGTAATATATGAGTTGGGGATTGGTTATCATTAATAAGAAATCATCAGACGATTATTCTTACATGTAATGATAAAGAAACTGAAGTTATTATGAAAGAAGATTTGTTGTACATCGAGGAGCCGGTTGAAATTCTTAGACGTGAGGAGAAAGTATTAGGAAATAAAGTTAGTTTAGTAGTTAAAGTGTTTTGGAGGATCCATGAAATTAAATAAGAAACTTGGGAAATGGAATATGGAATGATAAAATAGTATCCCCAATTGTTTGATAAGTGAAATTCATCCTAAATTTCGGGGACGAAATTTTCTAAGAGGGGAAGGTTGTCACGACCCGAATATGATTATGATAAACCATGTTTAAATCATGCTTACCATATGGGATGAAGATAATGTGTTATTAGAATATGTAATTTTAAGTTATTGCGTTTAGTCTAATTCTACTTTCATAACTTATGAAATATTAAATTAGTCACAAACCCAAATTTGTGAAGTCTTCGATAGGAATGTTTGAGTTCGGGACTAGTTTTGGACACTATAATATAATAATTAACTTGAGATGAAAATTAGATATTTGTATATATACATGAGTTAAGTTTGTAACACAACAAACGGTGTGTAAAACAGAGGTCCGAGCAAGAAGTTATGTTGGAATTATGAAGCAAGGGCAAATCTGTCCATTAGTTAAGTGGTATTTTGTCTTTTATATATATAACAAATGGATGAGTTTCATTGGTTGGAAGGGGGGAAAGCTTGGACGACTTAAGCCCTTTTAAATGAACTCCTTATTCAGCTAAACTCATCCATTAGAGAGTTTGGCCTGAAGAGAGAGAAACGGGAAGTTTAAGAAGAGAAAGGCGAGGAAAAGTTGGAGAAAAATCCATAGAAAATTATGAAAACATCCCTAAGGGAAGAAGAATTGGTTGAACCAGTGCCAGCCAAAGGCAAGGGAAAAACACATGAAGTGGCCAACGTGAGTGTACTCACTAGAAAGATGTATTTATACATGATTATGGATATTATATCTCATACTTATTGGGTTGAGTATAAATATGAGATGCTTTACTTATTGAGATGATTATGGATGTCATATGTTGTACTTGTTGAGTTGATTATAAATATGAGATGTTGTACTTATCGAAATGATTATGGATATTATATGTTGTACGTGCTGAGTTGATTATAAATATGAGATGTTATACTTATTGAGATGATTATGGATGTTATATGTTGTACTTACCTAGTTGATTACAAATATGAGATGTCATAATTACCAAGTTGAATACGGATATGATATGTTGTACTTTTTGAGTTGATTATGGTTAGGATATGTCGTACTTACTGAGTGATTATGGATATGATGTGAATGTATTATAAGAAATGTTATGGCTTATTAATAGTCAAGAGATGTTATGGCTTATTAACAGCCAAGAGATGTTATGACTTATCAACAGCCAAGAGATATTATGGCTTATTAACAGCCAAGAGATGTTATGGCTTATTAACAGCCAAGAGATGTTATGGCTTATTAATAGCCAAGAGATGCTATGTCTTATCAACAGCCAAGAGATGTTATGGCTTATGTAGAGCCAATAGATGTTATGGCTTATTAATAGGCAAGAGATGTTGAGATGTTTTATAGCCAAGGGATGGTATGTCTTATCAACAGTCAAGAGATGTTATGGCTTATTAAAAGCCAAGAGATGTTATGGCTTATCAACAGACAAGAGATGTTATGGCTTATGAAGAGCCAAGAAATGTTTTGGCTTATTAACAGCCAAGAGATGTTGAGATATTTTATATCGTTACATAGATACGACTTATTGCATTTAATTTTATGCACTAATGTAGTAGTAATGCATTCATTGAGCTATTTTGCTCACGATTCCTATGTTATATTTTTTTTCAGGTAATGAAATGTCATTGCCAAATCTAGGAGGTCGGGTGGGGTTAGCAAGGGATGTGTAAAACCATGATTTTTGTCAAATTAAAAAGGGGTAATTTAATCCTACTTATCCTTTGAGAAAGTTTGAATAAGCATGATTACTTTAAAATTTGGAAAAGTTTTTAGTGTTATGGCTTCATACTGCTACTGAAAAAGGATACTTGTGAATATTGTTTGGTTAAGGTAATTATGATTTCACTCACTTTCACTTTCAAACTTAATTATAAGTAACTGGGTTGGGGTGTGTCAACTTCATATTAAGGATATAATGATCGTGGTAGTAACCAAACAAACTTATTATATTGATATCACAACTATGTTACATGGGGATACGATGCAGATAAAACTTGAGGTAAGAAAATTAAACACTTATAAGTTACTATTTTAGAACTCATTTGAGTACAAACATTTGGTTAGGCCTATTACACAGAGTTAGGAATATGGTTATCACTCATTCTCACACACATAAGCTTAACAATAGATACTGGATCCATCGTATGTTTATTTATTTACATCTAGCTTCCTTTCCTTAGTTAACTTTAAGAATATTGAGGTAAGATACTGTCAAGTTCGGGACCTGGGTCGAAAGAATCAGAGTTAGTAAAGGTAGTTCCATAGGCAGTGGAAGTAAAAGAACTAGTATTGGAGGAAATAGGGTCGTAATAGATTGGGTAATCTCAGGTCATAACGATAAGTTCTTTGGGTGGAGCCATGTCCCAAGTTAGATGGATGGCTTATTGCAGCATGGCAAGATCTTAATCGATTCTTTGAATAGTTTGACATATCTCGACATATCTCTCATCTGTAATTGTTTGCTTAAACTTTTCATGAGTCGCATCGCGTATGTCTAAGTAAATTTCATACCATATGGTCATGTCTACAAGAAAAAATTAGTTACATAATGTAAGAAGGAAGGTTTTAATAACTGATATCCTTATTATATGTTTGTATATGCATAAAATCCCCTCACTCCCATATAGGCATAAAACCTGGCCCTCATTATGATACGATGTTGTCACTCCCGATGTTCTGTATCTTGTAATGGTAAAACAAAGTAATAATTCAAGTAGAAGGAAATAAAAATTTTATTTACGTGGATGCCTAGCATATTATTACATATATTGTAGTCTTCATAAAGCATAAATAAAAAAGTACCTCGAAGTCATCATAACTCAAAAAAATAGGGGGACTACAAGGTCACATAAGCTGGTAAGTTGTGGTGAAATTGTTCTAATGGGTGATAACGTCTTTGCTCGTTATTGCCCATATGTACATAAAAAATATTTTCTTCGATAAAACTGAATAAAAATCTAGTGGGAAATGGGGTATTTCTCCTTCTTCTAGTTCATTTTCCATCAAGAAGAGAAATAAGAAAATTCTTGTTAAGTAAATAATTTTATCTCTATAATAAGTGTATATATGTGAGTCAGTCAAATAAAGAATGAAGTATCGAAAATTATGTCATAGTTATTATAAATGGGAACAAACTAAGATAACAACAACAATAAAACAGGGTATATGGAGTTTTGTTAATATTAGTAAGAATATTATAGTCATTACAATTGGATAATGTTTTATAAAGTTGTAAGGATAAGGTTCAGACTATAATAGAATAACCCATAATTATATGTTATAGAGGCTTCAACGGCGTAATAATACTCTTATAATAACATCCAAAACCTTTGGATAACTATCAACTAAAACCTTTCGAGAAGTAACCATCTAGTCACACTAACTAGGCGTCACTCATACATTTGTAGCAATAAAATTAGGCACTCAACATCTTAGTCATGCAGGCCAAATAGTGCTTTCGTGGTTATAGCGAAAATCTATTCCCTAAAATTATTATGTATCCTATTAGCTTTAAATGAATCATAGGTTGCATAAAAGTATCGGGTTAGGGTTTAATCGTAAAAAGGATTGAATCAATATTAACGGTATTTATAAAATACACAAAAGAGATCATAAAGGGGAAAAAAGTTTTGGGGGCTATCAAATAGTAATAAACAAATACAATAATTCAAAGGTGCAAGCTCGAAAGTAATATCGAAATAGAATTACCTACTTTTCTTTTAAATTTCGGGTTGTTTGTAGTTGATCTTTGTGTTCGCAGTAGTAAACTGGGTATTCTGAAATCATGGATAGTATGAATGTTTATAGTAAGAAAGAGAAACAAATTTTTTTAGTGGGGTGAAAAAAAAATTAGTTGTAGTGTAAAATTTTAATGTTGGGGTTAAATATATTGTTGATACCAAAAATTATCCACCTACGTGGACCAATCAGAAGTGATCACTTGTCCTCTTACGTGTCCAAAATTCTAGTCAAGAGATAGTAGGTTGGCAGGCATGCCAACCATCATAAAGAATCTCGACCATCAAGACAAATAAATTGTCACCATACCAAGAGTCTTACCACACGTGGTTCATATAATCAATCATCGCGTTCATTATGTACGACTGTAAATTCCTAAATGTATAATGGCATTCCATCCTTTGACATTCTAATCCTTGATATTCGGGTCAAACTAAACACATTGTATCCCTTTCATCAAAGACAAGATAGAGCATATCCTAGAATATTCTTATTTATAAGAATACCTAGCTTTTTGTAATCTCTGAAATCAATACCATAACAGTAGACATAGGATTTCTTACATAGGTGAACCACTTTAAAATCTTGTGTAACTCTTTTAACTATTTCATTATAATTATATATTTTATTTGTGATTCTAAAATTGGACCCAACCCATTTTTTACATCAACAGATTGGCGCCTTCTATGGGGACGTGTTTCTCATTCTCATTCTCACTTTTGTACATCCATGCCTAAGGAAAATTAAATGATACAGAGCCTAGTACTAGGAATGAAGGCAACCAAACAGTTTCATCTGCTCTGCCTACAATAGTCGATTTAAATGGGATTCTGGAAAGTATTGCTAGGGGTCAAGATGCGATGCAAGAGTCAATGAGACAATTCACTCAGTCCCTATAAGTCTGATCTTCAGCCCTATCCAGATAGTAGGCGGGTTATCACCACGAAGAGAAATGTCACCCCCACCTTTGAGGTATAGCCGACATAGATATTCCAGATCATCTCATGATATGACTTATCAATAAGGAATCAATTCCTCAATCATATCCTCAGAGTCATATAATGACCATTCTTTCTATCCTAAAAGGCCAAGCGTCTTGGAAAGATTAAGTTGAGCTTCACCTTTTGACCGATTGGGACCCTGAGAAAACAGAAACCCTCCTAGCGCATTATCCTGGAACACTCAACATCTAGTCGACCAACATGAAACCATGATCAGATCAAGATCAAGATCAAGAATTCGATGATTTGTACACACCGAGCATAATTCTCAGGAAGAGAGTTCATTGCATACACATAGCCGGGGAAGCCAAGCTGTTTCACATAAATTTGATATAGGCAATCCTTCGTGGAAAGGATCAATTCAACGATTGGAATATCGTCTAGGAGAGATGGCAAAAGAGAATAATCCTTTATAGTGAAGTTTTATTAAAGGATCCCCTTTTATTCAAGCAATTGTGGATTTTCCTACTCCATCTAAGTTTAAAGATCCTGTGGTGACCCCCAAATATGATTGAAAAACTGATCCAGTTCTACACATTGAACAATATCAAGCTCATACTGACATTTATTTGGTCCCCGATGAGATGAGATGTCGAGCATTATCATGTACTATTATGGGCTCTGCTCAAATATGGTATGATAACTTACCTCGAGGATAAATTACCAACATCAACTAGCTTGCTGAGCTATTTATTAGCAATTTTTGTTTCGGTGCCAAACCAGTAAAGAGACTAGTCCATATCTTGAGCATTAGGAAGTAAGTAGGGTAAACAACCAGGAATACATCACTCATTTCAATAATGTGAAATTAGAAGTGGTAGATTACGAGGAAAAACAACCATCATTATTCTCATGAGTGGATTGATTCTCGTGAAACTATACTATACTCTGGCTAAAGATCCTCCTAAAACCATGACCAAGCTCATGTCTAAGGGAGGAAAAATAATTAACACCGAAGAAGCAATGGCTGCAAAGAAAAAATAGCCACAAAGATTGAGAAGAAAGATCAGAAGGAGCAAAAGTTAAAAAAAGAGGAAAAGATAAAAGAATATGGAACCTACACTCCACTAAGTGTTGGCATTCACCATGTCCTTGAGGAAATTAAAAATAATAAGGATTTGTGATGGCCAGAAAGTTTGAAAGCACCCCCTAATAAGAGGGACATATCTAAATATTGTGAATTCCATAATGATCATATCCATAGAATAGATAACTGCATCGCTTTGAAAAATGAGGTAGAATCCTTCATTCATCGAGGAAAACTGAATAAGTTTTCAAATTCTCCATACAAGCCCAGAGAGGATAGGAATAGATACCATGGAGATGATTATAAGGATGGTCCCGATCTGCCGAAAAAGTCCAAGCATCTAGGATGTGAGGTAATTATGATTAGTTTTTGTTCATTTAATTGTCATGTAATTATAGGTGGTGATACAGGAGGAGGCGATCATACTGCTAAAAGAAAAGATTACTTGAATGAATCCCAAGCTTGCTATTATATCCAGAAAATTAATCTGAACGAAGATGATCGACCTAGGAAGGTGATTACGCGTGAAAAGTGCGCACATGTAAGGTGCGCAGTCGTTGTTTTCGTTTCACCACGATAATACAAAAACCTAAATTACAACTACACTAAACTGATGAGTATAGCGGTAAGTCGGGTATCGAAAGATCCACATAAACAAGATGCTAGAATTTATATGATTTAATATTCTGAAATAAAAGTGCAAAAGGTGATTACAAACTAAAAAGGAAGAGATGCATAAAAGGGAAAGATTAATCTAGGCAAGGGTATTCAAACTAGATTAACAAAGTGAGTAAAACTATAGGTTGTGTCAAATATCCCTCACCCAAGTTAATTTGTATAAAATGGTTATATGGGTCGATGAGTTATTACCAATGCATCTCGTTTCGACAGTTAATTAAATCAAGGGTTATCACGCCCCTAAATTCTCATAAAAGCCTAATAAGATTTTGGCATCAACAAATATCCTGAAAATTGCGCACGCAAGGTCGTAAGCACGGGACATACATGATATGCCCCGTCAAATCTCCTAGGCGCAATAACTAGGACAACACACCCGAAATAGACCCGTAAACACTATCACCAAAGCCAAGCAACGCGTTAACCCGAGTGAGTTCAATTTAAGCAAAATCTAATTTAAATTACCTAGAAAGCATTTTTAAAACGCGATAAATAAGGCGGTAAATAAATGCGGTAAAGTTATACTAGAAAGCAAGTAAAGAAAAGCATGTAAAACTAAATTAGCAAAGCATGTAAATTACACTACAAAGCAAGAATTAATGAAATACAACTATATTAAATGGTGAGAATGATGAATAGTGTAACATTTAACCCAAATGGGGTGTCAAACCAATAACAGTTAAAGAAGAACTCTTCAAAACCCTCAAACCCTAAGCTACAACTCTCTAAAATCTAATATCCTACTTAATATCTGATATTAAAACAAAAAAGTCTTATATAGTAAGTGGGAAATGAAATAGAAGAAAAGCCCAAAATATCTGCTGGAAATAGGGGATCGATCGATCGATCCCCTGGGCTCGATCGATTGATCATCAATAAATATCCCACTGTCGAGAAGGATTGATCGATCGGCCCAAACCGTCGATCGATCGATCAAGTAGGGGTGACACATTGCATTGCTGTTTTGGTTTCTAAGATTTTCTCCTCCAATAAAATTGCCGTAACTTCTTCGTTCTGAATCGGAATCGCGCACCGTTCGTGGCCACGCGAAGCTAGAGAGAAGGGATAAAACTTTCGTGTAGGTTTTGATCCAGTTCCCAAACTATGAATTGACCAAATTGCCCTTGAACGTGAGGTCATGTACTAAAATCAGGTGGAAAGCGTCCGAACTTCACACTTAGCATCCAAATACCTATAAAAGCTCAATTAACCCCTGCAAAACATGTTAACATAGAAATTCAAGGTTGTCTGGTTAACGAGCATAAATATAGGGAATAAGATACCCGAGGGGGCTAAAATACGTCCGTTCGGAGGATGCAATATGCAATATTTACATATCATCACAGCCCCTAACTTACACATTGCTAGTCCCTAGCAATGAAATATGATGCAATAAAACTACAAGCAAACCAAAAGTAGGAGATAGTACAAAATTATGGTATAAAAGAAATGAAAAAATAATGCCACATTCGCGGGTGAACGATTTCATTTAGCATATGTAATAAGCCGTTAAACCCCTAGGTCACCCTAGTGGACGAGTGTCGTCTCGTGAGGGTTTTCAAGGATGACACCCACAAACATCACATGATTTACTCAAAATATGCCCAACCTAAGATGCGACAAGCCAAATAATAGTGAAAAGGATTTCATACCCATTATTATCAAAGTTAGTGAATTCAAACAAAAGTCAAAATCATTGAAATTATAGAATGCACCTCATAGAATTGAAACTTTAAAATGTGGGAGGGGGAGCGAGCACATGCAAAGTTTGATTTGGCGAAAAACTTATATAAACCGGATAATAAATAAAGCAAGCATATATTCAATCCTCATGAGCATTACACTCATCAAGAGAATTCACTCGAAACAGGGAGGTAACACATGGAACATGCGGGCATAAAGGGTAAATGTAAATGAAAACTAGGCCGCACACATGTCACAAATGAAGAACGCTATATATAAACTGAAAAACTGTAATCTCAATGAAATGTACTGCACATTAAAAGAGGCAAAATGTATTTTCACATATTATCAAAACTATTATGACTTTTAAATTACATCAACCTAAGATCACATAGAATTTTAATAGGGTTGTAATGTAGGTTAGGCTAGGGTACGAAGTGAAGGAATGTATGTATGGATTCAAGGTGTTCGGGATGAAAACTCGGGATAATGGGAAAATGCGGGCAATACCAAAATTAGAAAACAAGTTCCAAACGCGGCATTAGAAATATCATCGGGGAGAGTAATCAAAGCTTATTAAACACTATACACAACATTTACAACTTTCTCTTTCTTTTCTTCTTTTTCTCATGTTTTCTTTTGTTTTCTTTTGCGTTTTGCTTTCTCTTTTTCGTCACTTTTTCACTTTTCCTTTTCTTTACTTTTCAAACTCTCATATGCCTAAATTTCAACCAACATCACAACAACATCATTCAACCCCGAGTAACATTCCAAACAAAGGTGTGGAAAGTGTATATATGGGCTAAAACTCCAATTTAGAGTTGGTTATGGGATTGGGGTTATGAAACGAAAGGCTATATTTAGGCTCAAAGGGGTTAAAGAGGGGAAACATATAAGGTGAGGTCAAGGTCAATATGGGTGATATAACAAAGAATGCCTATGATCATTTCACAAAGTTTACGCAATTCTCGAGTAAAAAAAATATATGAAAATCATGCTCAAGTAACACATTTCAAGTATGAACTCAATTAATGAACGATCAAATGAAAGAATAGTGAGATTACCAACAAATTTAACGTTTTCAATGAGAAAAGAATAGTGTATACACCGAAAAATGACAAAAGGTACAAAGCTTACTCGGTGTATGTATATACAATGCAACAAAAGATTACCGAGTTATAAAAATCTTAAACCAAATCAATAGAACAGTAAAAGTGCATCTGCTCATGGGATTAAAGTTTAATTCATGAAGTTATTCATAATATCACTAATCGAGGCTAAAGTCTAATAACTTCTAAAATCAAGAACATGCATCATTGGGTGGTCTATTGGATCGGGAAATTATTGAAATTTATCATCGAAAACAAAGGCAAAATGCACAAAAAAGGAGAAAAAAGAAAGAAAATATTCTTGAAATTTTTGAATTTTTCTAAGAAAAGCATAATAAGTAACTAACATGTGAGCAAAAACATGGACTAAAATGTGAAATAGATAGAATATCCCACACCCCCTAACTTAAACCCTGACATTGTCCTCAATGTGAATTAAGAACCAAGTTAAGAGAGGAAAAGAGTGATATTACCCAAAAGTGGAGCGATCCCCATAAGAACAAGTCCAAAGAATCTACAAAACAAGTTAGTACCGAGAATAGCAAAAACAAATAGAAAAAGTTTACTAATTACACTAAACTAAATGAAAAAGGAAAGAAAAAATAAAAAGAAAGAAAGCTAACTATATACAACCTACTATTTAGGCTTCACACTAACTGTACACTAGAAGTCTAAATAGCTGAGGGTCCACCGTGAAAACAATTTGACTTTGGAGGATAACCGTTGTACCCTCACATATAAGCATGCCCTTCAAAAAATATGAATTCCATTTGAAGGCATGTGTAAGGCGTAATAAATGAACCATCGTCAATTAAATGTTTTGGAGGGACGATAGGGGATTTGGATTGAATTGTTGACAAAAACATGTGGTTACCGAGAAACACCGAATATCCTCCCAATGATTTTGAAATTGGAATGGGAGGCATCTCACACAAAGGCACGAATGCGATCGTGGAAGGCGACTCGAGCAAGTACTCCTCATAGACGAAAAGGTTTAAAACATTAAAGTTTGAAACCGAATCATCGGGTACTTGTGACGGTGTGATAATAGAGGATGAAAATGGGGATGAAAGAAATTCAAACTCATGAGACGAATCATCATCGCATGAAGATTGAGTTTCAAAGGAAATAATATCATTTTGAATGAAATGTTCTCCTTTGGGGACCAAAGAAGAAATCATTTCATTGCAAATGGATATTACATCATTTTCATCCTCACTTCAAATATCTATTATGCAATGGGAAAAGTCTAGAATTGTTTGTTCCAAAGTAGGTAAAAGTACCTCATTTGGTTCAAAACATTACTCGACCTTGAAAGTCTCGGAAGCAAAATCATCGTCTGACTAAAAAAGTAAATCCAAGTCGTGTTCCCACGAATGATTTTCTTCTCGATAACGATTTTCAATTTTCTCATTTTCATACATACGCAAACCCTCACCGAATGTCATGGGTCGAGGTGCGGATGCATGAAAATGGGAATTTTTGAAAATTACCATCGGACTTAAACGAAAACTTATTATTTTAGAAATTTTGAAAACTATTCGAATTCGTTTCAAAATTCCTATTATAAGGAGGTAAAGGCCCAAAATCACTATCATCATCATCAAAATTCTAATAATCTAAATTTTGACTTTCGTTATACTTGCCCAAAGTCATATTTGAATATGTTATACTTTGGGATTCTAAGTATTGGCTGAAAGTCATAGGCTTGCGAGAATTTTGAGAATTATAACAATGATTATCGAAAGAATTGGAATAAGACATGCTTACCCCCAAAATGGCTCGAAATGGATCATTCCACAAAGTAGGTGCGGACGGGAAAAATTCGAGCTTTTCTAAGTGCTCAAATGTGGATGTCCTACAAAATAATACAAATAGAAAGAAAATACTATGAAATACTAAATCAAATAAGGTATAAAACAAACAAGTCCCTGGCAAGGGTGCCATTTTGATTACGCGTGAAAAGTTCGACGTGTAAGGTGCGCAGTCGTTGTTTTCGTTTCACCGCGATAATACAAAAACCTAAATTATGACTACACTGAACTGGTGAGTATAAAGGTAAGTCGGGTATCGAAAGATCCACAGAGACGAGATGCTAGAATTTATATGATTTAATATTCCGAAATAAAAGTGCAAAAGGTTATTACAAACTAAAAAGGAAAAGATGCATAAGAGGGAAAGATTAATCTAGGCAAGGGTATTCAAACTAGATTAACAAAGTGAATTAGACTATAGGTTGCGTCAAATATCCCTCACCCAACTTAATTTGTATAAAATGGTTACATGGGTCGACGAGTTATTACCAATGCGTCTCGTTTCAATAGTTAATTAAATCAAGGGTTATCACGCCCCTAAATTCTCATAAAAGCCTAATAAGATTTTGGCGTCAACAAATATCCCGAAAATTGCGCACACAAGGTCGTAAACACGGGTCATACAAGATATGCCCCATCAAATCTCCTAGGCGCAATAACTAGGACAATGTACCCGGAATAGACCCATTAACACTATCACAAAAGCCAAGCAACGCGTTAACCCGAGTGAGCTCAACTCAAGCACAACCTAATTTAAATTACCTAGAAAGCATCTTAAAAACACGATAAATAAATGCGATAAAGTTGTACTAGAATGCAAGTAAAGAAAAACATGTAAACCTAAACTAGCAAAGAATGTAAATTACACTACAAAGCAAGAATTAATGAAATACAACTATATTAAATGGAGAGGATGATGAATAGTACAACATTCAACCCAAATGGGGTGTCAAACCAAGAACAATTGAAGAAGAACTCTTTAAAACCCTCAAACTCTAAGCTACAACTCTCTAAAACCTAATATCCTACTTAATATCTGATATTACAATAAAAGAATCTTATATAGTAAGTGGGAAATGAAATAGAAAAGAAAAGAAAAGCCCAAAATATCTGCTGGAAACAGGGGATCGATCGATCGATCCCTTGGGCTCGATCGATCGATCATCAATAAATATACCACTGTCGAGATGGATCAATCGATTGACCCAAACTGTCGATCGATCGATCAAGTAGGGGTGACACACTGCATTGCTGTTTTGGTTTCCAAGGTTTTCTCCTTTGCTTAAATTACCGTAACTTCTTCGTTCTGAATCAGAATCGCGCACCGTTTACGGCCACGCGAAGCTAGCGAGAAGGGATAAATCTTTTGTGTAGGTGTTGATCCAGTGCGCAAATTATGAATTGACCAAATTTCCCTTGAACGTGAGGTCATGTACGAAAATCAAGCGGAAAGCGTCCGAACTTCACACTTAGCATCCAAATACCTATAAAAGCTCAATTAAACACTGCAAAACATGTTAACGTAGAAATCTGAGGTTGTCTGGTTAGCGAGCATAAATATAGGGAATAAGATACCCTAGGGGGCTAAAATGCATCCGTTCGAAGGATAAAATACACAATATTTGCGTTTCATCAGAAGGTCAACAAAAATAAATTGGTTATCGGATTTTCAAAGAATGATCTCTCTAGGGTACTTTATCCCCATGATTATCTATTTGTTGTCAAATTTAGGATCCAGGATACCATCATCACAAGAGTTTTGATTGATAATGGGAGCTCGACATATATTATGTTTTACCCTTTCTTTCACAGTTTGGATTTGAAGCTCAGCCAACTGGAACCCTACCACTGGCCATTAATCAAACTTTCATGTCAAAAAGTTTACCCACTTAGGAAAGTCAAGCTAGAAGTGTTGTTTGACAATTGGCCAAAAATTCACAAGGAGAAAATATGCTTCTTCATTATGGATAAAAACATTCAATCTGCCTATAATATGAACCTCGATAGAGTAGGATTGAAGAAGTTTGAAGTTGTACCATAAACAATTCATCAATTCTTGAAGTTTCTAACACATTTTGGTGTGGGTGTTATGAAATGAGACCAAAACGTGGTCAGAGAGTGTTACTACTCCTATGCCGAGCAACATGATTTGATCGAATTAAAAAAGAAAACTAACACCTATCAAGTGGATACCATTGAGCCTAATAGTGAATCTAAAGTTGAAACTTTAGATCCATGAGATGAAACAAAATTAGTCAAAGGACAGATTATGGAAGCCACTGAAAGCATTATCCTCGCCAATGAAAAACTAAAAAGAACTACGCAGATCGGTTCAACACTGGATCCAATACTTATACATGAATTGATTATGTTTCTGAAGCAATGGAGAAATATATTTTCTTAGAGCCATGAGCATATGCCTGGGATTGATCCCAATTTCCTTTATCCTGATCTTAATATCAATACGGATGCCAAGCCGATCTAGCAAAGACGAAGGATTTTTAGCCCGAAGAAGAATCAAACTATCCACAAAGAAGTCAAAAACTTAAAAAGCCCATTTTATTGAAGATGTGAAGTATTCATCCTGGTTAGCCAGCATTGTGATGGCCAAGAAAAAGAATGATAAATGGAGGATGTGCATGGATTTCACTGATTTAAATAAAGCCTTCCCAAAAGACCACTTTCCCTGGCCTTGAATTGATCAATTGGTGGCTGCTTTGTCGGGACATGAACTTTTAAGCTTCATGGATGCCTATTTTGGGTATAACCAGAATAAGATAAAACTAGAAGATAGGGAAAACATAACTTTTATCACCAACCGATGAACTTATTGCTACAACGTGATGCCCTTTGGTCTAAAAAATGTTATAGAAATGTATCAAATATTGGTGAGCAAGGTCTTTGAAGAACAGATAGCCAAGACCATGGAGGTTTATATGGACGATATGTTGACAAAAAACAAGAAAACTTCCAATCATATCTACGATTTTAGCCAGATGTTTAACCAACTAGAAAAGCATAAGATGAAGTTGAATCCGACCAAGTGTGTGTTCGAGATCTAGGAATTGTCAATCAAATGGGCATTGAAGCTAATCCAGAAAAAATCAAATCTTTAATTAAAATGCAGTTGCCAACTTGTAAAAAATATGTACAGAAGCTCACTGGAAGAGTAGCAGCTCTAAACAGATTTGTGTCTACGACAAGAGACAGGAGTTTTCCATTTTTCAACGTGTCACGAAAAATGTTAGAGTGGAATGAAGAATGCAAAGAATATTTTCAATAATTAAAGAAGTACTTAGGATCACCTCCTTTGTTGTCCTGACTAGTCTTGGGAGAAAAAATATACTTATAACAAGTTGTTTTTGAATTTTTAGTTAGCTCGACTTTGGTTAGATTGGATAATGAGATCCAAAGACCATTTTATTACACCAGCAAAGCATTCAGGAGAGCTAAGATTAGGTATCCAAGCTTGGAAAAGTTATCTTTATCACTTATTGAAGCTTCTAGGCATAAGAAACCTTATTTCCTAGCACATACTGTAGTTGTGTATATTGATCTGGATCTTCGACAAGCACTCCACAATCTTGAGAAGTCAGGAAGATTGATGTACTGGGCAGTAGAGATGGGAGAATATGATAAAGTCTACAAACCACGATTTTCAATAAAAGGCCAAGCTTTGGAAGATTTTATTGCCTAATTCACCTATCCAGAGGTTCTCGACCAACAAAACTTGCCTGCCGAG
Source organism: Sambucus nigra (assembly GCA_949130495.1). Lineage (NCBI taxonomy): Eukaryota > Viridiplantae > Streptophyta > Magnoliopsida > Dipsacales > Adoxaceae > Sambucus > Sambucus nigra. Next base: position 175,071,161 of record OX422208.1, read on the forward strand.
CAGCCTTCTAAATAAGAGTGATCGGCTCAAAAGTAAGCTAAAATTATTTTTGATCAACCAGAGTCATCTAGAACTCGGGAGCTGGAACATAAATAAGCAGAGGAGAGAAAGAATATATTTCGTCATGGAATTCTATCTGAAGAAAGCATCACTAATGATATCCCATTATGGATTTCATACGTCGATGGTTCTTCATGTGCAACTGAAAGTGGAGCAGGTATAATACTCAATACTCCTGATGATATTCATGTTGATTATGCACTTAGGTTTTAATTTAAATCATCAAATAATGAGGAAAAATATGATGATTTATTAGTCGGACTAGTGATTAGGCATAAATTTTTCACATTTATCCCCTTAATTTTGGTATTTTTATGATCCCGTTCGGTGTAAATATCTTGGATTTGTCTCATATTTATTCTACTACTCCTTTTTGGCAAGTATTTTGTGTTTTATTTATTTCTCATATGTTTTATAGGTATTTCATGAGAGAAAGTGCAAGAGAGAACTGAAAATAGTGAAAGAAACCAAGAAAAATGGAGTTAAAGGGCATTTTTGTAAATGTTTAGCCATATTACAGAGGTGGGGAAAATGATAAAGTTGAAGAGATTAAAATTACAAGAACACTGGAAAAAAAGGCACCCCAATTCGAGCTACGGTGAAGAAGTTATTCAAGTTTGAAGATTGAGAAAGAAATCCCAAAATCTCTGAATGAAAAACAATGGCGACCCGGACCTATTAAAAATAAAAGGTCTGGACAGGTTTGCCCATTTGTCATGCCTAAGATCCGTTACAAAATTTGTCACACTTCCTAAGTGGGACAAATTTGCAGATACGAGATTTTTATTTTGTCCTTATTATTTAGCCAAAAGTGTTTTATGCTTTGAGGAGTCTTCTAAACGAATTGTAACCTATATATTTAGTCATTAGGACTATGTTTATTCATATTTCACTCATGTAAAATCTCGTAATCAAGGAGGAACATATAGGAGAAGAATTTACATATTTTGACCTTTAATTCAAAAGATTTTCCGATTTTTCTTCAATCTTTGATTTCTTCTTCCATGGTTGTGTTCTTTAATCTTGGTAACCTTAAATTCCAGCCCTTTTATCATTCTTTCCTTATTTTCACATACTTTTTAATGGATTCTTTTATAGTTAATCATAGTTACACCATGCTAGGCTAGATTTTGTTAGGGGTTGGGGTGCATGAACCCAACCCGATATGGTCTACATGTGTATAAAATTAGTTCCCTGAATTAAATAAATTATCGAATCATGTTGCGTAGTGATCAAAACCTTCGTGGACTTTTGAGCTTGTTTGCCCTTGGTAACCGGGATGCTTAAGAGTGTGACGTAAGTGTAGTTACAATGACACCGCTTTATTCTTACTTTTGATTATGTATGGTGCGGGCTAGTACCCTCATATATATAATGCTTTAGATTAATAAAGACTAGATTTAATCAATTATCTAATTCATAACTAGTCTTCTACCCGGTAAACATACTAGGAGTTGGGGGATTGTGTCCCTACATTAATTTTATAATTAGTTTTAGTTAACATCTTTATTTCCCCCCATTTTCCTTTCTCACCCCATCATCATCGTTTACACTTTATTTTAAAGCAAAAAATTAATTAAAATCTATCAAACATTCCCTGTGGAATTGATATCCAGACTAGCCGCTATACTATGTAAGAGTGTAGTTAAAGTTTATATTTTTTTGTATTGCGGTCGGAAGTTGACAACAACGATTGGTGTATTTACACGGATGCTAAGTTTTCCCCTCCATCAAAATGGTACCATTTCCGGGGAGTGTTTTGTTATAGATTATAATTGATTTAATATTTCGTTAGATATTTTTTCTTTTGTGATCAAGAATAAATATTATATGTTTATTCCCTTAATTTTGGTACCTTTGTGAAGCGAGAGGTGCAATAGATATGGATTTAACTCGTAATTATGCTACAAATCTTCGTTGGCAAGTACTTTTTGTTTTGTGTTTCTCTTATGTGTTTTATAGGTAAAGTATGCAAGCGGTGCAAAATAGAAATCGAAACAATGAAAGAAAGGCTAGGAAGGCATGTTCAAGGGAATTTTTGTAATTATTCAGCCTGATCTCGGACATAGGGCCAACTGGAGAGTTTAAGATCTCGAAAAAGCAAGAACACTGGACAAAATGGCACCCCAATACGAGCTATGGTGAAGGAGTTATGATCATTTGAAGTTGAGAAAAAATCCAAGAAAGAAAAGAAAGCTTGATAATTTTCTAAGTGTTGAATTTCCAACAAGTTCCCCAGAACCACAGGGTGAGCCGGTTCGGGGGGCGAACCAGTTCGGGGGTTCTATTATATGAAAACTCCTCTAAAACATATTTCTATTATTGTGTAGACTTAGAGAAGAGAGTATTGATCAGGTTTTGGTAGAGAGAAGAGTAGGAGAATACCCTAGGAACATATCTTTGATTTAGTGACTCAATATTGATTAATTCCGGGTTTGATTTCAAGTTTTAATTCTAGATTCATTATCTCTATTACTATTCTTGCATGTTATTCTTCTTGCATGATTTAAACAAATTCTAGGTTTAGAATAATTCTTTGCATGTTTCAACATACTTTCATCATGATTTCTTTCACATGCAATGTAGTTAATTCATGCATAGTTAGGTTCAATATGTCTAGAAAAATTCTTGATGGTTGGGGTGCATGAACTCAACCCGATGTGATAGTTGCATGTGTATAAAATTAATCAACTAAATTTAAAGATTTATTATGACCGTATTGTGTAGCGAACACAAACGTTGTAGATCTTTGGATCTTCTTTGCTCCAGGGTAATCGGGATGCTTTAGAATGCAATGCAAATGTCGCTATCGTGTACCGCTTTACTCGTCCTTTGATTTCGTACGATGCGGGCTTGAACCTCATATACGTAATGCTTGGGAGAATTAAAGTCTGGGTCTGATTTATCACTTAAATTTATGATTAGTTTTATACCAGTAATACTCTAGGGTTGAGGGATTGTATTCCCGACCTGTTTTTCTCATCATAAAATTCAAGTTTTAGTTTAATCATCTTCAATCTTTTCAGGAATTTATAGTAATTGCATTTAGTTGTAGTTGTTTCATCATTCAAATCACCTTTTCCTTATTCTTAGAGTTAAATTTAGGTTAACCATTTGTCCTTCCATCGTCATGATTTTCTCGTCCTATTTCCCAGTGGAGACGATCCCGACTTACCGGATTTATTACTAACGGGACAGGCTTGCACTTGAGCCTAGAGTGAACGCACATTGGAGACACATTCTTAGTCTCGTCAAGTTTTTGGCACCATTGCTGGGGAATTAGGTAGACTTTAGGTTAGGTTGGATAATCCCTAATTTGACCTTAAAAAAATATTCAAAAATATGGGTGTCACTTTTTTGAATTTCCCAATTTGAAATGTCTTACTCTAACTCCTTTGGTGGGTTTAATTATTATGATAATAGTGAGGAGGAGGAGGCGCTCAAGATTTATGAACATTGGATCAATATCACTAAAGATGAGTCTCATAAATACAAGACAAGTGCTAAGGCCATCCAAATTTATCAAAATGAATTGCTTGAAGAAAAAAGACTTGAAAAAGAATATCGGGAAAAAAATTGTTATTGGGAGAAAGAGTTAGATGCATTATTTGGATCCAACGAGGATTTTCCTTCCAATATTTTTGAAGTTGAAGAATTTTTTCAATTAAATGAGTAATCCTAGGGGTTAGAACCAAGGAATCCTACTTTGGAAGAACTCGTGCTTATTAGCAAAAAGCAACCTGATGACCTTGCTGTTACAGAGTTAAAAATTAGAGCAACTTGCAAGGAGTTTAATGATTATTTGGACAACTTAAAGAAGGTCGAGACTTGCGCTTCACCTAACACTTTTGAGGATGAAATCATTGAGAGTGATCCAAGTTCTTTTGAATATCAACCTCTGATAAATATTCCAAAATCTACTGAGGTTGAAGATCATTTATCTCCTTTTGTACCCACTATTATCGATCCATTAAATCCATCATAAGAACTGGATGAATGTCTTGAGGATGTTGATCCGATTCTAGTAAAGAAATGTTTTTTTGAGATGCTTCATCTTACGGTCCATACACTTAGACGTCTCACTCCACCAGATCCAGTTGAAAATTTTGGGGGAGAAGACTTTAAGGACAAGGACTCTATGCTTGAATTTTTTCCCAAGATGGACTCTTTTTTTTGTGTGCTCCGCTTCCCATACTACTTGAAAAATTTGTGGGACGTGATTGTATTTTTCTTGGATCCCAATGGTACTTGTCCCCCTGTGCACTCAAATTCCTCATTATCCATCTAAATTTTTTAATTGGTGATGGTTTATTTCGTCCGCTTTACACATACCTTCCATTGTTGAAAAGAAATTCTTATTTTTCGGGAGGCATGCTTTCTAGTGAGGGTACACCATTAATCACTCAAAGTCATATTGTATTTTGGGTTGACACTTAAATTTTTCTACTTCTAGTGTATAACTTATTAGAATTTCAAATCGTAGGTTGTACAATAGTTAGCTTATTTCTTTATTTTTTTTCTTTAGTTTAGAGTTTTTGTTATTCTTTTTCCTATGCTTGGTTCTAACATGTTTTGTAGATTCAATGGACTCGTTCTTTTCTGGGATCGCTCCATTTTGGGTAATATCTTTCTTTTCCTCCCTTTATGTTGTGTTCTTGATTCGTATTGACGACAATGCAAAATTTTAGTTAGGGGGTGTGGGATATTCTTCCCGCTTATTGTTTAGATTCATTTATTCGATGGCGTGTTCTTTCCAAGTGTTTTTTTAGAAAATTTCAAAAAAAAAAAATTGAAAACGTTTGAAAAAGCCAAAAATATTTTTCTTCAAAAAAAATAAAAATTGGAATTTAAAATCTTCAAAAATGTCACATTTTTTTTATCTCATGTTGTAAAAATCCAATGCACAAAGCCAAAGTTGACCAAAGATGGAAATTGAAAGAAAATTGACGACTTTACGAATAAATGTGGAGATTAACAAACCTAGTGAGATTTCGAGCCTATCATTTTTGTAAGTTTATAGATCAATCCGAGTTAACTATTACCTCAAAGTTCTTTTCAGCATTTTAATAAGTCATTGATGATCTCTATTTTATTATTTTGATCGGTTATGGAAAATGTGTGAGATGTTGTCTCGAAAAGTGCGCTAAAATATCTCTATACTTAATTAATCTCGAGACGCATATGGTAAGGTAATTAGTAATTTGGGAAATGAAGTAAGCCCTCATTTGTCTCCCAAAAATTTTGGCCAGAAGAAGTCGTGAAAAATTATCCCTTTACTACCCAATTTGAGCCTAGTAATGTTTTTTCCTTTTCGTTTGATAACCCGAAAAACCCAATTAGCCCGGAATTGTGAAGATTGAATATTCATCAAATAAAATACGAAAAGTGCATAAAAAGGCGCAAGAAAACAATGGTAGAAAAATGCTCAAAAGAAATATGTGAAAAATAGAGAAAATTAAGAGAAATTGAGCAAAAACCCGAAAAAGCACTAAGGGACATCATAAGAAAAATTTTCCAATTCCGAAGTTCCCAACCATTTCCATGTTACCCAATACACCTTTAACTTAAAAAGTCCTATCGAGTTCGAATTGCGAAATTGATTACCGTATGGAGAGTTAAGATATAAAAAGATAATATGAGAGATTAAATGGTGTCAATCTGAGGCGATGTTTCCTGTTTTCCAATTACCGTAATCCGATGAAGAGGTCATTCCACTAAGTAACTCCATCTTTCATAATTGTGTGCGCGAACTTGCGTTCCATGACATTTACTCTTATAAATCAGGCATACCGAGAGAACAACCACACTTTGAGTGATTCGTTTGTGAGCGTGTTCGATGAGATTTTGAAATCAAAGCGAATTTTCATAAAGTAACGTAATGACCAATCGGTGAAAATTAGCGGTTCAATTTTTGGCTTCGCACACAAACACGACAAATTGAGAGTTTTTTGAATATGAATTTATGGTGACTATTTTTTGAAAGGTTTAAATTGTACAATTTTTAAGTATTTTGATTTTTCTTTGAGTCAATAACGAATTTTGTGGGTATATTCACTGCAAACCCTCATGAGACAACACTCGTCCTACTAGGGTAACATAGGGGTTTAACGGTTTGTTGCATACGTTAAATGCAATCGCTTGACCGTGACAAATGTATTCTTTCCCAATAAAGTGTTTAGAAGAGTTGTGATGTTATTCCTTTCTTTTACATTGCTCGGGACGCGCAAAGTTCTAAGTTAGGGGGGTTTGATCAGGCATAAATATTGTATATTTATCCCCTTAATTTCGATACCTTTTTGAATGCGAGTGGTGCAATTGATATGGATTTAACTCATAATTATGCTACTAACCTTCGTTGGCAAGTATTTTGTGTTTTGTATTTCTCTTATGTGTTTTACAGGAAAAGTATGCAAGCGATGCGAAAGAGAAATCGAAACAGTGAAAAAAAGGCTTGGAAGGCAAGTTCAAGGGAATTTTTGTAATTCTGCAGCCTGATCCAGACATGGGTCGAACTGGAAAGTTTAAGAACTCATAAAAACAAGAACACTGGAAAAAATGGAACCCCAATCTGAGCTACGGTGAAGGAGTTATGATCATTTGAAGTTGAGAAAAAATCCAAGAAAGAAAAGAAGAAAGCTTGAAAATTTTCTATGTATTGAATTTCCAACAAGTTCCCCAGAACCACAGGATGAACCGGTTCGGGGGGAGAATCGGTTCGAGGTACCTACGAACCGGTTCGGGGGTCCTGATGCGTGAATTTTCCCTTTGATTCTGATTGGTCCAAAAGAGTTTTATTATGTGCAAACTCCTCTAAAACGTATTTGTATTATTGTGTAGACTTAGAAAAGAGAGTTTTGATCAGTTTTTGGTATAGAGAAGAGTAGGAGAATACCCTAGAAGCAGATCTTTGGTTTGGTGATTCAAGATTGATTAATTCCGAGTTTGATTTCAAGTTTTAATTCGAGAATCATTATTTCTATTATTATTCTTGCATGTTATTCTTCTTGCATGATTCAAACAAATTCTAGGCTTAGAATAATTCTTTGCATGTTTCAACATACTTCCATTATGATTTCTTTCACATGAAACGTAGTTAATTCATGCATAGTTAGGTTCAATATGTCTAGCTAAATTCTTGATGGTTGGGGTGCATGAACTCAACCCGATGTAATAGTTGCTTGTGTATAAAATTAATCCTCTCAATTTAAGGATTTATTATGACTGTATTGCGTAGCGAACACAAACGTTGTAGATCTTTGGATCTTATTTGCTCTAGGGTAACCGGGATGCTTTAAAATGAAATGTGAGTGTTGATATCGTGTATCACTTTACTAGTCCTCTGATTTCGTATGATGCGGGCTTGAACCTCATATATGTAATGCGTGGGAGTACTACAGTCTGGGTCTAATTTATCACTTAAATTTACGATTAGTTCTATACCAACAATGCTCTAGGGTTGAGGGATTATATTCCCAACCTATTTTTCTCATCATATAATTCAAGTTTTAGTTTAATCATCTTCGGTCTTTTAAGGAATTTAGAGTAATTGCATTTAGTTTTAGTTGTTTCATCATTCAAATCACCTTTTCCTTATTCTTAGAGTTGAATTTAGGTTAACCATTTGTCCTTATGTCGTCATAATTTTCTCATCCTATTTCCCTATGGGGATAATCCCGACTTACTGAGTTTATTACTAACGCGACAGGCTTGCACTTGAGCCTAGAGTGAACGCACTTTAGAGACACATTCTTAGTCGCGTCATTTTGTATTGTTTTGTTTTAATTTTGTTTGCAAGCTTGCACGATTGAGCACCAAGAAACATTGAATCCTCAACCGCATACCTCCTTATATGGATTGCCCATTTACAAACTATTCAGTAATCATGTCTTTTTATAGTGAGTTTGGTAATTATAACGGTTCATATGGGGATAGTTCTCAAAATTTTTATTTTCAATAATCCATGCCTCGACCTATTACCATTGCTGAGGTCCTTCGAATTCTTGAAAATGAAAGGCTTGAAAACCAAAGCTTGGGTAGGAATGGTCCTCTAAAATTTTGTGTGCCCACGACTCGATCTACTACCATGGGTGAGGCCATTCTAACTCTTGAGTGTGAAAGGCTTTAAAACAAAAATCGGGAAGAAAATCGCTTTTGGGAGCAAGAGATGGATGCGTTTTTCGAATCCAATGACGATTTTTCTTCCGATATTTTTCAAACTAAAGAGAGTTTTCAACCAAATAAGTAATCTGAGGGTCTAAAGCAAAGGAATCCTACATGGGAAGAAATAATTCTTTTTCTAATCAAACAAGCGCTCGATTTGTTTTTCCTCCCAAAGAGCGAAGATATTGGTCTTGTTACGGAAATGATCTCACTTTGCGATGAGATGCATTCTAATTTGGAAAACAAAGAGGAGGTTGAAACCTGTGTGTCACCTTAAATGTTTGAAGAACGTCTCATTGAAAGTGAGTCTTGCTGCCTTGAAATTCAATCTCCAAGTGATGACGAATCACTTGAGGTTGAATTTATTTCATCACCATTTCCATTCACCATTATTGAACCATTAGAAGTAATGCTGGATTCCTATGAGTCGATTGATACGTTTGAAACGTTTAAAACTTTTACCGACGATGACTCTTTACTTGAATTGTTTTCCAATACTGACTCTCCATTTTTGTGTACCCCACTTCCCATATTACTTGAAAAATCTTTGGGAGGTGATCCTATTTTTTTTGGATCTCAATTGTACTTGTCCCATCTAGCATCCAAACCCCCCATCATCCCATTAAAAATTTTAATTGGTGATGGTTCATTTTTTCTATCTCACACATTCCTTCCATTGTTCAAACGAAATTCTTATTTTCCGGAAGGCATGCATGAAAATGAGGGTACACCGATTATCCCTCAAAGTCAAATTGTATTTTGGGTGGACCCTCAAATTTTTTGACCTCTAGTGTATAACTTATTAGAAGTTCAAATCGTAGGTTGTAAATAATTAGCTTCTTCTTTTTTCCTTTTTTTTATAGTTTAGAGTAATTAGTTAAAGTTTTTGTCATTCTTTTTGTTATGCTTGGTTCTAACATGTTTTGTAGATAAAATAGACTCGTAGTCATTATGGATCACTCCATTTGGGTAATATCTTTATTTTCCTCTCTTTGTGTTGTGTTCTTGATTTGCATTGAGGACAATGCAACATTTAAGTTAGGGGGTGTGGGATATCCTTCCCATTTATTATTTAGTTTCATTGATTCGATCACATGTCCTTTCCAAGTGTGTGTGTTTTTTTAGAAAATTTCAAAAAAAATTGAAAATTTCTGAAAAGCCAAAAATATTTTTCTTCAAAATAAATAAAAATTGGAATTTAAATTTCCCCAAAATATCATTAAAATTCTATTTAAAGTCTTAAATTGTAAAAATAAATTACACAAAGCCGAAATTGACCAAAGATGGAAATTGAAAGAAAATTGACGACTTTACGAATAAATGTGGAGATTAACAAACTCGATGAGTTTTCGAGCCCATCATTTTTTTTAGATTTTAAATCAATCCGAGTTTATGATTAACTCAAAGTTTTTTACATCATTTTAGTAAGTCGTTGAGGATCTCAATTCTTTCACTTTGATTGATTATGAGAAATGGAATGTTGTCTTGAAAAATGCGCTAAATAGATCTCTAAACTTAAATTAATCTCGAGACGCATATGGTAAAATGATTAGTGATTCGGATAAATGAAGTTAGGCCCTTGTTTGTTACCCAAAACGATTATCCATAAAAAGTAGTTAAAATTTTTCCCTTTGCAACCCAATTGAGTCTAATAAATGTTTCCCTTTTCATTTAATTAACCCGAAACACCAAATTAGCCCGAAATTGTGAAAATGAAAATTTCATAAATTTAGTCCAAAAAGGTGCAAGAGAAAAATAAAAAATGCTCAATAAAAATAGCAAGAAAAGAAAAATTGAAAAAAATGAAAAAGAAGAGAAAATGAGCAAATGCTCGAAAAAGCACTAGCGGACATAAAAATTTTTCCAATTCATAAAATATCCAACCATCTCCTTTTACCCATTATACCTTATAACCCGAAAAAGTCCTAACCGAGTCCGAATTGCAAAATTATCTACCGCATGGAGAGTTAAGGAAAAAAAGATAATAAAAGAGATTAAATGTGTGAGCACGAGGCGATGTTTCCATTTTCCAATAATCGTAATCCGATGATGAGATCTTTTCATCTCAAATAGTATGTCTTTCATAAGTGTGTGCATGAACTTATGTTAAATTATATTTACTCTTATACATCATTCATACCGAGATAAATAGCCATAATCCGAGTGATTCATTTGTGAAAGAATCCCATGAGCATTTGAATCAAAGAGAATTTTCAAAAAGTAATGTAATGATCAATCGGTGGAAATTTGCGGTATAGTTTTTGGTTTCACACACACATGCGCTATGATTTGAGACTATTGAATATTAATTTGCGGTAACCATTTTTGGGTACTTTAAATTGTACAATTTTTAAGTATTTTGATTTTTTTTGAGTCAATAACAAATTTTGTGGGTATATTCACTACAAACCCTCACGAGACACCAATCGTAAAGGCTTGTTGTATATACTAAATGCTATCGCTTGTCTGCGAAAAAGGTATTCCATCCTAATAGAGTTAAACTCATACTCTTATTCTTTTACATTTCTCAGGACATGCAAAGTTCTAAGTTAGGGGGGTTTGATTAGGCATAAATTCTTCAAATTTATCTCCTTAACTTCGCTATTTTTATGATCCCGTTCAGTGGAAATAGATTGTCTATGTCTCATATTTATGCTACTAATCCTTTTCGGCAAGTATTTCGTATTTTGTGTATTTCTCATATGTTTTACAGGTATTTCATGCAAGAAAGTGCTAGAGAGAACTCAAAATAGTGAAAGAAACTAAGAAAAAAGGATTGAAGGACATTTTTGTAATTTTTCAGAAAATTCCGGAGGTTGAGAAAGATATAAAGTTAAATAGATCGAAATTACAAGAATACTGGAAAAAACGGCACCCCAATCCGAGCTACGGTGAAGAAGTTATGCAAGTTTAAAGATTGAGAAAGAAATCCCAAAATCTCTAAATGAAAAATAAAGGCAATTTAGGCCTATTAAAAATAAAAGGTCCGGAATGGTTCGCCCATTTATCATGCGGAATATTCGTTACAACATTAGTCACGCATTCTAAGTGTGATAAATTTCTAGAGACGGGATTTTTATTTTTTCCTTATCTTTTAGCCAAAAGAGTTTTATGCTTTGGGGACTCTTTTAAATGACTTGTAACCTATATATTTAGTCATTAGGACTCTATTTATTCAGATTTCATTCATGTAAAAGCTCATAATCAAGGAGGCGCATCTAGGAGAAGAATTTACACATTTTTTTTACCTTTAATTCAAGAGATTTTCCGATTTTTCTTCAATCCTTGATTTCTTCTTGCATGGTTGTGTTCTTCAATCTTGGTAACCTTAAATTCCATCACTTTTATCATTATTTCCTTATTTTCACATACTTGTTAATGGATTATTGTGTATTAAATCTTAGTTACATCATGCTAGGCCAGATTTTTTAGGGGTAGGGGTGCATGAACCCAACCCGATGTGGTTTTCATGTGTGTAAAATTTGTTTCCTGAATTAAATAAATGATCGATCGTGTTGTTTAGTTGTCACAACCGTCGTAGGACTTTTGATCTCGTTTTCCCTAGGTAACTGGGATGCTTAAAAGTGCAACGCTAGTGTAGCTAAAATGACACCACTTTATTCTTACTTTTGATTATGTATGGTGCGGGCTTGTACCCTTATATATATAATGCTTGAGATTAATAAAGATTGAATTTAATCAATTATCTAATTCATAACTAGTCTTATACCCGGTAAACATACTAGGAGTTGGGGGATTGTGTCCCTACTTTAATTTTCCAATTAGTTTAAGGTAACTTCTTTATCTTTCCCCTTTTTCCTTTCTCACCCCATAATCATCTTTTACACTTTATTTTTGAACTAATAAATCAATTGAAACCTATCAAACATTCCTTGTGGATTCGATACCCAGACTAGCCGCTATACTCCATAAGAGTGTAGTTAAAGTTTCCATTTTTTATATTGCGGTCGAAAGATGATAACAACGATTAGTATATTTACACGGACGCTCAGTTTTCCACTCGATCAACTGGATTTGTCCCTTTCATTAGGCACTGAGCAAGTAATGGTGCACATCGATTGACAGTTAGTGATCAACTAAGTGCTTTATTTACATAGAGTCAAGGGGGAGTTGATGACCAAATACTTTTTGAAAACCATGGACGTCATTTCTATGTTTCCAGCCGTGCAAATGAATAGGATCCCTAAATTAGCCAATGCCCAAGTAGATGAACTTGCTTGGCTGGCTTTAGCAACCAGAATTGAACCTAGGCGCACCATTCCAATAAAGATCCTAGTTAATCGGAGCACTGGCGAGGACTTAATGGTTAATTTCATTTCCATAGATTTAGGACCGTTATGTATGGACCTAATTAAAGCCTATATTGAGGATGGAATCCTATCGCCTGATCCCAAAAAGTCCAAGAAGCTCTGATATAAGGCAGCGAGACTTATAATTTCTTTCTAGGTTTAGAGACGGGGAGACGCCATTTGATTTCGGAATCAAAGCTCCTTATTTTTTGGTAGCAGATTTATTTCATTTTTGTATATATAATGATTTCGATAGTTACACTTATCCTTATTTGGTACGTGATGCCATAATACTTGTGGTTTGAACAAACTATCATCTTTTAGATTTTGGTTTTCTTATGATTTAAATAATTTTCATCCTTCGAATCGACTCTTGACAGTAATTGTATTTTTTGTTTGCATAAATTGACTCTTGATGTGTCACATGTGAAGAAAAAGGCCCAAACAAAAATATGGTGTGTCAAACCCAGGTATACGACGAAAATGTTGTCATATGAGAAGAAAAAAAATGGAAACTATTGCTAATAACCAACTGAAAATGAATGCTTTGGGGTTTCACAAAGCTTCCAAATCTTTAATGTATTCATTTGAGAAGGTCACCACAAAAATGTCGTGTAATAAGAAAAAAGTAACTATACAAGGGAGAGATGATGATGAGGAGTATACACTATTGGAGGGTGGGGAATGTCTTAATTCATTTGGAGACTATGATGATAATGATGCTTATGAGTCTTTTGGTCCTCCAATGGAAAAGGTAATATATAAATTGCCTTTTTATTATGTAGTTTATCAGTTGCGTGCTTATCTAATTGCTCTGCTAAGATATTTATCATTTTATCTATTTATATCTTTTCTACCATTTTAGTTAAGCTTCTCTCATTTAATTTATGTCTTAATATCTTGTTACGTTCCCAACCTTGTATTTCATATTTTCAGGTCACACATACGAAACCCACTCGTAAATCAACTCATATTTTGATGACACCTGTAGAGGAGGCAATCATAGACGAGGAGCCTAACTCAACGGGAGGGGCATTTGATATTCATTTGTATATGTCAAATAATTCAGGTAATTATCGCATTACATTACAATTGCATGTAGTTTAGTAGCTGATATTTCTATATTCAAATTTATGTCGGGATCCTTTTATATTAAATCAATACATCATATTTTTTATTGTTCAACCCTATGATAATGTCAACTAGAAAATCCTCTAGAGATAAAAGTTTCCTCCATTATAAACTTGCAAACTAATGCAGTCAAAGTTTGAGGTGCATACAAAAACTGTCAAGTTCTTCAACCCAATCTTCATTCATTAATCAAATTCCTCTAGATTTTTATTCTAATTTCAATTCCAATTTGTGTGTTGTATTGTGTGCATTGTTCATGGATTATTTTGTGCATCTGTGTGAGTATACCTGTGTATGCGTGGATTATTATGTGGATCTATTTGGGTATACCTATGTATTGTGTGCATTGTTTGTTTTCCATACGAATTGAATTTCGTTTATTTTGGTCCCATAACCCATTATCACATTGGGGGCTTTTCCATGGTCAATGGTGGAATAAAGGGGAAACAAAAGTGTCTCCTTTTCATCCTACTGAAGCATGTTTATGTATTGAAATATTGATATACACAATTCTTGAAGGTGGTGGTTCGGGTGTACCTATAATAAAAAATATAAAGTCTACCTATGGAACCATGAGTACTGCTCATGTGGTCGATGAGTAGTACTAAGAGTTGTCAAAAACTACTCATGTGATATATATGAAACTTTATAAATATTTGTTATGACACTACTACCACTATGCATACATAACTCTAAGTTTTGATATATGAACAACCACCTTAAGCTGACTGTTTAAATTTATACAACATGACTTGTTTGGAATTGCAATCAACCAAAAATGTATACATCGTGTTTAAATTTAACTATGCAACTTTATAAACCCAGTACAATAGTACTCTAGTGGTATAGGTGTACCTATAACTAAAACATGGATAAATCCTTCCTATTGTTGGTGCATCCATTAAACAGCTTTCTTTTAGAATAAAAATAAGAAAGATGACTGAGTATGAAGTTATAACATTGACAGACAGTTAAAAGTAAAGTAAAAAAAGATGTGCGTTCCCTTGAGATCAAAATAATTCCAGCGGGAATGTTTTTGTCCTTGTCAAAGATTAAGAGGAAGACTTTTACAAGTCGGTCTACACTAGGATTCCCTTGTAAAAGGGTTTCCTCTTAATTATTTCATATCGGCGAAGATTAAGAAATTGTTCTATCTTTGATATGGCCAAAACCCTGAACATGCATGACATATTTTGGTCTCATAGATAAGATATATAACCTACAGAGTACACAACTCCTTTAAGGCTGAAATTCCCTAGGGTAAAACTCAACACTCTGAATCAGTAGTAATTAAGATCCTAGTCATCCAGTTACTAGATATGATATTTCATAATTTGGTGAATGTTTAAAAAAAGCGACTTTTACTTCTTATAAACATCTTCATAAGCTTGATTAAACTTCAAATTAGCCATAGCTTCATAAAACTCCTCTTTATCTAAGTCAACATTCACTTCTCAAAATGTCTAAAATTCATACAATTCATTTTGTAGTGCTATTAGAACAAAAAATTGAGGAAGGCCGAATCCATCAACTCTATAGAAGGCTAAATCTTGTGGTCGGGGAAGCTGTAGTTAAATTTTGGCACTTTGGAGTAATAATTGGGCTTGTGAAGTCATTAAAAATTAGGCACAACACCTTCATACTAAAATATCGCACCCAAATGTGAGAGAATAGGCTTTGTTAGAGATGTCCACGTGAATATCATTCATTAGGTTGATAAGAAACTTAGTGGTAATGGAAATGATGTTAGAGCCATTGGGAACTTTTACATATCATGATTCACTCAATTTTAGTGAAAATTACTTTACAGAGAACTAGGTTCACTCGGTGCAATAATCGCAATGGCCAAGCTTGTAAGGACACAAATTTCCAATTGAGTCCATATATAGTTTTGGCTCAATTCCGGACAAAAACATTTATTCATAGGATTTTATTTAATTGTAATATTCAAGACCTATGAAGTGTTTGTTGAAGACGTAGCGACAAAGAGTATAAAGCATCATCAACATGCCGTAGTTTATGTGCCTCGTTTGTACGTCATCAACTTAGGTTCCATGCTCCCAAGGTATGAATGTATTTATATGTATATAGGAGCTTGGAACAATTTGTATTGGGTGTTAGGTTAATAAAAACTGCATTTTATTTTTCAGAAAGAATCAATTAGAAACTTAAAAATTAAGTATATAAAAGTTTATAAAAGTTTCTGGGCCAAAATCAAATTTTTCAAACTTTCTGGACGTTCGTTAGAAATGTCGTTCGAACGAGTTTTTCGTTCGAACCAGATTTCGTTCGAACGAGTTTTGTCGTTCGAACCATGTTCGTTCGAACGAGTTTGCCAACGACCCTAAACTGGTCATTCGTTCGATATGTCGTTCGAACGAGTTTTTTCGTTCTAACGAGGTATCTAACGAGATTCTAACGAGCCCAGGCTGGTCGCTCGTTAGAAGTCTCGTTCGAACGAGAGTCAAGTTCGTTCGAACGAGACGCCAGGCGGGAACGGTTTTGAGCAGTTTTTTGGCAGTTTTCACCCCATTATCCCACTTGTTTCTTAACTGATTTTTTAAGGCTTTATCAAGGACGGGAATCATTTTTCAAGGGGCATCTTTTTCATACCAAACAAACTCCTAGAGAGTATTTTGAGAGAAAATTTATTTAAGGAAAAAGATCAAGTTTAGAGTGTCATTTTTGAAGAAAAATTCTACACACTCTAGTTTACACCCAATAGTCGTTTTATCCAAGTTCTCTATATTCATATCTTTACTTGGAGTTTTTGGCACCGGTGTTTCTCTACCGAAATTAAAAAGGAGACGTTTCGGGTTTGCTTCTATTTCCCATCACAAAGAAGAAGACATTTGTTGCGGTTTTACTCACTTGGAGAAAGGCTCCAAGCTTGGGTGACGGTGTGCCTAATTGCCCGATCGGAGGGAGTCCGAGACCGCGGTGGAGCTCCGTTGGTTATCCGCTAATTGGAGGTCGATACAAGAATAAGGATCACAGCTTGAGAGGGTTCGAGTTTAGGAAGTAAGTCTTTTGTCTTGTATTTTGTAATACCATTTTTAGTGGATTTGAGGCTAGGGCCGTCCCGAGGTTTTTTCCCGTTAGTGGGTTTTTCCTCGTATATCGCGGTGTAGTGTGACCTTGTTTATTTTATCTTGCACAATATTTAGAACGCATGCTTAGGATAATTTCAAGATAAAATTTGGTTTTATATTCACACTAATTTAATTTGGGACTTTAATTTAATATTGGATTAAAATTGGTTTATTCAAGTCATTTGCTAAAATTGGTTTCACCTAACTTTGTTTAAATGAATAATCATGACTTAGGCAAATTCTAGGACTTGAACTATGATTTTAATTAGTTTCTTAAGATATTAAAACCCGGCCCAATTTTTTTGTTGAACCATCACTTGTATTCAACGCTTCCGCATTCATTGATTCAAAAGGGAAATTATATATTTTAATTTGAGATTATTATTTCAAACCCGGGGATCCAACTTCCGCCTCTTTTTCAAATTGGTATCAGAGCCAAAAATGATAAATTATTTCGTTAAGATCCTTTAATTTTTGGCTAAAATGGAATTTTCCCCATTTTCAAAATTTCCTATTTTTGATGGTTCAAACTACACGTATTGGAAAGCGCGCATGAAATCGGCACTTAAATCTATCGATGAACGTGTTTGGATGTCTATTGTTAACGGTTGGACTCCACCAACTCATTTAATTGAAAATGAACGTGTTCCCAAACCCGTCGATAGATGGACCGAAAATGAGTTTAAGCTTGCAAACTTTAATTCCCGTGGTTTAAATGCCTTATTTAGCGCCGTCGCACCGGATGAATTCCGACGTATTATGACGTGTGAAACCGCTAAAGAAGCTTGGGATATTTTACAATTAACTCATGAAGGAATGAGTGTCGTTAAAGCTTCTAAACTCCAAAACCTCACTACTCAATTTGAAACTATCAAAATGGATGAAAAAGAAACATTTGATAAATTTTATGCTAGACTTTCTGATATTGTTAATTCATCCTTTAACTTGGGAGAGAAAATACCTGACGACCGTGTAGTAAAGAAAATTTTAAGGTCCCTACCCGATAGATTTATTCCAAAGGTGACCGTTTTAAATTCTTTACCCACTTTAGCCTCTACAAAATTAGAAGAGCTTGTAGGTGATTTACAAACCTATGAACTAGATATGTTTCCCTCTAAAACTGAAAAGAAAATTGAAAAGGGCGTTGCTTTAAAATCCCGCAAAGAGGTTAAACAAGTAGTAGAGAGCGATAGTGATAGTGACTCGGAAGATATGGCTTTGTTTGCTCGTAAATTTAGAAAATTTCTTAAATTTAACAAAGATAAAGTTAAAAATGATTTTAAGAAATTTGAATCTTCTAAACATGATAAAAACGAGAAGATTTCTAAAGCCGATAAGATCCCTAAACCTAGTAATGAAAATATTGATAGGGACGAGTCTAATAAATGTTTTGGTTGTAAAGGTTATGGCCATAGGGCTTTTGAGTGCCCCACTAAACTAAGGAAAGAGGGTAAACGACCCATTTCATATAATGCGACCCTTAGTGATAGTGATAAGGAAGAGAAGCCCGAATCCCCCACTAAGAAAAATTTTGTGGCTTTTATGGCACATGTGAGTGATAATGAGAACTCATCGGATGATGAAATTATAGCACATGCCACTTCCAAGGTCATTGTACACGATTCTCTTATTTTTGATGATAGTGAGAGTGAAAAAGAAGAAGAGAGTGAAAATGAAGATGAGGTTGATATGAGTGAACTTCAAAATGCTTTTCATGAATTATATAAAGAATCTATTAAATTGAAAAGAGCTAATTTGAAGTTAGAAGCGAGTTTAAGAGAGAGTGTCAAGGTCGTTGATGAAAATGCCTTAATAGAAGGCCTTAGGACACATGTGAGGACTCTTCAAGAGAAGCTTATCTATGTAGAAGGCGAGAGAGATAGCCTTAGGGGTTTAATGGAATCCTTGAAAAAGGAGCTTCTTGCTTTTGAAGAGCGAAATGTTTTACTAGAATCTAACATTGTTGAATTGGAAAATAAATTAAAAGATTCTAGTAATGTCAAATTTGATTTGGAGTGTCGTTCGGAAAAACTAGATAAAATGTTAGGAACGGTCCAAATTAAAAATGACACTTTTGGTTTAGGCTTCAATTCTAGTAATGATTTTAACCCTAAAGTCAAAACCAATGTTTTAGGAGAATCTTCTAGGAATGCATTTAATGATCACTCCTTAGATAAATCTTTTCGACATGCTCTTACTTGTACACATTGTGGTCGACAAGGTCATCTTAGGAAATTTTGTTTAAATCTTAAACGAATTCCTAGAAAATCCCATAGTAAAGTAACCACGATAGCTAATGTTTCTACACCCCAAGATAGTAATTCTTCATTGATTTGGGTTAGGAAATCCGACTTGGTTGCCTTACAAAATAGGGATTTAGATTCTCATTTACTTACACATGCTTCCTCCCTTGCTAAATCTAAAAGATAATTGTGTTAGTGTTTGCATACTTTAGCGTTTGTACTTCATGCTATATTCATATGCTAAATGTATGCTTGTTTAGTCATTTTCTAGTCATTGCCTTACTTCATATCACATGCTAGAAATTATGACTTGTTTATCTTTTTGTATTATATTTTGTGTTTGAATCGCCTGAATAATATAAAAAGATTTTTGTTTCTCATTTGTGTTTTATTTATTTCATTTAAGCTTAATGAAAAATACAAATGATTTTTGTTTGTCCTTTTGAGTAAATATTTATTTTTGTTTAACAAATGTTAAAAAAAAAAACTCAAAAAGATTTTGTTTTGTGTGTATTTTTGTTTGACACACTTTATGTGGCATATATTTGTGTTTGAATCCTATCATTTACGCTCCCACGTGGCTAGAACTTTTGGTTTAGATTTTCAATCCTTAAAATGTTCTTTACCATATTTTATGGAGTAGTTGGATTTTGTATTGATTAAATGGATTCTATTTCTATATGCCTCTTTTCACACATGCACGAGCTCTTTTGAAATATTAATGTCACATGTTATATTTGAGCTTTTTGAGGTGTTCTCCTATCAATCTAGTCATCTACATATCTATGACCTAGGAGGACTAGTGCATGTCAAAATCCGTTGCATGTGAGATTTGTGCAAAAAATGACAACATGATAAATTAATATATATGCACGGGGAAGGGCTCCGAAAGGATGAATTAAATCCTTTGCGATAGTAAGCCACCGTTGATTGGATCTAAAAGAAATACGTGATCCAAAGGCCTAAAAACAGAATATTTGGCATTTAAAAGAAAGCAATTGCCAAGGCCTATGTTTGTTTGATATATTCATTCAAAAACAAAAGAATATATATGCTCATTGAGGGAGAATTGGATGGTATATCAACGGTTTGCACAATGTCCGTTTATCCTAGTTGTCTTTAAATGTCATGACTCTATTTGGTTTGTAGAATCATCATCATGCTAGGCTTGTATGCATTGTGTATGTTTGTTCATTGAGTTCAATCTTTATATTGTCACATGAGGTTATATTTAACTGTGATGAAGTTTGCAATCAAATGAGAACTCCGTGAATGTTTCTTAAGTGTTTGGGTCTAAATTTAATTATTACTAGTACACACCCCTACACTTCCATTTCCATATGACACATTTTTGCCATACGAGTGAGCAAACTTATTGTATTTTGTGTCATGTGTGTGTTTATATGTATATATATATGCAAGTGCTTCATTGATATATTTCTAGTATATATATATATGATATTTGTTTGTCTTTGCCTTGTTTTTTTATTGCCCATATGCTTTCATGTCGTTTCACTTTAAGCTTCCACATATTGTTTATTAGTTCTTTATTCTTTGACTATTCCCGAACAAAAAGGGGGAGAATGATGATAGGGGGAGAAATGGTATCTAATCCTATTATTATCGTATCTTCGTTTGGGGAGATTTATCTTAGGGGGAGACGTCTTTCTAAGTAGGTCATATGTTTAAAAGGGAGAATTAATTTAGGGGGAGTAATTAATTAATTGCATTTAATATTTTGATATTCCCTATGCGTTTGATGAGTTTGCTTAAGTGTGCAGGAACTATTCTAAAGCGGCATCTTTCTATGGCAAAGAGTTTAATCCTCGGGTTGAGTCAAGATTGGGCGGGGTATGTTCTGAGTCTAGTAGAGCTTGACGGCCCTTTTAGGATTTTTTCGTTTGGTTTTTGTCCCGGAATAGCCAAAGGGGGAGATTTGTAAGGACACAAATTTCCAATTGAGTCCATATATAGTTTTGGCTCAATTCCGGACAAAAACATTTATTCATAGGATTTTATTTAATTGTAATATTCAAGACCTATGAAGTGTTTGTTGAAGACGTAACGGCAAAGAGTATAAAGCATCATCAACAGGTCGTAGTTTATGTGCCTCGTTTGTACGTCATCAACTTAGGTTCCATGCTCCCAAGGTATGAATGTATTTATATGTATATAGGAGCTTGGAACAATTTGTATTGGGTGTTAGGTTAATGAAAACTGCATTTTATTTTTCAGAAAGAATCAATTAGAAACTTAAAAATTAAGTATATAAAAGTTTATAAAAGTTTCTGGGCCAAAATCAAATTTTTCAAACTTTCTGGACGTTCGTTAGAAATGTCGTTCGAACGAGTTTTTCGTTCGAACCAGATTTCGTTCGAACGAGGTTTGTCGTTCGAACCAAGTTCGTTCGAACGAGTTTGCCAACGACCCTAAACTGGTCATTCGTTCGATATGTCGTTCGAACGAGTTTTTTCGTTCTAACGAGGTATCTAACGAGATTCTAACGAGCCCAGGCTGGTCGCTCGTTAGAAGTCTCGTTCGAACGAGAGTCAAGTTCGTTCGAATGAGACGCCAGGCGGGAACGGTTTTGAGCAGTTTTTTGGCAGTTTTCACCCCATTATCCCACTTGTTTCTTAACTGATTTTTTAAGGCTTTATCAAGGACGGGAATCATTTTTCAAGGGGCATCTTTTTCATACCAAACAAACTCCTAGAGAGTATTTTGAGAGAAAATTTATTTAAGGAAAAAGATCAAGTTTAGAGTGTCATTTTTGAAGAAAAATTCTACACACTCTAGTTTACACCCAATAGTTGTTTTATCCAAGTTCTCTATGTTCATATCTTTACTTGGAGTTTTTGGCACCGGTGTTTCTCTACCGAAATTAAAAAGGAGACGTTTCGGGTTTGCTTCTATTTCCCATCACAAAGAAGAAGACATTTGTTGCGGTTTTACTCACTTGGAGAAAGGCTCCAAGATTGGGTGATGGTGTGCCTAATTGCCCGATCGGAGGGAGTCCGAGACCGCGGTGGAGCTCCGTTGGTTATCCGCTAATTGGAGGTCGATACAAGAATAAGCATCACGGCTTGAGAGGGTTCGAGTTTAGGAAGTAAGTCTTTTGTCTTGTATTTTGTAATACCATTTTTAGTGGATTTGAGGCTAGGGCCGTCCCGAGGTTTTTTCCCGTTAGTGGGTTTTTCCTCGTATATCGCGGTGTAGTGTGACCTTGTTTATTTTATCTTGCACAATATTTAGAACGCATGCTTAGGATAATTTCAAGATAAAATTTGGTTTTATATTCACACTAATTTAATTTGGGACTTTAATTTAATATTGGATTAAAATTGGTTTATTCAAGTCATTTGCTAAAATTGGTTTCACCTAACTTTGTTTAAATGAATAATCATGACTTAGGCAAATTCTAGGACTTGAACTATGATTTTAATTAGTTTCTTAAGATATTAAAACCTGGCCCTGTTTTTTTGTTGAACCATCACTTGTATTCAACGCTTCCGCATTCATTGATTCAAAAGGGAAATTATATATTTTAATTTGAGATTATTATTTCAAACCCGGGGATCCAACTTCCGCCTCTTTTTCAAAGCTCACATTTGGGAGAGACTAAACAAAATTTCATGTAATATTAATTTGTTTTCTAAGTTTGATAAACACGCAGCGGCGCATCGTAATTGATTGAATTTAGACGATTATCCTTTGGTGGGATCCATATCAAACCATAATGGAAACATACAGTAAGACCCTTTAGATTTCAGATTATGTGGACACACCATCACGAGTTTACTCAATTGGTTAAAAATATTTGGGAGTAGCCTATTTTGCGTAACTATTTACATATCTCTCTATTAAATTGGAACGTCTTACAAGTTGTTGCGATAATTGAATAAAATGCAATTTAAATAAATGTGGAAGAGGATGAAGGAGGCAATAAAATTTATTCGACGAGGTTCATATCGAGGAGGTCTTGATAAACATATCCAAATACTGATTAATGCAGAATATGTGCAGTGTGTGGATAGGGGGTTTGGAGTTCTATTCCGCGACTAATCGGTAAAGCGCATAATGTGTAGGTAAAAAAATAACTTGATGTTAGAAGAATTGAAATTTGTTAATTTATATGGAAGGTGACAGTGCTACAAGTTCCAAGGCATTCATTGGTTGTTCTCATTCCCAAAATGGTAGGTGTGAGTTTTAAACTATATGGAAGGTGACAATTGTGGTTTTTTCTCAAGTCATTCATTGTCAAGAAGTTGGACTAGTACTTTAGTTGTTCTCATTCCCGAAATAGCAAATCCCTAGACTTGTGGTGAATTACTTCCCATTAACTTATGTAGATTTTTCAATAAGATAATATCAAAAAATTAGGCCTCTCGGTGGAGCGTGCTTATTAAAAAAATCATTCCCCCACTCAATGTATCTTTGTTAAAGACACATACATTTCAGATAATATACTGTTAGTGAAAAAGAGGATCGATAACCTTAATAAAAAGGTTTTGGTATTAACATTTGACCTCAAATTCAACATGACTAAGGCGTATTACTTGTTGTCATGATTATATTTATTGACGGTCATGAGGGCATTCGTTTTAATGAAATTTTGACCAGTTTGGTGTGGCATCTTATCTCGAATTGTTGATACTCCATATTATTGATGGTATTAGATTTTGTTTTTTCGTCAAATTGTGAAGTGTGTCAGAGTGATCCTCTTTCTCTAGGTCTGTTCATTATTTCTTCAAAGGTTTTTACCAAGGGAATCAATTATTATCTCTTTACAAATTGTAGATTTCCCACTTATTATCCTGTTATAATTTGTAGATGATATCCTAACCAATGGTAGAAAAGGTCGATTGGGAACTTCATGGAGTTTGTCAGTATTTATGAATCAAACTCGGGATAGCTTATTAGAAAACACAATAATTCTTATGTAATATTCGACAAGGCTAGTTGATCTAGATGGTCACTTATTGAGGATACAACGTGATTCACTTGTAAACGTTTTCGGAGAGGAACTTTAGTTTGAATTTATATGAAAGGGAGATAATTGACAGCTGAGATTTGTTAGTTAGAGAAAATTGAATATCAAAGTTGGATAATTAGAAAAGAAAAAATAAATGAATATTGAACCCCAAAAATAAAAATAATAGAATCCTCTACTTTCCTCTTTATTCTTTTTGCGTAAGAAACAACTGTAGATTAAATAAATATTAGATTGTATACCCAAATGTTTTATTATTCAAATGGAGAGAGATTGAATGTGGGTGGGTTATGATCACGATGAGACGGTGAGAAGAGCCATAAACGAAAAAATACAGCAAAGATACACAAATTGGAGGAGTCATATGCATGCATACTACCAACTGTTGTTGGAAAATGATATCGACTCCAAAAGCATGCCATATGATGGGGTTGATAAGAAGGATTGGGAGTATATGATTGATGTGGCTTGGACGGATGAGGCATTCTGGGTAACCTCTTTACGGTGTACATGATCATGTTAAATAAGAGGATAATACGCACACACACACACACATATAAACACACAGACACACTCACACACACATACACATACACACACACACACATTCACACGCACACACACACACACACATCCACACACATACACACACTTAAATTAGTTTTGGGTTTTATAGAAAAGATCAAGCCAAAATAATGAAGCGCATGCACAATTGCCTTGGAATCATGCTTGTGGGTCAAAGTCATTTGTAGCAACGATGACCACTAAGGTGACACATTTTAAATATATACTGTTATTTATTCATTCATCAATATTTATAACTTGTAATTTTTTAAATTAGGTTGTGATAACTCACATTGTGGACTTCTTTAAGGAATCCCATTGGAGTAAGAAAAAAATGATTGGACGAATGAGAAGTGAAAGGAGAAACATGTAAATGTACTACATGAATTATTGTTCAATGGTTATAGTTAACTTTTCAATTGTGCTCATAGTCTAGGTCTCTTAAAAATTACAGGAGGAGTTTGAAAATGTAAATACCAAAACCTTTCGTACATGACACTAATGAGCTCATTATTTTATTTTTAGTGTTTCTCCTAAATAAAATAACAATAATGGGATCATTATTTTATTTTTCATACATGACACTAGTCGATTTTAACTTTGCATTTTTCCATTGTAGGTATAAAGGGTTTTTGAAGGATGAAGTATGGTTTTAAGGAGGAAGACGTTCCCGTTTAATATGTTAACCATAAACACTAGTTTATTTTATGTTGAAAGGATGTAGACCTTTATTTTGTCAACTATGATGTGTGGACGTCGTTATTTATTTGTCGTTGATAAAAATCTTGGTTATGTGAGATCTTTTTAATTGTATTTTGGGTTGGTTCTTTTCGACAAATGGATTAGTTATAATGCAAATTTCAAAATCAATGACGAGTCTTTTCATTTTATATAATTTTGTTGCTCATTATCTTCGGTTGCAAACTTTTAATGTGTTGTGGAAATAATTAAAATGGAATAAATTTATCTTTACACGATGTTAACTACTATATTGGAATTTGATGATACCAAAAATGGTACCGCTAGGTCACAGATATAAGAAGCTCAAACGGGGATATAATAATGGTAGTAAATAAGTTTTAGTGATAGAGAATGAGATGAGGTTAAGAGGATGAACACCCGAATTTAAGTGGTTCACCTAATCAGGCCTACATCCAATGTGTTCGTGTGTGTGATACACTAAAAAGGGGCGCTAATGCCCATTAATACATTCACTCAAGATTTTCTCCCTATTCTGTATATTTTGACTAAGTTTTTCTAGGTTTATGAATTATCGATCCTTTAGAATGAATAAGACCATGGGTTTATATAAGGCTTGGGGGGTGTAGTATCCCCTCCAGATCATGCAATCATCATGCAATTAAGGTGACATCCAATAGGATAATTGCACCTATCTACAATGCACAAACTTGCAACGATGTAATATTCCCTCACATGAGGGTGAAATCTTGTTATAACTGAATTATCCACGTGTGCATGCCACTTTCGCTCTGGCATATGCTCGGACTGCTTGACCTCATTTGTTAGGTCATGGAATGGTTGGGTATGAGGTTGATGACTCTGAAAAGGAATTTCACATTCTTACGAACGTGAGTAAAACCTCGGTCATGCAGGTTAGCTAAGGTTGGGCAAATGATACATTCAGGCTATCGGCTTCAGTGGAGTACGACACTGACCCTTATTGAGCACGGGTAACCCTTGATGACATTGAATTTTAACGAGACTAATGATTACGAGGCCGACCATGTCTGAATGATCCCACTATTGGCTTGTGGCACTCTTCTAATGACTCGGCAATGAGTTAAGATGATGTTGCTCCTCAGAGTACGAGGGTCTACTTTGGTCATATCAATAACCCCATAGCCCTTAGCCTTATGTGTGAATAGGAGATTGAGGGATATATGTATTTGAGATCATGACGGGATGTTTTTGATGGATTAACTACATAGGGATTGACATAGGGGCACATGTCACCTTTATTATTGGTTAGCGCCTATTCCAAGCAAAGTCTGGCGGCTGCGCCCTTAGGGTTTCGATATTTGATGATGGCGCACTTGGAGAAATGTGCACAATCATTAATCCAATATTTAAAGGCCAAAATACTTTTTCATTTCTCTTTCTTCCCGCTTTCTCCTGCCTTTGCCATTTTCAGCAATTTTCACGATTTTATAGCCCACAACCTTCACAACTTGCGAATCCTTCTACCCAGGTTACTTCTTGCCATTCAAACTCTATTTTAAGCACTTAATCTTGCTCAGGTATTGTTCCTTGACCTTACTTTCTTCATTATTAATATTCGAGTCCTTTTATTATTTTTTGGGTGATCTTCAATATTTTTCGACGATTTTTCCTACCATTGCTGGGGCTTTTGATGTTGAAAAAATGGATCGCGTGGTGGTTCTTACGCTACACTTGGTGGTTATGAGTGAGACTTAGTCCTTGATTGTCACTTTTTAGGTTTTTCGATGACTTTTCGGTCACCATCTCCAGTTGGTTTCATCATAACTGTTCTTGGTGTTCATATAAAAAACTTTAAAATTCTAAGGGTTTGATCTTTTAGCTTAACTTTTAAAATTATTGGTCTCATCTCTCGAATGCTATGGCCTTTTTATAAGCTAGCTGAAGAGTGTCCAACTCTGAGAGAGAAGTGTTTTGATATGATCAGATAGGTAGAGGAATCCAAATATGATAGCCGAAAGGCCGAGGCATTCCCCGTTCATCCTATCTTTTCACCTCCCTTAGCTGTCATTTACCCCTAGCCTGCTGAGACTTGAAATCCAATTTCTAAGTCGTCATCTGCAGATCATATGTCTACCTTTTCAGCCCAGAGTGTGGACTTGAATGAAGAAGCCATGGAATATTCCCCTAATCAAAGTGAATGGTCTGATAATGAGGAGGCTTCTTCCCGTATTGCGTCTTCTAGGGATGCTGGGCCTTCACACAACTCTGACTCTTTAGAAATATTAGAGCCCAACGTTGCATTTCCTCTTGTGATGGATGACATCCCATTATCAGCTGCCATTGGGGCCTAGTTTGTTGAGAGGTTTCCTAGCATTATTCCGACCAATACCCAAACTAAGGAAGCTGGAAATTACGAGGAGGGAGAGAGTGATGTCGACACCTCCATTGCTGCTAAGTACAAGAGACCTGTTACTGAGTTCGACCCCTTAGCATTTAGACACCTTTACGAAATAGGTTCTTCCATCTTCTTGAGGACGCTGCTTAAAAATGAGATGGCTTTTAATGGCTGAGACAGCGAGATCTGGGTCTATGAGAAGATGTTTAAATTAGGTTTTCGTCTTACCATCCACTCCACGATTCGAGATAACCTCTCTTATATAAACCTTGCCCCTCCCAATTATCTCCTAACGCATGGAGGGTCATGATTGGGTCCATCGTCCTTTAGAAGGTCGTTCACCTGGACTGACCTTCTAGTTAGAGTATTCATTGGTTATTATACACCCTCATCCTCTAAGACTCATCCGGTCTATTATCATTTCATAGAAAGAAAGTCTGAGAGATAAATGTTATTAATGACTCGGACTTCAAATCATAAATGGAAACCCCAATATTTCTTTGTCTCGAGCGCCTAGGTGTTTGGCCCTTACCAGGCTTGTGGAACATCTGAGCCAAGAACACCTCTAAGATGGTCCAAAGCCTCTTTATCAGCCAAAGTTGACCCTGGGCTGAGCCTTGATAGCTATAAGAACATCGATGAGCTTTGTAATCAAGTCCAGAATGGTCATCTTATGAAGTATGAACATTTGATGACCCCCTACTACCTTGCTCAGACAGGTTTAGGGGGTGTCCCTTTAGCTGAACTTCGTATGTTTCAAAAATTGGTTACAAGTTATGTCTCATACTTGTGTATAACTGACATACTAACTCTTAGTTATAAGGTGTCGATGCTGCTATAAAGAAAATGAAGGCTCCACCAATAGAC
This sequence comes from Sambucus nigra, assembly GCA_949130495.1. Taxonomy (NCBI): domain Eukaryota; kingdom Viridiplantae; phylum Streptophyta; class Magnoliopsida; order Dipsacales; family Adoxaceae; genus Sambucus; species Sambucus nigra. The sequence continues at coordinate 175,099,654 of OX422208.1, forward strand.
CCAACTTCCACTCGGCCAAGCAAGACTCAATGCTATGACCGCGCAATCCCGATCTCGATGGAAGAAACCTTGGCTACTCTGTTATCGCAGCTAAAACTAAGTTATCACAGTGTCATTAGTCATAGCTTGAAGGCAACCAATGCTCTTGGCTCAATCGTCTCACCGGAAGATAAGCGTTTTTTACAATCCTTGCATGTCCCCTTGCTGGCCGAGTTCCCTCTCCATCGAACAATACATATATCTGTTGACCAATCCATTTATTTTCAAGTCCTATCTCTGCATTATTCTTATCATTACTAACATATATCACATATTTCATGGCACAGTTTCTCTTTATCATCTGGCTAGCTGGAGTTTGAAGAGGATGCCCCTAATCCAAAAGGGGCAAGACGCCGAGAAGCTTGAGAATGCTCTGAGGACTGATCTTGAGAAGGTTAAAGGGAATTTGAAGCACGAGAGGGACCATATCAACAGTCAGAAGGAGAAAACACAAAGGTTCTGAAAGCTAAATACGAGAGCATCCAGGCCAGAATCGACATGGAAGTTAAATCTGCATTGGCTGAGGCCAAATATAAGATCATTATTGTTGATACCAAATTTAACCTGCTGATGTGGATTAATCATAAGAAGACACGTGTCAGTCTATGTGGCACCTACAAGGATTTTTACAATCACTTTGGCGTCGAGGAACTCTGCCTCCCCGATCAAGTCAGACGCTCCGACTAGCAAGAACTCTCCGAGGAACTTCACTACACCGAGCAACAAATGAGTACCGAGCTACTTAGGCGGTTCGACCAACTTAGGCGGTCCGAGAAAATTTGTATCTTTACTGTTGGCAATAAACGATGAAAGGGATGAACGCACAAGAGAGAGAGACAATGGAAAACTCAAAGATACAAATTTGAAAAAGTAGAAGACGAAGGTATTTTCTGCAATGCTTAAATACCTTACCTTGGGAAACGGTAAAGATAATGATTGCAAAAAGAGAAGATTACGCTACCGACGGCTAAAAGGACAAAAAAGTCCTGGAGACCGAGGCGGTTATAAAAATTCAAAAAGTTCGATTCTACAAATTTGGAAGGAAAAATAAATACAACGAAAACACTCCCAAATTTCAGGACTACCATTTAAAATCGCCATATTTCGAGAAAGAATGTTCCACACTCCTCAAATCTCAAACTGTGAAACATTGGGAGCTTCTGTTGATACCAAATTTAACCTGCTGATGTGGATTAATCGTAAGAAGACACGTGTCAATCTACATGGCACCTACATGCATTTTTACAATCACTTTGGCGTCGAGGAACTCTGCCTCCCCGATCAACTCAGACACTCCGAACAGCAAGAACTCTCTGAGGAACTTTACTACACCGAGAAACTTATGAGTACCGAGCTACTTAGGCGGCCCGAGCTGCACCTCAAACAGAGCATTAATAGCAAGATAACCAACAGATTGACTGCTCATTAAATGCTTATTATTATCATACAGATGTATACGCCTAAGGGACAGCTATGTATTACCCTTTCACATGTACAACCTGAGGGCTATAAATACATTGTATCATCCTCATTGTAAGGGGAATGGAATTTCTTGAGGATACTCATACTTCGAGAATTCCTAAACACTCAGCAATAACAAAACAGTGGATGTAGGCCATTCTTTTAAGACTGAACCACTTTAAAAATTCCTTTATCTTATTTATTTTTATCTATGATTTAATAATTATTGATAGTCTAATTTTTTACATCAACAGATTGGCGACGTCTGCGGGAAGCGACTGTAATTTTCGTTTTTCACCAAAAACAGTTCATCACAAATGGATGATAATCCTGAATCCAGCAATCGAAATGCTGGAAACCCCCCAAATCCATTTGCTCTGCCAAACGTTCCAGATCTGGCTGGAATAATGACAAATCTAGCCCAGGGCCAGACAGCCATGCAAGAAACTATCCGATAACTCATACAAACCCTTCATGGTGGTGTACCGAACCATTCAGGACAACGAAGTGTTCAAAAAAATACCCGTTTACTTTCTTCGCGTACTAGGAATACCGATTCATATTGTACTGAGGAATCTGATGATTTTTCTTATCAACCAGGAAGAACTTCATCAGTACGAGCCACAGATACTGAACAAAAGGTCACTCTCTCTCTAGAAAGGATCAGTGCATTGGAGAGATTAAGTAGGGTTTCTCCTTTTGATCGATTGGGCCCTAAGAGTAACAAAGTCCTCCTAAGGCTGCGTCGAGGAGCTTTCGACTACCAACAGACTTAAAGGAAGGATATGCCCAGTCACGACCAGTTGCTCGTCAAGATAGATCCCAAGAAGCCACATCAACGCGATCAGTTACTCGAACCAACAGGCCCGAGGAAGGAAATGATGCGTGGAAAGGCTCTATTCACAGGCTGGAAGATAGATTAGGGGAAATGGATAAAGCCAAGAACCCTCTACAATGAACTTTTGTTCAAGGGACACCTTTTATCCAGGCCATTGTGGATTTTCCCACACCGTCAAAGTTCAAAGCACCTGTTGTGACTCCCAAATATGATGGAAAGACCGACCCTGTCCTTCATATAGAACAATACCAAGCTGCGGTCGATATCTATGCTATTCTGGATGAGATGAGATGTAGAGCCTTCTCGAGAACTCTTACTGCACCTGCTCAAATATGGTACAATAATCTTCCTCGGGGTAAGATCTCAAATTTCTTTCAACTGGCCGAGTTATTTATTGGAAATTTCTATTTTGGGGAAAAGCCAGTTAAACAAGTAGCGCATTTGTTAAGTGTTAGACAAAAAGCTGGTGAGAGTACCAGAGATTATATAACTCATTTTAATAATGAGAAACTCGAAGTCATTGATTATGAGGAAAAGACAGCGATTACTGCCTTGATGAGTGGGCTGCTACCCAACAAGTTGTACTACACTTTGGCCAAAGATCCACCCAGAACCATATCAGAACTGATGGCAAAAGCGGCAAAGATCATGAATGCCGAGGAGGTTATGGCTGCAAAGAATAATATGGATGCCAAAGAAACCAAGGTGGAGGTTGATAAAGCTAAAAAGAAAGAGCATAAGAACAATGGTGGTGACAAACAGTCAAAAATAAGGTCGTCATGGGAAGTATTGAAGAAATTTGACAATTACACTCTTTTGAAGGTAGACATCAACCACGTTCTAGAAGAAATCAAGAACAACGAGGAATTAAACTGGCCAGAGAAAATGAAGACGGACCCTGACAGGAGGAATAAGGCCAAATATTGCGAGTTTCATAAAGATCATGGCCGTATGATAAAAAATTTCATAGCTCTTGAGAATGAGATCGAAACACTCATTAGACGAGGAAAACTGGCAAAGTATGTTGATCGTAGAAATGAAAGAAGAAATAGCGACCGAACAAGAGAGAGGTCTAGATCTCCTCGTCGAGCAGAGGAGAACAAGAAAAGAGACCATGAAGATGATCCAGAAGACGACCCCGATCTTCCCAAAAGACCAAGGCAGCCAAAATGTGAGGTATTTTCAATACGTTTTGGGTCATTTGATTGTAATGTTATTACATGTGGAGATGCAGGAGGAGGAGACCTTACTGCAGAGAGAAAGGCTTACCTCTGTGAGGCTCAAGCTTGCTCATACATTCAACGAATAAATCTAGCTGAGGAGGATCGCCCGAGAAAGGTAAACAAAGAGAAATTGGTCATTGGTTTCTCAAAGAACGACCTCGCTAATGTTCTATATCCTCATGATGACCCATTGGTGATCAAAATGAGGATGAAGGAAGTGATGATTTCAAGAGTACTGATAGATAATGGTAGCTCAGAAGAAATCATGTTCTACTTGTGCTTTGACAGTTTAAATCTAAATCTATCTCAACTGGAACCTTATCATAGACCCCTCCTCGATTTTTCTGGCGAGAAAGTTTTTCCACTTGGGACGATCAAGTTGGATATATTCATTGGTATATGGCCTGCTTGTCGAACCGAAAGAATACGCTTCTTTGTGATGGATAAGAATGTTCAATCAGCCTACAATATCATCATGAGAAGGGTAGGATTGAAGAAGTTCGAGGTAGTACCATCTACGCTACATCAATGCCTAAAATTTCCAATAAATTTTGGAGTAGGAGTTGTGAAGGGTGATCAAATAGTAGCTTGGGAATGCTACTATTCATCTACCGAGCAAGAGGAACTGGAGGAATCAAGGAAAAGGACTACTACCTATCAAGTGGATGAAGGTGCAGAAATTGAAACATTGGATCCTAGAGATGAGCCGCAACTCGTGAAAGGTCAAGTAGTGGAAGATACTGAAAACATCATTCTGGACGACGAACATCCTGAACGAACAACTTAAATAGGTTCGTCGTTGGAGGCCTCATTAAAACAGGAATTGTTAACTTTCCTAAGAAGAAAAAAGAAAACTTTTTCATGGAGTCATGAGGATATGCCCGAAATATACCCAAATTTCTTATGTCACGAAATCAACGTGAATAAGGAGATCAAGCCAGTGAAGCATAGAAGAAGAGTATTCAGTCCCGAGAAGAATCAAGCTATACAGGAAGAGGTCGAGAAGCTCCAGAAAGCTTGCTTTATTGAAGATGTTAAATATCCAGACTGGTTAGCAAATGTGGTGATGGTAAAGAAGAAGAACAACAAATGGAGGATGTGTGTAGATTTCACCGACCTTAACAAAGCATGCCCAAAGGACCACTTTCTCTTGCCCCAAATTGATCAATTAGTGGATTCTACCTCGGGACACGAGCTGTTGAGCTTCATGGACGCTTATTCTGGATACAATCAGATTAAGATGAAACCTGAAGATAGGGAGAGTACTTATTTCATTACCCCTAGGGGAACTTACTGTTATAATGTTATGCCTTTTGGTTTGAAAAATATAGGTGCAACATATCAGCGACTGATGAACAAGGTGTTTGCAGAACAAATCAATTGCAATATGGAAGTCTACGTTGATGATATGCTGACAAAGAGCAAGAAAGCTGCTGATCATCTAGTTGACTTAGGCCAGACCTTTGATCAATTGGATAAATATCAAATGAAGTTGAACCCGACCAAGTGCATATTTGGAGTATGAGAGGGCATGTTTCTTGGGTACATTGTCAATCAACGAGTTATTGAAGCAAAACCTGAAAAGATCAAAGCTCTGTTAGGGCTGCGATATCCAACGACGAAGAAAGAAGTGCAAATTCTCACAGGACGAGTAGCATCACTCAACAGATTTGTATCGCGAGCAACTGATAAATGTCTCTAATTCTTCAAAATTCTCCGAAAGACTTTTGAGTGGAATGACTAATGTGAGAAGGCTTTTCAAGACTTGAAGAAATATCTGGGAGCACCTCCACTGTTGTCCAGGCCAGTGATGGGAGAAAAATTATACTTATATCTGGCAGTGTCGGAGAATGCAGTTAGTTCGGCATTGATAAGAATAGAGAATGGAGTGCAAAAACCGATCTATTTCATGAGTAAGGCCTTCCGAGGAGCAGAGATCAGATATATAAAGCTGGAAAAATTGGCACTAGCATTGATTGAGGCAAGTAGAAGAATGAAGCCATACTTCCAGGCTCATACTATAGTAGTATATTCTGATATGCCGTTAAGGCAAGCCCTTCATAAACCAGAAAAATCAGGGAGATTGATGTATTGGTAAATAGAACTTGATGAATATGATATAGTTTATAAACCCAAATCATTTCTTAAAGGGCAAGCAGTAGCAGATTTTATAGCAGAATTCACTTATCCTGATACCCCCGAGGAGTAAAAGCTGCTCGGCGATCATCCTGTAGATGTTATAGAATCATCAAACCCAAGTCCTGACCAACTTAAGTTGGTAAAAGGGCAAGAAAAGATAATAGATGAACATCAAGAAATAATAGGAGATGGTGAAAGGAAGCAAAAAATTTTCCATCGAAGAACTCTGTCAGATCAGAAATTTGACGACGAGTTACCTATATGGAGTCTGTATGTGGATGGCTCATCTTGCACAACAGGCTGTGGGGCAGGGATCGTTCTGAACAGTCCAAAAGAGGTCGACGTGGAATACGCTCTACGTTTCTAATTCAAAGCTTCGAATAATGAGGCTGAATATGAATCCATGATTGCAGGTCTTAGTCTGGCAAAAACCATGGGGAGGAGAAGGTTATTGTCTTTAGTAACTCGCAATTGATCATAAATCAAATGATGGGAGTATATGCAGCCAAAGGAGAATTAAGGATTAGGTATCATGCAAAGTCAAGGGTATTGGTATCAAAATTTTCTGCTATTCAGCTGGTCAGAATACCAAGAATGAAGAATGCGAGAGTAGACGCCTTAGCTCGATTAGCATCAGCCACTCGTGCCGAGCTACGGAGAACAATCCCAATTGAAGTTTTAGCTGCTCGGAGTATAGATGAAGATCTAACAATGAACTTTATTACCCTTGATTTAGGATCATCATGGATGGATTCCATCAGGCCATATATTAAGAAAGGGGAATTACCAACTGACAAACTTACAGCCAAGAAATTGAAGTTTAAAGATGCTCGTTATGTACTGACAAATGGTATTCTATACAGATGAGGAATTATAGCAGGTTTGCAAAGATGTGTGAATCCCACCGAGGTGAAATACCTGATTGAAGAGGTTTATGAAGGGTCCTATGGAACCCATGTAGCAGGATGAACACTTTTGCAAAGAATGATGACTCAAGGATATTACTAGCCAACGATGAGGGATGATTGTATAGCTTATGTCAAGAAATGTGACAAGTGTCAACGCTTCTCCTCTATCAGAATAACTCCTTAAGCATTATTAGCACCCATTGCTTCCCCTTGGTCGGGCCACTGCCAACGACCAGGGGAAGATTTAAGTATCTCGTGGTCGCTGTGGACTACTTTACTAAATGGGTAGAGGCTGAGCCTCTCATTGATATGACATATGGCAAGGTGTACCAATTTATTTGGAAGAATGTCATTTGTCGATATGGTCTTCCTCATGCCTTCATCACAGACCATGGAACTCAGTTCGATAATGAGGAGTTTGCGACCTATTGTCAACAGTCAAATATCTTGAAAATTCACTCAGCTCCAGGTCATCCCCAAAGCAATGGACAAACTGAAGTGACAAACAGAACGCTGCTAAATGGCTTGAAGAAAAGACTGAATGAAGCGAAAGCAAACTGGATCAATGAGCTGCACTCTGTACTGTGGGCTTATCGAACTACTCCCCGAGCAACAACAGGGGAATCTCCATACATGCTAGCATTTGGAAGTGAAGCTGTTATAACCGCCGAGGTGGGTCTCCCAACTCATAGAGTACTGAATTTTAATTCCCCTGTCAGCGATTTAATGAGAAGGTTAGACTTGGACATGCTTGAGGAAGTTAGAGAAGAAGCAGCCATTAGAAATGCTGCTTACCAGCAACGAACAACTTTGTTCTACAACAAGAGAGTGAAGAAGTGCGACTTGAAAGAAGGAGACTATGTGCTAAAGAAAGTGATTCAAAAGAACAACAAACTAGAAGAAAACTGGCATGGACCTTACCGAGTTACAGAAGTTGTTCGACCAGGAACCTACAGAATAGAAACTTTAAAGGGGGAGGAGTCTAAGAATGCATGGAATGCAGAACACCTGCGCAAGTATTATCAATAATGTAAACTCTCATGTAATGCCATTCCATTAGTATGAATAAAGTGAAAATATTCTTCCCAATTCTCTCTTTTTATTGGAAGTTTTTCACGGAATACTAGTGCTACACACACTACTCAGCAAGCAAAACTTAGAAGACTAATCAGAAAAATCTTTCCATAAAATGCCAACTAAGGTTGGTTGGGAATAAAAACATTTCCCAAAAATGCCAACTAAGCTTGGTTGGGAAGAAAAACATTTCCAAAAAATGCCAACTAAGGTTGGCTGGGAAGCAAAACATTTCCTAAAAATGCCGACTAAGGTTGGTTGAGAAGAAAGATATTTAAAATGCCAACTAAGGTTGGTTGGGAAGAAAAAATCCACCAACTGAGGTTGGTCGGAAATAAGAAATTGTCAACTACAGTTGGTCGGAAACATTTTATTTTAACAAAGTATGAGTATGTGAAAGTGATTGACCAAAATTTTTGATACTAGTAACATTTTAAATTACCAACAAGTTGGTCGAGAAACAAAACATTATCCATTTTTTTAGTCGTCAAATGATTAGCACAAATCCAGGATAGTCGACAATAAGTTTTAACTAACTCTAGTTGATCGACAAATAACACAATGTTGTTATCTTTTTAACAGATATACATGCACATATATAAAGTGTTTTACAACCACAAGACAATGGTAATCAAGATTGTGAACAAAAATAAAAGTCTTTCATTTTCATTAAATCTAGAGCAAAATACATCGAGAATGAAATACATATTAATTATTACATCAAGATTCCTACTCTATTGGTTTCTTCCCCTCTGATTTTGAAACAGGTTCCTCGCCAGCAAGAGGATCGTCTAAAGCATAAGGGGAATTTATGAAATTAAGATCTTTAAGCATCCTGATGTTCATCACAGATGGTCGATCGAGTAGGTGCTCGGGGCGAGATATCTCAGCATTGGAATGGAGACTGTAATCGCCAAGGTATTTGGAAATCAAACACTGAGGGATTTCCCGTGCAGAGATCCAGCTCATGTCGAGTTTGAAAGGTGGCATTGGCAAGTTGAGCAATCCAGGATTATGATAATCCCACAGGTAGTGACCTTGTTCTATTTGAAGTACACCCAAGGCATTCAACCACCCTTGTTTGTAACCTTCATTATTCGCATTTTGGATCCGATCATCCAAATGGTAGAGAGCCTCATTGTATCCTGCCATCCAGAATTCTCTGGGCTGCTTGTGGAATTGATATGTCAATCTTTCCAACTGTTCGTGAAGATTTTTTATAAAGTGTTATTTATTCTCCAAGGCAGACTTCTATGCAGAAAGCTTCTCGTCCAGATTTCGGATCTTCTTAGACATCTCAGCTAATGCCTGGTTCTTTGCCATCAGTTTGAAGGCTTGGTTCTCCTGAGAAGATTGAGTTCTCTGTTCCTCTAGAGTAATCCGAACAGCTCTTGCTCGTCCCCGAGGATCTCTTGCTCTTCCCCGAGTAGATGTAGAAGGGCCAGCTCTCTTCAAGGTCTCCAATTCATCTCTTAGATTGACGTTTTCGACTTCCAAGAAGGAGAATCCCTCATCGTTCATAGGGACCAAAGCGTTTGAGGTAAAGGCAGAAGATTTCAATTGAGATATTTCTCTTTGCAAGTTATTGTTTTCCTGCTCCAACAACTCAGTTATTTGCTTATGCTCCTCGACCTCAGTTTGCAAGGTTCTCTCCCTCACATTATAAGCAACGAACAACTAGTCATACCCCTTATGAGCACTAAGTTGCTAATATTTCTTCTCGTATACCTCATGCAAAAGGGTTGTAGATTCCTTATATTATTGGTGAAGCTCTTCAAGAGTTCCTTGGAGATCTTCAATCATTTCATAATATGCTACGTTATTAGACACTGCACGGTCGAGCAGGCACTTAAAATACTGATAGGCTTCAATTGCTTGCTCTGAAGCACTTAGACCAAGGATGTTAATGATTTGTGCTACACTCATATCTGTATGACCAGCTCTGAAGTACTCATTGCATTGCCTCAATAATTTTGTATCATGAGCAGACAATAATTCCATCCTGGCCATAAATTAGTAAAGGAAGAGAAAACAAGAATCAATAAGAGTGCAAACAGAGCATGAAGAAGAGAATCAATAGTATGCATAATCAAAATTTCAAATTTTATTACATCATAAAGGAGAAGTACAAAGTTCAGAGTTACATTTGATAAATAAAAATAAACAGTGAGAAAAATCTGAACAACTCTACACCTTTTTCTTGTCTCCCAAAACTTTCTCGGGAGGCTGGGACGAGGAGGTAGGTTACTCGGATGGTACAAAGGGTTGCTCGGGGGGTGTTTTAAGCTGCTCGGATGAGATAAGGGTTAGTTGAAGTTTCTCGCCAGTGGACTGGATAACTGGGGGATGAGAAGTTTGATCTCCCATCACCATGGAAGATTCCTCAGATGCAGCTTCGTCCTCTTCTTCTTCTTAAGGAGTTGAAGGGGGGCCCGGGATGTGTCACTGAAACAGGTCAGAATTTTCATCAACCTGCATCTCTTACAGAGCAGCGACCCATCCATCCCTAAAGTATTTGTGACTACCATATTCCACCTGCGACATCATGGTAGCCAGACCTTTATTCCATCCTTTGTCCCAGCCAGCACTTAAGGACTTTTTTATAGCTAATTTTCTTTTCACCTTCTCCGAGGAAAGCTTCTCGGATAGAAGTTCCTCGGTAGCCTTCAATTTATTTTCCACCTCCTCCTTCTGACGGCTTACTTTACGAAGTTTGCCCAACTCTTCCTCAACAGTTTTGAGCTTACTTTCAAGCTCTTCAGCACTTTTGAGTTTCCCTTCGAGCTCTTTATTCTTCTCCTCCAAGTCCTTTATTTTCTTCTCCAACCCCTTGGAGACCTCGACAACCTGATCCTTATCCTATTCGATAGAATTAAGTTTCTTCTCCCAAGTATCTTTATCATCATCATATTTCTGACGAGAATCTTTCAGAGACTGTGTCAGACCCACCAAAGCTTTCTCTACACCTGACGAGGAGCTTGAAGCTTTAATAGCTTCGTCTTTCTTCAGAATTGTATTAAAGCAAGTCACCAACTGGGAAAAGAAATTAATAGTAAGTCAGTGAACAGATATAACAAGGGAAAAATGAAAGTTTAGGATAATAAAACTTACAGAAGCAATATGATGAGCAGCTAATGTGGTAACCATGTCCCGAGAAAGATTTTATTCAATACCTTGGATCTCGAGAATGATCCAAGACTTCACCAAGCTCATGGCAGAGCTCGGGGTAACAAAACTGGGAACACCACTTCCAGTAATCGGGGGCTGATTGATGGATTCAGCCAAATTGATCGAGGAGCTTTTCTTCAGCCTGCTCAGAGGAGCATCAACAGTCTCGACTAATGATGTAGTCTTAGTCGAAGAGATGATAATAACCTCGCTTGGAGCAGCGACCTTGCTCGGAGTAACTGGGGGCTTCTCAGCAATCTTCACAGGAGCAGCTGGAGGAGGTGCATTGATTTTTCTTGTCCCTTCCTATGGGACATCATGTTTGCTTCTCTTTGCCTCTCCAGCAACAGAGGCAAATTTATCAAAGATGGAAGGAGCTCTTATTTTCTTCATTCTTTCACTCAGAGGGATATGAGATTCAGGTGAAGAACTTACAGAAGCAGGTACTGGTTCTACCTCACTTATCATCGGACGAGCAATAAACGATGAGGTGTAACTCTTATACTGCAGCAAATATGAAGCTGACCTGATATGCTCATCAGCAACAATCTGATGCAAACCCCAGATAGGTTTCAGATGTTTTAAATTAACTTTTGTATCTTTTGGATATCTTCTTTTGCTGTCAACTGCAAATAACTGAAAATTAAAGTATCAATGACACATTTTATCAAACACAAAGGAAGCATAATTTCAAAATTAAAATAAAATAAAAATTACCTATCCCATTGCCATAGGAAGGGCATCTAGGACCCTGGTACACATCATTTCCAGTTAGTGGGGGGTGTTGCCAATTTTTTATAACAACACCATGCTCGAAGTAATCCCTATTGGCATCTGGGAGATTGACCACTAAAGCTCTATTTAAAAATCTAGTTTTCAAATAAAAAGTATTGTCACCAACATCCCATCTATAACAAAACATAATTTCTGGAATTCCTATACGAGTGCCATGAATTTGATTTCATCTATGAACTCCGTTAACTATTCTCCACGTATTGTGGGTTATTCTTGCAGGAACCACGTCAAAATATTGACAGAATTCCAGACATAAAGGGTTTGGGGGAAAGGAAAAGCCAAATTCAGCAACAAAGAGACTGGGGAACCAATGTCCCTCAGCCAAACGAAAGTAATCTGAAGGCTCAGAAAATTCCTCCAAAATAACCCATGAAGGAATAGAGAAATCAGAACGAAACTTATCAAGCGACTCTACAGGGTAAACCATGATGAATAAAGGAAATCAAAGAGAAAGAAGAACGAAATCAAAGAGAAAGAAGAAGATCTTACAAGAAATGGATGAGTCTGTTGGCAATAAACGATGAAAGGGATGAACGCACAAGAGAGTGAGACAATGGAAAACTCAAAGATACAAATTTGAAAAAGTAGAAGACGACGGGATTTTCTGCAATGCTTAAATACCTTACCTTGGGAAACGGTAAAGATAATGATTACAAAAAGAGAAGATTACGTTACCGGCGGCTAGAAGGACAAAAAAGGTGCGGAGACCGAGGCGGTTATAAAAATTCAAAAAGTTCGATTCTACAAATTTGGAAGGAAAAATAAATACAAAGAAAACGCTCCTAAATTTCAGGACTACGATTTAAAACCTCCATATTTCGAGAAAGAATGTTCCACACTCTTCAAATCTCAAACTGTGAAACATTGGGGGCTTCTGTTGATACCAAATTTAACCTGCTGATGTGGATTAATCGTAAGAAGACACATGTCAGTCTACATGGCACTTACATGCATTTTTACAATCACTTTTGCGTCGAGGAACTCTGCCTCCCCGATCAACTCAGACGCTCCGACCAGCAAGAACTCTCCGAGGAACTTTACTACACCGAGAAACTTATGAGTACCGAGCTACTTAGTCGGTCCGAGCAACTTAGGGGATCCGAGCTGCACCTCAAACGGAGCATTAATAGCAAGATAAAAAACAGATTGACTGCTCATTAAATGCTTATTATTATCATACAGATGTATACACCTAAGGGACATCTATGTATTACCCTTTCACATGTACAGCCTGAGGGCTATAAATACATTGTATCATCCTCATTGTAAGGGGACTGGAATTTCTTGAGGATACTCATACTTAGAGAATTCCTAAACCCTCAGCAATAACAAAACAATGGACGTAGGACATTCTTTTAAGGCTGAACCACTTTAAAAATTCCTTTCTTTTATTTATTTTTATCTGTGATTAAATAATTAGAGATAGTCTAATTTTTTACATCAACAATTACTAACTATAAAACTTCTGATGAGTTTGTAGATTTCATCTTTGACTATCTCGAGAGAGGCGTCAGGGATGCTGATTGATGGGTTGCCCTAAAGCATGCTGATTTTAGGAGCTTATCTCCAGAAGATTTCATCGGTCTTGACTTTGGTGATGCTCATCTTGGTCATGCCTTGGCTGAGGTGGAGAATTCTGCCCCAGTCGAGACTAGTCCATTAGACGTCACTGAAGATATTAGAGAGCATACTGGCCAAGACGACGTGGTTGATGTTACTGATGCTGGACTTGACAAAATAGCTCCAACTGGTGATGAGTTGGTTCCCACCAATGGACAAATTTAGACCTGTACGCTTTGTATCTGATTTATACTTGTTTTAATGATGCTTTTTGTTGTAACCCATTGTCTTTACATGAACTACTGTAACCTCGTAGGTTATTCAATGAAACTATGACTTGTGTTTTTATTCGTTATCAATTAAATTATTTTTCCCCTATGATATTTTACCTCACTGCATTAATGATGTTTCACCTCATAATTCACTAAACAAATGATGTTTAAGGTCTGAGATCACCAAATTAACGATGTTTCATCTCATAATTCACCAAATTACTGATGCTTCATCTCGTAATTCACCATATTAATGATGTTTAAGGTCTGAAATCATCAAATTAATGATGTTCCATCTCATAATTCACCAAAATAATGATATTTAAGGTATGAGATCATTTAATTAATGATGTTTCATCTCATAATTCACCAAACTAATGATGTTTAATCTCATAATTCATCAAATTAATGATGTTTCATCTCATAATTCCCAAATTAATGATGTTTAAGGTCTAAGATCACAAAATTAAAGATGTTTCGTCTCATAATTCAGCAAACTAATGATGTTTAAGGTCTGAGGTCACCAAATTAATGACGGTTCATCTCATAATTCACCAAATTAATGATGTTTAAGGTCTGAGATCACCAAATTAACTTTTTTTTATCTCATAATTCACCAAACAAATGATGTTTAAGGTCTCAGGTCACCAAATTAATGATGTTTCGTCTCATAATTCACCAAATTAATTTTGTTTAAGGTGTGTTGTAGTATCCACCCTCCCTCGTCTTTTTACGAGCGTATGGAGCATCGTACCATCCATACGCTATCGTCTCAGCCGGGGGAGATTCCATCTGGTTATAGATAGTTAGTGCCACTCGATGTTATTGGTGGACTATGGATGAGGCCGTCCCCGTCCAGACTATAGCATCACCGATGGCAACTCAAGCTTACTTCACCACGGATGATGTTCTGTAGCTTGAGATGAATTAATACAAATAGCTGAATAAACAAACATGAGAAGGAAACACTAATATTCTCATTGATATTCATTCTTCTGAGTCAGATACATGTATTACAATAAAATGCGTGTAAGATAGTAAAAAATAATCTTATTGATAATTATTCTTAAGATGATCAGCCTTCCATGGGTTGGAAAATGGCTCTCCTTCCAAGTTTTCCAATCTGTACCTTGCCAAGTTGGATGAAGCTTGTTGAGTTTCTGCCACGTCTTTTTCAATACCAAATCCCCTACTTTCATTGGGCATCCTTTAACCCTTTTGTTGTAGAATCTTGCAGTTCTTTTTTGGTAGGTACCTTTCCTAACCTCAATGTCTTATTTTCTCTCTTCAATCATATCCAAGTCAATCCTTCAATCTTCATTTCTATGTTCAGGTTCGTTGGTCTGAACCCAATGTGTGGGTAGGCCTATCTCTGTCGGTACAACAGCCTCTGAGCCGTATGTAGGCATAAATGGGGTCTCTTCAATTGAAATCCTTTATGTTGTTCTATAGGCCCATAGTACAGTGTACACTTTGTCTATCCATCTCCCCTTTGCATCTTCTAACCTCTTCTTGATCCCATCTAGAATCATCCAGTTTGTCACTTCAGTTTTCCCATTTGCCTGGGGTCGACCAAGGGTGGAAAAGAACTGTTTGATGATGACCCTTTCATATTATTTTATCAAGGAGACATTCTTGAATTGAGTCCCATTATCTGAAATTAGGGTATTAGGCAGACCATACCTACAGATGATGTTTTTCCAGATACATTAAAAGGTCTTCTACTCTGTAATCATAATCATTGACTCAGCCTCAACCCACTTTAAAAAGTAGTTTATTACCACAATCAGGTATCTATAATTCTTCTCTGCTCTAGATAAGGGTCCTACTAGATCAATCCCCCTCACCACAAATGTCTAGGTAGATTTAATGGAGGTCAGAGGCTGATGAGGTTGGTGAGGAATGGTAGAAAACCTTTAACACTTGTCTCATTTCTTGACATATGCTGCAATATCTTTGGCCAGAGTCGGCCACCAATACCCCTGAGTATCAATCCTATTGTCCAATGATATTCCCCCAATATTACTTAAGAAAGATCCTTCATGTACGTACTGAAGTATATACGGTACCTCAGATGGATGAACACACCTGAGAAGAGGAACTAAAACTCCTTCTTATATAAAATGTCCCCTATGATAGAGAACTTGGTGGCCCTGTATCTTAGCTTCCTTCTTTCAGATTTTGATTCTAAAAGCTCTCCCTCCTTGATGTATCTTATAAGAGGATCCATCCATGAAGCTCCCATATCTAAATTCAGACAAGACTCACATGTACTGTCATCCTCTTCTAAGGTCGGTTGAAGCAAGATTTCTAACGATTCTATTCTTTTGATATCGGTTCTTGTTATTGAGTCTAGCCTTACGAGTGCATCGACTCGGCCATTATCTAGATGAGGTATCCTCTTCAGCTTTATTTCTTTGAAACCTTTTAACATTGACCTTACTCTCTCTAGATATTTGGCCATTCTATCGTCTTTGGCCCTTTATGCCCATAAGATTTGATTTACCACCAATATTGAATCACTGTGAACTAAGAGTTGACCTACACTTAGAGCCCCAGCCAAGGATAGGCTTTCTATCAGAGCTTCATATTTTGACTCATTGTTGGAGGCCTTGAAGTCAAACCTCAAAGCATACTCAATATATATGCCATCTAGGGCCGACACTACCAGCCTGGCATCACTTCCATTCTCACAAAAGGACCTGTCAACAAAGAGGTTCCATATTGCATCGTCCTCTGAGAAATTACCCTCTATTAGGGATCCATGCTTGAAGAGGTATATCCCCTCTTCATTTTCAGCTTCTTTCCATCTAGTTGTTCTTATCTCGGCCTCATCTACAAAAGGGATGACACTTCTCCCTTACTGACAATCTATAGTCTCAAAATTATCATTCTCAATCTCGACCTCATCCCAGGTGAACTCGACCATGAAGTTTGCCAATGCTTTCCCTTTATTGGCCACCTAAGGCTAATAGATGATATCAAACTCTCCCATCTCTATTTCCCACACCATCAGTCTCCTAGATTTCTGAGGCTTGTGGATCACCTGTCGTGGTGGAGAGTTAGTGAGGACGACCATTGTATGGCCCTGGAAGTATGGCTTTATCTTTCTCGAGGCATGAATAAGAGCGTAAGATAAATTTTCAATCCCCATGATCGGACCCTTGGAGTGCATTTCTATTAAAATTCATCGTCTTCTGTACTCCATCCTCTTCCCTCACAATGGCAGTGCTGATAGCCAACTCTGAGACTGGTAGGTATACAAACAGTTTTTCCCCCTGAATTGGATGTGAAAAAAGTAAGGGAGAACTGAGGTAGGCCTTTACCTCTCTAAAAGCCTTGTCACACTCCTCATTCCATTCAAAATCTTTTCTAAGAACTTTAAAAAATGGAAGACACTTATCTGTGGCTCTAGAGACAAATCTATTTAGGGCAACCACTCGTCCAGTAAGACTCTAAATGTATTCAATGGTCTTTGGAGTCTTCATCTCTAACAGATATCTTATCTTTTCTGTGTTGGCTTCTATGCCCCTCTGATTGACGATAAAACCCAAGAATTTTCCATCTCCAACACCGAAAAAGCATTTAGCAGGGTTGAGCTTCATCTTATACTCATCCATCGTATCAAAGGTTTTTTCAAGGTCTGCCACATGAGTGTCAGCCTTCAAACTCTTAGTCATCATATCATCAACATATACCTCCATGGTCTTCCCAATTTAGTTTTCAAACATCTTATTCACCACCCGTTGATATGTGGCCCCGATATTCTTCAAGTCGAAGGCCATAACCTTATAATAGTATGTTCCCTTATCGATGATGAAGTCCCTTTTCTCTGCGTCAGTCGGGTCCATAAAAATTTGATTGTAGCTTGAGTGCGCATCCATAAAGCTCATTAATTGATGACCTGCCATAACATCTACCATCTGATCAATACGAGGGAGAGGGAAGTTGTCCTTGGGGTACGACTTCTTCAAATCAGTGAAGTCCATACAAATTCTCCACTTTCCATTGGCATTTGGCACTATAACTGCGTTGGATAAACATTCAACGTAGATGACCTATCCGATGAACTCGACCTCTTTAAGCTTCTTAACCTCGTCCCTTATAACCTCATACCTGTCACGACACTAAATCCTTCTTTTCTTATTTACTATCTTAACACCTTCCACTACATTGCGCTTATGACAGATTATCTTAGGGTTGATGACTAGCATGTCTGTATAACTCTAAGCAAAGATGCTCTATCTTTTTTTAAACAACATTATCAGCTCATCCTTAATCTTTGACTTTAGGGCTTTACCGACCCGAATTTTTTTTTCCAGCTCATCTTTATTGAGGACGATGGATTCTACCTCTTCTGCAACTTCCCTTTTCTTAAGATTTGTCTCGTCTCTAAGATCAAGGGTGTCAATATTGTAGGTGGTGGTTGCTTTCTTGTATTCATGCCTCTCCTCAACCGAGTTAAAGTAGCATTACCGTGCTGACGTTTGGTCACCCTAAACTTCCCCTACTCCATAAGGAGTTAGGAATTTATCATTTGGTGGACCATCGAAGACACGACCTCGAATTCTTTGAGGGCTACCCATCCCAACATGAGGTTGTAGGCTAAGAAGATGTTCTCGTCCATAACAAAAAAATTAATATTCTTGGTGAGACTCTTTGGCCATTTGTACCCCTTTCTGATGTCCATTTCATACATCCCTAGTGGGTGAACCTCCTCTCTATTGAATCTTATTAGAAGATGATGATATGGGATGAACCTGACCCTACTCATTCCTAAGCCTTTGATATTATGGCCAGAACATAATATCTGTTGAGTTTTATCCCTCAACTAAGATTCTTGGTACTTCACATCCATGTACTCTAGTCGTTATAGCAAGCGGGTAGTCATGTGGGTCTAGGATACCCTTAAAGTCTAGTCTTGAAAATCTGATTATGAGGTTTTTCGTAGCTACTTTCATTATTTTCTCGGTCTTAGCATTAATGGATGTGGAGTTAATAAACTTTGCCTTAGTTATGGATTTATCCTCGGCCACATGATATTTTCAATCAGCAACCTCAGAGCCTCCTCCTGCGAGGCCACCACAAATCATGTTGAGCCTCTTCACTGGAACATCATCGTCTTTAGGTGGGATATCCGTATCATCACTATCATCATCTAAGGATCTATCCCACCTTGTTGGTACGTACTCCCTACGTTTAACATTTCTCCTCTTTCTAGGGTCATATCGGCCTTACCCTAAACCATTCTTATCAACATACTTTCTCAGCTTTCAAGACTTGATCATCTTCTCAATGTCGTCTTTCAAGGATAAACACTTGTCTGTTAATTGCCCATGGTCTTAGTGAAATTCACACCATAAGCTCTTATTCCTTTTATGGGGGGAGCTTTCAGGTTCTCAGGCCATCTTAGGGACCTATCATTCTTGATTTCGTTCAGGATGTGCTCGCAACTGACCATGAGAGGAGTGTACCCAGTAACTTATCATCTATCGATCTCTTCTTTCCATCGCTATTATTCTTTTGGAACTTTCTCCCACTGCTATCCCCCCTCTCATCCTCATATTTAGCTGCCATAGCTTCGTCGGCGTTCATGAACTTTTTGTCCATCGTCAATAGCTCATCCATGGACATTGGCGGGTATTCAATAAGCTTTAAAAGCAATTTTCCTTTATGCAAGCCTCCTATTAATGTTGTCATCACAATATTGGTAATCCTCAACTTCTAGCTTCTCCTTGTTAAACCTTAAAGTGTAATATCTGAGACTCTCATTCTTCCCCTACTTGACGTATAATAGGTAAGTAGTCTTTTTCTGGGGTCTTACCAAAAAGAATAAGTTGTGGATGAATCTTTCAGCAAGTTTCTTGAAATTTTCAATGGAGTTCTTCGAAAGTGAGGTGAACTATATATGGGCAGCCCCTATCAAAGTGCTCGAGAATTCACGACATTTCATCTCATCTAAGACGGAGTAGATATCTATAGGCGACTGTTACATCTCCACATAGTGCACAGGGTTAGTACTCCCATCATACTTTGAGGTAACCACCGATGGCTTGAATTTTGCAGGCATTGGAAAGTTAAATATTTTTGCAACAAAATGAGAACCTTTTGAGTATCCCCTCTGCAAGGGGTCATGACTCTCAAAGATGTCTCCGATTTTGTTTTCTATCCGCGGGATGGAGTCGTTCCAAGGCCTCATGACTACTTACATAGCATCGGCTTGGCTGGTGATATCCCCTATTGCCTCCATCGGTCGGACTGAGGGTTCCCTGATCGCTGATCTACATCATCTATTCACCTCTCGCTGGCCCTCGTCTCGACCCGAAAGGGGTTAGCCATCTACCCACTCCTTCCTTGAGCCCATATTTCTCCCTGACCTAGATAACCTCTCTCTCAAATATCCAACTGGGCCGGTCCTTTCAAAGGTTGACCCTCTACTTAATCGGTAAAAAGTTGAGCCCCTAGGTTGGGCATCTTGACTCAGCCTACTATCACTGCCTCGGCTTCCCTGAATGGGGCGTACTGTATTCCCAAATACTTTATATGGCTCCTAGCAATCAATTTGGGGATCTTCAGCTTCATAATCATCATATCGGTCCTGTGAGAAAGGTTGGCTTTGCCTCCCCAGGCGTCAATGCGTAGGGTCAGCAATGTCCCTCTGCCATTGAGGACGAGGTAAATCCTTGTGAGGTGCCTGGGGTGGTCCCATGGACCCCTGAGGAGGCTCCACAGCTAATGGAGTAATCATCTCAGGCGGGACTCCTATTGGCCTGATTACTATGTTCTAGCTGAAGGCAACCAACTGCTCTTGTATCGCCTGTTGGCTTGCTGCCAAGGATTTTAATGCGGCTGCCATTTATGCCATCTCTGACTGAGGAGGGGCGTTGCTGGAACTACGACCACCATCTAGTGGTGTGTGAAGGCCTGGTGGATGAGCTTAGAATTAAAGGGTGAAAGCCTTGCAGCTCAACAGGAACTCTTTCAATGGTGAAATAGCTCCACATTAGGGAAGAACTGATTCACCACCATAGGCTCCAGCGAGGACCAACTAAGTAAGGAAAGAGATTATGTTTCTCATTACCACAGACTGATGATACCAAAAATGGTACCGCCATGTCATAGATATAAGAAGCTCAAACGGGCATATAATAATGGAAGTAAAAACGTTATAGTAATAGAGAAGGAGATGAGGTTAAGAGGATGAACAACTGAATTTAAGTGGTTTACCCAATCAGGCCTACATCCACTGTGTGCGAGTGTGATCCACTAAAAAGGGGAGAAAATGGCCATGAATACAGTCACTCAAGTTGTTCTCCCTCTTTTATTTATTTTGACAGAGTTTTGCTAGGTTTATGAATAATCAATCATTTACAACGAAGAAGACCATGGGTTTATTAATGCGACTCCGAAAGTGTCTCTAATGTGCATTCTCTCTAGGCTCAAGTGCAAGCCTATCGCGTTAGTAATAAACCCAGTAAGTCGGGATCGTATCCACAGGGAAATAGGATAAGGGAATTGTGACGTCATTGGATAGACGAAGAAATCCTAACTCTGACTTTTAAGAAAAAGGAAAATTGATTTGGTTTGTGGAATGACTACACTAGATGCAATTATGAAATTATGAAAAGATGAAATTAATCTAAATTACCTAAAATACTGATGAAGAAAGGTTTAAAATTTTAAACTATATGATAAGAAAAAGAGGACGGGAATACAATCCCCCAACCCTAGTGTATTGCAGGTATAATACTAATTGTAAATTTAACTGATTAATTAGACCCAGAATTTAGTACTCCCAAGCATTACGTATATGAGGTTCAAGCTCGCACCATACTTAATCAGAGGACGAGTAAATCAGTATCACAATAGTTACACTCGAATTGCATTCTAAAGCATCCCAGTTACCCAAAAGCAAACGACATCCAAATATCTACAATTGTCATGTTCCTATGCAATACAGTCGTAATAAATCACTAAATTCAAAGGATTAATGTTATACACATGAAACTATCACATCATGCTAGATTCATGTATCCTGACCTTAGAAAATCTATCCTAGCATACTGAAACTAATGAAAATAATTTTTGAATTGCATAAAACCATGACTAAACTAAGGAAAATTTGTTGAATGATGTAGAAAGGAATTAAACAGAGGAAATAACACACTAATCTTACCAAAGCAGTAAAAGCGGCAATTAAGAAAACTTATAATCACAGAATTCTGAATAATCTTCACTCCTGAAATTAAAAGAATCCACTATCTCTAAACTAGGGTTTTCTGAAAAGAATGGAAAATTATACTAATTCTCCATGTTAAGAATGATAATAAAACGGGTTCATATACCCTACAAAACTCCAAGACTTTTAGCAGCACTAGGACTCTCCTTTAGAGGAAGATAAGAAAATAAAATCTCGACAGCCGGACCGATCCTGTCCTCATCCGGACCGGTTTATCTTGGATTCGGATCGGTTTGGCTTGGATCCGGACTGGTTCTTTTATTTCTTGGGCGGACCGGTCTTGTGGGGACCGGTTCTTTTAATTTCTTTCAGCTTTGATCCGTCTTCGATCTGGGGTTCTTTGGAATGTGGTACGGTGAACCGATTCATTTAATTTCTGGTCGGACTGGTCTTGTGCGGACCGGTTCTTTTAATTTATGGCCGGACCGGTCCTGTCTTTCTCTGACTTTTTCTTCTCTTTGACTGCTCAGAACTTTCACACTAGGAATCCGATTGAGGTGCCATTTTTTCCAGTGTTCTTATAATTAAAAGCTCTTCAACTTTCCAGTTGGCCCCAGCTCCGAAATAAGGCTGAAAAATTAAAAAAATTCTCTTTACTTCCCGTTTCTTGGGTTTCTTTCACTATTTTGAGTTCTCTTTGGCACTAACTTTCATGAAATATCTGTAAAACACATAAGAAATACACAAAATCCAAAATAATTGCCAAAAAGGGTTAGTAGCATAAATATAATCCAAATCCAAGCTATTTACACCTCACGAGATCATAAAAATACCGAAATTAAGGGGATAAATGTGAAGAATTTATGCCTAATCAAATCCCCCTAACTTAGAACTTTGCACGTCCCGAGCAATGTAAAAGAATCCTAGCAAGGATTAACTCTTGAAAATCATTTTATTGGGATAGACTACCTTTTTTGCGGGGAAGCGATTGCATTTAGCGTATGCAATAAGCCTTTAAACCCCTAGGTCACCCTAGTAGGACGAGTTGTTTCTCGTGAGGGTTTGCAGAGAATATACCCACAAAATTTGACTCAAAGAAAAAATCAAAATACTTAAAAATTGTATAACTCAAACTTTCCTAGAAAATAGTCATCATTGAGTCATATTTACACGTCTCAAATCATAGTGCGTGTGTGCGAAGCCAAAAATCAAACCGCTAACTTCCACCGATTGATCATTACGTTACTTTTCTGAAAATTCATTTTGATTTCAAATTCTCATGGAATGCTCTCTCAAATGAATCACTCATAATATGTCTATTCTCTCGGTATGCGTGATATAAAGAGTAAATATAATGGACGGAAAGTCACGCACACAAGTAGAAAGATGGAAATTTTATAGTGATAAGATTTCATCAACGGAATACGATTTTAAAAACGGGAACATTGCCTCTTATTCACGCATTATCTCTTTTATTATCTTTTGGTGTATTAGCTCTCCATGAGGTGACCAATTTTTCAATTCGGACTCGATTAGGACCTTTTCGGGTTTTAAGGTATATGGGGTAAAATGAAAATGGTAGGGAGGATTGGAATTGGAAAAGTCATTTCTAATGTCCATTTATGCTTTTTTCGAGCTATTGCTCTTTTTTTCTTCTTTTTCTCTATTTTTTTCTGTTTTTCACTTCTTTTCTTTTCTTTCTATTTTTGATGAGCATATCTATTTTTTTCTTTCCCCTTTATATGAACTTTTGGTACTTAACTTCCGAATTTTTCCATTTTTCGCAATTCCGAGCTATTTGGGTTTTTCGGGTTGTCAAACGAAAGGGAAAATCTATTTGGCTCAATTTGGGTTTCAAAAGGGGGTGATTTTTCACATCGTTTTATGGACAATATTTGTGGGTAACAAACGATCGGCTACTTCATTGTCCAAATGAGAGTTGCTTTACCATATGCGTTTTGAGATGACTTTAAGTTTAGAGATCATTTTTTGCACGTTTTTCAAAGAAATATCACACACGTTTTTCATAACCGATCAAAATGAAAGGATTGAGATCCTCGACGACTTTTTAGGGCTGAAAAGAACTTTGAGTTAAATTAACTCGGATTGATTTAAAAACTCGTAAAAAGTGATAGGCTCGAATCTCACCGGGTTTGTTAATCTCCACACTTATTCGTTAATTCGTCAATTTTCGCTCAATTTCCATCTTTAGTCAATTTCGACTTTCTGTATGTTGAATATTACAATTTGAGACTTCAATCCGACTTTTAATGCTATTTCTGAAAATTTTGAACTCCAATTTTTATTTATTTTGAACAAAAATATTTTTGGGATTTTCAAATTTTTATAATTTTTTTGGAAATTTCTGGGCATTTTTGAAAATTTGTGAAGTTTTAGAAATACGCACTTGTGACGCCCCTAACTTAGACTTTTGCATTGTCCTCAAGAAGAAAGGAATAAAATCTAACTCAAAGTGAATAAAAAGTGCGAGAAAATAAAACAAACAAATTATTAAAATGCAACAAGACACTATATGACACTCATGCATGACTCAAAAATACAACAACAATCACCCCATACGTGTCGGGGGTGCGACAACCGCTCATCTATCCATGAACTCACCCGACCCCACTCACAGGGTTCGATTCTCTCCTTGTCACTCCCGTCTTCCTATCATATACCAACAATCAGAATAAGTTGGGACCTCACCCATAAATAAAGGAAAGACTGGGAGACTCATCGTGACTACTCGGAAAGGGATCCCCGTGATGCTTACTCAAAGCATAACTTGCGTGCACCGACTCAGAGGGAACACCTAATTTTCTTTCAATTTTTGGAATGCATGGGTCGGGCTCTAAGTCGGATGAGACACAACTTTTCTCCTCTTTCACCTTCGGGCCATCAAATGGTATGGGTGGATGGTCCTTGCGAAGAAACTCATCATTTTTATCTTTCCACCCGCCCTCTCCTAATTAACTACATGTGTCCAATAGAGGTTGGACTTTGTTGTGAAGGCTCTCATCCACCTGCCCAAATTTTCTCTCAACTCCTGTTAGGCTCAACTCCTCTAGCTCTCATTCTTACTTTGTTTCCACATTCTTTCTT
Source organism: Sambucus nigra (assembly GCA_949130495.1). Classification (NCBI taxonomy): domain Eukaryota; kingdom Viridiplantae; phylum Streptophyta; class Magnoliopsida; order Dipsacales; family Adoxaceae; genus Sambucus; species Sambucus nigra. The sequence continues at coordinate 175,124,415 of OX422208.1, forward strand.
CCTCGCTCCATATCAAAATTATTAGGTGGTGTGGGTGGGTAGTACTCGAGGAGAAAAATATATATCGTGTCTTGCCATTCACTCTCCTCAAAGAACTCATACTAACTTCTCCCTATGCCTTCTAAATTGTCACTCTCACTTGATGTAACAAGGCATACCCCTATCGGCTCTTGCATGTGGGTCCTCCCATGCTCGTGTGCTGCTCCTGAAAGATCCGTCTCTCGCGGTTCTCCTTCGTCACCCTCGTTCTTGATATTGTTAAAAATATTTGTATCGAGGGTCATGTTCCCAAATGTTAATTGCATCCTCCCACTCCAAGTATTGATGAGTGCATTAGCCGTAGCTAAGAATGGGCGACCAAGGATAATGGGAACATGATTGGTCAAGATAATGGAGGGCTCCTCATCCTAAATGACAAAGTCCACCAAGAAGTAGAAAGTGTCTATTTGGACGATCACATCTTCAATAATTCCCCGCGGCATCTTCACAGAATGATCCACGAGCTTGAGAGTCATATTTGTGGGCTTGAGTGCTCCCAAATCGAGTTTCTTATAGATGGAATAGGGTAGAATGTTAACACTCACTCCTAAATCTATTAATGCTCTTTCGATTAGTTTCTTCCCCATGATGCACGAAATGGTGGGTGCACCCAGATCTTTATACTTTAATGGAAGGTCACTCGATAAAAATGACCTGACATTCTGGGCCAAAAAGACATTCTTATTTACCTTTAGCTCGCGTTTCACCGTGAGTAAGTCCTTAATGAACTTAGCGCATACGGGAATTTTTTGTATGGTCTCGAGAAAAGGTAAATTAATCCTTACTTGTTTAAGGACATATAAAACATCGTTCCGAGAAGTCCCTTTGGAGTGAGGAACTAACCGTTGAGGGTATGGGGAAGCGGTGGGGGGTTTCACTACTACCTCGAGCTCACTAGTTCCTTCTTTATCACTCTCATTCAAGGGGACATCTTTGGCCTCTTTCATGCTGGGAGAAGTCCCCTTGCCTTTAGTTGCATCATGTGGGGGAGGTAACAAGTCAAGTACTCTCCCACTATGTAGAGTGGTAATTGCGCTACATTGCTCCAGATGGTCATGGGGTGTGGAGCTTACACTAGTTTGACCTTGGGGAGGTATTTGGCCCTGGGCAGGAAACTTGCCCTTCCCTTGGATACTCAATGATGATTGAAACTGTGAAATGTTCCCATTTATGTCGTGGATCATGCGCTCATGCCTAGCATTAGTTGCAGTCTGGTTGTTGATAAATTGGTTTATTGTATCCTCGAGACATCTCTGCGGTGAAGGGATATATAATCCTTGAGGTAGTGGTGCTTGCACATGTCCTTGCATGTGTGGATCTTGTTGAAAGTGTTTTGGCGGAGGAGGGCCAACATGTGAATTAGGATGCATCGCAGTATGTTGTTGCCCATGGCAAAAATCAGGATGGTTTTTCCACAAAGGGTTATAAGAATTCGCGTGGGGTGCACCAAAATCACCCTTGAATTCTCCTATACCACTCACTTATTCTTGAAGCTTCACTTTGTAGGCGGGTATAGTCGGTCATTCCTCAGTTGAATGACCCGCCTCACAAATCGCACACACCTTCTCGATGGGGTTTGGTATGGATCCAGTTGGTCCTCTTCCCAATACCTCACATAGGTCTCAAAATCCTTTCTCAAGTGTATCCAATCGACAGTGCGTCATAGAATTCTTATCTACATGAATTAGACCGGACGCCGCTGGAGTTGTCATCACTTGACGATTTTGATTTTGAGCATTAGGATCAGATGTATCCCAGGATTGGGTAGTCTCGGTGACATACCTTAGGTGAAGCTCATCATCGTGGTCCTCTAGTTCGACAAAAGGACCACTAATTATGGTTTCAACGAGTTATTTAGAGTTAATATTCAACCCATTATAGATAAAGGAAATGATTTGCGCTCTATCAAATCCATGATGGGGGCATGAAGTAATTAACTCATTGAAACACTCGTAACATCAATGAAATGGATCATTTTTCGATTGTCTGAAAGCTTGAACTTGAGCCTTTATGGAGATTGTTCGATGTGGTGGAAAGAATTTCTTGAGAAATCTAGATTGCAACTCGTTCCAAGATGGAATCGAGCTTGGAGGTAAAGACCATAGATAGGTCTTGGCTTTATTCTTTTAGCGAAAAGGGGAAGAGTTTGAGGCGGATCACCTCTTGTGTGCAAGTTTGATCATTGAGAGTATCGCACACATCCTCGAATTCCCTTAATGTGGAGATATGGATTTTCAGAATCCATACCATGGTAATGGGGTAACATCTAGATCATACCATTTTTAAAACGAAATTGTCCATCATTATACGGGAATATAATGCATCCCGGAGTGATAGTGCGCTCGGGATATAAGATTTCTCTCAGCGGGTGGTATCATCGGCGGCTGCACCACCGTGTTGTGACATTTCTTTCTTTCTTAAAGACTCGGTGTCCTCACTTGGTTTGCTCAGAGGTGTGTCCTAAGAAGGAAAATGGAGTGTTATTTGAGATTGAGTGTGACGGTGTGGGAGGTGGATCCAGAACTAAGGTGCGTTAGGAGTGTGAGCGCTATCGGGGTCTTACTCAACTATTAGATTTTCGTGAATGTGGGTTGTAGTATTATGGGGTGTGGGAGTGAGCTTAGAATTTTGCATTAACAGCTTATGAGAGATAATGATGAATCTTTTTGTGCTTTTTTGAATTTTTTTTATGTTTTTGGATTTTTTGAAATTTTTTGTCAAAGTTTTAGATTGACTCGATCTAATCCTAAATCTACCTAGTTCCCTGGCAACGGCACCAAAAACTTGATGCGGCTCAGAAAGTGTCTCTAATGTGTATTCTCTCTAGGCTCAAGTGCAAGCCTGTCACATTAGTAATAAACCCAGTAAGTCGGGATCGTATCCACATGGAAATAGGACAATGGAATTGTGACGACATTGGATAGACGAAGAAATCCTAACTCTGACTCTAAACAAAAAGGAAAATTGATTTGGTTTGTGGAATGACTACACTAGATGCAATTATGAAATTATAAAAAGATGCAATTATTCTAAATTACCAAAAATACTGATGAAGAAAGGTTTAAAATTTCAAACTATATGATAAGAAAAAGAGGACGGGAATACAGTCCCCAACCCTAGTGTATTGCAGGTATAATACTAATCGTAAATTTAACTGATTAATTAGACCCAGAATTTAGTACTCCCAAGTATTACGTATATGAGGTTCAAGCCCGCACCATACTTAATCAGAGGACGAGTAAATCGGTATCGCGATAGTTACACTCGATTTGCATTCTAAAGCATGCCGGTTACCCGAAATCAAACGAGATCCAAAGATCTACAATTGTCATGTTCCTACGCAATACGGTCGTAATAAATCACTAAATTCATAGGATTAATGTTATACACATGCAACTATCACATCAGGCTGGGTTCATGTATCCCGACCTTAGAAAATCTAGCCTAGCATACTGAAACTAATGAAAACAATTTTTGAATTGTAGAAAACCATGATTAAACTAAGGAAAATTTGTGGAATTATGTTGAAGGGAATTAAACAGAGGAAATAACTCACTAATCTTACCAAAGCAGTAAAAGCAACAATTAAGAACACTTGTAATGACATAATTCTGAATAATCTTCACTCTTGAAATTAAAAGAATCAACTATCTCTAAACTAGGGTTTATATACCCTACAAAACTCCAAGAGTTTTAGAAGCACTAGGACTCTCCATTGGAGGAATATAAGAAAATAAAATCTCGACAGCCGGACCGGTCCTATCCTCCTCCGGACCGGTTTGTCTTGGATCCTGACCGGTTTGGCTTGGATTCGGACTGGTTCTTTTATTTCTTGGGCGGACCGGTCCTGTGTGGACCGGATCTTGTAATTTCTTTTATCTTTGATCTGTCTTCGATTTGGGGTTCTCTGGAATGTGGCACGGAGGCCGGTTCTTTTAATTTCTGGTCGGACCGGTCCTCTGCGGATCGGTTCTTTTAATTTCTGGCGGGACCGGTCCTGTCTTTCTTTGATTTTTTCTTCTATCTTTGACTGCTCACAACTTTCACATCGGGACTCCAATTGATGTTCCCTTTTTTCAAGTTTTCTTGTAATTGAAAGATATTCAACTTTCCAGTTGGCCCCACCTCCGAAATAGGGCTGCAAATTTATGAAAATGCCCTTTACCCCCCGTTTCTTGGTTTTCTTTCACTGTTTTGAGTTCTCTTTGGCACTAACTTGTATTAAATACCTGTAAAACACATAATAGATACACAAAATATGAAATAATTTCCAAAAAGGGTTAGTAGCATAAATATAAGTCAAATCCAAGCTATTAACACCGTACGAGATCATAAAAATACCGAAATTAAGGGGATAAATGTGAAGAATTTATGCCTAATCATTTATATAAGGCTTGGGGGGTGTAGTATCCCCTCCCAAGCATGCAATAATCATGTAGTTAAGGTGGCATCCAATGGGATGATTACACCTGTCTACAATACACGAACTTGCAATGATGTAATATTCCCTCACGTGAGGGTGCAATCCTATTATAACTGAATTATCCATGTGTGCATGCCACTTCCACTCTTGCATATGCTCGGACTGCTTGACCTCATCCGTTAGTCCTCGGCCTGGTTGGGTACGAGGTTATTGAATCCGATAGGGCTATCACATTCTTTCGGACATATGTAGAACCCCGTCCATGAAGGTCAGCTGAGGTTGGGCAAACGATACATTCAGGCTATCATCTTTCGCAGAGTACGAGATTAACCCTTTTTTAGCACAAGTAACCCTTGATGACATCAGCTTTTTATATAGCTGAGACTAATGATTACGAGGCTGACCCTTGTTCGTACGATCCCACTATTGGCTTGTGGCACTCTTCTAACGACTCAGCAGTGAGTTGAGACGACGTTGCTCCTCAGAGTCCGAGGATCTACTTGGGTCATTTTAGAATTCATTTTAATATTTATCATTAGTATGTCCGCGTTGCAAAAAATTATATTAAAGAATAATAATAGATTCTGAGATACATTTAGTATGTTGGCAAAACTAGATTCGCATTATAGCATTAGTGTCGCGGAACCTATATTAAAAATAAATAATAAAATAAATGAATGTGTCGTAGAAAGTATAACCATTTCATGTCATGTTTTAATTACGTCGCGAAAGGATTTTCCAGACAAGGCAACTACGGCATCTTCATGACAAACCAGCCTATATCGTTGAAACTATTTTGCGACATAAAATAAACTTTTTGCAACGTCTGTCCGATGTCGCTAAAAATACATTTTCTTGTTGTGGAAGTAGACACTGGATCCGTCTCCAAATCAATTGCAGGCACAACAGTTGTTGGTCGAGCTACAAAAGAGGTTGTGGAACTTTTATATTCAATCAATAATGAAGATGATCGTGGATGATCTTTTCCTATCCTTTTATTAATACCCCATAAGAATGAGTTCTTCTAAATTTACTTCACCCGATTTGGGGAACTTTCTCTTACGTTCTTCGGTGACAAAGTAATAAGCAATAACAGTTAGCATATATCAGAAAAGAAATTAGTAAAAAAGGTGAGAATTGAAATAACAACCTATCCCATTTGCTGACTAAGGGTATCTGGGACCATGGTAAGACACTCCATTCCCAAGGGGAGCATGTTGCCAATTATTAACTATGAAAGCATGACCCCAATAGTCCTTATTGGAATCAGGCCAATTCAATACTAAAGCTCCATTGGCTTGTCTGATTTTCAAGTAATATGTGATATCCCCTACAATACACCATTTATAACAGAACATGAATTCTGGAATCCTAATATGGGTCCTCTAGATTTCATTCAATCTATTCACCTAAATGACAACCCTCCAGGTGTTGGGGCCTACTTTTGCTGGAACAATGTCAAAATATTGGCAAAAATGAAGAATAAAAGGGTTTGGTTGAAATGTGAAACCACACTCATCTATAAATAAGGTTGGGATCCAATGACCCTTATCCAAAGAATATACATCTATAGGATCATGGGGTGTTTCTAAATCGACCCAAGAGAGGATTTTCCTTTCTTACCTAAATTTCTCTGGAGAATCATCATCAACTATATGAACCATGGCTCAAAAAGAAAGGAAAAGAAGAAAAATAGAGAGAAAGAAAGAATTCTCACAAAAGATTAAGAATTCAACAAGAACTATGGAAGGAAAGTATGAACGATGGCAAACGATCGCGCAAAATCTAAGAAATAGCTACTATAGTTAGAAGATTTGGGGTAAGGTAAAATCTAGAAAAATCTCCCGCCTTTTATATCTTGTCTCGAAAACAGCAAAAGTAATGATTAAGCATACCAACGATTAACATTCCAACGGCTTCACAATACAAAAGATGTAAAATATCCATTTACCCTTTGGTGGTCCTTTAAATTTCAAAATATTTACTAAAATGCCATCCTCAAATAATACCAGTAAAATTTTACAAGTGTAGGACGTCGACTACTGACCAAGCACCATGAAAATACTCCGAGCTAATTTCAAGATCGAATGCTCAATACTTTCATGCAAGCACCAAGCATAGAGAATTGGGGACTTCTGTTGATATAAAAAAATTATCCACCTACGTGGACTAATCATAAGTTAACACTTGTCCTCTTACGTGGCCAAAATTCTAGTCAGCAGATAGTAGCTCGGCAGTTATGCCGGACAACATAAAGAATGTCAGCCATCAAGACCAATGAAGCGTCACCATACCAAGAGTCTTACCACTCGTGGTTCAAAAAAACAATCATCATATTCATTATGTATGGGTGTAAATGCTTAAATGTATAAAGACATTCCATCCCTTCATATTCGAACCCTTGATATTCGGGTCACTATAAATACGATGTGTCCCTTTTATCAAAGGCAAGATAAAACATATCTTAGAATATTCTTATTTACAAGAATACTTAGCTTTATGTAATCTCTAAAATCAATACTATAACAGTGGATGTAAGCTTTCTTACGCAACCGAACCACTTTAAAATCTTGTATCAGTCTTTTAACTAATTCATTAAAATTCTATATTTTATCTGTGATTCTAAAATTGGACCAAGTCTATTTTTGACATCAACATATATAATTATTCAAAGTTTAAGTTTCTTTATTAATTTTTTTGTTTCCATTCATTATTGGACTTGGTGATAAGCGATAGTTTTATTATATTTATAAAAACAGACTTATATTTAAAGTCTAGGGTTATTTTGAAATGGTTAAAAACTTTAGGGGTTGAAATAAAAATTAAAATATCATTTATAAAACTCTTATAAACTTTTTGCCCAAGAAACTTTTTTTTGGGAAGCCAAATAGGGTGATGTAACATACCCTTCTGATTAGAAAGTTAAAAGATTTTTTTTGGAAAACTTGTCAGAATTTTCTGATTGGAGACGCCCCCTCACGCGCTGGGTCAAAGTACAAATGCACCTAGATTTTACTTCACTCTCGCGTGTGTGCTACATTTCATCTCCTACCATTGATTTTTTGACTTTAGGGTTTGAAAACTTTGATGTTAAATTCAAATAGTTCTAGAATAGCATTTAGGTTGATTCTTGAATGAAAATTATTTAATGTTTTGAGAAGAATCCAACCATATTGGTTTTAAGCATTAAGGTTAACTAGTTGGAGCTATTCTTTTTCTATAAAAATGGCATGAGTTTGACTTTAAAATTCGTGATTTTTGGCTTTGATTCGAGCTACAGCATGGTGATATTCATGATTCAGGATTAAAATGGAGTCAAACTAGTTTGGTTCCAAAGATTTTGATTTACCATAGCTCCTGAAATTTGTTTCTAAAGTTTCAAGGTCCTTGACTTTTAAACATTGATTGGGGGTATCAAAACTAATTTTGGGTTACATTAAGCTTTGCACCAAGGTTTCTTAGACTCAGGGCTTGAGTTCTTCCACTTTGAAATAGATTCAAAGTCAATAGTACAGGTTCCACCATTAAAGCTCAACTTTAATAGAGGTTCCTAATATTTAAGCCTTTTTTATGCATTTTTCACGTTAAAACTTACATGTAAACTCATATTTCGAACCTATGAATGCCCCAAAACTTAGACAACTAAAAGAAACATAAATGATATAGAAATACCAAAATGGTAGAATTTTTCTTTGTGTTTTTCACTGTGGTAATGTATGTTTTTATAGTGGTGAAGATGGGATTTTATAGTGCTAGTGAAGGATATGGGATTGGTGGAAAAGGAGGTGGGAAATTACCATGGTTAGTTTAGGTTTTACCAAGGTTCCATATGGGTGGACATGGGTACCATGTATATTCCATGTGGTACAACTACCCACAAGGCATCCATCTCTGCAAAATGTCCAGGGGCAAACTGGAATTTATTTTCATTTCGATTTGGGTCCTTAGGTAATATATATAATGAATTTGAGGACAATTATGCACTTTTTTAAGGTTTAAGGGGGTAGTCTGTAGGTTTTCAAACTTTTTTGGTTGGGTTGTGTAATTGATAAAAAAGACAATTGGATCGATCAAGTTATGTGTTTAAGTTTGGGGCATAAGAATAGGATATGGTGTAAATAGTAAGTTCTAAAGTTTCTAGCCGTATTTTGGTAATTTTGAATCTTTAAGGGTTACTAAGGTACTTACCTAATCCTTTTTGGTTGTTTTAAACATAATGATAGGTTTGTTACACATATGCATACCCGACTTCCTTCCTTTTGGAAGGTTTGGCTTTTGGAGAACTCGGGGCATTGGTCGGCGCCACCAAATTGGGAATCTTTCTCCTCGGTGGCATATCTTCTTCTGAAGTAGAAAAAATAATTGTAGAAATTGTTGTGATGTTTACAAACTTGAATGGGCTTGACGATATCATTCTTGAAGACTCCTCCTTGTATGTAAGGGGAATTTATGGTTCCTTCTTGACTTGACGAGTGATCAAGGAAGTGGTGATCAAGGCGTAGGTCAATAACAACGAAGACGACCTTGGGTGTTCGACACCGATAGATAAAAGTCTCTTAAGTTTTTAGACCTTCCTCAATTAGTTAAATTTTACATGGGCTTGGTTAGGATCTTTCTTATTTATGTTATTTACAGAAGACAGAGAGGAACAACATTAGTAAAAGTCATCCAAGGCCTGATCGACCAAAGTAAAGAACAATGAAATAACAAGTCAATCTATTTATGCCCCCTATTGGGGTAGCTACGGCATTTATATGGTTCACCGCCCACATGAATGTGGAGGTTTTAACATTTCTTTAGAACGAATCCGTGAGACCACAAATCCTTATTAGAATTGAACAAGTTCATTACCAGCACCCTCTCTGCTCTCCTTACATTGAAATGGAACATGGTGTCTCCCGTCTTCACCAACAAGTAGAAATATTAGATCTTTGGGATCTGTAACTCAATTTGATAAAAGCCATTTATCCTATTAAATCTAGTAACTATTCTCCTATTGTTTGGTGTGCATTGGATGGGGATTACACTAAAATATTCACAAAATTCTATGAATAATTGGTTTAGAGGGAAGCTTATGGAGAATTTATCAATGAAGTGGGGAGCAACTATTGTCCTCCCTCAATATTATAATAAACTTTGTACTTTTTTACAACCTCTATTACTACCCACTTAGGTATGGATAATTGTTTCCAAATGTCCTTTATGGAATCCTCCTTCACTAGATAAATCATTTTCTCAAGTCGAGAAGAAAATCGATAGAAAAATAGGAAACGATTGTTTAAAGGAAATTCTAGAGAAATGAAGGAGCAGAGAAAGGAATAAATTATAGTGAATAAAGGGTAAAAGTGACTCTTAAATGTATTTGAATAATAAAGAGTGAGAATTCATTCCGTAAATGAACGTAGGGAAGTCATCAACCGGCGTGGTTCGACTTCCTTGACAAAGTCATCATTTGAAGTGTGATCCTTGATTACGACTAACACATACGTTATCTCCTTTTAGTCTCATTAACAAATAATTACTAGAGTAACCCTAAAACATTGTGGAAAATGACAAAGGGTTCCTTTTGGTGGCTAACAGGCATATTAAAAGAAATACTTAATTTAAAAAAAAAAAGTGTTGACTTATTCTGACCATAGCCTCATTAGGTGATCAAATCTCACTACCGACCTTGATTACTTAAAGGAAATTCTATAGAAATAAGGGAGACGACAAAGGAATAAATTACAGTGAATAAGGAGGAAAATCGACTCTTAAATGTATTTGAATAATGAAGAGTGAGAATTCACTCCAAAAATGATTGCAGGGAAGTCATCAACCGACCTGGTTCAACTTCTTAGACAAAGTCATCATTTGAATCGTGATCCTTGATTATGACTGACATATACGTTAAGTCCTTTTACTCTCACCAACAATCAGTACTCGGTTACCCCTAAAACATTGTGGAAAATGACAAAGGGTTCCTTTGGGGGCCAACAAGCATATTAAAAGAAATATTTAATTTTAAAAAAACAAGTGTTGACTTATTTCGACCATAGCCTAAGTAGTCGATCAAATCTCACTACTGACCACAATCTGAATTACTTTCAATTGGTGATCAAACATTTACAACTCGATAAAACTGCAAAGATGTGGGAGCAATTGTGGGGGAATTATTCGATCAAGCAAAAATAATTGACAAGTGTCGGGGAGACTTGATAAGCAATCACAAAAAGCTAAGAACAAGGAGTAGCCGATCATCAAAAATATAGATCTTGGATTTTGTATATTAAATCATAAAAGAAATCTAAGATTATGGAATCCCACATGACATAGTATCCTTTGGGCTCTCTACAAATTTAACCCATACCCATAGAAAAATATGCATGTATTCTTTATTATGAATGATCGATCAATATGAACATAAATGGGTGCATTGTCGAACCACATACATACTGCGTAATTGATCTTTATTTTCTCCTAGGCTTATTTGTGTTTAGAATTTTACCACCTACCTATATTATTAATATCAAAAGGATCATGTAAATTGGTTCTTACTATAGGTCTAACCAACATCTTGTTAAATAATTATCGGCCATCGACTTCTATTAAGTAAAAGGATTAAGTTAGATAACTAACTCACTTTTTAGAAATCCAATATACATCTTAGGTATTTCATCATTTATATACCAATCCTAAGTTTATGAGATTTTAAGTTGTAGTAGCAGTCATAGTATTAAGGTTTTGTTATAGGTGGCATGCGAGTGCGAATCAACAAGATGAATTGTAAAAATGAAGAATGTGTGGTTGTTCTTATTTTCATGTTCTAAACCTTCACCCTCATGTAGAAGAATATATGGTGCCGTAATAAATCCTTAATTCCATAAGAAATCTCCTGACAACCCCTACAAATGTCTGTTATGATAAACATTGACTAATTCTCTCAAAGTGATGGAATTTATATCCCTAAATAAAGGTCACTAAATAACACATAGATCCAATCACGTGTGAATAAATGTTTAGTACCACTAAGAGGGAGCATGATGAAATGACATTAAGAATGTCATAAATGGGATTTGTATTTACAATCTTGATTCCCACTATGAAATAATACTTGTGAAATAAAATGTTTTCTTTAACGAGATGAGTTTAACATTCTTTATAATGTGTATGTAAAATTGATAATGCAATAGGTAGACCCAGATACTCCTCCCATATTCCTCTATCGCATCCACTAAGGGAAAGGAGGAAGATTTCAATGTCATTTAGATTAAGTCCTAGGATTTGATAAATAACTTATTGCATGGACACGAGAATAGAAGTACTTCAGCATGGGTTTATCCTACGTCCACAAAAAGAGTTGGTAAATGTCATTTAAGGGATTATAGTACAATATATGTATGTCTTGATGAGAGGAGGGTCACTGTAAATATGATAGTACCCTGTTCTCTTAAGGTCATTGTTGACCTTGGCTACACTCTCACTATAATAGGATCAATAAATTTTCTCTTGAACAATGCCTCATTGTGTTATGAATTCATTGATGGTTTTCGTGAGATATAATAAATTCATGGTCGTATTCATCACTTTCCCCTGTTGGTACCAAATATTTTGTTAAGAGGCATAAAACCTCAATAATTTTAATATAGGATACAAAACAAACTCATCACCATATCATATTAGGTTTTGATCTACGGCCAAGGTAAAGCTTGGTTAAGCTTTATTAAGGATTGTATAATCTCTCTATGTTTCAACGTATACCTGGATCGTGATATATAGATCACGATGGCTTTATATAACGACCTTTCTATATTAGTAAACACTAAGTATAATTGGTTATTGATAACCAGTGTTCTTGGTTAAGTGGATATTAACAACAAGGTCATCACATGAATCAAATGTAATGTTGATTTCATAATGTAACTCATAAGAGAATTATCCCATTGTGATCATTATTATGTCATCTGTGAAGAATCCCTCCCCCCCCCCCCCCCCCCCAATATACCTTCTTTTCAATCTTAATATTTTAAAGGTTATAGTGCATCATACATTCACGTGAAGGGTTGTAAAATATATTTTAGGAGTTCATAACATAATTTCTCTATCTTGGGTGAGAGGAGGATCACTATAAAGATGACAATGATCTCTTGAGGTTGGTATTGATTTTAGTTCTACCACCATTATACTAAGATCAATGAAATTTATTCTTGAGCAACACATTCGTGAGATGGAATCATTCATGGCCCCATTCCTTATTTTATGGAGTCAACACAAAACATTTTGTTGACAAACATAAAACCTAAATTATTTTAACGTAGGATACAAAACAATGTGTTAATATTATTCAGTATTGATTTTACCATACATCTGCGAGAAAAGGTTAGTTAAATTTTATTGTGATTCATACATTATCTCTATGTTTTAGTGTGTACTTGAGTCACATTATATGGATCATAATGGCCTTATATATTGACATTTGTATGATAATATACTTTAATTCTTAAATTTTCTTGATGCTCGATGTTATTAGTCAAGTCCACTATGACATATTGGTTATCTCCCTACTCGGACTATAGGTTCGTCGCATAGTCTAGATATATATGTTATCTATAATTTATGTAGTGTAATATTTATAGTTTAACAATTACAAATTTCAATTATCAAAACAACAATAATTAACCCACCATGTGAACCATTTATACACTCCCAACATAAATTTAAGCCAACTACTTAGTAATTACGTTTCCAACAATTTATGTGCGTGTGTGTGTGGGGGGGGGGGGGGGGTATGGGCTAGATCAAATTTGTTCAGTTAGAATTATAATAGCATTATCACATGTAATTATAAGTCCCAAACACAAATCCTAATTAACAATCATGTAAGATAGTTTATAATATGAATATTAAGTCTACAAATCAGGGGTTAATCATCATTTATACATTTACATATATAATTAAAGGTGAGTTGCTAAAAATTATTCATTATTCTCCATCAATTAGTCATTTATACTTAAAGGTACCACCTATATGTAACACCACGTAGCCGATTATATAAACCGTTGTAATAGAAAGTCGAAAAGAATATTTCATTTTAATTTGAATTGTTTGTGGAATTTAAAATGTTGGTTTCATTTTTTTGAAAAATGGATTTTTAATCGGAATTGATATCGGGGAAAATGAATTTTTTATTCTCTAGAAAACATTTTTGGGCCTCCTGGGCACCTGCTTAGGGTCGAATCGATTCGACCTTGGGGGTGAATTGATTCGCATCAGGCAATGTCAGCAGGTTTTTTTAATTTTTTTAGAGTTGTTTTATATTAAAACTCCTCCCCTTCTTATTATAAATGTAATTCGGGTTTAGACTTTTTCAAATGAATTCATGTCAACCCTAAGAGTAATATTCTCCCTTGTTTATATCTCCTTTCATCTACAAAACCCTAACCCCCTTAAAAAGCAAGATTCAACCAAAGTTTTGAAGGTCCAAACCGTGTTTTTCCAAAATCATCCAAGAATGCGTCTTTGTTTTTCATGAGAGGAACACAACTATCTAATCAGATTCTTGAAATGAGTTTTTATAGGAATTAATACTTATGTTATTCCCCTTTAGTATTATCCGTTTTAAATGTTACCTAAACACCAATAAGCATTGCTTTCCTAAAATAAATTAGATAGACTAATTAGGAATAGTGAAAGTAAAGTTGGGAATGCTTTTATTCAAATATTTAATAGAATTTAAGACTCAAAAACTCTCGCATGGTTAGATTAGAAATTGGGATTCCTTTAGAATATAGGGATGTCTGCAAATTAAAATAAATTGTTTAAATTTTAAAAATTAAATTCGACTCGAAAAATCATGTCAATTATGTGCATATTGTAGAATAGAAATTTATGGTTGTATGCTTTAAAATCACGTGAATCAAAATTATATCAGTTGTTGAAAAATGAATTTCTTAATTAATATTATAATTAAACGGTCACAAAAAATTGAATAAATGATAACCGTGTGATTAATATAAATGATTGTTGTGATATGATAAAAATATGCCTTATGTGATCGTGAATTGTGCCTATATTCGACACCTCGGGGACGACGGAACTATTGGGGTAGTTATGGTTTTCAAATTATTTCAGGTTGCTTGATAGGTATTGGACTAGTAGATAGGCCTTTATTGTTGTTAACACTTTCTAGGTATGGAACTAGTGAGTGTAAGTTTTTATGGATGGGTATGTGACACCCCACTTAATTAAATAACGGGTGATCAGTCTTTTATCAAATTAAAATAGGTTTCTCACTCGGTTCATTCTCAGCATCACTGTAGAAAACCATATTAATTACTAACCACAAATTAGTTAATTAAGCCGGTGCCAAAAAATTTATCTTTCATTAAACAATTTATAATAATATGAGGAAAACTAAATCAAAACATTCACACAATTAATATAGTTTAAACCATCACAAGGAATAAATAAATGAATAAATGTCTTAACGAATAAACCATCGACTACAAAATCCAAATCCATATAATAAGTCCATCAGAGAATAAATAAATTCCGAAATAACTCACAAATGAATAACTGGATAAATAAAGTCTAAATGGGATAACAATGCCAACTAAGACACTGAAATGAAATCCTACACTAGGAATTAAAGATGGATGCATCTAGTCAAGTCCGGCAAACCTCCACAGTGCTGCAACTAATCGTCCCTAAAATATATCATCGACTCTGGCGTCCCTATGGCTGGACACCTAAAAGGTTTTGGAAAATCTTTATAGCAAGGATTAGAACCCAAAACATTTTAAAAACATTTAACAAGAATTTATCACAATTTAAAAATCAGTTAATAGATACACATGTTAGGTTTGTGTACACTCCCTTGAGTATCCTCACATCTCATCTATTATGCACACCTAATGTTTTCTACTTAGCCCACCTAGCCCTACTATCCAAGCTAACTAGACATAAGTATCTATCTTGACTATCGACACCTATAAGTCCCCGTACCACCTATACAGTACGCTATCTTAATTAACATATCTCTTATGTTATTAATATAATGAGTAACATTCTCCATATTTTATAATTTAATCATTTAATTAAGTTTCACTACTTAATTCATTATTTATATACCCAATATCAATCTGTCTACTATCACACATAAGTGGAATGATTTAAACTGGTGTATATATATATATTTATATCACTAATATTTATATAATTGTGGTGTCTCTCAAAAGGACCACCGTCCAAATAGGCATACTCTGCTATCAGTCGATGTACTTTTTGCACTAAATTAAGGATTATTGGTTCGACATGTCTCCTTGAACCCAAAAATTAAATAGCAAGCAATGGAGGCGAACATATTTCAAAGCATTTGGGCTACGCCCATACCTAACGTACCCCAAATGACCTGTTAGTCTCACTAATACATGGCACATACCCAGCCTCCCTAAGTTCTATGTTATGGGGCACAAATCCAGATCTCCCGGGAATATCACCCATTGCGCGAGAACGTTTGTGATAGCAGGCAGCGTGGGTATGTTAACCTTTAGCACCAATTATATAATAGGTATACACACAACCAATATATACATTAAATTAGTAGATATACAGACTACCTAATTGTCCTACTTCATACGTAGTATTTATCTCTGGACTACTCATCGTACTATCAAGTTACGATTATTCTCACTATCGTATTAATCCGAGTATTGCTCTATACTCTTAGGGCCCTAGTTACCCCTTCAATAAATTCTCACCAGAATCCTCTCATTAAGACTAAGCCAACTATAATACCCCTCCCTAGATATTAGGTATTTACATTATTTAAGGTGTTTTTTCCAAAGGAAAAATAGAAGACTAAATCATCCACCTGTAACACGAAAAGTAATACCTAAGGTGGCATATTCCATAAATGGTTTAAACGAGAAAAATCCCATGATGCATTTGTCTCATGAATGAATATTTAATATCCAATAGTATTAGATAGGATGTCCATTAAGTTTGAGAGAAAAATGTCAAGGAACGAATGTGACACGAACAAGGTTAATACAACGCGACATTTAAATGGTACGAAAAGCAAAGTGTCAAAATATGGATTAAACAAGAAAGTTTTGCATTGCTTGGCTATCATGAGACTGATTTTATATTATTATTTTAAGTACTTAGATTATGTTTCAAGAGATTTGGACAAGCAATTAGCACTACGCAAGCCTGGGTACAAATTGTTCGATGGTGCGCGACACTACAAAAGTCCAGTTTTGTGTGAATTTTTTGGGACAATTTGTAAGTCAAAAAATATTCCTACCATATTTTTACACTCATTAAAATATAAGGAATATTATCATGTGAAGAAAAAAACATGTTTTGCGCGGAGGTCCCGATTCTTGCACGCCTTCTTCAGGACAATCCGGGAGGCCAAACGGCCACTGTAAATATTATTTTTTTAGCCCAAAAAATACAAAAAATATGAATCTCAAGTTAAAATTTTAAAAAAAAGGAAAAAATATATTTTTAGAGAAAAAGTGAGGCAAATAGCATTTGTGGGTGTTTTGGGCATTTTTCGATTTTTTTGGGGGTCCTATGTTGGTGCAATGTGTTGTCATTTTCCTACCTTGATTTACAGGTATTTGTAAGTGTTTTAAACATTTTTTAACACACCAACACTTGTTATTTGGTTCATAAGTTGAAGACTTCCCAAAATAGCTTATAAGAGAGAAATGTGAGTGCATAGACTTGTGACAACCCGCTTATTAAAATAAGAGGTGGCCAGCCCGAAACTCCAATAATGACAGGAATCATAGATGGTCCATTCTTAGCATCATTGTAGTACAATAAGTATACGAGATAATCACCAATTATTTTAGATAACGGATTGTCAAAATTTATTTTATAAGTTAATGAAAGACATTTAAACAATCCAATTGAAAAGAAGGTGGATATAAAAGAAGACTATTATTAGATAATCAACCATTTACATAAAAATAACTGAATAAGCTATTGGTTAACAAAACTTTACAAGAAGGTTACACCGAGTATTAAAGTACAATTATCACCTTATATAATAGAAGTACAAAACTTGGGCAACGCGCCTGAATGTGTCACTGATCATAACTAGAATGCAAAAGATAGAAGCATCTATATCAAGTAACCCATAACATCCGCAAAGTGTTATAGCTCCAGGACACTGGGATAGAAAAGTCAATACGGGCAGCCTTGCGGTGGAGCACCTGGGTGAATATAAGATTCATGCAAAACAAAAAAATATAAACGGGTGAGGTCCGGGTTTAATATGATCACCAAGTGAATAGTGTGCAAGACAGTTATGCATATTTAATCATCAGGAATAAGCTTGTCTCCCTCTCCCCAAATAATAATAAGAATTCTCACCTCTCAATCTAAGAGCACAACCTAATGGAATATTAATGACAATGATCATAATTTATGTATGCATGAGAATATAGATAAAATCTTAATTAATGAGATTCCATTTCCGTTTTACATAGTTTCACTTCACCATTCCTTTTCTCATTAGAAAATTTATTCAAAGAAATTTATTTCGTAAAGTTCTTTATAATAAATAAAATCCCACTTTAATAAGAATAGTTATAATTCACATCATATAACGATTCTAAGACCATCCTTTTGGGTTTCCCTACTGGATGCGCACCTAAATATCTATCATCTTCCATGGCCTATAACCAAGACAACCTGGGCATCATACATCGCGTGACTTCCGGAAACAGACATATACCTTCGATAGCGAGTCATAACTACACCCAAAATTACCAAACTTCGAACAATAATCACACAATAAAATAGTAATCGGTCCTATGGCCGAGGACTATATTCATCCTGCATTCACTAGCCAAGGGACTTCACCTCATGCGCGTAACTTCCCCTATGATAGAATTTAGATAGGTGTGTATATACAAATTATCATTCACAAGTTATACCCATTTTAAAATATGCCTTACATTTTTATCCGGAACCATAAGCGTTTAATGTCATCATTATAAACCTCAACGTTTAATAAATCCCCAAATTAGTCTCCGAGAATTAACGACGTTACTATGAGCCTCTCTAAATTTTCCACAATTATATAATCCTACTATTCCCTAGTCTCAAACTAGTTTACTCAAGAAAGAACAAACCAAACGTCTATTAAATAATCCCCGAGATAAGTCTAAGTATCGCCTTTCTAATCTAGTGTCATCACATACCTAACATTAGTCTCAAGTAAACGTTATTACATCCTAACAGAAAGTTACTAGGTCCTAAAACTATAAGAAAAGGGTTAGAAAGTAAGTTAGAAAATTATCCTAAAACAACAGGAATTTTGAATCGATTTGCCCTACCCGAATCGATTCGGTCAAGAGGACCCAACATTCTACTTACAGTCGAATCGATTCCGATAATACAAATCGATTCTCCCAACACAGACCTGTAGCCTACCCATTTAACGAATCGATTTGCTCGGGGTGAATCGATTCGCCTGGGCCAGAATGCCCAATTTCGACTATGGAGTTTAATAACCCCAAATTTTCCCAAACTCATTTCTCTTGCATTTTACCCACACCATCCATCAATAATCCAACAAAACACTCCTACATAATTTATAACAACTATAATCCACACAATAAGTATCTAAAATAATGTTTAAGGGTTCAAACACTACAAATTCTTTAAAACCCATATTTGTTCAATTGATTCCAATACACAACTATCACTACAAATTATTCACCTTAAATCATATATTAGCAAGTAAGAAACTTGCCTTAAGGTTGTATTCTCATATTCTCTTCCGGTAGATGCAAGATCAAGCCCAATTTCTTCAATTCTTCTTATTTCTCTTCTTTTTCCCCAAATTCTCTCAATCTCTATTTCTCTCTAGGTTTAGGAAGCATACACTTGAGAAATAAGAGGGGTTGTAAGACTTAATCGTGTACTTAGCATTAATTTCCATCTTTAAATGTTAATACACCATTAAAATGACTCGTAACTGTAATACCCTGTATATTTTGTGATATTTATTTATGGGATTAATTGAAGTAAATGCGTATTAATTAGAAATTAATCCGGATTAAAAAACTAGCGAGATGCGAGTTGGTATTTGATTACAATGTGCGTATATGATTATATATGAATATTGAATTATGAAACTTGTCGTGAGATTGAAATACGGCAATTTGGAAATTTTGTTGAGACGCGTATGACAGTCGCGTCATGGAATATAATTATGATAATTATAAAGTTAATTTTATTTCTATAAATCGTATGGTCATTTTGAGTGCGCCAACGCGTACGGAAGGGTCGAAATAGTCAGAAAACACTAGCCGGGGGTTTGGTTTGGGTCCCGGGGCATTTTTAGGCCATACCGACAACGTATAAGGGTAGTTTGGTAATTTTAGAATTTTGGGATTTTTTATTAACGAATTTTAGGAATTTTAAATGGAAAAATTAAAAGACCCACTAACCCATTACCAGCCATTAACTGATTAGAGGGCTACGGGGGTTATTAGAATTAGCCCCAAAAGTTCCTAAGACAAACCCTAGCCTCCATTGCCACCATTAGAGAAGAAAGCTTGGAGAGAGAGGGAGGAGGAATTCTGCAGAAGAGAGAGAGAATCGTTCATCGATTCGTTATCAAAATCAGAGATTCAAATAAGGCAAGTGGTTTAATTTCGTTATTTTGCAAATAATGTTTTCTCCATGCGTAGGAATTGATAAAATCTCATTGTTCTTGGGACTTAATGAAAAATCCATTTAAATTGAAAGTAGAAATTTCATTTTTGATGAGGAATCGCATGTAGATTGGTACTTAGATGATTATTCTGATGATATTATAATTTGGATGAAACAAAAAAACGTATTTAATTAGGCTCTTTGATGATTTATAAATTCTAGGGTTCATGTTCTTAAAATTGGGGGAAATATGAAGAGATTTCATAATTAAATGAGGTTAGAATGAATTAACCCCACAAATCATGTTAGTATATGACCTAAATATGTTTAGGAATGATTAGAGACTTTAAAAATCGTTGGATTAATGTTTGGATGAGATTTGAGGTGTAGAGAAGTTGAAAAAACGAGATTTGGAAAATCTGGGCTCGAATCTGGCCACTCGTTAGAAGACCTGTCCAGGTCGTTCGAACGAGCTCGTTCAAACGAGCTTCTAACGAGTTGACAGTTTTACTTCAAACGAGAGGGATGTTCGTTCGATGACTTTCGTTCGAACGAGATCTCGTTAGAAGGCCCAGTTCGTTCGAACGAACTCTCGTTCGAACAGCCTCATTCGAACGAGACTTTTAACGAGTTGGCAGTTTAGGCTTTTTAGCCTGTGTTGATCCCGAGTGTCCCGTAACCTTGTGTATATGTAGGGATAACCTTCCCTTGATGATTAATTGATATATTTGGGATGTTTGGTATATAATGAGGAGTCAAACCTAGAAGTGTAGTTTGAACCTAAGGGAAAATATGAAGTAGGACGTGAGTGTCTATTACGATGCGAGAACTATTGACGTCCTAATTTATTATATTAACTGAGAACATATAAATTGTGTAGTATTATATGTCGGTACGGAAATGAGAAGTGTAGAACCAATATATTATGGTGATTACTAATATGTATGAATACTTAGTATATGTATTGATTTTATGTGTATGACATACCTACCATACTTGCTATCACGGGAGGTTTACGTTCGCTTAGGGCCTTCTAATCCTTGTGTTGCCCAGATTTAGATTGGTTACCTCGATGAACATAGGTCAGAGAAGGGCTTCTTGGGATATTAATAAGTCTGCTGATCGTTGGAGCGCAGGTATATGCGTGACCCATGTGATGTGACTGTGTTCGCCTCCATTTTTTGTGATGTTGTTATCTGAGGACGATTCCTGAGAGATTTGGAATGCGTGATCCTTATGTACGTGATGTACCGGGATGGATAGTAGAGTATGTGTGCACCGCAGCTAGTCTCGGGGTGCTTGTATTGTATATTTATGACGTGAATAATATACACTTAATTAATGGGAACTTTCATGATTGGTATTGTGAATAATATTATGGTAATGTTTTGAGAAATACATAACGGGTTAACTGATAGTGAATGGTATTACTAATCGAGAATCTGAGTTTAAATAAAGGCCACTATTTATTTGATAACGCTAGAATGTAATATGGGAATCGAGTAGTAAGGGGTAGAACTTATTACGGTTTGGTTAAATGTGTATGTCATGTAGATGGGTACGGTACGTTAGGAGTGGACATGTAGTCGAGAGGTGAGAATTTCATGTGAGTGCATGTCCTAACATGTATTTTGCATTTAATGTTTTAATGTTATTAAAACACTTGCTGTTTTTAAAATGATTTCCACTTTCGGGCTCTGACCAATTTGCTTTCAAATCTATTTTTGTAAAAACCATTTTAGGTGCCCAGCCACAAGGACACCATGCTTAGGATCCTCATTCAGGTGACGAGCTGTAGCTGTTTGTTGAAGTTACAGGACTTTTCTTGTAGACGCTTCATCTATCTTGACTCTATATTCAGCACTTATCAGTCGTAGGGCATGTCGCCCATTTCTTTTAGAGACTTTTCATTTATTTCAGTTATTCGGACTTCTGGCATGTAATTAATTCAGGATTCAGACTTGACATTTTATTTTCAGTTGTGGAATTGTTGTGAGGAGTTTTCCTCCGGACTTATTATTATTTGTTGATTATTTCATTACTTCGTTACGGTGAATGGATTATATTATTCTTCCATTATTCTTTTATCGCATGTTAATCAGACTTAAATTAAAATTTGGCAACTTACTTTTTAAATACTAGGTGGTTAGTAATTACTAAAATGTTTTCGACGGTGATGCTATTAACTGAACCAACTTGGCATTTTGTATTGATTTAATAAAGGAGTAGCTACCCGATATTTAATTTGTCGGGGTGTCACAGGTGGTATCACAGCATCAGGTTCTAGTGTCCATTAGGATCTGTACGGCTTATTATCTTTCCGCTGAGCTTTCTTTGAAGTAGAGCCCTATATTTTAGGACTGTTGTATTCTTTTGTATATGCTACGTTCTTCAGCTATTTTAAGTTTATAACTGGGAACTTATAAACTTCATTCTTATTTCAGATGCCTCCACAACGTGCACAAAGGATTCCCAGGGATGCAACGCCAGAACCACAACCCGCACCAGTTCAGGGCACGATGAATGCCGCCGAGGTTGCAGCCATTGTGGCCCAGGCGGTAAATGCCGCACTTGCAGTTGTTCAGCAGGCACCACCTCAGGCGCCGATAGCCGCGCCAATTCAGGCACATGCATTCCCGTCTGCTTGGGAACGTGTACGTGATGCTTTTCAGAAAGCACACCCTCCGGAGTTCGTAGGTAGCTCCGATGTGGTAGTTTCGAGTCAGTAGAGGAAGGATATTCAGCGGCACTTGAGGATGTACGAGTGAACTGAGGTTCAGAAGCAGATACTAGCTACCTTTAAGCTAGTGGGGTCTGCACTACAGTGGTGGGAGTCTATTACCACCGTGGAGGAGAGAGACACTCTCACTATTGAGGAGTTCTGGGTACGGTTCGACCGCAAGTACTTTCCGTCAGCTATTCATACGGAAATGAGGAGGAAGTTGATGAGCCTTCGACAGGAGGGTAAGACTGTGGCTGAGTATGAGGCCGAATTCACTAATCTTCTGAACATTGTTCCAGATGAGATACCGACAGAGGAGAAGAAGATACAGAAATTTACTGACGGGTTGACATGGAGGATTTGTCAGCACTTGTTAGGGAACCTCTCGTTAGCCACTTATTCTGATGTGGTTAACGCTGCATTGCTCCATTGTCAGGATCACCGCTTTCACATGGCTGAGGGCAAGCGATCGGGAGAGTCCATCCATCAGGGCAGGACTGGAGGGAATGGTACCAGTGGGGCACAATCTGTTCAAGGGCAGAGACAGGGTTCCCAGGGTTCCCAGCAGGGGGATAACAAGAGCTTCAGGTCAGGAAATTTCAGGCACGGACAGGGAGGTTTCCCGCAGGGCCATCAGGGTCCGAACGGCCATCAGAACCAGCAGGGTCAGAATGGTCAACAGCAGTTTCAGTAGGGCCAGCAGGGTT
This sequence comes from Sambucus nigra, assembly GCA_949130495.1. Taxonomy (NCBI): domain Eukaryota; kingdom Viridiplantae; phylum Streptophyta; class Magnoliopsida; order Dipsacales; family Adoxaceae; genus Sambucus; species Sambucus nigra. Next base: position 175,147,969 of record OX422208.1, read on the forward strand.
AGTGGAGGAATGGTAACGGCCACCAGGGCCGGGGGCAGCAGGGGCAGAGAGGGGGGAACTTCCCGGGGAAGTGTTTCGTTTGTGGCAAAACTGGCCATAAATGCCAGGACTGTCCTGATAGGGGCAGGGCCTCGCAGCAGCAGCAGGGTGCTAGACATGAGCCATAGAGGCCACTTTTTCCACCTGCTCTCCCAGCTCCAGCCCAGGTGACAGCACTACCAGCCATTCCAGCAGTTCCTATGCAGCAGGGGCAGTTACAGTATGGACGTGTCTATAATGTCCACCAGGCAGCAGCTCCACATGCACCACCCGCGATTGAGGGTATGTTTCCTATCCATGATACTATGGGTCGGGTTTTGTTTGATACGGGGGCAACGCACTGTTTTATAACTACACATTTTGCGAAAGCCTTAGGGTTGTTAGCCATAGCAGAGAGCACAGTGACGTGTGTAGACTCACCATTGGGGAGTGGGTCGCTTATTTTCTTTATATGCCGGGGAGTGGAGGTAGAGATTGGTAGTCTGGTGTTACCTGCAGACATGTTGGTATTAGATATGCATGTGCACGATGTGATTATCGATATGGATTGGCTCGCTGATTACAGAGCCATGATTGATTGCTTCGGTGGGAGCATTGTTTTTGCCATTCCGGAGCAAGAGATGTTTGTAGTGGCGATGCCTCGCCCAGAGGGAGGTTCGACCGCTCATTTGTACTACATAGAGGAGGATACCTCCAAGGAGGTTGTGATTCCTTTAGATTCGATCCCAGTTGTCAGGGAGTACTCAGATGTGTTTCGGGAGATACCAGGCATACCCCCTAGTCGAGAGATAGACTTTGTCATAGACTTATTGATAGATACGAGACCTATAGCACGGGCACCGTACCGTATGGCTCCAGATTAGATGAGGGAGTTATGGGATCAGATTGAGCAGTTGTTAGGTCAGGGGTTTATACGGAGGAGTACTTCGCCGTGGGGTGCCCCTGTGTTATTCGTAAAGAAGAGAGATGGTTCACTGAGATTGTGTGTGGATTACCGAGAGTTGAATAAGGTCACGATACGGAATAAGTATCTGTTTCCTCGAATCGATGACTTATTCGACCAGTTGAGAGGAGCTTCTTTATTCTCGAAGATTGATTTGCGATCGGGATACCATCAGTTGCGTATCAGGGAGGAGGATGTCTCGAAGACTGCGCTCTTATCGAGATATGGTTCTTACGAGTTTCGGGTTATGCCTTTTGGTTTGACCAATGCTCCAGCCGTGTTTATGGACTTGATGAATAGGGTGTTCAGAGATTTCCTAGATCAGTTTGTCATTGTCTTCATTGATGATATTCTAGTTTACTCCCAGACAGAGGAGGATCACGCCGAGCATTTGAGGCAAGTTTTGCAGACACTACGTCAGAAAGAGCTGTATGCAAAATATGAGAAATACGAGTTTTGGCTGAAGGAGGTCCAGTTTTTGGGACATATTATTTCCGAACGGGGGATATCTGTTGATCCGAGGAAAGTATCTGCGGTGAGGGAGTGGGTACAGCCCACAACACCGACGGAGATCCGTAGTTTCTTGGGATTAGCAGGATACTACAGGAGGTTCATTCGGGGATTTTCAAAGATAGCAGGTCCTTTGACACATCTGACTCGTAAGGGTGTGCCATTCATCTGGAGTGATGCCTGTGAGTTGGCATTCGATGAGTTGAAGGATAAGTTGACCTCAGCACCTATGTTAGCATTGCCGAGACCGGGAGTTGAGTATCTAGTCTACACCGATGCGTCCTTGTAAGGACTTGGAGGTGTATTACAGCAAGAGAGTCAGGCCATTGCTTATGCATCCCGTAAGCTAAAACCTCACGAGAAGAATTACCCCACTCATGACTTGGAGTTAGCGGCAGTGGTATTTGCCCTTCGTATTTGGAGACATTACCTTTTGGGGGAAAAGTTTCGAGTGTTCACGGACCACAAGTCCCTACATTACCTATTCACACAAAAGGAGTTGAATATGCGGCAGCGAACGTGGCTTGAGTTTGTGAAGGACTATCAGTTTGATATCCAGTATCACCCGGGGAAGGCTAACGTGGTAGCAGACGCGTTGAGCCGTAGGCCAGCGGATGAAGTGGCAGGGGTGTGGAAGGCCAAATGGAAGGAGTTGGGACACCAGGATGCAGTGGCCCGATCATTCATGTCTGTGATGACCGTTACACCACAGATTGTCACGAAGGTAGTAAGGGCACAGGCAAATGACTCGTTCTATCAGGAGAAGATAGTTCGATTATTAGCAGAGGGAGTCGAGTCCTATACCGTTAGCTCAGACGGGAGATTACGGTTCAATGGGAGATTGGTAGTTCCGGAAGGAGAGGAATTACAGCACGAGGTGATGATAGAGTCGCACGGCTCACGGTTCATGGTACATCCCGGTGGGGACAAGATGTACCAAGACATGAGACGACAGTATTGGTGGAGCGGGATGAAGAGAGATATTGCCGAGTTTGTTTCTAAATGCGCCACTTATCAGCTAGTAAAAGTGGATCATCAGAGACCGGCAGGACTTCTACAGCCATTGGAGGTCCCGATGTGGATGTGGGGGAGCATATCCATGGACTTTATCACGGGGTTGCCTACGTCACAGAGAGGTCACGACTCCATTTGGGTAATTGTGGACAGGTTGACCAAAGTCGCCCAGTTCCTACCCGTAAGGACAGACTACACTACGGGATAGTATGCCCAGCTCTTTATTTATGAGATAGTGAGACTTCACGGTGTGCCCCTAAATATTGTGTCTGACGGAGACAAGATATTTGTTTCAAGGTTTTGGGAGAGTTTTTAGGAGGCCATGGGCACGGAATTGCGGTTGAGTACGGCGTATCACCCGCAGACCGATGGGAAAACTGAACGTACAAACCAGATGTTGGATGACATGCTACGTATGAGTATCATTGATTTTGGGGGTGGATGGGAGCAGTATCTCCCATGGGTGGAGTTTGCTTACAACAACTCCTACCAGTTCACCATTGGCATGGCTCCATTTGAGGTGTTGTACGGTAGACCTTGTCGTTCCCCAGCATGTTGGTTGGAGGTGGGGGACAACAAACTGCTTGGGCTGGAAGTGATTCAGGATACTTTGGCGAGGATATAGTTGATTTGGAGTCGCATTCGGGTAGTTCAGGATCGACAGAAGAGCTATGATGATGCAAAGAGGTTCTTCAGGGAGTTCCAAGTGGGGGACCAGGTTTTTCTCAGAGTATCTCCTATGAAGGGGATTATGCATTTGGGGAAGAAAGGGAAGTTGGCACCGAGATACGTGGGACCATTTCCTATTATTGAGCGGATTGGACCGGTTGCGTAGGCTTGGGTTACCGGAGCATTTACATCGGATTCATGATGTATTTCATATTTCCTTGCTAAGGAAATATCTTAGAGATGATTTGGCTCATTCTCATATTGCTTTGGAGGACATCGATCTCCAGCCTGATAGCTCCTACGAGGAGGGGCCGATTGCTATTTTGGACCGAAGTGAGCGGAAACTACGGTCAAAGATAGTTCCGTTAGTGCGTGTTCAGTGGCGAAATCATAATGTCGAGGAGTCCACATGGGAGCGCGAGGATGAGATGCACGAACGTTATCCAGAGTTGTTCTTACCAGGTACTTTCTATTTTCGAATTTCGGGACGAAATTCAGTTATTAGGGGGGAAGTATGTAATACCCCGTATATTTTGTGATATTTATTTATGGGATTAATGGAATTAAATGCGTATTAATTCGAAATTAATCCGGATTAAAATACTAGCGAGATGCGAGTTGGTATTTGATTATAAGGTGCATATATGATTATATATGAATATTGAATTATGAAACTTGTCGTGAGATTGAAATATGACAATTTGGAAATTTTGTTGAAACGCGTGTGACAGTCGCGTCATGGAATATAATTATGATAATTAAAAAGTGAATTTTATTTCTATAAACCGTATGGTCATTTTGAGTGCACCAACGCGTCCGAAAGGGTCGAAATAGTCAGAAAACACTAGCCGGGGGTTTGGTTTGGGTCCCGGGGCATTTTTAGGCCATACCGGCAACGTATAACGGTAGTTTGGTAATTTTAGAATTTTGGGATTTTTTATTAACGAATTTTTGGAATTTTAAATGGAAAAATTAAAAGACCCACTAACCCATTACCAGCCATTAACTGATTAGAAGGCTACGGGGGTTATTAGAATTAGCCCCAAAAGTTCCTAAGACAAACCCTAGCCTCCATTGCCACCATTAGAGAAGAAAGCTTGGAGAGAGAGAGAGGACAAATTCTGCAGAAGAGAGAGAGAATCGTTCATCAATTCGTCATCAAAATCAGAGATTCAAATAAGGCAAGTGGTTTAATTTCATTATTTTTCAAAGAATGTTTTCTCCATGCGTAGGAATTGATAAAATCTCATTGTTCTTGGGAGTTAATGAAAAACCCATTTAAATTGGAAGTAGAAATTTCATTTTTGATGAGGAATCGCATGTAGATTGGTACTTAGATGATTATTCTGATGATATTATAATTTGAATGAAACAAAAAAATGGATTTAATTAGGCTCTTTGATGATTTATAAATTCTAGGGTTCATGTTCTTAAAATTGGGGGAAAATATGAAGAGATTTGATAATTGAATGAGGTTAGAATGAATTAACCCCACAAATCATGTTAGTATATAACCTAAATATGTTTAGGAATGATTAGAGACTTTAACCAATCGTTGGATTAATGTTTGGATGAGATTTGAGGTGTAGAGAAGTTGGAAAAACGAGATTTGGAAAATCCGGGCTCGAATCTAGCCACTCGTTAGAAGACCTGCCCAGGTCGTTCGAACGAGCTCGTTCGAACGAGCTTCTAACGAGTTGACAGTTTGACTTCTAAAGAGAGGGATGTTCATTCGATGACTTTCGTTCGAACGAGATCTCATTAGAAGGCCCAGTTCGTTCGAACGAACTCTCGTTCGAACGAGAGTTCTAACGAGTTGACAGTTTAGGCTTTTTAGCCTGTGTTGATCCCGAGTGTCCCGTAACCTTGTGTATATGTAGGGATAACCTTACCTTGATGATTAATTGATATATGTGGGATGTTTGGGATATAATGAGGAGTCAAACCTAGAAGTGTAGTTTGAACCTAAGGGAAAATATGAAGTAGGACGTGAGTGTCTATTACGATGCGAGAACTATTGACAGCCTAATTTATTATATTAACCGAGAACATATACATTGTGTAGTATTATATGTCGGTACGGAAATAAGAAGTGTACCACCAATATATTATGGTGATTACTAAGATGTGTGAATACTTAGTATATGTATTGATTTTATGTGTATGACATACCTACCATACTTGCTATCACGAGAGGTTAACATTCGCTTAGGGCCTTCTAATCCTTGTGTTGCCCGGATTTAGATTGGTTACCTCGATGAACATAGGTCAGAGAAGGGCTTATTGGGATATTAATAAGTCTGCTGATCGTGGGAGCGCAGGTATGTGCGTGACCCATGTGATGTGACTGTGTTCGCCTCCATTATTTGTGATGTTGTTATTTGAGGACGATTCCTGAGAGATTCGGAATGCGTGATCCTTATGTACGTGATGTACCGGGATGGATAGCAGAGTATGTGTGCACCGCAGCTAGTCTCGGGGTGCTTGTATTGTATATTTATGACGTGATTAATATACACTTAATTAATGGGAACTTTCATGATTGGTATTGTGAATAATATTATGGTAATGTTTTGAGAAATACATAACGGGTTAACTGATAGTGAATGGTATTACTAATCGACAATCTGAGTTTAAATAAAGCCCTCTATTTATTTGATAACGCAAGAATGTTATATGGGAATCGAGTAGTAAGGGGTAGAACTTATTACGATTTGGTTAAATGTGTATGTCATGTAGATGGGTACGGTACGTTAGGAGTGCACATGTAGTCGAGAGGTGAGAATTTCATGTGAGTGCACGTCCTAACATGTATTTTGCATTTAATGTTTTAATGTTATTAAAACACTTGTTGTTTTTAAAATTATTTCCACTTTCGGGCTCTGACCCATTTGCTTTCAAATCTATTTTTGTAAAAACCATTTTAGGTGCCCAGCCACAAGGACACCATGCTTAGGATCCTCATTCAAGTGACGAGCTGTAGCTGTTTGTTGAAGTTACAGGACTTTTCTTGTAGACACTTCACCTATCTTGACTCCATATTCAGCACTTATCAGTCGTAGGGCATGCCGCCCATTTCTTTTAGAGACTTTTCATTTATTTCACTTATTCGGACTTCTGGCATGTAATTAATTCAGGATTCAGACTTGACATTTTATTTTCAGTTGTGGAATTGTTGTGTGGATTTTTCCTCCAGACTTATTATTATTTGTTGATTATTTCATTACTTCGTTATGGTGAATGAATTATGTTATTCTTCCATTATTCTTTTATCGCATGTTAATGAGACTTAAATTAAAATTTGGCAACTTACTTTTTAAATACTAGGTGGTTAGTAATTACTAAAATGTTTTCGACAGTGATGCTATTAATTGAACCAACTTGGCATTTTGTATTGATTTAATAAAGGAGTAGCTACCCGATATTTAGTTAGTCGGGGTGTCACAGTAACTCCATAATTGAGTCATAACTTGTCAAAAGTTCCCGAAACCCAAAAATACCATATGGCACTTATTTTCACTATCTCGACTATTTCGGGACTAACCGCGCCCTATAAATTTTCATCCGGAATAATATAAATCATTTCATTTTCCAACTTCATTTTAACCCATAAATGTCGTTTAAAACACAACGACACTATAAATCATAGAATGATGCCATTTACATTCACATAACAGTAAATATGCAAAATCTAGTCAACATTATATTTTAAATCACATAAAATAATACTTACTCCATCATCTAATATTTTATATAATTTCCTCACATGGTTAATTAATATAAAATTACTCAACTCAAAAATAAGGGTTATTACATACTCCTCCCTTATAAGTTAATTTTGCCCTCAAAATTCAAGCGTACCTTGAAAAAAGAGACATGGATACTTTTCTCGCATAACGTCCTCATGCTCCCACGTTGACTCCTCGGCATTGTGATGTCCTCATTGGACACGAACCAAGGGCACCACTCTAGATCTTATCATACGCTCCCCATGATCTAAGATTGCCACTGGTTGTTCCTCGTATGAAATATCCGGCTGCAATTCGATATCATCTAAAGGAATGTGCTAGTGAGCTTCTTCACACCTCTTGTACTTTTTCAAGAATGAAACATGAAACACATCATGAATCTGCTGTAAGTGTTTCGGTAAGGCGAATTGATAAGCTACTGGGCCTACCTTAGAAATAATGGTAAAAGGGCCTACATAGAGCGGAGCAAGCTTCCATTTCTTCCCAAATCACGTTATACCCTTCATTGGTGAAACTCGTACAAAAACTTGATCTCCAACCTCCAATTCCACATGACTTTTATTTGGATCAGCATAACTCTTTTGACGATCTAGAATGATTTGAATGCGATTGCGAATAAGTTCAATCTTTGAAGAAGTATCTTGGATCATTTCCGGTCCAAGATATTTTTTATCCCCTACTTCCAATCAACAAGTAGGTGATCTAGACGGTCGGCCATATAATGCCTCATAGGGTACCATACCTATGGTGAATTGGTACGAATTATTATATGTGAATTTTACCAAGGGAGGGTATTGTTCCTAACCTCCTTTAAAGTTAAGTACACACATTATGATCATTCCCTCTAACATTTGGTTGACTCTTTCCATTTGCCCATCTATTTGAGGGTGATAGGAGGTACTCAACTTCAACTCGGTTCCCATCACTTCTTGGAAACTTTGCCAAAAATGGGAAATAAAAATTTTGTCTTGGTCGTAGACTATATTAACGGGCACCCCGTGGAGTCTAACAATCTTCGCAATAAATAACCGAGCATAGCGAGCAGTATTGTAGTATGTACGTACCGACAAGAATGTGCTGACTTGGTTAAATGATCGACAATTACCCAAATGGAATCATGACCGTTTTGTGATGTTGATAATCCCATGATGAAATCCATCGAGACGCTTTCCCAGTTCTATACCGGTATTTTTAAGGGTTCTAGCAATCTCGTCGGTCATTGATGGTCTACCTTCACTAGTTGACAAGTAGTACATTGAGAAACAATTTCAGAAATATCCCGTTTCATGCCCGCCCAACAATATTAACGGCACATGTCTTGGTACATTTTTTCTACACCAGGATGTACTACGAATTTGGACCCATGATATTCTGTCATTATGGACCATCTCAAATCCCCCTCATCCAAGACAACAAGTCTCTCGTGGAAACGTTACCCACCCTCAGAACTTATAGAGTAGGATTTCGCTCCCTCGATTAACAATTGGCGTACACGGTATTAAAAATCTTTGTCCCTTCCTTGAACTTCCAAAACCCTTGCCACTATCGTAGGCGTAATGGTGAATACTGACATAAATTCCCTTGCCACCGCATCCTCTTGGATAAGTTCTTTCCATCTAGCCTTCCATACCCTTGATAACTCCCCTTCGAGTTTTCGACTCAATGCATTCGCCACTACATTAGCCTTACCCGGGTGATAATGAATATCAAATTGGTAGTCCTTTATAAACTCTAACCACCGACGTTGTCGCATAATCAAATCCTTCTGTGAGAATAAATATTGCAACGATTTATGGTCTGTGAAAAGACTAAATTTCTCCCCCAGGAGGTAATGTCTCCATAACTTCAAGACGAAAACCACTACAACAAGTTCCAAATCATGAACTGGATAATTCTTCTCATGGTGCTTTAGCTTGCGAGAAGCATAAGCAATAGCCTTATTCTCTTGATGTAACACACCTCCCAACCCTTGTAAAGGTGCATCCATAAAGCTTAAATATTCGAACCTCGGTCTCAGTAACGCAAGTACTGGAACAGAAGTCAACCTATCTTCCAGCTCATCAAAATCTAGTTGACAAGAATCATCCCAAACAAACCTCACTCCTTTCCAAATTAAATTTATCAAAGGTCTAGCAATCTTAGAAAAAACCTTGATAAATCTATGGTAATAGCCATCCAAACTCAGAAAATTGTGAATCTCTGTAGGTGTCATGGGCTGAACCCATTCCCTCACCGCTATAACTTTACTCAGATCTACCGAAATGCCCTCAGCTGTAACAATGTGGCCCAAAAAATTCACTTCCCATAGCCAAAAACAATACTTCTCAAACTTGGCATATAATTGATGATCCCTCAACGTCTTCAGGACCAACCGTAAATTTTTAGCATGACCAGCTTCCATTTGAGAATACACTAGAATGTCATCAATAAACACTATAACAAACTGGTCCAGGAAGTCCCGAAACACTCTATTCATAAGGTCCATAAACACTGCAGGAGCATTGGTTATTCCAAAATGCATGACCAAAAACTCATAGGACCCATATCTAGTTAAGCATGCAGTTTTGGACACATCCTGCTCTCTAACCCGCAGGTGATGATACCCAGTCCTCAAATCTATTTTAGAGAAGTACGACGCTCCTCTTAACTGAGAAAACAAAGCATCGATTCGAGGTAGTGGGTATTTATTCCTGATGGTAACTTTATTCAACTCCCGGTAATCACCACATAACCGGAGAAAACCATCTCTCTTCTTCACAAATAAAACAAGAGCACCCCACGGCTACGTACTTCACCTAATAAACCCATGTTCTAATGACTTTTAAATATGATCTCTTAACTCCCTCATTTCCACAAGAGCCATACGGTACAGAGCCCTAGAAATCGGTCGAGTTCCGAGTGCTAAATCAATCACAAACTCAGTCTCCCTACTTGGAGGTAAACTCGATAGTTCCTGAAAACCAACTTGGAAGCCTTTATCAATAGGAATTGAATCTAAGTAAATGACTATATCACGAGAAGTCTCCTCCGTAATGCAATACAAATACGTGCTAGAATCTCCCTCTAAAATAGGCATAGCCACCAGAAACATCTCTTGCTCTGGAATGGCAAAGACTATACTCTTTCCATAACAATTTACTATGGCACAGTATTTCACTAACCAATATAACATCATACCCTACCATATCAAGGACGAGTAAATCGGCCTCAAAACACAAATTACCAAAGTTTATTCCTACTCTTTTCCAAACAAGAAAAATGAGCGAACCATCACCCATAGAGAATTCCACACTAGTAAAAGTACTTTCCACAGATTTAATTAGCTCCGTCAATTTAGAAAAACTTCTTGAAATAAACGAGTGTGTCGCACCCGTATCAAATAATACACGACCCATAGGCCCATGAATGGGAAACTTACCCTCGATAGCTGGCGGCGCTCGAGGAAGTATAGCATCCTATATATGGTAGACACGCCCATACTATAGGTGTCCCTATTGTGGAGGGACAACTGTAGTAGGAACTTGTGGCGGTAGTTGTGTCTGCTGATGTTGTGGAATTCTAGGAAACTATCCCCCAATCAATTGCAGACATAATTTCCTATAGTGACCCGACTCCCCACATTGAAAATAACGACCCACCGTATTTTTCTAATTAATTCTTTTATTATTTCTGAACTGCCCAAAGCCTTGGCTCGTATGGCCTCAACCCCCATTGTTACCCCGACCTATCTGACCTATCTTCTGATGTTGCTGGGCACCCTGACCGTGCCTAAAACTACTACTACCAAAATTAAATCCCTTGAAATGTTGTGTTTTGGATAAATCCCCTTTTTGGGTGTCAATTTCCTTTTCCTTACCTCCTGATGATTGGGACGAGGGTAGTGCTCCACCGGCACCATTGCCTCCCGGCTTACTCGATTTCCCCATAAATGAAACTTTCTTACTTCCTTGTACATGCAAATGATGACCTTGACAATGAATTAATGCGGCATTCATCACATCCTCGAATGTTTGTAAAGATGAATTACCCAGCAAATATTGTCGTATTATCCAATGTAAGCCTCCAATAAACTTTGATATTCTCCTTTCCTCCGGAGTTACCTCATCCGGCACGAAGCTATCCAAATGAGTGAATTCATCCTCATACTCTGCCACCGAACGTTCACCTTGAACTATATCTTGAAGTTTCCTCCTCATTTCCTTTTGAATTGTGGGAGGAAAGTACTTTCGATCAAATAAAACCCAAAAGTTAGTTATAGTCATGGTATCCCTTTGTTTTGGCGTGGTCATCGACTCCCACCAGTGCAAGGCTGCTCCAACTAACTTAAAAGTAGCAAGGATTTGTTTTCGTTCTTCACTACAGTCTATCAAGTCAAGATGACCTTACATATCCTTCTTCCAATGGTTTACCACAATTACATCAGAACCACCCGAAATTCTGGGGGATGGCCCTTTAAGAAAGATTTCCTCACTCTTTCCTATGGAGAAAGTCCTGCAGGGGCTTGCACCTCCTCAACCCTCGATTGCTGGTCTTAGGGAAATTGTTGAACCACGGCAGTCATGGCCGCATTGACTGCCTGGGCCACAATATAGCTACCTTAGCAACATTTATAGTTCCTTGTTGTGGAGGTGTAGGTTCTACATTATCTTCTACAACGCTATTTCTTCTCGCATGGCAACCTCTCTTAGGCGTCATCTGAGATGAAGAAACAACTGAATTAAAATACTATGTAGAACAATTTATCTTTGTAGAAGATCACAAATATAAACAAACAAAATAGTCCTAACAGTAAGGCTCTATATCAAAGAACTCTACAATAGAACATGACAAGTCCGCATAGATCCTAAAGACTCTAGAACCTGATGCTCTGATACGATATGTGACAACCCGCTTATAAAAATAAGAGGTGGTCAGCCCGATACTCCAATAATTATAGGAATCATTGATGGTCTATTCTTAGCATCACTGTAGTACAATAAGTATACGAGATAACCACCAATTATTTTAGAAAATGGATTGTCACAATTTATTTTATAAGTTAATGAAAGACATTTAAATAATCGAATTGAAAATAAGGTGGATATAAAAGAAGATTGTTATTAGATAATCAACCATTTACATCAAAATATCTGAATAAGTTGTCGGTTAACAGACCTTTACCAGTAGGTTACACTGAGTATTAAAGTACAATTATCACATTATATAATACAAGTACAAAACTTGGGCAACACGCCCCAATGTGTCACTGATCATAACTAAAATGCAAAATATAGAAGCGTCTATATCAAGTATCCCATAACATCTGCAAAGTGTTATAGCTCTTGGACATTGGGATAGAAAAGTCCACTGTTCTAAAAAACCTGCCTAGGCTATGCATAGGCGTGCCTAGGCTCGAGGCTTGGGAGAAACGTCTCGCCTTAAGCTTTTGACACCTTATGCTTGTTAAAACCCTTACGGCGCAATTTTGCACTAAAAACAACAATGCTTTAGTGAAACGATATCACCTTTTAAAGATTTTTTTACAAACCAGACCATTATCTCATCCAAAATAATCAAAGAGTATTTTAATTTACAAATATTCAGACATATGTTTATGTTATGTACAATTTTAGTGTTTTAGTGGCCGTGTTATGGTTAAAAAATATTAAAATATATTAAAAAGGCCTAAACGCGTTTTCACGCCATTTTACGCCTAAGGCCCACCTAGGCTTCTAAGGCTTAAGGCTTGGCTTCCACACCTCGATCACGCCCCACATTTTTTAGAACCTTGGAAAAGTCAGTACGGACGTCCCTGCAATGGAGCACCTTGGCGAATATAAGATTCATGCAAAATAAATAAATATAAACGGGTCAGGGCCTGGTTTAATATGATCACCAAGTGAATAAAGTGCATGACAGTTATGAATATTAAATCATCATGAATAAGCTAGTCTCCCTCTCCACAAATAATAATAAGAATTCTCACCTCTCAATCTAAGAGCACAACCTAATGGAATATTAATGACAATGATCACAATTTATGTATGCATGAGAATATAGATAAAATCTTAATTAATGAGATTCCATTTCCGTTTTACACAGTTTCACTTCACCATTCCTTTTCTCATTAGAAAACTTATTCAAAGTAATTTATTTCGTAAAGTGCTTTATAATCAATAAAATCCCACTTTAATAAGAATACTTATAATTCACATCATATAACGATTCTAAGATCATCCCTTCGGGTTTCCCCACTGGATGCGCCCCAAAATATCTATCATCTTCCATGGCCTATAACCAAGACAACCTGGGCATCATACATCGCATGACTTCAGGAAGCGGACATAAACCTTCAATAGCGAGTCATAACCACACCCAGAATTACCTAACTTCGAACAATAATCACACAATAAAATAATAATCGATCCTATGGCCGAGGACTATATTCACCCTGCATTCACTAGCCAAGGGACTTCACCTCATGCGCATAACTTCCCCTATGATAGAATTTAGATAGGTGTGTATATACAAATTATCATTCACAAGTTATCCCCATTTTAAAATATGGCTTACGTTTTTATCCGGAGCCATAAGCGTTTAATGTCATCATTATAAACCTCAACATTTAATAAATCCCGAAATTAGTCTCCGAGAATTAATGACGTTACTATGAGCCTCTCTAAATTTTCCACAATTATATAAACCTACTATTCCCTAGTCTCAAACTAGTTTACTCAAGAAAGAACTAACCGAACGTATATTAAGTAATCCCCGAGATAAGCCCAAGTATCCCCTTTCTAATCTAGTGTCGTCACATACCTAATATAAGTCTCTAGGAAACTTTATTACATCCTAAGAGAAAGTTACTAGGTCCTAAAACTATAAGAAAATGGTTAGAAAGTAAGTTAGAAAATTATCCTAAAACAATAGGAATTTTGAATCGATTGGCCTGTAATACCCCACGATTTTGGAGGCTGAGAAATTTAAATTTTTGGGAAAATAAAATTTAATTAGATTGGAGAATTTTAAAACTTGGGAATTGAGGTCCAAAAATAGAGGACGTTTTGAAGTATTTCGGATGATGATTTTGAGGGTACCATTGATCCTGGAAGGGTCGAGATAGTAAAAATGACTGTCATTGGGTTTTATTTCGGCTCCAGAATATTTTTAAGTCAGTTTGACTCGAATTAGAGTAAACGAGTCATTTAAAGTGTGTATTAACATTTAAAATTGGGTTTATTATTTTAAAGGATTTAAAGGCTTACGGATTAAGCCTTCTCAATTGAGAGAAGAGAGAAAGAGAAAGGAAGAAGGAAAGAAGAAGAAAAGAAGAGAGAGAGGAAGAAAAGTTTGGGATTTCTGGCCCAACCGCGACAACGAGGACGATCCAACCTCTACAAAATTGAGGAAAGTGTTTAATCTTGCTAAATAAGTCATTTGTGTATTTTATTTCATAATTTGTGGGTTAAAGAATGGATTTTTGGGTATTAATATCAAAACCTAAAGTTTTGGGTTTAATATTGAAATCAATGCTTAAAAATGGGTTTAATGGAGTAGAAATGGTTGGGATCAACTTTAGGTTGATTTATTGGCTTAGAATCATGTTGTGATAGAGATTTGGAGGTTAGAATGGAAATTTTAGGGTTTAAATTCGTGGGTTTTGCTGAAAATGGGAAAATCGGCCAAGATAATTGGTATGGCCGATCGACCGCGCCCAGGGGACCGGTCGACCGCGCCTTAAGTGAAAGCCTACTGCATTTCTTCGTAGGCAAAATTTTGACCCGCGATCGACCGGGGGTCTGAGACCGGTCGACCGGTCCCCTGTTTTTAGCCCAAGACTTGGGCTTCTTTCATTCCCTTTTCTTTTGGAACTTTAATTCCAGGGGCTTTCTTAATGGGCTTATTTAGGAAAGTTATGATATTAGATTAAGGGAATAGGTCACTAGGTCGAATGGGGACTTGCGGGCCTATGTTAAATTGATTTAGAAGGATGGGATGCCTCTTTTATTAATGAAATGAATATGGAATTTAAGTGACTATAGATATGATGGGAGGTTAAGAACTCATAGAGATAGAGTTGTGAGGGTATGTTGTGAAATCCTAGGCCAACATTTATGTCAAATCCTTATGAAGATAGGATATTGTTGAGATTACAATTTGGGGCCCAATGAAAGCGAATGATCGCATATCCTTAATGATAACAAATATAAGGAATAAATCCGAGAGGTCATAGACTAGGGGATTCATAAAACTGATTGAACCGTAGTCAAATTTGAGAGCGATGGGATCATATTACCAACTAGAGTAGAGTGTGTAAATCTAGTTGGGGTAGATGTTGTTTATTAATGTGTGATTCACATAGAGGATTTTCCCTAACATATGGGATTATTTGATGAAGTTAAGATTGAGCTCGAGGCTTATAGACTAGTAGTTAGGTGTATACCGATAGTCGAAATTATAACTACGTTCTTTAATGTGCTCTCGGATATAGATGGTATGTGTAGTGATGGGTTCCTACACAAAATTTTGGGTGATAACCCTAAGTTTGAATATATATGTATATATAAATACATATGATTTTGGGAGACTATTCATCATAGGAAAAATGATTGAATATGTTTCAAGTGAGCGATTGTATTCACATATCAAGGTAAATTAAAGGAAATTGTGGTGACGACTTGTATATTGAGGATTATATCTATACTTAAAGCCGAGATGATATTTACTATACATATGAACGAGATATAGTTTGTATATATAGATATGTGGATATGTGAATATAGGTATATCTATATATCTATATAGATATGACTATATGGATATATTTATGTTATGGACATATGTGGTATGGATACTTAAACCTTATATGATGGTTTAATATTTGATCATATGATTGGATCATATGGATGTATATATATTATGCATGTGAATGATATGTATACTTATTTGGTTAAGCATACCCCACTCATGCTATCATTGGGAAGTTGCGCGCGTAGAGGGTGAGCATCCTGGCTAGAAAAGTAGGGTGTGGATATTCCCCAGGTCATAGTCGTCCAGTGTATTATTATATGATATATATATATGTATTTTTGGGATGAGACATGGTGGTTATGTTTCGTCTCATTGCCGGTTAGGAGCTATGACCGCTTCCCGGGACGTCGTGTGCGTGTGTTTACCACGGGATGGGTGTCGTTTAGTCCCACCATGGTGGCCCCAATATTTCTACGTGAGCCGGGCACTGGGAAGATGATAGCATTGATGCAGTTTTATCTGCGCTATATATAGCCGGGTATTTTATTTGTGCATGGCCTTGGTACATCATATATGGTATCCATACATGGTCATGGGATTGGGTGATGGTATATATATATATATGGTTAGAATAAAATGCCTATATATATTTATATATCCTATAGATGAAAGGATATGGGAACTTTGTGGAGTACATCTTGGATGATTATGATGTACTAGATTGATGGGGGTTGATGTATCGCATTTAAGGAATACTTCAGTTACATCATCCCAAGGATATTATTGGACATTTTTAGTTATTTCCTTATTGTAGTTTAAAATTTAGTAGTAGTAGTATATTTATGTGTGGCATAATGGATCTCCAGGATCGACGTTGACAAGGAGTAGTGTAACGGGGTGGTTCCTTGTTTGGATTTTGCTCTGCGAGACACCCCACACACGAAACGTAGCGCAGCGTTGAAATTGGGGAGAAGTTTTGTCAATAATAATTTTTGTATGCTTATTAATTAGAAATTAAATCATATGTTTCTACCCAAAAACATTTGGGTAACTTATTCAGATTTATAATTAGTTAAATTATAAACCGGAATCCATTAAGCCTAATATGGCATATATGTGTGTAAAAATAATTAAGTGTATATAAAAAGGGGTGGATCCTTGGGTTATATTAGGAAGGTAGATCTCGTGGGTATAGGCTAGGCCTATTACAAGTTAGGTTGTCCTTATAAATTTGGGTAATTTAACTATTAAAATTATGGACGCGAATAGATGCACGCCTTTAGATGAGAGGTGAGTTGGGATTCCACGAGAGTGCGATTCCACTTTAATTATAATATAAGTGCACCGATATTTATTATGCACGGTTAACACACTTTCTAAATATTTTTCACAACTCGGGCTCTGACCCGTGTACTTTTCTCTCTTTCCTGTATATGTATACTATTACAAGTGTCCTACCGCATGGATGCCGGATGACCTTCTATCCAGAGTCTTGGGAGTCGTGACACGTGCGAACTGTTGCGGGAGGTATCTTGTAGCCGCTTCCTACTTCTTTAAACTTCTAGGTAGGATTCATTGTTGTATATCGGGTTTGTACCCACGGGATATTTATATACATGTTTATATATATTCCATTTCAGTTGTTGTATTGACTGTGACCCGACAGCTTATTCGGGTTTACTTCCTTGTAGTATATTCAGTTGTAGTTATTTATTTCATTTTATTCTAGCATTTTTTTTCTCATAGTTCTTTCCTGCATATTTCTTTCCTTTATTCATAGTGTTGGGTTGTGTTATGTGCATGTTTTAATTTATTTTAACATCTCGCTTATATGATATCGGGTAGTTAGTCCTATATTACATAGTATCGGCAGTTGATGTTGAGATTGGACCATCTGAAACTCCTGATTTAATGTAGTAAAGGGCTGGCCACCCGTTATTATTTTGAGCGGGTTGTTACAGATGGTATCAGAGCATCAGGTTCTAGAGTCCTTAGGATCTGTGCGAGTTTTCTGTGTTCTTTCGTTAACGTTCTTGATATGGATCCCTATTGTTGAGATTGTCGTGTTCACTGCGTTGTTTTCTTCTGTGAAGTGTATTCACTTGATTGGCGTTCTGATATCAGTTGCTCTTGTTTCGTTTCAGACATCGCCTAGATTTTTGTCGTCTAGGAAAGGATAGGATTAGAAGTACAATACCTATAGCATATTTTTAGTACGCTTTAATCGGGGGTATTTTCTTTCCCCGATTCCGGAGGAGATATTGAGGAGATTTCTAGCAGTGGTTTGAGGTGATTTATCGACAGTTGAGTAAGAAAGAAAAATTACTCGAATAGTGAACCTTGTACTTATTAAGGAAAGTCTGAGGAGAGGATTGTGTAGTCCTTGGGAGGTTTAGATTGAGAAACCTTTCAACCTTGGTTAGGGAACCCGGTGTTGGTGACTCTTCCCGATGTGAGGTAGGTGGAGTTGTTCCAATATCAGGGTTATCGCCTTCTAGGAAGAGGGAGTAAGAAATTGGAGACTCGATTTCGTTATGTAGGACTGAGGGAATTTTTGGTAATCGCAATCCCGTTTTGTCCTTCAAAATGGTTAGGAAGGATTTTGGTAAAGATGTTCCTCTTGTGGAGAAATAGGTTTAGTAATAACGATTGTCCTCGAAGGAGTAGAGGAATTTAAATAAGGATCCAAAAATGAAGTAAAGCAATTGGATTTTGGAAGTATAAGGTAGAATACCTTTCTTTGGGTTTAAGTCATACTTTGTGCGATATCAGGAATGTCGCGCATAAGGTATGATGAGTAGTTAGCCGCTACACCCCTAGGGTGTACAGAATTTCCTTGGAAGAAGGAGTGAGAAAATACGGACTTTGTATGGCATCTTTTGAGAGAATAAATCGTCTCGTAAGGAGATAGTCGAGAGTTGTAATAATTGAATTCCGGAGGTGAGGAATGTTAAGGTTTGTCGAGTAGTGACTATAAGGTTACTGTCTTATGGGTAGGTTAGGGCGTGTAATTATAGTGTTCCAAGGAGAGAAGGACTTACTTTGAACGATGTTTTGGTTTGATGTTTAGGAATGGTATAACTGAGAGGTTCAAAGTTTGGTAGATTTATTTTGAGCGGATAATTTAGCCCATAGTTGTGCTAGTCTTAATAACTAGGTAGTGGTTAGAAGTGTTGTATGTGTTGAGGCCTTGTGTTTTAAACATAAGGTGTTTCTTTGGCATGTCGAAAGACACGGAATATAAATTATATCGTATTGTTGTATAGGCCCTCGGGCAGTATCTAAAATATGAAAATCTTTTTATAAAACCTTAACCCTGGTTCAACTAATCTCAATTCCCGGCCTAGCTACACAGTAGTGTATTGGGAGGGTTACTTGTTTGGATTTCGCTTGCGAGACCTCCCCCGCACGAAGGTAGCTAGTGTCGGGAATTGAGGAGACTTCAACCATTGGGAATTTTCAAACTTTTATATAATTAATATGTTGCTATAGATTATATTTCTGAGGGTTCTATTATGATTTGAGGCTAATGGAGCCTGATTATAATTCTGCGAGTGGAAACTTCGGTACGGGGTGTATGGGCGCCCTGGGTAGCTAGTTGATTTTAAGGATCGGTTCGATGTGAGAACTAGAAAGGATCGGTATAGTGATCCTGAGGATTGATGTAAGGACTAGATGATGTTGAGGTCCTAGGCAT
Organism: Sambucus nigra; assembly: GCA_949130495.1. Classification (NCBI taxonomy): domain Eukaryota; kingdom Viridiplantae; phylum Streptophyta; class Magnoliopsida; order Dipsacales; family Adoxaceae; genus Sambucus; species Sambucus nigra. The sequence goes on from OX422208.1 coordinate 175,167,320, forward strand.
GTCTTAAATTTCGCGGGAGAAATTTCTGTAAGGGGAGAAGTATGTAATACCCCACGATTTTGGAGGCTGAGAAATTTAAATTTTTGGGAAAATAAAATTTAATTAGATTGGAGAATTTTAAAACTTGGTAATTGAGGTCCAAAAATAGAGGACGTTTTGAAGTATTCTGGATGATGATTTTGAGGGTACCATTGATCCCGGAAGGGTCGAGATAGTCAAAATGATTGTCATTGGGTTTTTTTTTGCTCCGGAATATTTTTAAGTCAGTTTGACTCGAATTAGAGTAAACGAGTCATTTAAAGTGTGTATTAACATTTCAAATTGGATTTATTGTTTTAAAGGATTTAAAGGCTTACGGATTAAGCCTTCTTAATTGAGAGAAGAGAGAAAGAGAAAGGAAGAAGGAAAGAAGAAGAAAAGAAGAGAGAGAGGAAGAAAAGTTTGGGATTTCTGGCCCAACCGCGACAACGAGGACGATCCAACCTCTACAAAATCGAGGAAAGTGTTTAATCTTGCTAAATAAGTCATTTGTGTATTTTATTTCATAATTTGTGGGTTAAAGAATGGATTTTTGGGTATTAATATCAAAACCTAAAGTTTTGGGTTTAATCTTGAAATCAATGCTTAAAAATGGGTTTAATGGAGTAGAAATGGTTGGGATCAACTTTAGGTTGATTTATTGGCTTAGAATCATGTTGTGATAGATATTTGGAGGTTAGAATGGAAATTTTAGGGTTTAAATTCGTGGGTTTTGCTGAAAATGGGAAAATCGGCCAAGATAATTGGTATGGCCGCTCGACCGCGCCCAGGGGACCGGTCGACCACACCTTAAGGGAAAGCCTACTGCATTTCTTCGTAGGCAAAATTTGGACCCGCAGTCGACCGGGGGTCTGAGACTGGTCGACCGGTCCCCTGTTTTTAGCCCAAGACTTGGACTTCATTCATTCCCTTTTCTTTTGGAATTTTAATTCCAGGGGCTTTCTTAATGGGCTTATTTAGGAAAGTTATGATATTAGATTAAGGGAATAGGGCACTAGGTCGAATGGGGACTTGCGGGCCTATGTTAAATTGATTTAGGAGGATAGGATACCTCTTTTATTAATGAAATGAATATGGAATTTAAGTGAATATAGATATGATGGGAGGTTAAGAACTCATAGAGATAGAGTTGTGAGGGTATGTTGTGAAATCCTAGGCCAACATTTATGTCAAATCCTTATGAAGATAGGATATTGTTGAGATTACAATTTGGGGCCCAATGAAAGAGAATGATCGCATATCCTTAATGATAACAAATTTAAGGAATAAATCTGAGAGGTCGTAGACTAGGGGATTCATAAAACTGATTGAACCGTAGTCAAATTCGAGAGCGATGAGATCATATTACCAACTAGAGTAGAGTGTGTAAATCTAGTTGGGGTAGATGTTGTTTATTAATGTGTGATTCACATAGAGGATTTTCCCTAACATATGGGATTATTTGATGAAGTTAAGATTGAGCTCGAGGCTTATAGACTACTAGTTAGGTGTATACCAATAGTCGAAATTATAACTAGGTTTTTTAATGTGCTGTCGGATATAGATGGTATGTTTAGTGATGGGTTCCTACACAAAATTTTGGGTGATAACCCTAAGGTTGAATATATATGTATATATAAATACATATGATTTTGGGAGACTATTCATCATAGGAAAAATGATTGAATATGTTTCAAGTGAGGGATTGTATTCACATATCGAGGTAAATTTAAGGAAATTGTGGTGATGACTTGTATATTGAGGATTATTAGTATACTTAAAGCCGAGATGATATTTACTATACATATGAACAAGATATAGTTTGTATATATAGATATGAGGATATGTGAATATATGTATATCTATATATCTATATAGATATGACTATATGGATATATTTATGTTATGGACATATGTGGTATGGATACTTAAACCTTATATGATGGTTTAATATTTGATCATATGATTGGATCATATGGATGTATATATATTATGCATGTGAACGATATGTATACTTATTTGGTTAAGCATACCCCACTCATGCTATCATTGGGAAGTTACGCGCGTAGAGGGTGAGCATCCTGGCTAGAAAAGCAGGGTGTGGATATTCCCCAGGTCATAGTCGTCCCGTGTGTTATTATATGATATATATATATGTATTTTTGGAATGAGACATAGTGGGTATGTTTCGTCTCATTGCCGGTTAGGAGCTATGACCGCTTCCGGGGACGTCGTGTGCGTGTGTTTACCACAAGATGGGTGTCGTTTAGTCCCACCATGGTGGCCCCATTATTTCTACGTGAGCCGGGCACTGGGAAGATGATAGCATTGATGCAGTTTTATCGGCGCTATATATAGCCGGGTATTTTATTTGTGCATGACCTTGGTACATCATATATGGTATGTATACATGGTCATGGGATTGGATGATGGTATGTATATATATATGGTTAGAATAAAATACGTAAATATATATTTATATATCCTATAGATGAAAGGATATGGGAACTTTGTGGAGTACATCTTGGATGATTATGATGTACTAGATTGATGGGGGTTGATGTATCGCATTTAAGGAATACTTCGGTTACATCATCCCAAGGATATTATTGGACATTTTTAGTTATTTCCATATTGTAGTTTAAAATTTAGTAGTAGTAGTAGTATATTTATGTGTGGCATAATGGATCTCCAGGATCGACGTTGACAAGGAGTAGTGTAACGGGGTGGTTCCTTGTTTGGATTTCGCTCTGCGAGACACCCCACACACGAAACGCAGCGCAGCGTTGAAATTGGAGAGAAGTTTTGTCAATAATAATTTTTTTATGCATATTAATTAGAAATTAAATCATATGTTTCTACCCAAATACATTTGGGTAACTTATTCAGATTTATAATTAGTTAAATTATAAACTGGAATCCATTAAGACTAATATGGCATAAATGTGTGTAAAAATAATTAAGTGTATATAAAAAGGGGTGGATCCTTGGGTTATATTAGGAAGGTAGATCTCGTGGGTATAGGCTAGGCCTATTACAAGTTAGGTTGTCCTTATAAATTAGGGTAATTTAACTATTAAAACTGAGGACGCGAATAGGTGCGCGCCTTTAGATGAGAGGTGAGTTGGGATTCCACGAGAATGCGATTCCACTTTAATTATGAAATAAGTTCACCGATATTTATTATTCACGGTTAACACACTTGATAAATATTTTTCACAACTCGGGCTCTGACCAATTTACTTTTCTCTCCTGCCTGTATATATATACTATTACAGGTGTCCTACCGCATGGATGCCGGATGACCTTCTATCAAGAGTCCTGGGAGCTGTGACACGTGCGGACTGTTGCGGGAGGTATCTTGTAGCCGCTTCCTACTTCTTTAAAATTCTAGGTAGGATTCATTGCTGTATATCGGGTTTGTACCCAAGGGATATTTATATACATGTTTATATTTATTCCATTTCAGTTGTTGTATTGGCTGTGACCCAACAGCTTATTCGGGTTTACTTCCTTGTAGTATATTCAGTTGTAGTTATTTATTTCATTTTATTCTAGCATTTCTTTTTTCATCGTTCTTTCCTGCATATTTCTTTCCTTTATTCATAGTGTTGGGTTGTGTTATGTGCATGTTTTAATTTATTTTAACATCTCGCTTATATTATATCGGGTAGTTAGTCCTATATTATATAGTATCGGTAGTTGATGTTGAGACTGGACGATCTGAAACTCCTGATTTAATGTAGTATAGGGCTGGCCACCCGTTATTATTTTGAGCGGGTTGTTACAGACCTAGCCGAATCGATTCGGTCAAGAGGACCCAACATTCTACTTACTATCGAATTGATTCGGATAATACAAATCGATTCGCCCAACACAGACATCTAGCCTACCCATTTAACGAATCGATTTGCTAGGGGCGAATCGATTCGCCTGGGCCAAAATGCCCAGTTTGGACTATGGAGTTTAATAACCCCAAATTTTCCCAAACTCATTTATCTTCCATTTTACCCACACAATCCATCAATAATCCAAAAAAACACTCCTACATAAATTCTAACAACTATAATCCACACAATAAGTATCTAAAATAATGTTTAAGGGTTCAAACACTACAAATTCTTGAAAACCAATATTTGTTCAATTAATTCCAATACACAACTATCTCTACAAATTATTCAAGTTAAGTCATATACTAGCAAGTAAGAAACTTGGCTTAAGGTTGTATTCTCATATTCTCTTCCTTTAGATGCAAGATCAAGCCCAATTTCTTCAATTCTTCTTCTTTCTCTTCTTTTTCCCCAAATTCTCTTAATCTCCATTTCTCTCTATGTTTAGGAAGTATACACTTGAGAAATAAGAGGGGTTGTAAGGCTTAATCGTGTACTTAGCATTAATTTCCATCTTTAAATGTTAATACACCATTAAAATGACTCATAACTACATAATTGAGTCATAACCTGTCAAAAGTGCCCGGAACCCAAAAATACCATATGGCACTTATTTTCACTATCTCAACTATTTCGGGACTAACCGCGCCCTATAAATTTTCATCCGGAATAATATAAATCATTTCATGTTCCAACTTTATTTTAAACCATAAATGTCATTTAAAACACAACGACACTATAAATCATAGCATGATGCCACTTACATTCACTTAACAATGAATAAAAAAATCTAGTCAACATTATCTTTTAAATCACACAAAATAATACTTACTCCATAAATAATAATAAGAATTGTGATCATTGTCTCTCTCTCCATAAATAATAATAAGAATTCCTACCTCTCAATCTAAGAGCACAACCTAACGCAATATTAATGACAATGATCACAATTCATGTATGAATGAGAATATAGATAAAATCTTAATTAATGATATTCCATTTCCGCTTTACACAATTTCACTTCACCCTTCCTTTTCTCATTAGGAAACTTATTCAAAGAAATTTATTTCATAAAGTGATTTATCATCAATAAAATCCCACTTTAATAAGAATAGTTATAATTCACATCATATAACAATTCTAAGACCATCCTTCTGGGATTCCCCACTAGATGCGCCCCTAAATAGCTATCATCTTCCAGGGCCTATCACTAAGACAACCTGGGCATCCTACATCATGTGACGTCGAGAAGCGTCCTTATACCTTTGATAGTGAGTCCTAACCACACCCGAAATTACCTCGCTTCGAATAATAATCACACAATAAAATAATAATTGGTCCTATGGTCGAGGACTATATTCACCCTGCATTCACTAGCCAGGGGACTTCACCTCATGTGCGTAACTTCTCTTATGATTGCATTTAGAGAGGTGTGTATATACAAATTATCATTCACAAGTTATTCCCATTTTAAAATATGCATTAAGTTTTTATCTGGAGCCATAAGCGTTTAATGTCATCATTATAAACCTCAATGTTTAATAAATCCCCAAATTAGTCTCTGAGAATTAATGATGTTACTATGAGCCACCAAGTATAGTATACCTCAATCATGTCTCTAAATTTTCCACAATTATATAATCCTACTATTCCCTAGTCTCAAACTAGTTTACTCAAGAAATAACTACCCTAACGTCCATTAAATAATCCCCGAGATAAGCCCAGGTATCCCCTTTTTAATCTAGTGTGGTCACATTCATATTATAAGTCTCTATTAAACTTTATTACATCCTAAGATAAAGTTCATAGGTCATAAACCTATAAGAAAAGGGTTACAAACTAAGTTGGAAAATTATCCTAAAACAACAGGAATTCTGCATCGATTTGCCTTGGACGAATCAATTCAGTCAAGAGGACCCAACATTCTGCTTACTGCCGAATCGATTCAGATAATCAAAATTGATTTTCCCAACACAGACCTATAGCCTACCCCTTTAACGAATCGATTCTCTAGGGGCGAATCGATTCGCCTGGGCCAGAATGCCCAGCTTCGGCTATGGAGTTTAATAACCTCAAATTTTCCCAAACTCATTTCTCTTCCATTTTGCCCACACCATCCATCAATAATCCAACAAAAACACTCCTACATAAATTCTAACAACTATAATCCATACAATAAATATCTTGAACAATGTTTAAGGGTTCAAACACTACAAATTCTTTAAAACCCATATTTATTCAATTGATTTCAATACACAACTATCACTACAATTTATTCACCTTAAATCATATATTAGTAAGTAAGAAACTTGCCTTTAGGTTGTATTCTCAGATTCTTTTCCGGTAGATGCAAGATCAAGCCCAATTTCTTCAATTCTTCTTCTTTCTCTTCTTTTTCCCCAAATTCTCTTAATCTCTCATTCTCTCTAGGTTTAGGAAGCATACACTTGAGAAATAAGAGGGGTTGTAAGACTTAATTGTGTACTTAGCATTAATTTCCATCTTTAAATGTTAATACACCATTAAAATGGCTCGTAACTACATAATTGAGTCATAACCTGTCCAAAGTGCCCGGAACCAAAAAATACCATATGTCACTTATTTTGACTATCTCGACTATTTCGGGACTAACCGCGCACTCTAAATTTGCATGTGGAATAATATAAATCATTTTATGTTCCAACTTCATTTTAAACCATAAATATCGTTTAAAGCACAACGACACTATAAATCATAGCATGATGCCATTTACATTCACTTAATCGTAAATATGCAAAACCTAGTAAAAATTATCTTTTAAATCACATAAAATAATATTTACTCCATCATCCAAAATAGGGCTGTGTTTTTTTTTCGATTTTTTTATTTTTCTGAATTCCGATCCGATTTTGGAAAGATTTGTTTATTGTCGATTTCTGATTTTCCGATTTCCAATTTTTTCGAAAAAATCGGATCAGAAATTGGAATTTTTTTATCTTCTGAATTTTCGAAATTTTTTCCGATCCGAATTTCTGAATTATTTTTTGAAATATTATCCAATCTATTTTCCGAACTGTTTTTCGATTGTTTTTTCCGACGTATTTTCCAATTTTGCCACAAAAAAATTTCCGAAGTATTTATCGAAGTATGTTTCTGGAAAATTACCGAATTTTCGGATTGCCGAATTTCTGAATTTTCGAATTTTGCCGAAAATTTTGATTTTGCAGAAAATTCCGAATTGGAAAATAAAACATTTCCGAAAAAAATCGGATTCGGATTCGGCTTCGGCACGCCGATTTTTTTGTCGATTTTTTAGTAATTTTTTCCGAAACATGCTTTTCCGATCCGATCCGGACTAAACACGACCCTAATCCAATGTCATAATTAAAGTGTGTAACACTAAGTTTGAAATGTAAAGTGTCAAATGTGTAAATATTGACTAAAATGGGGTTTTAATGTTAAAAATCATAAATAAATGTGTAGACTTTAATATGAGAAAAGCATGATTTTATGTATTAAAGGGAGTAATGTGCAAAAATGTGATTTTTGACAAAGTGAGAAGTCGAAAATGTCATGATACTAAAATGCTTATGCGTTATGTTTGAAGTTGTGTTTTTTGCAAGTAACACTTGAAAATAAAAGTGAAGTTACATATTTCGATGTAAATTGCATAAATTGGCAATTTACTTAAAGTGTAACATTTTTAGGAAACGAAAATGTTAAAAAGTGTTTTGACACATATGTAGAAAGAATGAAATGAGTCCTTAAATGAAAATCATTTTCGGTGTAAAGTCAACATGTGTGAAAAGATGAACTTTAATGGAATATAATGATTTTTCGTAAATAAATAATGGAAAAATGGACGGTTAAGTCCAAGGCTTTACTTCGGCCCAAAAAAGGAAAATTAATGTGGACAATATGAAAAATGTCGAACATATTGGCAAGATAATGATATTAGATGATGTTGTGTTAAATAATTTAGCAGGGCTATGGTGTCCCTAGTGGTGAAAGACCCCAAGCCAACTATAATTTACATAGCGCTCGGTCCCGAACGGTGAAATTTCGTGAAACTATTAGTGTGCGTATGTTGTGATGGGTGTGTGCATTGGTGGATTCCCTAAAGAAAATGCTAAGTAATGAATTGAATATTCATGAAAGATGGATAAATGATTCGCATTAATTCATTGATTTACTAATACAAGAATAATACATTAAGTGTTTAATATTCATGTGGCAACAAGGTATGGTTTAATAAGATGATACAATTATATTTAAGCTACCTAATGATCTTTGAACCATAATGAACACAAGCATGTGTTATGTAAGGTTTTCAGAGGAAAATGAGTATTTTCTAAACACGGTGTGTGCATATGTTGAAAGGAAGTCTTAAGTAATGAGTAATAACTCAACGTGAGCTAATGAACGTTCGGTAATAAATATTTGAAACTAAATGAAAGAATTTTTTCCAACAATTACTAATTGTTTAACTGTGTGTCTTAATAGTAATGAATGATAGTTTTTAAGCATAATGATACAAAATGATTATTTGTAAAGACAAGGAGAATAAAAGGGTTAAATTATATTTTTGGAATAAAACGGTTTAATACGTTGGGATATGTATTTTCAAAGGTATATATATGTTCATACATAAGTAATTTCACATGCATGTAGTGTAGCGTGTGAGTATTCTTTTACGCCATTCGTTTCTATACTACTTTTTTATGGTTGCCACTCAGCATTCGGCTCACATCCCTCATTTTGTTATGACAGGTTGCATATTATTCCGTACTTTGAGAGCATTATACATGTAAGTAATTACTTTCATTTACAATTAGTAGCTCTGTTTACTTGGCCTTGGGGGCACTTCCCTTAGGTCCTATAACGTAGTAGATAAAAAAAATCTCTTGCTAACAAGAGTAATGTTAAATAATAATAAAATTGGATTATAAACATCATTTAGGTTGTTTCACTTCACTTCACAATTAATGTATGAACCAGATTGGGTTGATCCTTTATTAACCCTTAAATCCCTGTCGGGGCATTACAACTTGGTATAAGATATTTAGGTTCAATTTTCCTTTTGGGTGTGACGTGGTGAGGTCGATAATGGATCTGTTGGCGTTATTGTTGGTTGGATCCGCTCATGCTTGCCTAGTGATGGTTTTGAATCGTTCCTTCATCTACGGGATTAGATGACTAAGTCGCGTGGCCAGTGAATAAATAATTCCATGAAAATTAGAATGCCTAAGTGACTTGATTATGATTTGTGTTTGGATAATCATATTGATTCAGGGTAATTTAGACGAATCTATATATAGTCTTTGGGACTTAGTGTTAGAAATGGTGGTATTGAATTATGGTCTTAGAAAAATAAAGTTGTATTGAGGAATAGGATCTCTGGTGTAGTCAAAAGTAATGGCCAAAAGTTTTATAGGTAGTACATGATGCCCTGTATCCTACCAAATGTTTTATAGCGGTGATAGCTTATGATCTAGCAAATGAGTGTGATGACTACGTAGTGAGACAAGTTAGTTGTCATAACTGAGTGGTCAATAATATTAAGTTATATGTCGTGATGAGTTTGATCTCAGGTTATAGTTATGGACAGGCATGTGTTTATGTACTAATAATGCCTTAGGAGATATGTGCTATTGATTAGCTAATGAGTTATTAGTACAAGTGATAAACACTCCCTAGTAGTCGTGAACCTTAGATTGCGCTTCATGTATTATGATAAAAAAGACGTCTCTCTTTGAACTTTGAGGATTTATTATAATGTCAAGGACATAGAGTTACAGTTGGTGTAACACGTAGTAATTGGGTTAGTGTTTGGCCCTCGAAAAAAAATAACAGCCATGATCGGTTGTTATACTTGGTAGGATTTTATCGGGATCACTCCTACTCTAGAATGTGCATGATCATTGGAGAAGATTGAATTGGTGTACCTTCCATAGAGCATTGGGAAATTTATTATGTGAATGCATAGGCTGTTGATGTTTGTAGTTTGATTCAGTCATGTCATTTATGGCAATACTTAGGAGTTAGTGCCATAGCTTATTGATAAGCCTGTTTAAAGATATGACCCCTGTGGATAATATTGAAGATAGGTTTATACATGTTAGGTTTTAGAATTTAGAGACTTAGAACACGATGATTTTCATCATGGTTTTAGAGATAACACTCAGATTAGAGTGTTAGGCTTGATTGTAGCACCTACTTGTTCAACCCGTATGGCTTAGTATGAATCTAGTATGGAGATCCATTATGTATTAGGCATGGATAATGCTTGAAAATTCAAGGTTTTATTGAATTAGTCCGATAGATATGATTTGTGATCACATGGGACATTGTTAAGGATTGAAGCGATGGTCCGCACGGTAAAATTATGTGAATATTGTGTTTCACTATATGAGAAAGATCTCGAGCATTGAAAGTTAACAATCACATGTGAATATTGTGGAGACTTGAGTATGTAGGTCGGTAACGAACATTAAGAAATAACTTCTCTTTAATGTGAAGGATAGTAAGTAACCTCAGTCTTGAGGAGGGATGCCTAGCGTTCTAGCTTCCCAAGTGAATTGGTTCTTAGGTCGTTGTCTTTGAAAATGGGTAGTCGTGATTAGTGATTCAATCCAGGGCACGTAGCATGGATATGACTTTAACACACGTGTAGGTCGACAAAATTTTAGACTTCAAATGTACGTTATGGTTCTTACTTCGTGTGGCATGCTTCGTTGCCCGAATTCAATTCTTTCATTCTGGCGTGGCAGTCGCCTAATCCATTACATCTTGTTGTGTCTTCTTTGATCCCGGTGATAGGAAGTTATTATATCATTTATGGGTTTGTATTCAGGTGTAGCATTCCATAAGCTCAGTAATGATGCGAGATAGGCCTAGTTGAGGCCGATGCATCACGGTACATGAGTACGCTCCTCTTTGAAAGCACCCTTATTTTACACTAGTTGGTGTGTACGCATGGTCTCATGGTTTGTTGCATGTAGTTTGCATGTGTAATTTATTGCTTTAGGTTAACACCCTCGCTAGTTAATCGATGTAGCTGGTTATAATGTATATCATGGATTTGAGGTCACGACTCTAAGATATGAATATTGTAACTTGATGGAACATTAAATGCTAGTGTTGCACTACATAAGGAGTTTGCAGATTGAGAATGTATCCTCTTATGTGTATTTGGGTTGTCGTACCTAGGATGACTGTAGCTTAATGTATAGTCTCGTAGGAGGTATCGGTTGGATGGGCTATTGGGATTAAATGGATGTCTCGAAGTCATTGATGTGAATAGTTATTGATGTTAAGGATGTATCTTCCTAGGCTAGGCAAAATCCAAATTGGTTGACGACATGTAGGCTTGTAAATCTCGATGTTTGGAATAATTTATGATAATATGTTCTTTTGGGTGCTAGCATGATATTTTGTGATTATCAATTATTTTGAGGTATTTTTTAGATGAGCATGATAGGTTTGATTTGGAGTTAGCAATTATACGTCAGGATCCTTGCTGGTTGTATCAAATTAATGGTATGAAATCTCTGGGTTAGACTATAGTGTTAAAGACATCTAAGATTAGAATTAAATTATTGGATGAATGCTTTGTGAGATTGATGATCATAAATTTTGAGGATAAAATTTCCTAAGGACCGCCTTAGAAATTAAGTAGTTAACATTATTTGAGGTGTTTTTTCCAAAGGTAAATTCGAGATATAAATAATCTATGTGTAACACGTAAAGTAATACGTAAGGTGATGTATTACGTAAATTATTTAAACGATAAAAATTTCACGGTTCATGTGTCGCGTGAATGAGTATTTAATCTCCAATAGTATTAACTATGATGTCCATTAAGTTTGAGGGAAAAATATCAAGGAACGAATGTGACACGGACAATGTTAATACAACCCGACATTTAAATGGTACGAAAAGCAAAGTATCACAACATGGATTAAATAAGAAAGTTTTGCGTTGCATGACTCTCATGTGTTTTATTTTGATTTTATATTATTATTTCAAGAACCTAGAATAATTTTCACGCGATTCAGACAAGCAATGAGCGCTACGCGAGCCTGAGTACAAATTGTCCAATGGTGCGCGACACTACAAAAGTTCAGTTTTGCGCAAATTATTTTGGACAATTGGCAAGTCAAAAGAATATTCTTACCATATATTTAGACTCATATAAATATAAGGAATATTACCATGTAAAGAAAAATAAAGAAAATATGTTTTGTGCGGAGGTCCCGATTCTTACACGACTTGTATAGGACAATCCGGGATGCCAAATGACTATTATAAATATAATTTATTTAGCCAAAAAAATGCAGGGAATATGAATCTCAAGATAAAAGTATCAAAAAATGGAAAAAAATATTTTTAGAGAGAAAGTGATGTAAATAGCATTTTATGAGTGTTGTTGGGCATTTTTCAAATGGGTTTTGGGAGTCACATGTTGGTGCATTGTGTTGTCCCTTTCCTAACTTGGTTTGCAAGTATTGGTAAGTGTTTTACACATTTTTTAATACACCAACACTTGTTATTTATGTCATAAGTTGAAGACTCCCCAAAATAGCTTATAAGAGAGAAATGTGAGTGCATAGTCTCCCTCATTCAATTCCCATAGATTTATCATCACTCACTCTCCCCTTGAACTCCCTTAAACGATTAAACATCCCAAAAATTTGTAGATACCCTTGAGCCACCCCAAAACCACCATTTGATAGCATAAAGACACCTTATTTCACCATATTTAACCATAGGAAGCATGTTGGGTGTTAGATATGCTATTCTTAGAGGTTGGTTGAGGTTTATAGAAGCTTGAATATGGATATTTGGAGAAGAAGAGGGAGTTGTTCATGGAGATTTAAGTTCATTTGGGAGCTTTAAGAGTGGTCTATTGTGACTCCCTTAGGGCGACCTTTGGAGGTGGGGGAGTCAACCACCTTTCCTACTATTTTTTGAAGACCATTTTGATGTGGCAAATACTTATCTCCTACTAAGTTAAATTGATGATGATATTAGCATGCGTACTTTGCATCTTGTTTATATTAGGTGTGTAGAAATAGCCATCCATGATTAAAGATTGAATTATACATGATTTCAAGATATAATTTAGAAGAAAATGAGATTTTCTATCTTTGAAGTGGGTCTTATAGTAAACCTATGTTTAGCTTTATTTCTCTACATATTTAGATCTTAAAATATGTTGATTAAGGTTTTAAAAGTACTAATAGGCTTATTAGTATCATTCTTACTATTTTCTATTAAAATAGGCACTTAAATTAATGATTCAATGGGTTTTTTAAAATGGATAATTTCCAACCCACTATTCACAAAAATTTTATGAAATAAAATATTTTAAACTTGTAAGGACATATTTTGTATAAGTCCGTCACAATTAATTATGTCGTATACCGCTACAAGTCGTCGAAGAATTAAAGAAGTTTTTTCTCTACAAAAGACGAATTCGAATTACATGTAGTCTTCAACATTCAAGCCCAACAATATGAACTTTGGTAAGATATTGTTTTAAAGTTTCATTTACATTTCATATTAAAGTGTTGGGATATTTTTATCAAATATTTTTCTAAATATTTTGTTCTCGGACACCTTTCCGTAGAAAATCATAACTAATTCATAAAAAATTAGAAAAATACGAAACTAGCGGCCACGCGTTCGTATCGAAATCATCTAGAGGCTCGCATGGAATCTCGTTCGAACGACATGCTTATATCGTCAAACAAGATAGTTATCTCGTTCGAACGAGATAGCTATGTCGTTCGAGCTAGATGACTTTTAGCCTGACACGTTGTTTTCCTGCTTATCTCTTTGAACGCCAGAATTTCTTTATAAAAGGGTTGTCAGTGCTTTGGTTTTCTGACAGAAGAGTTTTAAAAAACCTTAGAGTTTTATTTAGCTTATCTGCCAGTAATAAATTTGAGAACACCTTTTGGCAGAATGTTCTCTTCTCTCATTTAAGGGTTCAAATAATTTTTGTTTTGTTTACAATTCACAAAAATCCCAATTACTTTTATGTGAGTTGTTTTGTGGAACCCAAGAACATATTTTTCTTTTGTTTATTCTTTGCGGGGAAAACTGTACAACCGACAGTTGTGTGCTATTGTGGTGGGAGTCCTTATAAAGTTCACATCTTGTGGAGAAGCCGTCTTCTTCTTCATTACAGCCCCCCTAGAAAGGGAAAGTTCCAGCCGATGACATCATAACCGACACCTACAAATATTTCTGTGTCAATATTTCTAGCCGTTACTTTGGAGGTTTGACAAAGACACCGTGTGTCACACTTGTGGGCGATTATCAGGTTGTATGTATGTCAATAGTTTTGTAAATTCTTCAAAGTTCTAGAAATAAAAGGTTTTGCCCTTCGGCGATTTTTCCTGAATATTTGTGTCACATGCTTTATTTATTTATCATATTTAGATGCATGTTTAGGGACTCAATTTATTTGGTTTAAAAATAGACTCTAATTAAATAAGGTCTAATTGGAAACTTGTGAATTAATTTAATCAATTATCACACAATATCACTTTTCAAATTTGTATCAGAGCAGGTTGCGCTAATTTATTGCGTATTCCTATTTTTTGCAAATTTTGTGTGATACTGATCTCTTTTGAAAAATCAATTTTTTGAAAATTGTAATTTTTTCGATGGAGCACTTATCTAATCGGATGCCCTCCTTTGATGACCAGAGTCAAAGTTTTGATGATATAAATGGTTTGAATTTGACTTTTGCAAAAATAATTAAAGTTTTGGAAAAATAAAATTCTCGTTTTAAATCCGCGATGGATCTTTTGCAAACAGTTCAAAATCAACTAGATTTTTATCATGGAAAATTTATTTCCTTGGACCATGACTTTATTGCTTTAAAATTGTCCAAGAAGGAGAGTGATGATAGGGTTCTATTTTTAGAGAAAGAATTGGAGGACCTTAAAAATCCGATGGTTTGTGTTTGTGCCAAAGAGGATAAAAATATTTTAGTCAATGAGTTTGTGGCACGTGAAAAGACTCTTAGGAAAAAGTTTTCTTTAACTGAGGGATAGAGAGATACGCTTTTTGGAATTATTGAAAATTTGAAAAAGGCGTCCCTTAATTTGAAAGAGTCTAATTCTTTGCTTGAGTAAAAAATTTTGAAATTAAAAAATGATTTGACAGACTCAAGTAGGTTTGATAGTGATGGTAATGGCTCATCGTGTTCTCATTCTTATAATGCTAAAGCCAAAACCATTATTTATTTTAGAGGGTCAACTAATTCCAAGGATGTTAGAAAAGATCACACTTTAGGTGTCGTTCCACCCGTTTACACATGTTCATATTGTGGTAGGAAAGGTCACCTTAGGCGATTTTGTTTTGATCTTGGAAAATGTCCTAAGAAGTTTATGTCTAGTGTTCTCGTGGTTCCCAAAGCCCCTGCACGACATTTCACATCTATTTGGGTTAGAAAATCACTTTTAGAGGCACTAGATTTTAGACAAGTTGATTCTCTTTTGCTTGCAGATGATTCTTCTCTTGCCATACCATATAGATGAGTGTGTTTGCATGTTTGTCATATGCTATTTTTTGTTTCATGATATTTATGTTTACTAGTATTGTGACATGTAATTTTTGTACAAATTTTTGTTTTTTGAAAAAAATTGAAAAATGCAAAAAGATTTTCTATTTTTTTTAGTGTCCATTCATATTTGTTTTGGTCGAATTTGAAAATCCAAAAAGATTTTTGTATTTTGTTTGCACTATTTAAGGATAAACACTTAGGATGGCCAAGTCACAACATCATTCCATTATTCATTGACTATTTGATAGTGTTTTGGGACAATAGGTCAATTCATTCTTGTGATTTATAATGTTTGGAGTCATTAAGATGTAATTAAGTGTTACTTCCTTCATGTTTGACTCATGTTTCCTTTATTGCACACATACACACATTTGTTTGATTATTGTGCTTGTCTTATCACATGCTAGTTGGTGTTTTCACTTCAATCTTGTCCTTTAAAACGAACCGAGCGTGATAAATTTTGATAAGGAAATTGTGCGTATGAAAACCGTTTTGTTAGTTTGTGTGTTTTGTTTGAATACGGGGAAGGGCTGCGAAAGGTTCATTTTGACTTTGCGAATACTAAGCCACCGTTAAATTGGACCTAAAAATGGAGGAATTTTATTATCCGAGGTCCAAAGAAGTCTAAAAGAGCCCGAAAAAATTTAAAGTCAATAAAAAGAAATTCATGCCAATTATGGGCCATTTAGGTTTTTGCACCAATTCTGCAAAGTTTGAGAATTTAGATTACCTCTAAAAAGAAAATATATATGAGGGTGTTTGGTTGGAGATTTTATAACGGGTTTGCACGTCCTTGAAATTTTTGAAAATGCGCTAAATAGTTTTGTACGTTATTGGGGTGGAAATCATTTTGACTTTAATTTGTTGATTTGTATAAGACGATGTCATCTAAATTCAACAATCTTTTCACCTAAGGATACTTTTGATGTTCATTCGTTAGGGGTACACATATGCATCGTGCACATATGCTTGATTGAGTTGATTTACCTATCTAATGTCTTCACACCCATGCATTCCATTTCCATGACTTGGTTGTTTGAGTTTAAATCCATGGTGTGATTTTTTGTTATCCTGTTTTTGTATGAAAAAAATTGAAAAATTGAAAAATAGTTTGTGAAATTTTAGGGGACATACCTTTGCATGCACGTAGTTTGATCCATGTTTGCTATGCAATTTTTTGTAAAACTCCATGTTTTGATTATTTCTTCTTATCTGTCTATTTGGGGACATCATAAAAAGGGGGAGAAATAATTATCATATTATGGGGGAGTCTTTGCATTATGGGGGAGATTTGATTTATTAATGCTTTATTCTTATATCATTTCAAACTCGATGAGTCGCGAAGGTTTTTACTTTTTCTCATGTGTGTAGGTACAAAGATTGAAGATCATTATGTTGCACACCCTGATGAGAAAAGCTTAAAGAGTTTTGATGTTGAAGAAAAATTTGAGAACTTGCAAATTTTACCTTTTCAGTTTTGGGATTCATGGGAAGGTAGATTTGTATAGGAATTTTGGTATTAGATAATTCGAATATTTTTATGTACGTACCGGCATAGACATAGGGGGAGATTCGTAAGAACATATTTTGTATAATTCCGTCACAATTAATGATGTCGTATACCGCTACAAGTCGTCCAAGATTGAAGAAGTTTTTCTCTACAAAAGACGAATCCAAATTACAAGTGGTCTTCAACATTCAAGCCCAACAATATGAACTTTGGTAAGATATTGTTTTAAAGTTTTATTTATATTTCATATTAAAGTGTTGGGATATTTTCATCAAATATTTTTCTAAATATTTTGTTCTTGGACACCTTTCCATAGAAAAATCATAACTAATTCATAAAAGATAAGAAAAATAAGAAACTGGCAGCCACGGATTCGTATCAAAATTATCTAGAGGCAAACGTGGAATCTCGTTCGAACGACATGCTTAGGTCATTCAAACGACATAGTTATCTCGTTCGAACGAGATAGCTATGTCGTTCGAGCGAGATGACGTTTAGCCTGACACGTTGTTTTCCTGCTTATCTCTTTGAACGCCACAATTTCCTTATAAAAGAACTCTCAGTGCTTTGGTTTTCTAAGAGAAGAGTTTTAAATAACCTTAGAGTTTTCTTTGTATCATGTGCCAGTAACAAATTTGATAACACCTTTTGGCAGAATATTTTCTTCTCTCATTTAAGGGTTCAAATAATTTTTGTTTTGTTTAAAATTTACAAAAATCCCAATTACTTTTATGTGAGTTGTTTTGTGGAACCCAAAAACATATTTTTCTTTGGTTTATTATTTTTGGGGAAAACTCTACAACCGACAGCTGCATGCTATTGTGGAGGGAGTCCTTATAAAGTTCACATCTTGTGGAGAAGCTGTCTTCTTCTTCATTGCAGCCCTCCTGGATAGAGAAAGTTCTAGCCGACGACATCAGAACTGACACCTGAGGGTATTTCTGTGTCAATATTTCTAGATGTTGCTTTGGAGGTTTGACAAAGACACCGTGCGTTACACTTGTGGGCGATTATCAGGTTTTATGTAAGTCAATGGTCTTGTAAATTCTTCAAAGTTCTAGAAATAAAAGGTTTTGCCCTTCGGGGTTTTTTTTCGGAATATTTGTGTCACATGCTTTATTTATTTATCATATTTAGATGCATGTTTAGGGACTGAATTTATTTGGTTTAAAAATAGACTCTAGTTAAATAAGGTTTAATTAGAAACTTGTGAATTAATTTGATCAATTATCACACAGTCGCACTTTTAAAAACTCATATTTTATGATGAATAAATGATTTCATTGATGTGAAGAACATTTGGTATGTATGTCCCCTTTTTTATGAGATTACTATATTTATTTTAATGTTGATGAATCATGATTAAATGAGAAAATGGATTTTCATTTACAAAGTGTGCAATTTAGTTTGTTAAACTTAGTTTTGGGTTTAAAAGTGTAAATATGTGAAAGTGTAGTCTTCTTGCAAATTTTGGGTGAAAATGTAAATAATAAAAGTGTGAATAAAATGACTAAGTATGAGTCTTTATACAAAAAGTCATAGTTAAAGTGTGTAACACTAAGTTTGAAATGTAAAGTGTCAAATGTGTAAATGTTGACTAAAATGAATTTTTAATGTTAAAACTCATAATAAATGTGTAGACTTTAATATGTGAAGTCATGATTTTCTTGTATTAAATTGAGTAATGTGCAAAGATGTGATTTTCGACAAACTGAGAAGTTAAAAGTGTCATAGAGACTAAAATGCCTACACATTATGTTTGAAGTTGTGTTTTTGTAAGTACACCTGAAAACAAAATTGAAGTTACGTATCTCGATGTAATTGGCAATTTACTTAAAGTGTAGCATTTTTAGGAAACAAAAATGATAAAGAGTGTTTTGACACGTATGTGGAAAGAATGAAATGAGTCCTTAAACAAAAATGATTTTCGGTGTAAAGTCAACATGTGTGAAAAAAGTACTTTAATGGAATATAATGATTTTTAGTAAATGAATAATAAGAAAATGGACGGTTAAGTCCAAGGCTTTGGCTTCGACCTGAAAAAGGCAAATTAATGTGGGCAATATGAAAAATGTCAAACACTTTGACAAAATAATGATATTGGATGATGTCGTATTAAATAATTAAGTAGTTACATGTTGTCCCTAGTGGTAAAGACCCCAAACCCACTGCAGTTTACTTGGTTCTTGGTGCCGTAAGGTCAAATTTTGGAAAACCGTGGGTGTGCGTGTGTTGTGACGGGTGTGTGCGTCAACGAATTTCCTAAAGAAAATGCTAAGTAACGAATTGAATATTTATTAAAGAGGCATAAATGATTGGCATTAATTCATTGTTTTACTAATGCAAGACTAACGCATTAAATGTTTAATATTCATGTGGCAACATGGAATGGTTTAATGAGATGATATAATGATGTTTAAGCTACCTAATGAGGTTTGAACCATAATGAACACAAGCGTGTGTTATGTATGGTTTTCAAAGGAAAATGAGTATTTTTCTAAACACGGCATGTGTGTACATTGAAATCAAGTCTTAAGTAATGATTAATAAGTCAGTGTGAGTCAATGAACGTTGGGTAATAAACGTTTGAAAGTAAATGAAATATATTTCCCAAAAATTGCTTATTGTTTAACCACGTGCATTAATGGGAAGGAATGTTAGTTTTTATGCATAATGATACAAAATGATTCTTTGTAAAGATAATGAGAATAAACGGGTTAAATGACATTTTTGGAATAAAATGGTTTAATACATTGGGATATGTATTTTGAAAAGTACATATGTAGATACATACGTACTTTCACATGCATGTAGTGTAGCATGTGAGTATTTTTTTTTTGTCGTTCGTTTCTATACTTCATTTGTATAGATCCCACGAAGAATTCGGCTTACATCCCTCATTTTGTTACGGCATGTTGCATGTTGTTTTGTACTTTGAGAGAGTTATACAAGTAAGTAGTTACTTGCATATACAATTACTAACTCTGTTTACATGGCCTTGGGGGCCCTTCCCTTAGGTCGTATCATGTAGTTGATAAAAAAAGTGAAATCGCATGTTAACGTGAGTAACGTTAAATAATAATAAAACTGGATTAAAAACATCATTTAGGTTGTTTTATGATCGAGTCGAAAACCGAGCGTTCGTGTAAATATGTTAATCGTTGTTATCGGCTTCCAACCACAATACAAAAAAAACCTAAACTTTAACTACACTCTTGCGGAGTATAGTGGCGAGTCTGGGTATCGAATCCACAGGGAATGTTTGATAGATTTTAATTGATTTATTACTTCAAAAAATCAAGTGTAAAAGATGATGATTGAGTGAGAAAGGAAAATGGGAAAATAAAGAAGTTAATTAAAACTAATTGGAAAAATTAAGGTAGAGTCACAATCCCCCAACCCTAGAGTATTGATGGAATAAAACTAATCATAAATTTAACAGATTAATTTGACCCGGAATTTAGTACTCCCAAGCATTACATAAACGAGGTTCAAGCCCGCGTCATACTTAATCTGAGGATGAGTAAATAAGTATCGCGATAGTAGCACTCGAATTGCACTCTAAATCATCACGAGTACCCAGAGGCAAACGAGATATAAAGATCTACAATTGTTGTGTAACTACGCAATATGGTCATAATCAATCACTAAATTCAGCGGATTAATTTTATATGCACGCACTAACACATCAGGCTGGGTTCATGCATCCCAACCTTTAAAAACCTAGCCTAACATGGTGAATAATAATAAAAGTGCTGGAAATAAAAGTTACCACGATTGAAGAACAAGAACATGTAAGAAGAAATCAAAGATTGAAGAAACACTGGAAAAGCTCTTGAATTAATGGTGCAAAGTATGTGAATCTTTCTCCTAGATGTTCTACCTGTTATGGAGCTTTTACATGAATGAAATCTGAATAAAAAGAGTCCTAATGACTAAATATATAGGCTAGAGGTCGTTTAGAAGAGTCCCCAAAACATAAAACTCTTTTGGCTAAAAGATAAGCACAAAATAAAAATCCCGTATCACCCAATTTGTCACACTTAGAAAGCGTGACTAATTTCGTAACGGATCTGGTGCGTGACAAATGGGCGGACCGGTTCTTTTTTCTCAGCATCGGTTCAGTTTGGGCCTGACACCTTTTTTCTTGGATTTCTTCTCAACTTGAAATGGGCATAACGTCTTCACCTAACTCGGATTGAGGTGCCGTTTTTTCTAGTGTTCTTGTAATTGAAAGCTCTTCAACTTTATAATTGTCTCCACCTCTAGACTAAGGCTGAAAAATTACGAAAATGCCTTTCAACTCCCCGATTCTTGGTTTCTTTCACTATTTTGAGTTCTCTTTTCCATCTTTCTTGCATGAAATATCTGTAAAACACATAAGAGATACACAAAATACAAAATACTTGACAAAAAGGGTTAGTATCATAGATATGAGATAAATCCAAGATATTTACACCGCACGGGATCATAAAAATACCAAAATTAAGGGGATAAATGTGAAGAATTTATGCCTAATCAAACCCCCCTAACTTAGAACTTTGCGCATCCCGAGCAATGTAAAAGAATGAGATTATGAGTTAGGGACCCTTCAAAAACTTTATTGGGATATAATACCTCTTTCGCGGGCAAGCGATTGCATTTAGCGCATGCAACAAGCCTTTAAACCTCTAGGTTACCCTAGTAGGACGAGTGGTGTCTCGTGAGGGTTTGCAGTGAATATACCCACAAAATTCTTTGTTGACTCAAAAAAAATTCAAAATACTTAAAAATTGTACAATTTAAACTCCCCAAAAATGGTCACCTTAAAATCTTATTTAGGAGTCTCAAGTCAGAGTGTGTGTGTGCAAAGCCAAAATTGAACCGCTAACTTCCACCGATTGATCATTACGTTACTTTTCAAAAATTCGTTTTGATTCAAATGCTCATGGGATGCTCTCTCAAACGAATCTCTCGAAATGTGGCTATTCTCTCGGTATGCGTGATTTATAAAGAATAAATATAATGGACACAAAGTCACGCACACAAATTGAAAGACGGAAATTTTTGGGTGAAAAGATCTCTTCATCGGAATACGGTCATAGGAAAATGGGAACCATCATCTCTTTTTCACACCATGTAATCTCTTTTATTATCTTTTTTTGTTTTAACTCTCCACGTGGTAACCAATTTCGCAATTCGGACTCAGTTAGGACTTTTTCGGGTTTAAGGTGTAATTGGGTAACATGAAATGGTTGGGAAATTCGGAATTGGAAATTTTTCTTATGATGTCCGTTTGTGTTTTTTTTTTTTTGGGCTATTGCTCATTTTCTCTTGTTTTTCTATTTTTTTCACACTTTTCTTTTCTTGCTAACTTTTGTTGAGCATTCTTCTATTTTTTCTTGCCCCTTTTTGTTGCACTTTTCGGACTTAAGTTATGACGTTTTCCATTTTTCACAATTTCGGGCTATTTGGGTTTTTCGGGTTACCAAACGAAAATGATAAATTTTATTCGGCACAATTGGGTTATCAAAGGGATAATTTTTCACATCTTTTTATGGCTAATATTTTTGGATAACAAACGATGGCCTACTTCATTGTCCGAATTACTTATTAATTTACCATATGCGCCTCGAGATTAATTTAATTTAGAGATTTGTAGCGCGCGTTTCGAGACAACATTCCCTTTTCCATAACCGATCGAAACAATAAAACAGAGATTATCAACGACTTTTGTAAAACGATGAAATTGAACTATGAGTTAACCATAAACTCAAATTGATTTAAAAACTCAAAAATATCGATAGGCTCGAAATCTCACCGGATTTTATTAATCTCCACACTTATTCGTTAAGTCGTCAATTTTCTCACAGTTTCCATCTTTGGTCAATTTAGGCTTTGTGCATTTGATTTTTACAGCTTCAGACAAAATATTTGTGACATTTTTGAAGCTTTTAAATTCCAATCTTTATTTATTTTGAAAAAAAATATTTTTGGCCTTTTCCAAAAATTTTCATTTTTTTTTATTTTCTAAAAAAAACACTCTTGGAAAGAACATGTGATCGAATCAATGATTCTAAACAATAAACGGGAAGAATATCCCACACCCCCTATCTTAAATGTTGCATTGTCCTCAATGCGAATCAAGAACACAACATAAAGAGAGGAAAAGAAAGATATTACCCAAAATGGAGAGATCCCCAAAAAGTACGAGTCCATTGAATCTACAAAACATGTTAGAACCAAGCAGAGAAAAAAGAATAACAAAAAATCTAAACTAAAAAAAAATAAGCTAACTATTGTACGACCTACGATTTTCAAATTCTAATAAGTTATACACTAGAAGTCGAAAAATTTGAGGGTCCACCCAAAATACAATATGGCTTTGAGGGATTAATGGTGTACCCTCACTAGGATGCATGCCTCCCGAAATATAAGGATTCCGTTTGAACAGCGGAAGGCATGCGTGAGATGGAAAAAATAAACCATCACCAATTAAAAATTTTAACGGGATGATGGGGGGTTTGGGTGCAAGGTAGGACAAGTACAATTGAGATCCAAGAAAAATATAATCACCTCCCAAATCTTTTTCAAGTAGTATGGGGAGAGGGGGACACAAAAAGGAAGAGTCCATATTAGAAAATAATTCTAGCAAAGTGTCTTTGTCGGTAAAAGGTGTAAACATTTCAGATTTTTCAACCGACTCATAGGAATCTAGCGGTACTTCTAATAGTTCAATAACGGTGAACGAAAAAGGTGATGAAATAAACTCAATCTCAAGTGATTCATCATCACTCGGAGATTGAATTTCAAGGGAGAAAGACTCACTTTCAATGAGATGTTCTTCAAAAATTTGAGGTGACACACAAGTCTCAACCCCCTCTTTGTTTTCCAAATCAGAACGCATCTCATCACAAAATGAGAGTATTTTCGTAACAAGTCCAACATCCATTGCACTTTGGGTGGAAAGAAAATCGAGTACTTGTTTGATTAGAAAAAGCATTCTTTCTTCCAAAGTAGAATTCATTGGCTCTATAACCTCGAAAGAAAAATCGTCATTTTATTCGAATAATGCATCCAACTCTTTCTCCTCAAAACGATTTTTTTCCCGATATTTGTTTTCAAGCCTTTCATATTCATGAATTAAAAGCCACTCACCCATTTAAATAGGCCGAGGTGGAGATTCTTGAAAATAAAAAGATTGAAAACTATTCCCATATGAACCATTATAATTACCGAACTCACTATAAAAAGACATGATTACCGAATGGTTTGTAAGTGGACAATCCACGTAAAGAAGTGTGCGGTTAAGGATTCAACGTTTCTTAGCGCTCAATTGTGCAACCCAAAAAAAAAAGAAAAAGAAAAAAATATCTTGCGAAATAGTAAAGCAATAATAATCTATAACAAAACACTCCCCGGCAACGGCGCCATTTTTTATCGAGTCGAAAACCGAGCGTTCGTGTAAATACGCTAGTCGTTGTTATTGGCTTCCAACCACAATACAAAAAAAACCTAAACTTTAACTACACTCTTGCGGAGTATAGTGGCGAGTCTGGGTATCGAATCCACAGGGAATGTTTGATAGATTTTAATTGATTTATTACTTCAAAAAATAATGTGTAAAAGATGATGATTGAGTGAGAAAGGAAAATGGGAAAAATAAAGATGTTAATTAAAACTAATTGGAAAAATTAAGGTAGAGACACAATCCCCCAACCCTAGAGTATTGATGGTATAAAACTAATCATAAATTTAACAGATTAATTTGACCTGAAATTTAGTACTCCCAAGCATTACGTATACGAGGTTCAAGCCCGCATCATACTTAATCTTAGGATGAGTAAATCAGTACGCGATAGTAGCACTCGAATTGCACTCTAAATCATCACGAGTACCAAGAGGCAAACGAGATATAAAGATCTACAATTGTTGTGTAACTACGCAATACGGTCATAATCAATCACTAAATTCAGCCGATTAATTTTATACGCACGCACTAACACATCAGGCTGGGTTCATGCATCCCAACCTTTAAAAACCTAGCCTAACATGGTGAATAATAATAAAAGTGCTGGAAATAAAAGTTACCACAATTAAAGAACAAGAACATGCAAGAAGAAATCAAAGATTGAAGAAACACTGGAAAAGCTCTTGAATTAATGGTGCAACCTACGTGAATCTTTCTCCTAGATGTTCCTACTTGTTATGGATCTTTTACATGAATTAAATCTGAATAAAAAGAGTCCTAATGACTAAATATATAGGCAAGAGGTTGTTTAGAAGAGTCCCCAAAACATAAAACTCTTTTGGCTAAAAGATAAGTACAAAATAAAAATCCCGTATCTACCAATTTGTCACACTTAGAAAGCGTGACTAATTTCATAACGGATCTGGAGCGTGACTAATTTCGAAACGGATATGATGCGTGACAAATGGGTGGACCGGTTCTTTTTTCTCAGCTTCGGTTCGGTTCGGGCCTGACAGCTTTTTTCTTGGATTTCTTCTCAACTTCAAATGGGCATAACTTCTTCACCGTAACTCGGATTGAGGTGCCGTTTTTTCCAGTGTTCTTGTAATTGAAATCTATTCAACTTTATGATTGTCCCCACCTCCAGACTAAGGCTGAAAAATTACGAAAATGCCCTTCAACTCCCCGATTCTTGGTTTCTTTCACTATTTTGAGTTCTCCATCTTTCTTGCATGAAATATCTGTAAAACACATAAGAGATACACAAAATACAAAATACTTGCCAAAAAGGGTTAGTATCATAGATATGAGATAAATCCAAGTTATTTACACCGCACGGGATCATAAAAATACCGAAATTAAGGGGATAAATGTGAAGAATTTATGCCTAATCATTTTACTGCACTTCAAAATTAATATACGAGCCGGATTGGGTTGATCCTTTATTAGCCTTAAATTCGGGTCAGAGCGTTACACCAACTCTCATCGTAGACCCACTGCAATGAAATAAGTCTTTCATTATGTTTTAATAAAGTCCCAAAAGTTTTCTCGACAAAACTATAGTATTTTCTAGGCCAAAAAGGGAAAACTGGCAAATCTGGGCAAACCGAATCAATTCGCCCTAGGGCCAGTCATATTCTTCCTTTGCGCAAAATTAGGTCATACTACACCCCTTATAGGGAATTTCATCCCAAAATTAGGTCATACCTACGATGAATAACTCTAGATACTACTCTCGCCTGTTATCTGCCCGCTCCCATATAGACCAGTCAACAATGTGGTGACCCCACTAAACTCTGACTAATGGCTCCACCTTAGACCACAGTTTATGCTCACTACAATCCAGAATAGCCACGGGTTTCTCCTCGGATGAGACATCTGGCTGCAAATGAATCTCCTTAATGGAAAGTGTCAGAAAGTTGTCTCACTCCTCCTATAATTCTTCAGCGATGCCACATGAAACACTTCGTGTATCTACTGAAGATGCTCTATAAAACCCAGTCTATATGCTATTTGTCCCACTCTCTCCATAATCGAGAAAGGTCCCACATACCTCGGTTCTAGCTTTCCCTTATTGTCGAACCTCATAACCCCTTCATGGGAGACACACGTACCAACAACTAGTCGTCGACCTCTAACTCTATGTGCCTCCAATATTCATCGACATGACTCTTTTGCCAATCTTGAGCTATTCAATAAGTTCCCAAATTAGCTCGATCTTGGCAGTCGTCTCCTGTATGATCTCTGGTCCCAACAACTTATTGTCCCCCACCTCTAACAAGTAATCGAGTGAACAAAAAGGCCTCCAATAAAGTATCGCTAGCATGCAAACTCTAGGATCCCCCACCTCTAACAGTCGTCTCCTGTGAATTGTTAAGAGTTGTTATACGAGAACTATACCAATGTAAGGTATCGCTACCATCCTCATTCTAAATCTAGGATGCATATCCTCAACATGTCCTCTAGCATCTGATTTACACTCTCAGTTTGTACGTCTGTCTGTGGGTGATATGTGGTACTCAGTCGCAAGTCAGTGCCCATGGCCTCCTAAAAACTTTTCCAGAAATGAGACATAAAGATATTGTCCCTATCAAATAAAATGTTGATCGATACCTCGTGCATCTTAACTTTCTACGCTATGAACAGTTGTGCAAAATGCATCGTCTCAAAGTCTGTGTGAACTATCAAGAAATGGGCCACCTTACTAAGTCGATCCACTATCACCCAAATGGAATCGCGACCCCTCTCCAATGTCGATAGTCCAATAATAAAGTCCATCGAAATGCTCTCCCACTTCCACACGATAATCTCCTGTGGTTGTAGCATCTCTGAAGGCCTCGGGTAGTCTACCTTAACTAATTGACAAGTAACATACTTCGAGACAAACTCTTCTTTGTCTCACTTCATCCATCCAATATTGTCTCATCATGTCCTGTTATATCTAATCCCCACATGGATATACCATAAACCTCGAACCGTGAGCCTCAGTCACCATCGCCTGCCTCAAGTCCTCATCTTCTGGCACTACTAGTCTCCTATTAAAATGTAGAACTCCCTGTGATATGATCAAATAAGACTCCGCACCCTCAGCTAATAACAATTACACTCTATCCTAGAAGAACAGATCATCTGCTCGTGCTTTCACTACCTGCAATATTATCTTGGGAGTGATAGCTAGAACTAATTTTCATGATCTAGAAATCTCATCATCATGTCGAAGCTCACTCCACTTTATCTTCCAGACATCTACCAACTCCCAGTGGGTCTCTAGCTTAACGCGTCTTCCACCACGTTAGCCTTCCCAAGGTGATACTATATATCAAACTGGTAGTCCTTCGCCACTTCTCACCATCGCCCTTGCATCATGTTCAGATCCTTTTGTGTGAAGAGATAATGAAGTGGCTTATGATACATGAATAACTTAAACTACTCACCCAAAAGATA
Organism: Sambucus nigra; assembly: GCA_949130495.1. Lineage (NCBI taxonomy): Eukaryota > Viridiplantae > Streptophyta > Magnoliopsida > Dipsacales > Adoxaceae > Sambucus > Sambucus nigra. Next base: position 175,195,192 of record OX422208.1, read on the forward strand.
GTATTTCCATATCCTCAAAGCAAACACACTGCCAACTCAAGGTTATATGTGGGGTACTTCTTCTCATAGGGCTTAAGCTTTCGAGACACATAAGCTATAGCCTTCTTCTCATGTTGTATTGAACCCCCAATTCCCTATAAGGATGCATTCATGTAGACTCGGTAATCTACCTTACTTCTAGGCAATGCAAGTCTAGGTGCTGATGTTAATTTGTCCTTCATATCATCAAAGGCTAACAAACAGTGATAAATCCACACAAAGTGTACCCACTTGCAAGTTTGGTTTGTCAATGGACCCGCAATGTTCAAAACTCCATTAATGAAGCTACGATAATACCCGACCAACCATAGAAAGTTACAAATATCTATTGATGTCGTAGGTTGTGCCCACTCCCTCACCATCGATACCTTACTATGATCAATAGTAATACCCCTGTCGAACATGATGTGGCCAAGAAAATGTACCTCCCATAGATAAAATCAACACTTCCCAAATTTGGCATACAAATGGTGGTCCCGAAGTGTCTATAGATCCTTATGCATATGCTTCGCATGCTCCTCCTCGGTAATAGAGTAAACCAGAATGTCGTATATAAACACGATCACGAACTCGTCCAAAAGCTCCCTGAATACCCTGTTCATGATATCCATGAACACTGCTAGCGCATTGGTGAGACCAAATGGCATATCATATGACCTGCATCGCGACAAAAAAATGGTATTGGGAACATCCTCCTTTTGGATGCACAACTGGTGATACCCTTATCTCAAATCAATCTTGGAAAAGTACACATACCCTCTCAACTGGTCAAATAGTTCATCAATCCTTGATAACAAATACTTATTCTATATCGTGGCCTTATTTAGGTCCCTGTAGTCTACACGCAAGCGAAGTCAACCATCCCTCTTCTTCACAAATAACATCAGTGCACCTTATGATGATGTACTCTACTGAATAAAACCCTGACCTAATAACTATTGAATCTGTGACCTCAACTTCCCCATCTTTGAAGGGCCCATGAGATACAATGCTCAAGAAATCGATCTCGTAGTTGGTGCTAAGTCAATAACAAACTCGATCTCTCAGTTGGGTGGAAATCTTGGTATCTCCTGAAATACATCCTCGAAATCTCACACAACTGAAATCGAGTCTAACGGAATAACTACCTTCTATGAGGTCTCCTCCTCAATGTAGTATAGGTGGGTGCACAAACCTCCCTACGAAAGAGGCATCGCTACTAGGAACATCTCCTGACCCAAAATGGAGAACACTATGGTCCTATCGTAATAGTCTACCATCGCCTTGTATACCGCCAACTAATCTATAACTAGGATAACATCGTATCCCTCCATATCTAACACAAGAAGGTTATATTCTAATATCATAATCCCAATGATGATGTCCATACCTCTTCATACTGGTGTATAAATGACTCACTACCCAACACTGACTCTACGCACATAACACGAGCACTAGCTATCTCTAAAAGACCGACCTACTCGTGCAAATATAATGGCAATAAAGGAATGTGTTGCCCCCATATAAAAAATCACCCTACAGTCATGCCCAAGAATAGGAAAAGTACCCTCGACTGCTAGCGACGCCTGAGGTGTTGGTGGTATGGGTACATTTCGGATGTTATACAGATGTTCGAAGTGCATCTGTCCCTACTGATGCTGTGGGGTTGGGGGTATTGGTGCTAGTGTTGGAGGTAACAGAGCCTGCAGCCCCTATGGGGCACCCTGCTACTGTGCCCTACCTAGTTATGGGAAATCTCTCCTCTTATGACCCTTCTAGACATATATAAAGCACTGCCTGGAAAACGGTCTCTGCCTATGGCCCTGTCGAGGCTGGCCCTAAAAACCATGGCCCTGCTGGACACCTCTATTATTACCTTAGCCCTGATGGCCCTGAGGAACCTGTTGCTCCTGATTAGGGACCTACTAACCCTTCCTGTATCACCTTCTCTCTAGTCAGTACCCTTCTAATTGGACATCTTGGCTTGATCCCCCTGGCAGGCATCCTACACCTATTGTCTATCGACCTGCTGTTGCAGTGCTCCGCTGGTACCACCCCCACTTTCCTTACTCGACTGGATAGGATTGCATCCTCTTTTGCTTCCCTTCATGTGGAAGCGATGGTCTTGGAAGTGTAATAATGCGACATTTGACGACAATTGTGTACGTCACCAGTGCGGGGTTGATGATCATGTTTTGCCTGATCCTCTAGGATAATCCATTTATAAACTTTACTTTCTTCCATTCCTCATTGATCTCCTCGTCTGGCATAAAATTATCCAAACGAGGGATCTCCTCTTCATATTCTGTCATGGAACGGTCACCATGTGTCACCTCACTGAACTTCTTTTGCATTTCGGTCTCCACTGCTGGAGAAAAGTACTTGCGATCAAACCGCACCTAGAACTTTGCAATCGTCATCGTGTCTCTCTCCACTGAGATGGTAGCAGACTCCCACCAGTACAACACGACCCCCCAAAGTCTGAATGTGGAAGGCATTTACTTGTGAGTATCACTGCACTCCACCATACGTAAGTGGCGTTGAATGTCCTCTTTTCACTCACATGCTACTATCACATTCGAGCTCCCCGAAAACTCTACTGAGTGGCTTTTATGGAAAGCCTCCCTAACTTTTTACCATGGTAACTTCCTCGGTTGGGACTGCATCGTTGGTTCCACTCGCGGTTATGGTTGGGCCTATGGAAAATGAACATCCATGGATGGCATAGTTGTACTTACTCCCTGGGACACTATCTCGGTCACCTGGCCAGTTGTCGCTAACCCCAGTGGTGGATTTGGTTGAGGTACCTCCTGCTCTTGCTGAGCCTCTCTAACCTCCTCTCTAGTCGCTGCCCTCGCCTCTCTCTCTCTAGGGTGGCATATGAAAACTGACTGAATCATATTAGTACACATTCTATATAACACTACAAGAAAAAATGTCATTTATGTCAATTTAAAAATTTACGTTATGTCAAACAAATGTAAATTGACATAAATAATATGTATTTATGTCAATTTGACTTTGAAGGTAAATTTTTATTTCAATTTAAATAAAATTGAGATAAAAAATAAATTATTCATCTCATATTTATATATAGATGACATAAATATACCCTTTGTAATTTTAGACTTTAACTAAAAACTGGCATAAATAAAAAAAGAGAAAGAAGCGGGGCTTGTTTTTTCACTCCCGCCCCAAATTTCTTTCGTCAAAATCTTTCCCCCCTCACATCTACATCTCTCTCAAACGCTGGTTCTTGTACTCCCTCTCTCGCTCGATCGTATATTTCTCTCTCTCCCTCTCTCTCTCTCTCTTCGCTCTAGAGAGATCACGTAGGTTTCTAGGGCACCGGCAAGGCTCCACTACGGCGTAGGTACAAAAATTTTGCATTTTGTCTTAAATTTCTAGGGTTCCCAGATTGTGTTTTAATCTATGTTTGATTAGTTCTTGATTTTGCTATTATTTTCGGATTTGAATCGTAGATATACAGATTGGTCAAATTTGTGTATATATATGGATTTGCAAGAAGTTTTTTGTATAGGTTGCGATTTGTTGATTTGATTTGTGTATGTGTGTTTGTGTTGGAACAGCTATTATTGCTACGGCTCATGCCTTATGGCTAATGATGAAACTCCGACCCCAAGTGATCCTCTACAATGGTCCTGGAACTTGTATACCTCTATGTGTAATTCCATTCCTTCTCAATGTATGCACATACTCTGCTTAGAAATCACATTAAAGTTATTAATGTTTGGTTTTACTTATTTTCCTCATGTTTAATTTCAAATTCATTCCGTTATGTTTTATTTCTAAATGTAATATAGGCATTAGTATTCATGTATATATTTATTGAGACAACACATCTCTATAATAGGTAATGAGATACTATTTAGCGAGGAAGTTTTGCACCCACATATTTGGTGTTTGAATTTTACTATATAACCTAACTAAGCAATTGTTATTTTCTATATTTTCACATCATAATTTGGCTTTTCTCATGATCAATATTTAACATACATTTTGTATACAAAACACATAAACAATTGTTATTTGATTTTATTTGTGGATGTTTATATGGGATTATAAGCTTGACATTTTACACTAAATTATATTATTTACTAAAGCCTCAATTAGTTAATAACAATGCTCATTTTCCTATTGATGTTCTTATTTTTTTTGTTCGTCGTTTAGTTCTGGGAGTAACATGAAGAATGATAGTATGCGCATCTTGCTGCAAAGGTTTTCTAAGTAAGTTTGATATTATTAATGGACTCACGCATGTTTGATACATGTTATTTGTTGATGAACTATTTTTATAGTTATGATGAGGTAATATCTTGGAGGTTTCATGTTTCCTTAATTTTTATTCTTTACCGAGCTACTTTTTCTACAATTATTTCTTGGCATGATGAGTAATCGCAGGGTCTATATGATCTGTTGCTTCAAGTTTTTATTCGATTCGATTTATTCTTCAATTTAGTGGACTTACATTATTCTATATAACATTACAGAACCGTAATGTCATATGACATTACAAACATGACATGGGAGAGAGTGGCGGTAATGACTGACATGTTACGCAATGATCTTGCCTTTATGATTTTTATCCCCTCGGTAAAATCTTTTGAGGCAGAGAAGATCATTGATACACATGCAATACTTACTCAGGTATTGTGTTTCTCGATTGTGGTTGATTTCTTATGTTACAATACCTTATGGTAAGGATATTACTTATGATTTCTTATCAGCATTCTTTTTATAGAGAATAGTAATAGTACTCTGTATATAGATTTCATCTTGCTGCAAAAGCAAGGTCCCATCCCCTAAAGGATATGCAACTCATTCACATTCGTTCACCCTTTTTGAAAGGCAAAAAATAAGTTTGAATTACACGGCTAAAAATAAGACCATCGTAATAATAGTTTGTTTTAAACCCATAGAAAGTGAATACAATTCTTTGTTAAAAGGAAACATATTAATTTTTAGGGCCAACATCCTTGAGGGAATTAATCTGCTCGTCTCCCATTGCCGACATCACACTGACCACAAAATCCTTCCCATCGACGAACCCATTTTTAATCTGGGTGAGCAGATTGTCATCGGTGAGAAGCCTGAAATCATCTTTGGTGTTTACATTATTAGTCAGAAGACTAACAAAACCATCTTTAGAGATATCGATTAGCTGATGATAATCAGTACGATTGATATAAGGGACATCACGATTGTGAGATGAAGGAACAATATCTTCTAGCTTCTTGCCATTGAATATCTCAATCGCCTTATAATTGTTTGGGGTCATCTATATATAGTGTAAGTGATACATTTCATTTACACCTTGGAGTCCTAGTGATTATCCTGGTAGTCAGGATATGATTCCACTTCTAATAGGACTGTAGCTTGTAGGTAAAGTCCAATCCATTATGATTTCCAGAGTCCCAGTTGTAGTTAAACTGGGACTGTCCACTCATAGTTATCAATGTTTGGAGGCTGGGTTAGCTTTCGACCTACACCATGTCTGGTGAAGGTCGTGTGCTGGTTACAATGGCACTAGGCTGGCCTTCATCATAAAATGTGTCCGACTTAGAGTATATCTGGTGTAGAGTCTGAGCTCGTCCCAATTATAAGGGAGAGGCAAACTATTATAGGGACATGTGGCACATCTTTGGTGTCTATTATATTATCATGCTTTAAATACCAACAATTCAAGTGTGATAGTGTATTAAACAGGGGTATATCACCGGGATAGATAAAAGAGGTAAGGATATCACATTAATATGAAAACGTATGCCAAATAATGTACCGTGAAATGATGATTATTGATCCTTGTGCTACTGATAATAAATACAACCTCCCAAGGAACAGTTTGAAGAGGATAATATAGTAGATAGCATATCTTGCATAGCATTCATCTACTATTCCCTCCGGTGTGGGCACTGGACAAATTTGTCCCTGAGGGTTGAGGTCCTCACAACTCAGGGGCGTGTTAACCTACCTGTTAGTGCGCCAAGGACCTTCCACCTCAATATTTAACGATGCTGATAGAAAATACTAGAGCTCGATTTCTATGAAAAACAAATACTAAAGTTGGCTCAGTATGTGTAATCATAGCAAAAAAAGCTCCAACAGATAAGGCATTGCAACCAGCGTTATAAAAATTCCCGCCTAGGCGTTCACTAGTGCTCTGTCCCCACCCACCCACCCACCCACCTTAGACTTTATGCTTAGTTGTTAAATAGTTGATTAATAAAAATTAAAATCGCTGAAATAACTGCGTACTCTCCATGGCGCTACCTACTTGCCTACCTTCGACTTTACGCTTAGTTGTTAAATAGTTGATTAATAACAATTAATATCGCCGAAACAACTGCGTACCCTCCAAGGCGCAAGCATATCTCCCTCATTCCCCCTCTAAAAGATTGATTATTGGTACAATTATATGGTGATATGTTTTAATAATTTTGTTTAAATGAGTTTCCATAGCTTCGAAGCTTTGAGAGAGCATTGGTGAAAACCGTAACCAGGAAGAGAGGAGATGGAAACTATGAGAGAACATACTCTTCATTGCGATATCTTTCAAGCAGGTTCAAATATTTTGAGATCTCCGTAGTTCTCATCAATGGAATTCGAGCATTCAAGATGATCAAGAGAAGCAATGGGTTTATGCATTCTTGTTCATTGCCATTTTTGGTTAATCTTTGTTGACCAACTATGGTGCAGTTGGGGTGGGTTGTTTCGTAAACTTAGATGAAGAAACATGGATTTAGTGGTGGAACTAACCAGTTGGATAACTTTCTTCAAGTCCATATTATGGAGGATTCAAGCTCTGCAGTATTCTGGATCCCAAAGATTGTAATGGGTGGTGGTTTGGTTTTTGTGGCCATTGTGTTTCGCACTTTGGAACCAACCTTCAAGTTCTTGCATACGTCAAACCGTAAGATGGACCACCACAGGGTCACTGAAGTTTCGTCTAAAGAGGCAGGCTGTTGGTAATTGGTGGGCGGTTTTTCAAATTCAGTCTTAAAGTAGGCCCACATGTTAAACCTATCCTTAGGATAATTTATAAAAAAATAGTGGTTGTAGATATCAGTTTATTGGTCAAACTAAGTTACAAACTACATAGAAAATCAAGCATAGTAAGCGACATCAAGTGGCCAAGTTAAGGCGACGAGTGAATCAACGGGTTGTGCTGAATTGTTTGGTGACCTCGAACAAGAGTTCGCGTAAGTGTGTGATTCCTGGGGGATGGCGGAAAGACAGTGGACTATTTGTGAGCAATTAGGTGGATTGTGCATAAGCGTTTATGATGCGGCGACGATGCATTGCAATTGAGTGGGCCAGGCCCATTCAGCCACACTCCCATTCGGTCGCGCCACCTTTATTTTATTTTGTTTAGTTAGTTATTGTCTCTCTCAGTTTATTTAGCCTCGTCCATTATTATTGTCTTTTGACTGAAGCTTTTTCTTGAACGAATAAATCCCTAGATTTGTTATGGAGTAGTTATGTGTGTTATGTTTGATTGATTGTTCTTGCTTCCATTGCGTATACATCAATTGGTATCAGAGCATTGTTCGCTCTTGGAACATAAAAATGGAAGGGCCCGGAACACACCTTCATTATCAAGGGGCCAATAACTCCTCTTTTGAATGCAGAGCATCTCATCCACTGTAGAGAAGTGGTTATCGAAGTAACCTTTGTTGAGGGGCATCATGCTCCATGGCCACTTGGTTTCCTAGATGTCTGACAGCTTCGCAGGTAATTGGTTGAGAGATAGGGGTTCCAAGCCCCCGGGGAGTAAAATATGACCAATAAGATTGCTATGGAACTATGCAGAAAACTTATCATACACCTCCTCTGAGAGAGTCACCACTAGTTTCACTGTTAGTGGAGGAAGCTTAGATCCATCAATATCCAGCGGTGGCAGAGGCAAGATCTATTTGCGAGCCACATATGAGAAATTCGTAAGAACATAGCCAGAATATGGTTTTATTGATGGGGAAGAGTAGAACCGAGGATGAAGAAGTAGTGGGACCTTGCATGGCTGAGGTCGAAGCCATGTGGAGATTACCGCTATGGCTCAGAACCATAGAAAGAAGAGATAATTTCTCTCTATAGACATTCTCCAGGAACTTTATTCGCATTTATAACCTCCATATAAATATCGAATATAACTCTCAATGAGACATGTTTGAATATCAATATCTTCAAAAAGCTAAACTCTGATCTGATGAACTTGCGGCTTCCGATAGACCTTTTGCTACTGATTCAAAAATTTCTGTATTTATGATCGGAGTTCAAAGAAGATCCTCCCAGCAAAGTGAGCGTTTCGATCCTTATGTTTGTTATCCTTCTCGAATAAAATTGGAAGGAAGTTGTGGATAAGATCAACTGCTCCTTGTAATCTTGTGTGTTAATTGAATTATAAAATGAATGTGGAGATAAGTTTCACTATGATACGAATGGCATGTTGATTATTAATATGTGAAGATAAATATATGTCATTCATGTAAAAGGATTACGATATATTATTAAGGCACGGGCTTATCATACGGCTACATGGAATCTTTGGTCGAGGGACCTATTACAGACTTGTTGATTTCGAAAGGGAATTCCATGCCGATGGAACTTTGATAACGTTAGATATTGTTAAGATGACCCTTAATATACATTTCCATGTTTTGGACAAGACTCATCGATTGATCCAAATATAATTCCCATTTCATTAGAAGAGGATTTTTTTTATTGACATGAGGACATGGTGCATGTGGATGACATTCCCTTTAAGGTTGTTCTAGTTAGGGAATTTTATTTTTTTACATGTTGGCCCATTTATTTTTACTTTTGGAAAGTTGGGCTAGATCACCCCATTTATTTGTATTGCCTAGTTGTAGTGATTTGATTGGATCTACACCAAAATTTAAAAATTATCATGGTAACTTGGTCGAAGTTAAGAACAATAAGCATGTTGGTCACGGTCCAAAATCGTGACCACAAACTAACCGCCGTGCGAAGGATCGTGACTCATTTTAAAGTGCTCACGATGGTGGTCACAGTCCATGACCATGACTCTGATGTTGTGACCATGACTATAATGCATGAAAGTGAGTTACGGTCCTCAAACATCGGTGATAAAATCATAATTCAAAATGGTCACACGAATTTGGTTTTAATTTATAACATTCACAACTATCCTTGACGGTATCATGGGTCATTGTCCATGAACTTGACCATAAATAGTGATCATGACCATATTATTTAATTTAATATGGTTGCGGATGCTGCCACAATAAATAACTATGACCCGGTTCTAGGTATAAATACACCCTTAGGGTTTATTTTGCCTTATTTCCCTCATTGTCACTCTCTTTTTACGAAACCTCTTCGAGAAATTTTGCACACAACACCTCTGGCCACAGTACCCCACATCTGGCGGGCACACCACACCTATGGCCAAACTACAACTTAAGTTACCACAATCTCTATCTTTGTGCATATACATGTTAACAATTTAAAAAATGTTTATTAAAAAATGTGTGAGTCCTAACCTTACTATAATATTGGGTTTCAAAACCCTCAACACTATTTGGGAATTTCATTTAATATAATATACTTAGTACTATATTCATTCAAAACCCCAAAATTTTAATATTTATGTTTCTTTATAATGTGAGAAGTAAATCGATGATTTAACAAACACATAAAAATGATAAATCCAAGTATATATATATATATATATATATTAGGGAAGTTTTTGAATTGTCTATACATTTTAACGGTCAAGATGTGTGACACCTCCTTACACATTTTTATACATTTTAAGGGTTCAGATCACCTCCCTTTCTTTTTTACCAACTTAACCCTTAATTCTTTAATTTCCCCCTCATTTACACTTACCAAAATTACACTTTCATTCAAAAATGAGGGTATTTTTGTAACACTCTCTTCCTCACACTCTCACTTCACACGCGAATCCCCATTTCTCTCTTTATCGCTCTCAGCGCTTCATTTCTCAAAAACACACGACATCAACCCTACCGTACTAAGCTTCCACGCCATCAGGTAACCTCTCACACGCCCGTTCACTACCATTTTCCATCTCTTATTCAAATGTAAATGGTTATTGTTCAGATTATTGTGATAGTTATGAGTTTCTGTTTTCAGATTTGTATGTCATTAAATACATTCACGCTTCAGTGGTTTCTGGTGTTATTTGGTTTTCAGTTTTTGGCTTATTTTGATTCGGTTCAGATCAAGTTGGTTCCGAGATAGGGTACATATATTTGGGTCCTCTCATACAGATACAAACGGGAAAAGTAATATAGGTGAGAAGTTTTCTATTTTGGATCTCAATGTTTTGTTTGTAGAAAAGCGTTGTACACCTCCCCACAACAGATCTCATATGTTTTTTTTACTATTGGGTTTCTTTTTATTTTTTCAGCTAGTAATTTAGGGTTACAATGTAGATTCTTTGTCAAATGTTTCTTTTGATTCTAATACCTCTTTGTAACAATAATTTTATTCCAGGTAAGTTAAACATTGAACACCAGGTGATAGTATTTGGATTGTTCTCAATGATAGTATTTTCTCTCTTTATAGTCTCGCAGTTTGTTATCTCCTTTTTAGAGTACCCGTGTCTATAGAAACTTCATAAAAATTGGGTGTGGAAATTATGAGTGACAATTTTTTTTAATGGGACTTAGGGGAGTTGTTACTTATCTTCATTTTGATTTAAATAAGGCCAAATAATAGTTTCTTTCACGGTCTATTTATATTATTCTTTTTTATGGGTGAAAACATTTAGTTTCTCACTTAATGTAAATGTTCTCAATAGTAGAAATGATGAAATTGTGCTTTAGTACTTTTAGGTAATGCTTCTCTTCATAATTTTTAGAACTTATTTGTATAGAAAGAATTTTCCACTTTTAATATTTCTTTAATTATTACAGCATTTTAGTTTCATATTTAAAAACAATATAGGGGTTTGAAAAATTGATTACAACCTCTTGTCCATATTAGTTCTAATGTGTTGTAATATTCCTCTTTTTACAGTTAAAACTACAACTATAAGGTTCAATACCCACATAGTATGATTGATGTTTAATAAAATGGCAAGGTGAGCCTCTGTCCATGTTTAGGACTGTCAGTTACAGTTTTATTATGACTATAGTGTTTTGTAGATAGGAACCCCATGAAGAAACATTCCTACAATTTCAATATACACACACATGTTGGAGTGGCAAGTTTCTTTCCAGAATTGAGATTTGACCATTATTCCTCATTTCATTATACCCAAACATGTTGTATATATGAGACTTAACTGTGCAATCGACACATGTTGTACGCGAAACCCCTACTGTTTTCAACTCACAATTGAAATCGGAGGTTTCAAGTATCATCATATTCTCAGATAATCAGATGAAAGATTCATCATATCTGATAATCAAATCTTAGATTTTTTTCTAATCATGTCCATTCCTATTTTGATAGGATATGGTTATCTCTTACAACCACTTTGCTGGGTCCAGGTTAATATGGTTCTTGGAGAATTTGCAAATTTTATTGCTTATATATATGATGGTTTTGTTGACCAGTCACCAGTCACAAATTTGGGGTCTGCTTTGGCATTAATGTTTTCAGCAAAGTTTGATGAGAAGAACATCAATGTCTCCTCAACTATTCATGTTTAGCCTCTTCAAAATTGTTTTTTTTTTTTGATTTGAAACTGTAATATCACTCAATATCTTTGTTTTTAGTTTCACTATTTTGTCTCTTCATAATTGGTTTTTTATTGTTTTTGTAGGAGATGCTGGGGTATATTCAAACTGTAAACTTTTCCTGGATTTTAAAAGGTATACAAGTCCAACATAGTTTACTGGTACGTTTCTTTAACTTGACTTACATATGTCAAAAGTGAAGAGCACGCGAATTGTTGGTGCGATCGAAGATACTGCATTTAATGTGTAACATACAATGATAATTCCTACATTTATTAAGCAAATAAGAACTTCCAATGCATACTATATACTAACAAAGATCGTATTTAATGACCTGAAGAATCGAGGGAAAGAAAATACCAGACATCAATATATGTACATACATGTATCAGAAACTGTAGGCAGGAAACATTATGCATCCTTCAATTAGGATAGAAACTCAAGCGCTTCAATTTTGTTCACAATTCCCGTAAGTCTAAAATGAAAACACAGATATCTACAAGTAATGTCTATGGTACGACACCCCAAAATATTTTAAATAGGGGTTTGTAATTTCTACTTGCTAAATAATGTAATCGATAATCTAAACGCAAAAAAAATGAAAATCCAATCCCTCCTAAGAACCAAATTCAGATGAAGTTCTCCATTTGTGAAATGGCAATCTTTATCATCTCGAAAATGAAAATGTTAGATTTGGTACTGAATCAGAATGTCTTCTAAAACACATAATGAGGAAGGTTGGGTATTTTATAAACAGTGATGAAGAATATGTTCTCCATATTTTTCTATTGAAATACAATATTATCAAGAAGACTCAAAATCATAACGGAATTTGGATCCAATGTTCGCAATGTTGCACTTTAGAGTTCATTCTCACATTTGTGAAAAAGGTTGTCAACAAAAAGCTTTAAAGGTTGCAAAAGGTGTAAATGGACACCAAATTGCAAACAATAAAAAATTTGAACCCCATAGTGCATCAGAAAGAACTATTGGAGAACAAATTACAATTAACCCAAATTTTAAACATTAAAGTTTTGTTCAAACTTTTATGGCTGAAATATTTTACCATCTTTTCTGTTGGACTAATAACTAGGTAGACTTAACTTTTTCTCCCAATGTTTAAATTCAAACTAAATTTCGCTCCACAAGTATTCATTAATTGAACTTTGTAAACAGGAGGTTACGGGTCCCCATGGATATTCATTTTTGTTTATTATAAAAAATAGGTTTTAAATGAGTTTGTATCACAAGCTTCTCTAATAGCAATACATATGGCCTTTGTTCAATATGCTCATTTTGCCATTACTTTTACTGTTGGTATGATAATTGCTCCACCTTCTGTATCATGTGTATATGTCTGTGTGATAGAGTTAATTTTCTGATCTGATGAACTTGTGGGATGATATGCATGCCAAATCTGGCTTTGTATTCTAGAATTTAATTCCAGCTATTACAGAGATTAAGGTAAACAAAAGAAAAAAAGAAGCTATTATAGAGTTTACATTTTTTCCTAAAATACGGCTCACTGTAGTTTTAATAAAAATTTGTTTCTTGAGTTGTGGAATCGTAGGCTTAATTTGTAAATGTAGCTTACTATAGATGTCACCATTTCTTTTAAAATGTACATAATTTTCAGGTTGCCAATTTAGTTTTCTATTCGAAAAGTAGATATTATTGATATTTATATACTCCTTTTGTCAAAAATTAAGAGCCCTACTTTCCATTTTGGGATGCTTGAAATTAAATGGTCCATTTTCAGTTTTAGGACAAAATCAATGATCCAAATTCCACAATGAACAAGTCGTATGCCCTTGGGTGAGTAAATCCCCTTGCCTTCCGTTAGTATTGCTTCTGACTATTTCCTTCTTTTATTGTGGCTCTGATTGACGTTTCAAATGAGTTGGTGGTTGCAAAAGACCATTTTGAGTAATTCATTGTGCATAATTTTTTTATACTCTTCAATTGGGCAGAAATGATATCTTCAGGCCTGGACTTCATGTCCGTGTGTACACAGGCATGGAATTAGCTTCTTAATCACATTCGTACATAAAATTTTTAACTATATTTTTTTATTAAACTCATTATTGTTATATATTTAACTCATAATATTATTTTACATCTTTAAGTGATTCAAAACTTTGATTATGTCAGATCGCTGAACTCCATGTTGAATATGAACAACGACCACTGCCATTTTTGCTTATGCTAGCACAGAGCAGGACCAGAGACATCAAGTAGCATACACCAGAACGTCTTTTTACTCAGTTTTCGTGGTTCAAAACTTCAAGTATGTCAAAAAACTGAACCCCGTGTAGGATGCAGATGACTACCAAGATCAGTTTTTGCCTATATTAGCATGGAGCAGAGACTAGAGACATCACGCAACAATTGAGGTCCATTAAATGTGCTCCACACACTCAATCAGTAGGAGATTGAGGTTACCTCACCATGAGATGGCAGCCATGGCATGGCACAAGGATTATCAATATGTGTCTCCCATCAAATAATTCAGGTTAGAGTTTTAATCTTCAAGATTATGTTGCATATCACAGGGCCAAACACAGCTGTTTTAGGAAATATCCCATGCACTCAGATTATCAATGTGTGTCTCCCATCTACCTTGCCAATTCCACTTACCTTCAAGAAAGGTTAGTTAAAAGTGACAAATACTTTCGTCCTTCTATATTAATCTAATAAGTTTTGGTCCTTAATTGGAACACTTTTAACTTCACTTAACTCGGTCGTAATTAACATATGCAGTTAACTCTCTATGTCATTTATGCATGGCCCTACTCATATGTTTTCAAGAGTTTAGGCTTATACTTTGACTGTTAAAGGCACTAGTTATCTTGGTCTTCAGTTATACAATGTTCTATTCTATGGCTTCTCGAACAAATTGTACCGACACTCGTCGCTACATAATTGGCTACTATATATTTCTAGGTGAAAATTTCATTTCCTCTGCTTCAAAAAGTAATCTACTACTCTGTCTGGATAAAAGTATAAATCCAATGCTCTTTTTGCTCTTATCACTGAAATCTAATGACTTTTATTTATTATATTGATGAAGTTGTTTTGAATCCACCATTTGTGCTCTTCATTGATAATACTAATGCATTATACATGACTATTAATTTAGTTCTTCCTACTTATACTAAACATTTTGCAACAGAGCTTGTTTTGTTATATTATATAAAACCATCCCCTCCCAACACTTTTGTCTCAAAATAAGCCATTCATTTATGGAATCTTACAGCTTAAGGCTTCATATATATTTCCTTTCAGTTACACTCACATTCTTACCGAGCTCCCTCACATGTTCAAACAAGTGTGATTCCCCAGGCGTGTTAAACTTTGGTGACTCAAATTCCAACACTGGTGGTATCTCAACATCTTTTGGGTAAGCTCCTTCGCCTAACGGGCAATGATCATTTTGAGGACATTTCTATAATCACATCACCATTGGAGCTCTTCAATATCTCATTTTAACAAGACTAGATGTTGTTTTCTTCATAAACAAACTCAGTCAACTCATTCATGCTCCCGCTATACTTCACTGGTAAGCCAACAAAAAACTTCTTAGGTTTCTCAAAGGTATAATTTTTGAAGGATTGCTAATTCAATCTTCTCCTTATTTGATATTATAAGGATATTGAGATGCTAATTAGGCCAGCAGACTTGATGATCGCAAATTAAATGGAGGATATGCTATTTTCTTGGGAGGTAACCTTGTGTCAAGGTCTTCAAAGAAATAACAAGTGGTAGCACGTTTAAGCACATAAAGTGAATTCAGAGTATTAGCAAATGCACCTACAGAAGTTATTTAGCTTTAATATTTTCTATCTGAACTTCAAGTTAGTTTATCTCAAGCTCTAGTTTTATGGGTGGATAATCAAAGAGCTACTTCTTTGGTTGTAAATCCAATTTTTCACGATAGATCTAAACACATTGAAATAGACCTACATTTTATTTGTGATAAAATTTTATCTCACAAACTTGAAGTCAGATATGTCCCTTCATTGGATCAAACAATAGATGTCTTGACTGAGGATATTTTTAATGACTGTTTTCAGTATTTTAAGGCCATGCTCAAAGTTATTCAATATCCTTTTCTCTTGAGGGGGGATAATAAGGAAGTATGGTTAATGATTAGTTAAAATGTTAGCTACTCTGTTAAAGCTGTTAAGTCAGTTATATTGTATCTGATCATTAGTTTCTTTAGGTAGGTAGTTAGTTTGTTAGAGTTAGTTCCATATCTTGTGTTGTAATGAAGATATAAATACATCAATAATATTTAGAGCTCATTTTTGTTGTTGAGCATTTGTGAGTTCTTCATTAAGTTATATCTTCTATTGCTTTACTCATTATTACTTAACCTATCTGTTTTTGTACGTGATGTATGGAACCTAGCCACTTCTTTTCTTAATTTAATTGAATATCTTGTTCGGGTTATTGACAATGATAATGGGAACACATATGCAGCCTATGCCAGGATTGATGGTTGGTTTAAAGGCTTCTGGATCCAGTGTACTTGTGGCTACCTTAATATTTGAAAATCTTGTGTTGATTTAGATCTATGCTAGATTTTATTCATTTTATGAGCTATTAATCATTATTATTTGGGGTGGGAAAAAGGGGGTTCATCAACTTTATTGCAATTCTATATATGTTCATAGTAGAATCTATTTACATTGTTGACCATCCACCAACTAATACATATAAAGAGCTGTCATTTTTTTTTTGTAGGATAAGAAGAAATTGGACTCTCAAGCAGCTGCTTCATGAGACTGTTCAACCTCAAGTATGTGATTTGAACACTTTATTTTCCCTTTTTTGTGTTCATAAATCTTTAGTTACTACAGACCTTTCGATGTACATACGTACACTTCAGTAATACGTAGTCTTTTCATTAGAACTTGATCTTCCATTGATCATATTTTCACACTGACTTCATTACTTCAATTTCTGATTTGGCTTTTCTTGTACCAACAAATTATGTTTTAAAGGTTAAAAGTCCCTCTCAGAAATGAGTGAGATGTCACAAAACTATCTTGCTAATATTTTTTTATATAGTATTGAACACCACTTAGCTTTGTGCTTCTTAGAATCCTGCATACTTATTAAGCCCTTATTGATACAATTTGGAGTAAATAGTGTGAATTTTGTTTCCTCATTAGTAGGACCATGTTACATTTCTTCCAGACAGTAAAATCTATGTGACTTTAGCTGCGTCAATGGCTGCAAGGCTGGGTCCGGCAACAATGGCTGCATTTCAGATTTGTTTACAAGTTTTGATGGCATCATCACTTCTTACCGACGGTTTGGCCGTTGCTGGACAGGTAAACACCTCTTTCCATATAATAATTTATATGAATAACTAGTTAAGAAAGATTACTTTTCATTTTCGAGTTATATGGTTCTTGAATGATAAATGCGTGTGTGTTTTCCTCCTACTCGTCTAGGAAATCCTTGCTTGTGCATTTGCTGAAACGGACTATAAGAAGGCCACTGCCGCCGCGACACGAGTATTACAAGTGTGTTTTGTATGATTAATATTATTTCTCACTTGCTATTACAGGGATGAAACCAGCCGTTTTTGGAGGGGACCATGGCTTCTCCTAACTTCTGCATTTTTTTAAATAATGACCCTTTACATTTTTTATAGTATTTAGTTTAGTCATTTTCTTCACAAATTTTACCAAGACAATGAATATTGACTTCGCCACTCCTTGTTAAAAAGGCTAGCTATTTACTTGTCGTCTAACAATCAATGCTTCAATACTATATTTTGATTTCCTCTTTTTTCTGCGGTGATTAAATTTTACAACCTCTATATTAAGCATCAATGTTAATACTATGATTTCAGCTTCCATCAGAAATGTAAAAGCCTATAATAATGAGGTGTTAATTTGCAGATGGGATTTGTATTGGGTCTGGGGCTCGCTCTTGCTGTAGGAATTGGTTTGCAATTTGGATCTGGAATCTTTTCAAAGGAAAAAACTGTTCTTCACATCATAACTATTGGCGTCCCGGTATTTCTTCCACTTACAAGCAAATAGAATTTTTTTTCTTAAGAAATAAACTTCTACAGTATTTGAGGAATCTAACAATGGCTCTCTTTTTATTGGATAATTAGTTTGTTACAGCTACACAACCTCTCAATTCCATAGCCTTTGTTTTTTACGGTGTTAACTTTGGAACATCTGATTTCGCCTACTCTGCGTATTCTATGGTAACTCATAGAAACATTTTCTGGAAAATAAAAGAGGCCCACATGTGATTAATCATGGTACATTAATTTGGCATGAATGTAAATGTTTGTCACACGGGCTCTACACATCACGGGTGTATTCATGTTGCATCATTGTGTTTTTCATAGGTGATAGATTCTAACAATTGGAGGCCTACTCAAGAGGGTGAACTAGTGATGGAAACAAACGATTAGAGGACTACTTTGCAACCAGATTCTCGACAAAGGATCAATAACAAAATGTAATTTTCTTCGCAATTCAAATTTCTTCATTTCATATTTTAGGTTTGGACTACTAATATAGGTTTACAAGTACATGAACAAAGGGCTAAAAAGGGAGCCCAAAGCTAATAGAACTTGTCGTGATCATAGGCTGCATGTTTGTTATCACCACATAAAACTTGATTTGAGATGAAATTACATATTTAAGGATTATTACTCTGATTTCAATTTTTTCATCTCATTTATTTAAATTTACGTGGGGATTTTAAACAATTATGTTCAAAGACTCATTTTACTTTGTTATAAATTTCAATTTGGTTGTGGTGAAGTTAGTGGTTCCATACATGTTCGTGAATAATTTAATTAATTGTGTTTGCTTGCTCTGCTTCCTGTAGGTATTAATGGATAGACAATGAGAAAATGGATACTTTTGTAGATCAAGAAGAAATCTTGAACAGAAAATTGGAGGAGTCATTTTTCGCTTAGGTAATGGGATTTAGTACTCACACATGCATTTAAGTCTTATTCATTTTTATATAAAACCATATAGAACTTTTTGGATGCAAACTTCAATCCAGGAATTTGTAATTTTGGATTAGCTAAATTATTAATAGCGCAAATTTGACATTTTTTGCACCAGTGGCCACGAAGTTGAACCGACGAGTTATGACTATACGAGAGAGAGACAGAGAGAGAGAGAGAGAGAGAGAGAGAGAGAGAGAGAGAGAGAGGGAGATATTGTAGAAATTAAAAAAAACTAACCTCTTTATTATTTTGGACTTGTAATAGTGTTTTATTTGAAATTTCAGTTTAGAACTAAAAATAAAAATAGGCATACATAAATAATTTTTTTCTATTTGAGGGGTCAAGGCAAACGCCTTAGTTTCCTTGGGTCGGGGCCGCTACTGCCCCGTGTTATTAAAAAACAGAACTTTTGCTTCACCGCAAGGCCAAAATTGTCCTCGTTATGCTTTCAGATTTTGCACATTCCAATGAACCTATATTATAGAACTTGTCAGAATTATATATATTAGTATTCCCTTATGCTATAATTTGACTAAAATCAATGTGTAAGAAGAGTTGTGCTCCCCTCCCCCCATCCATCTCCATCCCCGCCCACACACAAGGCATCATAACTACTATGCCGTAATAGAACACAAATATTTGTGACAAAATTCAGTGCAAGGTCTTTCTGAGTGACATAAGCTTTGATACTCAAGCAAGTGCGTTTTAAGCATCATATCAAATTCATACTTCATCGTTGATCATTGTGTTCCTTGTTCGGGAAATCATTTGTTATTCGAGAGCTCATAATATCAAACTAGGTGATCCTGTGATTCTTATCAATCGATAGGCTCCCTATCTCAGGTGAAGTTTGTTCGTTGGTTTTATTTTATTTTATTTGTATCATATTAATTTGGTTGTGACTATATGTATGCTTGTACAGAGACTTCTATTTTCAATTGATTGGATTCTTTGTATTGAAACCAGTTCCCCGTTTTATATTTTAACGAGGACTAGACAATTTCTGAAATATAGATCCGCATCAACTTCTGAATATAGGGAATTGGGTCGGCTTGATCCCCTAACACATGCTGGAGTATGTTTTTATTTGCTATTTTTGTATGGTGAAAATAATGCCTTTTCCACTTATTAAATCCCTCACGAATCTTAGAATGTATAAACTTTTTTTTCAGGTTGCATTAAAGGACGTTGATAAGGTGATGAACTCCCAAAGAAATTCTGTCACTTCATACTTTTTGAAGGCCAAGGCGCTCATTATCAAGGTACTTTTTAATTATCTGTTTGTTTTTTCTGTCACCCTCCAATTTGGATAATGATAGTTGACTTATATCTTCAAGACCTATTACCATGGTCACCATGCTCAAGTCCTATTACCATGGTTAAAAGACTTATTTCTTTCTGTCACTTCATACTTATTTCTATCACGACGAGTAAAGTTTTTACTGATATATAGGTACGAGTAACAGTTTAGGATTGTTGGGTACCATTACATAGTCAACTTGGTCATATCATCTTAGTTTTGGCCTGTACCTTGAACCATCCTTATTACTATGATCTCTAGATCATAATCATGTTATGAGTGACTCACTGGCTTGTTATGCTTGTGTTTTACTTTGAACAAACTTTCTTTTGAAAACACTTTTGTCATGAATATATTGGGTGTATCATCCCTTATTGAACCAAAGATACTCAATGCTTTTACACAGTGATTCACATATTACAAGGTATTTCACTTAGAATATTGCGTTGCTTTGTGTTGGAATTCATTGTCTCCTTATACCTGTTATCTTCAGTTTTGAAAATAGGAAGTATTTATAATAGAAAACAGGAATGAGTTCCTCATATCTGTTATCTGTTATCTGTTATCTGTAATCCTCACATCGTCGCTTTTTAATGAAAACAGGAAGCCTAGGCTAGAGTTCCTCACACTGTTATCTGTCGAAAATGGGTAGGGCATGTGCTGTAAAATGTCCAAGTGTTAATGTACGATATGTCACCATTCTAGTAGTTTCCATAATTTTTATATTACAACTGCAGATTGTTGCAAATTTAAGTGCATCCCCTCACATGAGAAGTATATCAATGACAAATTTTAGTATGTGGGGGAAATACTAGGATGGTTTGTGAATGTAATACTGAACATATATTCTTAATCAATAAACTTATTTGGAATATACAGGATTGCTCTCGGGAGCTACTATGCCTTGAAGTCGAGCTGTTGATTCCAGCTGCGCTCTATCTTTTGTTTGTGTTCCTGCTTGCATCAGCTATGTATTCCCTTTCTTTTCTTCTTATTTCTCCTGTTTGATATTTATCTTATTTTGATGGACTTCTGATCCGCTAGAAAGAGGTCATGGTATAACAAATTTTTGGATTTTCAGAGGACCTCGTGTTATAACAAGCCTCTGCTGCACCGTTGCTCTCCATCTAGCCTCCCCTCCTCGCTGCTGCTGCCTCACCTCTAACTTCCACGCCAAGCTGTCCCCCCGCCGGAACCGGAACAGAACAGCAGAGCAGGTAACAGTCAAAGATTTAGTTTTAGTTTTATAATTTATTTTTTCTACATAAAAGTAAATGATTTAGTTACCGATGAGACTACAATTGAACTAGCATGAGTTGCATCATTAATATTTATTACACGTATAAATATATAAATTTTAGTCCAATTACGCAGTTTATGGATCATGATTTCATCAACACCATCATGTATACTCTTGGTTACCCTCTTTTAATTTTAAGTACACAGTTTATGTAGTCATCTTCTAATGCTTACTTATATGTTTGATTTTTTCTCAGGTAAGGATTCTGCAGTTTGTGTATTCCATTTTTACCCATTTTTTTTATTTGTTTGATTTTTACCAACTCAAGATGAACTCGATAACAAATGGGGCAGAACGAACCAGTAACCCAATGACTGAAATCGGACTAGCAACACCAAAACCAAGCACTACCAAGTGAAACCAAATGGATCAAGAATTGCCAAGTGAAAATTTACCTATCACTGCCATGTGAAAAGGGACGAAGAACTGCCAAGTGTTGATTCAAAGATGGCCACAACTACCTTCTGTAGGAGAATTCTTAAATGATTGCCATGTATTTCAATTTTTACATTTTGTTGGATTGGTTGTTACCCCTTGGGTGGATAGTCCAATAAACAAAGGAGACTCTGCCCATTTTTTTTTAAATTGACACTTTGTTTATTTGAGGCACAATGTTATTTCCTTTGATGAATATTGTATATTTCAAGTTATATGTGAATTTGTTTGATGCAATTTAGACTATTTGAATGTTGTTTGAATATTTATTATTTATTTAGAAGGGTTGATTTAACCTCAAATAATAGTTGTCTATTGATGGAGTAATATTTTTTTTTAATTTTTATATCAACATTTATGTCAGTCTCGATAAAACTCTCATAAAAATTACTAAAATTGACATAAATGTGATGTTATTTATGTTAGTTTTCGTGAAAATGTGATTAAAAACATGGTGAATACCGTAGCTTTTATGTGTGTTTTTAAAAACTGAGATAAATGTGATCTTATTTATGTCAGTTTTATGAACATTTATGTCAGGGCTTTATATGTCAGTTTTGAAAAATTCTAAAAATGACATAAATGGTCATTTATGTCAGTTTTTGACTGACATAAATGATCATTTTTCTTGTAGTGTAAATTCTAATTGCAGAAGTATGATATCTCAAGCACGTGAATACAAAATAATAATCCTAACAATAGGGTTGTATATCAAAATAATGATACACTGAAATCGTAGTAAGCTGTAGAGATCCTATGGACATTAGAACCAAATGATATGATACCATCTGTGACACCCCACCTAATTAAATATCGGGTGATAATTCCTTTATTAAATTAGTAGAGGTTTCTCATTTGGTTCATACTCAGCATCACTTTCGAAAACCATATTAATTACTAACCACCTATTAGTTAATTAAATCGGTGCCAACAAATTTATTTTTCATTAAAAAATTTATAATAGTATGTGGAAAACTAAACTAAAACATTCACATAATTAATATAGTCTAAACCATCACAAGGAAAAAATAAATGTCTTGCCGAATAAACTATCAGCTACAAAATCCAAATCCAAATAATAAGTCTGTCAGAGAATAAATAAATCCCCAAATAAGTATTAAATGAATAACTCAATAAGTAAAGTTTAGATGGGGCAACATGCCTAACTAAGATACTGAAATAAAATCCTACACTAGAAATGAAAGATGGGAGCATCTAATCAAGTCCTGCAAGCCTCCACAGTGCTGCAGCTAATCGTCTCTGGAGTAGATGGTCAAGTCTGGCATCCCTGTGGTTGGACACCTAAAAGATTTTGGAAAATATTTATAGGAAGGATTAGAACCCAAAATATTTTGAAAACATTTAGCAATTATTTATCATAATTTGAAAATCAGTTATTAGATACAGATGTTAGGTTTACGTACACTCTCTCGAGTATCCTCACCTCTCACTTATTGTGCACTCCTAACATTTTCTACTTAGCCCACCTAGCCATACTACCCAAGCTAACTAAACATAAGTATTTATCTGGACTAATGACACTGACAAGTCCCCGTACCTAACATAGAGTACGCTATCTGAATTAACATCTCTCGTTTGTTATTACCATCACAGTAACATTTTCCATCTTTTATCATTTAATCATTTAATTAAGTTTCACTACTTAATTCATTATTTATATACACAATACTAATATGTAGAATTATTAAAGTTGTTGTATATATATATATATATATATATCACTAATATTTATAATTATGGTGTCTCTCAAAAGGACCACCGTGCATATCGACATACTCTGCTATCAGTCCATGTACCTGTCGTAATAAAATAAGAACTATTGGCTCGGCATGTCTCATCGAACCCAAAAATCAAATAGCAAGAAATGGAGGCAAACATAGTTCTAATCCTTTGGGCTACGCACATACCTAACCTACCAAAATGATCTGTCAGTATCACTAATACATGGCACATAGTGAGCCTCCCTAAGTTCCATGTTCTGGGGAACAAATCTAGACCTCCTTGGGATAGGCAAGGTGTGATCACCCATTGCACGAGAACTTCCGTGATAGCAGGAAGCATAGGTATTTTCATATTTAATACCAATTATATAATAGGTATACACACAACCTATATATACATTAAATCAGCAGGTATACATACAACCTGATTAGCATACTTCGTACGTTGTATTTATCTCTCGAATACTCATCGTACTATCAAGTTACGATTATTCTCACCATCATATTAATCTGACTATTTCTCTCTACTTTAAGGTCCCTAGTTACCCCTTCAATAAATTCAATATCTATCTTTATCATATACTACAGGTATATAACATAAACTCACTTAAATTCAACGTAACTCATTCTCCATCTCTCAAATTATTTACATCATGATGTATGTATATTAAATCCTCACCTCAATACTCTTATTAAGAATAATCCAACCCTCATCATAGGACCACGACAACATAATAAGTCCTTCATTATGTTTTAATGGAGTCCCAAAAGTTTCCCCGATAAAACTATAGGATTTTCTTGGCCAAAAAGGGAAAATAGGCAAATCTGGTCAAACATAATTGATTCGGCCTAGGGCGAAATCGATTTATTTTGTATTAAAATTAAAAAGAAATCATAAATAAACAGTTGCCTCTTATGGTATGATCTAATTTTGTGATTTTGGAGTTGTATTTGATTGTCTTTCTTCCCATTCTACGCTCCAAGGTTGATTGTGGTGCAAGAATACACTCCAGTTTCTCAAGAACTCTCTCTTAGGCTTCATAAATGGTTTATCCTTCTTATCTAATGATCTCTATGGATTTTATAATCTCTTAACCCTATCCTCTCCCATTTATATGATGATAAAGAAGATGTATCTCTCTTGATCCTTGGTTACCAAATGAGCACATTGCCCTCGTACGTTACCGTTTTAGTCTAAAATTGTCCCCGAACCCAATCAACACCTCCGAGTATACTATTTTGACTATTTTGACCCTTTCAGAATCATCTATGACTTTGAAATCATCATTAGAGTCACTATAAACATATATCGTATATCGACCTCAATTTAGTCTGCACGCGACTCCTGGTGGAGATAAATCCAATTACACCAATCTTACCCGTTATGACGCATAATGATTTCCATAAATTATTTACTATTTACTTAGTAAATTTACAACAAAATATTAATCACTATCTCTCTCTCTCTTAATAACCGCATTAGTTTTTTATTTAATTACGTCACTCATGTAATTTAAAATAAAAGGAACAAATTACCGAATTAATTAAATTCCAAGTACGCAGAAATACAGGATATTATTGGGTATCTCCAGGGTGGGGTTAAGTAGTAAACTTTTCCGTTGTTCTGTTTAACCTAGGTGTGAGACTAGGTGGTATTTGTTGATAGGTAGTATTCCCAAATGATAGGTTAGGATAGACTTGTGTTTTGGAAACCTCTAAATATAGGACTAGGTTTGGTTTGAGGATTTATGCCCGAATAAAGGGTGCGACTAATAGGAAATAATGAGAACTTGAGAAAATTGAGAATAACACCTAAGATAATAAATGGGTATTAAAAATGGATTTATGTTGCCAATATGTGCAGGGCCAACAGTAAGGGGCGAACTGCCTATAGCGACATGGGTGTGTGTTGGCATCACCAATATGTGAAGGGCTCACAAAATTAGGCGAACTAGCTATAGTGACATGTCATCCATGGAACCTCACGAATATGTGAAGAGCTAACGAAATTGGGTGAACTAGTAATAGTGAGGGGAATGCGTGTGGTGTAGCATTGGGCATGCCAACAATATGTGCATGATTCGTAATACAGTGAACTGGCGATACTGGTTTCGTGTAAATAATTTGGGTGTACTAACAATATGTGCAGGACTCGTAATAGGGTGGAGTAGCTATCTTGGCATTGCATAAATAAATTGACTGAATTCTTTTAACTAAATGGTGAAAATTGAATTGATAGTTTCAACATAAATAAATGATCGGAATAACATAATTGGACTTCAACATTGGGGTGGCTTAGTTATGGGGGTTGATAGTGCTACTTCACCTTTACTCGTATGTTAATATATATCTCATTTAAATTAAAATACTTTATTGTGATATTTATCATATATAATGCTTCTATCTGTGTTTACAGAACCTTATTGGGAGGAGTAGAAGTATTTATGCGATGGGCTCTGACTCATTGCGTTGACTAACATTTCAGGTATGGTACTCGAGTAGTTACATACGATGAATTGAATACTTTGGGGTGCAGCTGGATATTTATTTTAGTTTCTTAGTAGTTTATCGAATCTTTCCATTCCATCATTTTTATTATGAGATTTTCAGTTATGGATTTGGTGGGCTAATCGATTCCACAGTTGTTTATGATTTTAGTCAGATAATTATAGTTGGATTATTTCATTTGAGTTATAATAATTTGGAGTTGGATTTATTTTTGAGATAGTATGGTGATGGATTTTAATTTTCATGAATGATTATATTTCTTGTATAAATTTGAATTATATCTTACGGAATTAAAGTTTTTAAATGTCATATATTTCTGTCACATGATGAGAATGATATTTTATTTAGTGACATCCGTCTTAGTTTGGCGATGACCGACACGAGAGTGCACGGGGTGTTACAGATGGTGTTAGAGCATAGTATTAGATCTCATAGGTTATAAGTCTGTTTTACCTTCCACATTACCTATCTTTGATTCCTTTTGATGATTTGTACTAGTTGTTATTCTAATTCTGATTATTATTTGTTCCTGTCTTTTCAGATGGCAAACACTACGAGATCTTAAGATAGGAGAGAGGGTTCGGTTTTTGGTCCCACGGTTCAGGATAGGCATGGTCAGTTTGTTTTGGGTGTCTAGGAGTTAACAATTATTGTTTGTGAGACCACGACAGCTGGTATCGATATAGGGAGACAAATGTGGGGAAACTAAAAACCGCAGTCGTAGGGTACACCCGCTTCAGTTTAGAGCAGGGTGAGAGCCAGTTTCCTTAAGAGAAATCCTCCCACTTTTGCAGGGGGATCTGGCCCCAGGGTTTCTCAGTAATGGAGGTATGACATGAAGAGGCACTTGAGGATGATGGACTAAACAGAGATGTGCATAAACAAATGTTGGCAACATTTAAGATTATGGGAGATACATTAGAGTGGTGGGAGAGTGTCACCACATCTGAGGATAGGGATCGCCTAAACTATGGAGACTTTCTAATGAAGTTTAATGACAATTAGTTTCCTTATTAGATTAGGAGTACAAAAAAGGGGGAGTTTCTGGATTTCGAGTAGGGATCGAAATCAGTTGTTGAGTATGAGTAGGAGTTCACAAATCTATCGATGTTTGTACCGAATGAGGTGAATACCAAGGCAAAGCAAGTGGAATGTTTCATTAAGGGTCTATTATGGTCTATTAAGCATATTGTTGTTGTGGCAAGAGAAAGTAAATAATCGAAAGATGTTGGGTAAGAGAAAGTAGTCGACTAAAGAACAAGAGCCATAATGACCATCCGTGGAAGAGACAGTAGGTAGGACATGATCAAAAGGTCGTTCATCAAGGCGATGGTGTCCCATAAGGCCCTCAGGGACAGGGGCATGGACAACATGGGGAAAGGGTGCCAGCTAGGTGTTCTTAACCTTTTCTAAGTGCATTTTTAATTATGGGAAGAAAGGACATCGAGCTCTCAATTATCCGAAGAAATAGGGCCAAGGGCCTCCAACACTGATAGTACCGGGTGTAGAGGAAGGGCCAGCTGAAAAACTTGTTTACAAGATTAATAACAAATAGTTATAAGTTTAATAAACTCCGAAATAAACTTGTTGAATGAAACTCTTTTCAAAATAGACACTAGATGTGTTAAAACAATTTTTCTGAATATGTTTTCTGGATTCGTTAGTTTGATTACCTTAGGTTTTTAAAATAAAATCGTTCAATTTAAGTCTCGAGTATGATATTGTTTTCCAAAGTAATTAAGAAGATTCAAGAAAATAAACACGAGATTTTTAACTTGGTAAAACCTTAAAATTAAGGAAACATCCACGGCCCCCTCTACGGAGAAAAATGAAAAAGTCCACTAAAATCACAACCAAGTTACAACACTAAAGCATGCAACTAAGAATCAAAATACAAGAACAGAAAACTTACCTACCCGAGTTACTCCACTCTTAAAGGCATTCTTTCTTAATTTGTTCTTCTCCACGCAGCTTTTGTTTTATCCTTAGATCCCGGATTTCAGCAGCCCCAACAAACAAAATACCTCACCAAGAGCCACAACTCCTAAGTGTTCATGTGAGAGTGATAGTGTTTGTGAATCAAACTAGATGCAATAATGATTCTCACACCTCTCAATCAATTACAAGCAATTCCTATTAATTACAAGTAACTTCTATATGCAATGCAATTAATCTCAAATATACTTTGAATTCAAGACTTCAAAATTTTCAGATTCGGAACAAAAAAATTCAAATCAAGTTTTGTTTCAAAATTATTTATCTCCAAAATATTTCACCAATTAATTTTTTGAAACAAAAAAAAATATATCTCAAATATGAATATAAGTCACAACAAGTCTTGAGTTTCAAATTTATTTGAAACGTATTCTTGGATCAAAATAAATCAACAACAACAACCCAAAAATGATCCAAGAACAATCACACAACAATCCTAAAAATATAGTGTACTAAAATGGTCCCTAAAAGGTATAGGGTAAGAGAAGTACACGAATCTGAAAAGGTTCAAAATTCGAAGAGGTTTTCGGTGAGAAAAATTCCACCGACAAATGGAACTCCGGCAGCGCCCCTCTCACTCTCTATTTAAGTCCGACGACCTTAGTTTGGTCTCAATTCCAGCGAGATCTCTTTTTAGTCAACGAAGTGGCGATTTACCCAGTCCGGCATGTTCCCGATTTCCTGGTGATGTGATCGGCGACGGCGACGGGAACTCTTCCTCTCTCTTCTCTATTTTTCGTGTTGAACCGGCAGTGCCCTCTACTCTATTTCTTTCCGGCGACGGCGACTTATCTCTCTCTCTCTTGGCTTCTGACGATAGAGTTGTCTTCTCTCTCTCCTGTTCTCCGACAATGCCCTCTTCTCTCTTTTTTAGTTTTCTCTCGGTTTCTCACAATTGGTTTCTCTCTCAAGAATGGAGAAGATGATATGTGAAAAATGTGTTTTCTCTCTCTCTCTCTCTCTCGTTCTATCATCTGCCAATATCTCTTCTTCCAACTAGAATAAGAAACCCTAAAAGATGTTATATATGAGGCTCAATAGGGTTTGTTATAAATGGAGGGTTTAGATCAAATCTCCAAGATCTAAGGGTGTAGAAAGAAAGTGGGATAACAAATGTGATTGGCAAAAAGGTGTTCACTAGGATTGAGGCACTAAAAATATGGTTCATAGATAACCACTCAATCTAGGGTCACAAAT
Source organism: Sambucus nigra (assembly GCA_949130495.1). Taxonomy (NCBI): domain Eukaryota; kingdom Viridiplantae; phylum Streptophyta; class Magnoliopsida; order Dipsacales; family Adoxaceae; genus Sambucus; species Sambucus nigra. Next base: position 175,224,395 of record OX422208.1, read on the forward strand.
GAGTCTAACCACCAAGACACTAAAGAAACACAAAAAGCCTTATTAAAAAATAACACACGTGTTTTTTAATGTCTTGGAAAAATTGAATCTTTCGACTCAAAAAAAATATTAACCAATTAAAAATTGAACCAATCAAAATTTTCTCATAAAAAATATTCTTATGTTACCTCAAATATATTTTTTAAATCATATTTCAATTAAATGAAAAATCAATTTAAATGATTAAAAAATATTCAAATCAATTTTTTTTTCAAAAAAAATATTTGAAGCAACGACACCCCTATAAAAAATATGCACACATAATAAACATGTATATGCACTGTATGTGTCCTATTTTTGGTTCAAGAGTTGTACTCACCTCTTTGTGTCACATTGGAGAACTTGAACTGGGATACTTTTGATGAAGCTTGATGCCTTTTTTAGATAGAGAAACTCGAAAAATCTAATCCCATTTTGTATAGATATCGAAACTAGTTTGAACTCCTACCATATAGTGTGTTCTCACCAAACAGCACTGCGATGTTAACTACTTCAAAATCGGGAACCTCAGGCAGGGAAGGATCAAAAGGAATGAAGGTGTGGCTAGTGGGATATCAAAGTACATAAAAATTTTCTAGATATGTTTAAATATATAATTAATAAATATATTGTCTTTTTGTTCATAGGGTAGGTGCAGGTAGGATTGGGTATATGGGCTCCTAATGGTGGCATTCTACGGGTAGGGATATGTAGCCTTATATTATTGTTCATTCTTTTGTTTACGCTTCGTCGAATTTCGAGAATGAAATTCTTATCCTAGTGGGGATATATCTAACACCTCATAGTTTTAGGACGATTATTTAAACCATGGTAATAAAAAGTCAAAAAAATATTTTATTTTAATTTGGATTGTTTTTGGCATTTATAATGTTGGTTTTATTTTTTAAAAAAAAATATTTTTAATCGGAATTTAAATCGGGGGAAAAATTAGGTTTTTATTCTCTTTAAAACAAATTGGGTTACCTAGGCACCTGCTCAAGGGAGAATTAATTCATCTCTAGGGTGAATCAATTCGTTTCGGGCAATGCCAGCGGGTTTGTTAAATTTTTTAAAGTTGTGTTCTTTTAAAAATCCTTCACTTCTTATTATAAATATAATTCGAAGTTAGACTTTTTCAAACATATCCATATCAATCCTAAGAGCAGTAGCATCCCTTGTTTACATATCTTTTCATCTACAAAATCCTAACCCATTCAAAAGCAAGATTCCACCAAAGTTTCGAAGGTCCAACCTTATTTTCCCAAGATCGTCCAAGAACGCATCTTTGTTATTTTCATGAGAGGAATGTAACCATCCAATCAGATTATTCAAACGACTTTGTACAGGCATGAATACTTCTATTGTTTCCATTTAGTATTATGCGTTTTAAATGTTGTCTAAACACTAATAATCATTATTTTTGTAAAATAAATTAGATAGACTAATTAGGAAAAATGAAACTAAAATTGAGACTCTTTTTTATTTAAATCTCTAATATGATTTAAAACTCGAAACTCGTGCATGCTTAGATTAGAGGGTGGGATTCTGTAAGAATATATGGGCGTTCGCAAGTTAAAATAAATCGTTTAAATTTTATAAATTAAATTCGACTTGTAAAATCATGTAAATTATGTGCATCTTTTATAATAGAAATTTATGGTTGTATGCCTCGAAATATGCACGTGAACAAAAATTATATAAGTTTTTGAAAAATGAATTGTTAATTAATATAATAATTAAACAAACACAAAAAATTGCACATATAATAATAGTGTGATTAATATAAAGGATAGTTGTGATAGGATGAAAATATGTCTTATGTGATCATGAATTGTTCCTATATTTGACACCATATAGACGACGTGATTGTTGAGGTAGTTATTTTGTTTCACCTAATTTTAGATTGCTTGCTAGGTATAGGACTAGTAGGTAGGCCTTTGTTAGTGTTAACACTTTCTAGGTATGAGACTAGGGAGTGTAGATTTTTACGAATGGGTATCTTCGAGGTGGGGCTAAGTAGTACACTTTTTCGTTATTCTGTTTAGCCTCTGTGCAACGTGGTGGTATTTATTGGTCGGTAGTATTCCTAAATGATAAGTTAGGATATATTTTTGTTTTGTAGACATCTAGGTATGGGACTAGGGGTGGTTTGAAGACTTATGTTCGATTAAAAGGCGAGACTAATAGAAAATAATGAGAACATGAGAAAATTGAGAATAATGCAGAAGATAATAAATGACTATTAAAGATGGATTTGCACTGTCAATATATGCAGGGCCAACAATATAAGGTGAACTGACTATAGTGACATGGGTGTGTGATGGCATCACCAATATGAGCATGGCTAATAAAATTAAACGAACTGGTTATATTGACTTTTCATTCGTGAAACCTCACCAATATGTACAAGCCTAACGAAATTAGGCTAACTGGCTATAGTAAGGGGAGTGTTTATGGTGTAGCTTTGGGCGTACTACCAATATGTGCAAGACCCATAATAAGGTCAACTGGATATACTGATGTCCCATATATACTTTGGGCAAGCAAGTAATATATGCAAAACTCATAATAGGGTGAACTGGCAATACTAGTGTCGCACGAATAAGATGAGTATAATTAATTTAATTTATAGGCCCCTTTTTCAAAGCGTGCTTTAGGTGAAAAATAATTTTTCTTTCAAAAAACCATTTTTCAATTTTAATTATGCACCCAGTTTGTGAACCAATTTTACTTTAAGTCCAATTTTATCTTGTTCAATCCTAAACATGCATCTAGGTGATTAAAGCAAGTAAAATAAAGTAAAGTTCACAACACCGAATGTACGAGAAAACCACTAAAGGAAAAACATCGGATGACCTAAGCCAGATAATTACTATGACATGGTCTTATAAAGGAAGACAGACAGACAGACTTACACAACAACTCGATCCCCACAAGCCTTGACCCTCTTCTTCTCGTTAACCGCTCCTCTACAGTGCCCATGCATAAATCCTACCATGATACTCGTCCACATAACACGGGTCCATGATTACCTCGGTGTCCCCCAACGCAGCTTTGGCAACCATCTCAGATTCAGAACACGTCCTTCACCATTTTTTTCATTGCAAAACTCCAATGAAAGAAATTGTTCAAAGCAATGAACAAACCGTTGGTGAAAACAAGATCTCTATAACATAAGAGTATGAAAGCTCAGATTTTGAAAACTACAAGGATGGTTTTAGCTTTTAAATCCTTAGAAAACTTATGTAGAAAAATGAAACTGTTATAAACTATTTTTTGGTTCTGCACACTTCAAAATTCTGAGAGAAAAATGCCTTAAATAAAAAATTTAAGTTGGTAGGTCGTTCTAATGACTATGAGGTGTCGTTCGAACGACATCACATGTCGTTTGAAGTCTCGAAAACGAAGGTGAGAATTTACACGACTCTAAACAGTTTTTATCTCTGAATAAACAAAGTTAAAGCCCTTTAAAATTATTTTTCACATTTTAAAATCATTTATAAACAAAATATCATCCTTAAAACATTTTTTTAGTCTCACATACATTATGCATTCATATTTGAGAGTATCTCGGAATTCAATGTGATATGAAGACGTGAAATGTGCAATGATAAATAATACGGAATTATCTATCTTTGAAGCTTGGCCGCTACGTCTTCAACACAAACACGTCATGGACTTTGTGAGTATCATGACAAGATAAAAATATAACTTTAACTCAAATAAGTTTTGTTCGAGAAATAAGTCAATTACATACAAATTAACTCAAATGGAAATTTTACCCCTACAAATATCCCCCTTTGACTATTTCGGTACAAAACCCAAATAGTCAAATATCCAAGTCGGCTCGTCAAGATGCATGACACCTAAATCCCATCCTATAAAACCCCAAAATAAAATATAAAAGACAAGGACTAGTATAAGCTGGTCCTTATACTAGTCCGACACACATGAGCTATCTGAATGTGATGTAGTCTTGAAATCTCTAATCGCTGAAGAATACCTACACACATGAAACAAACAAATACCCAGTGAAGTAAAGAGGAACACATTATATAAAAATTACCAATATGCAACACAAACCATTTGTTAAACATGTGACCAAATTATGATACCAATTTATGCAAGACAATATGATACCAAAATATAAACATACATATTGTAATACCTCATCCCGATAATTTAATTAAATTTGGTATTGATTTTGATATGAGGAGGAACAAAGTATAATTATAGGAAATTTGTGGGTAATGAAATGGATTGTAGAAAAGAGAAATTTTAGACTTGGTATTTGTAATACCCCTCATTTTTATGATATTCAATAATTGTGGGATTAATTATTATTATTGGATTAATTAAATTAAAAAGGTCGAGAAATTTAATTGTTAATTAATCAGAATTTAAAATAATTATTAACTAGCGTGCCAAGGGTTAATACTTATTGATGGAAATCATTGATTATTACTGTAGGTATATGTAATATAAAATTATATAATTTTTATAAATCGTCGGAGTGCGAAATACAGCAGTTTAGTATTTTACGTCAGGACTCCCGTGTGAGCCGTGTTGGATAAATTATTTTTTTTATAACTCGTATGGTAATTTTGAGTGCACCATTGAGTCCGAAAGGGTCGAGATAGTCGAAAAACTCTACTCGGGCATTTTATTTGGACTCCGGGGTAATTTTAGGCCAAACCGGCATCCCGTATGGGTAGTTTTGTGATTTGGATTTTTGGGGAATTAAAACGGACGAAAATTAGATAATTATTATACCAGTTACAGGAGTTCCATTAGGGTTACGTTACATAGAAATCAAGAGAGAACCAAAAAGGGTGGGGGAGAGAAAATTCCAAAGGAGGAAGGACAATTAACACCACCTTTGCACAACCACCACCTTCATCGTGTAGATCAAAAAGTGAGTAACGCACCGATACCAACATCACCACCGGATCAGACATTCAAATTTGAGGCAAGTGTTTATTTCTTGCTTCCTTTAGCGATAATTGTGTTCATGTTAGACTAGGTTAACACACTATTGGTATGTAATTGGATTTGATGAAAAATTGGTATAATTACATCATAATTAGGACGGATATGATAAGAGTTTGATTCCCTCGGGTAAATAGGATGATATCCATGAATTTCTGATGATTTTTATGAACAAATCTGGGATTAATTTAGAAGTTATGTATATTAATTTTAAGAACTAGGGTTCTTGGTAATTATTTGGGGATTTTAGATTATATTGATGATTAGTAATGAATCAATAGTGTTATATTAGTGGAAATCATACATACATGTTGGGAAGTTGATTTAGAATGATTGATTGGTGTTTGGGAATGATCCGTAGAGGTTGTAGGTGTTGAAATGGTAAAGATAACGTATTTATGTAGGACTACGTTTTTACATGTATAGGTCCGAAATATTTTTTTTAAAAGGTCCGAATCGTTTTTCATTAAAAGGTCCAGATCATTTTTCATTAAAAGGGTCCGGATCGTTTTTCTTTAATAGGTACAACAGGTTTGCTGTATTTTCCAGAATTAAATTATGGACCTCTAGGACATCCTTCGATACTTGAAATGCAAGAACATTAATTATGTACACTGAGATTTGAAGTGATGATATATTAAGACAAGTGTGATTTAAGACTTGGGCATAAGTGGGATGAATGACCCTTAGAAAATTATGAGGGGGGATCATAGTCATAATTATTAACACGTTGAGAGTATTAAGTGAAAGTAATACTGCGAATAGAACATGATACTTAGTTGTGTGAATACCCAGAGATTATAATAGGTTGTTTGTATACATATGCATTGATTCATTATGTGTATATCATACCTATGTTGCTTGCTATCAAGAGGACGTTTTCGCGTAGTGGACAGTCTTATCCCGTGTGACCCGTTGGGGGGATATTTGATTTGTACCCAGAGCATATGAACTTGGATACATGATATATGTTATATAGGATAGTTTCGACGGTTGAATGGGAGCCTAGGTATGTGCGTGACCCATTTGGCTGGTGAGTATGCTTGCCTCCAATATTTGTGTTATGAGATTTATGGTTTGTGAGAGATGCCAAATTAATTATTCCTTTACGCAGTGAGTGATGCATCAGGACACGATAGCAGAGTATGCATTTGCGACAAGTGGTCTTAACCAAGGGGCGCAAGATTAGTATATATATATATATATATATATATATATATATATATATATATATATATATATATATATATATATATATATATATATATATATATATATGTGTGTGTGTGTGTGTGTGTGTGTGTGTGTGTGTGTGTGTGTATAGAGATGATGCGACTGTATGTATATATATGTTATTGAATGATTCTAATGTGTGAAATCAACAAATATGTAAATATTGGTAAGCAACATAACTTAAGGGGGGGGGGGGGGGGGGGTAAAGGATTTACTACCAAAATAGTGGATATAAAATACAGTTAATTGGAGTAAGTTATTTAATAACGTATTGTATGGGCGATACGAGTCTTCTCCTACAGGTTAATATTTATAGTATATGTTTATTACCTAGTTGGAAATATTATAGATGACAAGGTTAGGTTGGACGTATGCTAGGTGTGCACATTAGGGTAAGGGTGAGAATCTCAACTGAGAGTTCGGAACTAACATGCACATAATAATTGCATCTTTGCAGTTTTAAATACTTGCTAAATTAAATATTTTTACAATCGGGCTATATATATATATATATATATATATATATATATATATTATACCAGGTTTCCATCCACAAGGTCACCACCAGACTTAGATGCACGGATCATCCGATGAGCTGCAGATGTTGTGGAAACTATAGGTTATTGATATTAGATGCTTCTATCTTTGCATTCAGTTCTTAGTTCAGACATTTTAGTTAGGGCATGTATTGCTTGTTTCCAGCTTAGTTATTTATGTGATTGTATTTTTCTTATTATCGTTTCTTTTCCTGTTGGATTGAGTATTATGATTCTATTGGTTTTAGACTTGAACTTAAATGTTTTATCCAATCTCATTTATTTCGGTATTTAATTCATGCTGGTATTTATTCTTATGAAATGGGAATGGCTTATATTTTATATTTTGGAACTTTTTAATGGACTAATGGGGAATAATTAAATAAGAAAATATTTTTACTCTTAGCTTAATTAATTATTAGGTGATTAATAATAAAAATGGTCTTTCGATAGTGATGCGAAGAATGAACCAATCGGACACTTTGATTCTAATTTAATTATGGACTGATCACCCGGTATTTAATTAAGCTGGGTGTCACAGTATTATAAAAGGATTATTAAGATTAACACTGATAAATTAATAGGCTATTTAGTAAGAAGTGACCTATTAACCTTTCTCGCTTTAAATAGCACCACTAGCATGAGATTTTAAGGAATGAACAAGTGTGAATAAAAGAAGTTGTGTTGGCATCCTTCCTATGTCGTTTGAACGACGCAAGGAGTCATTCTAAATACGAGCTACTGTCGTTGAACGACGCATGTAGTTGTTAGAATGATGGTAATTGTTCAGCGAGCTCTCCACATGTAAATCAGTAACCTCACTTCAATCAGTTCTTGGCCTAACTTTGTAACAATGACGATTATAATAGGGGAAAAAACCTATGGTTTATTGATATTCCCCAAATGTGCCACCTCGGCTCAGAGACATCAACCTCGTCCGAGGAAAAGACCGACGTTGGAAGGGCCTTGGATCAGTGACCAGCAGCCTCGGCCATAGTAGGGTCGGCCCTGGCCGACACTACTACCAACCTTATCAAGGGATCAGCAGCTCAACAATTGACCCAAGAATGACAATCTCGGTCGGGACTAGGCCGAGGTTACAAGGAGCCATACTTCTACCAAAGCCAACCCCATCAGTGAATCGACCGGAACTCCGGGCATATTCCAGCTTAACCTCGGCCACGACCGACCTTAATACCTATCATCGGCTTCACTTAAGCCGAGACCATGATGGATCATCTCGGAATGGATAGGTAACTAAACCTTACTAACCTCGAACTCTTCCAGGTCGAGGTTATGACCAAGCACGGAGGCCGAGCACTTATTGACATATGTGTGGACAAGGACACGTGGACACAAATTAGTTATAACAAATCATTCCCCCCATGTGGGGTGAATATTTCATCATCATTCTGTACATGTGACAAGGACATATGTCTTCATCATATTGGCTAGATCAACACACACATGCTCTTTACATGCATGGTGGGTACACTACACCCCCTAGGCACTATAAATACTTGTCCTCTCCTTCTTAGAAAAGGACTCGAAATTAGCAACCCTAGCTGAAACTCTGTTCAAATACACAGTAGAGAGAGAAAGCTTGAGAGTTTGTATCTATGGTCATTAGAGCCCTCATACAGTGATACACACCATACACTTGCATAGTGGACGTAGGCCTAATTAGCTGAACCACTTATATTCCGGTGTGATTCCTCTTCTCCTCGCCTCATTCTCTTATATTTGCTATATATGCGTGCTGTCATTGTTAACATTAAATTGAGCTCACAAACACCTTAAAGGGTGGTGCTATTTCTAGCATCATCATTTTGGCGCCGTCTGTGGGAACGAGAAGCTATCTCTTCCTCATTTTTAGCTTACCCTTACCGGAGGCTCTGGTGGTGAATCAGGCCTCACCCCTTATTTGGAGCTGCTTCACCATTGAAAGAGGTCCATCAAGGTACAAAGCTCATTTACTCTACGAGCTCTTTAGTGTTAACACATGGAACCATAATTACCACCTCCTCTTCCGCCGCCTGGTGCGGGAGGACCTAGTTCCATCCAGGCACCGCCTCAGTCCGAAATGGCAGAGGTAGCTGCAGCCTTGAGGTCTTTGGCTACAACGTAACAAGATATGCAGGAGCAGTTTGCACAGCTAAGACAAACTATGATGAGGCCACCTGGAGTTTCACCGGAAATGATTACTTTGGCGGCTGTCCAGCCTCATCCTGATGCCAGGGGACCACCCCAGGCACCAATAAAGGACCAACCAGCTCCCCAGCGGAGGAGGGACATTGCTGACCCTAGGCACTTACGCCTGGGGAGGCAAGGAAACCCTTGTCCAGAGGACAGGTATGACGATCTAGAGGCGGAAGAGGTCCCAGAAGATTATTGGGAGCCGTATGAGGTTTCGAACAATACTGTTCTCCCTATCCAATAAAGCCCAGGTTGTGAAGGCAGAAGAGGCGGGGAAGCTCAACGATGAGGATCCGCCTTTGATCGACTAAGTAGAGGGTCAGCCTTTGAAAGATTAAGCCCAGTAAATGACCTAAGATAGAGGTTATCAAGGTCAAGGAGTGCAGCCGGATCGCAAAGAGGATATGGACAACATCGGCCTCACCAAGGCCGACCTCAAGAAGGAAGAGGTAGAGACCAGGAAGAGGTCAATAGGTGACGCTGCGCTGCAGCTGGGGAACCCTCAGTTCAGCCCTTGGAGGTGGCCGAGGACAACCTCGGCTAGGCCGATGGTGGGAGACCATGGAATGACTCTATCCAATGTCTTGAGGAGAAGATAGGAGACCTCATTAAGATTCGAGACCCATTGCAAAGAGGTTTCTCGGAGGGATCCCCATTTGTGGCAAGGATAGTGAGCTTCCCAACCCCTGCTAAGTTTAAGCCACCCGTGGTGTCTCCCAAGTATGACGGTAGCACCAACCCGGTACATCACATTGAGATGTATCAGTCAGCAGTGGACATCTACTCAATACCTGATGAGATGAAGTGTAGGGCCTTCTCTGGAACTTTGACAAGAGCAGCACAAAGCTGGTTTACTTCTCTTACGAAGAATTCAATTGAGAACTTCAAGGGCTTGGCTGAGTGATTCATTCACAACTTCTGCTTTTGGGTAAGACCTCAAAAGAAGACCACTCATCTACTGTATGTCAAGCAAGGAAAGGACGAGAGACTAAGAGACTACATCGCCAGGTTCAACAAAGAAAAAATTGAGGTTGAAGATTATGAAGAGAATATAGCCATGATCGCCCTCATAAGAGGTCTTCAGAAAGGGAAGTTATTGGGGAAACTTATGGAAGACCCTCCCAGGTCTATGGAAGAACTACTGGCAACTGTGGGAAAGGTCATGAATACCGAAGAGGTAATAGTCGCCAAGTATGAGGATGAGAACCGTGGTACTAGCGGGAAGTCCCAAAGAAATAAGGATGGAAAGAAGAGGTCAGCTGATGACAAATTCTCTCACTATACTCCTCTAACTGTGAGCTGTGAGTATATCCTCAACGAGATCAAGAATGACAGAACTCTAAGATGGCCGGAGAAGCTGAAGGCCCCTCCACATAAGAGGAACAAAAACTTGTGGTGCGAGTTCCACCAAGACCATGACCATGTTACAGACAGATGCTTCGCCCTGAAAGATGAGATTTAAAAGATGTTAAAGTCTGAAAAGTTGAGGAAGTATGTTGATGGCAAGGCTCCTAAAGGCGGAAGAGACGACCCTAAGAAGAGGAGAAATGACAAATGCCATGACAATACCCTAGGTAAAAGAGACAATGATTCGGAGGGTGATGATGAAGACGATCTGGACCTTCCACCGAAAGATGACAACACACTAGTGAAGAGGGTTGGCATGATCTCCTTTGGTGTTGACACCATATGCGGAGGACTTGTGGGAGGTGGTTCTAAAGTGGCTGACAAAAAATCTCATGTGGTAGAGGCCAAGTCAGTGGCCAAACTTGAAGTTATAAATTTGACGTCTTCTGATACAGTGCAGAAGAGAAAGAAGGTGGACATGGACACCTTTATAGTGGGGTTCTCCCGACTCAACTTCAAAGGTATCTTAGCCCTACATGATATGACCCTTTGGTAATAACCACAAGGGTACATGGATGCAAGGTGCAAAGGATCCTTGTGGATGGGGGCAGTTCAGCAGACGTAATGTTTTGGCCTTGATTCAAGAGTCTAGGTCTTAGCAGAGCTAGGTCGGTACCCTATCATCATCCTTTAATTGGATTCAGCGAAGAAAAGGTCCACCCATTAGGCATGTATGAGATGGACGTACCAATGGGTGATGAGTGGCCTAAGAGGTTGTCTAGGAAGATAATTTTTTTGTGATGGATGAAAACATCTTCTCGGCCTATAACCTCATCATAGGAAGGGTGGCCCTTAAGGTGTTTGAGGTTGTACCATCGACGGTCCACCAGATGCTAAAATTCCTGACCCCCTATGGGGTAGGGGAAGTGCAAGGTGACCAGACCATAGCACGAGAATGTTACTTTAACTCGGCCAATGAGAGAAAGGCCCATAAGAGGGAAACCACCACTTATAGCATTGATACACTTGACCCAAGAGTTGAAACAAAATTGAAGAAGGGAGATGCCATGTGGAAGAGGTAGAATCCATCATCCTCAATGAGGACGAACCGGAAAAAATCATCCAGGTCGGGAAAGCCTTAAAAAGAGAAATCAAGGAAGCGCTAATAAACTTCTTGAGGAAGAGGCAGAGTGTCTTCGCTTTGAGTCATGTAGACATGCTCGGTATCAACCCCTAGGTTATGTGTCACAAGCTTAACGTGACCAAAGATGCCAGGACTATCAAACAAAGACGAAGAGTTTACTCCAGGGAGAAGTACGACGTCATTCGGGAAGAGGTTAAAAAATTAGAAGAGGCTGAGTTTATTAGAGAAGTCATATATCCAGAATGGTTATCAAATGCAGTCATCGTGACCAAAGCCAATGGAAAGTGGAGAATGTTCATTGATTTCACTGACCTGAACAAGTCTTTCCCAAAAGATAGCTATCCCTTACCTCGAATAGACCAGATGGTTGATGCCACTTCAGGGCATGAGCTCATGAGCTTCATGGATGCGTATTCAGGCTACAATCAGATTTTCATGAATGCGTAAGACTCATAGAAGACAACCTTCATTACCGAAAAAGGGACGTACTGCTACAAAGTGATTCCCTTCGGTCTAAAAAATGCGGGGGCGATATATAAACTTCTTGTGAATAAGATATTCGAAGATCAAATAGGCAAGACTGTGGAGGTGTATGTATACGATATGCTGATGAAGAGCTTAAAGACCTGCACTCATGTAGCAGACCTTGAAAAGACTTTTGATACTATGGACTTGTATAGGATGAAACTCAACCCAGCGAAGTATGTCTTTGGGGTAGGAGCTGGGAAGTTTTTTGGATTTATCGTCAATCAAAGAGTAATCGAACCAAACCCTGAGAAAATCAAGGCTTTGCTTGACATGAAGACGCCAAGAAGTATCAAGGACATCCAAAGACTCACGGGGAGAGTGGCCGCACTCAACAGGTTTGTTTCCAGAGCAACAGACAAGTGTCTTCCATTATTTAAAGTTCTTAGAAAGGCCTTCCAGTGGGACGAAGATTGCGAAGAAGCTTTTAACCAACTTAAGTATTACTCCCTTGTTATTATCTCGGCCCATAGTAGGAGAGAAATTGTATGTTTATCTAGTGGTCTCTAAATCGGTCATCAGTGCAGCTATAGTACGAGAAGACGTTGGAATCCAAAGACCTGTGTATTTTAACAAAAAATCCCTTCAGGGGTCTGAGCAAAATTATCCTCGTATGGAAAAGCTAGCCAACGCCCTGATACATGCTTCAAGGAAGATGAAGCCCTACTTCCAAGCCCATTCCATGGTCATCTTCACTGATTCCCCACTAAGATAGGTTCTACATAAACCTGAGAATTCTAGAAGAATGATGACCTGAGCCATTGAGTTGGGGGATTATGACCTTACTTACCAATCTAGGGCAGCCGTCAAAGGGCAGGCCCATGCAGACTTTGTTGCTGAGTTCACATGGGAAGACGAATAGGTAGAGAATGACCTAGTGGGTGATGAGGGGTCAAATAACAATGTCTTTTGAGAAAAGGAAGAGGTTGCACCAAACGTCTTTCGAAGCCAGGAAGAGGTCGTATCCAAGGATATCAGGAGTAGAGTGGTGGAGAACGAGGAGGATCGATACCTCTTCAGGGAAGGAATCATGTCAAAAGGGGCCTTCTTATCGGATACAGATATTTGGAATATCTTCGTTGATGGTTCTTCCTGTGATAGTGGAAGCGGTGTAGGGCTAATACTTTTAACTCCAGATGGTGCCAACATTGAATACGCTTTGAGGTTCAAATTCAAGACATCTAACAACGAGTCAGAATATGGGGCCATGATAGCTGGTCTCTCATTAGCAAAGACTCTGGGAGTAAGATGACTCCTACTTCATAGCGACTCAAGGTTAGTTATCAATCAAGTATTGGGGGTCTATGAGGCCAAAGATGAAAGGATGGCTAGGTATCTGGAGAGGGTGAGAATGATGTTGGAATATTTCAAAGAAACAAAACTGAAGAGAGTGCCTCGACAAAATAACAGCCACGCAGATGCATTGGCAATGATGGCTTCAGCGATAAAGACAGACATCAGAAGGACAGTTCTAGTCGAGGTCTTACAAAAAGCGACCATTGAGGAGGAGGAGGTTAGGAACCCTTGTCTCAATTCGAACCTCGGAGACTCATGGATGGACCCCCTCATTAGATATATCAAAGAGGGAGAGATATCAGTGTCCAAGCTAGATAGGAGGAAGCTCAGGTACAGGGCTGAGAAATTCTCCATAGTAAGAGACGTCCTATACAAGAAGGGGTTCCTGTTGCCTCTCCTCAGATGTGTCCATCCCACAGAAGTTCCTCGCATTTTTCAGGAAGTACATGAGGGTTCTTGCTCTAGTCACATAGGAGGAAGACCCTTGGCCAAGAGAATTATTACATAGGGGTACTGGTGGCCAACGTTGGCCAAAGATATTGCAGCTTACGTGAAGAGGTGAGATAAATGTTAGAGATTCTCCACTATTCCTCACCAACCTCATCAACCTATGATGTCAATAACTTCCCCATGGCCATTTACAGTATGGGGAATTGACTTAGTAGGACCCCTACCAAGAGCTGCTAATAATTCCCGGTTTGTGATAGTTGCCATTGACTACTTCTCAAAGTGGGTAGAGGCAGAACCGATGATAACAATCACAGAACAGAAGATCTTCCAATTTATTTGGAGAAACATCATATGTAGACATGGCATCCCAAACACTCTCATCTCAGATGATGGAACTCAGTTCAAGAACTCCTCTTTAGAATAGTATTGCGAAAGAGTTGGGATAAAGCAGTTCTTCTCATCTCCTGGTCGACCACAGGCAAACGGTCAGACGGAAGTCACAAATAGAACAATCCTCGACGGAATCAAGAAGAGGTTAGAAGAAGCAAAGGGAAGATGGACTGAAGAGGTTTATGTTTTGTTGTGGGCCTACAGGACAACGACAAGAACACCGATAGGAGAGACCCCGTTCATGCTAGCACATGGCTCAGAGGCCATCATACTAATGGAAGTGGGACTCCCTACTCATAGGGTTCAGACCTATGACCCTGATAAAAATGGGGAAGAAAGAAGACTAGACCTATATCTGATTGAAGAGAGAAGGGAAGACATGAAAATTAGACAAGCAGCTTACCAACAGCGAACATAAAAATTCTACAATCAGAAGGTGAAGTCAAGACCCATTATCGTGGGGGACTTAGTATTGAAGAAGACGTTACTGAAAATAAATAATCTCCACCCAAACTGGTATGGTCCCTACAAAGTGACAAAATAGGTTATACCCGGGACCTACAGGCTAGAAAACCTAGAAGGGGAACCTTTTGCCAACCCCTGGAATGCAGATCACCTAAAGAAGTATTACACATGATGTTGCAAAAATTTATGTAAATGTACCTTCTTATGAAGAGGTTATTAATGAGAGATCAGTTTCCATGTCAATTTTTGCTTCATTATGTTCTAATGATAAAATGTATGAGGATAACATATTAGTTGATGACCTCAGACCTTATAACATCATTATTTGGTGACAAGGTCTGAGGTCAGACATCATACTTGGATGACCTCAGACCCCTAACATCATTAATTTGGTGATAGTATTTATGAGGATGACATCTTAGTTGATGACCTCAGACCTTATAACATCATTATTTGGTGACAATGTCTGAGGTCAGATATCATACTTGGATGACCTCAGACCCTTAACATCATTAATTTGGTGATATTATATATGAGTATGACATCTTATTTGATGACCTCAGACCTTATAACATCATTATTTGGTGACAAGGTCTGAGGTCAGGCATCATACTTAGATGACCTCAGACCCTTAACATCATTAATTTGGTGATACTATTTATGAGGATGACATCCTAGTTGATGACCTCGGACCTAATAACATCATTATTTGGTGACAAGGTATGAGGTCAGACATCATACTTGGATGACCTCAGACCCTTAACATCATTAATTTGGTGATATTATTTATGAGGATGACATCTTAGTTGATGACCTCAGACCTTATAACATCATTATTTGGTGATAAGGTCTGAGGTCATATATCATACTTGGATGACCTCAGACCTTATAACATCGTTATTTGGTGATAAGGTCTGAGGTCAGACATCATACTTGGATGACCTCAAACCCCTAACATCATTAATTTGGTGATAGTATTTATGAGGATGGAATATTAGTTGATGACCTCAGACCTTATAACATCATTATTTGGTGACAAGGTCCGAGGTAAGACATCATACTTGGATGACCTCAGACCCTTAACATCATGAATTTGGTGATATTATTTATGAGGATGACATCTTAGTTTATTACATCAAACCTTATAACACCATTATTTTGTGATAAGGTCTGAGGTCAGATATCATACTTGGATGACCTCGGACCTAATAACATCATTATTTGGTGACAAGGTATGAGGTCAGACATCATACTTGGATGACCTCAGACCCTTAACATCATTAATTTGGTGATATTATTTATGAGGATGACATCTTAGTTGATGACCTCAGACCTTATAACATCATTATTTGGTGACAAGGTCTGAGGTCATATATCATACTTGGATGACCTCAGACCTTATAACATCGTTATTTGGTGATAAGGTCTGAGGTCAGACATCATACTTGGATGACCTCAAACCCCTAACATCATTAATTTGGTGATATTATTTACGAGTATGGCATCTTAGTTGATGACCTCAAACCTTATAACATCATTATTTGGTGACAAGGTCTGAGGTCAAACATCATACTTGGATGACCTCAGACCCCTAACATCATTAATATGGTGATATTATTTATGAGGATGACATCTTAGTTGATGACCTCAGACCTTATAACATCATTATTTGGTGACAAGGTCTGAGGTCATACATCATACTTGGATGACCTCAGACCCCTAACATCATTAATTTAGTGATATTATTTATGAGGATGACATCTTTGTTGATGACCTCAGACCTTATAACATCATTATTTGGTGACAAGGTCTGAGGTCAGACATCATACTTGGATGACCTCAAACCCCTAACATCATTAATTTGGTGATAGTATTTATGAGGATGACATCTTAGTTGATGACCTCAGACCTTATAACATCATTATTTGGTGACAAGGTCTGAGGTCAGACATCATACTTTGATGACCTCAGACCCTTAACATCATTAATTTGGTGATATTATTTATGAGGATGACATCTTAGTTAATGACCTCAGACCTTATAACATCATTATTTGGTGACAAGGTCTGAGGTCATATATCATACTTGGATGACCTCAGACCTTATAACATCGTTATTTGGTGATAAGGTCTGAGGTCAGACATCATACTTGGATGACCTCAAACCCCTAACATCATTAATTTGGTGATAGTATTTATGAGGATGGAATATTAGTTGATGACCTCAGACCTTATAACATCATTATTTGGAGACAAGGTCCGAGGTAAGACATCATACTTGGATGACCTCAGACCCTTAACATCATGAATTTGGTGATATTATTTATGAGGATGACATCTTAGTTTATTACCTTAAACCTTATAACACCATTATTTTGTGATAAGGTCTGAGGTCAGATATCATACTTGGATGACCTCAGACCTTATAACATCATTATTTGGTGACAAGGTCTAAGGTCAGACATCATACTTGGATGACCTCAGACCCCTAACATCATTAATTTGGTGATATTAATTACGAGTATGGCATCTTAGTTGATGACCTCAAACCTTATAACATCATTATTTGGTGACAAGGTCTGAGGTCAGACATCATACTTGGATGACCTCAGACCCCTAACATCATTAATATGGTGATATTATTTATGAGGATGACATCTTAGTTGATGACCTCAGACCTTATAACATCATTATTTGGTGACAAGGTCTGAGGTCATACATCATACTTGGATGATCTCAGACCCCTAACATCATTAATTTAGTGATATTATTTATGAGGATGACATCTTTGTTGATGACCTCAGACCTTATAACATCATTATTTGGTGACAAGGTCTGAGGTCAGACATCATACTTGGATGACCTCAAACCCCTAACATCATTAATTTGGTGATAGTATTTATGAGGATGACATCTTAGTTGATGACCTCAGACCTTATAACATCATTATTTGGTGACAAGGTCTGAGGTAAGACTATTAATTTAAGTTTAAACAGACATCATTGCAATAAGACTTCAGAGCTGAACATCGCATGGCAAAGAAGCATTCAATAAATGAAGAAATAAAAACCCTCCTCAAAGGTTGTCATACAATTATAAAATACAAAAATATAAGTTGATGATGTTCTTTAGATGTTACAACTAATCATGGATTACAAAAAATAATAAAAGCTTCACAAAATAACCTAAGGATTCGAAGGGAGAGTGGTGGCATCCTCGGCCTGATTCCCCTGGTCGACGTTGGTCACCTTGGCCCCATCCACTCTGGGGTTGGCTCCTTTAGTCTCTATAACATCCTGAGGTTCAGTCTCTACTGGGGCAGTATCTTCCTCTTTGACCTTCTGAAGTGCTTGGGCGAATTGGGGGTTAGCAAAACCCAGACCCACGAAGTCAGAGGCTTTCAAGCTACCCGACTCCTTTTCCTTAATAGCCGCCCACCTACTAGTAGCCTTAATAACTTTCTCGAGGTACTCAAAGACGAAGCTGATGAATTGATCGGAGACTTTATAATTGGATAAAATCCCCTCAGAAGCATCCTCAAGAGCTGCCTTCACTGTTGCGTCGACCTTTTGCTAAAGAGCATCGTCCTTAGCCTTCAGAGCAATGGTATGGTCCTTTTTCAGCTTGGAGATCTCCTTCTCCAACTCCTTAGCCTTCTTGTCAGACCCATCAAATGCAGCCTTCACACGGTCTACCTCTGCACTCAGATTACTTTGCACCTTCTCGACCTCTTGGCCTTTTTGAATGAGGGGTAACTTCTTCAGGGTCTAATTAGCAAGATGACGCATATCAGCAAGGCCCTAAAAATCATGTGGTCGTATATATAGGTTGTAATACAAAGAAGAGGTTACACTTAGAAGATAAACTGAAATCCAAACTCGTACCTGAATAGACCTATGAAGGCCAAACTCGATCAGCAGAGGAGTGTCCATAGATCGACAAAAACGTTTGCAGTAATGGTCATAGCAGAGCCGATGACATCCAACGCCTGCAAACTATGCCCTATAATGATATCATTGATTTTCAGTTGCTCTATACGAGCAGCTAATGCATCCTCAGAGGAAATGGGGATGGCTCGATCTCCACCTTTTTTCTTCTGCCTCTGATCCTCAGGGGCAGGGGCAGAAACCTTCCTCTTCTTAGTGGCCTCATCCCTTGAGGCAGATGGATGGGGAGGAGGAGCGTCCAGACCAGCCTTTTTGATCAGCTTCGTCAAACTTGGTGCTACCATTTCCCAAAGCTTGTTAGATATTCCCTTCGGACTCTCTGCAAAATAAGAGGGTCTGAGTTAGAGAACCAGATATAAATGTATTCAGAGGTATAACTTGTTGAAATAAGAAACTTACCAAGCTCTGTAAGAGGACTTCCCCCTAAACCAGTCTCAGAGAGGTAGTGGGGGGTCATCAGGTGTTCAAATCTTACGAGCAGACCACGTGCCCCCTAATCTTAAAGGTCTTTGACCTTCTGAAGATTTTGCAGGCTTAGACCAGGGTCGGCCTTAGCAGCCATTGTAACCTTTCACCATCTTATAGGCATCCTCAGCTCTAGTGGGGAAGAGGGGGTACATGGGACAAATTCCCATGACCCTGAGGCAAAGAATTAGCGTGGCTTCCAATTATGATTAGAAGATTGAGTTATCTGAATCATCTTCTTTTCAGGTTTCTGAGATACAAAATGATAATAGCTCGGATGGTTTCTGGAAGATCAAGGGACATAGCATCCTACAAAGACTTGTACTAGAAGGTATGAGTGATGAATAGCCCTCCATAATACAATGGCCCCAATTATCACCCTCCAAGCATTGGGTGACAACTGGGAAGGGATCAATTTGATATAGGCTAGTATAGACCTGATGATGGGATTGATGGGCAGAAGAAATCCTAACTTGAACATCTGCTCGTACATGAAGATCTCACCATCTTGGCCGTGGTAAGCCCTCTCTTCCCTCAGAGGTCTCCTTACTTTTATGGAGGGGATGATGGAGTATAAGTACCTGAAGCAAAGAAGGTCGACCTCACTAACTGTACTCTCAATCTCGGCTGCCTCAGAGACGTCAACATCACTCTCGGCATCATCACCATCATCTAACTCAATGTCGGCCTAAGAAGATGATTGGGCTCCACTTGGAAGCCTCTAAGCGAACTCAGCCCCTGAGACAGTCAATAAGGGTATGGCTTCAAGGATTGGCAGAACCACCAAACTCGGCCCAACAATTTCAACCTCAGAGGAAGAGGTTGATGTGCTTGAACTTTTATGGGACGAGGCTCGATTGGAAACCTCCGCTTGATCAGGGGCCTGATCTTGTCGAGTTGAGAAATCCATAGCCTCTCGAAAAGAGTCCACAGACATAGGGTCTGAGGAGGATGACTCAGACTCAGACATTAGCGACGGCTGAGGAGGGACCTCTTCTTGGTTAACTGGTTCGGATCGTTCGGGATATAAGACCTTCAGAGGTGGTGGAAAGATAGGTCTGAGGGGGAATTCCTCTGACTTACGAGCTTCCTTCTGCGCTCTTTCTATTTGCCTAATTTTCTCTAAAGTCTTCTCTCTGAGAGAGGGGACATCCTCTAAGAGTTGGTAAATAGGTCTGAGCATAAGAGGCAGACCCTAAACTTACAACTCTCCTAAACAACAAATAGGACTGACTAATGGAATGATGCAATCTAAGGATCAAACTATCAAATTTGAAACAATTACTACGAATAACACACAAGAACAATTCGCCAAAAAAATGGAACCTCATCGAAAACTCCAAAAACTCACCGAAAAATGCAAAAGTAAGAAGAAGACAGGAAAAATGAAGAAGATAGAATGGTAGAGGATACTTGAAGATCAAATGGTAAAGGAGAAGGAAGAAAATGCGAGAAATCACCACCAAAAGCTTCAAGCCAGAGCCTTTCTAGAGAGAGAAAGCTGCAGACGCGAGTTAAACCAGGAAAAAGAGAGAAGTGAAGAATAAAGAGGGAAAATAGGTTTTAAATCCATAATATGAATGCACGTTTCCCAAGGCCCATCATTGCCTTGGAAGCCCCAAAGTATGGCTGACATCACATACTTGTAAGGCGCGCCTTACACGTCAGCAGTGGACAAGTGTCAAATGGACATTGGCACAAGAAAGACCTCGGAGTGTAGAGACCCCACAGTCACCTACTCTCATATGTACCTAAGGGATGGGAGGTAATTGATATGCCCCAAATGTGCCACCTCAGCTTAGAGACATCAACCTCGGTCGAGGACAAGGCCGACGTTGGAAGGACCTTGGATCAGTGACCAGCAGCCTCGGCCATAGCAGGGTCGGCCCTGGCCGACACCACTACCAACCTCATCAGGGGATCAGCTGCTCGATAGTTCACCCAGGAATGACAACCTCGGTCGGGACTAGGCCGAGGTTACAAGGAGTTATACTTCTACCAAAGCCAACCCCATCAGTGAATCGACCGGAGTTCCGAGCATATTCCAGCTTAACCTCGGCCCCGGACGACCCTAATACCTATCCTCGGCTTCACTTAAGCCGAGACCATGATGGATCATCTCGGATTGGATAGGTAACTAGACCTTACTAACCTCGGACTCTTCCAGGCCGAGGTTATGACCAATCACGGAGGCCGAGCACTTATTGACATATGTGTGGACAAGGACACGTGGACACAAATCAGTTATAATAAATCATTCCCCCCATGTGGGGGGGATATTTCATCATCATTCTCTACATGTGACAGGGACAAATGTCTTCATCATATTGGCTAGATCAACACACACATGCTCTTTACATGCATAGAGGGTACACTACACCCCTCAGGCACTATAAATACTAGTCTTCTCCTTCTTAGAAAAGGACCCGAAATTAGCAACCCTAGATGAAACTTTGTTCAAATACACAGTAGAGAGAGAAAGCTTGAGAGTTTGTATCTATGGCCATTAGAGCCCTCATACAGTGATACACACCATACACTTGCACAGTGGACGTAGGCCTAATTGTCTGAACCACTTATATTCCAGTGTGATTCCTCTTCTCCTCACCTCATTCTCTTATATTTGTTATATACGCATGCTGCCATTGTTAACGTTGAATTGAGATCACAAACACCTTGAAGGGTGGTGCTATTTCCATCATCATCATTTATTCTTGTGTTTTGTGTGTAAAAGAATAGAGTCCCGGGATTTGTGACCTTCGAGATCTTTTCTTCCATATTCGGTGTCACAATTGAACCCATGGATCAAAACGCGTGTCACGCATGGGGCTTGACGATGGAGTTCAGTCAGGAATTTAACGTATAGTTTATAGGATTCGTTGTGGGTATAAAATAGAGGTTGCAAATAGTAGGCCTCAAATGAAAATCATCCCCTCTATTCTCTCAACAATCTCAACATTTATCTTCGCCATAATCAGTAGGCAAACTGATTTCCCTTATTTATTATGGATACACTCCCACCATTAAACATGTGTTCTTCTCGTGTTAAAATAGGGCTATGTTATATAAGTTATTGCTGGAGGGTTCTGATGTGTAATTAAAAAGGGTTGTTTTAGAAGAAGAAGATGTACATATTGTGGAGGTTTTGAAGAGGGTTTTAATGGAGTTTTTTGGAGCCAAACTTGATGGTGTTGGACAACCCCTTAAGACCACCTTAGGAGGTACGAGGTTGTCATCTTTATTGACTCTTCCATGGCTTCCACTGATTTGGACTTCATTGAGGTGGGATAATCTACTATTTATATCTAAGACTACATTTGATGTATTTTGGAGTCTTATTCTTGGTAAATATTAAGAGTAGAGTTATTATCATGAAATGATGATATGTTTCCTAGTAAAGTTGTTAATAGGAGATTTTATGGAAATTAAAATGAAAGAAAATATTAGGGTGGATATTTTCTAGTAAAAACCAAAACTGGAAATTTTTATGGAATAAAAATGTAAGAAAATATTATTTGTGCATATTTCCTAATAAATCTGAAAATGGACATTTTTATGGAATAGAAATGTGAGATAATGTTATTCTAGAGTCTTTTCCAATAAATATAAAAATGGACATTTTTATGGAATGGAAATAATAAATATTTTTATAGAATAAAAATGTGAGAAATGTTATTTTCGTGTATTTCTACTAGAAAGAAATGATAAACATTTTATAAAAAAAAATGTGGAATGGTGTTAATGTTGTCAAAATATTTATGAAATAAATATTTTTCTTAGTTTCTTGCAAAATAGAGACTTTATGAATAAATGGATATTTGTTAAGTTTAAAGACATTGATGAAATGTGTTTGTTACATGAAATGTATCTTTAATCCACTTGGTAGGGTTTTAGTATTTAAAGTCCACATTCTATGCATATAAACTTGTAGTATTTGGAAATAAATATGTGAGCAAGTTTAAAGAAGGTCTTATTGGGTAAAAAGTCCTAAATGACTACCAGAGCATAGTGGAGCCCGTTAAAGTATGTGGCTAATGTGATTGATTCCAAGAAAAGATAAAGAAAATATGAAACATGTCAAGAAATGGGTTATGTGGTAAAATGTGTTAATACAACCTAACTCGAATGAATCTAATAAATGTTCTGGTAAAGGCTAAATTGACAAGTTAATGTGTAAATCTACTAATGTCCATAAGATAAGGGGAAAAGGTAAATAAGGTGGATAAATGACTTGTTAATTAACCTAAATGGTAAAACCCATATTTAACACAAGGGTGTGTTTCGGAAATATTTTCAAAGATTAAATAAGTATCTTCTAACGCAATGAATGCGTGTGTTGAAATGGTGGTTTTCAGTGAAAATACTAAAGCATATTTAATTGAATAAAAGGATAAATTCCGGTAAGGAATGGTTTGCTAAATTACGTGTAAAGGTTTCAAGTGTTGAACCTAGTGTGTTGAATAAAGTGGAAAATGTTAAATATGAACAATGAGAGCGTTGGATAATATTAAGGTAAATTAATCTCAGCAAGTAAGGTTTTCGCAAGTAAAATGGTTAATGAATTGAGTATGTATTTTTCAAAGGTATATTTATACATGAGTAGATATATTCATATTTTTGCATGCATGTGGTTATAGCGTGTGAGTATTCCTTTCTTTCGTTCATGTCTATACTTCTTGTACAAATCCTATTGGGCATAGGCTCACATTCCCATTTTTTCATTGTAGGTTGGGAGTTATTTTGAAATTTGAGGGCATTTTACAGGTAAGTATATTTTATTTATGTTTGCATTAATATCTCTGTTTATTTGGATTTCGGGATGCTCCCCATAGATCCCTCATGTAGTTTATCTCGAAACTGGAATCGCGTGCTAATAAGTGAAATTTTAATTAAAATAAAACTAGACTAACAACAGTATTTAGGTTGTTTCATTACACTTTACACCTAACGACTCAATTTGGATCGGATTGACTCACGAGTGATCGGTAACTTCGTGTTGGATCGTTACAAATGGTATCAGAGCTTTTGGTTCAAGGTTCCTTTCTTGTGTGATGTGGTGAGGTTGGTATTGGATCTTTCAACATCGGTGTGGTTTGGTCCGGTCACAATAGTTTGGTGACAGTTTAGATTGTGTCCTCATCGATAAGGTGAAAGAGGTTAGCACGACTAGTGAATTAGTGCCAAGTGGCATACGTTCTAATTAGTTGCATAAATCGCTTTTACATTTTTGAAAAAGTATGATTAATAAGTTGCGAGTGTCCATTTAATCCAGTAAGTGGGGACACCATGGTGTAATACCCCGTATTTTTATGATTTTTAATTTTGGGGATTTATTAAATTTAATTAGAGATATTAATTTAATATTAATCTGGAAAATCATTTAAATACTTACTAGCGTGATGAGAGTTAGTAATTATTGGAATTTTGTTGTAAGTTACTCTATGGGTAGAGTAAGAGGTGTAATTGTATTTAGTAAAATTATCACGAGAATCTAATTTGATAATTTTGGAAATTTATCGGGACACGCTTGTGTCATGTCGGGATTAAATTCGAACTATTAAAAGTGAATAAATTATAAGTCACCCGTGTGGTCATTTTGAGTACGTCAATGTGTCCGAAAGGGTTGAGATAGTCAAAATAATGTACCCGGGGGTTTAGTTTGGGTCTCGGGACGTTTCTAGGCCTAATTAACATCCCGAGAGGGCGTTTCAGACATTTCGTATTTTTGGGCATGGAAACCCACGAATTTCTAAGTCTTTATTAGATGTTAGGGATTGTCTTCTAGGGTTATCATAACCAATAACTAAAGACGACCATTGTAAAGGAAGAGGAGAAGCTTTCCAAGGAGTTTTAGGCCAAGAACTCCACCGTTTGCACCGCCGTCGCCGCCAAACTTTAGATCGTGCAATGAGGATCACAACCACACCAATATTTTCCACAAATCTGAGCCAAATATTTCCAGGCAAGTATCTATCTTATTCTATATTAGTTAATGCTTCAATGATATTAGCCTAGGATTGATTAGAACTAGTTTTTGTAAAAGAAAACATATTTTGGAGACTCGAATTTGCATGATGTATAGGTAAAAGACGTGTTCTGGAAATCTAATTCATATGTAGAGGTTGAACCACAAAATTCATTGAGTTAGGATTAGAAAATATGGGAAAAGAATGGGAAGAACTGAGTTAAAGGAATTATTTGGGTTCTTGTAATTCTTCTGGATTTTAACCCTTTTAATTCGTTATAA
The DNA here is from genome assembly GCA_949130495.1 of Sambucus nigra. Lineage (NCBI taxonomy): Eukaryota > Viridiplantae > Streptophyta > Magnoliopsida > Dipsacales > Adoxaceae > Sambucus > Sambucus nigra. The sequence continues at coordinate 175,249,642 of OX422208.1, forward strand.
TTGATGAAAACTTGAATGTCTTACGTAGAATATTCATTATTTGGGGATCTAACACTTGTGGTATAATTTCTTAGAAGTTTGGAAATCAAATATGATGATTTTAATGATTTTGGAATAGCATTCCCGTAACTGGAAATTCTGCAGTTTCGCCATACCTGCTTGATCGAACGATCGACCGAAGAGCATCGATCGATCGACGCATCGACCGATCGAGCACCTGCCATCGATCGATCGACCCCTCCCGAAAAACTCAAATTCCCCTTGTTAAATAAGTTGTTCCAACTTAAATGAATAGAAATTCTTGGACATTATTGTTAGAACATTTTGGGATATAAAGAAGACCAGTAGGACTTTATAAAAATGGAACCTTTAATGTAAGACAAGATTAACATTTAACGGAGGTGTTTTAAACTTAAGGAACAATGGGAATGTGTGTCTAAAGGGTGAGACTCGTAAGGAAGTTACGTCCTAAAGTAAAAGAGTACCTACTGAAATTACACTTAGGGAGATAGGATTTCATTAGTGTTACGAAGAAGGTTTGGAATAATCCCATAAATAAGAATAAGAGACGAACCGTTGTACGAGATAATCTATTAATGTGCAATAAGAATAAATATCATAAGTATGGGTCGTGGGTGTACCTAAATTTGAAAGGAGAATGGTAGTACACATATATGACTGTGTTTGTGCATATACTATATACGTGTAAAAATCATGTCCACCCTACTTGCTATCACTGAGGTTACCGCACTAGGACAATCTTATCTCGATGGGACCTTTATGGGGGATATTGACTTGTACCCTAGAACATAGGAATCCTTGGTACAGGCTATCAGATCGATAGTCAGACGGTCCTAAGAGACGTGAGGGTATGTGCTGACCTCTTAGGGACTTGGAACTATGCTTCATCTCAATTTGTATGTGTTTTGTGTTAATACAGTTCGAGAGTGATTCCGAACTAGTATTGCCCTTAGTACAAGTGATACGGGGGCTTGATAGCAAAGTATGCCAGCACCATAAATTTTATGTGGGGTGCCGATAGTATATATATATATATATATATATATTATATGATAGATTAATATATATATATATAAACTTGAAATTTGGGAACTAACTATTGTGACTAAAGGTAGGTAAGTAATGAATAATTATTTCAACTTGGATATAAGTGTTTGAAAAGTTTGAGGCAATACTGAGAAACTTTATAATCAAATGAGGTTTATGTGAGAACTTTTCTTTTAAAAAAAAATAATTAATTTTCTTAACATTAGAAATTGTTGACATGAAACCTTGTGAGTAACTTAAGATAAGCTAAACTGTTGGGAGTAGTAGTGCGGTAGGTGTGCACATTAGAAGAGAGGTGAGAATTTCCCAAGAGACTGTCGCACAATAATATGATTGTTGCATTAGCCGGTAAGCATTTTAAATACTTGCTAAACTAAATTTTAAACTGTTTTACAATCGGGCTCTGACCCGTTTCCTATTTTTCTCTTCTCTCTTGTATATATATGTATATATTACAGGTGCCTAGCCACAGGGGTGTCTTGCATAGGATCCTTTGGAAGGAACGTGCTGTAGCTTAAGTGGGAGTTGCAGGCCTCTTGATTAGATGACCTCATTATTGATTCCATTTCTAGTTCTATTTTATCTAGTTGGGCATGTGTCGCCCTTTTCCATTATTCAGTTGGTTTTATCAGAGATTGTGATTTGTTTATTTCCAGTATTTATACTTTTGGATTGTTACTGTCAGGATGTTTTCCTTTGATGTTTGAGAGTTGGAATTAATTAGTTAGATGCTTAAATTGCTTGGATTATCTTTTCCAGTCTAGTTATTGTGTGATTCTTAAACTATGGATTATGAAAGGTTTTAAATGTTGGTTTTAAACATAAATTTGGAATTGATGTCTTAAAAATGGTTTTGTCACTTAGCTTAATTATTTAGGGTGTTTAATTTGAAAAGTTATTTTTGCGATAGTGATGCTAAGAATGAACCAACCGTTTACCTTGGTTATAATTTAATAAAGGACTGATCACCCGGTATTTAATTAGGCGGGGTGTCATAGGTGGTATCAGAGCATCAGGTTATAGCGTCCTTTAGGATCTGTACGGCTTATTTTGCTTTTAGCTTAGCGTTCTTGCTATAGAGCCCTATTTTTAGGATTGTTGTATTCTTTCATTTATGATTACATCTTCAGATATTTGAGATTTGATAATAACTATAGACTAATAAAATTTCTTTACGTTTCAGATGCCTCCAAGACGCGCACCCAAGGATAGGCATACCCAAGGCGAGCAGCCAGCAGCTCCGGCTCAGGGAACGATGAACGCAATCGAGGTAGCCGCTATCGTTGCTCAGGAGGTGAATGCCGCGCTAGCGATAGTGCAGCAGGCTCCACCCCGGGATCAGGCAGTGGCTGCAGTACCAGTACAACTTTCATCTGCATGGGAGATAGTTAGGGATGCCTTCAAGAAGGCGCATCCCCCAGAGTTTGCGGGTAGTTCGGATATCATTGTATCCATCCAATGGAAGAAGGATATCCAGAGGCATCTGCACATGTCCGAGTGCACGGATGTGCATAAATAGCTGTTGGCTTCCTTCAAGCTAGTGGGGGACCCTTTGCATTGGTGGGAATCCACTACCACCTTGGAGGAGAAGGATATTATCACTATTCAGTCATTTTGGGTGCGGTTTGACAGCAAATACTTTCCATCCACCGTGCAGACTGAGATAAGGTGGAAGTTACTGAATTTCAAATAGGAGAATTCCACTGTTGCTGAGTATGAAGAGGAGTTCACAAGACTTCTCACTATAGTGCCAGATGAGGCACCCACTAAGGGGAAGAAGATACTGTTGTTTGTGGACGGGTTGGCTTGGATCCGTCAACACCTTATAGGCAATCTGTCACTAAGTACCTACACATGCATACTCAATGTTGCTTTGTTACACTGCCAGGATCACCGCTTCCATCTGCAAAGAAGCAAGCGAGCAGGAGAGTCCAACCAGCAGGGCCGGATAGGGGGTAGTGGTACTAGTGTAGCACCGACATCCCGGGGGCAGACTCGTCAGCATGAGCAGAGTTCCCATCAGGGGGACCCTACCAAGCGGTTCCGATCAGGTGATTCCAGGTAGGGAGCTGGGAGATTTAGGCAGGGCCAGTCTAATCAACAGGGCTAGCAGGGCCAATATCGTCAGTCGTAGGGCTATCAGGGCCAACAGTGTTTTCAGCAGGGCCAATGGCAGAGTGGTAATGTCCAGGAGGGCCGTAATCAGCAGGGAAAGAGGGGGGGAAATTTTAGGGGCCGATGCTTCGGGTGTGGTAAAAATGGCCATAGGCGCCATGATTATCTAGAGGGAGATAGGGACCCACAGCAGTAGGGTGCCCGTAATGAGCCACAGAGGAAACTTTTTCCAGCCGCCCTCCCAGCACTAGCTCAGGCACCAGCCCTACTAGCCATTCCAGCAGCTCTAGTGCAGCAGGGGCAGTTACAGTATGGACATGTCTATAACGTCCACCGTGTAGTAGCTCCTCAGGCGCCACCCGCGATTGAGGGTACATTTCCTATCCATGGTACTATGGGTCGGGTTTTCTTTGATACTGGGGTGACACACTAATTTATAGCTACTCATTTTGCGAAGGACTTAGGGCTATTAGCCACAGCAGAGAGCACTGTGACATGCATAGACTCACCAGAGGGAAATGGTTCGTTAATTTTCTTTATATGCCGGGGTGTGGGAGTAGAGATTAGTAGCTTAATATTACCTGCAGACATGTTAGTCTTGGATATGAATGAGCATAACACTATTATTGGCATGGATTGGCTCGCAGCATACAGAGCCATGATAGATTATTTCCGTGGGAGTATTGTATTTGCCATTCCGGGGTAGGAGATGTTTGTAGTGGCGATGCCTCGCCCATAAGGGGGCTCTACCGCTCATTTGTATTACATAGAGGAGGATACCTCTAAGGAGTTCGTGACTCCCTTAGACTCGATCCCAGTTGTTCGTGAGTATTCTGATGTATTTCAGGAGATACCAGGCCTACCCCCCAGTCGAGAGATAGATTTTGTCACAGATTTGTTACCGGATACTCGGCCTATAGCACGCGCTCCATATCGTATGGATCCGGCAGAAATGCGAGAGTTACGAGATCAGATAGAATAGTTGTTAGGTCAGGGCTTCATTCGTAGGAGTACCTCACCTTGGTGCTCTCCAGTGTTGTTTGTGAAAAAGAGAGATGGTTCACTGAGGCTATGTGTGGACTATCGGGAGCTAAACAAGGTCACGATACGAAACAAATATCCGTTGCCTCGAATCGATGATTTGTTCGACCAACTGAGAGGAGAAATTTTTGTTTCAAAGATAGATTTGAGGTCAGGATACCATCAGCTACGTATAAGGGAGCAGGATGTTTCGAATAAGACTTTCTTGACGAGATATGGGTCCTATGAGTTTAGAGTGATGCCATTTGGACTCACAAATGCTCCATCCGTATTCATGGACTTGATGAACCGAGTATTCAGAGAGTTCTTGGATCAGTTTATTATCGTCTTCATAGATGACATCCGGATATATTCACACACTGAGGAAGAGAATGATGATCACTTGAGGTAGGTTATTTATACTCTACAAGAGCATCAGCTGTATGCTAAGTACGAGAAGTGCAGATTCTAGTTACGGGAAGTTCAATTCTTGGGACATGTTGTTTCTGAACTGGGGATAGCGGTTGACCCGAGTAATGTGTCAGTAGTGACGGAGTGGGGACAACCCACAACACCCATGGAAGTGCGTAGTTTCTTAGGGTTAGTCGGGTACTACATGAGATTCATATGAGGGTTCTCCAAGATAGCGGGTCCATTGACGAACCTGACCCGCAAGGGGATACCATATGTTTGGGACGATACTTGTCAATTGGCTTTCGATGAGCTGAAAGACAAGATGACTTCGGCACCAGTCCTTGCTTTACCCAAGCCGGGTGTAGAGTATCTAGTTTACACTGACGCCTCCTTACGGGGACTCGGGGGAGTACTTCATTAGGAAGAGAAGGCTATAGCTTTTGCCTCCCGCAAGCTTAAGCTGCACGAGAGAAATTACCCCACTCATAACCTAGAGTTATCAGTGGTCATCTTTGCATTGAGGATATGGAGGCAATATTTATTGGGGGAGAAATTTTGCTTGTTCAAAGACCACAAGTCACTGCAGTACCTGTTCACTCAGTGAGAACTGATTATGCATCAGCGCAGGTGGTTAGAGTTTGTGAAATACTATCAGTTGGACATATAGTACCATCCGAGGAAGGCCAGTGTAGTTGCTGATGTGTTGAGTCATAGACTGGTAGACGATGTAGCGGACGTTTGTAAAGCAAAGTGGAAAGAGTTGGGTTACCAAGATACGGTAGCCCGTTCCTTCATATCTGTCATGATAGTGACACCCGAGATTGTTATGAGGGTAACATAGGCACAGACAGCAAACTCATTTTGCCAGGAGCAAATTGCACGGCTTTTAGCTGAGGGTGCTGAGTCCTATTCAATTAGTTCTGATGGAGGTTTAAGGTTTAATGGGAGATTGGTGGTCCCAGAAGGAGCAGAATTATGTCATGCAGTGATGACCCAGTCTTACGGGTCTCGATTTATGGTGCATCCTGGGGGAGATAAGATGTACCAGGATATGAGACGGCAATACTGGTGGAGTGGGATGAAGAAGGATATTGCTGAGTTCATGTCCAAGTGTTCTACTTTCCAAATGGTAAAAGTGGATGACCAGAAACCGTTGGGGTTGCTTCAACCATTAAAAATACCCACGTGGAAGTGGGAGAGTATTTCCATGGATTTTATTAGTGGTTGCCTACATCACAGCGGGGCCACGACTCCATCTGGGTGATTATGGACTATTTGACCAAGGTGGCTCATTTTCTGCCAGTAGGGATAGACTATACCAAGGGCCAATAAGCTCAGTTGTTCATTGCTGAGATTGTTAGACTACATGGGGTGCCCCTCGTTATTGTGTCAGATAGAGATAAGATTTTCGTGTCGCATTTATGGGAGAGTTTTCAGGAGGCCATGGGTACAGAGTTGAGGTTGAGTTCATCTTATCACCCATAGACAGATGGACAAACAGAGCGTACCAAACAGATGTTGGAAGATATGCTATGCATGTGTGTCCTTGGTTTTGGAGGAGGTTAGGAGCCACATCTTCCACTGGTGGAGTTTTCTTATAACAACTCTTATCAGTTCACGATTGGCATGGGTCCATTTGAGGCATTGTATAGAAGGCCTTGTCATTCCCCAACTTGTTGGCTAGAGGTGGGGGACAACAAGTTTCTCAGATAAGAGGTGATTCATGAAACCTTCGCTAGGATTGAGATTATCAGTAGTCGAATTCGGGTAGCCCAGGACAGGCAGAAAAGCTACGCCGATGCAAAATAGTTCTTCTGAGAATTTAATGTGGGGGACCAAGTATTACTACGTGTATCTCCTATGAAAGGAGTGATGAGGTTTGGGAACAAAGGGAAACTGGCCCCGAGGTACGTGGGACCATTTTCCATTATCGAGAGGATTGGGCCGGTAGCATACAGGTGTGGACTTCCAGAGCATTTACACCGCATTCACGATGTATTCCACATCTTGTCGTTGAGACGATACCTTCGGGATGAGATGTCCCACACCCACATCGCAATTGAGGAGATTGACTTACAGCCTGATAGCTCTTACGAGGAGAGACCAGTAGTTATTCTAGACCATAGCGAAAGGAGATTGAGGTCGAAAGTAGTCCCACTTGTATGGGTCCAGTGAGAGCATCATAATGTGGAGGAATCTACTTGGGAGCGTGAGGCAGACATGCGTGAGAAGTACCCAGAATTATTCTCACCAGGTACACCTTATATTTTATTTTTTTCAAATTTTGGGACGAAATTCCGTTATTATGGGGAAGTTTGTAATACCCCGTATTTTTAGGACTTTCAATTTTGGGAATTTATTAAATTTAATTAGAGATATTAATTTAATATTAATCCGAAAAATCATTTAAATACTTACTGGCGTGATGAGAGTTAGTAATTATTGGAATTTTGTTGTAAGTTACTCTATGGGTAAAGTAAGAGGTGCAATTCTATTTAGTAAAATTATCACGAGAATCTAATTTGATAATTTTTGAAATTTATCGGGACGCGCTTGTGTCGTGTTGGGATTAAATTCGAACTATTAAAAGTGAATAAATTATAAGTCACCCATATGTCCATTTTGAGTACGTCAATGTGTCCGGAAGGGTCGAGATAGTCAAAATAATGTACCCGGGGGTTTAGTTTGGGTCTCGGGAGACATTTCGTATTTTTGGGCATGGAAACCCACGAATTTCTAAGGCTTTATCAGATGTTAGGGATTGTATTCTAGGGTTATCATAACCAAAAACTAAAGACGGCCATTGGAAAGGAAGAAGAGAAGCTTTCTAAGGAGTTCTAGGCCAAGAACTCCACCATTTGCACCGCCGTCACTGCCAAACTTTAGATCGCGCAACGAAGATCACAACCAGACCAATATTTTCCATAAATCTGAGCCAAATATTTCCACGCAACTATCTATCTTGTTATATATTAGTTAATGCTTCAATGATATTAGCCTAGGATTGATTAGAACTAGTTTTTGTGAAAGAAAACATATTTTGGAGACTCGAAATTGCATGATGTATAGGTAAAAGACGTGTTCTTGAAGTCTAATTCATATGTAGTGGTTGAACCACGAAATTCATTGAGTTAGGAGTAGAAATCTGGGAAAAGAATTGGAAGAACTGAGTTAAAGGAATTAAGGGTTCTTGTAATTTTTCTGGATCTTAACCCTTTTAATTCGTTATAATTGATGAAAACTCGCATGTCTTACATAGAATATTCATTATTTGGGGATATAACACTTGTGGTATAATTTTTTGGATGTTTGGAAATCAAATATGATGATTTGAATGATTCTGGAATGGCATTTCCGTAACTAGAAATTCTACAGTTTCGCCATACCTGCTTGATCAATCGATCGACCCAAGAGCATCGATTGATTGACGCATCGATCGATAGAGCACCTACCATCGATCGATCGACCCCTCCTAAAAAAACTCAAATTCCCCTTATTAAATAGGTTGTTCCAACTTAAATGAATAGAAATTCTTGGACATTATTGTTAGAACATTTTGGGATATAAAGAAGACCAGTATGACTTTATAAAAATGAAACCTTTAATGTTAGACGAGATTAACATTTAACAGGGGTGTTTTACACTTAAGGAACAATGGGAACGTGTCTCTAAAGGGTGATACTCGTAAGGAAGTTACGTCGTAAACTAAAAGAGTACCTACTGAAATTACACTTAGGGAGATAGGATTTCACTATTGTTACGAAGAAGGTTTGGAATAATCCCAAAAATAAGAATAAGAGACGAAATGTTATACGGGATAATCTTGTAATGTGCAATAAGAATAAATATCATAAGTATGGGTCGTGGGTGTACCTAAATTTGAAATGGGAATGGTAGTATACATATATGACTGTGTTTGTGCATATACTATATACGTGTAAAAATCATGCCCGCGCTACTCGCTATCACTGAGGTTACCGCGCTGGGACAGTCTTATCTCGATAGAACCTTTATGGGGGATATTGACTTGTACCCTAGAATATAGGAATCCTTGGTACAGGCTATCGGATCGATAGTCAGACGGTGACGTGAGGGTATGTGCTGACCTCTTAGTGACTTGGAACTATGCTTCGCCTCAATCTGTATGTCTTTTGTGTTAATACAGTTCGAGAGTGGTTCCGAACTAGTATTTACCATAGTATGAGTGATATGAGGACTTGATAGCAGAGTATGCCAGCACCAAAGATTTTATGTGGGGTGCCGATAGTATATATATATGATATGATTAATTAATATAAATATATATATATATATATATATATATATATATATATATATATATATATATATATATATATATATATATATATATATATAAACTTGAAATTTGGGAACAATCTACTGTGACTAAAGGTAGGTAAGTAATGAATAATTATTTCAACTTGGATATAAGTGTTTGAAACTTTTGAGGCAATACTGAGAAACTTTATAATCAAATGAGGTTTATGTGAGAACTTTGCTTTTAAAAAAATAATAGTTAATTTTCTTAACACTAGAAATTGTCGGCATTAAACCTTGTGAGTAACTTAAGATAAGCTAAACTATTGGGAATAGTAGTGCAGTAGGTGTGCACATTAGAAGAGAGGTGAGAATTTCCTAAGAGAGTGCCGCACACTAATATGATTGTTGCATTTGCTAGTAAGAATTTTAAATACTTTATAAACTAAATTTTTGATTGTTTTACAATCGGGCTCTGACCCGTTTCCTATTTTTCTCTTCTCTCTTGTATATATATGTATATATTACAGGTGCCCAGCCACAGGGACGTCTTGCATAGGATCCTTTGGAAGGAACGTGCTGCAACTTAGGTGAGAGTTTCAGGCCTCTTGATCAGACGACCTCATTATTGATTCCATTTCTAGTTCTATTTTATCTAGTTGGGCATGCGTCGCCCTTTTCCATTATTCAGTTGGTTTTATTAGAGATTGTGATTCATTTATTTCCAGTATTTGTACTTTGGGATTGTTACTGTCAGGATGTTTTCCTTTGAAGTTTGAGAGTTGGAATTAATTAGTTGGATGCTTAAATTGCTTAGATTATCTTTTCCAGTCTAGTTGTTGAGTGATTCTTAAACTATGGATTACGAAAGGTTTTAAATGTTGGTTTTAAACATAAATTTGGAATTGATGTATTAAAAATGGTTTTGTCACTTAGCTTAATTATTTAGGGTGTTTAATTTGAAAAGTTATTTTTACGGCAGTGATGCTAAGAATGAACCAACTGTTCACCTTGGTTATAATTTAATAAAGGACTGATCACCCGATATTTAACTAGGGGGGGTGTCACACATGGTTTCTAATGTGAGGTGGTTGTTTTAACCTTTGATGACATAGAGTCTTAGGAGATGTTAATAGAATGTGATGATTCCATTAAGCAAGTGGCACCAAATTATGTATAGTCAATGGTAGAGATTGATAGTTGAAATGTTGTGATTAAGAAAATGAAAAATTGTGAATTGAAAATATATGTTATCTTAGGTGCGACTCATATGTGGAGTCCATATCAATGTTATGATTAGGTATATCCAATCCTTGGGGTAACGCCATTAGTGATGGATAATTGATAGGATGTTTCCCTTGTGGTAGAATGCCTTAGTGATTGTTAGCACGAGAGAATATCATATGAACATTGAGTAGGTTCACATAGTGACCATAATGAGTAATTTATTTAAAAGTGTTAGTTTTGTGATAAGCACATATTGGGTCCTTTAGTTGTGGGTTTGGATTTAGTATATCATGATTCATGTTCTTTGACTATAATGTGGGTTTAGTTACTCTTGACGATTGAGGTAACCTAGGAGTAAAGAGAAAGAACTGTGGTGACTTAGTTTTGAGAAAATAAGTTTTGATGTTTTAGAATAGGACCTCTTACGATGTCATTAGGGTGGGCCTCCTCTTGGGAAATACCCGATGTCCTGTGTCCTACCACAACTTGGATGGTATTAATTTATAGTTTAGTAATTGTAAGTGTGACATTTGGAATAGGATCCCTTTTGACGTTCATGGGCACGGGTTTTAGTGTCCATAGGAAATGCTCGACGTCCCGTATCCTACCAATATATATAATTGTGTTAACAGTAGGTTAGCACATAGTATGAGGTTTACATAGTAAGGAATTTTAGATATAGTGGTGGAATAGTCATAGGGGTTCAAGGTATGTGGTCTAGTGAGATTGACTTTGTGTTAGTAACATAATTAGGCATGTGAAATTATATCAAAAATTCCTTGAAATGTATACTCAGGTTTATCTAGAGAATTGATTAATCTGAATGGTACACATTCCTTAGTAATAGTGAAAGTTAAGGTTGGGTACCGTGTATTACTTTGTGATTAATTTTTGCATTAAGGTTTATGTAGTGGTGTAAGTTTCATAGTAATAAAACTTGAGGTTATGTAGCATAGGTCAGGATAAGACTTATGGGTTCGTGTAATATATGTGTAAACTGTTGGAGAAATAATTGAATTTGATGATTCGCCTATGAGGCATTGGGATCCATTATTGTATCGAAGTTTTCATAGGAGGTGGTAAACCACTGATGACTATAGTATGATTAGATAATGTCAGTTTGCGGTAGTACCTTGGAGTTAGTACTATGGCTTATTATAAGCGTATGTCATGATATGACTGTTGATACCAAAATTAGTATGCTGATATGGACGAATAATAAGAAGTCACGTGTCAATCTACGTGGCACAATAGCAACGAGGAAGTTCATTTCCCCAACCAACTCATGTTCGCTCCGAGCAACAAGGATTACACCGAAGAACTCCAGCACTCCGAGGAACTCCAGCGCTCCGAGGAACTCTTGAGTAACGAGCAACTAAGGCGGACCGAGCTGTATCTCGGCCACAACATTGATTGCCAGATAATCAACAGTTCAACTATTCATTGAATGCTTATCATCATGACACACACGCTTAAAGGGAATTAAATATATTACCCTTTCATATGTATATCATTTAATGTATCACCCTTTCAGAAGATAGCCTCAAGGCTATAAATACACTGTACAACCCTCATTCAAGGGGATCGGAATTTCTTGATAGAACTTGTAATCGAGAATTCCCAAACACTCAGCAATAACATAACAGTGGACGTAGGCCATTCTTATAAGGCTGAACCACTTTAAAATTCTTTGTCTCATTTATTTATCTGTGATTGAATAATTAGAGTGATCTAATTTTTTACATCAACAAATTGGCGCCGTCTGTGGGAACAATTGTTATTATCGTTTTTCACCAAAAATCATTCATCATCAATGGCAGATAATCCGGAATCCAACAATCGAAATGATGGAAACGCTGGAAATCCTCCAAATCCTTCAGCACCTCCAGATCTGGCCGGAATTATGACTAATCTGGCTCAAGGACAAATCGCCATGCAAGAGACAATACGGCAGCTCATCCAAACCCTTCATGGCGATGCACCTGCACATTCGGGACAGCGAAGTGGTAAGAGGCAAACCTATTTACATTCTTCACGATCCAGGCATACAGATGCGTATCGTAATGAAGAATCTGATGATTTCTCTTATCAACCTGGGCAAACTTCATCAATACGGGCTATAGATACTGAGCAACGTATTACTCTCTCTCCAGAAAGGACCAGTGCCTTAGAAAGACTGAGCAGGGTGTCTCCTTTCAGTCGATTAGGCCCCAGGAGGAATAGGAGTCCACCTAAAGCCGTGTCGAGGAGTTTTAGACAACCATCAGATCTAAGAGAAGGATCAGCACAATCGCGACCAGTTGCTCGTCAAGAAAGATCTCAGGAGGCTACTTCAAAATAATCAGTTGCTCGAACTAATAGGCCCGAGGAGGGAAATGATGCTTGGAAAGGCTCCATTCAGCAGTTGGAGGATAGATTGGGAGAAATGGCTAAGGCGAAGAATCCCCTACAACGAACTTTTGTTCGAGGGACACCTTTTGTACAGGCCATTGTAGATTTTCCTACATCGTCGAAATTTAAAGCACCTGTGGTAACCCCCAAATATGATGGAAAAATAGATCATGTTCTTCACATAGATCAATATCAAGCTGCTACAGACATCTATGTTGTCCCCAACGAGATGACATACAGAGCATTCTCAGGAACTCTCACTGGATCTTCCCAGATATGGTACAACAATCTTCCTCGGGGTAAGATTTCAACTTTCTTTCAATTGGCCGAGTTGTTTATTGGCAATTTCTTTTTTGGAGCAAAGCCAGTAAAACGAGTAGCACACTTGTTAAGTGTTAGACAAAAACCTGGTGAGAGTACTAGAGATTACATAACTCGTTTCAATAACGAGAAGCTGGAAGTCATAGATTATGAAGAAAAGACAGCAATCACTGCCTTGATGAGTGGGTTGTTGCCTAATAAGTTGTATTACACTTTGGCCAAAGATCCACCTACAACTATGTCAGAGTTGATGGCAAAAGCGGCCAAAATCATGATTGCTGAGGAGGCTATGGCTGCGAAGAAGAATATGGATAAAGAAACCAAGGTGGAAGTCGACAAATCTAAGAAGAAAGAGCATAAGGGCAATGGTGGTGACAAGCATTCCAAGAATAATAGGTCGTCATGGGAAGTCCTGAAAAAATTTGATAATTATACTCCTTTGAAAATGGGTATTAATCATATCTTGGAAGAAATCAAGAATAACGAGGAGGTAAAGTGGCCGAAGAAACTGAGGTCAGGCCCTGACATGAGGAACAGGGAGAAATATTGCGAGTTCTATAAAGATAATGGCCATATGACCAAAAATTGCATAGCTCTTAAGAACGAAATTGAAACACTCATCCGAAGAGGAAAGCTAGCAAAGTATGTTGATCGGGGATGTGAAAGAAGAAATAATGACCGAACTACGGAGAGGTCTAGATCTCCTCGTCGAGCAGAGGAGAAAAAGAAGAGAGACCATGAAGATGATCCAGATGTTGACCCCGATCTTCCCAAGAAGCCAAGGCAGCCAGAACGAGAGGTATTTTCCATACGTTTTGGGTCATTTGATTGTAATGTTATTACAGGAGGAGATGCAGGAGGAGGAGACCTTACTGCAGAAAGAAAGGCTTACCTCAGAGAGGCTCAAGCTTGCTCGTATATTCAGCGAATAAATTTGGCTGAGGAGGATCGCCCGAGGAAGGTAAACAAAGAGAAGCTGGTCATTGGCTTTTCAAAAAACGACCTGGCCGGTGTTCTTTACCCTCACGACGACCCTTTGGTGATCAAAATGAGGATGAAAGAAGTAGTGATTTCAAGGGTTTTGGTAGATAATGGTAGTTCGGCAGACATCATGTACTACTCATGCTTTGACAGTTTAAATTTAAAATTATCTCAATTGGAACCTTATCACAGACCTCTTCTGGGTTTTGCTCACGAGAAAGTTTTTCCACTTGGGACGATCAAGTTGGATATATTCATTGGAACTTGGCATGCTTGTCGAACAGAGAGAATACGCTTCTTTGTGATGGATAAGAATGTGCAGTCAGCCTACAACATCATCATGGGAAGAGTTGGTTTGAAGAAGTTCGAAGAATTTCCATCTACAGTACATCAATGCTTAAAATTCCCAAAAAATTTCGGAGTGGGAGTGGTGAAAGGTGATCAAAAAGTATCTCGGGAATACTATTATTCATCTGCCGAACAAGAGGAGCTTGAAGAGTCAAGGAAAAAGACTACTACCTACCAGGTGAATGAAGGTACAGAAATTGAAACACTTGATCCCAGAGATGAATCCCAACTTGTAAAAGGACAGGTGGTGGAATCTACAGAAAATGTTATTCTGGACGACGAGCACCCTGAACGAGTGACCCAGATAGGTTCAACGTTGGATGCTTCAATAAAACAAGAGTTAATAACTTTCTTGAGAAACAGGAAGAAAACTTTTGCATGGAGTCATGAAGACATGCCAGGAATAGATCCAAACTTCTTATGTCATGAGCTCAATGTGAATAAGGAGATCAAGCCTGTAAAGCAGAGAAGAAGAGTATTTAGTCCCGAGAAGAATCAAGCTATACAAGAGGAGGTCGAGAAGCTCCAGAAAGCTCAATTCATTGAAGATGTGAAATATCCAGACTGGTTAGCCAACGTGGTGATGGTAAAGAAGAAAAACAATAAATGGAGAATGTGTGTTGATTTCACTGATTTCAACAAGGCATGCCCAAAAGATCACTTTCCATTGCCCAGGATTGACTAGCTAGTGGATGCTACCTCGGGGCACGAGCTGCTCAGCTTCATGGATGCTTACTCTGGTTACAACCAGATCAAAATGAAACTTGAAGACAGGGAAAGTACTTCTTTTATTACCCCTAGGGGAACTTACTACTATAATGTTATGCCTTTTGGTTTGAAAAATGCAGGAGCAACATACCAGCGGCTGATGAACAAGGTTTTTGCCAAAAAAATCAGTTGCAATATGGAAGTTTATGTCGATGATATGCTAACAAATGGCAAGAAAGTTGTTGATCATCTAGTTGACTTAGGTCAGACCTTTGATCAACTGGATAAATACCAAATGAAACTCAACCCGACGAAGTGCACATTTGGAGTACGAGAAGGAATGTTCCTCGGGTACATCGTCAACCAGCGAGGCATTGAGGCGAATCCATAAAAGATCAAAGCTCTTTTAGGGTTGCGATCTCCAACGACAAAGAAAGAGGTGCAGAGTCTTACAGGACGAGTTGCAGCGCTCAACAGATTTGTATCCCGAGCAACTGATAAATTCCTCCTATTCTTCAAAACACTTCAAAAAACTTTCGAGTGGAATGATGAATGTGAAAAAGCCTTTCAAGACTTGAAGAAATATTTGGGAGCACCTCCACTGTTGTCCAGGCCAGTAATGGGAGAAAAGTTGTACTTATACCTGGCAGTATCAGAGAATGCAATCAGCTCGGCATTGATCAGATTGGAGAATGGAGTCCAGAAACCAATTTATTACACAAGTAAGGATTTCCGAGGTGCAGAGATCAGGTACCCAAAGCTGGAAAAATTGGCATTGGCATTAATTGAAGCAAGTAGAAGAATGAGACAATATTTCCAGGCCCATACCATCGTCGTGTATACCGACATGCCATTGAGACAAGCCCTTCATAAGCCAGAAAAATCAGGGAGACTGATGTACTGGGCAATAGAACTCGGTGAATATGATATTGTGTATGAACCCATATCATCACTAAAAGGGCAGGCTGTAGCAGACTTTATAGCAGAGTTTACATATCCTGATACCCCCGAGGAACAAAAATTGCTCGCTGACCAACCTGTGCATGTTACAGGATCAACAGACATAAGTCCAGACCAACTCCGATTGGTAAAAGGGCTTGTGGATGTAGAAAGATCATCAAATTCAAACCCAGACCAACTCCGCTTGGTAAAAGGGCGAGAAGAGATGGTAGACGAGGAGCGAAAAATAACAGGGGAGGATGAAGGAAAACAACAGATATTTCATCGAGGAATTCTGTCAGATAAGAAATTTGAAGAGGAGTTACTTACATGGAGATTATATGTAGATGGATCATCTTGCACAACAGGCTGTGGAGCAGGGATTGTTTTGAAAACCCCAGACGAGATTGACATGGAATATGCCCTGCGATTCCAATTCAAAGCCTCCAATAATGAGGCTGAGTATGAAGCTATGATAGCAGGTCTTAATTTAGCAAAGATTATAGAAGCACAACAAGTGATGGTATTCAATGATTCTCAATTAATTGTGAATCAGATGATGGGAACATATGCAGTTAAAAGAGAATTAATGGTCAAGTATCATGCAAAGGTGATGGAGTTGTTGGTAGAATTTGATGCCATTCAGTTGATCAGAATACCAAGAATGGAAAATGCACAAGCATACGCACTGGCCCGACTAGCATCAGCTACTCGTACCGAGCTGCAAAGAACAATACCAATTGAAGTATTAGAAAGTCGAAGCATAGATGAGGACTTGACGATGAATGTTATTACCCTTGATTTAGGACCATCTTGGATGGATCCCATCAGGGAATATATTGAGGAGGGAGAATTGCCAGAGGATAAGCTCTCTACAAAGAAATTAAAGTTTAAAGCTTCTCGGTATGTACTAACTAATGGAGTTTTGTATAGACGAGGAATTATGGTAGGTTTGCAGAGATGTGTACATCCCTCCGAGGTGAAAGAATTGATTGAAGAGATCCATGAAGGGTCTTATGGAGCACATGTAGCAGGTCGGACACTTTTACAAAGAGTGATGACGCAGGGGTACTACTTGCCAATGATGAGGGCTGATTGTATAGCCTATGCCAAAAGATGGGATAAATGCCAACGTTTTTCTTCCATCCGACGTACTCCACAAGCATTGTTGAGACCCATAACTTCCCCTTGGCTATTTGCCATGTGGGGAATTGATCTGGTTGGACCACTGCCAACGACCCGAGGAAGATTCAAGTACCTCGTTGTGGCAGTGTATTATTTTACTAAGTGCGTAGAATCTGAGCCACTTATTGATATGACGTACGAGAAGGTATACCAGTTCGTTTGGAAGAATATAATCTGCCAATATGGTCTCCCTCATGCCTTCATCACAGACCATGGAACACAATTCGATAATGAGGAGTTTGCTGCCTATTGTTGACAATCAAACATTTTGAAGACTCATTCAGCACCAGGGCATCCTCAAAGCAATGGACAGACCGAAGTGACGAACATAACATTACTAAATGGTTTGAAGAAGAGGCTAAGTAAGGATAAAGCTAATTGGATTAATGAGCTACAGTCAGTATTGTGGGCTTACCGAACAACTCCCCGAGCAACAACTGGAGAATCACCATATATGCTGGCATTTGGAAGTGAAGCTGTAATACTTGCCGAGTTGGGTCTTCCAACACATAGAGTGCTGAATTTCAATTCTCCAATCAGCGACTTAATGAGAAGATTGGATTTGGATATGCTCGATGAGGTTAGAGAAGAGCCAACCATCAGGAATGCTGCTTACCAACAACGAACAACTCTATTCTATAACAAGAGGGTGAAGAAATGCGACTTAAAAGAAGGAGATTACGTGCTAAAGAAAGTTATTCAGAAGCACAATAAATTGGAAGCAAACTGGCATGGACCTTACCGAGTTACAGAAGTTGTTCGACCAGGAACTTACCGAATAGCGACTCTAGAAGGAGAAGAAGTTAAGAATGCATGGAATGCTGAACACCTACGCAAGTATTATCAGTGATGTAAAATGTAAAGCAATTTCATCAATATGAATAAAACGATGATGTTTCTCCATCTTCTTTCTTTTTATCAAAAGTTTTTCGGGGAATACTAGTGTATAACACTACGCTGTTCAGCAATAGAAGTAACACCGATAGTTCAAACCCACGACCAACTCCGGTTGGTAAAAGGGCGAGAACAAACTATACTCCTTTGGTTAGGAGGCGTACACTAGCGTGACCAACTCAGGTTGCTAAAAGAACTAGTGGACATGATAGTTCAAACCCACGACCAACTCCGATTGGTAAAAGGGTGAGAACAAACTATACTCCTTTGGTTAGGAGATGTACACTAGCGTGACCAACTCAGGCTGGTAAAAGAACTAGCGGACACGATAGTTCAAACCCACGACCAACTCCGGTTGGTAAAAGGGAGAGAACAAACTATACTACTTTTGTTAGGAGGCGTACACTTGCGTGACCAACTCAGGTTGGTAAAAGAACTAGTGGACATGATAGTTCGAACTCAGACCAACTCCGGTTAGTAAAAGGGCGAGAACACCCCATACTCCTTTGGTTAGGAGGCGTACATTAGCTCAGACCAACTTCGGTTGGTAAAAGAGTTAGTGGAAACAAGATATGCTCTCAAATGCCAACTTATGTTGGTTGGGAGGTAAGATTATCACAAAAAATACAAAAGTCCCTCGTAGAACAAAATATTCCAAACTGAACCAAGTATGGTTAATCGGGGATAAAAAACCCACTAACTGTAGTTGGTCGACGAGGAAAATTCATCGACCTTGGTTGGTCGGGCACATTTTATGAAAAAGATAAAAATTTACCAAGTATGGTTAATCTGGGATAAACTCTCACTAACCATAGTTGGCCGACAAACAGAATTTAACAACCTTGGTTGGTTGGAAATTTTTTTAAACATTTTATACTCATTACTTTATTATTAAGTGATCGAGCAACATTACTGATACTTGTAACTTTTTATTACTAATTTGGTCGATGAACAACACAATATTGTTATCTTTTGAACAGATACATATGCAAGAATATAACGTGTTTGACAAGCACAAGACAATAGCAATACAGATTTGCAAACAGAAAATGAAAGTCTTTCATTAAAACTCAAAATAAATTACAAGTTACATATGTGTACTAACTGTTATAACGAAAATTCCTATTCTATTGGTTTTTTCCCCTCAGCCTTCGATACAGGTTCCTCGCCAGCAGGCGGATCATTTAAAGTCTGAGGAGAATTAATGAAGTTCAAGTCCTTCAGCATCCTGACGTTCATCACAGAAGGTCGATCTAGGAGATGCTCAGGACGAGATACCTCAAACTGAGAATGCAAACTGTAGTCACCAAGGTATTTAGCAAGTAAGCTCCAAAGAATGGCACGAGCTGGGATCCATTCCATTTCCAAATTGAATGGTGGCACAGGCAAGTCAAGCAATCCAGGCTCATAGTAGTCCCATAAATAGTGTCCCTGCTCGAGTTTCAACACACATAAGGCATTCAGCCAGCCTTGTTTGTAGCCCTCATTATTGGCATTCTGGATACGAGCATCTAAATGGAATAGTGCCTCATTATATCCAGCCATCCAAAACTCCCTGGGCTGTTTATGGAATTGGAATGTTAACCTCTCAAGCTTCTCATGAAGATTCTGGATGAAAAGTTTATTAGTCTCCAACTCTTATTCTTTTGTAGAGATTTCTAGTTCCAAGTCTCTAACTTTCTTGGACAGTTCAGACAAAGCCCGGTCTTTTTCATTCAATTTGTACGCTTGAGTTTCCAATGTTGACTGAGTACGAGCTTCTTCAACATTACGACGAAGAGCTCTTGATCGACCCCGAGCAGGTGGAGTATTTTGTTCCTCGACAACATCCTGAGCAACTCTTCCTCGCCCACAAGAACCTCTTCCTCGTCCTCGAGTAGAAGTAAAAGTACCAGACCTTCTCAGGATATCCAACTCTTGCCTTAATTGGGCATTCTCAACCTCTAAGAAGGAAAATCCCTCATCAGTCACTGGGATTACCGTTGTTGAAGAAGAGGCTTCAGACTTATATTGTGCTAGCTATTTCTGCAAATTATTATTCTCTTGCTCCAGCAGCTCAGCAATTTGTCTACAAGCTTCAACTTCTCCCTTTAGGGTCCTCTCCCTGACATCATATCCAGTAAGGAGTTTATCGTAGCCCTTCTCGGCAGAAAGCTGTTGATACTTCTTTTCATACCCCTCATGCAACAAGGCAGTTGATTCCTTGTACTGATTCTGGAGATCTTCCAAGGTACATTGGAGATCCTCGATCATTTTGTAATAGGCCACGTTATTGGCCACAGCTCGATCAAGTAAATCCTGCAAGTGCTGATATGCCTCCACTGCCTGCTCTGAAACACCATGGCCAAGGATGTCGGCAACTTCTGATGCACTTAGGTCTGTGTGACCAGCTTTATAATATTCATGGCATTGTTGCATCAGCTTTGTATTATGGCACATAGTAATTCCATTCTAGTTATAAACTAGTAAAAAAGAGAAGGCAAGAGTTAATAAAAGAAGCAGACAAGGCTTCAACAATGTAGAGAAACAAAAAAGGTGATTTTTATTACATCATCAAAGAGAGTACAACATTCAGAATACAAAGTACAAGTAAAAGAAAAATAAAAGAGAATACCGAACAACTTCACACCTTTTCCTTGTCTCCCAAGACTTTCTCGGGAGGCTGGGACGAGGAGCTTGGCTGCTCGGTGGGAACAACGATTTGGTTGGAAGAAGTTGGGACTTGTTCAGGAGGATCAGGCAAGGAAGAAATCTCCTCGGTGGCTATCTGATTGGGTTGTGGAGCAAGGACTTGATCACCCACTATCACTGAAGACTCCTCGGATGCAGCTTCATCCTCTTCTTCATCTTCAATAGCTGGAGGAGGACCAGGGAGATGTTGTTGAAATAGTTCAGAGTCCTCGCTCACCTTCAATTCTTGCAAGGCAGCAACCCAACCATCTCGGAAGTATTTCAAACTCCCATACTGGACCTGAGTCATCATTGCTGCTACCCCCTATCCCATCCTTTGTCCCAACCGGTTCGAAAGGATTTTTTCACAGCCACTTTTCTCTTTATTTTCTCCGAGGAGAGCTTCTCGGATAGAAGATCCTCGATGGCTTTCAATTTGGCCTCCACCTCCTCCTTCTGGCGATTTACTTCTCGCAGAAGGGACATCTCTTCCTCGGCCGATTTCAACTTATTCTCAAGCTCCCCAAAACTTGTGAGCTTCTCGGCGTATTTTTTATTCTCTCTCTCCAAGTCCTTCACTTTATTTCCCAACTACACTTTCTCTGCCTCAGACGCAGTCAACTTCTTCTCCCATTCACCCTTATCCTCATCGTATTTTTAACGGGATTCCTTCAGAGATTGGGCTAAGCCCTTTAAAGCATCTTCTACTCCAGACGAGGAGCTAGAAGCCTTGATTGTTTCATCTTTCTTCACTTTGGTGTTGAAAAAACTCACCAGCTGAAAAAGAAGGTAATGATAAGTCAGTGCCGAGATATATATATTGACTGAAAGAAAGAAAAATTCAAGATAAGAGAAACTTACTGAAGCAATATGACGAGTAGCTAGGGATGTCAGCATATCCCTAGACATGTTTTCTTCAATTCCTTGGATTTCAGGAATGGTCCAAGTCTTTACCGAGCTCATTGCATAACTCGGGGCAATAATGGTTGGAACACCAGCTCCACTAGCTTGGAGCTGGGGAATGGCTTCAAAAAAACAGACCGAGGAGGATTTCTTCAGTCTCCTCGGTGTCTTTTCAACAACCTCAACCAAAGAAGAACTTTTGGTTGGAGAGATGGTGATTACTTCCACAGATGCATCCTTCTGCACAGGAGCCACTGGGGGCTTCTCGGCAACCTTCTGAGGAGCAACAGAAGGGGAAGCATCCATTTTCTTTGTCCCCTTTGGGATATCAGCCTTGTTTCTCTTTCCATCTCCAGCAGAGGAGGTCTCCTCGAAGATAGCAGGAACTCTTCTTTTGCCCATCTTTTGACTCAGAGGAATGTGAGAGTCTGGTGAAGAATCCTCAGAAGCTGGCAATGGTTCACTAATGCTCACAACAAGACGAGCAGTAAAGGAGGATGTATAGCTTCTATACTACAACAAGTATGAAGCACACCTGACATGCTCGTCTGCAATTTTCTGATGCAAACTCCAGATATGTTTTGAATGCTTTATATTAACTTCTGATTCTTTGGGAGTTTTTCTCTTGCTGTCAACTGCAAACAAATACATATTGAAATGTCAATCATACATTTTTTCAAACATAATGAAATCATAATCTCAGAAATAAAATAAAATGAAAATAACCTATCCCATTGCCATATGGAGGGCATTTGGGACCTTCATATACATCGTCTCCGACTAAAGGGGTATGTTGCCAATTTTTTATAACTACCCCATGTTCAAAATAATCCATGTTAGCATCAGGGAGGTTGACTACTAAAGCCCTATTCAAAAATCTAGTTTTTAAATAATAAACATTATCTAGAATAGCCCATTTATAACAGTACATGATCTCAAGAATTCCTATACGAGTTCCATGAGTCTGATTTAACCTATGCACCCCATTAACTATTCTCCATGTATTGGGGGCTATTTTCGCAGGAACAACATCGAAGTGGTGACAGAACTCTAAGAATAAAGGGTTTGGTGGAAAAGAAAATCAACATTCAGCAATAAAGAGGCTGGGGAACCAATGTCCCTCAGCCAAACGAAATTAATTTGAAGGCTTAGAAAGATCCTCCAAAATTATCCAAGATGGAATGGAATTATCATAACGGAATTTTTCAAGAGATTCAATAATATAAACCATGATGAATAAAAGAAATAAAGAAGAAGGAAGAAGATCTTACAAGAAAAAAGGGAGATCTGTTGGCAACGAACGAAAACAAGGATGAACGCACAAGAGAAAGAAAGGCTATGGAAAACTCGAAAGAAGAAAATTAGAAAAGGTAGAAGACGGTATGATTACCTAAGAAGTTTAAATACTTTGCCTTGGGAATCGGCAAAAGAAATGATTACAAAAAAGAAACTATTACGCTACCGGCGGCTAAAAGGACAAAAAGTGCACGAAGATCGAAGCGCTTATAAAAATTCAAAAAGGCGGATTCTGCGAATTTGGAAGGAAATTTAAAAACGAAGAAAAAGCTCCTAAAACCCAGGAAGGTCATTTAATATTGCCATATAACGAGAAATAATGTTCCATACTCCTCAAAGTTCTAAATATGAAACATTGGGGGCTTCTGTTGATACCAAAATTAGTATCCTGATATGGACGAATAATAAGAAGACACGTGTCAATATACGTGGCACAATAGCAACGAGGAAGTTCATTTCCCCGACCAACTCATGTTCGCTCCGAGCAACAAGGATTACACCGAGGAACTCCAGCACTCCGAGGAACTCCAGCGCTCCGAGGAACTCTTGAGTAACGAGCAACTAAGGCGGTCCGAGCTTCATCTCAGCCACAGCATTGATTGCCAGATAATCAACAGTTCAACTATTAATTGAATGCTTATCATCTTGACACACACGCTTAAAGGGCATTAAATGTATTACCCTTTCATATGTATATCATTTAATGTATCACCCTTTCAGAAGATAGCCTCAAGGCTATAAATACATTGTACAACCCTCATTCAAGGGGATCGGAATTTCTTGATAGAACTTGTAATCGAGAATTCCCAAACACTCAGCAATAACATAACAGTGGATGTAGGCCATTCTTATAAGGCTGAACCACTTTAAAATACTTTGTCTCATTTATTTAGTTGTGATTGAATAATTAGAGTGATCTAATTTTTTACATCAACAACCTTCGAGGATAATTTATAAAATAGGTTAAGCAATGCTAGGTGGCGCACCTGGGAGACTTAGAATTCGATGATGTTCAATATGGTTTTTGGATATATCACTCGGGAATAAGTGTTAGATTTAATTATAGCAACCACATGTGCTACCTATATGGTTTGGTATAATTCTAGTAAGTAAAATTATTAGACCTTAGGCATGGATGATGATTGAAAGTTTGAGATTCCATCAGGATGGTTATGATTTGGGATCGTGTAGACTGTAGAGAGAGTTGTAGCAATGTTATGTAATTTGAATGTTTGAAACCTGGTGAACGTGGTGTTTCACTTGATGAGCGTGATCTCGAAAACTGAGGTTGGTTATCATGAGTAAAAATTTTAAAGGCCTAGATATGATGGGTCAGTGACTAGAAATAATTGTTAAAGGAATACAAATTCATTTAGTTCAGTTAATTGTACTCATCAATGATGGGAATGTGGCATTAGTCCTAAAGAGGGAAGCCTAGCATTTTAACTTCCTGAAGAAATTTGGTTTTGTATTCCATATGTTCGACATGGACGGATGATTCGTGGTTAGAACTTGTCAAGGTTAAGAGGTCATTCCAGGATACGTTGCAAGGCTAAGGGGATTAACAAGTATCAATATAAGTTAGAGACTTCAAGTATACGTTGTGGATTCGCACACGTGTGGGTCGAATCATTGTTGGAACTTGAATGTTTCCTTCTGGTGTGGTAGTCGCCTGATTCGTTGCATTTCTTATGCCTTCTTTGATCCCGGTAATGGGAAGTTGTTAATTAGTTTGATTCGGGTGTGGCACTATATAAGCTCAGTAGTGATACAGGCTAGGCCGGTTGTGGCTGATGTGTCATGGTATATGAGTGCGTTTTTTTTCGAAAGCACCTTATTTTACACTAGTTTGTGTGTGCGCGTGGTCCCTCACTATTGCATGTAGATTGCACATGTTACTTGATTGTTTTAGGTTAATGTGCTTTGCTAGTTAATCAATATAGCTAGTTTCAAGTTGGTCGTGTGTCTCGAGGTCGTGACTAGATGATATGATGAGTATCAGGACTTGATAAAATAGTAGGTGCTAGAATTGCAATTTGTTAAGGAATATGTGGGTTGAGGATGTGATTGCTCACACGTACACATTGTGTTGTCGTATCTGGGGAGACTCTAAGTAAGTGTAATAATATCATGGGAGATATCAATCTAGTTGGCCGACATGATATATTATCTCATGATCGTTGATGTGAATGATAAAAAATATTGAGGTTGTATCAGACTAGGTTAGGCGTGATTAAAGATTGTTCAAGGAAACGTAGGTTGCAAATCCTAACGTGAGAATGGCCCTTATTAATGAATTCATTGTTAAAATTTCCATATTTGATGGGTATCAATCATTTCGAGGTCTATTTAGATAAACATGTCAGCTATGCTTGAGTTTTTTCAAGAAGGTCTTGAGGTTATCGTGATTACAATAGCAATGATGGTTGATGAAATTGAAGTCCTTAGGATCCAATCCTAGCCTGGGGGATGCCTTGGATTGGAAACCAGTCCTTTGTGACTGTATTATAAATTATGATAAAACCATGAATTTCGAGGATGAAATTCCCTAAGGAGGGAAGTTTGTAATGCCACATCCCGATAATTTAATTTAATTTGGTATTGATTTTGATATGAGGAGGAACAAAATATAATTATAGGAAATTTGTGGGTAGGCTATTTAGTAAGCAGTGACCTATTAACCTTTCTCGGTTTAAATAGCCCCAGAAGCATGAGATTCTAAGGAAGGAACAAGTTTGAATAAAAGAAGTTGAGTTGGCATCCGTCATGTGTCATTCAAATGATGCATGTAGTCGTTAGAACGACGTTGACTTAGTGAGCGAGTTGTCAGCTCCTAAATTCGTACCCTCACTTCAGTTAGCTCTTGGCCTAAATTTTTTATGACAACGATTATAATAGGGGCAAAAACCTATGGATTCTTCTTGTGTTTTGTGTGTAAAAGAATGGAGACCCAGGATTTGTAACCTTCGAAATATGCTTTGACATATTCGTTGTCACAATTGAAGCCATGGATTAAAATGCGTGTCACGCATGGGGCTTGATGGAGTTATGTCAGGTACTTAGGGTATAGTTTATAAGATTCATAGTAGGTATAAAATGGATGTTAGAAACAGTAGTCCTCATATGAAAATCGTCCCCTCCAATCACTCAACACTCTCAATATTTCTCTTCCCCACAATCAGTAGGCCATCTGATATCCCTTACTTATTATAGATACACTCCCACCATTAAACATTTTTTCTTCCAGTGATAAAATAGGCCTACGATATTTAACTTATTGTTGGAGGGTTGTGGTGTGTAAAAAAAGGGTTATTTTAGAAAAAGAAGATGTACAAATTGTGGAGGTTTTGAAGAGGGTTTTAATGGAGTTTTTTGGAACCAAACTTGATGGTGATGGACCCTTTAAGGCCACCTTAGGAGGTGTGGGGTTGTCATCTTCATTGATTCTTCCATGCCTTCCACTGATTTGGACTTCATTGTGGTGGGATAATATACTCTCTATATCTAAGACTCCATTTGATGTACTTTGCAGTCTTATTCTTGCTAAATATTAAGAGTAGGATTATTATCATGAAATGATGATATTTTTCCTAGTAAAGCTACTAATAGGCATTTTTATGGAAATAAAAATGCAAGAAAATTATAGATATCTTCTAGTGAAAGATAAAAATGGACATTTTTAGGGAATAAAAATGTAAGAAAATACTGTTTGTGCATATTTCCTAATGAATATAAAAATGGACATTTTTATGGAATAAAAATGTGCGATAATGTTATTCTAGACTGTTTGCCAATAAATCTGAAAATAGACTTTTTTATGGAATAGAAATAATAAACCTTTTTATAGAATTAAAATGTGAGAAATGTTATTTCCTTTTATTTCTATTAAAAAGATATAATAAACATTTTATAAAAAAATGTGGAATGGTGTTAATCTTGTCAAAATATTTTATAAATATTTTTCTTAGTTTCTTGCAAAATAGAGATTTTAAGAATAAATGGGCATTCGTTGAGTTTAAAGAGATTGATGAAATGTGTTTGTTACATGAAATGTATGTTTAATCCACATGGTAGGATTTTAGTATTTAAAGTCCATTTTCTATGCATATAAACTTGTAGTATTTGGAAATAAATATGTGAGCAAGTTTAAAGAAGGTCTTATTGGGTGAAAAGCCCTAAATCACATGCCAGAGCATATGGTGCACATAGTCGATGATGTGGAGCCCATTAAAGTATGTGGTTAATGTGTTGGATTCTGAGAAAAAGATAAAGGAAATATGGAACATGTCAAGAAATGGGTTGTGTGGTAAAATGTATTAATACAACCTAACTCGAATGAATGTAATAAATGTTCTGGTAAAGGCTAAATGGACAAGTTGATGCTTAAAACTACTAATGTCCATAAGATAAGGGGAAAAGTTAAATAATGTGGATAAATGAGTGGTTAAGCGACCTAAATGGTGAAACCCATATTTAACAAAAGGATGTGTTGTGGAAAGATTTTCAAATAATAAATAAGTATCTTCTAACGCGATGAATGCGTGTGTTGAAATGGTGGTTTTCAATGAAAATACTAAAGGATATTTAATTAAACAAAATGAGAAATTTCGGTAAAGAATGGTTTGATAAATTAAGTGAAAAGGTTTCAAGTGTTGTACCAGATGTGTTTAACAAAGTGGGAAATGTCAAATATGAGCAATGATAGCCTTTGATAATATTAAGGTAAATTAATGTGGGCAGGTAAGGATTTCGCAAGTGAAACGATTAATGCATTGAGTATGTATCTTTCTAAGGTATATTTATACGAATGTAGATATATACATATTTTCTCATGCATGTGGTTATAGCGTGTGAGTATTTATTTTTGTCGTTATATTCTATACAGCTTGTATAAATCCCACTGGGCATAGGCTCACATCCCAATTTTGTCACGGCGGGTTGGGAGCGATTTCGAAATTTGAGTGCATTTTACAGGTAAGTATATTTTATTTATGTTTGCGTTAATAGCTCTGTTTACTTGGACTTTGGGGTGATCCCCATGGGCGCCTAACGTAGTTTATCTTGAAATTGAAATCGCATTCTAACAAGTGAAATGTTAATTAAAATAAAACTAGACTAGCAAGAGTATTTAGATTGTTTCATTGCACTTCACACCTAACGACTCGATTCAGACCGAGTTGACTCACGGGTGATCCATATCTCTGGGTTGGGTCGTTACACATATGACCAAAAACATGGTACCAATTTTCAATGCAAAAAGAACGTATGTGCTCATCAAATAAAAACACTCCCCTTACACCACATAGTATCTCTCCCCCTTTTTGTCTCGAATAGTCAATAAGTGAAAAACATAAACACACGAATATCTAGCATGAAATAGTCAATAAAGCATATCTTGATAAACATGGAAAGCTATATAAAAATAATCACAAAGTACCAAATCGTAGCTAGCAAACAGTCATAGAAATAAAATCATCAATCTAAGCAAAGATGTGACTAAATGAATTAATGCAATAAAAGAATCAAATCTTGAATAAGTACTATCGACTGCATGTAAACTGTCCAAAAAAACTCAGAAGTACCAAAACATAATGGAATCATTACATATACAAAACAGACACTGAAACAAAAAAAGGCTCAAAAATCTAGACAGAGTCGTTTGAATGATTATTCCATGTCGTTTGA
Source organism: Sambucus nigra (assembly GCA_949130495.1). Taxonomy (NCBI): domain Eukaryota; kingdom Viridiplantae; phylum Streptophyta; class Magnoliopsida; order Dipsacales; family Adoxaceae; genus Sambucus; species Sambucus nigra. Next base: position 175,278,085 of record OX422208.1, read on the forward strand.
ATGATATAGTCATGTCGTTTGAACGAGGTAAAAAATGACCCAAAATAATGAGGTCTCGTTCAAAACAACTATCTAACGACCATATCTGACACAATTATATCCTCAAAAAATATGTTGTTGGAAATAAACTTTGAAAGACTTAGAAATGTCATTCAAATGACATCCATGAGTCATTTGAATGAATTAAAAAAATATGTATTCCAACTCTAAGAATGGCAAAGTTTTTCCCACTTAAAAAACTAGCACAAAACAAATACTGGAAATACGAAACAGTAGCAAAACAGACACAAAACAGAAAAATAAAACAAGTAAAAACAAGTATGAGTTTCATGCTAACGTAATATCAATGTTCTCAAACGTGAATATGGAATGAATGGGCGTGAACTACAACAAAAGAATCACAACTTGAACACATCGAAATGATCAAGAAACTCTAATTGATAGCTAAATATCATCAAACTTAGTTTTAGCCATTTGGGACAATTAATATATTGAGCTTAATGTACTACACGAACAACATGCACACAAATCCGCAATTTTTAAGATTCAATAAACAATAGCGTCATGACACGAATTTTCAGTATTAGGATTCATGGTGCAAACCCATTGTTGTTTTCCATCCAAAAACCCTCATATATTCATATTTCCTTTTTTCTAGCTCTTTTGATGTTTCTATTTTTTTTTCACCATAGAGAAATCTTATTGGCCCCATTTTGGCATATGATTCTTTTTATTGCCTTAATTTTTCTTGGGCTCTTTTTAACGGTGGCTTGAATGATGAGATTATGACTCTCTCACAGCCCATTCCCATGAATACTCATCACATTCTCAGTATAAGAAATATAAATCCTCACGGAAAACGGTTCTTACATGCACACCTCCTCCTAAGTCTAATTACGCATATATGATAAAATTGAGAGTAAAATGCCTCACCAAACTCAAATACACATTATAAGTCAAACATTCATATAAACGCATGCATGTGTGCAATAACGGCATATATACAAAGTCGAATTAAAATACAAATCAACTTCGAAAGATCCCTATTTAGCAATGGTTAGGATCAATCTAAGCATCAATATTCATGACCAAATGTCCTAGCCACATGGATAAATGAAATAAAGGGGGGGGGGGGGGGGGGCAAGAACACCAATATGCCACATCAAACATAAAAACTCATGACACAAAACTAAGCCGAAAATCTTTTCGTGTATTTAAAAAAATATATTTTTGTCTCAAAAATAAAATCTTTTCGTATTTTCTCAAAAATATATAAACCAAAAATCTTTTTGTATTTTCAAAAATTGTATCAAAATATTTTTTTTTTGTATTTTTCAAATAAGACTCAAATAAATGAAAAATGTAATACAAAGAGATACACATGTCATAACACTAGCAAGATATATATCATGAAGCAAAAACTAGCGTATGACAAACATGGCTACACAATCATCCTTTAGATTTAACATGGGAATAATCATGTTCAACCAATCAAGAACCATGAAGTTTAATTTATAAAGCCTCTAAGTCTAATTTCCTAACCCAAGTAGGCGTGTGACGATGCATGGGGGTTTTGGGCACCGAAACGACTTTATTCTTAAATTTCCTAGGAGCAATTTTAAGGTCATAACAACCACGCCTAAGGTGACCCTTCCTATCGAAATGAGTGCAAGTGTAAATACGACGAGGAATGTGACCTAAATTTGGACCTCTCCTAATGTTCCTAGTCAGCACTCTCACACGATTGGTATTAGCTTTGGTAATGGGTGAAATACGATCATCGAAGCCTATACCACACTTATCATCCTTGATTTGGAAGGTGCCTAAAATCCTATCCAACTTTTCCGACCTTGCCTCCAAATTAAACTTCACCTTACTCGAGTCTCTTAATATCTCCTAAAGCTCACTAATCCTAGACTCAAGAAAACTTCTAGACTCTTCAAACTCTAGAATCTCTTTCTTCAAAGCCTCCATTAAATCATGAAGATTATCTCTCTCACCCTCAATGTATTCTAGTTTCTGTCAAAGAGTCTTCTCCCGTGCCCTAAGATCCTCAATCAATGCATCGTTATTTTCTACGACAATCTCATTCAACTTAGCTTGCAATTTTAACTTTTTCCTTTTAACTTTTATTGCTTCTGTATACAAATCATTATAGGAAACTTGCAACTCTTCAACATCTATCTCCTCCTCCACACTAGTTTTACCCTCACTTTCTTGGGATTCACACAAAATGACCTCAGAAATGTCACTCACATGATAATATTCATAAGAATATTTATTGTCATCGCTCACATAACACGACATAAATGCTATAAAATTGCGCTAAATATGGGAACTCTTTCCCTCTTTCGGTTTAGTATCACTTAAGGTGACATCATATGCTATCGATTTCTTGACTCCTTCTTAAGTCTAGTGGGACACTCCTCTACCTTATGGCCATAACCCTAACAACCAAAACACCTATCCGACTCATCCCTCTTAACATTCTCATTTTTATTTTTCGGGACATGATCCGCCTTGTTTTTCTTGAATTTCTCAAGTCTTTTGGCATCTTTCAATTTCTTTGTAACTTAAGAAACTTTTTCAACTTCTTTGCCAACAAAGAAACATATTCGAAATCAGTGTCGGAATCATCATCCGAAACTTTTGTCTCCTCCTTTCGAGATTTCAAAGAAATGCCCTTTTCATTCTTTGGCACTTTTTTGGAGGTAAACATGTCAAGTTCATAGGTTTGTAAGTCACGTACAATATCTTTTACTTTTATTGAATCAAGCCTACCAAGGAGTTTAAAATGGTCACTTTTTGATCAAATCTATAAGGCAACTACCTTAAGATTTTCTTTATGACACGATTGTCGAGTATTTTCTCTCCCAAGTTAAATGAAGAGTTGACAATATGGGACAATCTAGTGTAAAAATCATCAAATGTCTCACTCTCTAACATTTTAATCATCTCAAATTGTGTAGTGAGGACTCGTAATAGGGTGAACGGGTTATACTAGTGTCTCATAAATAAGATGAGTAGAATTAATTTATTTTTTGGGCCCCTTTTTCAAAGTGTGCTTTCGTTGAAAAATAATTTTTCTTTCAAAACACCTTTTTTTAATTTTAATTCCACACCAAGTTTGTGAACAAATTTTACTTTAAGTCCAATTTTATCTTATTTAATCCTAAGCATGCATCTAGGTGATTAAAGAAAGTAAAATAAAGTAAAGTTCACAAGGCCAGATGTATGAGACAACCACTAAGAAAAAAAACCTCGGGCGTCCCAAGTCAGGCAATCATTATGATACCGTTTTTCAAAGGAAGATAGACAAACTTACCCTACGACTTGATCCCTATAAGCCTTGATACTCTTCTTCTCTTTAACCGCTCCTCCATAGTGCCCATGCATAAATCCTACCACGATACGCTTCCACATTACACACGTCCACGAGTGCCTCGGTGTCCACCAATCCAGCTTTGGCAACCGTCTACAATTCGGAGCAGGACCTTCATCGTTTCATCATTACAAAACTCCAACGAAATAAATTGTTCAAAGTGATGATCAAACAAATAGTGCAAACAAGTTCTCTAGAACATAAGAGTATGAAAGCTCAGAGCTTGAAAACTGAAAGGATGGTTTTAGCTTTGAAATCCTTAGAAAACTTATTCATAAAAACAAAACAGTTCTAAACTGTATTTTGGTTCTGCGCACTTCAAAATTCTGAGAGAAAAACGCCTTAAATTAAAAAGTTAAGTCGAAAGGTCATTCAAACAAGATGCATATGTTGTTCATTTGAACGACATCACATGTCGTTTGAAGTCTCGAAAACCAAGGTGAGAATTCACATGACTCTAAATAGTGTTTATGTCAGAATAAACGAAGTTAATACCTTTTAAAATCAATTGTGACATTTTAAAACTATTTATAAACAAAATATCATCCTTAAAATATTTTTTTAGTCCCATAAAAATTATGCGTTCATACTTGGGAGCATCTCGGAATGCAATGTGATATGAAGATTTGAAATGTGTACCAATAAATAATACGACATGATCTATCTTTGAAACTTAGGTGCTACGTCTTCAACACAAACATGTCATAGACTTTGTGGGTATCGTAACAAGATAAAAATCTATCTATGACTCAAAAAAGTTTTGTTTCTTGAAATAAGTCAATTACATACCAATTAACTCAATTAAAAGGATTTCCCTTACATAATTAAATGGTGGAAATTGAATTAATAGCTTTCATATAAATAATTGACCGGAATAACATAATTGAACTTGAACATTAGGCTAGTTTAGTTATGGATATAGATAATGGCAGTTAATCTTTACTCGCCTGTTAATATATATCTTGTTTAAATTAAAATATTATATTGTGATATTTATCATGTATAATGATAATGTCTGTGTTTATGGACCCTAATAGGGAGGAGTAGCTAGTATTAATGCGATGAGATCTCACTCATTGCGTTGACTAACATTTCAGATATAGTGTTGGAGTAGTTGCATAGGATGGATTGGGATCTTTGTGGTGCAATTGGATATTTATTTTATTTTCTTAATAGTTGAGCTAATATTTCTATTCCGTCAGTTTTACTATGCGACTTTCATTTATGAATTTGGTGGGTCACTCGGTTCCACAATTATTTATGGTTTCAATCAATTGTTTATAGTTGAATTATTTCATTTGAGTTTTAATAGTTTAGAGTTAGATTTATTTTGGAGATAGTGTGGTGATATATTTTAATTTGAATGAATGGTTGTATTGGTAGGATAAATCTGCTTGTGGAATCAAATTTTTTAAATGTATCACATTGATATCACATACTGAGAATGGTATTTTATTTAGTGACGTCCGACGTAGTTTGGCGACTACTGACACGTGAGTGCATGGGGTGTTACAATATAATGCTAAATGTACAAGTCAAACTTTGATAAACTTCCAACAACAACCTAATTCTAGCATGAGAGATTACCAATTCTGAAATTTAATGCATTATTATGACAATTTTTATATACCCAAAGCCTAATATGTAAATTACTAACAATAAATATCAATCACCTAGTTCTTTCAACAATTAAACACTAAGTATAGATTTAGACACATAAATCATATTTCAATTTCAACATAAGTAGGAATTAGATGAGGTAACATGAAAAAACTAATTGTTTTTACTTAATTTTATGCCTATACTTAGTTTAGGTGAATCTAGTATTTATATATATACAAAAGGCGAAGTGTATAATGATAACTTGCCTTTTAATTAGAGAAAAAACTAAAGAGTTAGTTTACTAATAAGCACTTTTTAAAAATAGCCTTGATTTCTTCAAAAAAAAAAATTTAACACTTCAATTAGTTTAACCTTTAATCTTTGTTCATCTCTAAAATCTTGTGTAAGCTTTGGTAATTGATAATGGAGTTCTTGGCTGAAGATGTGTACAGAACTATGGTTTTGTTTAGAGAAGAAGATAGTATTTTGAGAGAAATCTAACGCATGGAAATTTATTTTCATGCTTAATAAGTGTTTAAACAAAACCACATCAGCGATCCCTGTGACCCAGCCATTAGAGAGTCGTGATTCATCACAACTACAATCCCGGGGTGGTTTGCATGCAGTTGTGAACTAGAATTGTCGTGGTCGTGGATATACCTGCAACCCAAATTTTGAGTCAAAGTCTATTTTTTCCCCGATGAAAAAAATCATACAACCTTAATCGCGTTCTAAACCAATTAAGCAAAACCCAAGCCCAATTATTTTATTATTAAACCAAAGACGAATATACTTTAACAAGGTATTAATAAAATATTTTAACTCCAATTTATCTCATCATAAATTGAAATTAACATATAATTAATAACCAATCAAATTTTCCATTTAAAATCTTAAAAATCTAAACTTGCCCGACCAACGCCGAGGGATGATTCTCTGAGGTGGAAGGGAGGTGGAACTAGGGCTTTCACGGTTAAGGGGTACTATGCTATATTAAGTGATAGGGGAATCCCTAGGGCTCGTTTCCCCTGGAAGAAGATTTGGAAGGTTAAGGTGCCTCCTAAGGTTAGATTCTTCATTTGGACGGCGGCGAGATAAGACATTTTGACGATGGAAAGTCTGCAGAGGAGAAGATATCGCCTGGCTAGCCGCTATTGATTATGCAATGAGGAAGATGAGAAGACCGACCATCTGCTTCTGCATTGCAGGGTGACGAGAAGTTTGTGGGATATTTTTCTGGCTATATCTAAGACCATGTGGGTCATGCCTGAGTCAGTGAGGGCTCTTTAAGAGGCATGGAATCCTCCTTGGGGGTGGGGGGGGGGGGGGTGACATAAGGATTTGGTGTATGGTTCCACATTGCATTTTGTGGACGATATGGAAGGAGAGGAATGCGTGTTGTTTCGAAGGAATTGAGATGGCGCCTTCAAGACTTCGTTATCTATTCTTAAGCACCCTTCTTAGCTGGACAAATGGGAAGATCTCTGCCACGACTCAGGATGTTGTTGACTTTATACAGGAGATCCACTCTGTGTTGTAATTGGGGAGTCTGTGAGGCGAGTGTATGTTTATTTCCTTTTTTTCATATTTTGCTTTTGCTTGGTATACTACCTGTATACGGGTTCGCTCCCTTAGCAATTGGTTTTTAATACAATCATTTATTTATCAAAAAAAAATTATCAATTAAATCATTTATTTAATTCTTTAAGAACAAGGAGGTATTACATCAAGCAGTCATATAACTACACATGTATTTAGTCAATTACTTAAATCAAATCAACATTATTTAATTATTTAATATTGTATGGTATAACGTAAGAATATAAGTTATTCAGCATGTATCTACCCTATATCCAAGGGAAAGCTTGCTTAGGCTTTGTTAAGGGTTGTGCATTCTTTGTATCTCTCAATGTATACTCGCATAACAATATAAGGATCGTGATGGACTTACATAAAGACCTTTATAAGATAGTAGGATTTAAGTCTATGTTGTTCTTGATGACCATTGCTGTGGTTGAGTGGATAATGACTACACAATCCTCTCATGACTCAAACTCTCGTTTTCAACCTTCTAACTAAGGAGTGATTCTCCTTGACTTCGGTGACAGCCTTGGATCGCAGGGTTATGGCTGAGCATTGAACACTTTTGTTAGATTCATCAAACTATGAAAATTAATTTTCCTAACAAATTCTGGTTGTTATATTATTGTCGTAGAATATTTTTAAAAATAATGATACCACTATCAAAATCTCTCCCAAAAGTAAGGTAGATTATATTTATTCTCTCACTTGCCTATTAAGTGTTGTCTTGTAGCATGAGTCCCAAAATTCTGAGTCTTTAATATGTAGCCGCTAGTTATATTTGAAACCAGTATTTAGTATAAGTAGCTTTAAAACGATCATTTCTCTCCCATAAAGAGAATTAATTGGAGATAAATATTACCAAAATAACCTAATTTGATTAACAAAGTACTGCAAAACACAATCCTTAAGAAACCTAATTTTTTGTGTAAGGCATGAAAACACAATCCTTCAGACAGGGCTATAATGGGTCGTAACTTTTATTATAAATGGTGGGCTCGTTATGAAACAATTGAATCTTAATATGAAGAAGTAAAGAATTTGGATTAGAAATTGAATGAAAGAATGAATTTGAAAACTCCGGGACTGATGTTGGAGTTGTCTTAGAGGAACCTAGAACGCTTGCATTCCGGAGAAAGGCCTTGGGGAAAGCGATTTGAGTCAACACAGTAGTTGTAGACCATGTGCTTTTGTTGAACCCATCGAAGTCTGTTTCGGCCGGCAGGATCAAGATCTTGAGTTTGCCATGCCTGGGTGTTCAAAGAGTTGGTGGACTTTGAACCACAAGATGACATAACACACGCATTTCCATTAACATTGAGATTCCTGTAAGAGGCTAAGAATGGAGCTTTGGTACAGTCAGTCTTGATACGCCCACCTTGTGTTGCCCAATCATCGGCATTCCATAGGCTGGCGTACATTCTCATGGGTTGGCTCTTGGGGAATGGAATTCCAATGGCTTCGTTGTTATGGTATACTCTTATGGGAATATTGTCCACCAAAAAACTGTCAATTAAGGACAAAGAATAAGGCATTAGAAGAGGGAAAATGGGGTGAAGTTGTTGTTAATATTTTAGAAAATGAGATTATAAAAAGTGTAAGAGGATGTTTGAGGAGGAGAGTGTAGATACATTATGCGTTGAGCGTTCCAAACAATTGAGTAGGTGTGGAAGGCGGAAGTGGGGTCGAACCAGAGATGGAATTGTTGTTCTTTGTCTCCTTTTCCTTGGGAGTAAACATTGGTGTGGACTGTATATGGATTTCCAGATGAGTTGCCCAAGAACTCAAAGTCGATCTCATCATGCCCTGGCCCTTGAGAAGACAACTGCAGATATATTTATTAAAGAGGGAAGACATGTATTATTACCTAAGAAGGCCAACTTGTAACAAGAGGTGTTTAAAAATATATGTGGGCATGGAGATGAAATTAAGATTTAGAGGTGCATACATAAAAGGTGGTGACCGTGCCAGCTGAGTTGCCAGGTACAAGCTTGAGTTGCATGTCGAACCTTCCAAAAAGATACTCGTTCTTAGACTGGAAACCCGAGCCAGAAGATTGGTCCAGAGAGAGTGTGAGAAGCTGACGACCGTTGAGTATCTTAGCTCGTTGATCGCCCCAAGTGATTTGGGCGTCTTGGTAGAAATTTCCAGCAGAGGCAGCAATTATGCATGCCATGAGAATAACAAGCAGCATTGCTGAAGCTTTAGTGTATGTGATGGATGGCATTTTTTTAACGCTTCTTGGGTTGAGAGAGAATAATATGTCAGATTGTTGAGGTGGTATCATCTCTGAGGCTTTATATAGGTGGGTTCTTAAACACAAACTCTTGACTTTTTCTTTTTAAAGGAAGCATCCCACGGAGAGAGAAAGAGAATCATTAAGCGTGTTAGCTTAGCCACAAGCCAGCCAACCTGGTTCTCTTCTCTAGACGCGGGGAATATCAATTGATAGGGTTGGCAAACACATAGTATTAGTTTACTCAAAAAGCTGGATATACGCGGAGATGCCGTTGTAACTAGTGAACCCTTCTTCTACAAACCATCGTGGTTTGGACTTCTATATGTGCAATGCCAAATGATTTTTATCAACAATGGCCCACCACCTCACACTTTTTTGGTTCAGTGTCTTCATTTTCGGCCATACTTTCACTGACTTATAATACAAACATTTACATTTTTGTTCGTTCGTTAAGCTTTAGACTTTGTTGAGTAATCACATGCATCTATAATTATCCGATGGGTGATTGTATCTTCTGTTTGATTACATGTTTATAAGTAGGTCTGCTTTATTTCCCATTTTCTATTTTTTAATTTCTATCACTAAAAGTATTTAATTTGTAATTTAGGTCATCCCCATTTGGTAACAACATCAACTTAAGAATTGACACGTATATTGTTCAATTAACAACACACATCTTCTCTCTCTAAACTATAATAAGTGGCAATTCAACATCTGAAAGTTTGTTGACGATCCCAAATTAGTACACCTCACACTTTTTTGGTTCAGTGTCTTCATTTTCGGCCATACTTTCACCGACTTATAATACAAACATTTACATTTTTGTTAGTTCGTTAATCTTTAGACTTTGTTGAGTAATCACATGCACGTATAATTCTCCGATGGGTGATCGTATCTTCTGTTTGATTACATGTTTATAAGTAGGTCTGCTTTATTTCCCATTTTCTATTTTTTAATTTCTATCACTAAAACTATTTAATTTGCAATTTAGGTCATCCCCATTTGGTAACAACATCAACTTAAGAAAAAACCTATTTAATGGATAGCATAGCTATCTATACGAAATTTCATATTTGATTGTAATAAGAGTAATTATATAACTAGATCAATTTAAACTTGTGAATTATTCTATATCTGCTACTTACTATTATTGTAATAATAATAATAATAATAATAATATGGTTACAAGTATAAATACAACGTTAGAGTTAAATAAATAATATAGATTCCCCCATATATCCTTAAAACAATCTTTAAATATCGTTAGATATATTATTAAAATTATATACGGGGTGCCAAGTAAAAATAAAAATAAAGGATCCCTAATGAACTATAAAAAAAAATTCACATCTTTTTTGGTTAATTCTCTACAATGGTTTTGATAAAGAGTATTTTTGCGATTTTTAACAATATCTAAAATTAACTATTCAACATGTTTGTTATATTGTGTTAAATTGACATTTCTTGATAAATACGTATTTTATCTCAATGTGTTTTCTTACTTTAGTATACATATCATTCTTCAAAAGAAAATGATGGGACATTATCACTATAAAATTTGTGTGGCTCTGATAAGGAATCTGCATAATATAATCTCTTCACTCGTTGACAGATATAGGTATGTATTTTTTTTATTGGGATTGTAAAACAATGTCATTGATGTTTTCACATGATATAATCTCTCCATATTTCATTGTGGAATAATGTTTTAAATATGTTGAAAAAAAAGCTCCCTAGTGAACTTTAACAATACATTTTTACATATATTTTCCTACAAAATATGTACATTTGAAATTGGTTTTCATATCTTTTAAATGAGCAATGAAATTCTTAATGGCAACCTATTGTTGTAATAAAGAGTATTTCTTTTAGAGGTTGGGGGGAGGGTAACGATATATAAAATTAAATATTTAACATGTTTGTAATATGGAATTTGGAGATAGCTCTTTCATAAGTGAATATGTTACGTTAATACTCGCACTACTATGATCAATTAACAATAGTTGACAAATAGGTATTTCCTACCAATGTGCTTCGCTGCTTTAATAGATATGTTGATGTCCAAAATTGGTATAGATATTCTCTTAGTTATAAGTTATCAATTTTGTAATCACAGATGATTATGTAAACAATACGAAAGAAAATAAAAAAGACAACAAAGATTTTTAATGTGGTTCAGCTAAGGAAAGCCTACATCCACAGTTATAGTATTTCTGTTAAGGGGTATTACATAGAACTTTTTGCAGTCATACATGTGTGCAATTGACTTGTCCTTTGAGCTAAGAAAAATGATGTATTTATAATGATCCTGGAAACCAAGGGATGAAATGCTTTCTTACATTCAAGCATTTACACACGTACACAATGAATCAGATTCTTAATTTTCTAAGGCACGTGTAGAATGACTGTTGATAATTCTCATGCGAGTGACCTTTCTTCTTCCTGATAGTTCATCTTCTTAAGCTAGTCGGTAGGTATACTGACCAAATGTGTCTGGAGCCAATTAAGTATAAATGACATACTGAGGTGCATACTTATAGGGACATGTGTTCCTGTCTCGTTGACCCTTGTGGCAAGAATAATTTGATCCATAACAAAAGTCCCCAGTGCTCCATGCTTGATGATTTATTGAAATGATGGAGTATTCATTGTAAAATATTACTCGGTATCCAAATATAATAGTGGTCGAAAGCCAACCTTCTGGACTTGCAAATTTTCACCAGTATATCAGTTAGTGGCATCTTTGTGAATAATTTGAAAAATAGTGGACCACTAAAGGGTACGCTCATCTTTTTGCCTTTAGAAAATCATGCAGCTGTCAAAAGTCTAATCGTTAGTTCAGTTAATCATTCCTTTTTCGATAATCGAGACGAACCTGCAGAACCTATTAAAGGATGACTCTTTTTCGTTTCTCATTACCTTAAACTTTCAAACTCATACTACTATGTCTTCAAGCTTTTTTGCCATCACACAAAATTCCAGTAGTTTGGAAAACCAGTAAGGCTTTTTCCATCTTCATTTCTATTTTTTTTTATAGAAAATATGGTATCTATTATAGATGAGAGCTCTATAAAGGAGTTTAGAGAGAAGGAAAGTCCCTGCTTGGGTGACTGTGAAGGTGGTTGACGAGCCCATAGACATGTTAGTTTTGGCAGATCGTCATTGGATTCCCACATTATTCATTAAAGAATGTTGAATTACCTTTGTCCCCAATCAATTATTTTTGGAGTTTTGCCAATTTTTGATGTGGTTCCCACGAGAGTATCCCCTAATACATGTCATGTGGTGGATGGGGTTAATCGTTTAAATTAGATTCATGGAACTCACATAGGGATTACTTAGTTTATGTATTGTTATAAGTGTGGAACTACAGGAGGCAATACGTATTATTTAAAAACTAGATAAGTGAACAAGGCTTTGGTGGTTAACCTTCCTGATTCCAATACAGATTATTGGGAACAGAGTGGTGGTAAAAAATTGACAATATGCTCCCGTTCTTAAGGGTGTTAGGTACAATGGTCGAAGGTGCCACTAGGAAGGGCGTGACATAGGTTAGCCATTTTTTTGAAAATTTTAAATTTTTGTGCTCACTAATTGTTTGATAATATGTCGACTAACATTTGCATTTAATTTTTTTGCAGAGGAGGGGAAGTGGAAACTCCCTTATGATTTTGAAGTTAATTTTTGAGGATTTAAAATACATTTGTTCAATTCAGTAAATAGATGGAGAAAAGCACCCTAGGTCAGCCTCAATCCTATTGGAATATAATAGTGCAATAACATCTTTTATCACTTTACCTCTTTAAAACATACCAATAGCCCTATTAACCATGAAGAGGAAGAGGATCATGTCTCAACCTTCATTGCTTAAAGGGATTTTATTATTGCATGAACGTCTGGTTCCTTTGAGTTTCTTGATATCGGTGCTATCCCGGTTCATTTTCAGAAGAGATAGTGAAGAGGAAGGTCCCCAACTTGATGTCTTTACCCAATAAGTTTTTTGCGGATGAAGATGTTTTTAAAAATGTTGGAGAAGGGGTTTCTAAATGACCAGTGGTCATCCAGGAAGAGTTGAAGGAAATTGAGTCTCATTACAAGAGGGTAAAGAGAGGGCCTGCTACTCAGCAAGAATTGGTGAAATCGGCCCATGCCAACTAGGTTTCTATTGAATCTGCCTCTATGGAAGTTAACCAAGGTTTGGCTAAGGGTTTGATCCAGTCGGGGGTCTTACCTGCTGATAGGTCAGCAACCTCTCCCTTCTCTAGAGCTAGGTTGCTGAAAAGGGCCAATCAAAACCTTACCTTATTAATTTCTATTCATATACTTTTTTTATTTTTATTTTTATTTTCTTCACTAATACATGATAATGATCATAATGTTTTGTAGTTTTTGGTTGACTATGACCAATTATTAATTAGAGATAATGAGGTCCTCCTCAACTGATGTTAAAGAAGCCTTCAAAGGCTTGAAAGATTCCTTAGTTGTCAGTAAGGAGGCCTTTGAGTGATATTAGAAGTGTTGGTGGAACCTGTTGGCAAAGATGATGAGAAGCTAAAGACTATTGAGGAGAAGGTGAAGACAGCCAGGAAGATAACTATGAAGTCGTTAGTGGAGGCTGCTATCGAGAGGAAGAAATTCTTGGAATTGAAGGCAAAGAATTAAAAGGATAATAAAGAGGCCTTCTGATTAAGCATAAATTCTTCCTAATTTATCCCTTAATTTAGCTACTTTTAGCACCTCGAACAATGTAATTGAGTTGGATTTATCTCATAACTGTTCTACTGACTAATCCTAATGAGTACACCGAGTTTCTGGTATTTTGTAGTGATTTTGCAGGTATTTGATGTCAAAAAAACGAAAGAAGGAAATCAGTAGAATCAAGAAAGAAAGAAGGAAAGGTCTCAAGGGCAAAAGCATAATTTCTACACGGAATTCGGATGGGGTACCTAAAGAGAAGTTCAAGGCATCTCATTCACGAGCACAAAGGAAGAAACGGCACCCCAATTGGAATCACGAAACAAAAGTTATGAGCAGTCAAAGAGGAACCAAAAAGTCAAATAGTCGGACCGGTCCACCCCTACCCCGGACCGATCTGCCTTGCCAAACTCCAGAAGACCCCGGATCGCATGCAAACCGAAGGAGGCAAAAATAAAATGAACCGATCCGCCCCCGGACCGGTCCGCCCCAAAATAAAAAGAATCGATCCGCATTGGGGGCAGACCGGACCGCCTAAGACCCGGACCGGTCCGGTCTTCGAGATCTGAAAATCGTTTCTCTTCCTAAAAAGACTCCTAGTGCAGCTGACTTCCGATATTATTGTAGGGTATAAAAGACCCGATTTAGTATTGTTATACAAAAAAGAAGAATTAGTAGGTTTTACCTCTTCTTTTTCAGAAACCCTAGCTTAGTTAATATTTTCAGATTTATTTCAAGGATTGAAGATTTTATTCAGTGATTTCTGTGAGTATATGTTTCTTTCATTGTTTCACTTATTACTTGGATAATATTAGTGATTAATTTTTAGTTCTAATTCTCTTATGCATCTAATTATTATTTTTCTTAGAGTAATTATGAGTTCCTGCACATTAATCCTTGTTTCCATCCTTTTCAACATGTTAGGCTAGATTTCCCAAGGCCGGGATCCATGAATCAGCCTGATGTGTTAGTGCGTGTGTATAAAATTAATCCACTAAATTTAATGATTGAACTTGATCGTATTGCGTAGTTGCACAACGATTGTAGAGCTTTATATCTCGTTTGCCTCTGGGTACTCGTGATGATTTAGAGTGCAATTCGAATGCTACTATCGCGATACCGATTTACTCATCCTCAGATTAAGGATGACGCGGGCTCGAACCTCGTATACGTAATTCTTGGGAGTACTAAATTCCGGGTCAAATCAATCAGATAAATTTAAGATTAGTATTATATCCGCACTACACTAGGATTGGGGGATTGTAGTTCCGTCCTATTCTTCTCATCATTTAAAACAAAAAGTTTCAAACCATCTTTCATTCATAATTTAGGTAGGTTAGTGTAGTTGCATTTTTTTATAATTTCATATTTGCATTTAGTTATAATCATCCCCAAAATCAAATCATTTTCCCTTTATTTTTAGATTCAAGGTTAGGATTCCTCCGTCTTTCCCGTCGTCACAACTTCGTTGTCCTTTTTCCCTGAGGATCAATACCCGACTTGTCGGATTATTACTTGAGCGACAGGCTTACACTTGAGCCTAGAGTGAACGCATTTCTGAGACACATTTTCAGTCACGTCAAGTTTTTGGCGCCGTTGCCGGGGATTTAGGTAGACTTAGGATTAGATTGAGTCAATCCAAAGCTTTGGCCAAAAATTTCAAAAAAAAAATACAAAAACATAAAAAATTTAAAAAGCACAAAAAGATTCACCATCATCTCTCCTAAGATTTAATGCAAAATTCTGAAACCACTCCCACACCCCATAATACTCCAACCAACATTCACGAAAATCCAATTGTTGAGTATAATCCTAATAGTCCCCACACTCCAAACGCCCCATAGTTCTTGATCCCACCTCCCACACCGTCACACTCAATCTCCGATAACACTCCCTTTCCTTTCTTAGGACACACTTCGAGCACGCCCAGTGAGAACACCGAGTCAATAAGTGAGGAATAGATGTCACAACCTGCCGGTGAGGAAGACCCCCCATATCGTCTGATTAGAGAATTCTTATATCCCGAGCGTACTGTCACTCCGGGATGCATTATACTCCCGTATAATGCAGGGCAATTTCGTTTCAAAAATGGGATGATCCAGATGCTACCGCATTACCACGGTATGGATTCTGAAAAGCCATACATCCATATTAGGGAATTTGAGTACGTGTGTGATACTCTCAATGATCAAACCTGCACATAAGAGGTGATCCGCCTCAAACTCTTCCCTTTCTCGCTCAAAGATAAAGCTAAGGCCTGGCTATGGTCTTTACCTCCAAGCTCGATTCCATCCTGGAATGAGCTACAGTCGAAATTTCTCAAGAAATTCTTCCCACCACATCGAACAATCTCCATAAAGGCTCAAATTCAAGCATTCAGACAAGCTGAAAATGAGCCATTCCATCGATGTTATGAACGTTTCAACGAGTTAGTTGCTTCATACCCCCATCATGGATTTGATTCAGTGCAAGTCATCTCTTTTATCTCTAATGGGTTGAATCTTAACTCCAAACAACTTGTTGAAACAATGGGAAGTGGTACGTTTATCGATTTCGATGCCCAGGATGCTAAGCTTCATTTGAGGTATGTCGCCGAGACTACCCAATCCTGGGACACTTCTGATCCTAACACTCAAAATCAAAATAGACAAGCGACCACCACTCCGTCAGCATCCGGCCTATTCCATGTAGATAAGAATTCTATGACGGATAGCCGACTAAAGACTCTTGAGATAGGATTTCGAGATCTGTGTGAGATATATGGAAAAGGACCAGCTGGACCCTTTACAAACCCATTTGTAAAGGTATGTGCTATTTGTGAGGCGGTACATTCAACTGAGGAATGCCCGAAGATACCCGCCTACAAAGCAATGCTTCATGAGCAAGTTAGTGGTGTAGGAGGTTTTAAGGGTAATTTCGATGCCCCGCACGGGAATTCATACAACCCTTCTTGGAAAAATAATCCCGGTTTTAGCTATGGGCAACAACATGCCGCAATGAACCCTCCTTCGCATGTTGCCCCTCCTCCATCACAACACTTTCAACAAGCTCCACACATGCAAGGACATGTGCAAGCACCGCCACCTCAAGAAAATTATATCCCGCCACAGCGGAGAACTCTCAAGGATACCATGAATCAATTAATCGCAAGCCAGACCGCAACCAATGCCAAATATGATCGTCTGATTGGCGACATAAATGTGAATCTGTTTAAAATACAATCCTCATTGAGTGTTCAAGAGAAGGGCAAGTTTCCTGCCCAAGGCTAATGACCCCCCCAAGGTCAACCTAGCGTTAGCTCTACCTCCACTGAACATCAGGAGCAATGTCAAGCTGTAACCACTCTTCGTAGTGGGAGAGTTGTTGATTTATCACCTCCCCCACCCGACGCAACGAAAGCCAAGGATATTTCGCCCGGCACGAAAGAGGCCGAAGATGTCCCCTTGAATGAGAGTGACCAAGAAGTAGCTAGTGGGACAGAGGTAGTAGTGAAACCGCCTTCCGCAGCACCATTTCCTCAAAGGTTAATTCCCTCCCACAGAGGAAACCCACGTGATGACGTGCTAGAAGTGCTAAAGAAAGTCAAGCTTAATTTACCTTTCCTTGAGGCCATTAAACAAATTCCAGCATATGGCAAAGTTATCAAAGACCTGTTGACGGTTAAGAGAAAGATGAAAGTGAAGAACAACGTCTTTCTAGCACAAAATGTGAGCTCCATCCTACTAAATGAACTCCCGCCTAAATTCAAAGATCCCGGTGCACCCACCATATCCTGCATCATTGGGGAGAATAAAATTAAAAAATCCTTACTTGACTTGGAAGCAAGCGTAAATATACTCCCTTACTCCATTTATAGGCAACTTTACTTGGGCGACCTCAAGCCCACAAAGGTCACTCTCCAATTAGCGGATCGAATAGTGAAGATCCCACGAGGTATAGTTGAGGACGTGATCGTTCAAGTTGACACTTTCTACTTTCCAGTGGATTTTGTCATTTGGGACACAGAGCCCTCCTTCTACTCGAGTAATCATCTTCCCATCATCCTTGGGTGCCCTTTCCTAGCTACGGCTAACGCAATCATCAATACTAGGAATGGGCGAATGCAACTCACATTTGGGAACATGACCTTAGATACCAACATCTTCCACATAGCCCAAAATGCAGGGGAGGAAGACGATTTTCATTCGGTGAGCCACATAGATGAGATAGTAGAAGAGTACTTTGAGGAGAATTACTGTGGCGACGCTTTAGAATCCTGTTTAGCGGTGAGACACGAGAGTGAGGGGACGTACACTGCCTTCGAGAGGGAGGTTGAAGAGTTGAGCGAGCTACTCGATGAGAGTAAGTCGGACGAGGATGTGAGAGAGGTTAATTGGGTTTCTAGATTCGAGGAATTACCTCCGAGGGATACACACATGGTTCCCTCCAGTGAAAATTTTCCAACCCTCGAGTTAAAGAAACTTCCCTCCCATACTAAATATGCATATTTAGGAGAGGATGAGACATTTCCTGTTGTTATCTCCTCTAGCCTAAATGAAGGGAAGGAGGGCAAATTATTGAAAATTCTGAGGAAGCACTAAAGTGCTTTTGGTTGGTGCATAGCTGATCTGAAGGGGATAAGTCCTTTAATTTGCACACATAAGATCCATCTAGAGAAATGCAAAGAAGACTGAATCCCAACATGTAAGAAGTTATGAGAACCGAAATAATCAAATTGTTGGATGCCGGGATCATATACCCAATCTCGGATAGCAAGTGGGTAAGCCCTATTCAAGTCGTCCCGAAGAAGTCGGGTATAACTGTGATTGAGAATGCCAAGGGAGAGCTAGTTCCCCAACGTACCACCACCGGGTGGCGCGCTTGCATTGATTACCGAAAACTCAATGCGGGAACCAGGAAAGACCATTTCCCCTTGCCATTTATTGATCAGATGCTTGAAAGAGTAGCGGGCCACCCTTACTATTGCTTCCTTGATGGTTATTCCGGGTATAACTAAATTGAGGTAGATGTACTTGACCAGGAGAAGACGACCTTCACTTGCCCTTTTGGCACGTTTGCCTACAAACATATGCCATTTGGCTTGTGTAATGCACCCGCGACCTTTCAAAGGTGCATGTTGAGCTTATTTAGCGACATGGTCGAGAGAGAACTCGAAGTGTTCATGGACGATTTTAGCGTTTTTGGCACCTCTTTCGATCATTGTCTAGAAAAACTGGAAAAAGTACTTACCCGATGCGTGGAAAAGAACTTAGTGCTGAATTGGGAGAAGTGCCATTTCATGGTCACCGAGGGAATAGTTATTGGCCACATTGTATCATCCAACGGAATAGAAGTTGATAGGGCAAAGATAGAAGTCATAGCTGACCTTCCCCCACCGAAATCGCTGAAAGACGTGCGCTCCTTTTTGGGTCACGAGGGGTTTTATCGAAGGTTTATTAAGGACTTTAGCGCCATCACTAGGCCCTTAAGCAACTTACTCATGAAGGACTCCCCCTTTGAGTGGACAGAAGCATGCCAAAGTTCTTTTGACAAATTGAAGAACATGCTTGTGTCCGCTCCCATCATGCAAGTTCTGGATTAGTCCTTACCATTCAAACTTATGTGTGATGCCAGCGATTACGCGATCGGGGCTATTTTGAAACTACGTCAAGATAAACAAGCTCATGTCATCTACTAGGCCAGACAGACTCTTACCGGACCTCAACTCAACTACTCTACCATGGAGAAGGAGTTGCAAGCGGTAGTCTTTGCCCTCGATAAGTTCCGGTCCTATCTCAGTTGTTCTCCTATTACTGTTTTCACCGACCACACGGCTTTGAAATATCTACTTGCGAAGAAAGACGCCAAGCCGCGCCTCATAAGGTGGATTCTACTCCTATAAGAGTTCAATCTCTCCATCAAATATAAGAAAAGAGTAGAAAACGTCGTTGCCGACCATTTATCTCGGCTTTCGTCCGACGTACCTAGTGATCCCGTACCCATAGACGAACATTTTCCGGATGAGTAGCTTTTCACTACCTCTTCATATCCCTAGTTTGCGAACATAGTGAACTATCTTGTCACGGGAGCCGTCCCTCCCGACTGGACACCGCAAGATAAGAAGAGGTTTCTTACTTGGTCGCGCATGTTCTTTTACGATGATCCATTCCTTTTTAAATACTGTGCAGACCAAATCATCCGACGATGTGTACCGAATGATGAAATCCCAAAAGTCATCCAGTTTTGTCATTCGGAAGCTTGTGGAGGTCAGTTTTCGACGAAAAAGACGGCCGCTAAAATTTTGCAATGCGGCCTCTATTGGCCCACAATCTTTCGGGATGTGAACGATGCTTGCAAATCATGCAATAGGTGTTAACGGATGGGAGCCATTACTCGACAAGATATGATGCCTCTTACCCCTATACTCATCATTGAGATATTCGACTGTTGGGTTATTGACTTCATGGGTACTTTCCCTCTATCCTTTGGTTTCCTATACATCCTCGTCGCGGTAGACTACGTTTCTAAATTGGTGGAAGCTATAGCTACCAAGACTAATGACAACAAAATGGTGATAAAGTTCCTGCAGGAACACATACTTTCCCACTTCGGTGCACCGAAAGCAATAATTAGCGATAATGGTACGTACTTTTGCAATAGGCCATTCGAGAAGCTTATGAGAAAGTATGGTGTTGTTCACAAAGTTGGAACGACATATCACCCACAAACGAATGGACAGGCCGAGCTAGCAAATCGGGAAATCAAGAACATTCTTGAAAAGCCCGTCAATCCTACCCGAAAAGATTGGTCCCTTAGATTGAACGATTCGCTATGGGCCTACCGTACCGCATATAAGAATCAACTCGGCATGTCCCCTTTCCACTTTGTGTATGGAAAACCTTGCCATCTTCCCGTTGAGCTCGAACACAAGGCGTATTGGGCGATTAAGAAATTGAATTATGCCATGAACAAGGCTGATGAAGCCCTCAAGCTTAAATTAAATGAGTTAGAAGAACTACGCAATGATGTGTATGAGAATGCCAAAATTTCGAAAGAGAGGATGAAACTCGCTCATGATAGCATCATTCGATGAAAAGAGTTTCTCCCCGGGCAAAAAGTTCTCCTCTACAACTCTCGGCTTCACCTCTTCCTAGGCAAGTTACGGTCACGTTGGTCTGACCCATTCGTCGTGAAGAATGTTTTCCCCCATGGAGCTGTTGAACTAGACGATTTAAAAGGGGGAAATACATTCAAAGTGAATGGACAACGCCTAAAACCATATCTAGAGGCGTGTGAAGAAGAAGTCGACACCGTCTGGTTGTCGGACCCCGTTTATGGGGTTGAGTGAGTTGTTGAAGTGAGGTCGTCGCACCCCCGAGGTGTATGGGGTGAGAGTCGTGTGTGTGAGAGTAGTGTGTGTTTTGAGAGTTGTTAGGACAGGTTTCGTTTGGGATAAGCATTCGTGTATTTTGGGAATTCTGAGTCAAAGGGTGTTGACCAGTGAAATTGAAAGGGTCCTTAGTTCAATTGGATAGAGAGTATATCGGGAACGTCAAATTTTTTGAAGAAGAGAGCTCGAAACCAAAGTAAAAGAAGTCCATCCCAAAAACCCTGGGGCGGACCGATTCCTTTTTTAGGCGGACCGGTCCGACCCCGGACCGGTTCCTTTTATTTTTAAAGGAACCGGTCCTCCTATCGAGGGTTTGAAAGGACAAAGGGCCGGACCGGTCCTCCCCTACCCCGGATCGGTGCGCCTTCTGTAGGCCTGCCTTCTCCTCTTCCCAAGATTCACCCCCTTCCCCCCAATCCCATTCATTCCCTCCAATCCATTTTTCCTCCTCCCAAACCCAACCTTTCCCTCCCAAATTCATCCCCTTTTCCCTCCAAACCCCTTCCCTCCAAAACCAACCCCTCCCCTCCCCTTTCCACAATAAATACACCTTCAATCATCCCTTTCTCCTCACATATTCAACCCAAATACTCTCTTATTCCTCTATAGTATTTCAAGAAATACTTCCCTCCTATTTCCATGGCACCCCGTGTTGCCCCCACCAAATACGACTCCACCGTGATCCACCCCTCCGGTCACGGCGAATACCGCTCCCGCCAAGAGGAGCGATGGTGCGCTCAATACTTCGGATTGAGCCGCAAACTCCATATGGAGCGCGTGGTTAAATGGGAAGCCCTGCCCAACTCTGTCACCGCCCTTTTCATGGCCCGGGGCTGGTGCTGTTTCTTCAACCAACCTCACGAAGCGGTTTGGGCAACCGAAGTCCACTCATTCTATGGTACA
Source organism: Sambucus nigra (assembly GCA_949130495.1). Classification (NCBI taxonomy): domain Eukaryota; kingdom Viridiplantae; phylum Streptophyta; class Magnoliopsida; order Dipsacales; family Adoxaceae; genus Sambucus; species Sambucus nigra. The sequence goes on from OX422208.1 coordinate 175,299,856, forward strand.
CTCGTCCGGATGGTCAAATTAGAGGCCAAAGCTTTCGCGGATGGGACTCCCATACCCTTTTCCTTGGCCCGTCTCATGGCCAAGTTGGCCAAGTTTGATGTCTCGGATGTCCAAGAATTTACTTATCCCCAAAACATCCCCCCGGTCGACAAGGACATAATCATGGCCCGCATTGCACCGAACGTGGCTTGGGCGGGGCAAACCGTCACCGTTGGAAGCTTCAATGAGAAGGCGCGCCTTACATTTTAGATTTTGTGCGCCAACCTATTACAAACGTCCAATGACTCTTCCATGCGGCCTCGGCAAGCTACCTTGACATATCATCTCTTAGACCCCCAAACTTCCATCCATTTGGGTCGCACCTTATACGCGGACATCATTAACACGTCCTTGGATGAGAAGGGCGTTGCACCACTTCCTTATGCCCGATTGATCACGTCCATCCTTAAGGATGCTGGGATAGAGGCGCCAAGCGACCATACGCGCCTCCCCGGTCCTTTCGGACAAGGGACCCGCATCAAAAGCGCCAAATAGCTAGCCGTCCTCCTGGTTAGGCGGGGTGATGATGTCGAAGAGGAGGCTACCTCAAGCGACAACGAGGAAGACGTAGGGGCAGCTGGTGAGGACATTGAGATGGGGGATCTCGGTCCGGATGAAGAGTCGGCAGACGAGGAGGACGACCCATATTTCGAGTGGGAGGGCATGGACCTATCCGCGCGTATGTCGGCGCTCGATACCAACTTCAACACCTTTCAGACCAACTACGAGCGCAACATGAGCATCGTTCTCCGCTTCCAAGCGGACATCTATCGGCGCATAGGGGACCCTAATGAGCCACTACCTTCCTACTACCAGAACCCCTATGACCCCAACGCTCCCGGTTCCTCCCATCCCCCACCCCAGTGAAGCTTTATATGGTGTTGGCAGCTTTTTCTTTATTTTTCCCTATTCACAGTTGTATGTTTTCCCCTGCACATGTAACACAGTCCTGTTGTAATAAAAACTACATTTTCTCTATTTGTTTGTTTTATGTTTTCGCACTTTTTATTCGCTTTGAGTTAGATTTTAGTCCTTTTTGCTTGAGGACAATGTAAAAGTCTAAGTTAGGGGGGGGGGGGGGGGGTCACAAGTGCGTATTTCTAAAACTTCACAAATTTTCCAAAATGCCCAAAAATTTCCAAAAAAATCATAAAATTTTGAAAAACCCAAAAATATTTTTCTTCAAAATAAATAAAAATTGGAATTCAAATTTGTCAAAAAATCATTAAAAGTCCAATTGAAGTCTCAAGTTGTAAAATTCAACGTACACAAAGTCAACATTGACTAAAGATGAAAATTGAGCGAAAATTGACGACTTAATGAATAAGTGTGGAGATTAACAAACCCGGTGAGATTCGAGCCTATCACTTTTTGCGAGTTTTTAAATCATTCCGAGTTAATTGTTAACTCAAAGTTCTTTTCAGCGCCTAAAAAGTTGTCAAGGATCTCAATCCTTTCATTTTGATCGGTTTTGAAAAATGTGTGTAATATTGCTTTGAAAAAAACGTGTCAAATTGATCTCTAAACTTAAATTCATCTCGAAGCGCATATGGTAACGCAATTGGCATTTTGGGCAATGAAGTAGGCCCTCATTTGTCACCCAAAAATATTGGCTAGAAAAAGTAGCAAAAAAATTACCCCTTTTGTAACCCAATTTGAGCCAAACAAATTGTCCCTTTCGTTTGATAACCCGAAAAACCCAAATAGCCGGAATTGTGAAAAATGGGAAAATTCAGAAATTAAGTCCGGAAAGTTCATAAAAAGGGGCAAGAAATAAATAAATATGCTCAACAAAAAAAAATGAGCAATAGCCTGGAAAAAGCACAAATGGGCATCATTAATGACTTTTCCAATTCCAGCATTCCCGACAATTGTCAATTTACCCCATATACCTTAAAACCCGAAAAGTCCTAACCGAGTCTAAATTGCGAAATTGGTTACCGCGTGGAGAGCTAATACACCAAAAGATAATAAAGGAGATTAAGTGCGCGAAATAAAAGCAATGTTCCCGTTTTTAAAACCGTAATCCTTTGATGAGGTCCTTTCACCACAAAAACTTCCGTCTTTCTAACCGTATGCGTGATTTTTCTTCCATTACATTTACTCTTTATATCACGCATACCAAGAGAATAGCCATAATCCGAGAGATTCATTTGTGAGAGCATTCCATGAGAAATTGAAATCAAAACGAATTTTCGGATAAGTAACGTAATGATCAATCGGTGGAAATTAGCGGTTATATTTCTAGCTACGCACACACACACCACGGTTTGAGACTTGTATATATGACTTGATGATGACTATTTTCTAGAAAAGTTTGAATTGCACGGTTTTTGCATATTTTGAATTCTCTTTGAATCGAATTTTATGGGTATATTCTCTGCAAACCCTTACGAAACAACACTCGTCCTACTAGGGTAACCTAGGGGTTTAACGGCCTGTTGCATACGCTAAATGCAATCGCTTGCCCGCAAAAAAGGTATTTTATCCCAATAAAATGATTTTTAAAGAGTTGAGCCATGCTAGGATTCTTTTACATTGCTCGGGACGCGCAAAGTTCTAAGTTAGGGGGGTTTGATTAGGCATAAATTCTTCCTAATTTATCCCTTGATTTAGCTACTTTTAGCACCTCGAACAACGTAATTGAGTTAGATTTATCTCATAACTGTGCTACTGACTGATCCTAATGAGTACACCGAGTTTCTGGTATTTTGTAGTGATTTTGCAGGTATTTGATGTCAAGAAACGAAAGAAGGAAATCGGTAGAATCAAGAAAGAAAGAAGGAAAGGTCTCAAGGGCAAAAGCATAATTTCTAAAAAGAATTCGGATGAGGTACCTAAGAGAAGTTGAAGGCATCTCATTCACGAGCACAAAGGAAGAAATGACACCCCAATCGGAATCCCGGAACAAAAGTTATGAGCAGTCAAAGAGGAACCAAAAAGTCAAATAGCTGGACCGGTCCGCCCCTACCCCGGAGCGGTCCGCCTTGCCAAACTCCAGAAGACCCCGGATCGCATGCAAACCGAAAGAGGCAAAAATAAAAGGAACCGGTCTGCCCCCGGACCGGTTCGCCCCAAAATAAAAAGAACCGATCCGCCTTGGGGGCAGACGGGTCCGCCTAAGACCCGGACCGGTCCGGTCTTCGAGATCTGAAAATATTTTCTCTTCCTAAAAAGACTCCTAGTGCAACTGACTTTCGATATTTTTGTAGGGTATAAAATACCCGATTTAGTATTGTTATACAAAAAAGAAGAATTAGTAGGTTTTACCTCTTCTTTTTCAGAAACCCTAGCTTAATTAATATTTTCATAATTATTTCAAGGATTGAAGATATATGTTTCTTTCATTGTTTCACCTATTTCTTGGATAATATTAGTGATTAATTTTTAGTTCTAATTCTTTTCTGCATCTAATTATTATTTTTCTTAGAGTAATTATGAGTTCCTGCACATTAATCCTTGTTTCCATCCTTTTCAACATGTTAGGCTAGATTTCCCAAGGCCGGGATGCATGAACCCAGCCTGATGTGTTAGTGCGTGTGTATAAAATTAATCCACTAAATTTAATGATTGACCTTGATCGTATTGCGTAGTTGCACAATGATTTTAGATTTTTATATCTCGTTTGCCTCTGGGTACTCGTGATGATTTAGAGTGCAATTCGAATGCTACTATCGCGATACCGATTTACTCATCCTCAGATTAAGTATGACGCGGGCTCGAACCTCGTATACGTAATGCTTGGGAGTAGTAAATTCTGGGTCAAATCAATCAGATAAATTTAAGATTAGTATTATATCCGCACTACACTAGGGTTGGGGGATTGTAGTTCCGTCCTATTCTTCTCATCATTTAAAACAAAAGGTTTCAAACCATCCTTCATTCATAATTTAGGTAGGTAAGTGTAGTTTCATTTTTTTATAATTTCATATTTGCATTTAGTTATAATCATTCCCAAAATCAAATCATTTTCCCTTTATTTTTAGAGTCAAGGTTAGGATTCCTCCGTCTTTCCCGTCATCACAACTTCGTTGTCCTTTTTCCCTGAGGATCGATACCTGACTTGTCGGATTATTACTTGAGCGACATGCTTACACTTGAGCCTAGAGTGAATGCATTTCTGAGACACATTTTCAGTCGTGTCACCTTCAATAGAGGATGGGATAATGACTTTGTCGCAACCACCATTTAAATTGAATACATGAAGAAGGTCTCCTTTAATGATGGTTGGTCTGAAGCCCTAAATGAGGTTAACACAGGGGATAATTCTAATTTGTTCAAAAGGCATGACCCGGGTGCTCATGTTAACATCAAGGAGGAAGTTTATGATGAAGAAGGATACGAGGAGTATTCAATATTTTCGAAAACTACAGTTGATATTCCTTCATCTGAGGTATTCACCAAGGACAAGGAGAAGGTCCGAATCTTTTTAGATGTTGGACAATTTTTACTTTTGTGTGTCTTTTCCATCTCAATGTCATCTTTTCTTATTTTTATTTTTTTATTGCAATGGTCTTACCAAATGTAATATATTTTCAATGAATGAAAAGTCTTCTTTGGTCAACTTGCTAGTTTTCGCTATCAACGGTACTTGCTCAATATATATGGTGGAATTGTGGTTCTTATACCTTTGTTTTCCAGTTTAATGGGTGGAAAAATTCCATCAGTTATGTTGAGAGTGATTTATTGAGACATAGCAGTAGTTAGTTTAGTGTTGGACACATGTGCATGACTGAGGTCGAGATGGAAGGATTGCTCAATAAGGATGCTTTAGATCTGGTCAAAGAAGCTTATGTCCATCTACATTATATTTTCGATAGGGTTGTGGAAAATAATGTTGCCTATTATAAAATGACTGAACAACTTCAAGACGACCATAATATTTCTTAGGCTTTGCTTTATTCTGACTATGAGGCCAAGTTTGAGGCCTTAGTGTTGGTTGGGGTTTCGATAAAAATCTTCAAGAGCATCTAGGAAAAAGGAGTTCCTATTGAACAGGGAGTTGGAAAGCTCTTGGGATATTTTCAACCTTTTTGAAAAAGAAAATAAAAATCTAAGGAACAAGTTGAACAGTTTGAAGAAATCCACTGTGAGAGTGCGCCAGTAATCAATGATTAACTTGTTTAATTAAATTCCAATTTTTAATTCCAAAAATCCTAACTCTTGCAAACAAATTGTGACATACTAATTAAATCAAACCAAGCATGCAAAGTCAATCACAATATGAGGAAAAATCCCCCAAAGGGGCAAAATTATTTTTATTTCACTATAATTCATAACAACTTACAATTACAGAGAAATACAGTGACACGTGAATACCTGCAGCCGTCGATTCGTTATTGTCCACATTATTAGCAAGAGATCCCGTAAGATATCCAATTCAACAATCGAGAACATCCTTCTTCTCCATAAGAGTACTCCAGATGAATAGAACAATTATATTTAGGGTTTATAAAACTCACATATATGTTTGGGCATGATTTTTGAATTAAAGGTTTGAAAAACCATAAAAAATTAAGGGTAGAAATATGCAGTAGTTCTGCAGAAACGTGAATGTCAAAGACTTGAAATTCGTGTAGAATGGGCACTTATTTAAATACAAAAATCGACACGGCGCGTCACTCGAATGAAGTACATGTGTCGCTCGAATGGAATGCCACATCGCTCGAATGACTTTGCATGAGATGGCTATTGACACGACCACAAATGTGTCTAGTGTGCATGTTATGTAGGCTAAAGGGCAAGCCTGTCACTCAAGTAATATCCCGATAAGTCGGGTATCGATCCTCTGGGGAAAAGGGCGAATGAATTCGTGACGATGTTGGAAAGATGAAGGAATCCAAACTTAGACTCTAAAATAAACAAAAAGGTGATTTGAAAGGGGGACTTACTACAACTAAATGCGTATTTAAACAACGGACTGACTAAGCTATGCCTAAATGAAATGCAAAAGAGCTAATTAACCTAACATAAATGGAAAGCTATTGGCAAAATTAACTACAAATGAGAACGAGAGGTTGAGTTACAATCCCCCACAACCTAGTAATTCACCATGTAGGATACTAGATTTTGGAATTAGAATTTACAAGGAACTCGATATTTATTAATCCTAAGCATTTCGTATATGAAGGATAGTAGCCCGAATCATACGAAATCAAAGGTAAGAACAAAGCAGTGTCGCATTAACTACGCGCGCGTCGCACTCTTAAGCATCTCGGTTACCTAGGGCCAAGGAGATCAAAAGTTCTACGATGGTTGCGATGGTTACGCAAGACGATTCCTTTAAAATTCCATTCAAAAATCTATTTCATTATGATGACTCACATCGGGTGGGGTTCATGCATCCCAACCCTAAAAAAATTAGCTAGACATAACTAGGTGAAGAAAAACATTAATTCTAGAATTAAAAGAAATCATGATTGACAAGAACAATTTTTGATTTGAGATAACAACTAAGAATGTAAAATTTATTACTAACTAAAAGAGATAATAAATTAAATGAATCGAAATTACTTGCATTCACTGAATCTGAAATCAAATTCGAATCCTCTAATTAATCTTCAAAACTTGGGTTTGCAACACAGGTAAGAGAACTTTCTCTCTTTAAAATTAAACTAAAAAAAATTAAAAAAAAATTCTAAACCCCCCTTTGTCTAACAATAACTATAAGTTAAATACATCATGACAAATTTGGAGTAATAGCTTAATCAAACTCTAAAATCGGAACAAGAAAATCAGGTTTATCCTTGGCCTTTAGTAGAGGATCGGTCCTCATTAAAATTCGGATCGATACCTTTTTTTGGGAAATAGGATCGGTCCGCTAAGGGAATTTGGCTAGTGAGTTGTAAGGGACCGAAATGGTCCTTTTCTTTGGGAACTAGGATCGGTCCGCCTTCAATTTTCAGCTTCTTCTCAATTTCTCCTCAATTTCAGAACCTCATAACGTCTGCTCTAGAACTCGAATTTGGACATCGTTTCTTCCTACACACTTGTAGAGTCGAGATCTTCAACATTCATTTTGGGTTCTCATCCAGATTCCGGATGTAAATTACCCTTTTGCCCTTTGACTTTTCTTCCTTGATTCATTATTTGCTTTGGCTTTTTCGTTTCTTCACTTAGCAATAAATACCTGTAAATATCATGAAAAAGGCACAAAACTCGAGATACTACGTAGAAAGGTCAGTAGCATATAAATGAGATAAATCAAGATGAATTACATTATCCGAGGAGAGAAAATCCCTAAATTAAGGGAATAAATTCGAAAGAATTTACGCCTAATCAAACCCCCCTAACTTAGAACTTTACTCATCCTGAGAAATGTAAAAGGATCCAATTAAGCCTCAACTCTTGAGATTCTCTTTATTTGGATAGAATACCACTTTCACGGGCAAGTGATTGAATTTACCATATGCAACAAGTCTTTAAACCTCTAGGTCACCCTAATAGGACGAGTTGTGTCTCATGAGGGTTTGCAGTGAATATATCCACAAAATTCGACTTAAAGCAAATTCAAAATACATAAATTGTACAATTTAATGTTTTCGAGAAAATAGTCATCATCAATTTAGGTTCAAGCGTCTTAAATCGTAGTGCGTGTGTGCGAAGACAGAAATTTAACTGCAGATTTCCACTGATTGACCATTGCATTACTTTTTCAAAAATTCGTTTTGATTCAAATGCTCACGGAATACTCTCACAAACGAATCTATAGGAATTATGGCTACATTCTTTCGGTGTGCGCGATATAAAGAGTAAATGCAATGGAACACGAATTAACGTACCCAATATTGAAATACAGACTATTTGTGGTGGAATGATCTCGTCATTAGTGTACGATTATAGGGAAACCGAAAAACATTATCTCTAATTCACACATTTAATCTCTTTTATCATATTTTTTTTAAGTCTCCACGCGGTAATCAATTTCGCAATTCGGACTTGGTTAGGACTTTTTCGGGTTATAAGGTGTATTGGGTGAGATCTGAAATGGTTGGGAATTTTGGAATTAGAAAATTTTCTTGTTATGTCCATTGGTACTTTACTGGGAATTTGCTCATTTTTTTTATATTTCTATTTTTCAGACTTTTCCTTTTTTTTCCTGCTATTTTAGCTGAGTATTTTGTATTATTCTTGCCCCTTTTTATCACACCATTGGGACTAAATTTCTGGATTTCAAATCTTCCCAGTTCACGGCTGTTTGGGTGTTTTCGGGTTGTCAAACGAAAAGGAAAATTTTTTATTCCACTCACAATGGGTTCCAAAAGGGATAATTTTTCACGCTTTTTCTGGCCAATTTTTTTGGGTGAGAAACGAGGGCCTATTTCATTGCCCAAATTATTAATTGCGTTACCATAAGCATCTCGAGGTGGATTAAATTTAGAGATTTATTAATTGCGTTTTTCGAGACAACATCTCACACGTTTCCATAACCGATCGAAACAAGGGTATTGAGATCACAATGACTTACTTTAAACGATGAATGGAACGTTAAGTTAACCATTAACTTAGATTGATTAAAAAAACTAGAAAAAGTGATACGCTTGAATCTCACCGGGTTGGTTAATCTCCACACTTATTCGTAAAGTCGTCAACTTTCTTTTAATTTTCATCTTTGGTCAAATTTGGCTTTGTGTAATTTATTTTTACAATTTGAGACATTAAACCGAATTTTAATGATATTTTTGAAAAATTTAGATTCCAATTTTTGTTCACATTGAAAAAAATAATAATAACAACAACAACAACAACAACAACAACAACAAGAACAACAACAACAACAACAACAACAATAATAATAATAATAATAATAATAATAATAATAATAATAATAATAATAATAATAATAATTATTATTATTATAATAATCTGGTTACAATTATAAATACAAAGTTAGAATTAAATAAATAATATAAATTCCCCTATATATCCTTAAAAAAAATCTTTAAATATTGTTAGATATATTATTAAGATTATATATGGGGTGCCAACTCCAAAAAAATCAGAAAGGATCCCCAATGAACTATAAAAAAATCACAACTTTTCTGATTAATTCTCTACAATGGTTTTAATAAAGAGTATTTTTGCGATTATTGACAATATCTAAAATTAACTGTTCAACGTGTTTGTTATATTGTGTTAATTGACATTTGTTAAAAAATATGTACTTTGAAAAAAAAATGATGGGACATTATCACTATAAAATTTGAGGGGCTCCGATAAGGAATTCGCATAATATAATCTCTTCACTCATTGACAGATATATGAATGTATTTTTTATTAGTATTGTAAAACAATGTAATTGATATTTTGACATGATATAATCTCTACATATTTAATTGTGGAATAATGTTTTAAATATGTTGAAAAAAAGCTCCCTAGTGAACTTTAACAATACATTTTTACATATATTTTCCTACAAAATATGTACATTTAAATTAGTTTTAATATCTTTTAAATGAGCAATGAAATTATTAATGGTATATATATATATAGGGAGAGGTTCACAAGTGAACCAAAAGAATGGACTTTTTAATGGACCTTAACAAAAAACACATAATAACACATTAATTTTAATTTCTAGTGTAATTAGTCCGCGCCAGCGGCACCCGAGACCACACCTTCACCCCACTACCCCCCACCCCACCCCTCACCGGCCCCCACCCACCCAACCACCACCATCACCATAGCAGCCCTTGTGGTAGCCCTTATGACAGCAGGGCTGCCATGGGGGTGGGGGTGGGGTGGGTAGGGGGCGTGTGGGGGTGTGGGGGATCGATCGATACGCGTATTTGGTGCCGCTGGCGCGGACCAATTACACTATAGGAATTGAAATTAATGTGTTATTATGTGTTTTTTGTTAAGGTCCATGAAAAATTCCATTCTTTTGGTCCACTTGTGAACCTCTCCCTATATATATATATATATATATATATTTGTGTGTGTGTGGGGGGGGGGGGGGTGTTAACGATATGTAAAATTAAATACTTAACATGTTTGTAATATGGTATTTGGAGATAGCTCTTTCATAAGTGAATAAGTTACGTTGATACTTTCACTACTATGCTTAATGAACAATAGTTGACAAATAAGTATTTCCTACCAATGTGCTTCGCTACATTAATAGACACGTTGATGTCCAAAATTGGTATAGATACTATATTTGCTATAAGTTATCAATTTTGTAATTATAGGTAATTATGTAAACAATATGAAAGAAAATAAAAAATACAACGAATATTTTTAATGTGGTTCAGCTAAATAAAAGTCTACGTCTACGGTTATAGTATTTATGTTAAGGGATGTTACATAGAACTTTGTGAAATTATGCTTGTGCGCAATTGACTTGTCCCTTGAGCTAAGGAAAATGATGTATCTATAGTGGTCCTAGAAACCAAGGGATGAAATGCATTCATAAATTCAAGCATTTACACATGTAAACATTGAATGAGATTCTTAATTTTCTAAGGCACGTGTGGAATGACTGTTGATAATTCCTATACGAGTGACCTTTCTACTTCCTGATAGTTCATCTTCTTAAGCTAGTCAGTGGGTATACTGACCAAGTGTTTTTGGAGCCAATTAAGTATAAATGACATGCTCTCGTTGACCCATGTGGCAAGAATAATTTGATCCACAATAAAAGCCCCCAATGCTCCATGCTTAATGATTTATTGAAACGATGGAGGAATCATTATAAAAAGTTACTCTGTATCCAAATAAAATGGTGGTCGGTAGCTAACCTTCTGGGCTTGTAAATTTTCTATCGGTATATCAGTCAGTGGCATCTTTGTGAATAATTTGAAAAATAGCGGACCGCTAAAGGGTAAGCTCGTCTTTTTCCCCTTTGAAAACCATGCTGCTATCGAAAGTTTAATCTATAATTCAGTTAATCAATCCTTTTTCGATCATCGAGACGAACCTGCAGAACCTATAAAAGGATGACTCTTTCCCATTTCTCATTACCTTAAACTTTCAAACTCATACTTATTGTGTCTTCAAGCTTTCTTGCCTTCACACAAACTTCCAGAAATTTGGGAAAACAATTAAAGATTTTTCCATCTTCATTTTTTTTTTGTTTTTAGAAAATATGGTGTCTATTGATGAGAGATATGTAAAGGAGTTTAGAGAGAAAAGGAAAATCCTTGCTTGGGTGGCTATGGAATTGGTTGACAGTCCCATAGACGTGTTAGTTTTGGCAGATGGTCATTGGGTTCCCACATTATTCATTGAAGAATGTGGAATTACGTTTCTCCCTAATCAATTCTTTTTGGAATTTTGCGCATTTTCGATGTGGTTCCTGCAAGAGTAGCCCCCAATACATGGAATGTGGTTAATGAGGTTAATCGTTTAAATGAGATTCATGGAACTCACATAAAGATTAGTGAGTTGATGTATTGTTATAAGTGGGGAACTAAGGAGACAACACATATTATTTAAAAATTAAATAAGTTAATAAGGCTTTAGTGGTTAACCATACTGATTCCAATAAAGATGATTGGGAACATAGTGGTGGTAAAAAATTGTATATATTCTTCCCTTCCTGAAGGTGTTAGGTATAATGGTCCAAGGTGCCACTAGGAAGGGCGTGGCATAGGTCAGCCACTTTTTGAAAATTTTAATTTTTGTGCTCACTAACTGTTTGATAATATGTCGACTAGCATTTGTATTTAATTTTTTTGTAGAGGAGGGGAAAAGGAACCCCCCTTGTGATTTCCAAGTTCTTTTTGAGGATTTAAAATAAATTTGGTCGATTCGGCAAAGAGTTGGAGAAGAGCACCCTAGGTCCGCCATAGTCCTGTTGGAATACAATAGTGCAATAACATCTTTTATTGCTCGACCTATTAAAACCATACCAGTATCCCCATTAACCTTGAAGAGGAAGAGGAGCATGTCTCAACCTCCTTTTCTGAAAGGAAGTTTATTATTAGAGGAATGTATAATTCCTTTGAGTTTGTTGATATCCGTGCTATCCCAGTTCATTTTTTAAAAAAAAGATAGTGAAGAGGAAGGTATCCATCTTTATGTCTTCATCCAATAAGTCTATTGCGTATGAAGGTGTTTTTAAAAATGTTGGAGAAGGGGCTTCTAAATGACCAGTGTCCATCCTGGAAGAGTTGAAGGAAATTGAGTTTCATTTCAAGAGGTTAAAGATGGGTCGTGCTACTCAGCAGGAATTAGTGAAAAGCACCCATGCCGACTAGGCTTCTATTGAATCTGCCTCTGTGGAAGTGAACTAAGGTTTGGCTAGGGATTTGATCCAGTCGGAGGTCTTACTTATTGACAGGTCGACAACTTCTCCCTTGTCTAGAGCTAGGTTGTTGAAAAGGGCCAATCAGAACCTTGCCTTTGTAATTTCTATTCACATACTTGTTTTCTTTTTTTTATATTTTCTTCACTGATACGTGATAATGATCATGTTATTTAGTAGTTTTTAGTCGACTATGACCAATTATTGATTAGAGATAATGAGGTCCTCATCGAATAATGTTAAAGAATCCTTCAAAGGATTGAAAGATTCCTTAGCTACCAGTAAGTAGGCCTTTAAATGAGATAGGAAGTGTTAGAAGAACCAGCTGGCAAAGCTGATGAAAAGATGAAGACTGATGAAGAGAAGCTAAAGACAACTAAGCAGATGGCTATGAACTCGTTAGTGGAGGTTGCTGTCGGGAGGAAGAAATTTTGGAATTGAAGGCCAAGAATGAAAAGGACAATAAAGAGGCCTTCAATAGAGGATGCTATAATGCCTTTGTTGTAACTACCATTTAAATTGAATACATGAAGAAGGTCTTAAGGATGGATGGTCTGAAGCCCTGAAAGAGGTTAGCACAAGGGTTAATTCTAATTTGTTCAAAAGGCATGACCCGGATACTCATGTTAACATCAAGAAATAAGTTTATGACGAATAGGTATACATGGAGTCTTCAATCATTCCAGAAACTACAATTGATATTCCATCATATGAGGGAGTCACCAAGGATAAGGAGAAGGTCTAACTCTTTTTAGATGTTGGATAATTTCTACTTTTATATATCTCTTACATTTCAATGTCAACTTTTCTTATTTATATTTTTTTATTGTAATGGCCTTACCCAATGTAATATATTTTGAATGAATGAAAAGTCTTCTTTCGTCAACTTGCTAGTTTTCGCTTTCAACGGTACGTGCTCAATATGCATGGTCAAATTGTGGTTCTTATACCTTTGTTTTCTAGTTTAATGCTTAGAAAAATTCCATCAGTTCTGTTGACACTGATTTATTAAGACATAGCAATAGTTAGTTTATTGTTGTACACGTGGACCAGACTGAGGCCGAGATGGAAGGATTGCTCGATAAGGATGCTTCTAATCAGGTCAAAGAATCTTATGTCCTTTTACATTATCTTTTTGATGGGGTTGTGGCAAATAATGTTTCCTATTATGAAATGATTGAACAACTTCAAGATGACCATAATATTTATTGGGCTTTATTCTGACTATGAGGACAAGTTTGAGGACTTTACTGCTGGTTGGGCTTTCGATAAAAAATTTCAACAGATGAAGTCAGCATTTAGGAAGAAGGAGTTCCTATTGAACAGGGAGGTGGAAAGATCTTGGGATATTTTTGACCGTATTGAAAAGGAAAATAACGATCTTAGGAACAAGTTAAATAATTTGAAGAAATTTGTTGAACTTATTCCTATCAAAAGTGCTTCTTTCTTGGAGATTGAAAATGCCAAACTGATGGAAAAATTGGAAAACTTGAAGAAGAAGAAAACAAAATTTTTCCAATCTTCCAGACAGGTGATCGTTGCTTGGCCTATTGAGTACGAAGAAAGAACCTAGAAAAATTAGGCCAACGAGGCAGCCTTATTGAAGTATAAAGATAAAACTATCAAAAATATCCAAGACCAATTGGATTGATGAACTTTTCACATCCATAAACAAGCCAAAGAAAATGGGGTGGATGGATATAATGAGGCCATAACTCATATGGATCAATTGGAATAATCTCTTCAGGAAGGTTATAAGTGGGGATGGTTAAACATGTTGACACTATTAAAGTTGGATAAAAAAAGTGAATTATGGCATTGTCATGATCCGGGCATGTTGCCTGACCCTTCGTTCAAAATTGATGCCTAGTGGATTTCGACTGATGCCATTTTCTAAAGCTTGGTGATAAATTACCTAGGAGATTAATGTCTTCATGGTAAAGAATCTTACATTCATCCTCTTCATTTATTGGACCGACCGAGCATCATTAGCCGTAAAAGGTTGAGGGACTTTTACGCTTAATGTTCCTCCAGTTGGGATGGACAAAGCTAATGGGAAATGCCCAATAGAATGAATGTGTTTTCTTGTCATCCCATGTTTTTGTTTTAATATCGTCTCTAAGTTTGTTTCTTATGGGATTTTAAATAAAAAGGCTTTCTTTTGAATACATGTTTGTGTATATATTTTAGTCTTTACTTGCTAATTAAGATTTTGATTAGCTGATGGGCTATGCAACCGAATAACCTGCTTAAGTGATCTGTGTTAGGTCAAGTGTGAACTTTATTTATTGGGCCTTAAGTTCTACTACTATACTTAGGTGAAACGAATCTTGGTTATTTTTAGAGCTAAGTGTTTTCATTAGTTATCAAATGTCTTATGAATGTAAGGTGTTCTTGAATTTAACTTGGTCGGGGAAACCTTTTTGTTCTTGACTTTAGGTCATACATGAAGTTTTAGGGACTTCTTGTTCATGACTGGTCAAAGACGAATACATAAATGAATTCTAAGTCACACGTGTAGTTTTGGGGAATTCTTATTCATGACTTGTTGATAAAGATGGAGTCATACATAAAGTCCAAATTTTTTCCTTTTTTAAAGTTGAAAAAGTTTGTTGGGGGATGTATCATCACCAGATTCTAAAAAAACACAAAAAAGAAGCATAATTGGTTGAAAATCAGAATTTTATTAAACTAGATGAAATCATCACATCAAACACATAACATACTTACTGATAATATTTTTTGAGATGAATGGCGTTCCATGAATTCTTAAATTCTTCTCCTTCAAGTGTTTCTAGGAGATAAGTTCCTGGGTGTATGACTACCGAGATGCGATAAGGACCGTACCAATTTGTTTCAAAGTTGTTTGCCTTCTAGATGAACTTCTCAAGGACATAGTCTCCCTATTTCAAGTTGGTTGTCTTGACCCTCCTGTTGTAAAATCTAGTAGATCTTTGTTGATAAGCAGCTACTCGGTGTGAAACATCCTACGTTACTTACTCAATCAAGTCTAAATCTAACCACTTCATGAGTTCACTTTTAGGAGAGTCAAAGTTTAACACCTTGTGATTCGAAAAAACTATCTTGGCTGGTACGATTACCTCAATTCCAAAAGCAAGCATATAAGGAGTTTCAACTATGGCTGCTCTCGACGTAGTTCTATATAAACAAAGAACACTGTATAGCTCATTTATCCAATTTCCCTTAGTGTTATCTAATCTCTTCTTTAACCCATCCAGTATAGTTTTTTTGGTGACCTATGTTTGGTTATTACACTATTGGTGTCCAGGTGCAGAGTGAAGTTTATGAATCTTAGACTGAATGCAGTAATCCTCAAGTTCCTCATTGTCGAAATGAGTGATGTGATCAGTTATGAAGTCATTTGGCGTTCTGTACCGGAATATGATATGTTTTCAAAAGAACCAAAAACTCTTTTATAAGGCATTTCAACTAACAGCTCAGCCTCCACCCATTTTGTGAACAAATCCATTGCTAACACTAAATACTTGAACCTTCCTTTGGTCCTCGGTAATGGCCCAACAAAATTAATTCCTCATATAGCGAAAGGTCAAGGAGAAGTAATCGAAGTCAAAACATCCCTCAGTCTTCTATGGATTGTGGTAAAACTTCTAACACTTATCACACTTCACTACACCAAATCCTGGGAATGGTTATCCGCAAGGGGTCACGACCCAAAGTCGTGACTACCTAAACTTTGGCACGACCATATCCATGACCCACCGTGGTCATGAATTCTCTTGGAAGTGGTCATGGCCCGAATCCCTGACCAGAGTGGTTCACGGCCTTAGGTCATGACCATCATGGCGCCTAATTCGTGGAAAAGTTCCCTCCAAGTTTTGTTATAGACGGTTCACAGATAAGGGCCATGACCAAGGCAACATTGCACACCTGGTGGGTCATGGCTTTGGGTCGCGACCATCTCAATTTGTTCACGCGCATGGGTCATGGCTGGGGGGCATGACCACTTGGTTTCCTACTCGCTGATGTGGAAAAAATTTAAGGGTCATGGAAATGGGTCACAGATTAAAAATGCGATCGTTGTCCTTATAATAAAAAAACCTCGCCTTCATTTCATTTCTTCCCGCATCAAATTCTCTC
The DNA here is from genome assembly GCA_949130495.1 of Sambucus nigra. NCBI lineage: Eukaryota > Viridiplantae > Streptophyta > Magnoliopsida > Dipsacales > Adoxaceae > Sambucus > Sambucus nigra. Next base: position 175,316,261 of record OX422208.1, read on the forward strand.
TCTCTCTCTCTCTCTCTCTCTCTCTCTCTATATATATATATATATATATATATATATATATATATATATATATATATATATATATATATATATATATATATATATATACCTATTTATCTCTCTTTCGGCAAATGGAATTTCCAAACCTTAATTTTGATGATTTATATTCTCAATCTCAATATCTCTCTCAATTTCAAAGGTAAACCCTATTTTTTTTCTTTCTCTGTTAAACTCATGTGTATATTTGTGTGAATGTGTGTGTATTTATGTGTATGTGTGTGTTTGTGTGTGTTTATGTGTGTACGTGTCTATATGCATATGTGTGTGTGTATATTTCTGTGAATGTGTGTATATATCTATATATGTGTGTGTACGTCTGTATATGTGTGTATATGTGTGAATATGTGTGTATACTTTTTTTTCATGAAAATGAATGTTATATTTAGGGATTGAAATTTATTGTGTTATTTGTTGGGTATTTATTAGTTATTGCTAACATTGATTGGGAATTGTTATTTAGAGTTTGAAATTAACAACATTATTTTAGGGAATTGTCATTATTAGAATTGACTGAATGTGGTTACTTAGGGATTAAAATAAATTGTGAAATTTAAGGGTATTGTCATTTAGGGCTTGAAATTTATTTAAAGTTTGAAATTAATTGATAAATATTAGTATTGACTAAATGTGGTTACTTAGGAATTGAAATAAATTGCATTATTTAAGGGAATTGTCATTTTAGGGCTTAGTATTTATTTAAAGTTTGAAATTAATTGAGTATTTTAGTTTTCACACCCTAATCAAACTAAGATACTAAAAATCCTTTCTTTATTGTAAAAACCTTAACCAAATTAATATACCCTAATATACACTTATAGCTTAACCATCATATTCACACCCCTGTATATTTTTCTCAAGAAAAATGAGGCATGGTGATAATCACTGGCAACAAGAGTTGGAGAGGTTTCAATTAGTCCGCACACAAAACTCTTTTATTAGTGAGTGTCATATAAAGGGTACTCTTATTTATAGGTATGGAAATAAAAAGATCGAACCATTTAACTACCTTGTAAATCGTTGAGTTAATTTCCAGCAAGATCACCGGTTGAATCGTATTCTATTTTCCCTGCTGGAAAATTGGGATGAAGTTATACAAAATATATTTTACACACATAATCTCGACATAGCCCTGAACTTGGTTACGTTATTGGACAAGGAAGAAAAAAATCACCCATTATGGATACAACTACGTACAGAGAGCATTGACATAGACTGTGATGTCTTGCGCCATATGCATGCTAAATTGAATCTTGCGAAGAAGTTGAAAATAATGGGATTCCAAGTTCATGTCACGAATATCTACACATCCATCATAGATACCCTTCCTCCTAGTTGTCCACATGCAAAAATTCATATGTTCTTAAAAACTAACACCAAATGGATGGAGATTTCGCACATTGAACATACTCTAAAGTCTTATTTTAAAAAGGTATATATATAGTAGTAAGCTTGATTAATTAATTATAATTTCTCATTATAATTTTTTAGTCACCTTTGGATTTTAATTTTTGTAGATAATGTCGAGAGTAAACAACCCAAGGGAACAAAGTGCCGAGGGGACATCGCAACGAAGTTTACTATCTCGTGCACAACCCGAATTCTCAACACTATTGGTGAGAAATACACAACTCCACCAATGGTTCCCTCCTCACAATGTCCAATTACACCTGCTTCGGCACCCCCATCCAACACTCTAATAACATTAGCACATGTATGTGACACCCCGCCCAATTAAATACCGAGTGGCATGTCCTTTATAAAATTTAAAACAGGATATTCGATTGGTTCATTCTTAGCATCACTATCGAAAAACAATTTTCGTTTAAAGCACCTAATAATTAATTAAGCTAGTGTCAAAACATTTTAAGTCCATTAATTTATACCATTAAAACCACCATTTTCATGCATAAAAAACTAAGGAATAAAACATCATCCAACTGAATATAAAATAATCTGAAATAACCATCCTAGTTAAATAAAATCCAAACCAACAATAATAAATCCAACAACGGAAATGCTGAAATAAATAAGTACAATGTTCCTCTGACATAAATAAACTGAGAATGGGAGACACGTGCCCTAACTGAGATGTCAAAATGCTAGAACTAAAAATATAGAAGTGGAGGGTCTAAATGAGAGGACCTGAAACTTCCACAAAAGTTACAACATGTCAAAAGATCCAATGGTCTAACCATGGTGTCCCTATGGCTGGGCACCAAAAATAATACACAAGAAAAAATATTTTTACAAATGACGGGTCAGAGCCCGAGTGTAAATTTTTTTAAAACAATTTAGCAAGTAATTTAAACATACTATAAAGAAAATATAAAACACATGTTAGCTTTCTGAACACTCACTTGAGATTCTCACCTCTTAAGTAATGTGCACACCTAACGTACTGCTAAACTACACTAGTCGTAATTCTCATCTAACTAGTTTGTAGATATAAACTATCTTTCTATCATCCGTACTAATATCCTGAAATCCCCTCGTACCATTACTATGTATTGTTCTTATATATACTATCCCGATTATAAGTTTCACAAAAACTATTTAAGGGTTCACATACTTAAGTTATTTAAGAATTCGTCATCTTCTTTATCTACAAATATCACACAGTAGGTAATATTACAAGCATTTATACATAACTATCACAATATTATATATGTACTAATATAAAACCCCTAGACTCAGCTGCAGTGCATGCATACTCTGCTATCAAGTCCCAGTACATCTCGTACTAAGGAAGGACTAATGATTCAGAATCACTCACGAACCATCGAAATAAAAATCACACATATTGGAGGCGAGCATGGTTCCAAGTCTATAGGTTACTCACATACCTATGCACCCATATGATCGTCATCACTATCATTCTCACAGATAGGTTCCATGTTCTGAGGTACCAAATCTAAAATCCCCCCAATTGGGCTCATCAGGATAAGACTATCCCCTTTCCTAAATAACCTCCCGCAATAATAAGCAGAGTAGGTATGTTATATATATAGTAAATCAATTATATAGGTATTCACGCAACCTATTACAATTAGTAGGTATACACAACCTAAATACATATTCGTATGCGGAACACTTCTCACTATACTCTCGATATTATTCAATTACGATTGTTCTCTGTATCGTACCTCATGTAAAGCGATTCATAATCCCAAGTATATTTTAAAGTAGCTAATCCAACTTTTATACTACTAACATACCATCAGGAGTCAAGATATAATTGTAGAACAAATTTTCCTAAAAAATGAACCGATCTAGTTAGGAATGATCGGTTCGGTTCGGCCTTTACAAAAAGGAGATTTGCAAAAAAACAAACTGATCCGGTCCTATTTGATCGGTTCGGTTCTGTTTAGTCTGAACATAACTTCTACCTCTTGAAACTACGTTTTCCCACCATTAATGATACTAAAACCACCATAGAATCATCCCAAACACAAATCCAACAATTCTAATCGATGTTCTAATATATTTATATGATTTCTAACAATCTAGTATCATTAAATCATGCATAACTCTTATTAAATTTTGAAATCCCCAATTTAGTTCATTAAACCCTAGTTCTTCAAATTCACATTAAAGAATAACAAAATTTTCATATTCTTTCATCATAATAAATTCTCAATTCGTGATTCCTAATCTACATACATGAAGAGTTCAACCTAATTATTTCTATATTCTAATTAGTAACTGTAACTCTCCAATTTCATCAAATAAATACCATACTCCTATTCAAATTGAACCTACACTAACATGGGTTCCATTATTGCTTTAAATCAATCAAGTTTAAACACTTGCCTCAAATGTGAAGGTTTGATCCATTGGTGTAGTTTTTATGGTTGTGTTCTACATTCTCTGATCTACGCGGTGGTAGTCTCGGTGGTACAAGATGGTTGTTCTTGGCTTCAGACTCCTAGAATTGGTTCTCCCTCTTCCTCTGTAACTACCCCTTGGATTCTATGAATAATAACCCTAATATCCCTTACATAACTGATATAATACCACTCCAAATTTCGTAGGTAATTAATGTCCAAAATTTAAAATTACCAAAATGCCCTCCCGGGATGTCGCTTAGGCCTTAAATTGTCCCGGGACCCAAACTAAACCCCGTGGTAGACTTTTCTGACTATATCGACCCTTTAGGACTCAATGGCACACTCAAAGTGACTATTCAGATTACTTATAAACAATTTACTTTTATTATATTAATTTAGTCCCAATATGACTAACACGCGCGTCCTGACTTAATTTCTATAACTGTCGCATTTGTCACTCGCGATAACTTATATCACTTCACAATCATATCCACAATTATATATTACTTTATTCACTCTGTAATATTCGATAAAGTTCTCACTGGTAAATACTAACTCTTATCTCTCTAGTTAATATTTATTTTGATCCAGATTAATTATCAATTAATTTCCCATATTTAATTTAATTAATCCAATATATAAAAAATTATAAAAATACGGGGTGTTACATACTATCCCCCTTACAACGTAATTTCATCCCAAAATTTGAAAAAAGATAGTTTACCTGGTAAAAATAACTCTGGATATTTATCGCACATTTCATCCTTGCGCTCCCAAGTAGACTCCTGGACATTATGGTTCTCCCACTGAATGTGCACAAGTGGCACTACCTTAGACCTCAATGTCCTCTCACTATGGTCTAGGATAGCCACTAGTCTCTCCTCATATGAACTATCAGGATATAAATCAATATGTTCCAGTGCAATATGATTTTGATCCAACTCATCCCGAAGATATCATCTAAGTGAAGAAATATGGAACACGTCATGTATACGATGCAAGTGCTCTGGCAATCCCAATTTGTATGCAACTGATCCAATCCTCTCGATAATGGGAAATGGTCCCCCAAACCTCGATGGCCACTTTTCCTTCTTCCCAAATCGCATATTCCCCTTCATAGGAGATACACACAGAAGAACCTGATCCCTCACAGCAAATTCCCAAAAGAACAGCTTGTCATCGGCGCAGCTTTTCTGCCTGTCCTGAGCTACAAGTATACGAATCCGAATCATCTAAATCCTTGTTGTTGTGTCCTGTATTAACTCCGGTCCTAGTAACTTGTTGTCCCCACCTCTAACCAACACGCAGGAGAATGAAAAGTCCTACTGTGCAATGCCTCGAATTGGGCCATGCCAATTGTGAACTGATAGGAGTTATTATAAGAAAAATCCACTAGTGGAAGGTACTGCTCCCAACCTCCCCTAAAATCAAGGAAAAACATACGCAACATATCCTCCAATATTTGATTAGTGCGCTTGGTTTTCCCATCAGTCTGCGGGTGGTAAGCTGTACTCAATCGCAACTCGGTGCCCATAGCCTCCTGAATACTCTCCCAAAAGCGAGACACGAAAATCTTGTCCTTGTAGGACACGATATCAAGGGGAACTCCGTGTAATCTCACAATCTCAATCATGAATATTTGGTCATACTAACCTATCGTGTAATCCATCTTCACTGGAAAAACGTGGTCTACCTTTGTCAATCAATCCACAATCTCCTATTTCGAATCGTGACTCCTCTGAGATGTAGGCAACCTTGTGATGAAATCCATAGAAATTCTCTCCCATTTCCACATCAGGGTATCCAATGGCTGAAGAAGCCCTCCCAATTTTTTGATGGCCCACCGTGACTAACTAACAGATGGCACACTTTGAGATGGACTCGACAATGTATCTTTTCACTCCACTCCACCAATATTGTCGCCTTATATCCTGGTACATCTTATCCCCACCGGTATGTATCGTAAATCAAGATCCGTGCAAATTTGTCATCACTGTATGTCACATATCATCCCCCTTATGGAATAACCATACCTCTATTGAAGCGCAAGCCTCCCTCAGAACTCACTGAATAAGACTCAGCTCCCTCTACTATAAGGTGTCGAATCCTCTCTTGACAAAACGGATCCGCTAGTCCCAATCTGGGGTGTAACTGTCATGATAGACATGAATGATCGGGCCACTGTATCTTGATATCCCAACTCCTTCCATTTTTTTTTCCATGCCTCAACTACCTCACCTACTGGCCTATGGCTCAACACATTAGCAACTATGTTAGCCTTCCCCGGGTGGTACTGGATCTCAAAATGGTAGTCCTTCACAAATATAAGCCACCTATACTGGCGCATGTTCAACTCTCTCTGAGTGAATAAGTACTGCAGTGACTTACGATCTGTGAACAAGAGAAATTTATCTCCTGAGAGATAATGTATCCAAATCCAAAGTGCAAACACGACTGCTGCTAACTCTAAGTCCTGGGCGGGTAATTCTTCTCATGAGACTTAATCTTATGAGAAGCATGAGCTATATCATGACCTTCCTGTTTTAGTACGCCACCAAGACCCTGTAATGACTCATCAGTGTAAACAAGGTACTCCACTCTTACCCTGAGGAGATCTAGTATGGGTGGTGAAGTCAGCTTGTCCTTCAGCTCATCAAATTCCAACTGACACGCATCATCCCAAATATACGGTATGCCCTTACGAGTCAGGTTAGTCATCAGACCCTCAATCTTCAAGAATCCTCAAATGAACCAACTGTAATAACCGACTAAACCCAAGAAACTACTCACCTCCATCGGTGTCGTGGGATGTCCCCACTCCCTCACCGCTGGCATTTTTCTGGGGTTCGCTAATATCCCCCTTTCTAATATATATGTCCCAAAATTTTTACTTCTTGCAGCCATAATCCATACTTCTCAAACTTAGTGCACAACTCATTCCCCTGTAAAGTCTGCAAATCCCCCTACATAGATGCTCGTGGTTTTCCTCCTCGACCCGTGAATAAATTTGGTAGTCATATATGAAGACAATGAGAAACCCATCCAAGAACTCTCTGAACATCGTGCTCATAAAGTCCATAAATAATACCGACACATTGGTTAGTCCAAATGGCATAAATCGAAACTCGTATGATCCATATCTTGTCAGAAAGGTAGTCTTAGACACGTCCTGATCCCTGATATGTAACTGATGGTATCCTGATATCAAATCTATCTTCTAAAAGAATGTTGCTCCTCTCAACTAGTAAAATAAGTCATCGATTTGAGGTAACGGATAATTATTCCATATCATCACTTTAATCAACTCCCTACAATCCAAACATAATCACAGGGATCCATCCCTCTTTATCACAAACCGAATTGGATCACCCCAAGGTGAGGTACTTCTCCGGATGAAACACTATCCCAATAGCTTCTCAATCTGATCATGTAACTCCTGTATTTCCATAGGAGCCATACGGTATGGTGAACGAGGTATCGACCGTGTGCTCAGTGCTAAGTCAATCATGAACTCTATCTCTCTAATCGGCGGTAGTCAAGGTATATCCTGAAATGCATCGGAGTACCCACGAACAACCATAATCGAATCAATGGAAATCACAACTCCCATAGAGGTCTCCTCCTATATATAAAACAAGTGAGTGGAAGATCCTTCTTTATGGAGAGGCATCGCCACTATGAACATCTCCTCACCAGGGATAACGAAAATAATGCTCGTACTAAAGAAATTAATCATGGACCTATACGTGACTAGAAAATCAATCCTAATAATAGCGTTGTACTCAGACATGTCTAGAACAAGCATATCGGTGGGAAAAATAAGACTCCCAATCACTATACCACCACCTCGGCATATAAACAAAATCAATGACCCACTACCCAGCGGTGAGTCTACACAAGCCATTGTACTGTCGGTCGTGTCTAACAACCCTATAGCCCATGCAAAACTAGTGGTTGTGAAAGAGTGTGAGGCTCTCATGTCAGAAAAAATATGCCCCATAGATCCATGGATAAAAAATGTAGCCGCAACTGCGGGCGGAGCCTGTGGATATGCTTCCTTGTGGACGTTGTAAACACGCCCATACTGAAGTTGTCCATGCTATATCGAGGCTATTAGAAAGGTAGGAAAAGCTGGGAATGGCGCTGGCACTGGGAGAGTGGCTGCAAATATCAGTCGTTGGGGCTCCTGACGAGCGCCTTGCTGCTGCTGCGGGGCCTTATCCTTTTATGGACAGTCTTGACGTTTGTGACCAGTGTTGCCACAAACTAAGCACCTATCGACAAAGTTTCCTCCCCTCTGACCTTGTTGACTTCATCCCTTTAGATGTTGCCACCTCTCCCTTGGCCCTGATGGCCCCGATGAAACTATTATTGGCCCAGGTGGCCCTACTGTCCCTGCTAGCCCTGATGTCCATGTTGGCCCTGGTGGCAATGCCTTAAACCTCCTTGTCCCTAGAAAAAACCTCCTAGTCTGAATCGCTTAGTAGAATCCCCCTAATTAGAACCCTTCTCACCCTTCCTCTGCTGACTCTGAGCTTCTTATGCCCTGCTGGCACTACCCCCACTAGTACTGCCCTGTTGGCTAGACTCACCTCCATGTTTTCTCCCCTTAACATGGAAGCGGTGGTCCTGACAGTGTAACAAAGATACATTAATTACATCTATGTAGGATTGCAAAAAAAGGTTACCCAGAAGATGTCGTCGAAATATTTAGGACA